>JARDYJ010000006.1:6018582-7401082 GCA_029215755.1 Spea hammondii
GTATACACAGCTTATATCTGCACTGTGTACTGTACCCTATATATACAGCTTACATCTGCACTGTGTACTGTACTGTACCCTACATATACAGCTTATATCTGCACTGTATACTGTACTGTACCCTGTATACAGCTTATATCTGCAATGTATACTGTACCCTGTATACACAGCTTATATCTGCACTGTGTACTGTACCCTATATATACAGCATATATCTGCACTGTGTACTGTACCCTATATATACAGCATATATCTGCACTGTGTACTGTACCCTATATATACAGCTTATATCTGCACTGTGTACTGTACCCTATATATACAGCTTATATCTGCACTGTGTACTGTACTGTACCCTATATATATATATACAGCTTATATCTGCACTGTATACTGTACTGTACCCTGTATACAGCTTATATCTGCAATGTATACTGTACCCTGTATACACAGCTTATATCTGCACTGTGTACTGTACCCTATATATACAGCTTACATCTGCACTGTGTACTGTACTGTACCCTATATATACAGCATATATCTGCACTGTGTACTGTACCCTATATATACAGCTTATATCTGCACTGTGTACTGTACCCTATATATACAGCTTATATCTGCACTGTGTACTGTACCCTATATATACAGCTTATATCTGCACTGTGTACTGTACTGTACCCTATATATACAGCTTATATCTGCACTGTGTACTGTACCCTATATATACAGCATATATCTGCACTGTGTACTGTACCCTATATATACAGCATATATCTGCACTGTGTACTGTACCCTATATATACAGCTTATATCTGCACTGTGTACTGTACCCTATATATACAGCTTATATCTGCACTGTGTACTGTACCCTATATATACAGCTTATATCTGCACTGTGTACTGTACTGTACCCTATATATATATATACAGCTTATATCTGCACTGTATACTGTACTGTACCCTGTATACAGCTTATATCTGCAATGTATACTGTACCCTGTATACACAGCTTATATCTGCACTGTGTACTGTACCCTATATATACAGCTTACATCTGCACTGTGTACTGTACTGTACCCTATATATACAGCATATATCTGCACTGTGTACTGTACCCTATATATACAGCTTATATCTGCACTGTGTACTGTACTGTACCCTATATATACAGCATATATCTGCACTGTGTACTGTACCCTATATATACAGCTTATATCTGCACTGTGTACTGTACCCTATATATACAGCTTATATCTGCACTGTGTACTGTACCCTATATATACAGCATATATCTGCACTGTGTACTGTACCCTATATATACAGCATATATCTGCACTGTGTACTGTACCCTATATATATAGCTTATATCTGCACTGTGTACTGTACCGCACTCTTTCCCCATCATATGACGTGCTCTATACGAGGCCCCGTAACATTAAGGTCATTAAGCTGAAGGAGGCTCAGCGTAGAGTGAAATAACCGAGAACTCCGAGCCGGAGAACTACCTGATATCACTCCTCGAGCTCGTCTTAGATTCAGGAGCCGTATGCCTACCCCGTGCATGATTAAATCCCCTCACTGTATTACCCTCTACCACTTCTGCTGGGAGGCTGCTCCGCCTATCCACCTCCCGAAAACCTCATACGCCGGGCTTCGTTTGGATCCCCCAGCAGCACGGGGGTTAACGTCGTTTCAAATCCCTGCGGTCTCTGATATCACCGCAACGTACCGCTCCCAAATATCTCTCCCCGCCACCGCCTGGACCTCTTACATGAGAGCTTTACCGCCAACTTTTAATTTTTTTACATTTTTAATTCATTTCATTTTTTTATAATTTTTTTTAAGAATTTGGCCATTTTAGAATATTTAAAAATATTAAATAAAACCGAATTTTCCTATTATTACAGTAACGATATATAGATATATATTTAAAAAATGCTTTGTATGCCCTGTTTTTATATTTAGAAATTGTGATTTGGCAAAGACGTAATTCCGGGCGTGTATCGCCCTCGGCCGCTTCTGCCGGGAGGCTGTTCCGAATAACTACCGCCCCTTCGGTAAAGTAAAAGTGATTCCAATGACCTATAATAGAAAAAAGATTGTTCATAGCGTCCGGTTCTGCCCAATTGCCAGGCTAACCCTGCCCACTCCATCCTAGCCCCGCCCGTTCGCTGCCCCTACATGCAGATGAGCTGGCTCCCTTGGATTTAAATATCCAAGTGATTGGGGATCCACAACAGGCTTGTCCGGGGTCCTGCCGCATCTTAGAGCCCTCCGTATAGAGAGCGGTGGCATTAGAGGGTATGTGTGTGTGGGGGGGTGCGGGGGTCCCGTTCCGTGTCACCTTGCAGCGCAGTCTCAGGGTTGATGAAGCTCATTCGCCGATCCATATCAGTGTCTCGGCGGTCTCTGGAGGGCTGCTGGCGGGGCATAAAGGGTTAACTAGGGGGAAAAAATCCAGACTTCCAGCACAATGTTCTCAGTCCGTGACCTGCCCCCCAGCAGGGGTATTTGTAACAGGGGACCCGATGCAGGGAAGGAGCAGATACCTGCGCGTGGCGTCATACTTACGCTCTCCAGCAGGTGTCGCCACTCGCAAGACTTTCCCTGTATATACTGTATATGTGCATACGCTATATACTTATATACACGGGGCAATTGTAAGGGTGCATGGGGCATATTCTGAGTGTTTTTTACCCCAGTCTCGGGGGGCAGGGGCAGATTCTCAGGGTTTTTACCCCAGTCTCGGGGTCAATGGGCAGATTCTCAGGGTTTTTACCCCAATCTCGGGGTGAAGGGGCATATTCTCAGGGATTTTACCCCAGTCTCGGGGTGAAGGGGCAGATTTTCAGGGTTTTTACCCCAGTCTCAGAGTGAAGGGTCAGATTCTCAGGGATTATACCCCAGTCTGGGAGTGAAGGGGCAGATTCTCAGGGTTTTTACCCCATTCCTATTGGTTTTGGGGTAAATGGGCAGATGGATGGGGCAGATTCTCAGGTTTTTACCCCATTCTTGGGCTGAACGGGCAGATTCTCAGGGTCCCATATCTGAGCGTCCCGATTGGTGCTTTTCTCCCTGCTATATCACAGCTGGAATCCCTGCTAGAACACAGGTGACTCCATCCAGACTATCGTCAGCTCCTGACCAGTTGCGGTTGCCATAACGACCGCCATTCATCAGCCTCCACGATAAATTATTGACAATCGTTTCATTCTCTCGCTGATTGACACGGCGGTTAAACACGCAGATGTTCCGTCACGCGATACAAACACAGCTGCAGTGATAGATAAGCCGTGCGCGTCTTCATACACACGGGCGCCAGGACACTCAGGGGTTAAAATTTCATGGGGGGGGTTATTTCAAGGGCAGTTTTAGTGCAGTGTCACCACCAGAGCAGATAAACTCTATTGGTCGCCACGGCAACTGCATCATTAGATAATATTAGCGCTGTATACAGTAATATAACCCCCCAGCGCTGTATACAGTAATATAACCCCCCAGCGCTGTATACAGTAATATAACCCCCAGCGCTGTATACAGTAATATAACCCCCAGCGCTGTATACAGTAATATAACCCCCAGCGCTGTATACAGTAATATAACCCCCTGCGCTGTATACAGTAATATAACCCCCAGCACTGTATACAGTAATATAACCCCCCAGCGCTGTATACAGTAATATAACCCCCAGCGCTGTATACAGTAATATAACCCCCCAGCACTGTATACAGTAATAACCCCCAGCGCTGTATACAGTAATATAACCCCCCAGCTCTGTATACAGTAATATAACCCCCCAGTGCTGTATACAGTAATATACCCCCCAGCGCTGTATACAGTAATATAACCCCCAGCACTGTATACAGTAATATAACCCCCAGCGCTGTATACAGTAATATAACCCCCAGCGCTGTATACAGTAATATAACCCCCCAGCGCTGTATACAGTAATATAACCCCCAGCGCTGTATACAGTAATATAACCCCCAGCACTGTATACAGTAATATAACCCCCCAAAGCTGTATACAGTAATATAACCCCCAGCGCTGTATACAGTAATATAACCCCCCAGCACTGTATACAGTAATATAACCCCCCAGCGCTGTATACAGTAATATAACCCCCAGCGCTGTATACAGTAATATAACCCCCCAGCGCTGTATACAGTAATATAACCCCCAGCGCTGTATACAGTAATATAACCCCCAGCGCTGTATACAGTAATATAACCCCCAGCGCTATATACAGTAATATAACCCCCCAGCCCTGTATACAGTAATATAACCCCCCAGCCCTGTATACAGTAATATAACGCCACCATTGCTGTCAGTCATGTGATATTTGGGGTGACTTTCCCAGCTCAAACACCACACTGAGCTGATGCTTTATGGCGATCCTAATGAAGTCCGTCCCTCCATAGACTTTCATTAGAGAGTCCAGCTGTGTGATTAAGACTGAGCCATTCTATTATTCCCCACAGGCAGTATGATAAGGAGTCGGGGGGGGGGGTTAGTAGATCGGGGATCAGATAACAGAGCGAGAATCATAGAAATGGCTGATATGCAGCTGCCTGAAAACTTTATATTATGGGGCAAAAACTTTACTGAAACCTTATTTTTTATGTTTTTAATAATAATAATTGTTATATTGTTAATATTTATTATTATATTATTTATATTTATTTATTATTATATTATTATTATTTATTATAATATTATTTTTATATTTTTAATATTTATTATTATATTATTATTTATTTATTATTATATTATTATATTATTCATAATATTGAAGTATAACAGGCAGGATTTCGGGGAAGCTGCGGCATTTAAAGTGTTAAAATCGTCGGCTTTCACCTTCAGTGATCGGTTTCATTGATTATTGATTGGCTTTTCAGAGGTCACTTGAAGGTGACTCGCTGAGCCCTCCTAATCCTCTTATAAGACGCCACGTCTTCTGTTTGCCGTACACGTCCGCACCCTGGGTACACAGACGCTGCACACAATAGTGGCACCGAGCCCCGGGCACAGTATTCACCCCCGCGTGGCACCGGGCACACGCCTAGCCCGGGCGAGCAAGCTTCAGGGTCATGTGAGGCAAAACCACCAACATTGGCGGGTCAATAATAGAGGTTTTACGGTACTGAAAGGGTGGTGGTTACGTTGAGCAGCCTCCCAGCAGAAGTGGTAGAGGCCTCGCCTTATGCCTGTCCCATGCGTGTTTAAATTCCCTCACTGCATTAGCCGCTGCCACTTCTGCTGGGAGGCTGCTCCGTTTATCCACCGCCTAAGTATACATTATTTATTTATTCTGGGACTCTCACCCGCCGGCTCATCCTCTGTTGGGAATCTCTTTTTAGACTGTCTTCAGAGAGCGCTATTGATCCGTGGAACCGATATCCTGCAACAGACAGAGGGCTCGGTGGAAAAAAAAAACCAACACTTTTATTTACTAGAAATCTAAGCTAAATCCACCTTTTTTGGCCCCATAGCGCAATCCTATTCTGTAGCGCAGTACAAGGGGATAAAACGTGGGTTAAAAGCTGGACAAATTTGGCCAACCCTCCCCCCCCCCCCGAAAATGTATTTTTATGGCAGCAATTGAAGGGGTTAATCCAAAAAGGCCATTCGCTATTTACAGGATTAAAATAACCCCCTCTTGTCCCGTTTCTCCCCCCCAACACACACACTCCTGGTGCTAACAGCTAAAAGAGTTTATAGCAGCTGCCTGGCAACCGGCCAATCAAAAAAAAGGACAAAAGACCAGAGTCTACACCCCCGGCGACTCCCCATGCAGATTAGGCAAACAGAACAGGTGCCCGTATAAAAAAAAAAAAATGGCTATACTTAGAAATTAAATTAAATATAGCAGAGCGCGTGGGTCGGGGGGGCAGAAGAGGAACTCAATCGGCCGCTGGAAGGTCAACGCGTTTTTAGGTTAAAAATATACATTAAATCAAATCCCCCTCCCAAAAAAAAAAACTTCAATGAAGTTTTAATTTAAATAAATATAAAAAGGAAAAAACTGAACAAAAAAAAATATTTTTTTTTAATTGGACCAACGAGGGGTTAATTTTTGCCACGCGCCAGAGAAACGCGTCAGAGTCGCAATGAAAAAGCGAGAGGTTTAATCGCGAGTTGGTGGATAAAGCCCCAAAACGTCAGCGTATCGCGGCGTCGAAGGGAGAAAATTATGATGTCGTCCGCATTTCGCTTTCTGATGACATCATCGAAACGAGATCCAAGCCAAAGAGGTGCGGAAAGTATTTTCCTAAAAAAGCGAGTTTTATGTTAGTAGGAAACGGGCTAGAAAAATACACCATTGCTTTTTGGCGCATTGTGGCCTATTTCAGTAGACTCCCCCCACCCAGTAGACCCCCCCTCCCAGTTGGCATCCGTAGACCTCCCTAAGGGGTGTTAGACTGCCCCAGTTAATTCTGCGTCTCCCTGGGGGTGTCTGATATTACCCTAATATGTTTAACACCTTTTAAATGGTGTCATAAAAATGCTATAGCTTCCCCCTTGCCCCCTAACCCCCCCCCCGGCATGCCTTCGACACCCCCCCATGAATTTGGCACTTGATAGTATGTAGTAATATGATGTAATACACCCGGCAGCTGTTCCGAGAACAAATGCAGGAGCTTCCGGCCGATGTCAGATTTCACCGGGATTCCCGGACATTATCAACGATTCGGGGGTCACAAGTTATCCCAGAAAGGGAGGGAGGGTCGCTGTCCTGCTGTCTTTGATCCCCCCCCAAGGGTTCTCCAATTGAACGTATGGTCCTTCCCCTAGTTCTAGAGCATGGCGCCCAGTTTCTGGCCAATGTCTTCCTATAAGAAAAGCTCCTCATCCTAGAACGTCTGTCGGCTCTAAGTTTAGTCACTTTTGGGTCAATGTAGACCTCTTACGAGGATGCCCACATATTCATGGGGGAAGTTTCTTCCTGTTGGGGTATTTGAGAATACCCCCGCGAGAAAAACCCCAGAACCTCCAGAAGCACATTAAAACATTGTATATGAGCTGGATCCGACCTCCTAACGCGCGGCTATCCTCAAAGGTTTCCATGGGGCGAAAAGTATTATTTTCCCCCATTTTCGGGCAAAGACGAGAAGATGAATTCCGAATTTACTTGGCTCCCTTCTCATTTTTAGATGTTGAGGCTCAGTTAGTTTCTTTTTTTTATAGACCTGCCGGGATGAGTTCTAGATTGTTCACTTATGGTTCCAGAGCTTGACCTCTTGACCTTACACTGAGCTTCCATATTTTTCTAGAACAGAAGCTAGGAGGCAGATGGAGGTCACCTGTCCTTTCTCGAAGTAAGCTCTTAACCCCCACTCATGCTTGGGGGGGACGGGCAGGCCAACAAGGTAATAGTACCTGATGGTAACCATAATGAAAGCACTATCTGCCTCTCTCAGTCTACGGTCTCGCTTAATGATTATTGGTGGGGCCGAGACTTCCGGACAAAATGAAAACAGAAGGTCAGCAGAATGCAAAATGAACCGCGTTCCAACGGAGGCCAAGTAAACAAGAACACGAAGGATGATGTGATGATTTTGTGGAATCTAGAACAGAAGGAATACAGCGGCTGTGCGAAGGTCATCTTGACCTGGTCACCTTGAATGTAGAGTGATGGATTTGGGATCCAAAAGAGGGAGTCCATCAAGTTCTGGAGAGCAGGACTTGGATACCTCCGACCATCTTTGGTCAGTATTTGGGTCAGTTATCTCTGCTTGACTCCCAATTCATTCTTCTGTTCCTCGTCTTCTTCCTTGACCCCTAGCCCTCAGGCCTCCGTCCTTCCTGCTGTTCTGGATCCAGCTGCCATCTCATTAAGTGTGATCGTCGACGATGACGTTGTGTGGACACCATTGTGCAGCAGGTGGTTCTTCTTCACGGTACCTGCCAGTTCCTACAGATGCACATGGCAGGTCCTTTGCAGGTTATGATCTAAAGCCCCATAGTGGTGGGGGGGATATATAGTTGGGGTTAAGTTGAATGAGCGGACGATAGTCTCTTGTATTCAGAGGGTTAAAGAAACCATCGCCTGATTAAAAACAAATACGCGGCAGACGTGTCCCTGGATTAGAAGTCAGGGCTGCTCTGGAAGCCGAGGTTATTTATTGCTTGCATTAGCTGCTGGCAGACGCGGCGGGATCACAATAACTCTTTACTGCTGCGTGCCGCGTGTCCCTCATACCCAGCAAGCCGTCTGAGCTTCTAGAGGGGCATCAGGGGAGGAAAAAAAAAAGG
The DNA here is from genome assembly GCA_029215755.1 of Spea hammondii. NCBI lineage: Eukaryota > Metazoa > Chordata > Amphibia > Anura > Pelobatidae > Spea > Spea hammondii. The sequence goes on from JARDYJ010000006.1 coordinate 6,026,836, forward strand.
CACAGGGCTCTTTGGTTGAGGGACTGGACAAGCAAAACATTTGGCCGGTATGCTTGTTGGAGATCCTCTCGCCAGGTCGTGTTTATGTTCTTGATAATCCAAGGAGGTCAACAGTGCCCTCTGCTGCCGCCGCGCCATTAAGGCCATCGGAAAGCGGTGACCTAGTTAGTCATGGTCCTTTATAACATTCCCATGCCCGTTATGATATAGCGCCAACATATTCCGCGGCGCTGCGTGCGGCGCACCCCCCGCACCTGATCCGAGACGCGGGGCTCCTGAGGGTCCCCTATCGGTTAAAGGCAGCCTTTTTTTTTGCACGTGTCACATTGTAGCAACGGCAGGAATGTTATTATAGCGCCACCGTATCCCGCAGCGCGGTACAAAGGAATATAATCACGTAGGGCGTGCCGAAACGCTGCTTTTCCTTTGAATAGTCCAGCACGGTTCCGCGTTCTCGGCGGTATCCGTTTACGTCCCCCCCCATCCGATAGGTTGCAAACGCGTGGGTTTAATGTCGACGCGTTTGGCAGAAAAGTGCGTCTGTGGGAACGCGGACAAAAGGGGAGAGCGAGGAGGAGGAGAAGGGGGGGTTGGGAGCGAGAAAGAAACAAGGTATAATATCAGGGAAGAAAGTGAAACAGAGAACGGGGGGACGAGAAAACGCGGTGGAGGGGTAAGAGAGGTCGGCGTGAAGAAGAATGATGGACGGTGGGGAGAGGAAGGTAGGGGGAAAATGCGCATAAAGAGATGATGGAAATCAGAAAATATGGATTTTAGAGAGGAATAAATAAATCCAGCGTGCAGAGAGAGAGGGGGGAGAGAGACGGAGAGTGTTGGGGAGGAGGGGAACGCGGTCCCGCAGAGGGAGTTGAGTTGACGGCAGAATCTGTTTCACCCAGAACAGAGGCAGATGTCAGGTCAACACATTTTGGAAGGACACCAAGTCTCGGAGTGAGAGAGAGACTTCTCCGGAGCGGCTTTCCGAAACAAAAGGCCGTCTGATTTAAGCCTCGGGAGCGGCGCCCTGCCCTGCGGCTCGTTCAAAGGTGGCTGTGTGCAATCATTACCTCACTGCTAGGGCGGATTTTACCATACCAAGGGGCCCCGGGGGTGACCGGTGCAGCGAGACCCTCAATAAACCCGATTTTATTTCCCGATTTAACCTCTGCTATCAAACGGCCCGGTTCCCGTAACATGTAACCAATAAAACGCGTTAACGGAGCCCTCTACAGCGTCACAGAGCTTATTTATCAATTATAATTATTTATTGACTTCCATAGAGACAACATATAACGTTTCTGCAAGGAGGCTGGTCCACTTATCTACCACCCTCTCAGTAAAGTAAATGTTCCTTACGTTATATCTAAGCAGAATCTAGAATTTCATACTTCTCCCAAAAATTTTTAAGAAGGTCATGGCAGCTCCAATGCATGAAGATCATGACGTCTCCTTGAAGGTATCTGAGATCATCAGAAGCATTAAGGATAAACTGGGATCTAAGATGTCGCGACCGAGAAAACTCAGAGAATTCCCAGAATTATCTTGGAAACGCCAAATGGATACATAATAACGTAATATTGACGCTGCATTCCCACCAAGTCCAAAGTCACCCTTGCGTTTAATGCTCCATAGAGTGAGCAGCTTTGGGAGACGATCCAATTAGGAGGTCCATGTCTTCCAGGAGGTCCAAGGTGTTTGTTTGACGTAAATTGTTGGTTTTCGCTTCCTCGCCCTCCCAAAGCCTTGGCAAAGAATATTTTCACACCCGATGATGGAGATCAGCAGGTCGTCACCCTTGGGGACCTCTGATTCCTCCTCGTTTCGGCTGTCTCGCCGCAATCTGGTTCATCTTTATCGCTGTGTGTGCAAAATGTTAGGTTAAAAGTTTTAGACAATATAATCTGCTGGTCTACACCAGAGCTGGGATATCCAGTATTTGTGGAATCAGATCCAGGCAGATCCAGGTAGACATCAGCTGGTCTTCGACACCTGCCTTTTTCTGCTCACATCACGGGTTAAGGTGACCACACGCTGGGTGTAGAAGAAATATGGAAACTAATGAAACCAAGCATGGATTTAGACTTAAATAGAAAGGTGTCTGGTACACCCATAAGTATCCAAGTAAAACTTCTAGTTAAAGAACCTACAAGGGTTATTCTTTTCTGGACACCAGAAGAAGAGCACAACCTAAATTAGGTGGCCCCTAAGTTGTCCAATGTTTAGAAAAAGGCAGGAAAGGTCTGGGGTTAATTAGATGAAATGCATGGATTCGTCAGCTCCTTGAGTCCACAAATGTACAGGAACCAAAGACAGCCTCTCTGAGATGGACGCATGCCAAGATGTTTTGAGACAAGTCTAATTCAGATCAACCAAGAGGGAGGACATGTTCCTCAGTCAACGTTGACTTCCCTACCAGAGAACCCTACTCAGAACCAGGTGGCCAACCACAGAAAAAACAGAGAATGCACCAATTGTGCTACAAGTTTGGTTAGAATACTGTGGGGAACGTGGTCACGTGGTTCCTTTGCTTCTAGGAGACTCCTAACTGACCATCAAAACTGGATGCCAATCTCATTTTTTTTATTTAATTAGTTTCATTTAAAGTTCCTTCTTGAATAAGGTACAAAAAAAAACCGCAGTTTCCTTTTCCGTGACTTGAATTTCTCTTTCGTATAAACGTGGATTTTTATTTTATTTAAATTAAATAATTGTTGAAGGATTTGGATTTTCCGAGGCTCTGCAGAATATCGTCCTGGTCGCTGCCGTTAGCATTACAAGCTCTGAAGATGGCTTTTCAACCTTTCCTAGGTGAACACAATGCCCGGCGGCTGAGGAAGAACGAGGCATAGCCTTGGGTTTCACATGCGATTTGAATACAAATGTTTCGTTGGATTCTAGAACCTCGGCCGTATTATTAGGATCCGAGATAATCGCGAGTTGGAGGGATAATGTTGAAACGGTTCTCACGGTTGAAGGTAATCTCGGATAACGCACCAATATCTTCTTTTTTTGTTCTTATGTTTAGAAACACAGAATTTGGGGATTAGTGCAACGTTGTAGCACCAGATCTTCCTCAACATTCCGACAGCATTTTGTACTCTTCACGACTCGCGGGCTCTGGAAACAAAAATACGCCAAAACTATTTCTTGGAAATAATCCTTTTATATGATTTTTCAAACCTACAAATTGTCCCATGGGTTCCAAGTGACCTCAGCTAAAGCTTCATGTGATGTTTTCCTTGGAATAAATGCTTCTCGGTGTCAACGGACGTTGTTTTGCCGCGACACCATTGACGACCCACCTGGAGATGGTTGTCCACCCTCGAAAATGACCTCGTAGAAGAAAATCGATAACCAATTGTCACCATGGAACCCACTACAGGTTCAACCACTTTTCCGTATGTGGGAGTCTCTTCTACAGAACAGGTTCTAGATTCAGTCTTGTATCACGGGTGGCATTGGTGGTATGACGTGATATGACGTGTGACCAAATTCTCACTCAACGAGGGGGTTGAGACGTTCCATCTTCTAAATTGTCCTCCAAATTCCATAATTCTATGTTCTCTTCATCAGTGCCCCTCACTAAGTCAATATTTCCATAATCTCCAATTTGATCATCCCCCGTGTGGTTTGTGTCTATGAAGAAATCTTATTCAACCCCGTGTCCTCGGTATTTCCAAGCCAGCAGGACACATCAACCACACGTTGAGTTATTTCCATGGTAACTGTGTTTTTAAGGGAATTCCCTGAAATGTGTAGGATAATATCATAATTTCCAGAATAACAATAGACAGCTCATGCTTCAATAAGAATAAGAAAAAAACAAACTAACAAATTAGATTTTTTTAAAAAAATTTGATTTTTTGAAATAAAAAATCCAAAATATTTATAAATGATATAAATAATAAGAATACATTTATGATTTAATTACTGATGTTAGAAAGCCACGTTCTCTAGTCTTTAAGACGCCTCCTGCGAGTACAAGGAGGGTAGGATTCACAAATATTTGGCAAACTAAGGGGAAAAAAAAAACTAAGAAAACACCAGAAATTATCCCATCAAGTATCAGGCAGGAGGGTGGATGTTTCTTTAATTAGAGGGGAATTAGTCAAATTCTTCATTAAGCGGAGGGGAGGTAGAATGCAATTATTTTGTAAACAGATTGTCTGGAGTTTAATGTGACTGTACGGAACATGAAATGAATTATTGTTTATTATTAAGGACACCTCTGCAAATTCAAGACTGTTGGCAGCTATGCTTATGCTTTTCGAGAAAATATTTATTCCTCCTCTGCCGCAGACATTCTTCTCTCTATCATCTTCGCAGCACAGAGAAACATCCCAGATTCCCCGGCAGAACGAAATGATAGCCTTCCCCGGCAGAAAATAACCCCAGTGCCGGGACGCCGGAATTATATATTCCCGGCTCGCTCATCGGTATCCGCTCCTGATAACTCAAATTACCGCTTTCCCCTCTTGAACGCACCGCTGGGGGCTGAAGATGGAGGGTCTGGCCGACAGGTTATGCACTTCACGATACAAATCAATGGTTTTCATCGCACGGAGCAGCCCCGGGGAACGCGGGCGAGCGGTGGGTTATAAGTTAGCGAGCGGAGCTGACATCCAACCTCCTAAGTAACAAAGTAACCGCAGTCTCCAGAACAAGAAAGTACATTTTCCACGGCGTTCTCATACAACCATACGGCAATAAAGGCTAATTTTTAGGTTTTTTCACCGTTTTTTTGTACTGTCGCCAAGTCCATCTTCATTTAAACCGATAACGATCTTATCACCATGGAATCTCGAGTCTTGTGCTTATATACCAGCAGCAACATTCTAAAAGGGCAGAGCCAAGAACACAGTTCCATCTCAACCCACCAATGATAGACCACCATGGTATCTCATCATGGTAGAAGACAAGCAGTTGACCCTTGGCCATGCGGCCATAGGCTGCTAAGTAGCCGGGGTCTTGTGCTTATATACCAGCAGCAACATTCTAAAAGGGCAGAGCCAAGAACACAGTTCCATCTCAACCCACCAATGATAGACCACCATGGTATCTCATCATGGTAGAAGACAAGCAGTTGACCCTTGGCCATGCGGCCATAGGCTGCTAAGTAGCCGGGGTCTTGTGCTTATATACCAGCAGCAACATTCTAAAAGGGCAGAGCCAAGAACACAGTTCCATCTCAACCCACCAATGATAGACCACCATGGTATCTCATCATGGTAGAAGACCCTTGGCCATGCGGCCATAGGCTGCTAAGTAGCCGGGGTCTTGTGCTTATATACCACTAGTGACATTCTAAAAGGGCAGAGCCAAGAACACAGTTCCATCTCAACCCACCAATGATAGACCACCATGGTATCTCATCATGGTAGAAGACAAGCACTTGACACTTGTTCATGTGCTAAGTAGCCAAACAAATGAAAAAGAAGCAAAGAGCTCTCACACTTCCATTGACTCTCTCTCGCTCTCTACCTTCTCCGCTTCCACGTCTCCTTGCCGCACTGCTCTGCTTCTTCTCCTGCATCTTCTTTTTCTGTCTTATTTCTTCGTCCATTGCTCCTTGTGTCTTCTTTCTTCATCTACTTCTCCATGGACATGGCCTCCTGGTGAACTTCCATAAAAGAACAGAGCCTCCAGGGACAACCTCTATCCCGATTGGAGGGAGGCCAGAATAATGAAGACCGATTGGCTGAGAAAGTGAAGCGTTTCTGCACCCCTCCCCCTTATTCTCTGTGGATCTATCTGCATTATTCTGGCTTCTCTATGCACTTCCGCCCTTTTGCGAAGGTTCCCCGAAAGGCCATGTCCACACAGAAGCGGATGTAGAAAGAAGACAGAAGGAACAAGAAGATGCGAGAGAAGAAGCAGAGCTGCGTAGGGAGATATTCTCAGAGAGTGTGAGAAAGAGTGAATGAGAGCGTCAGGGAGTGAGTGAATGAGGGAGAGTTTTCATCTGAACTGTAAGGACAGGAAACACTATTTGTTGTCTGCGAATGAATTGTCCCAAAAACAAAACAAAAAATTTGTCCGAATCGTTTTTTCGGTCCATTCTTACAAGTCTGGTTTGCAGTCATCGTCAGGATGACTCCATTAGTCCCTTCAATCCCTGCTAAGTCTTTTGACGAGCATCTTGTCCAAATATCATATAGCAGACAAAGCTTATCAGAATTCCGGAGGTGGCCTCAGAATCCATAATTCATTGCGGAGATTCCGTCTTCGCTCGGGGAGGGAATGAGGCAGAATATGAATGCGTGAGAACAATATTTCCTTTTGGGCGTCTGCTTTAATCATTTCTGATTTAGTGAACTTCGCCGGACACTAAATCTTAAAGACGCAGAAAAAGATGTTTGATGGTTTTAATGTAATTTCCACCTTTCCCAGCGAGCTGAAGTAATATATGAGTGACGGGTGATATAGATGCGGCTTGAGTCCGTAAGCAGATATTGTAGGCCACATCCATCATCACTTGATGATTTTTTCTCTTTGCCAACGCAGACTTTGGTTCTGGAATCTCTTGTCTCAGTAGCTCCGTGGGTGGCTTTTCAAAAATGCCCTCCGTTCCATATGTGCTTGTACCTAAATCTCAAACTGTGGGTCAACGCTCCATCTGAGTGTCATGGGCCCACCTGGATTTCAAGTAGACGTGCAGCCACCTTCCACCACAAAAATGCCCAGAGTCACGAGAGCTCTCTAACTGCACAGGAGATAAGTATAAGAGGATGATTGTAGGGTCAACCAAGACATGGGGAGGTATACAACAAAGCCCAACGAAGGGCTCAAAGTTGCTCTTGAGCCTCACTTTGCTTTAGATCTCTTCCATAGGTCAAGTAGAGGGTAATACAGTGATGGGATAGGCATACGGCTCCTGAATGTAAGACGAGACCAACGACTGATTAAGGTTGGAGTCTTTAGAGCAGGAGAAACAGATTCTATGTTTCGTTCTGCCCCTGAACTTCTCACTTCACTTTTATGAAACTTTACTCTACTTCTCGTGACCTTGGACTGTTTGATTTTAGCACCTTCCCCGTGGGCTCTACTTGTGATCACTGCTGGCCATGCAATCCCAGAAACCCAACACCTTTGTACTCTAAATTGGAATATTACACAACTTTTCATTACTCCAAGAACCCTCAGATCAATATTCCATCGGAGGATGGGGAATCTGAGACAAGAAACATGGCGTCAACGGTGAAGAACATTTGAAGCGTGTAATAATCAGAGGGAGACAGAGGTTGGGTGGTTATAGTTATAGTTCCTATAAGGATCCCTCAGGTTTGGGCTTACTTGTGCCAGCTGTCATCTCAATAAATGTACAACTTGACCACTATATTTACAAACTAACAGCTTGGTGTCTTCTTCACGAGTCCTACTCAAGCCCTACATGGGTCCTATTCAGTCTATTCACCTTCTGCCCCAACAGTGTCCAGAAAAATGGCATTTGCCCAAGTTGTTTATGCAGTAGCCTTTTTGCTGGGAAATGTATTGTGTTGATGTGAACAGGGAAAGAAGACTCTCAAGGCATCACAACGTTATCTCTCCGCGGTCTTGGAACTACCTACGTACTATAATGATAATTAAACCTCGTCTCCAGCGCGTGGGCTCCTAACATTCATCTGCTGGATGCCCATTTTAATGGCCTCATAGACCGCCCTTGTGGTAGCGCTGCCATTATAGAGGTCGATTTGATATCCGCCAATGGAGTGCAATGGAGTGCATGGAAGGAAACCCACGGATGTTAAAGTTCCTCGTATAAATTGAGGCTTACTTGATGAGAGCAGGAGGTTAATATTGTTTTAATAATCTCTCATCTGTTTAGTTCCGTACTAGACTCGATGTCTTAATGGCAGCGCGTGCCAACACTCCTCGGGAACGACCTTGCATGGCCCAACACGCATAGCTATCGATAGCCTTGGAACACCTATGAGACTTTTTTGGCCAACTGCTCCTTCCGGTAAAGTTCTCAAATTGTCATTGTCCACGTTAAGAATTCATGTTCAGGCTAATCGCGCATGCAAAAAAAAACAAATAGAACTTTCCGTCATAAAAAAAAACTTTTGTTATTGTGAAAAAAAATAATAATTTAGCAGAAAAATCGTTTTATTTTTATGGCCACCTTGTCCTTTTTTTTCGATAAGATCTAGGAATTCGTCATATCCATAGAGTGAGTCGCGCAAAAAAAACCAAAAACAATTCCGCGTTACATTAACCTAATAGTTTACAAAATACTGAAAATACTGAGAAGCAAAAATATGCGTCTAGGTTATAAATGAAATTTTGGGGGGGGGGGAATTTGAAAAAAAATGTAAAAAAATTTAAAAACAAAGGTAAAAAAATTTGGAACAAATAAGAATGATCAGAAATAAAATAAGGACTAATGCAAAGAAGTTAAGACTAAACTTAGATTCTTTGGCCCAAAATTAATTTATTATTAATGATATTATTAATTATTTTAGATTATTATTTGGTGTCCATCTTCCTTTTCCGTTTGTCAATTTGATTTAACAAATTATTGAGTAAAAAAAACATGTTTTACTATTATTACATCATCATGCTTAGCGAGGGACAACCAGCAATGAAAAACCAAGGACAAAATCTCATGACCGGAGTCAGTCTGGATCCCCATAGAGCGTTGATGATGATGATCAAATGAAGCCAACAAGGCTGAACCGTGTTGGAATTTTGGTTTTTCCAAATTCTCGCCAAGTTGACATCATCAAGGTCTTCTCGACCATAAGTTACCTTACCGAATCGACCGCGTGTAATGTTTGGTATCAGGAAGCTACGACCCAAAAAAAAATAAAGCCTACTGTTGTTCGTCTTTGGAGATGAATTCAATGATATCGAGACCTTCGCCGGGAACTCGGAACGAACACTCGGGTGCTTCTGGGGAATCTAACATGTCCTTCGCGCTTTTCATTAAGATGAAAGTCTGGTCACTTATTATCCATCACCCCCCGAGGTTCCTACAATAAATGCAGATTGTCTTCTTCGGAAATAACCTCATGCATTACCGTGACATTAATCTGAGCTATTTACGGGGGGGAAAAAAACCCCCCATCCCGTTAAAAAAAAAAAAACCTTTGCGTGTTGTTCTTAGGTTTATGAGCATAGCTAAGCATGATGATTTTTTAATAGGAATCAAACAGCTAACGGCGAGCCTGTGATCAGCGCAAAAGAAAACAATCTCAAAATTCTAATTAACTGTATTTTAATAGCTTTAATTATAATTGAATAATTTAAATACCAGGGGACACAGTTAAGACTCCTCAAAGCCTTTTTTTTATTTACATTTTAAATACTTCTAACGGAGAAAGGAGAAAAAAAGAGGCGGTTTGGGCCTTTTTCTAAAAGAACACAGAAAAAAAAAATTGGGGTGTTCACGATGGGCCAGCATGACCAAGGAACCATCTTTAGATAGATAGTGACGGCCGACCGATCTGGCCACTTTTTAGTCACTTTGTATTTATTAAGTAGCATCACGCGAGTCCTGAGCTTTCTGGAACTCCATGCCGGACAGCCGCGTCCAATAAAGCTTTTTTCAGGAACGTTCCATTGATAACTGCTCCCCTTTCAACCCTCATCGCTAGAATGATGATAGGAGCACCTCAAAGTTTTCCTTTGAGGTCCATTGAGGCAGAGCATTGAGACTCAAGATTAAGCAAGGTTTGCTGGCATTGGAGAAGAATCGATGAAGGAATATTTTTTTATGGGCTAGGTCATTATATCTCGTCTTGGAATCAACACAGGATGGGTTGTCTAAGTCATTGATGGAGCCACTTCTGTTCAGCTGTGCCTGAAGGACTAACACACTGATTTGGATCACATGACAGCTTCCCCTACTATGGTTTCTTATGTATCGCTGGTATTTTTGTCAAACCCAATTCATGTTCATTGTGACCTCACACTGGGTCTTAGATGGATGATAACGCCAATTACAATTCATATCCTATCGCGCCAGGATCGTGGGTTAGTCTTACATCTCAAACACCCCAAAATTACAACACAAGGTTGATGCTCTTCAGTTTCCAGGAATTCTTCCTTTGAGAAGAAACCAGGGTTGTTGTAATATGCAACTTGCCTATTGTAATTTAGACATCATCAGAAGCTGGACACTTGGTCGATGAGGACTATATAAAGTTTCCACCTATGTTCCCATCGATTGAGCCTCCAGGTGCCATGACTGCCAGGAATAAACCAACATCTAAACTAAGGGCAAACCTTAATCAAACTCATATAACCGACCAAAGGATCAGGCTTTGTTCAATGTCTAAAAAAAAAAGCCAAGGTCCAATACCAAAGGATCAATAACAAATTAAGCATGCGCAAAAGATCACTGATAAGGCTCACTACACGGAGAGAAAGAACAAAAGGAGATTTATTCAGAGGCAAAAACCGTAGTGCAAGCTGTGCACTTGCCAACGCTGGACGAGAAGGCCCATGAGTGGAGAATGACTCGAGTGACCCAGTAGATGCAGAAGACACCTCATGACATGGGAAAGAGCCCTATGGTGTTAGAATTAAGAGGTGACCCGGTAGTCAGGTGGTACCGACCTGACACCTTAGCAAAAATGTTTTTACCGGACAGGGAAACCATGCCGAAGGTGGGAATAAAACTCTATAATAATTTCTGATTGTTATAAAGACGTTGCTCTTTAGTTTGTCTTTTACACAGCAGGGGGTGCGCACTGCGAGTACCCCGCGTGGCCCGGTTCTGTAATAGCTGCACACAGGTTGATAATTTCCGACTAATTTCTCTACTACCTCCTCGTCTTTGGACTTAAAGCCACAGGCAAAATAAAGCCAAGAGCCTCCCCAATCCAATTAGTGTTGCTAGCACTGCACGCCTGAGGCTACACCTTGGGCTGCGTGTGCACCCCAGAGAGAAAGACGCTCAATTAGGCACCCCCCACCACCATTTCCTCAGCCCGCGACTGCCCTCCGTTCCTCCAATACAGAAACAGAACAGAGCGATGCCTCCATTTGGAAAAGTAAAAACCTCGCTTGGCTCGACTTTAGCTGTAGCCTTGCATGATATGTCTTCACACACGCAACCAGAGAGAGGCTTAATTGCGATACTTTTCCCAGATGGGTCCATTGTCTTCCATAGTCCTCTTCTGGCATGGTGCATGAAGCTCCTACACTTGGGTCCGCTCATACATTTACGGTTTGAGGTCTTGCCACCATAAGTTCCAGCTCAATGGATCCCACCTGGTAAATCTGGTCCTTCTTCAGAATGGCGGGTTATCTTTAGGTGGTCTACCGTTCCTCAGCATGAGAACATAGCCGTCCACCGCTCCTTATCAGGAGCCACCTTTGATTTGCAGGATCCACTCTGTCAAATCATAATTATTCCTCATAAGCTCAACGTATGCTGGATCTTACTAATCTTCTTATAGGGGTCAATTTCACCCACAAGTTAACATTTCTAACAATAAATCATTTCATTATTTTCACAATACTACAAGAATTTTAGGTCATAGACCTGGAATGGAATAGCAATACTTCTTATCAGCCAGTAGGAAAAGTTAGTGGTCCGGTGTGAAGTTACTGGTCCCCTTATGTCTGGGTAACTGGGGAAAGAAAGTTTGGGTGAAATGTCTTGCTCTTGACATGAGTGTGGTCTAGTGGAAATGTCAAGCCCTGCTAAGCATCATGGCCATAGTTGGGAAATCTCTTGCCCGAGGACTCCAGGGAAGGCGCCGGGTCATCAGCGGGCGCACCCCCCCGCATCCCACAGAGAGAGGACTCCAGGTAGCCAGAGCTTGGATGTTCTCAGGTATGCTCATGGCGGATCCATGAGTAACATCCGTTGTGGTGGCATGCTTTGTCCTACAGCTTTGGCTCTGTAAATGGGGGGGGGGGACAACTAAAAAAATATTTCCAAAATTTCACTTTTCGGGGCAACATGAAACGGACGCTGTGTAAACTTATACGGTTAACAAGATAGCATTGGCCTCCGTTAATGGCCTGGGATCTGCGTGCACCCGCGAGGATGTTACCTTGACAACCAACAGCAGGCTTTCGATCCTCGCCAAGATTTTTTTTTTTCTTGGCGTGAGATTCTAATTGAACTATATATGATTGTTCCTTTTTTTCTCCTCCCTGCTCTTTTTCACTCTCTTTCGACTGATTTCCTCTCCACCCTCGGGACGAGGCGCACACCCAGCGGTTTAGAGACGCTTCTCCTTTTTTTTTTTCCTCTACGTCTTCCAGAGTCTCGGAGCGCTTGGTCTTTCTCGGCTCCCGACTGTTCCTTCCCCTCCCTCCTCTTATTTTTTCTTTCTATTTTTCTAATTCCCCTGTCCTCTCCTCCTTCCCCGGTTCTCTCGTTCATTATCTGCTCTCAGGATCAGTCCTGGAGACAGAGCGGCAGCCAATTCTGCAAAGTAAGATCTCTGTCTGCAGACAAAGAATTTCAGGAGCTGCGCGTGACCTGCATGCAGCTGCAGCGCTGAAGGATCCTCATTAATTCCGCCCTTCTTAAAGCAAGCGGCCATCGCGCTATTTGTATTAGCCAGATCCGAATAAATACTCGGCGGTAGTAATGGAGGCTTGCTTCATTAACCCTTTCAGCAACTCCCGGGCCAAACACGAGGATGCTCCATCCATATGATAGTCCATAAATAAATAGGGACTAAGGAGATTTGCCACCTTATTAGTGGGGATCATTTAACAAATTAAATTTGATCTGTTCTTGGTTTTTTTTTTTGGTTTTTTTTTACAGTTTAGGTATTTATTTTATAACAATAATTTTGATTTTTTTTTAAAAAAATATAATAATTTAAAATTGTTTTAAAAATTGTAATAATAATTTATAATCATTTTTAAATGACAACTTAAAATGGTTTTATAATTCAAATAACAATTTAGAATCATTTTAGAATTATAATAATTAAAATTTGTTTAAAAATTATAATCGAAAACTTTTTTTATGAATAGTTTAGAATTTGACATTTATAATAATTATTATTTTATTAAATTATCTTTTTATGTTAAATTTGAATGTCCTCTAAAGTAGAGGTTGGTGAGTAGGTGAGGCAGGGGCAAGAGGCAGGTAGGGGGGGTAATAATCTTTTAGCTAGATTTAAGCACTTCCACCAGCACTGGGCCCCTAATATGTTTGTTCTATGGGTTTTACTTTTTATGCCGTTTTTGAGTTACTCAAGGAACAAAAGCTTTATTTATGGGGAGTTTTCCCAACAATATTAAGCCACCTTTTATGTTGACCACAAAGAAATGGGAAAGCCCCAATGCATACCTCAGTTACAGCCATATTATTGATGATTATGGTGGAACATCAGTAGAAATCCTTGATATAACTCGTCTAAGGAACGGCTTCCCTTTATAATTATTGGCTGTCAATCATTTTGGAAGCGGGCTAATAGGTGGACGTAGAGGAATGTCCACCATAGCAGAAAATCTTCTTGACATATTGGACGTCTTGTCCATTACTGAAGAACTGGTGTAGAAGGCCCAAGGATAGTTGGATGCGAGTTAGCGGATAATGGTAGAATCTTCCATTCGTCCAAGAACGAGATGCCTCCGTCTCCAGGGATTTGCTTTAATAAATGTCGTAAATCTGTAGAGGTGCAGATATCCCACCAAGTGCATCTTTCAAAATATAAGATGTGAGCGTCTCTCGGGTCTAACCGTCAAGGCAGCTGTATTAATGGCATGCTATAATGTCAACATAATGTCTCTGGTGGCCGCTTATGATGCAGCTTTAGATGACAAAACCCTATAAACATTGTCAAGAATAGTTTTTTTTGTGGTCTCGGCTGGGCAGCTGATCTCTTCACTTGCATTATTGTATTTCTCGACCCCTGTCTGACTCCTACAGCCTTGGGTGGACCATAGGTTTCTTCGTGATGGAAAGACAAACATGGAGAACATTTTAAGCACCTTCTAACGGTCGGAACATTAATTAACGTCAGCAACAAGGTCTCCCCAGCTGGAGGATCTTCAGTGAATAATTTAAAGCAAAATACTCATTTCTTAAAGCTCTGTGGAAGCTCCAGAGCAAAAGTATGGCGGCCGTGTCAAGACATGTCCATCATAACGCATGCCCAACGCAAAATGTTGAGAAGAACTCTATGAAAGCCACTGTTACGAGGAAGCCATCACTTAACTGGAGATGACATATAAGGGGTGGTCAAGGGTTTGAAGTCCAACTGGTATGGAATAGATCAGAAGGGATCAGGCGGATTGAAAGTGGTCACTTTTTTTGGGTATGATTTTCCACGTTTCATTGAACGCAAAGCATGTACGTGGTCCATGAAAACGAAGGCAGACAGACCTTGTCTCCGTTCACTCTACCCCTTCGGATAGAATAATGTTCATTTTGTTGACTCTGCAATCACATTTGTCAAACCATCCCCGCTGATATATTTCCGCGCATTAACCTTCTCTCCGTCTTCTGCGTGTGTCCTTGGAGATACCACCTTCAATGCACTGCAAGATGAAAATTGGTTCCTCGAGAGCACTCAAGCACTGGCGGCCAGGGGAAAAAGAAAGTATTTTTCTTCCTTCCGTTCCATTGCTTCCCATAGAATTGTGAAAAAAAAAAATTCTTTGCATTTTGTGTGTGATAGGGCTCATTCTTCTCATCCTCATTCCAATAACGTTGAAGTAGTTCAGAAGACGGACCTAAACTCTTGACCATAAAGTGAAGGTAATGGTCACCATGATATCTTTGATGTCCCAGAGATTGAATTCTGAATTGAAGATAATTATTCATTGTAGATACGTGATTAGGGAGGAATGGAGGATAAGAGGAGGAAAGAGTCTATTAGAGTAGAAGTCAAGAATGGTGCGCACCACGGGGACAGCCACTCCCCCCTTTCCTTCAAGCGGAAGAAAGGGTGTGCACAGAGGCCCCACCCTTTCTGAGGAAGCGCTCCAGGAGGTCTGGTAAACAGAGCTCATACTGGGGCAAAGCAGACGGAGACGGAAGACAAATGAACATGAAGAGGTAAGAGAAGAAGCAGAGTTGCGGAGTGTGAATGAGAGTGTGAGAGAATGAATGAGAGTGTGCATCAGGGATGTTCTTGGGTACACCCAGACTTTCCAGGAGACATCTTATTTCAGCCAATCTGTATATATATATTTGGCTTCGTATTCTATGGATTAGATATCTCATACTCCAGAACGGGGCATTCCAGTCTGATTAGGTCACAAGCTCTTTATGTTGAACAATCCCACATGTTTTTAAAGTTCTTCGGTTATTATAGTGAGTTCATTAATTCTCTCAAAATGGCTGCTCCGTCTCGGGCCTGTTATCTTCCTGGAGATCTGTGTTCCTATGGGAGTCTGAGAACACATTCTGTGAGTCCTATTTTCTTTAACCCTTTGCAGTGCTAAACTACTGATTTGTAAGCTGGTCCACAATGAAAAGTCAAAGTTCCGACCGTAATTAAGTTTGGGACGGCACAACTCCTACAACCGTGTGTTAGTGTGAGTGAACAACTGTGTGTGTTACTGTGTGAGTGTGAGTGTCTGTGTGTTTTTACTGGTCTCTCCTTTTACCTATTCCGTCTTTCTCTCTTTCCTTCTTTCTTCTATTCCTTTCTTGTCCCGTTCCTCCCCTCTCATTCTCTCCTTTCCTCTCCCTCTTTTCTTTCTTGTATCCTATCTGCTCTCATTCCTCCTTTCTCTCATTCCTCCTTTCTCTCATTCCTCCTTTCTCTCATCTCCCTCCTTTCTCTCATCTCCCTCTTTACTCTTGCACATCCTTCTTTCTTCTCCCAATTCCCTTTCATCTTCTCTCCTTTCTCTTTTTTTCAATCTCCTCTTTTTTTCTTGTTTCACTCGCTTCTCTCATTCATCATTCATTTTTTTCTGTCTCCTGTTTTCATACAAATGTAATAAATAGTATCAGATTAAAAATACGTTTTTGGAAATATTGCTCTGTTGCCCCCCCAGTTGTAGTTTTTGCCCCATAATATAAAGTTTTCAGGCAGCTGCATATCAGCCGTTTGTATGATTCCCCCAATCTACTAGACACCCCGATATATTACTGTATACAGAGCTGGGGGTTGTATTACTGTATACAGTGCTGGGGGGGTTATATTACTGTATACAGCACGGGGGGTTATATTTTTTTTCCATGGGACTTTTCAATGCCAGATATTAGCACAGAAGATGAAAAGGCTCCCCGGGCCGTGGTGGACGTGACAGAGGGTGAAGGCAGACTGTTCTCGGCTGGGTGGGCGATGTTATCAGGGTCCTGTCGCCTGGGGGCCGCCATACTCCATGGGAACGTTCTATAAGAGCCGGGGCCATCAAAAGACCCTCTGTCTCGATACCAACCGGTTTCAACAGCTTTTTATTGGGTGGTGTGATACACGAGGTGGGGTCTCAAGTGACCCCAGATGCGATATTTAACTATTATGAAGCAGGAATAGGCATCCGACACCCAGAAGGAGAGGCTCTCCAATCACTTTAGGGGCCACTTAGCAGGTGAAATGAAAGTTAGGTTCCTGAGGACGGTTATGGATTTCCAGGAACCTTTAGCGAAATATTTGAATATTATTTAACTAAATACCTAAATAATAATAAAAAATCTAATAAAAAAAATAAAAAATGTTTTATTATTAATTAAAGACTTTTTTTACCTAAGGGCCCCTGTGGGCTCTCAGGGGCCCTAAGCATCCCCTATGTCTTTTCTGCAGTACCTGATTCCATGCAAAAAAAAAAAAAGCCAAATTCACCTAAATGGTATTCGTCCTGAAAATGATGGCGCAGGTATAAGGGTCAGATGGGGGTGACGGAGAGGAACGGGTTAATGTGACCGCTGGCCCGCTGGGAGCGCCCCGAAGCTCCTCTCTCCTCTCTCCCTCTCTAGAAGTAATTTATAGGAGCGATGCTTTGCTTGGCTGACTTTCTATAATGGGAAGGCGTCCCACATGCCGAATGCCAGACAGCCGCCCATCCTTAACCCTTCTTTGAAGCCCCTGTGCTTGGATAGGTGGGAAAAACAGCACTACGGAATCTGTTCGCGCTATCTATGCAAGCAAATCCCGTACCCTCTGACCACGCAGGGGTTAATACAGCATGCGTTGGTTCACCCAGGCAAGGGTTGCGGTTGAAGGACATCAACGCGTTTCCGCGAGGGACTAGGGGGTCTTAAGGGGACCCCAAAAATACATCTGGAACCTTCAAGGGTTTCTAAACATCTTACTAGGAAAAGGTCTGGAACTTTCCAAAGAAAATGGCGTATTTTTTTGTTTTTTTGGCCCCCCTTAAACAAAAACAGATAGGGAAAGCAGAAGAAGGCTCGGCCACAAAACGCCAGCTGAGTACAATGTGATGTCGCGGAGCTGCCACGGGCCGGTGGCAAACTATAAAAAAATGTCATGCTACGAAGTTGGCTAACGAGTCGTCATTCAGAACAAGCAATAGTCTGACTTCTCTGGAGCTCTGGGAAGCCATCTTCAGCGTCCACGTGTGATCTGGGAAGCCATCTTCAGCGTCCACGTGTGGTCTGGGAAGATCGTTGTTAAAGACTATGTTAGCAGATGACCACTTGGTGGAAACGAAGGTCACATTCGGTGCTTTTGGATGTGCAATCATATTCTTCTTGAAGCCGGCTCTACCAGTGTTTTAGATGATTGTGCCATGGGACTCTTAAGCACCAGAAACCGGTCCATCTAGGCCTGGTGCCACACCAAAGCTGGCTGGATATTTTCCATCGTGGACAGAAACAAAATTTGAAGGCCATAAGAGCTTAAACATTGCTTGGTCCTTGGTCTTGTCTTCAGGAGCCATCCGCCTTTCCTATCTAGTATCTACCACTCTCTTCCTTAAATTCCATCCCATCCTCTGACCTTCTAGTTTTAGATTATGACCTCTTTACACCAGTATCCATCAAGCCCTGGATGATGTCTGCATTTATTTTTTTAAGGGGTGGATATATATATTCAGATGACAGATTATTTTTCTATCTCGCATGCCTTAAAATAGGGGCTTTAGAAACTGGCCATTTTTGACCCAGAGTCTTCTGCGATAATCTATCTATCCCAAAGAACTGAAGTCGTAGAAAGCATTCTTGTTGGATATGGTGCCTCGGAGGTCTTGTTAGAAGGTAACCGGTCCCCTTACTCATTAACGGCCAACGGTTTAAGTCTGGCTTAAGCCAACAGAGCTCCAGGAGACGCGAAGAAGCCGGTGGGAGACCTTCTTACCCAAAGGGCAAATCGATGGGTGGACAGGCTCTTTCATTGCGTCCTCGGCTCTCTCTGTCTCCCTCTCCTGGTCACTGTCTATTCCTGCTCTCTGTCTCCCTCCTTCGGTTGCTCTCTCTTTCCCCGCTCTCTGTCTGTCCTGGCCACTTGTTTCCCATTCTCTGTCTCCCTCTCCTATTCATTGCTCTCTGTCTCCCTCCCATAGTTGTTCTCTCTCTCTCTCTCTTCCCTGATCACTTTTTCACTTTCCCTGCTCTCTGTCTCCCTCCTCTGGTTGCTCTCTCTCTCCCTCCCATAGTTGTTCTCTCTGTTCTCTCTCTCCCCTGATCACCCTTTCTCTTTCCCCGCTCTCTGTCTCCCCCATCCGGTTGCTCTCTTCTCCTAATCTCCTTACGCTTTCTCTCCTGATCTCTCTTTTTTTCCTCATAAGACGTTCCCACCTTCTGGAATGCTCTGCTGTCCATTTCCCGCAGCCTCTCTCCGTCGTAGTAATATTTTACCTATCCAACGGTCTTCCCCCCCACACGTCTCTCACATCCTTCAAAAAATCTCCCGTTCTTCTCCTTATCATACAGGTTTTAGAACATTTCTCCCATTTCCCCACGATTTCTCAGTCTCTCTCGGCATTCCCCTGATCTGTCACATTCACTTCCTGTATCACTATTTAGGTTAGGAGCTCCCTTCCTTTTCCCCGCTCCCCCCCCTATCTACCACCACCACCCCTAAACCTGCGTTCTTATAATCATCCCCACCAAACTCCGATATTTCTCCACTTGCCACTCTCTTCCTCCATTCTCCTTTCCCTTCTCTCCTCTCTAGCTCTCCCCTATCCTCTCTTTTTTCCCTTCTGCCTCCCTCCTCCCCTCACCCCCTCTCATATCCAGCTTTGCTCTCATAATATTTACTGTGGCTGTCAGTTCTGGCTCGGCAGGGAACATTTTACATCTTCTAGTCGCCTTTAGGGTAAAGAATCCTTTTCCTAAGAGAAAGAGATGAAACCTATTATCTCCAGTCCCGATGACGGTATTATCAGCTCCTTCCCCAAGCTTTTATAGATCTGCGAGGGCCGACGCGTTTACTGAAGCGATGACTAATACCCCCACAGTCGACAGACGCGGGGAAAGCGTCTAAATATTTTTTTTTTATTATTCAAAACATCTATGACAGTTAATAAAACATAAATAAATAACGTATAGAGTAGGGGCAGGAGACCTCCTGAAATCCCATTACTCTACGGGTTCTAGAATCAAAAAAAAGATTGTTGCAACGAAATGTATTCGACTTATACGACCCAAACCACGTATGCGAAGCTATATCGCGGGAGAAGGACTTTGAGGTTTGTATCTTTTGGTTTGGAAGATCATTGAGCTCCGCCATTTACAGAAGAAGATCAACCACGTCGGTGGGGGGGACCACAATCGGCGGACGGTTCCTCTAGCCGTTCCGAGTTTGTCTTTTAACTTTTGAGAAACCACGTGGTCAGTGCCACGTTCAGACCTTATGAATTTCTTGGCTCCTGTATAACTCCGAACTTGGAGACCACCAACTTTTCTCGACCACGTGGACAATGCCACGTTCAGAAGATGATGAAGTCCAAGATGTGTCTCCATGAACTCTTGATAGACCACGTGGACAACGTCACGTTCAGCAACTATTTCTGATAAAAACCCTTGTGGACCCTGTACGTCCAGCTGTGTCTCCATCAGCTGTTTCTGGACCCAAAAGTAAACATCGGCTTGGATGGAATGGGCGCCAAATACCCGTGTTGTTTGCCCCAGAACGGTTGAAATCGGTATTAGTTTAGCCACACTGTTGGCTGCTGTTACTGGTGTATGATTCTATATTTTTGGTATCTCAACAATACTCCATTCCGCTGAGTAAGGGAAGGGGTTATTCCAAAATCTTGAGGCAAGGATCGAGGGCGATGACATCATTTTGTCTGCCCCGTACCCTACCTCCCCAGTTTGCTGACTTTATTTCATGATAATCTGCGCATAGTTTGCTTGTTATATCACTGCCCCTCCTAGATGTGTATGCAGCGCCTCTCTAAACACTACCAGATGTGCGAGACACCCGCCGGCAGGACCTGTTCAATATCTAAATCAACTTTACAGTTCCTGGAGCCAGCATCAAACGCTATAAATTCTGCCAAACAGCGGTGGATGGAGGGGGGGGCTACATGCTTTGGCTTCTGACGTCTTTGTGTCAGGCCGGTACTCGGAAAGAAAAAAACGAAATTGTGTGTCAAAGCAGCGGGGGGGGCAGTTTTTTAATCATTTTATTAAAGGGGCATGTTGATGAAGGGTATTAGATGGTGTTAATTATACGTTGCTTGAGACCTTGATTTTGGGTGGGGAGCGGACCGGAGCGTTGATTGAGAATTTCACCGGCCTTGGACAATCATGAACATATAATCAGGAATAACAGGCAGACTAAATGGGCAGAATTGTTTTATCTGCCAGAAAATACTAGGTTAATAATCAGTAGTATTTGTGGTCAGGGAGAAGAAGACCTTAGGCGTTGAAGGAGCTTCAGTGCATGACCTCGGTAGACAATACATCGACAACCCTAATGATACACAGGAGATGAGGCCATACCCAGTGACAACCACTCCACCTATTATCTTTACGACATCCTCAGTCAAAGCCTAGACTCAGTCCTGACTCTAATCATGATGACCAAGCTAATGGTGGCAGTGTCTGAAGACCACCAATCTAACCTTCTTCCATGGAAGCTCTTAACGATCATATAGTTTCCTTTAATGTACTATATCTCACACCTCCTCACTCTTCAGCTCCCTCAACTCGGGTTGAAAAGGTGGCTGTCCCAAAAGCGGGTTGTAGGTCTATACGAGTTCCTGAAGGCCATTTCTCTAGAGCTCTGGGGGTCTTTATGCGGACATCTGCTCTTTCTCAGTTCCACTTTTGGTTGTCTAACATCATTGAGGTTTATTCACTAAACATGTGTACATACACATACATTCTAAAAGGAATGTCTCCAGACACCATGACATTAAGGACAATAGACTAACAGTTGGCCACCTCTAATTGATACACTGATGTCTACCATCGAAGACCTCCTCAGAACTATTTTGTAGCCCATGTTTTGCCCCCTTCATGAACTATGAAGTGGATGTGGACTGTCCTGTTTGGTAACAGACCAGATTTCACTTCTTTTGTTAACATATTTCATTCTCTTATATTTTCTTCTCCTGTCCACAACAAATGACAGGGAAACGAGCCATGACCTTGATGTTTCTCGATAGTCCTGCTTTCATCATCATCAGTTGTTTTTATTGTGATCTGCACACTTTGGTGCTGTTGCTAAGCAACATATGACTTCATGTATCAGAAGTATATAGACAAGGCCTTCGTACCCTCGTACATTGTTTACTTTCCCAGCCACCGCTATTACAACGCCCTTTGCAGGAAACAGAACTGTCGGCCCGTCTAGTCTGCCCATATTAGTTATTTGTTACATCCTTGCATTATAAATTTAGACCAATGGCCAAAAATAAGGTACTTCTTCCCATGAGAAGCTGGACTTCACACCATTTTTGGTCCTTGGGGTTCCTCTTACATGGAAGTCGAGGTCCGTTTCTCTGGATTGATCATAGGTGAGCAGCTCTCGCTGTAGAATGTTGCCTTGCGATACGTTACTGAATGCGTCTGTAATGGTTTCTTGTTTTTCTCCGAGGTGCACAAAATGCATCGTTGCTCTCACGCATTTCATGCGCGCCTCCTCCTACTCACTTCCTCAGAAGGTCTTGCGGCATCTTTTTTTCCCCAACAGGGGATCTAATTAGCAACAAAATGGATCAGAATGTCCAAAGTCATCAGTCTCAAAACTCAGGGAATTACAAGGAGCCTCCGGAGGAGAGAGAGAGAGAGAGAGAGAGAGAGAGAGAGAGCTCAGAAATGAATGCAGCTCCGGCCTTCGTTTTATCTGGAGCTGCCTGTAAACCAAGGAGCCATATGCCTTTCCCATGCATGTTTACATCCCCTCATTGTATTAGCCTATACCACTTCTGCTGGAAGGCTGTTACATTTAACTCCCACCTTCTCCATAAAGTAAAACTTCCTTGCATTGCATCGAAGCCTCTGGCTAAGCCATTTGGAAAAGTTAAATGGAAAAAAATTGATATCGACATTGGACTCACCTTGCGACAAGCCATCTGTGAATTTCCACCTTCTAGAGTTGATTGAATCAAGGAACTCGTCAAGCTTTAGGACTTTAGAAGAGGAGCACAATGAATCCTTACATTTTTATTGTCGTCACCCATTTTTTTTGTAATGTTGATACGTTGTGACATGTTCCAACACCAGGCAAAGATAATATATCGATGTCCCCCATGATGGCTGGAGAAGGACCTGGTCCTGTTTACGTGCTGCTGATAATCTGCCCCTCGCCCCTATAATGGTCCCCCGTACTCCATTGAGTCTCTGTCGATGCCTAAATGACCACATCCCCATTTCCCTATTCTAATACCGTGTTTCCCCGATAGTAAGACACCCCCGATAGTAAGACGTATCGGGAGTTTCAGAGGGGTCAGCTAATATAAGCCGTACCCCGAAAGTAAGACATATGTCTTACTTTCGGGGAAACACGGGGGATTTGCCTACGGCCTACGGCCGCATTAACGCAGGGCATAAGGGGCGCCTGCCCCTTAGGCCCGCCGCACCTGCGACCGGGTCCGCCACTCTAAGGGGCCGGGAAGTCCCCACCAAGGCCGGCCTTACGTGTCTGCGGCCGCACAGGATTTAAATTAAAACATCGGGGTTTTTTTTTTAACTTTATTTAACATCCTCCATGTTAAATAAAGTTAAAAAAAACTTTATTTAACATGGAGGATGTTAAATAAAGTTTTTTTAACTTTATTTAACATGGAGGATGTTAAATAAAGTTGAAAAAAACCCCCGATGTTTTTATTTAAACCCTGTGCGGCCGCAGACCCCTAAGGCCGGCCCCTTAGAGCAGGGCCGACCTTTGGGGTGTGCGACCGCACAGGGCGCCACACTCCAGGGGGTGCCAACCTGCGGCACCCGGCACCCCTCCAGAGACGGACAGTAATGTCCGCCGCTGGAGGAGCAGGCTCGCAAGGGAGCGGTATCGGAGGTCTTTAACAGACCTCCGGCTCCCTTGAGTGATTTTAAGCCGGGTTCAACCCGGCTTAAAATCACTCAAGGGAGCCGGAGGTCTGTTAATGACCTCCGATACCGCTCCCTTGTGATCTGCGCGGCAACAGCTGTTGTGCGCCGGGGTTTCTTGTCAGATCCCGGCGCACAACACTGAAGCCGCGCCCACCGCTGTCCGTGCCCTCTGACCCGGAAGGAGACAAGAACTGGCGAAGAGGAGGAAAAGAAGCTGAAAGAAGAAAGGAAAGGTAGGAAAGCATTAAATTCGAAAATTTTTTCCCAATATAAGACATACCCCGAAAGTAAGACATAGTGGGGCTTTTAGGGATAAAAAGAAAGTAAGACGCTGTCTTACTTTCGGGGAAACACGGTAGTTGTCGTTCTTCTGGTTGCTCCCCACCTTCACCTGGTTCAAATCCATTGGCCACGTTAAAGGGACACTCGTCCGTCACATTTAAAGCCCCATTGGCCAGAAATAACAAATCGAGTGATTCGTGTGTTATATGAGTCACCTTTGTTCTGTGTACTTCACAACCCTATGATTTTCAACCTTCTAACCTCCTTAAATCCTCAATGTAAAGATGGCCATGGTGGTGGGAAGTCCAAGTTCTCGACGGAATGTTAGAGTTGGATGTAAGTTCTTCCTAACCCAATGACCGATCAACCGCACTTAAGGGTTCATTTAATATTTTGTTACTTTGTTATATCAGAGCCCATAAACATTTTTTTGGTTCCTTGGACCAAAGCCGAGAAGAACCACCAGTGAAGCATCCCACCTTAACTTGATGTCCCCGCTCACAGCCCAATCTTAAAATAACAGCGCCATTTGGCGGGGAAGTATAAAAAGAAGCAGCGTGACAGCTAGGAATTCCCACCAGACAATAGTGTTTCCAAATCTCCTCATCAAGCTGTCAAAAGCTTTACAAGGCATAATTTATACTCGTCTGTGATACTCAGAAGAGCTGCTGCCTGGTGCTAATATCCGTCACCGCACAGCATAGGGAAGTCGATTGGCGGTGAAAAAAGGGGCAATTCCATTCCGCACAACAAATAAACCTGAATTACAATGACAGCTGTCTCCCCCCACACCAAAAAAAAAGCCTTTTCGAAAAAGAGCATCAAAAACTAAAAGCCTCACTTGGCTACAATTTCCTATTTTCCCCTATTTTTTTCTCTTTTTTCATACATTGTTGAGAGCTTTGTTCTCTAATTCATTGTCAAAATCTGTTTGGAAAATATGCATTATCATCAGTTTGCACTACACCCCAATATTTTCCCCAAATTTTGGCCAACAAATATTACTGGCATTCGAAAATATTGAAATTAAAAATTGAAATTTGGGGAATGCAAGTTACAGTACAGAAGAAGGCCATCTGCATACCAGACTGCACAGTAAACTTGAAAGGAGTGGCCCAATGTTACCTTTAAGTAAAGTAAATCTGCTAGGCGCCCCTCCTAAGCACCTACTGGGTAACCACTCACACCCTCCACTGAAGTATGATATTTTGGCCAATGAACGACCTTTTGTCCACAGCTTCATGGTCTATATTCTACAGGTGCCGCGAGAACTTTCCTATTATCTAACTTGTTATTTGGAATTCTTTGTTCCCCAAGAGCGTGACTTTACATTTGTGAACGTTGAATGTAATTGGAACAGGTGCGATTGCTCTAATAGGGATGAATGTGCAGTTATATCCAGCCGGTGGCATAATTTATATGCTTTCCGCCTAACTATGCAGGTTGTGTCTGGCTAAAGAGTTACGAGCCATGTTGGCTAGCACCGTGTAACACCAGTAGCCAACCAGTGGCGCTCTCCAGCTGTTGGGAATATTTTTGTATAGAAGTCCTGGGTGTAGAGCTTGGATATATGGGGCCTGCTCCCTACCACACTGCGTGCAGGCCCAAGAATTATGACATCATAACCCATGATAACAACCTGCCCCGGGTTTCTCATGTAGCAACTGTCAGAAATCATTCTCTACTAACTTGATCGTTGACTTTTTGGTGAACTAAACCTTGGAAACGCTCTGTAATTCTGTATCGCTCACGCTGTGACCCCGACAGGCGCGAGACAAACAGGATTCACATTTTACCAACGGGATTCCCTGAAGGGACTGCGAGAGCCGAATGAACTCTTGGAGTTCTCGTCGTCTTCTTGTCTTCTAGTCAACCGTGAATGTAGTCTGCCCGTTTCTTCCTCTAGTTCTTGGTCTCGTCTTAGATTCAGGAGTCATTTGTCTATCCCATGCATGTTTAAGCCCCCTTACTTTAATAACCTCTACCACTTCTACTGGGAGGCCGTTCCACTTATCTACCACCCTTATAGTACCTCTAAGCATGCGAGCGAGAGAGTACAGATAATGAGGTGCGCAAGGTGGAAGGGCGATTAAGCGGTTATCTGTGTGATTCTGAGACATCTGTGATTTCAGCTGCCTCTTTAGACGGATCAATTTCAGCGAAACATGATTGCCGCCTGCCCGAGATTAATGAAAACCAGGTTTAGGACAGATGGGTCCACGGTATCTGCTTTTTCAGTTAAATCATGAGATTCTTTCAATCTTTCCATGCTGGAGGGGGAAAATGATACCGTTGCTATGATAACCACTCAGAAATAATTACACGAAAAACATCATTCTCAGTAACTATAGGTTGCCTTTCATTGTTATATTGTTTAATAATATTTATGTGTCTGGAAAGGTGGAACAGCCTCCCAGCAGAAGTGGTTGAGGGTAATACAGTGAGAGAACGTTCATGGGATAGACATACGGCTCCTGAATCTAAGATGAGACCAACAGCTGGAGAAACGGGCCACCCCATTGTGACTGTCTAGCTGCAAAGGGGACCTCCTCCTGAATATAGGAGATAGGGTTTTCTAGAGTGGTGGGAGACCTGATGAGGAAGTGGATCGTGAGTTTGGGCAGATCCAGAACTGACAATAATCGCATCCCTCCTGATGGTCTTCATGGCATCCCCACCAACACTGGAGGAGCCCTCTATCTACTGGTGGACTTGGCTTGTTTTCTGGCTTCACAAGGTCGGCCAAGCTCTGGTTCAGCTCAAACCTCACCTTGTCCTCCTCTATTGCACAACTGGGGATGGAAAGAAGTATTTTTTCAGGTGATTTCATCCGGTGACAAATCAGGGGCCATTTTGGAGTCAAGATGTAATTTTTCCCCTTTCAGTAGCAGGATTGGAAATTGTCCCAATGTGGGTCTTCTTCTGGGTCAACGGTGGGGTTGAACGTGACAGACTTGTGTCTTTTTTTTTAAACCTAAATGTTATTATGTAGATGCTGGTAAATGTGGATTATAAGTAAGGCAACAGTTGCTCCATTTGAAAACCATGAAAATTTTAACCCCTGTGTCTAAAACCCCCCCACACATCTGAACGAAAGCAAACATTTGTTAGATCTTCTCATTCCAGAGGTCCCAGGTCTTCTGCGCCACAAAGGCCCAGCTAAAGCATCAGATGTCGGGAGAGGAGCCACATCTGAGCCAATTGATAACCAGATGTCGCCTCTGGCTGGAGATGCTTCCAAACCCCCCCACAAAAAATATGCCAAGAGGACAGCATCGCTCCCGCAGTGACACCTACAGGGAAATGCACAAGAAGGCAGCCCGAGTCGCTATCCTCCGGAATCACATTTCTAACGACGTATTCTGTTCCAACATTCCTTTTAACCCAACCAGGGGGTACATGTGACAGAAATGCAGTATCGCTCTCTTTTCCCGAAGATATGACCCACAGGGCATCATAAGATAAACGAATTGTCCCCTAGACTGTAAAACTGTAAATGTATAAAGCAGATGTGATTAACCATTTATGGATAAACCGATGGACATTTCATAGAGGCTGAAGGACATAAAATTCCTTCCATGGTGTAAAATGAACTGAAGCAGCCCTGGAAGACACTCAAAAAAGGTTTTAGTAGCCTGGAATTTAGAGATTTGTTGGTGGTAGAGGTGGCGTAGGGTTGGGTCAAAGAAATGTCTTACTTCTAGATCAAATACTTATCCACGGATTCGATACATTCTCCCTCTGCCTTTGGTCAAGAACAATGGTGGAAAAGTGGTGTCACCAGCCAGACCAAGGTTTGCTATACTTTATCAAAAGGTCAACTCAACCCTCCTCAAAGGAGAAGGTTACCGGAGTCTCTTATATTCGTGAGAAGTCTCAATAAAGGTCTACCAAGAAACTTGCATGGAAGTTGACACTCCGCTATTCTTGAGGAACCTTGTGTTCTTTCATACAAACAACATGTGCATGCTCCTTGGAGAGCTTCAATGAGGCACTCCATGGTTACTCGCAATCTTGCGTGTCCTCTAAAAAGAGTGAGCTGGCCCATTAATAATAATAAACATGGAAGGCACTATGGCTGTGCGTGGTTTTTTGTTGAGTTGGAATAAACTTATAACCCTCTTCTCCTCCAGGTGGGTCGTGTGCCCTTTTGTCTGCCACAGACGTGGTAGAGTAGTGTAAACTACCTTTAGTTCATGAGCAACTAGTTGGAGACCTCAAACCCGCTCTCCAGTATAAGCTTGTTGGTTTTTAGAGCTACTACTCTGCCCCCTAGTGGTGGGAATGCGTAAGTGGGTCTACATTCTCAGAAGCATCTTCAGCCAATCCCACCGAGGTCCTCGGGGAGAAAGAACGGTCTTTCATTGCTTTTAGGAAATTCAGGAGAGAAGTAGAGTGCGCACGGCGTAGAGCGTCTAGTCTGTCCACAAGACACTCTCTTCTATCTATAGAAGACCCCAGGAGCTCCGTCCCCTCCATGTCCCCTTGTCTTCTGGTGTCATGGCGGTACGCAGGTCTCTTAGAAGGCAATTGAGAAGAGGACAGATCGATAGGGGTTGGGTTCAAAGAGTAAGTCGTGGAGGGAAATTTTATAGAAAGAGACGTCTGGAGGAGCCAGAGGCTGCGCATGATCTGATGCAGCGAGACGGCAGACAAGAACCTTCTATCCAGGTTATTGGGTCTTGGTGCCCCAGTATAGAAAAAACCCATGGATCATCCTCATCATGATAATGCCATTGTAGTGACTAACGATGGCAGCCAAAGTCTTCTAGTAAAAGTCACTATGGAAACCGTGACTGGTCAGGAGGTGAAGGTATTCTGAATGGAGACACCTGTATTCAAGCAGGGATTCCAGCTGGGATATAGCTGGGGGAGAAGGACCAATCGGGATGAATATTAAGGAGTCGGCTCCAGACTATGTGACCCTGAGAACCTGCCCATTCACCCCAAGACCTTGAGACTGGGGTATAAACCCTGAGAATCTGCCCCCCCCAAGACCTTGAGACTGGGGTATAACCCCTGAGAATCTGCCCATTCACAGCAGGACAGCTCCAGGGTATGATTAGTATTGTGTAAGGGGGGGGTAAAACCCAACACTACCATATTTGTTTCTGGTTTTACCTCCTGATCGGTGTTATAATTACCTCCTCCTATTGTCATGCGCGTGTCTCTAGGGGGCGATTCCAGCTTCTGTATTATGATCTTCGAGGGGAGAACGACTTCTCCAAGCGCATGCGCGTGTGAGCACCTTCCCCGCGGGGAGGAATAGCAGACGATAAACAGAACGGTAGAGAGATCACAGGGGAACCCCAGGCGCGGACTTCTTTTCTACAACCCATCTGTCCCGGTCTTCAAGGAATCATTCTGAATCTCGCGCATGCCGGCCCCTCCTGCGCCATCGAAAAACTCAAATTTCAAACCCTACATTATAACGCTTCCTCTTATTATTTTTTCCCATTTTTCGGTTGGGGGGGTATACCATAATTGGCCCTTTTGAGTAATTCCTCGTATGAAATTCCTGCTATGTTTGGGTAATTCATTTCTTCATTTACCGCTCAGGTTCCGCATGGTGGCGCTTTCTAGAAAAATCCAAAATATATAGACGTTGCAGAAAATGCCCTTAAATACAAGATTTTAGGATGTTGTACAGCGCTACGGAATTTGATGGCACTGTATAAAACAATAAATAATATTTTATTGATTTTTACTTCCCATTCCACTTTTTCTCCACTAGTATGCGCTGTGGGGACGAGGTGGCACTGCTGCCGAGTAAAAAAAATATATAAAAATATATAAAAAATATATTGTAGCCAATATGCTTAAAAAAAAACAAAAACGTGCACCAGCGCCACCCAGTGGTGTAAGAATGTGTTGCACAGTCAGTGGTAAGAAATAGGCCGAAGTGTTACAATATGCTCTAAACCATGGCGATCAATCACTTTTTTGGGCAGGAAACATTCATTTCCTTTGCTACTCTAGAGCTCCCCCTATGGCTGTGGCGGCTCATAGTTGCCCCATTCCCAGCCCTCTCCTGGAAGCAGCGTTGAATACTTTAATGGAAGCTCAGATCCCGATTTCCAAGGTGACCTGGAACCCTGCAGAACCCACGCATGTCGAGTATGAATTTCCACAGGAACAGTACCCACAGAAGATGTTCGATAGTTGTACAGGTGGACTCGGCCGCGTATGCTCTCGGGAGGGGCGACGACGCCGGTAACACGGACCTGTTATCGCCTCGTTCCTGTTCCTTCAACAAGAGTTTGGAAGCAAGGAACTCCCATCAGTTCTGTAAGACCTTCATTCCTCCTCTAAGCTCAGAAGATCCAGCCCTCGAAGCTCACGAGTTGTCGGTTTTAGTGTCGGGTAGGACTATCGGATCCAGCTAACCTAGACCTTTATGTCCGCCCCACCGGTCCCGAGACTGGTTAGTTTAAGCATGGTCTACTAGCCGTCCTCACCTGAGCCTTTGTGACTTGGTTTGAGCATGGACTACGACCTAAACTGGTCAAAAGCTGAGCCGTCCTCAGCAATACTCTGTGACTCTGTTTGAGCGCAGCCTACTTACCTATCTACGGCACCCCTTCATCAACTTGACCAGCTACAAATCGACTCCCAAGCATCCCTCGGCTACCCTTCACTACCCGGCACACTGAACCCTCGGCACCACCCTGTGCCATCCGTGTCAAAACGCGGGAATTCCTCCAACTCGCTTGGTTGAAACAAACAAACCTTGGGCGTTTCTTCCCGATCTGGATTAAACACGGCCTACTGCCCCTCCCCACCAAATCATGAGCCCGAACGCGGCTGACCGCCCCAACTACCCTTCTGCTACGGCATTGAACAGGACCTCAAACCACCACCACCGCTCCTCTAAGTGTAAGCAGAGGCCACCGCTGGAAAAATGCTCCTCCCCTCGTCCAGGTAGCGGACTCTAGTGCATAGACTTGGTGCAGACGCTGCTTTATATCCAGCATTGTGGGTATGGACGGTGGTTAACTTTGACCTCACCGGCATAGCCGCCAATTGTTTTTCTTCTCACCGCTCAGTCGCGTTACCGACCACCCCGCTGGATTATCTACCTCCTCGCACACAGAGGCCTAGCCTTATTTGTTGGAAATTAACGAGCCTGGACCCTTGTTGCGATTGATCACACATCTTCATCAAATAGCTGACGCGGTACTCAGCTGCAGGACCTTCCATGGTGCCCATTCCCACCACACTTTACTCCGAGGCATTCCACCTCCGGCCAAGTACTAAAACCCCAGAGGACTTTTTAAAGCTCGAAGCAGACGGGGCAGTTTCCAGTCCATGCCCCACGGTAACGTTTACCAGGAACCCCCCCCGTAACGAAAGACGAGACACCTTAACAATAACGACCCGAGGACGAGCTTCGGTGTTTTACAGTTTTTTTTTTATTACAAGCTCCAAGATGAAAGCACAGTCTTCCCTCATCCGGGGATCCGTTACTCTTTCTGCGGGAGAAAGAAATAGACTGTTAGAGGAGGGACGTCACCTCGGAGCGGCCGGCGCAGAGTGCATCGCAGGCAGCGGATTCTTTGTGCAGGTAAACGCGGCCCAAGCAGCGGCTGCTGGTGAGGAACGCGGCAGAAGCGATCTGATTGGTTGAAGCGTAACGATTTGCTTGCGTGACAAACGCACGGCGGCAGCGGATAACGAAGCCATGCCGCTAGAGCTCTACACACCAGCTGTAACGGCAGCCTGAGCATCGGACAGAAACTGCTACGTTTCAGCTCGTTTTGGGTGAAAAAGCATAATCATGTGCATGCGAGCATGCGGCAGATCTTTAACACACGTGTGTATATATATATATATATACCTGTGACAACATCCCTCAAGCTCACTGAGAAAGTGGCGGGGAAACAAGAGAGAGAGAGAGAGTTAGGTTACAACCAGGAGGTCATCATCTTTATAAAACGTATAAGTGGCGCCGCAGAGAGATTACTGGAAAGCCTCGGGGTCAGCGATCGTGTAGAAGGCGCCCGAGACCCCTAAATCTTGGGATCCGGCGCACCGAGCGCGAGGCTTTGCAGTAACCCACAGTACTAATGAACAGCGACTGGAATTCCAGCTACCGCCCCGACGTCATAATTTAAATTCTATTTTTTGAAAAAAAAGCTAAAAATCAGCCAGAATTTATCCCTGCAGAGGAGCAGACGCTGCAAGGTTTGGAAGAATTTCGGCCTAAACCGGTTGGTAGATTCTGATTCCATCACAAAATGAGGATTTTGGGGAGCATCAGGCGGGCCACGTGGTGAAGCGAGGGTCTGCTCGCTCCCGGTGGGCTGCCCGGGGGGGGGGGGATACACTCCACAGCAGCCATCGAATCCAGCCCGTGTTCATAATTGATGCAACGTAAAAATATATACAGCTGCAAAGCCTGGCCCGGGGGCCGCCAGCGTCGGCCGTAACACCAACGTCTCACCACAACACAAGGAAAGCGATGAGCGCAGAGGAAAATACAGGACGGGAGAGCGCTGGTCTCATCAGCATAGAAGGGGGGTTTATTCACTAAGCCTGGTGTTTGCAAGCGAAGAAGGGTGTGATCTCCGCAAGGAGTACACAGCGCTGAAACAGATTAGTGAATAAACCAAAATAAATAAAAACCTCCAGAAGCACAAACATTAAAAATTAAAGTGAGGATCTAAGGTTTTGCTCAATTTAGAGCTTTTTCTTTGGGGGGGGGGGGTGAAATGTGAAAGCCAGCCATTCGTACCAACGAGCGGACGCTCCGCTTGGCAACACGCAGCAGGGACAATAAAGCTAAAAAGAAAGTCTACACATAGGTGAGGAGGGGTCCGAGCCCCCCGCTTGTGCCGACACACATGCATGGAGCCGGGAGTGCAAGGTGTGGGCGGCGGTCACACTCATGCCACAGTACCTGCGCGACACGTCACTTCTGGCGAAGGGATCCAAGAAAGTGTGAAACAGAAAAGCAGAGATTACAGACCACACAATTCCTACGAACCCACGATAAAACACGTGATGCCGAGGGGTGGGCTCTCCGCCAGAACCCCCCCCACACCCAATAGGTCGGAGGGGTGCAGGGAGAGTCTAAGTCCCCATAGAAAGGGAGCGCGCACTCGTTTTATTATTCCTATCACTACAGGCTATCCCACCAAGCTAACGCTAGCCCAGAAACAGCGTTACCTTCTGGAGCGGCGACATTGTGCGAGAGCGGGAGTAAGACAGACACGGTTATCCCGGTAAGACACGGCGACACGTTATGAGAACACGCGACGCGCTAACCCGGCGCTCGGACGCCTTACCTTCTTGCCGGCGCCCACGCTGGCCTTGGCCGTGCCCCGGACTTTCTTCATTCTGTTCTTGCGCTCTTTGCGCTGTTTCCTGGATGTCTTTTTCTTCTCGTAGAGGCCGTGCTGGAAGAGACAGCGGGCAGAGACGGTAAAAAAATGGATCCAGGAGCGGCAAACGCCACCCGGTAGCCGCCCTCTCTAAGCACTACTACTATAACAACTTAAAGAAAAGCCACTCTGGGGCCAATCGCGTATACCAGACATGCCGTATTCCGATACAATATTAGATCCTCCATCCCTAAGAGTCCTAGCACTTATATTATGCTCAGGGCCTCCCATTCGCTTCCATGTTCTTACCCCCCCCCCCCCCCGATTGGCTACTTACTCTGGCGAGTCTGTGCTTGGGCTCGTTCTTCTTGGCGTAGTCTAAGGAGTCGTAGATCATGCCGAAGCCCGTGGTTTTGCCGCCGCCGAAGTGAGTCCTGAAACCGAACACAAAGATGACGTCCGGGGTGGTCTTGTACATCTTTGCCAGCTTCTCCCTGATTTCGGTCTTGGGGACGGTGGCTTTTCCAGGGTGAAGGACATCAATGACCTAAAAAAAGAACCAAAAAAACCCAAAATCTTTCATTATAAAGAAATCTATATATATCTAAAATATTTAATTCATGAAAAGTTTAAATAGCTTATAAAGGAAACGGACGCGCGGAGGCGACTTACCATCTGCTTCCGCTGCAGGAGCCGGTTGGTCATGAACTTCCTGGTTCTGACGGTCACCGTGTCGTTCTGCGAAGACAAAGCAGGCATCAGCACCTCAAACGTACCCCATAACGGTGCAGAATGCCCCCCCCGCTGAAAATCTGCCTGCCGAGCAATAAATGGCCCATCTGAGACACCGTACTGACAGTATTAGATTAGGTTATAGGGTACCAAACTCGCCCCGCGACTACAAAGCCACGGCTTTGGGCAACCTGACCCTACAGACCCCAAAGAAGAGGGGGGTTACAGGGTACTTTTTTTGAGAGCCCTATTAACCCTATAGGGGAAGACAAGTCCTGACATGCCCCATCTAACCAGAACCCGCAGCTCCAGGTACACAGGGGAGACGCTATCGGTCTGTGGATGGACGTTAGCTTGACGGACAATAAAGTTGGACAGTTTGAATCCAGCCCCGGGAACGCACACAGCACCGGGTTACGGTCCGGAAAACTTGGGCTTTCCCATACATTCGTGTAACAGAATGCATTTTTCCTCCCCAGTAACACACCGCACAGCTATATACTCTGCCTTATATGGGGGGCTTCATGTGACCCCATATAATTTCATACCTGCCCCTCACATACAGATATTGCCCCCTGCATAATAGGTAATTACCCTGGGCCTCCAAAACCTGTCCCTTAGCACCAAAAACATTAAGCCAGCAGCACACAAAGGGTTACTAGCGCCCCTAAAAGGTTACTTTAACTCCTGCCTAACCCACCAACAGCCCCCCATTACGTGGCCACATGGGGGGGGGGGCAAATTGCATAGAACTTTAATGAGACAGGGCAGGAGAGTATGCGGGGTAAACAGTGAGGGAGGCCGGACAGAGCCCCACTGCCAGCTTCGGGCTTCAGCCACTGCTAGGCCTCGCCAGACTCGAGCTGAATTCACGGGACTCTAACACCGACAGCTCACAAATACCCCAGCCATCTGCCCCCCTCAGGCACTCGGGGTATGTTGGCGGAACCCTCAGCACCCTGCGGGGCGGGATGGCGCGGATAACGAGCGGATTAAACACGAAAATCAGGCTGCGGGACTCACCATCTTGGCGGCTGTCTCTCTCAGGGACGAAGGAAAGGAAGAGCGAGCCTCAAACAGCCAATCATATCGCGGGGAGCTGGAAGGGGGCGGAACTAACGCGGCCAACCAGAAAGAGCGGAGAGTCACGTCAATCAACCGTAGAGACCCCGCCCACTGCATGTAGTGTGCGCTGTAAGTGTCAATCGCAAAAAAACCCAAAACAAATAATAATATAAATAATAAAAAATATATATACCGTATAAATATAAAATTCCGAAAAAATGTATTTAAATATTTAAAAATAAATTAACACAACAAATATAAAACTATATTATTATACATTTAATAAAAATAGATCTTTTTTCTTAAATCACGCACCGCTACGAAGAAAATCTTACAATAGAATGAGAACTGAAAACGTGTCATTGAGCTGTATGAAAATTCTGAAGCGGACCAGCCTCCCAGCAGAGGTGGTAGAGGGTAATACAATGAGGGTATTAAACATGCATGGGATAGACATACAGCTCCTGAATCTAAGGTTTGAGCAGGATAGACGAGGGCCGGATGGGGCCGGCAGGTTGAGGGCCTGTGTAGCTCATCGGTCCATCAGAATTGATGCTATTAACTCTTTCATTAGTAAATGAGACATTCGAAACTTCACCCCCTTGAATATCCAAACCTTTTTTTTGGCTTTTTTCCCCCATATTTTTTCAGGGAATTCCTAATTTTCACATGATTAATGTGATGCCTAGGTGGAACAGCCGCTTTAACACCTATGGACCGCACGTGTGTCTGCAGTTTGCCATCCTGCCGCCAGGTGTCGCTGAGACGTCCTCTGCCGCTCTATGATCCTCTCGGCTAATACTGTCTAGGCAGCGCGCGGTACTTTATGGTGGCTTGGAGGTCATCCCGGAAGTGATTTGAGCAGCATGGACAGCTGAGCGCTGCTGTTTTCGCAGTGGGACGGAAGCTCACGTGTCAGGGCTGCTCGCCGGGGAGGCGATAGCTGCGGGACGGCAAGATGAAGGAGCAATTCAGGGAGACGGATGTGGCTAAGAAGATGTGAGTGAGAGTTAGACGGGTGGCAGCCATTGGCAGGGGGGAGAGCAGGACTGCTGACAGCGCCCCTGTGCTCACTGTGTCTGTCCGGGGGGGGGACAGGTCAGGGTTAGGCCAGTGCCAGGGTAGTGGATAAGTGGAGCAGCCTCCCAGCTGATGTGGTAGAGGGTAATACAGTGAGGGGTGAAACATGCATGGGATAGGCATATGCCTCCTGAATCTTAGACCATCGACTGATTAAGGAGAGATGAGCAGAATAGACGGGCCGAACGGGGGCCGATCTGCTGGCAGAGGCTATATTTCATATACAGATGTGGTACGCGGAGTGGTGCGAAGGCAATGATGGGCAGTTCCCAACTATTCCAATCTATTGAAGGGCAATAAGGCACCCGGTCCTCCCATGTAAACTAAGAGGGGGCAGCCGACGGGACATTGGAATCCATGGATGTTCTTACCCCTCCCCTGCGTTACAGAATATGTTGTAACAGGGGTGTCCAACCTCAGAAGGACTACATCTCCCATAATGCTCCTTCAGCTTAGTGGCTGGCAGCGGCGTATGGGAGATGTAGTTCTGCAGCAGCTGGAGGGCCGCAGGCTGGACACCCTTGTGTTATAAGATCATGTGGACGTTGCGATTGGCTAAACGCTTTCCTCTTCGCCTCGATCCAACAGAAGCCACATCTGCTTCGGGGTGAAGTCTGCAGAGCAGATCCGCCAACAAGCCCACATCCAGGTGGTGAGCAAGAACCTCTATGCCCAGGACAATAACCACTCGCCCCTCTCGTTTGGAGTCCTCGATCACCGCATGGTAAGCAGAGCTGTAGTGAAGAGTTGTTGGAAGGTGGTACAGCCTCCCAGCGGAAGTGGTAGAGGCTAATAGAGTGAGGCTGATCCCAGGTCCGCGCTCATTGGCGTTAATCTGATCTCGTTTCACTGTCTTCCGCGTTCAAGGGGACGAGCGAGAAGGACCGGCCGTGTCTGACGTGCGGGAAGAACCTGGCGGATTGCCTTGGGCATTATGGGTACTTGGATCTGGAGCTGCCCTGCTTCCATGTGGGGTACTTCAAGGCCGTTATCGGCATCTTACAGGTGAGGTCCTCGTGCCGGGGGGGTCAGGAAGGTCCTCAAGTGCTGGATAGGAACCGACCAGCGGGGGAGATGTTCCTGGAGTCTAGAATTAACGGCTGGTTGGGGGCGATGCTCTTGGAGCCTAGAACTAAGGGCCGGTGGCGGGGGCCGATGCTCTTGGAGCCTAGAACTAAGGGCCGGTGGCGGGGGGGGCGATGCTCTTGTAGCCTAGAATTAAGGGCCGTTGGCGGGGGCGATGCTCTTGGAGCCTAGAATTAAGGGCCGGTGGCGGGGGCGATGCTCTTGGAGCCTAGAATTAAGGGCCGTTGGCGGGGGCGATGCTCTTGGAGCCTAGAATTAAGGGCCGGTGGCGGGGGCGATGCTCTTGGAGCCTAGAATTAAGGGCCGTTGGCGGGGGCGATGCTCTTGGAGCCTAGAATTAAGGGCGGGGGGGCGATGCTCTTGGAGCCTAGAACTAAGGGCCGTTGGCGGGGGCGATGCTCTTGGAGCCTAGAATTAAGGGCGGGGGGCGATGCTCTTGGAGCCTAGAACTAAGGGCCGGTGGCGAGGTGGCGATGCTCTTGGAGCCTAGAATTAAGGGCCGGTGGCGGGGGGCGATGCTCTTGGAGCCTAGAATTAAGGGGCGGGGGGGGCGATGCTCTTGGAGCCTAGAATTAAGGGCCGGTGGGGGCGGCGGTGCTCCTGGGTCCCAGTACAGGGAGGCCTCCTGAAGGTTGAAGTTCCTCATGAGATGGCATCGCTCTAATGGCTCTGCCTCTGCCGCTCCTCAGATGATCTGTAAGACCTGCTCCCGTATCATGCTGACCCCGGAGGAGAAGAAGCTCTTCCTCGATCAGTTGAAGAGACCGGGCCTCGCCTACCTTCAGAAAAGGGGCCTGAAGAAGAAAATATCAGAAAAGTGTCGCAAAAAGTCCATGTGTCTGCACTGCGGGGCCTTCAACGGTGAGAGCGCGTCTGCGGTGTGAGAGAGAGGACACGTTTCTGTCATCCGCGAACGGCTTATTAAGTGCGCTGCTGCTTCTGCGGTCTTCTCGCCCCCCAGGTCAGGTGAAGAAGTGCGGCTTACTGAAGATCATCCACGAGAAGTACAAGGCTACCAAGAAGGTGGCGGACCCCGTGGTGACGCACTTCCTGCAGTCCTTCGAAACGGCCATCGAGCACAACAAGGAGGTGGAGGCTCTTCTTGCACGGGCGCAGGTGAGCAAAGGAGGCCTGCAGGAGCAGGCCTGGGTCATCAGGCCTGTTGGGTGCCGAGCATCATGGGAATTGTAGTCCCACAACATATGGAGAGCCAGGCTTTGGTTTCTCGCTGCCGTCACTCATGTTTGTCGTCGTTCACGCAGGAGAACCTCAACCCGCTGGTAGTGCTCAACATCTTGAGACGGATCCCTGCTGAGGACGTTCCGCTGCTGCTCATGAACCCGGAGGCGGCCAAGCCGTGTGACCTGATCCTGACCCGGCTGTTGGTTCCCCCGCTCTGTATCCGCCCGTCGGTTGTGAGTGAGCTCAAATCCGGCACCAATGAAGACGACCTCACCATGAAGCTGACCGAGATCATTTTCTTGAATGATGTCATCAAGAAGGTGGGTCCTCGCGGCCTCCAAGCTAGAGCATGGGTAGTAGTTGAGGCGTGTCAGAGCCTTCCGGTCAGTGACTGAGGCGCCCCGCGTCTTTTCTCTCTGCAGCACAGGATAACGGGAGCCAAGACTCAGATGATAATGGAGGACTGGGACTTCCTGCAGCTGCAGTGCGCTCTGTACATAAACAGCGAGCTCTCCGGCATCCCCATGAACATGGCGCCCAAGAAGTGGACCCGCGGGTTTGTCCAGAGGTTAAAGGGGAAGCAAGGTGAGCTGGAAGGACTCTGAGAGCCCCCATCTTGCCCCCGCCCCCCTGAGTCACGGCGTATAAATCTCCCCCTCCTATATCTGTGATAATAGCGTTCCGGAGGGGCCTGCGCGGCTGGAAGCAATCTCTAGCGCTAGAGACTCGCGCGGGGAGAGAACAGGAAGTGGGGTACAACTTCCTGCTTGGGCTGACCCAATAAAACGAAACCACTCTAATAATCTCTTCCTCAGGCCGCTTCAGAGGAAACCTCTCGGGGAAGAGAGTGGATTTCTCCGGCCGGACGGTGATCTCTCCGGATCCCAATCTCCGCATCGACGAGGTCGCCGTCCCGGTCCACGTGGCTAAAATTCTGACCTTTCCAGAAAAGGTGAGGAGGACATTATTATTATTATTATTATTATTATTATTTTTATTTTTTTTTATTTATATTTTGAATAAATTCACTTTTTAACACTAAAAATAAGTAATATGGTTGCTGCGGGAAATGTGTGGGATTTACGTGGATTGTGGGTTGGGCACCACTTAGCTCCTCCCCCTTGCTAGACTCGTCGGCTTGCCGTTGGTTCTGCCGGGGGGGGTCTCCCCTCTCTGCCTGATGCGCGGCCCCTGTTCCCTTTTACGGACAGGTCAACAAAGCAAACATCGCCTTCATGAGGAAGCTGGTGCAGAGCGGGCCGGACGTCCATCCCGGGGCCAACTTCATCCAGCAGCGGCACACGCAGATGAAAAGGTTAAAAAAACACAACTGCAGATTTTAGTTATTGGTGTTTTTTTTTAATACATTTTAAACTAATTATTTATTTATTTTGCTTTTTTTCCTCCCCTTTTATTGCATTTTAATATATATTCCTTTATTAATGTACTTTTTTGATATATACAATCTTTTCCACCTTCCTCTTTTGCTTTTTAATAGTTTATTAAAAGAAAATTGTGATTTCTATATTTTTTTGCTTCCCCCCCCCCTTTTTTTTTTTGCATATTAATTGAAATTCCTTCATTATAATTTTAATAAAACTGTACTCCATTTTTTTATTTTTTTTTTTTATGGTTTTAATATCGTCGTCTTGTGTTAATCCCCTCCCAACCCAGGTTTCTGAAGTACGGCAACCGCGAGAAGATCGCCCAGGAGCTGAGGTTCGGAGACACCGTGGAGAGGCACATGATCGACGGGGACATCGTCCTCTTCAACCGGCAGCCGTCCCTGCACAAGCTCAGCATCATGGCCCATATCGTAAGGGGCGTCGGTCACGGCCAGTGGGGTGGGGGGGGATGGAAGACCACCCCAATTATACTAAAAACGTATAAACCGCTCTGTGTCCGCAGCCGGCCCAATCGGATTTAAGCATTATAGCGTATTTCCACCATTCCGCTCGCTGCTGTCGCTCTTACACCGTGACTTCATTGCCGTGTTCAACGTTTTGTTGTTTTTCCTCCCCGCAGGCCCGGGTCAAACCCCACCGAACATTCCGCTTCAACGAATGCGTCTGCACGCCGTACAACGCTGACTTTGACGGGGATGAGATGAACCTCCATCTGCCCCAGACCGAGGAGGCGAAGGCCGAAGCCTATGTGCTTATGGGGGTGAGTAATGGATCGTAGCACAGAAGCCCCCCCCCCCCCGAGGAATTATTTGCCCCGTCTGACGCGCCTATGAGGTTACGTTAAAATAATATATATGCTAGAAGGATGGGGCTTTTTCCTCCCCTGTGTAGTAGCCGGCGGCCATTAAGATCGCTGGCTATTGGGTATAAAACAAAAAAATTCTGTGCCTTTCAGACAAAAGCTAACCTGGTGACTCCGCGTAACGGGGAGCCTCTCATTGCCGCCATCCAGGACTTTCTCACAGGTCAGTGTTGGCTTCCGCTGGGCGGCTGTTCCACGTATTCCGTCTCCGCCTCTGACCTCGTGTTCGATTCCGGACTCTCGCTGTAACGTTTCTCTCCCATCCCCCCCCTCTCTCTTCTATATTTTTCCTGCCGCTAGCCGCCTACCTCCTGACCCTCAAAGATACGTTTTTCGACCGCGCCAAGACGTGCCAGATCATCGCTTCCATCCTGGTGGGGAAAGACGAGAAGATCAAGGTTCGCCTCCCTCCTCCGGTCATCCTCAGGGTAAGCGGCCCTTAAACGTCTCACTTGACTCTCACTTGACTCTTGGGGCGTTCTTGGACCTGATTGTTGACTCCTAAACTCTCAGCCGGTGACGCTTTGGACGGGGAAGCAGATCTTCAGCCTCATCCTTCACCCCAGCGTTGACAGCCCGGTCCGAGCCAACTTACGTACAAAGGGCAAGCAGTACTGCGGCAAAGGAGAAGACCTCTGTCGCAACGACTCCTGTGAGTGCGCTTTTCCTGGTGTCTCGAGGGAGTTTCTCTTACAGGGAGACCTCTGAGGTCTTGATGTCCCATCTGTCGCCTACTTGGCCATGTCGGGTTTTAATTGTAAAAGTAGCAGAGGTGGCCTTTGGCTTTGTGAAACTATACCGAGAACGACCCACCACCACGTTGATGAGGTGGTCCTGAGTCAATGCTACGTATGAGGCCCCCCCCCTCTCGGTGGCCCCGTTGGGAGGCCCCCCCCCTCTCGGTGGCCCCGTTGGGAGGCCCCCCCCCCTCTCGGTGGCCCCGTTGGGAGGCCCGGGTCGATGTCCTCCGCCGGGGGCCGTGTCTTACGTCTGACTTCCTTCTCTCCTTAGACGTGACCATTCAGAACAGCGAGCTGATGTCCGGCAGCATGGACAAGGGAACCCTGGGCTCCGGCTCCAAGAATAACATCTTCTACATCCTCCTCCGAGACTGGGGACAGATGGAAGCGGCCGATGCCATGTCGCGCCTGGCCAGGCTGGCCCCTGTCTACCTGTGTAAGTGCCAATCAGCTGCTGTCTCTTCCCCATTGGCTAGAAGCTGATAGGCTGGTGTCCTATCCTAATAGATTGATGGAACCTTAGTGTATCTAAGACTGTTCCATGTGGACTGATGATGGGGGGGGGCAATGCTTTGTCACCCTTTAACCCTTAAGGCTTATCGTTGCAAAGCTGAGAGTTTAGGTTGGCGATGGTGGTTGGCGTCTGTTCCGTTCACCGATATGTTTGTCTGTCGTCCGCACCCAGCCAACCGCGGCTTCTCCATCGGCATTGGGGACGTCACCCCAGGGCAGGGACTGCTGAAGGCCAAGCAGGACCTCTTGGACGCCGGCTACAAGAAATGCGACGAGTACATTGAGGCTCTGAACACGGGCAAGCTGCAGCAACAGCCTGGGTGCACGGCGGAGGAGAC
The DNA here is from genome assembly GCA_029215755.1 of Spea hammondii. NCBI lineage: Eukaryota > Metazoa > Chordata > Amphibia > Anura > Pelobatidae > Spea > Spea hammondii. The sequence continues at coordinate 6,068,786 of JARDYJ010000006.1, forward strand.
CCTGGAGGTAGGTGGCTCCGGAAGGAGTGGTGGCTTCGCTTGGTGGCTTCCGTAAGGCTCCTATAGTAACCGTCCTTGGTGGTTTGTCTTCTGCCTTTCCTCCTCCTCCTCCAGGCTCTGATCCTGCGCGAGTTGTCAGTGATCAGAGACCACGCGGGTAGCGCCTGTTTGAGGGAACTGGACAAGAGTAACAGCCCGCTCATCATGGCGCTCTGCGGCTCCAAAGGTAACGTTCTCGGGGGTCCGTGCTGTGCGAATAGGCCAATACGCGCTGGTCATAGGGACAGGTCTGTGAATGTGGGACGGAGGGTGAGAAGTTCCTGTCATCAGAAAACCACTCTAGAGGCATTGTTGTTGTTAATTTTTTCTGGATTGGTTGTTACTTTTTTCTCCCCTGTATATTTGAAAAATACTTAAGTGTGCCTTGGGTGGTAAAAAAAAACCCCAAAACTTAAATTATATATAAAATATAGGGAATATCGGAAAATTTCTGCAATTCAGTTTTTTTTTTTTTTTTTTTTTTTACATAATATTTTAGTATATTTAATTGCATCAAATTATATTGTGTTATTGGGTGCCTTTTTTTAATTAGTTAACCCTGTCTGGGAAATGTGAAAATGTGAAGTCTCCATGCGCAAATATCACGACGTCTAACGTTCTAGGCGTAGCGTCGGCAAACACGGTATCTGTGTGGGAATCTCTCCTGGGGTGGGGGAAGAAGCACCGCGAGTCTAAACACCTCCTCGAACCCCGGGTTTGGCGGAGTCCATTAAATGTCTCGCTTCTATCCAAGTTGTTGTAAATTGTTCCGATTGTAAGCTCTTTGAGCCGGCCGCTCGTGCCCCTTTTTGAATCTGTTGGCCCGTACCGTGTCTTGGTTTCTGGATGTCTTACGGCTCCTTGGCGTCTCTTCTGCAGGGTCTTTCATTAACATCTCCCAGATGATCGCCTGCGTGGGTCAGCAGGCCATCAGCGGCTTCCGTGTCCCCGACGGCTTCGAGAACCGATCCCTCCCGCATTTTGAGAAGCACTCAAAGGTAACAATGGACTCCTAATAGCCCGTGGAGATGTCACATGACTAAGGTTGTGACCAAGTACTAGAACTACCCTTCTGTACAGTCTCTACCTTACAAAGTCACAAAACGATATCACGATCCTTGACAATGCTTTGAAAGTCTCGTTCACATGAGGCTTTCTAATATCACGTCTGCCGAGTCGTATCATCAAGACGTTGACTTCTCGAGTCTTGGTGGAGATCGTAGCCCCTGTTCCTTACCGTGCTTTGCTCTGAAAGCTCTAATTGTGACTCCTTCTCTTCATTCATCTCTATATTTCAGCTCCCGGCAGCCAAAGGGTTTGTGGCCAACAGTTTCTACTCGGGTCTCACTCCCACAGAGTTCTTCTTCCACACCATGGCTGGTCGAGAAGGTCTGGTGGACACTGCTGTGAAGACAGCAGAAACGGGATATATGCAGGTGAGACGGACCGACCGTCTTTTTTTTTCTTTTCTTCTTTTGTGTAGGCTGTTGTATACGTTCAAAAACCTCTTTAGGGGGGGTGAGTACATGTGATATTATCGAGAGGCCAATCATAGAGGTTTCTGCGACCTCTGGATAGAAGCCAACCATCACGGGTTTGGAGCCATCACAGCATTAAATGTTCTTGATCCACGGCTGAATAACCGTTAATCTTTGTTTACTTAGAGGCGTCTGGTGAAGTCCCTGGAGGACCTTTGCTCCCAGTATGACCTCACCGTCCGGAGCTCCACCGGAGACGTCATCCAGTTCATCTATGGCGGAGACGGGCTGGACCCGGCGGCCATGGAAGGGAAGGACGAGCCCTTGGAGTTTAAACGCGTCCTCGACAATGTGAAAGTGAGTTAAGCGATCGGAGACTCGTACAAAATGCTTCTTCCGCACCACGGCTGGTGGTCGAGAAGGTCTTGGTGGGTTTTGGAGGCCATGGTTATTTTTTGGTCAAGTCTTGCGCGGTTAAGGTTCTGCCAAGATTACGATGGATCTAGGGTCTTCTAACAGAACAGCAAAATTAAAAATGTAGCCGAAGCCGGAGGTTACCACGGTGGCCTGGTGTTGGGTTTCATGCCGTTGCTCCGCCCCAGGCGTTAATTTTTCCGTCTCTTTCCGTAGGCGGTGTACCCCTGCCCCGGTGAGCCGGCTCTAAGTAACAACGAGGTGGTGCTGACCGCCGAGTCCATCATGAAGAAGCCGGAGTTCCTCTGCTGTCAGGATGCCTATCTGCAGGTAATGTTGGGTTCCGCGGCCGACCCGGAAGCTTAGTGTCTTGGTGTCCCTGAGTAAGGCTTGTCTAAGATTGACCCGGGGAAGGAACTTCTACTGATCCGAGCTGCCATGACACTAGCTTGTGAGGGGGGATCTTGAGCCAAGGGAGTTGTGCTTCTGTCCCCCAAGCGGTCATCACGCCAGGAGTTGCTTTCTCCTTGGGTGGTGGTAAATGTTCCCGTCAGCCTTCAGAGTTGGGTGGTGGCAGCCGACGGCTTTCTGATGTGCTACCCTTTTATAATTGGCTCTTCTCTCTTCCTTGCTGCAAGTCGCTCACTGACACTGGGTACAGGCACTTCTACGAGGTAACGGCATTGTATGTCACCCTTCGCATCCGTGTGCTCTGCTTACATGCGTGTCGCTTAACAAGGCGTGTGTGTTCACCAAAGCAGGAACTGGAAGCGGCGCTTTCCGTCTCCCTGACTTCACCATGCGTAACGAAGGGCCGCCCCGACGCGTTTCTCCTGGAGGAAGCGCTGAGCCGGCCCTGCGTAATGCGTACTCAAATCAGTGAGAACGTTCCTACAGGAGAAACGCGTTGGCCGACCCTTCGTGATGCCCATTACGCTAATCGGATTAAAAAGGTACTCCTTATTGAAGGCCACGGGGCTCTTTGGTGGCAATTCTTGATATTTTTTTGCCCCGTAATTTGCCCTTAAAGGGGAGACCCTGGTGTTAAACCCGGTGAGGGAATGGTAGGGAAGAATGTGACGCTTGGCTTCAGCACATTGAGTCTGCGCGCCCGCAGGCCGCCATTATGTATGGTCATGTGACTTTTGGCCGAAGCCACCGTATGCCGTCTGCTTTACGGCGGGAATCGGAGTCCTAAATGCCTCTTCTCTCCAAGAACCCGCTCATGGGAGGCCAACTGTTTGCAAGGAGATTTAATGCATAAAAAATGTAAACATGACTGCCAACGCGTTTCGTCTCCTTGCCTCCAGGGGGGGTCCGTCTCGTTCAGTCGGCAGCGTGTCTGATGTCTGCTTTCTCCCGCTCGCTTTTCCCTGCGTTGTTTCTGGATTTGTGACCACGTGTGTGCTTTCGTTAACCCCTTAAGGACCGGGCTCGTTTTTCCTTTTTGTACCCTGTGGGGCCGAGGCTGTTTTAATACTTTTGCGGCGCTCGTGTTCAGCTGTAATTTTCTCCTCACCCATTTAGTGAACCCACACACGTTATATATATATATATATTGTCTTTTTCAGGACAAGATGGGCTTTCATTAAAAATTATGACTTTTATTTGAAAAATCTTTTACTCGCCTAAAAAAGCAAGTAAAAAAAACTCGCTAAATAGATTCTACTACTTGTCCTGAGTTTAGAAATACCCAATGTTTTTCTGTTTTTTTGCTGTTTTTTGTAAGTTATAGGGCAATAAGTACAAGCAGCGTTTTATGATTTCCAAACCTTTTTTTAACAAATCTGGTCAGTCTGCCTCCATCTCCTCTTTGGAACAACTTTGAAGCCGGTTAACTCAATTTAACCCATTCAAACCATATATTTTTGAAAACTAGACACCCCAAATTGTACTTTAGTTATAGATATACAGGTTCTGGTATATGTCACTGTCAAATAACCCCCTAATGTGTGTTCAGGAACATCTCCTGAGGACAGCGATACCCCACATGCATGGGTTTGTCGGGTTGTCTGAGATTTAAAATGCCACATTTGGGAAGTGCACTTTTTTTCTCCATTTTGGTCAGTCTGTACCTATGCCCTAACTTTGAGCCCGGCCGCTCCAATTTACCCCATCAGCCATTTTTTTTTTTTTTTTTATATTAGACACCCCTTGGGTATTGGAAGTGCTTTTATTTTAACTCTTTCTATGTTGAGATTTTTGAGAAATTTTAGCACTTGCTCAAAATAATAAACTTTTTTATTTTTTTTTTTATATATATGTTTTTTTTTTTACACATTTTGCTGGTACTGGATGGTTCCTCTGGTGACATCACTGGAGCGGTCACAGTCCATCCAGAGGTAAGTGTTTGGCGTCCCTGAATGCCTCCTGATCGAGGCATTCCAGCGACACCATTTAAGTTTAGGAGGTGATCGTTGACGCCCCGGGGAGGGGCCAGACATGGCCCCCGATGCCGATCTCGGCGTTACTGAATGCCTCGACACCGAGGCATTACAGCAACGCCGTTTAAGCGAAGAAAGTGATCGTTGATCACTTTCTAAGCTTATTTAATTTAGTGACGGTTCAGGACCGTCAGAGGTCGTTAAGTGACCGTTTTTCCGTGACGATCCTGAACCGGCAAAGGTCGCAAAGGGGTTAAATGTCTGCCTGCTCTCTGTGAAACGCGCCGGGGGTCGGAGCGCAAGCTAAAATATATATGTAATGTTCATGGGGTAAATGCGTTGTCTTCCTGAGTCGTGGTCTCGGGTCTTGCCCCCGGACGGCCCGGCGTTACTGATCCGCCTCTGCTTATCTCCAGGAAATAAAAACCTTTGTGAAGAGCGTGTCTGAATGTATTAAGAAGACCCGCGATAAATATGGAATCAATGACAACGGCACAACCGAGGTACCCCCGCCGCCCTGCGATGGCATAGTCTGTGTTGGCGTAGTCTTTTTATATAAGAGGCACAATTGGCTCTTGTTGCGTTTATACAGAACTTCTCCCTTTGCCCCTTTTGCTGTAGCCGCGGGTCTTGTACCAGCTGGATAGGATCACCCCGACCCAGCTCGAGAAGTTCTTGGAGACCTGCCGGGATAAGTATATGAGGTATGTGTGGATCCCCGCGAAACGCGTCGGGGGTGGCAGCTTTGCTTTCCCTCGTTCTACGGACGAGTCGAGTCCACGTCTGGTAACGTTTGCCGAGTTTGTAGTCTTCGTTCCATACAATCCTTCTTCGTCGTCAGGGCGCAGATGGAGCCAGGCTCGGCGGTGGGCGCCCTCTGCGCTCAAAGTATAGGCGAACCCGGCACGCAGATGACCCTGAAAACGTTTCACTTTGCCGGTGTGGCTTCCATGAACATCACCTTAGGAGTGCCTCGCATCAAGGAGATCATCAACGCCTCTAAAAACATCAGGTATGTGGATGGTGTGGCGGTCAAAAAGCAGACCGTATAGGATGGCTTCTCCTTGGGCGCTGGTCACCCGTGAAGTAGGTGGTCATACTGAGCAGAAGGTCCTCACCGCCCATCAGATCTTTAGTCTCCGTGTTGATATTTTCCGCAGCACGCCCATCATAACGGCCCAAATGGACGTCGACGACGACTCTGACTTTGCTCGTCTGGTTAAAGGCCGGATCGAGAAGACCTTGTTGGGAGAGGTGAGGTTCTACCTTCTATGGTTGACTTCCATCGCTGCCAAACACTCTATCCAGACACCGTCTTACGATGGAGTCTTTGCACGTCTTGGCACAGATTTGAGCCGCCTGGAACTTTTTGGTCATTAGACTGTCCAGTCTAGCGTTGTAAATGTTCTTTTGCTTTAGATATCGGAGTACATAGAAGAAGTCTTTCTTCCCGATGACTGCTTTCTCATGGTCAAGCTGTCCCTGGAGCGGATTCGATTATTGAGGCTGGAAGTAAGGCGTTCGTCCCACGTAAATAATTAAAATATATTTCCCAACTCCGTGAAAGTGATGGCGCTGAAGTATGTGTTCTGCCCCCCCCCCCATCTGCAGGTGAACGCAGAGACCGTGCGCTACTCCATCTGCATGTCCAAGCTGCGCGTGAAGTCGGGGGACATCGCTGTGCACGGGGAAGCTGTACTGTGCGTCACCCCGCGAGAGAACAACAAAAGTTCCATGTATTACGTCTTGCAGTCCTTGAAACAGGAACTTCCGAAGGTGGGTCTGACTTCCGCCAACCAGAGTTCTACCGCTTCTGCTTGGAGGTAGTCCCGCTTATCTACTCCCCTCTCGGGCCTTCGTTCAGGTGGTTGTGCAGGGGATCCCAGAGGTGTCGCGCGCCGTCATACACATCGACGAGCAGAGCGGGAAGGAGAAGTACAAGCTGCTGGTGGAAGGTGACAACCTGCGCGCCGTCATGGCCACACATGGGGTCAAAGGTTCTCATACTACGTCCAACAATACCTACGAGGTAACAAAGGTCCAGTGGGTCTTCTCAGCTCCAGCCACGCGTATTAGATCTTTCTATAAGAGGTTTGAGACCTGTCGTGTTTGATGTCTGATCTCCTTTCTCAAGGTCGAGAAGACTTTGGGTATCGAAGCCGCCCGCTCCACCATTATCAACGAAATCCAGTACACCATGGTGAACCACGGAATGAGCATTGACCGGCGCCACGTCATGCTGCTGGGTGACTTGATGACCTACAAGGTGAGGGTGGTGGCCAGACCGGGGCAGCTTCCTTGCCTCCGGCGATGGGTGGTTGGGCGAGTCCACTCTTTTGGTCGTTTAGACCGTTGGCCTCCGCCGGGCTCTCGATAGTTAATACAGGAAGGCGTCTGATGGCTGTAGAAAAATGTTGTTAATATTGGGTAGCTTTAGACGCGTCCTATACCTGGGTTGAGGCCCCGGCCAGTCTTGGATCCTGTTCCCCGTTGGCATCGCTCCCGGCGGCATTAACAGCCTTCTGTCCTTCCTGCAGGGGGAAGTGCTGGGCATCACCCGCTTCGGCCTGGCCAAGATGAAGGAGAGCGTCCTGATGTTGGCCTCCTTCGAGAAGACGGCCGATCATCTTTTCGACGCGGCCTATTTCGGGCAGAAGGATTCCGTGTGCGGTGAGTGAGATTCCACCCCCCCCCCCCACACCCTTACCCTTTCATTCTCTAATACGGTGAGAAATGTTTTCGGTGGTCCTTTAAACTCGTTCTCTCTCTGCGCACAGGGGTCTCCGAGTGCATCATAATGGGCATCCCTATGAACATTGGAACCGGCCTGTTCAAGCTCCTCCACAAAGCGGACAAAGACCCCAATCCTCCCATGAGACCTCTTATTTTTGACAGTAAGGATTTTCACATCCCAGTCATCGGCACGTAGCCGGGGGTCCAAGACCCAGAGACACCCCCCCCACACACAGACCCCCATCCGGCTTGGAGTATATAACAGGCTGGCGAAAGAATTTAGAAGACGAGGCGCTGCCCCGCATCGATACGTTGCAAATGGATTCCGGAACTCCCGAGAAGTCACGGCGGTTATTGGAACAAAGCAATCCTGGAGCGCTGCTTTGCGTAGAGCCGCGGTACTTGGAACATGGGTGCTACCGTGTTGTAACTCTTTGTTGCTCAGTATGGTGTGTTACAGAAAACACATTTCAGCTGAGAGACGCGTTTTTCTTTTGTTTGTAGAGTTAACTATATGTTATACAGGGCTGGCTCAGCCCTTCCTGCCGGAGAAATGCGTCGGGGTTGGCCCTTTATAACGTCCCTCTCCGGGAAGCCACATACTCGGCCCTTGCCTGTCTGCTGTATCACAGAGCCTCTGGAGGTGTGTGTGTGTGTGGGGGGGGGGGGGGTGTAACGAGGTCATTTCTCCTGCTGCATTTGGTTCCCCGACGCATTTCATGTTTGCTGACTCGAGACAATTCTTTAATGTTTGTCATGTACAGAAAATGCACTTGTTTTCCCTGTAAATAAATAAAAAATAAAATTTAAAAAAACGTGCATTTTTATTTCTTTATGGGGTGGAAGAATCTTTGTGTGGGGGGGGCTTCTCTCCAAAGGGGGGGTTTAAAATAGATGGGGGGGGGGGTTGTAATTCTTTTATTTAAAAGGCCTGAAGGATACTGCGGCCTTCCCACACTTGAAATGGCCACAGGGGCAATTATTGTTTAAGGGGTGTGGCTAGGGGCAGGGATCTATTTACCCCGTTCAGTTTATAAAGCCGTTTCCTGCTGTTTATATACACGTTATCACCCCCCCCCCCCGGGCCGTGTGGCGTGTTGGTGACACGCGAGCAGCTTGCTTGTGCATGAGCTTTCCATGAGCGTCTCGGCGATCGACCTCGGGCTGTTCGCTTCCCCAGCAATGGGCAAAGTACATCGAAAGAGCTAAGAAATGCCCCTCTTTCCTCCCCTGATGCCCCTCTTTTCTAGGAGGTCAGAATGTTTGCTGGGTATGAGGGGATCGCAGGGTTCTACAGCCCTAAAAGCCCCCCTATAATGTGTATAGAAACAGCAGGAAACGGCTTTATAAATTAAACGGGGTAAATAAACCCCATTGTTTTTGCTCTAATGTAGGGTTTACCCCCTCGCTGCACTTTTTCTTCCCCACTTGCCATCTGGCCTTTTGGGGGCTTATACGGCAGCTCATTTTTGTTCATGTCTCTTGAAGACTTCATTGAGGGGGCACCGAGAAGCTCCGGCCCTCCCACGGGGCTTTTGGCCAGGGCAAGAAGTGGGTAATGTGCCTCTTCAGGGAGTAGGACCCCCAGGAGGAGAAGGTTTGGGGTCCATCATGCCTTATTTGGACTCTACACACCTACCAATGAAATGACTCCGTCCGATCGATGGGTGACCTAACACAAGAGTGCCTCTAATTGGTCGCTTCGGAGATCGGGAGGTCTACCTTGTTGGACCTTTTCCTGGTCTTCCCTGATGGGGGGTTTGGGGTGTTCAATCTATAAATACCCTGGGGGGCGGCACTGCCACAACAGCCCCTGTACCTGCCCTGTCCACGGAGGGCGGGAAGATGAGATGTAAAAAGGGCTACCAATATACGTAGCCGCCTTGGCGCACCCCGTAACTTACCTCTCTATTTGCCCCGTTACAGCTTTATGCCCCAACAGGAGATACCCCTTTCCCTCTTGCTTGTTGGGCATGGTTTGCATAGCTGCCAACAGTCCAGGATTTACCCAGGCAGTCCTGACACCGGCACCGATGGCCGGCTTCCCCGGTTATTGACCCCCTTGCGTCGCGGTGACGTCACACCACTGATTTATGACATCACAGGGCTATCCGCGCAGAGAAACCCACGTGTCGTTATTCCTGGGGGAACCCCCTCGACGAACCCAGCAGGACAGACTCGGAACGTTCTAGAACTTTTAACGTACTAGGGCTGGCCCCGCCCCCACCTGGTGTTAAATAGTTAATCACTGTAATAAATTTAAAAATAAATAAATATAAAAAAATAAAAATACAAAAAAATAAATAAAATAATATTAAGAAAAAAAAATAATTTGGGAATTTTTGCTGTTTTCTGATTGGGAGGGGTCACCCATCTCCAGAGGTGCATTGGGAGACCCTTCAAAGGGTTAAGACTAGTGCTGGCTGGCTTTATTTGAGCTGTAAAGGGAAAGAGCACACATTACCCAGCAGTGAGAAGGATAGAGGGGTGGGGAGAGAGAGGAGGAGGAGGAGGAGGAGGAGAGAGGGAGAGACAGAGGGAGGAGGAGGAGGAGGAGGAGGAGAGAGGGAGAAGCAGAGAGGAGGAGGAGGAGACAGGGAGAGGAAGGAGGAAAAAAAAACCTTAAAGAGATACATTGTTACTGGCAGTGGGGGGAAAAAACAGGGGCAGAAAACTGGGGCAAAAGCAAAGTGTGCAGGGCAGATAGGAGGCCATGGACACCCCCAGCAGGCATGTAACTCAGAAGTGACCCCAGGAGGGGGCAGATCTTTTTTTCTTGTTTGTCTTTTTGGTGGTTGTTAACTAGGAAGACTTTGGGGAGGAAAAAAAAGAAAAACAGGGGGCAGAGGATTTTGGACATTATGCAAGCCCTCAGCCCTCCCCAGCTGGGCAATATGGCTGCTGTTTGGAGGCTGGGGGCAGGCAAAGGGGGTAGGAGAGGAGGCTTGTGCTCAGGGCTGGCTGGGAGCTGGAGGCTGAAGCTGGGCCTCTAACTCAGGAGGACTCACAGAGGCCACACACTGCTGGAGAAGGAGGAGGTGAGAGAGGGAGAGGGGAGCGAGAGAGAGAAGAGAGAGAGAGAGAGAGAGAGAGAGAAGGATCTCCAGGATGGAGCCCAAACACAAGGAGTTACTGCAACAGTGTCACCAGAAGCTGGTGGAGTCCATCAGGTGTGGAGATAGACTGGTGGACCTCCTGGAGGAGGCTGGGACCCTTAGCGTCCGGGACAGGCAAGAACTGGACAGCGGCTGCTCTACCGGTAAGGACAAGGTGGACCTCTTGCTCAAGATGCTCCTGGTCAAGGAGAAGGACCACTTCCAAGACCTGAGGGTGGCCCTGGAGAAGACCGAACCCCATCTGCTCTCCATCCTCTACCTGAACGGCCTCGGGACTGGAGACAATGCAGGTGAGGAACCCCCCCCCCACAATAAAAACGTATGTGAGGGCGGTGGATCTGAGTACTGGGAGTTATGGATCTCGGTTAGCGTCGGCCAGGCTGCTGGACCTCCGCCTCTGGTAGACACTCGCAAATGAGGTATGCCGATGACATCATCGTGTGAAATGTGTCACTTTTCCAACACTGATGACGTCTCGGGTTATCTGATGTTAACCCCTAAACCCCCTATGACCTCATAAGTCATAGTATCAGGAACTGGAGTAGTTATTATAGCCGGATACCCAGCAGCTGTGGGTTGGGGTGCTGGGTTTGCACGTAGAGGTCCTCAGCCTCCAGGGTCTGTGTCTTTAGGGCCACACAGAGCACGAAAATCATCCGCCGTGTAACTTTTTTTTTTTTTTTTTTTTAAAGTTGAATTTTGGCAAATTAATGGTTAATTATTGTGTTTTGAGTGTGTTGAGGTTATCTGCGTAGCGCCAACATAAGCCGTAGAGCTGAAGGGCCGGAGCTGGACAGCCCTGACAGTGAGTAAGTTGAGCTAAGAAGTTGGAGGAGGGGGTTAATTCTAAAGCTGCAGTTCCACCGCCTCTGCTGAATTTAACACTTTAGTTAACTGCTAGGAACATAATTACTAAACGAGGCTGAACACTTTCCGGAAGTAATTATTTGTAAATTTTTTTTCCCCGGGAACTGTTAATTGTCATGTGACGCAAGCAGGCACAGTTGCCATAGAAACGACAAACGCGTCTTTAACGGTTCTGTACTGTTTTTGAGGAATAAAATGACAGAAGTGGAACCGCAGCTTTAACTGACTTCATACGAAGCATCAAACTCTAGTATTCTCACTTTTTTTTCTTTCAGCTGTCATGTAAAATATGTGCTGTTAGGAAGGGTTAAAAGGGGTTAAAGTGCGCTATTTTAAATAAAAATAATAATTTTACTTTTTAGTGAATTGATACATTTACTTTTTCATGAATAAATGATCAATTAACTAAAAAGTAAAGAAATTACTATTTAAAAAGGTAAAATAATATTTTGACTAATTATTTTTTACATTTATATGCATTTTATTTTTTTAATAACAAAATAATTTTACTTAATAAACAATAATAATAAAAAAAATGTAGTTCTTATATAATAACAATACTAATATTTTACTTTTTAATAGTAATATTTAAACATCCAATTATTATTATTACTATTATTTAAAATGGTAAAAAATAATATTTTGACTAATTATTTTTTACATTTATATGCATTTTATTTTTTTAATAACAAAATAATTTTACTTAATAAACAATAATAATAAAAAAAATGTAGTTCTTATATAATAACAATACTAATATTTTACTTTTTAATAGTAATATTTAAACATCCAATTATTATTATTACTATTATTTAAAATGGTAAAAAATAATATTTTGACTAATTATTTTTTACATTTATATGCATTTTATTTTTTTAATAACAAAATAATTTTACTTTTAATAAACAATAATAAAAAAAAAATGTAGTTCTTATATAATAACAATACTAATATTTTACTTTTTAATAGTAATATTTAAACATCCAATTATTACTACTATTATTTAAAATGGTAAAAAATAATATTTTGACTAATTAAAAAGTACAAATATATTTATTTAAAACATGCAATTATTACTTAATTAAAAAGGTAAAAATAATACATTTACTTTGTCATGGATACGTTTATTAGTTTTACCTTTTTAATTAAGTAATAATTGCATAAAAATATTATACATTATCATACATAAATATCTTAGACCCCCCCCCCCGTTAAGGATATGCCATCTTAACTTCCTGTTCCCAGGATCGCCATGATTATTCCTCCCCATTAAGTTGCTGATTGGATCGGGCTTTACGAGGGTATTTGAAAGATGCTCTTCCATTAATTTGAATCTGTTTAATTGCATAAAGTGGACAAAGTAACTGAAGGATTTTTCAGTTTCTATGGAAACAACCTATCTTGTGCTTGCCGTTGCGTCACATGACATTTAAGTGTTCCCGGTAAAAATGATAACTGAATAGTTATTTACGGGAATGATTCTGACGTTCTGCTGTGTTAGGGATGATGCTTCTAATGCTGCATTTGAATTCAGCAGTGGAGGTGGAACCGTAGCTTTACTGAGAGGGCGGTAGATAAGTGGAGCAGCCTCACAGCAGAAGTGGTAGAGGGTAATACAGTGAGGGAATTAAAACATGCATGGGATAGACATACGGCTCCTGAATCTAAACTTCCCTCCTTTCTCCCCACTTTCCTCCCCTGTCCTTTCTCTCCTTTCTTCCATTGTCCCTCTTCTCTCCTTTCTCTCCCATGTATATTTCACCCTTCTTTCCTTCCCTGTCTTTCCTTCCCATTTATTTTATCCTCTCTCCTTTCCATCCTGTCCTCTCTCTCCCATTTATTAATGTCTCCCTCCTTTCCTCTCCTGTCCTTGCTCTTCATTATTCCCTCTTTCCTCTTTGGTCATTTCTCTCCCCTTTATCTTTTCTCTCTTCTACTTTCCACCCCTGTGCTCTTTCCCATTTATTTGTTTTTAAACCTCTTTTCCTCCTCTCTCTCTCTCTCTCTCTCTCTCTCTCTCTCTCTCTCTCTTTTCCCCCTCTCTCTCTCTCTTTTCCCCCTCTCTCTCTCTCTTTTCCCCCTCTCTCTTTTCCCCCTCTCTCTCTCTCTTTTCCCCCTCTCTCTCTCTCTTTTCCCCCTCTCTCTCTCTCTCTTTTCCCCCCCCTCTCTCTCTCTTTTCCCCCTCTCTCTCTCTCTTCCCCCTCTCTCTCTCTCTCTTTTCCCCCTCTCTCTCTTTTCTCTCCCATTTGTTTTCTCTCCTTTCCTCTACTTTCTCTGTCATTACTTTCTTCTTCTCTCGTTTTCCACCCCTGTCCTCTCTCCCATTTATTTGTTTTCAACCCTCATTTCCTCTTCTGTCTCCCATTTTCCCCCTCCTTTTCCTCTCTCCCTGTTCTTTCTCTCATTCCCCCCCTCCTTCCTCCCCTCCTCTGCCATTTCTCCCTCCTTTCCTCCCTTGTTCTTTTTCTTCTATCCCTTCTTCTCCTCCCGTTGCCCCGATTTCCCAGACTTGCCCTCTTCTCCCCCCGCCCCCCCGGCCCCGTCTGGGGCTCCTAGGCCGCGGAGGAGTCCCGGTAACAATACACCCCTGACGTCGCGTGTAACACAGCACAGCTGGGCCGACTGGTTTCGCCGCTGATTAATAACAATGCCTCGTTTTGTTGTGTTCAAAGTGCGCTGTCATCGTACTGGTGTCTGTTAACCCTTTGGCCCCTGGCTTCCAGTGGCTGGCTAGTGGCCCCACAGCCGCGTTACAAGCTGCGGGTTTGTGTGCCCTTCGCGGACACCTGTAAGGAACTTGTTGCCTCTTGAATAACCCTCGACCGGGGCAGGAGCGCCTTATAGAATAATGCAGAGACTTTCTCCAGTGCCTAACGGGTTAAACGGAATAGCCATGAGCTGGATGTGTCCGTGGCCATAAAACGAGCTTGTGGCGCATGAAGCAATCTCGCCTCCGGAGAAGGAGAATCAATACGCTTGCTCCACTCGGCTGTAACCCTTTCAGCCCCGTGAGGACCCACGGTATGACCCGGCCTGGTTGCAGGACCTTGGGGTGGGCGGTGTAGATTGATTTTCCGGGTCTGGTTAGCATGGGCAACAACCTGGTTTTAACTCATTTTGTCCCAATAAACTCCCTTTATCTGGAGCCGCTGTGCTGTCAGTCATGTGATATTTGGGGTGGCTTTCCTGGCTCAAACACCACACTGAGCTGATGCTTTATGGCGATGCTAATGAAGTCTGTTCCATACAGCAAACAAAATGGTGGATTGACGATGACCGTTATTCTTCTAAAAAGCGTGACTATTCGTATGTTTTTATGTTTCTTTAAACAGGCTCTACCTACAGCGTTCTCACCACTATGCCGTCGGACTCGGAGAGCAGCGGCTCCCTCAGCAGTGTAGGTAAGAACCCAGCAGCAGGTAGTGGGGTTGAAAGCCCTAGGCTCCTACTAATGGTGGGACGCCATTCTCTGTAGGGATACCTTTTGTAATTTCCTTCTCTATATAGATGGAGTTATGTTGCCCTGTTCAGGTCAGAACTTTGTGGTCGAACTCATCTATAATCAGCTAGATGAGTCCGTAAAAACCCCACTGCTCTGTGGTTGAAGACGTATTGCATACAGGTCTTTGGCTGAGAAGATGACATATAGCGAACGGGCCTTGGGCTCTGGAGAAGACATATAGCCTAGAGAGGTCTTGGGCCCAGGAGAAGACATTTAGCTGGAGAGGTTTTGGGCCCAGGAGAAGACATTTAGCCTGGAGAGGTTTTGGGCCCAGGAGAAGACATTTAGCCTGGAGAGGTTTTGGGCCCAGGAGAAGACATTTAGCCTGGAGAGGTTTTGGGCCCAGGAGAAGACATTTAGCCTGGAGAGGTTTTGGGCCCAGGAGAAGACATATTGCCGGTCGAGGTTTTGGGCCCAGGAGGAGACACACAGTGTACAGGTCTTGGGCTGTAGCATAATTGGTGTTTATAATGCTTGTCCTGCCTGTTTTGCCCCCTCTAGGTACGTCCAACAAGCCATCGTCCCCTCCCCCTTCTGCTGCAGACAGCCGTCACGCGAGTGAGAAGCTGGAGACCATATTGTCCCAGCTGAGACAGGTAACACGTGAGAGGGACGAGCTGCGAAAGAGGCTGGCGTTGTCCTCTCCAGGGTCAACCTTTGACGACTGCAGGTAAAAGAACAATTCTTGAGGCGATTTAATGAATAAGCTAGTATACCCAGAAGGTGACGTTTCTCCTTAGCAGATCAGAACCATCTAGGAAGTTGTTTTTGTCTTACTATACCCATCAGGTGACTGCTTTCCTATCACGTGACCATTTTTAGTGTTCCCTTAAAAAAAATTATGCAGCGTTTTGCGTGATTTAAGATTCATTTCAACATCCGATTCCCCCCTAATTCGGTTCCAGGCCAAGTTCCAATCTTACTCCAGATTACGAGCGTCTCAAAATTCAGTGCATGAAGGCGATGTCGGAGCTGGAAGCGTTACAAAGCCAGCACTCTAAAGCACTGAAGAAGTGTGAGGAGGCCGCCAAGGAGGCAGATTTTTACCAGTGAGTCTGAAGACATTGATTATTTACCCCGTAGGGATCTCCTGGCAGTTAATGGGTTAAAAAAGCATTTTTTTGTAAAAATTTTTTTATTTTAGTTAAAGGTTCCATTGGGGGAAAAAAAAAAATTCCAAAAAAAAAACTTCTTACAAAGTAATTTAAGCTTATAATAAACGCAAATTATCTTTGCCAACTTCGTATCCTCGTATTTGTTGTTGTTATACCAGTAGCACTTGATGCTGAAATTTGATTGTATGTTGTCTGGATATATGAAGGAAGAACCCACGTTTTGACATTCATCTTCCCTACAGCACGTTGCACAGCCGCGTCCTGAGTGACCAGACGCAGCTACAGGAGGACAGCGAGAGCCTGCGCCGGAAGCATGCGCAGCTGCAGCGCGAGTATACGCACGTGCAACAGTCCTGCCAAGACCTCAAGAGGATGCACGAAGCCGACCAGAGGGAAATCTCAGAGCTCCGTCGTCAACAGCAGCTGGTAATTTCCATTCGTTACGGTTTCACCAGGAGTGTCGGAGAACCCAACGCGTTTTGAAGTTGAATTTTTTTTTTTTGTCGCTACCAAAAAAGTAGATTTTTGGTTTTCAAGAGATCCCCAAACTTTAAACCACAAGACTTTTATATACGGCGTGTCCATATAGAATTAAGTAAATGGAATTTATATACTAAAGTGTCTCATCACCAAAATAAAATATATTTCAGCATAATAAAAAAAAAAGAGCTAAATATATTAAATATTTAAAGCAAAATTCTGCCAAATTCATACAATTATTCACACGTTTTAAATATGAAAATAACGAATCTTGACATTTATTAAAATTATGGAAAATATTTGAAATCAAACATTATTCCCAGCATATATTCTCCTTCTTCGTCCCAAGGTGGTCAAGCAGAACGGTTCCTCCGAGCTAATCAATAAGTTGTACGACACGGCTTTGGACAAGCTGGAAGGTGTGAAGAAGGATTACGACTCTCTGCGCAGGCAGTACAATGAGAAGGTGTCCACTCATAACTTGGACCTGGGTCGGTTGGAGCAGAGCGAGGAGGAGAAGAGGAGCCTGCAGAAGCAGCTGGAGGGGTTCCTGAAGCAGAGGGACAGCGCCGTGCAACTTCAGCATCAGTACTCCTCTTCTATGAGAAGGTAGAGGACACGGATGCCCCCTTCATGCTAGAGATGGTACTGGGCTAAAGGCGGGTGGGCAGGATGGTGATCTAAACCAACAATAGGATTGTATGGAGATACTGCGTTTTGCTGGGGGGACCCAGTGTTGGCTCAAGCCAAACTGCTGGCCCATCAAGTGTGGAGGAGATACAAGTTAGACCTCTCCCCTTCTGTGCTTTTGATCCTTTTGCATGTTTTCTGTGTCTGGCGGGAGAGCCTAAACCATGCCAGGGTTTTATCTCACAAGGCTCGGTGATAGGTGGGTAAGGCCTCCAAGATTTCTGATAAAAGTAATAACCATGTAGCTCCAAGCGAGGTTGACTTGCAAAGGTGGGTTAGAACAGATAACCCTTTGTCTCTGCTGAACTTCTTTGTGGATTAGGGTAATTTCTTACCTAGACCAGTTCTGCCTTATTTCCTTTTTTATTTTTATTGGCCATCGTTTTTTTCCCTAGGCTTTTATGCTTTTATTACTTTATTTTCCTCCTCGCGGCTACATCAAAATGTTTTGTTTGCCAGGTCAACCCAAGAACAATGTGTTGAATGAAATTCGGTTGTTTGAGTTTCTGGGCAGAGGAGAAGACATTCCACTAAAAGGAATTGGGTTATTTGGTCTTCCCGCAGGTACGACTCTATCCAGCAGGAGCTGAACAAGGCAACCTCACAGAACAAGGAGCTACAAAGGGAAGTGGAGAGGTTGCAGGCTGAAGCCACGCGTTTTAAGACGATGCAACTGAAAGCGGTCAAAGATGCAGAAAAATACAAGGAGGCAAGGGACTCTGTGTTCAACGAATATCGCCTTATAATGAGTGAGCGGGACCAGGTCATCAAGGAGATGGACAAGATGCAGACAGAATTGGAGATGGCCCAAGGGCGGTTGAAGAACAATTCAAGTGACAACAGGGTGGCAAGTGAGGAGATGGAGGCTCTTAGACAGGTAAGTGATGGTGAAAACATCTGGTTGGGCTTAAGTCAAGAACTTGGTCTTTCGCGGTACATGTTTGTAACTGGTAAGGGCAAGAAACGATGGGTGAAAAAGGGGCAGTGTAGGTGGCTTGTGTCCTGGAAGGATGCAGGTGCTTATTGTGGTGAGAAGGTTGACTTGAAAGCCATCAACATGTAGACGACACACACCATGTTTTTACTCCCCCGCCAGGAGCTGAACTCTGCTCTGGTCGAGCGAGACAGAGCAATCTTTGAGAGGAACGAACTCTTGGAGAAGTATTGCCATGAAGTGAAGGATAAGACGGAGGCCCAAAAGGAACTGGACCAGGCTTGTAAAGACATAGAGACTGTGAAGGAAGAACGCGACGTGGCGCGGAAAGAGCGTACGGAAGCCATTATTCAGAGAGACCACCTACTGAGGGAATACTACCAAGCCAGACAGGTATGGCTGTCGACTAGCTACGCCAGTAGTGAAACCAGGTTATTTAAACTTGCACCCCTAGACCATATCGCTTCCCATTTGTCTTATTCCCCCAAGGATGTCTACTCTGGTTTCATCTCCAAAAAGGTTCACCTTATGTTTGACCTTGTTGTAGTATTAAGACCTTTTTAGGGTCTAAAGCTTCAATATTTTCTACTATTTCGTAGAGATACATAAATTACTAGCTCCTGAATTATACAGTTTTAGTATTGAGCATCTGGGACATCCTTAAATGTGGTATTTACCCTCTGAACCCTCATATCTGCTTCTAAAATGTTTAGATCCAGGATTCTGCTACTCTAGATATGGAGAGAGCCAACAAGGAGATTGAAGTCCTGAGGAAACAGTACGAGGCCATGAGTCATGAGCTGAAGGAGGCCACCCAGGAAGCTGAGGTGGCCAAATGCAGGAGAGATTGGGCCTTCCAGGAGAGAGACAAGATTGTGGCAGAGAGAGAGAGTATAAGGTGAGTCAATCAGATCCAGCACTGGGTATCTCCTAGAGGTTTTCTCGCTGTCCTAAATCCTAGTGGTCCACTTTCAATAACTCAAAAGAAGTCATTTGGAATTGTGTGTGTCCATCAACTTTTGAGTTGACTTGGTCTTCCCCTCTGAAATGTTCTTTAGAAGGTTGAGTTGGTGTTCCTCCCCAAAACGTTCTTCAGACACTTTGGAAGCAGCCATTTTGGAAGCAGCCATTTTTCTCCTGAATGGCTTGCCTCTGTTATAGTATTGAGTAGTTTATTGACCCTGGACATGGAACCTTCATTAGTTGTGATCATTGCAGGACTCTGTGTGATAACCTTCGGAGGGAGCGTGACCGGGCAGTCAGCGAGTTGGCGGAGGCTCTGCGTAACTTGGATGACATGCGCAAGCAGAAGAACGATGCTACACGGGAGCTGAAGGAACTGAAGTGAGTTCAGAACAATCAGAGTGCAGCTCTTATTGAATATAGTATATTCTGTCATGGCCTGTATTGACGCTGTCCGGTTTAACCCTTTGCAGGGAGAAAATGGATAACCAGATCGAAAAGGAGGCCAGATTTCGGCAGCTGATAGCTCACAGCTCACACGACTCGGCCATCGACACCGACTCTCTTGAATGGGAGACGGAAGTAGTGGAGTTTGAGAGACAGAAGGCGAGTAGAGAACATGCCTGCGTCCCAGCGTGGATGTGTAGGGAAGCTGTGTTCCAAGGTCACGTAACGGTATCTACATTTTGGATTTAACTTCTCAAAATCTATCATTTGTAGGCCTCCTTACCACAGTTTGAAAGTCAGGGTACCATCTTGTCATAGACAATTCTTGGTGTTTTGTCCGGTTACTTAAGAGTCTGTTCTCCTGCCTCTTGATAGGACGACATGGACCTCAATGCTCTTGGCTTTGATGTAGCCGACGGGGTGAATGAGCCCTTCTTTCCTGGAGACAGTGGCATTTTTGTGACCAAGGTGGATAAAGGCAGCATTGCTGATGGCCGGTTAAGGTACCAGTTGACTTTTAGCGTGTGTGCATGCATTGTGTCCTTGTAACCATTTGTTTTTTTTAGATGATACATCTGGCTGAATTCGCTGTCTGGTCTAGGACTAATTTAAATATTTTATGAGATTGGAGACCATATCTTTAAGTCCATTGGAATTCTATTTTTTATTCTTCTTAAAGACCATTGTGTGTTCTAATGTCCTCCTGGGCAGGGTGAACGACTGTCTAGTGAAGATCAACGATGTGGACCTCACAAACAAGGACCGCAAACAAGTGATTAAAGCCGTGCTGAGCGGAGGAGACGTGATCAACATGGTCGTACGCAGGAGGAAATCCTTGGGCAGCCGTGTTATAACGCCTATCCACATCAACCTGGGAAGCCAGAAAGGTGAGGAGTCTGGAATAATGGTCACCTTACTTGGGACTTGGGACCTTATAGCCCACCCGAAGTGCACTCTATCCAGGCGACCTTTATTTATCTGGTTGACCTTCTCTATTTAACCTGGTACCGTGGGTAAACTGTTTTCATGGTGGTCATCTTAATCTTCCAGATTTAAGATGCATCGTACATAGTTTTCCTGCTTCTGGTCATCTGGCTTCGTCGATAATAACACGCGTCCATCATCAAAAAATCTATCTTTGTAAAGTATTTGTTTGGGAGAACATAAGCAAAAATGGGCAACAGGTGAAGGTTATATATTGCTCAAAGGGGGCCAAACCCGTCCTGCTGACCACAAAAATGGACTGTCTAGAAATCTCACCGAGTGGGCATGGATGTGACCCCTCTTTTTCTGCCCTCCTGTGGTCATCTATGCAGATTGCGAATAACCTACTCTGCCAGTGGCCATATTTAATTTTTTTTTTTAACTAGATTTTTCTGATGTGTCCGTTTTTTTTTGCTTTTGTTTTGTCTTCATTTTCCGCAATCTTCATCGTTTTTAACGCCTTTCTTTCTGCTCAACAGACAGCGGTATCTCTTTAGAGAGCGGAGTGCTTGTGGCTGCGGTGCTGCCAGGGAGCCCAGCGGCCAAGGAAGGAACCCTTGTTCCTGGAGACAGGATAGTGGCCGTGAGTTTACGGGTCCAAACCCAGCCTTTTAATGCCTAATATCCGTGTTTAATATGATGCCAATCACAAAACCGGTTCGAACGCAGCCTCCATTTGTGAGAGTTGATATGGAAATATGCAATGTCGTTGGCTTGGCTTGCACGCGACTCAAAGAGCCATTCCAGGGGTCTTTAACATATCACTTTTGGTTAATGAGATTTCAGAGAGGTGGTGTGGAGAACGTTTGACGTGCATGGATCTGGGTATCCATTGGTAATCGTGGCGCTGAGTTTGCCAGGACTGATATGTGACTCGTTTGAGCCTTTAATGGGCTTTCTTACTATTGAAGTACAATATATTACCTTGGGTTTATTGGCCTTCCTGCACTTCAGCGGAAGGGTTAACATTTCTTCTGATGCGTTCTCTCTTCTCCAGATCAACGGCATAACTCTAGATAACAAGTCTGTCACCGAGTGCGAAGCTCTGTTACGCAGCTGCCGGGAATCTTTGAGTCTTTCCTTGTTGAAGGTAAATTTAACGCATCCCAAAGTATCTATTGGAGCCTCCAAAAATCACCTGGCAGATCTAAATGTTGATTTCTAGAGGACACAAAGCTGGATGTATAGAGAACGCTGGTAGAATCTATAAGAGAGCGCTAGAGACAAATAGGGAGCTATTGTCCCACAGAAGTGGAGCTGTTTTTAGATGCCTCTGAAGTGAAGCCACATCAACGTTGCCATGCTTGTGGGATTATGTGACATCGTTCCTTTTCTTTTTGGATAGCAAGTTCCTGTTACACTTTCTGAGTGTTCAGACATCAGGATTGCACCCAAGCATCTGAGTAGGACACCCATTGTAGGGTTCTAAGACATCCGAGTAGGACCACAGCTTCTTAGATGGTGGTAAGGCTTCCATCAGTGGCAAGTCAAGACAACTTGTCAAGAGGGTAGTCCAGCAACAAGGCAGTGGTTAGGTTGTCAATGGGTGGCTTTATCCACATGGCAACTGTGAGTTATAGGGTAAAGAACTGCCCCCCCCCAAAAAAAATGTTTAGCTGGTAAACAATATCTTTCTCAATTTTTTGGTAAATTGTTTTCAAGGAAGAGTCAGGCTTCGTAGGACTTTGAAGGACACCAATTCTGTTGTATTCACATTTGATAGGTTCTTTGTTTATTTTAGGTATTCCCTCCCAATACATCCTGGAGTGGGCAAAACCTCTTTGAGAACCTGAAGGAGTCCTGTCGGGTACTTCCCCCTAATATACAGTCTCAGAATAAAAGGAACGTGAAGAATAACAGCTCCACGCAGACAGACATCTTCTGCCCAGACATCATGGATCATAAGAAGGAAATGGCGGACGGAAATGGATCTGAGAGGGCTCTTCAGCTAAGTTGTCATAGCCATTCCGAGCACAGCCTGGGTTCCCTCGGGGGGGAAGTTTTCATGGGCCCTGGCTATGAGATGCTGGATGTACAGGGAGGGCCACTAGGTTTTGCAGACACTATAGAGGAGACACTGATTGAGGTGTCTACAGCCAAGCAGAGCAGTGGCACTTGGCCCAAAGTCATGGTGAGCCCAGGACATTCACAGAGTGAGTTCACCGTCTTCAAGAGGCCCAGACAGAGGAAGTCAATCTTTGATCCAGATACCTTTAAGAGACCTCAGACTCCTCCAAAAATGCCTTACCTTCCTCCTGTTCCTGTTCTAGCTCTCTCATCCCAGGCCCCAAAGCCAGAGAGGCCACCAACGCCTCCCACTCCGCCAAAACGCAGTGACTCGATCAAGTTCAAACACCGACACCAGTCTAGTTCTGCGTCAGACTCTACTGTAACGGCGGGGTCCCCACCTACAAGCCCATCCCCTGTCCCCATCCTGCTGACCAATCAGGATGGCTCCCACAAACCTCACCACAGTAGGGTCATTGGCAAGTGCTGCCGGGAAGATGGCAACGATTGTGTCTTGCCAGGCTTTCGGGGCAGCGGAGAGGTCGAAAGTTGTTTACAGAGAGCGGAAGAGCCTGAAGTGAAGAGGCCCAGGCCGCTATCTGCACCGGCTTTAAAGCACCGACTCGCACCTGTAGCTATCCCCCACACAGGCCTGCAGGTAGGTACTAGAGTTGTAAGATAAGGTGATAAAACGTGTAATTGAGATTATCTTGCTGATTTAACAATACCTTATGCAGGGCCAGCTCAGCCCTTCCTGCAGATATAAGGTCACAATGTTGGCCGGGTAAAGCACTTGTGGCTTTACATGTTAAGTGTTTAGGTGTCCATTTCTATTGGTTCACCTTGCATCTGCAAATGGAGACAGGATACAGTCGTTGGTCTATAGTCTACTGCTAGGTAAACAACATGGCCACCATGCTTGCCGTAGATGGTCACCATCTCTTCTGCTTTACGACTGACACTTCCGGCAGGTACAGAAGTTCCCCCAGAGTCCAGAGGACCGATTTTCTCCTGAGCTTGCCCACGATTGTGTCCGTTTCTCCCCCACGCGCTTCCCCCGTCACAGTGAAACGTTTGCGGCTTCCATGTGTGCGCCAGGAATGTCAGGTGAGTGGTGGCTGGGGTACACCAGACAGTAGAGGTTAGATAGACTCCCTTGGGCTTTGTCCATTTAACTTTCTCAGAAAGGAGCGGCGCGTGGACCATATCCTACAGGGAAAAGGGGATTTGCCTTCTGGCGTTTGATTTCCTAAAGAACACAATAGAGATTTCCCTTTTTAAAGGGGGCTGTAGGAAGGGCCTGGGTATGATTTTCTAGTAGCCACAATAAAAAACAATGTCCTTAAAGTTAACTTTAGTTTCTTACAAATGGCTCAACTCTTAAATATAATGCTCTTGAAGGAAGACACTTTTGAACCCCGTTTCATCCTCCCAACCCCTGTGGGATATGGTATGGTCCATATCTGTGACACGGCTACCCTCTGCTAATTTCAGGTACTGTACCCCGGAGTCTGGCTCCATGCCCTGCCGTCACCGCGGTTTTAAGGAATCCAATCTACACGGCTTGGAGTCAACGGGTCCCTTCTAATAACTGCCCCTCGTCTACAGGGCAGGTTTGCTCACAGCACCAGCACCCGAGGTATGAGCTCATGGCTATATCAGGAGTCTGTAGGAGTCTAATTTACGTTCTATGTTAATTTACCCAACCTTTGTTTAAGTTAATTCATATTATTTGATTATGCGTGGAGCGGTACGTGTTAATTGGGTTTGGTTAAGGCAGCTGGACTCCGCTATCGTTTACGTGCCTGTTTGTTTTGGATAGCGCCCAACATCATGGCCGGCTGAGCCTGGACCTGAGTCACAAGCACCCGGCGGATTACTGCGAAAACTCTCGCCCCAGGGTACCTCATGGATCCAACTCCCTCCCCTCTAGCGCGAGGTTGGGTAAGCATTTTTGCTTTTGTAGCTCTTGTGGTTCAGATGCTTCCATGGAGCATTTTCAGTTTGGCTACTGGTGGGCAAGCAAGCAAAATAGAACCGGGCAGTTACTGCGAAAAGCAATGATGTGTGTGCATGTGGTCATGAGGCGTAGATATTGAGCTTTCTAGGAACGTATACTACCGTTTCCATCAGTTTGAGCAAGGGTTTCCGAGCCTTGGTGGCAGCTGGGAAATGTCATAATCCAATGGCCCATGACCAGAAAATGTGAATGTATCGTTGTGTTCTATGTTCTAACACGGTTTGTTTGAAAACCGGCAGGTTCCTCCAGAACGGAACGCATTAAAATCCACATTACCCCACGATACCCACGGTGTACTATGGGTTCAGACAGAGGTAAGTAGCAGGCCGAGGACAGATCAGTATCCTAAATGAATCCACATGTTACTATGGGACATTTGATTGATGGCCAACTACGACACTCAATGACTTGTGTATCTGCAGGTTCCTTGTCGCACTCTGAGTGTAGCAGTCCGAGTCTGGCCAGCCCTCCCCATTCACCTCTCAATTTGGAGACCTCTTCTTTCGCCAGCAGCCAGTCTCAGAACTCTGTTGCAAGTTTACCTAGGATCTCCATCAGCACTGTCCCCATGGGGGATCGACGGAAGGACAGGTGAGTAATGATTGGTCTTTCCCCTCATCGCCAATGTACACCCTTTCCAGAAGCCATCTTGGGAACTTTTGTGTCCTCGCTAATGGCTCTGGAAGAAATAACCCACATTAGTTGGTTCCAACTCTGGTCTTTTATTGAAATAGTTGGATGTGTTCATGAACTGAATGGTCTTGCATGAGGATGTCCTTTAATGTAGACCTGGAAGCCTGTGGCTTTGATCCACTGGTTTTATGCTTGTCTCCAGAATTTAACTGGTTCAAACTGGGATTATTTTAATGGTTCAGTTTAATCTTGAGGTCTACTCCCCCTGGAATCCATAATACCTCCTTGTGATGGTGTCCCACTGATCTCACTGTGCAATTTATCTTGCAAGGTCTTTGCTTGTATTAATGTGTTTTCTCTTTGTTTCCCCTGTTCCATTGACATTGTTCTTACCATTGTCTCATCTTTACCCTTTTCTCTCTCCACCTGTTTGTAATGTTTTACGTTGTGTTGTTCCTCCTCACCATATTGTTCCTTACTTTCATACCCAAACTGTTGAATATATCCTTCCCCTTTAACCTCTTCTCCCCAAGCCATTACTACCATCTCCCGTCCAGATATGTTTTCCGCACTAGGTCTTTAATGAGGCTTCAAACTCTTCCTAGACCAAGGTTTTCCTCAGTAAGGTGCTTGAGGTCAGCCTCTGTTCTCTTTGTCCGCTTTTCCCACCCTGCTTCTCGATGCCCCTGCATGCTACAAATGCACAAGCCCCATCCGGTTCCTTTTGGTCTGATATGTTTGGCAGGGGAAGGACCACTGATGGCTACAAAGCATTTGTGGTATTTCCTGCAAGAACGGTTTTAAACCATGCTCCCTGCATGCATGTGCACGTTAATGCCCCCCAAGAAGGTTCATAATGGATGCCGATACGTAGAATCTTCTAGTGTCAAAGGATTTTTTTCAGTCCATTGCTGGTCTTGGCTTTGTAAGCTCCAGAAAGCGTGGAGTTGAATTTGTATGCAGTAGTTGGTGCATGGCCATGTAGAACGTAGGTTCTCTCAGACTTTGGTCATTATCTGGTCTGTTGGCTCACCTGGAATTAAGAGATTCGCACTATTCCTGACAATGTCACAGCTTGTTAAGAAGTTGTTGAGATGAATGAAGGTCCTTCATGTTGCTTTCATGTGGCTGGATCTAAGAGTGAATTCTTTTTTTTTGTGGTGGGATGGACAAGTGGTCTTCAGTGGTCTACCTGACGTTAGAGTTTCATGAAAATCTTCGTTTCTTCAGGGTGCTTGGGGAATAGACTTGAGAAACAAATCAATGTTCAAGAAGTCCCAAGCAAAGAGATAAAATATGCGAGTATAGTACGAAAATTGCAGATCTACTGGGAGCCGATCTACATCCTTAGTGCTTTTGCATGTCGTCCTCCTGTTATGCTGGGATCAGTTCTTGTTGTCTCTTTTTTACACCTTGAATTATGTTGAAATGTATGTATTGGCTTGCTCTAAGGCTCTTAGGGCTCTCCTTGTGTTGCAATTTCAAGAGATTAGGCATTGTGGGGCCAAATATGGATGGGCTTAAACTTGGGTGGGGTTTTATTTCCTTGATGAAGGTCCGTTAACCTCCCAACTCCTTTTGCAGACCACTAGTGGAGGAGCCGCGGCACGTGAAGGTGCAGAAAGGCTCGGAGCCCCTCGGTATTTCCATCGGTGGTGGGGAGAGTGGAGGTATCTTTGTCTCTAAGGTTACTGTAGGAAGCATTGCGCAACAAGCGGGCCTAGAGTATGGAGACCAGCTGCTAGAGGTAAGTGGGGACCTTCACGTGGCCCATGGCACCTCCAAGATATGCAGGATCAAAACAGTTTGACAAAAAGAAATAAGATGTACAAGGAGTTCAAACAATATATAAGATTGTAGAACATTATGATATTGAGTTGGACCCATTGCTCATCCGTTCTGAGGTCAACATCAGGGAGTCTTCTCTTTTGAACATGATGGTTAGGGTCCTGCAGAAGCACTTTTAGTTGAGTTTGGTTTCCAGGTGAGAGTAAAAAAGATTCAGGCTTGGGTTGTAGAGTAGGTATATGTAAAAATAGTAGATACCATGCCATGAATAAGTTGACCAATATTGTCTGTTCTCGATGTGTGCTTATACATTGACCCATTGGGCTTTGTCCTTTCGTGGCAGCCATGAGAGGTGAGACTATTGAGTTTGTTCATCTTTGTGTCTTTGCCCACAGTTTAACGGCATAAACTTGAGGAACGCCACGGAGCAGCAGGCGCGCTTGATCATCGGGCAGCAGTGTGACACCATCACCATCTTGGCTCAATACAACCCGCACATGTGTCAGTCCATCCACTCTAGGTCCAGGTGAGGAGCAGATATTACTGCTTACCCGTGTCATGTGTGTAGTCTGGGCTTATATACAGTGAGACTTTAGGACTCCCAAAATAACCCAATTTTAATATATTTTTCTTGGCAACATGTTTTTTTGGCGGCACTGGCGGTTTTTGCTAATTCTCTGATCTGTTTCTCAATCACGTTTCCTTCCAGCTCGCGTCTGGACACCAGTATGTCTCATTCCACGCCACACAGCAGCGGGGCGGCCACGCCTGACAATCATTCCGTCATTGACACTGTGAGCGAGCAAGATGAGGGGACCATGACTCCTCCTTCCAAGGAGACCACGCCCAGCACAAGCCCACGCACTTCACTCAGGTGATGATTTGGGGCGACCCTCCAGTTGGGGCTCACCATCCTCCCTTTGTTTGGAAACATGGCTTGTCCCCCTTTGCGTGTCCACCGCTTGATCTCGCGCATACATCCTATGTAGTGGTTCCGGGGACTGACATCATAAAACTACTTTCTACCTTTTCTCCTTCGGCCAGGACCCCAGTGCATGGGACTAAGAAACACTCGGAGATCCGCACAGTCACCTTGTCCAAGTCCCCGGTGGAGCTGGGAGTTCAGATTTGTGGGGGCAACCTGTTCGGGATATTTGTTCTGGATTTGGAAGAAGAGAGCTCAGCTGGTGGGACTGAGGGCTTACTTATAGGGGACATGATTCTGGAGGTAAGTGTACGACTTACCAATTATTGGTAATTGGTGGCCAATTACCGGTCTGTTAAACTTTTGAAACGGGCATACGTTATTTTCTTTCTTATGATGTACCTCGATACAGAAGGACTTTATTAGGTCTCTTCACCCCTTTTCCGCTTCTTTATTTTCACTTTATCTGATGTTCCTTCTCCTTCTCGCCCAGCCCTTTTCAATCCCAGTTTCCATGTATTTTCTTTTTAATTTTATTTATTTAACAATTACATTTTTATTAAATAAAATAACAGCCAAAACATATGTATTTTCCCCCATTATTTTAAATGTTTTAGTATGGATCTGTGGAAATGAGAAACAAAACGGCAGAAGAAGCTTATCTGGAAATGCTCAAACCCGCGGAAAACATCCGGCTAAAAGTTCAACATAAAATAGACGAATTCAACAAAATCAAAGACGAGCCTGGGGATGGATTCTACGTAAGGTCAGTTTGCCAGAGGGACAGCTCTACAGCCAGGAGGACCTCCAAAGAACTGCCCCACGTATTTGGAGTCAAAGCTCCTACAACAACTTTAGAACTTATCAAGGAGGTCTTAAAAAATTGAAATGTTATATTTGTTTGCCTTCTGTGTGTTTAGCTCCATAGGTTGTGATCTTCTGAAGCTTGTATACTCTGGGGATTGATTCATTAAGATCAGTTGATGGTAACGCCATACTGTTGTGGGTATGGAAGAGTTAATTGTGGGTTTGTACGCTTGGTTGCAGAGCACTTTACGAGCGGCAAGCGGAGCTTTCACAAGAGTTGAGTTTCAAGAAGGACGACATACTTTACGTGGATGACACCTTCCTCCAGGGGACGTTTGGCATGTGGATGGGGTGGCAGCTCGATGAGAACGCCCAGAAGCTGGAGAGAGGGCAGATACCCAGTAAATACATGTAAGTGACACACGCAGATACGTGACCGGAAAAATGATTCTCAACCAAGTCTTAAAGTCGCGCCAGGAGGCCAGAGTGTGGCAGGAGCGCCAGGCACCTTCTTGAGAAGATCATTAAAGGTTGGCGTGTTGTCTTCTTCTTCCACCACGTTGCCTCTACGTGACATAATTTAATGATACAATCTTTTAACTGTTGGAATAATGCCGTCCTTCCCTCACGCACGCGTAAGGCGTGAACTAGACATTATTTTATGTGATAACTCGACTATTGCCACCTCAACCTCATCTAAGAGCTCCTGGTGGGACTATGCTCAGGAGAGAACCAGAGTTTATCTTCATTAAAGATGTGTAAAAATTGGATTGTGTTTTTATTTTTTTTTGTCCTTGTGAAACATGAGTGGAAAATACATTCTAAATAAAGCAATCTGGGTTTCCTCTTATTAAAGTGATCAAGGATGGTCTCCAAACCTGGTTCTGAAGGTTCAGAGTAATGTTGGAACCTTAAGCTAATTATGGATTTATATAGGCTTTAGTGGGGCTTGAGGACCCCTGGTCATCCTTGTCAAGCTTCACATATGCCATTATCCTTAAAACATCACCCCTATTTTATTCCCTCAGTATGGAGCAAGAGTTCTCGAGGAGGCTCAGCTTGTCGGAAGCGCGAGATGAAGCCGCGGGGAAGACACTCTCGGCTGCTGCTAGACGTTCCTTCTTCCGCAGGAAACACAAACACAAGCGCAGCGGATCTCGGGACGGCAAAGATCTGCAGGGCCTGGATACGATCAGCACGGATTCCATCCCCTTCCTGGACGGTAAGGCCATGAAGGACGTAGGTCAACTTCTGGGAGAAGCTGAGAGCGAAGTCGACTTCTGATTTTTTTTTTTTTTCTTCAAATTAATCAATCATCTTTTCTTTGTCCAGTAGCTTTATCTGTTTTTTGGTGGTTTTTTTTTTTTGTTTTTTGTTACTTGTGTCATTTTCTCATCGTGTAGACTCGATGAGCTTGGCCTACCAGAAGGTACAGAGGGTGGACTGCACCTCTCCTCGACCCGTGCTCATCCTGGGACCTCTGGTGGATGCCGTGAAGGATATGCTGGTAAAAGAATCTCCAGGGAAGTTCTGCAAGTGTCCTCTTGGTAAGTTTGGTGCAAATAGTTGCTTGGTATCCCTTCTTCACCGAGAAAAAGGAACTATTCTGATACCGAAGGAAACAAAGGGAAAAAAATTTGGATTTTATCTGTAAATAATTATGTAAATGATCAAATAAGCACAATTGATACTAGTTTTAATCCACAATTTTTTCCTCATCTTCCTGATATGGCCTCTCAAAGCTCTCTGATCCACCAGAAAACCCAAAACATGAAGTGGTGGTGGCAATTGTGGGTCTGTTGGTGTAGTTTCTTTTCCAAAGTAACCCATCTGTTTGTCGTGCAGAGGTAATGAAAGCCTCCCAGCAGGCCATAGAGCGTGGGGTGAAGGATTGTCTCTTCATAGACTATAAGCGTCGTAGCGGCCATTTTGATGTCACCACAGTGGCCTCGATAAAGGAGATAACGGAGAAGGTATCCTCTATAAGTCATTAGGTGTCTGATTTCTTCGTCTCTCATCTTGTTGGCTGATTTTCATGTGTTAATGATGGTTCACTTTTTTTTTTTTTTTTTTTTTTTTTTATCCCCAGGACTGTCACTGTCTGCTGGACATTGCACCCCACGCCATTGAACGCCTCCACAGCGCTCAAATCTACCCCATAGTCCTGTTTATCCGGTACAAAAGCACTAAGCAGATCAAGTGAGTTATTCCAATGCCTCGCACGTCCCTTTCAGGAATATTGGCTGAGAGGTCGAGCTCTTGTAGGCCAAGTGAAGTCTCCTCCAGGAGTTATGAGACCCCTTTCCCCAATGGATGGGGAACAGTTCCTGCGAAGAGGGGTGGGACTGTCACAATAACCGGCCATTGTTAGAAGTCCGCATGGTCGGTGCGTGGCCACCTATCCGCCTCACAGGAAGGGCCACGTGGGAGCTGTAATGGAGGTTTACAGACCTAAATTGATTTTCCAGCTCCTTGGGGAGGTCAGGTGAGATCAGAGAATCTCTCAACCAGTGACCATAAGCAGGACAGTTGGACAGTGCCCAAGCATCAGGACTGCCCTGCGAAAACTCGGACTGTTGGGAGGTATGATAGATTTTGCTAGGGGTATCTGTAGAGACCTCTCCTATTGAGAGGAAGGCATGGTTACAATCGGTTTTCCTTCAAGGACCCAAAGATTCTGACAACTATGCTGGACCCGTATTGACCCAGCAGGTGGCACTATATGGCTTGAGGTCTCCATGCTTCCGTATAGCTCGGCAAAGGGTTACATAATAGCTTGATAAAACTGATGTATAAGCTTTGATGGGGTGGCTTTTATTTGTAACAGAATGGCATTCCATCAATAAAATCATGTGATGTGTTCTCTATCCAGGGAGCAGAAGGACCCGATCTTTCTAAGGGACAAAGTGACGCAAAAACATTCCAAAGAGCAGTTTGAAACCGCACAGAAAATTGAGCAGGAATACAGCAAGTATTTCACAGGTAGGTGGACATACCTAGGTGGTAGGTGGTCAAAAGTCGGTGGTGATCATAGATCATGCCAAGAGCCGAGTAAGATGCCAGATGTACCTCCAGCTTGGTGAAGTCCTTATGTTTACTGCCCCTACTGTAACAAAACCTTTGCATTCTGGAATGGGTTGGAAATATTTACCGAGTTCTTGCCCTGGTTTTTTTGTCTTCCAGCTGTGATCCAGGGGGGTGCCCTGATTAGTGTTTGCACTCAGATAATCTCGATTGTGGAGCAGGAGCAAAACAAAGCCCTGTGGATCCCAGCATGAGCGACGTGAAACAGCCGTACCCATGCTTCGTTGACACCCGTCCATCGCTGGTCTTCTGCCGTAACGCTTGCGGTGGTCTTTTTCGAAGACTTGACAATGGGTATTTCTAAGAAGTTGGGGACTTCACAATGGATAAGCCACTGAACGCATCTCCGAGTCAATGGAAGCACCGCAAAGTCCACCGCTCAATGGATAATCAGCTGCTAGGAGATAAAGCCAATGAAGCAGAGACATGGAGGAGCCCTTGCCTTATCATTAATGGACTCACCGAAGCCTGCATTGGCAGGAGGATTAGGAGTAGCCATTGAAATGTCAATGGTGAAGCTGTAGACTAAAGACATGGACACTCCAGAACCATCATGGGATTTTAGGAAGTCAATGTAAAGCGAAAACCCTGAACACAAACCGATATCTCGAGATGTGGTGGTTGGAGAGTCTCCAGAAGTTCTTTTGAAGGACAAATTGTTGCGTATGGTGGACTTTGCGTCCCATAATGATCTGACTCGAGAATTATAGGTACTAGATATGATGAGGTCATCTGGTAACGAACTTTTTCCTCTCCATATTTATTGGGACTTAGTCCGGGTCCTTTTGGCACCCTTATAACACTACATTAACCCGTTCACTGCTTGGGGAGGGGCCAGCCTTGGGTCCCTTCCACCAATGACACTTTAAAAATTGAAGTGGCCTTTTGTAGCTCAGTAAAATATTTTAAATCCTTAGGGTCATCTTGCACTTTACAAAGTAATTTTTTGTGTGGTTTAAACACCTATAATACCATGGATACCTCCTTTTACAAAAATCATATAAAAAAAAAAATAAAAAAAAATCGACAATTCATTCCTGATTCACACCCCACCTACTGATTGTACCAAGACTTGCGTATTTTGGCATTGGGATAAGAACTCAGTGTGTCTCCCCCTCCTGCGAAACGGTTAACATTCTATTCTTTCCATTTGTATGTTTTTGGGGGTTTTTAAAAAAAATAAAAATAAACCATTGGGCTCCAGCGGCAGACATGTCAGCCATGGCAAAGGCGCCATATTTCTATATAAGTTACAAATATCCTGATTCACCAATATTACCTTTATTCACCTCAATTATTTTTTTTGTTTGTTTTTTTTTATGCCAGCAGACTAGAAAAAGGTACTCCAAAAAAAATAAATAAAAAATCCCCTGTAAACTTTCCTGAATTAAATATATTTATATAATAAAAACCAAACAACCAATCAGAAACCACTCTTCAGAACGTTCGACTGTCATTGAGAAACGCGTCTGATTCCAACTCCGAGCAGCCTCTCCTAAAAGGGAATTTTACATTTTTTTTATTTTTTTTTTCCTTCCCCAAAAATAAACTGATTTTTTCTTTTTTTTTTTTTTTCTTTTAAAATGGCAGTTGTTTGGGGGTTTCCATCCCCACCCCCTCTAGGACTGAGTTGGGGGGGGGGGGATTGTACTACGGTCAGGATCTCAGAAAACGTATTACTGGAAACGGTAGATATTTCAGTGAATGTGTTGTAGAAAAAAATAATAATAATAAATGATTTGTCTCTTTTAAATGAAGTATTTTTTTTTTTATTTGCCAATAATTATAATATGCACATTAAGAAAATGAATATGATTCATACAGCTTCCTTCGCCCTGTCTAAAGGTTTGGGGGCCAAAGAGTTGCTCTGCAGGGGAGGGCAGAATAATTATGCAAATCACGCAAGACTGGGCATCAGATGCTAAATCTGCATGGGGCTTTTTTTTTTCTCTCGAAGGGGCCCAATATATTAACCCTTTCATTCTGCAGTTATAGGTCAGCCCAGAAAATGAAACAGATTTTTGGGGACACATTTATGGTGAATATTAACAATAGCAGTTTTTTTCTTTTAACTGAACATGGAAGCAGTTAAAAAAAAAAAAAAATAAAAAAAAAAAAAATAGGGTGTGGAAGCATATTAAAGGGCCGGTAATGTTTCAGGCAGCCCCAAACGCGTATTAAAGTGCTTGGTAGGCATTCGTTAACCTGTAAGAGAAGCGGCGGATTTGTGGTCAAATTATGGAATTAACAGGGAAAACCTTAAATTGATTTAAAAAAAATATATATTTTATTACATTTAATTATATGGGGAAGCCTTAGAATTAGCAGCGGACTAAGGAGACCATGGCATTAGTATTGGGGTACTGAGCGCCCCTAGAATAAGAAAAATAGGCCGGGGAGGGGGGGCTTGAATAAATAATTGGACACAGGGAGCCCCTAGAATAACTAAGTTACAAGAATGAAAGATATATATATAAAGAAAATTGGGGTAAAATATTTTTTTTGCTGGGTGTATGTTTTAACAACTCCCATCATGCTGCGCAAGCATATGCTAACTACCATCAAGCTCAGGCTAAGCACAATATTAGTTATTGACCACCACAGCTATAATGCCAAATGTGGCGTGGATTACCAACCACTCTGGGACTTCATAGGGACCACAGCCCCCCCAGGTTTATCCAGCTCATGGACGAGCATGATGGGGATTGGACGTTTACATTAAAAGCTTTTCAGCCCCAACCTCTTTACCTTCTTTACTAATCTGTGGGGTGCCTTTGACAGAGGAGCGGGGTGAGTTCTGCACCGCCTTTACCTGCACAGCCCTCCATATTACAACCTGAATGCGCAACTAACGGCTTTTTAAATTCCTCTGCTCTGCTGCCACCTAGTGGCCCCTGGGTGCAATGCACACGGTTTAAAGTCACCTCTGTGCAAGGGCATTCAAACTCTGGGCCAGCCTATTGCTGGAATTGTCATAATTGTCA
This sequence comes from Spea hammondii, assembly GCA_029215755.1. Classification (NCBI taxonomy): domain Eukaryota; kingdom Metazoa; phylum Chordata; class Amphibia; order Anura; family Pelobatidae; genus Spea; species Spea hammondii. The sequence continues at coordinate 6,103,180 of JARDYJ010000006.1, forward strand.
TAATGCCCATTACTAGACTTTGAGAACCCTGAAATAAAGCGGACGCTTTCCCCGGGTCGTAGAATTTATAGCGGCGCGCGGCCCGAAGATTTCCCTGCTCGGCCTCTGGGTTGCTTAGCGTTTTATATTTGTATATATCGTGAATTTCCACGCGTTGGCGAGCATTTTATGCAAGAGGAACATTCAAATCTAATCTGTGTTCCGCAACCAGGAGGCCATTTGTGATTAAGGGATTTCGCAATCATTCGCTCTTAACCCTTTGTACACCGCGGACCATCCAACCCCAATATTATGAATTGTGCTATGTTATACATAGATCTGATTTCATCAGGTAATAGGAGTATTTGTATAGTGATAAAGGGCGGTATAACGTTAAGGGTTAATATTAACCCACGTCGTGGGGTCTTCACCTTTTGCGTTCGGTCATCTGACCCAAAAATACAGCTTTTGGGGTTTTAAGGAAACTCTGTGAAGATTCTTTGTTATTTTGTAATAAAAAAATAAATGCATTTTCATTTACAACGAACAGATCCGATTTACGCTCTTTAGGCCGAAACGGCTTCAAGTGGAAAATGTGCAATAAAAGCGGTCGCGCGTCACATGACCGGCTACCGCCAGCTACGGGAGAAGACATCGCCAAACAACATACACGCCGTGTGCTTGTAGCAAAGTCTTGAACTTCAAGTTCCATGTTCTGGGAGCCCGGTCTCTCTTGTCTAGTCGGGAGTGTCTCAGTTTTGTGGTCTATGTTGAGTTGGAAGTCCCCGCCATGATGATGGCACCACCACTAAAGGACTGTAACCTCCACGGAGATTGGAAATGGAGAGGGAGAAAGATAGAAAAAAAGGAAAGAGAGAGCCCCGAGCCACATATAGCACAAATAGCAATGGTGATTAAGACCAGGCCATTCTATTGTTTCCCACAGGGATTCTGGAAGTCGGGGTGTTTGTGTAGAAGAATCGGACTCAGATAACAGAGCAAGGACTCATACAAATGAGTAAAACGGAATAAAGGGACACGTGGGGCTAGAATAAATGGGGGGGGGCATGTTATATTACACCCCGCATGCGTAGCTCCCCCATGTGAGTTGGTTAGACAGAAACCTATTTCTGGGTGAAATGCACAAAGTAAGTTTACAGTCATCTCCTAGGACACAACGAATTCGGGCCACCCGAAACCTGAAGGATCTCTCGAGGAACTCAGACCGTTGCTAGAATTGCGACAAAGTTATGAATAATCAGGGGCGCCTTTTCTTCTCACTAGACTTCATTCCTTCGCTTCGCGTGTTATTCTGTGAAATAAAGCAGACGCGTTCCCTGTGTCAGAGAACATCTCAGAGTCTCCCTGCATGACCCGGCGCTTTCCGCGGCAGGCCTGTCCTCCAGGCTCGGCCTCTTCTCTCCCTACTGTAGGCCTAGCCTGCCTTGGCCGGCTCCTCACACGGTCGTCCCCCCTAATGGCGGCCCGGACGACTCCACTGGGTATCGTGACGCAGAAATAAATCTACTCTTCTTGTATATTTGAATATATCGTGAATTTCCACGCGCTGGCGAGCATTTTATGCAGGAGGAACATTCAAATCTAATCCGCGTTCCGCAACCAGGAGGCCGCTTGTGATCATTCGCTCTTAACCCTTTGTACACCGCGCACGATCCAACCCCAATGTTACGCATTTTGCTATGTTGATTTAATCAGGTAATAGGAGTATTTGTCCGGTGGTAAAGGGCGGTATGACGTTAAGGGTTAATATTAAGCCACGTCGTGGGGTCTTCACCTTTTGCGTTCGGTCATCCGACCCAAAGATACAGCTTTTGGGGTTTCAGGAAACTCTGTGAGGACTCTTTGTTATTTTGTAATAAAAAATAAAAAAAAAAAAAAAAAAGGCATTTTCACGCAGTGGAAACTCTTGAATTCCATTTCCAAGAAGCGCAATTTACGCTCTTTAAACCCGAAACGGCTTCAATTCGGTGGAAAATGTGCAATAAAAGAGGTCGCACGTCATCACATGAGCGGTTACCCACGGGGAAAACATACGATGCAGATTGTCCTAGAATGGGCCGGAGTGGGCCTCGACTGGGATGCTGCGTAGGGCTAGGTCAGCATGGATCACCATGTGCCGCCATTTATACCGCCACCTATATATCACGCAGTCAGAACTGCCACCCCACCCAGTAGCTCTCCCTTTGCCCCCGACAAGTTGGCCACGCTGAGGGCGAGGAACGCCTGTGAGGTTCCAAACCCCGTTGTTCTCCGACTCGGGACTAGGAACCTTCTTGAAAGTCACCTGCAGGAGAAGCCGATTCACAGTGACTCGAGTCGGCCGCTTCTGGTCCAGAACTCTATACATGCAGCTGTGCTGCCCCCTGAAATGTCTTCTCCTCCAGCACCGCGTTCCATCACCGGAGAACAACCCAACCCCAAGGATGGACGTCTACGGGCGAGACTGGAGACCCTCCCCAGCTTCAGCATTCATCATCCAGAGATAAACCTGCTATATCTCAGCAGCGATGGATTTCAATGCTATTAAAAAACATTTGGTTTTTTATCCGATATGTTTGGTTTTTTTTACATACTTGAATCCCAATTATCATTTTTTTTTGCATCATAATGAGCTTCCTACAGCTCGGGCAGTTACAGATTCGGAGAAATCACATGCGCGGCTCCCGTCACCCCGTAACGTCTCATAAAAGAAGTAAATGAAGCAAAAATCCCCATTTCTGGTAAAAACTTTCCCATAAACTCTACAAAAATGTGCGTAAAAAATTAACCATTTTTTAACACTCAAATGAGCACAAAGAGGAGATTTAAGAGAAGCCGATGGCTGTATAATTAAATCACCGACCCGGCCCCTGTATAATGTATAATTAAATCAGTGATCCGGCCCCTGTATAATGTATAATTAAATCAGTGATCCGGTCCCTGTATAATGTATAGATAAATCAGTGACCGGCCCCCTGTATAATGTATAGATAAATCAGTGACCGGCCCCCTGTATAATGTATAGATAAATCAGTGACCGGCCCCTGTATAATGTATAGATAAATCAGCAACCGGCCCCTGTATAATGTATAGATAAATCAGTGACCGGCCCCCTGTATAATGTATAGATAAATCAGTGACCGGCCCCCTGTATAATGTATAGATAAATCAGTGACCGGCCCCCTGTATAATGCATACATAAATCAGTGACCGGCCCCCTGTATAATGTATAGATAAATCAGTGATCCGGCCCCTGTATAATGTATAGATAAATCAGTGACCGGCCCCCTCTATAATGTATAGATAAATCAGTGATCCGGCCCCTGTATAATGTATAGATAAATCCGTGACCGGCCCCCTGTATAATGTATAGATAAATCAGTGAGCCGGCCCCCTCTATAATGTATAGATAAATCAGTGACCGGCCCCCTCTATAATGTATAGATAAATCAGTGAGCCGGCCCCTGTATAATGTATAGATAAATCAGTGACCGGCCCCCTGTATAATGTATAGATAAATCAGCGAGCCGGCCCCCTGTATATTGTATATTACTCACATACCATTTACATTTTAACTTTACTGAGAGGGTGGTAGATAAAGGGAACAGCCTCCCAGCAGAAGTGGTAGAGGGTAATACGATGAGGGAGTTTGAACATGCATGGGAGACCATCCCAAGACTGGTTTGATTATTTCCAGCAGCCCTGTGATAACCATCTCTACCTGGAGGCCGCTCCTCGCAGAGGTCTGTGCGTCCCGATCTGCGTTACACTAGGTCCAAGTACGGCTTGTTTATCGTGAAGATCTGCGGCTCCCGGCAGAGGAGTTAACGTCTCTCCGGCCTTTTATAGTCTCATCGCCGGCTGGTAAACAGGAGAAAAATATATTCATCACAAGCGAGGCTGGCGCGGGGTCAGGGAGTCCGCTGGGATCTATGCCTTAAAAAGGACACGGCGGTCTCCGGCTCGGGCTTTACATGGAGTCCGTTATAACGGGGTCTTCTGTAACCCATTCCTTACTGACAAGGACTGGCCCAGGGGTATCAACTAGTACTTTTAAGCAACCTAGATCCTGGCGGCAGATCGGCCCCCATCGGCCCCAGTTACCCCAGATGTAGTTTTTGCCCCGTAATATAACGTTTTCAGGCAGCAGCATATCAGCCATTTGTATGATTCTCGCTCTGTTATCTGACCCCCCGATCCAAGGAATTGCTCAGTCTAAATCACCCAGTCGGACTCTCTGACTAATGAAAGTCTATGGAGGTACGGACTTCATTAGCATCGCCATAAAGCATCAGCTCAGTGTGGGGTTTGAGCCGGGAAAGTCACCCAAAATATCACATGACCGACAGCAACGGCGGCTCCCGGTCTGCAGTTTTCATTTTATTATTTTTTTTTTATTTTTTTTTTTTATATTTTATATTTTTGTAAATGCTTTCTCATTTTTCTTCAGAAATCTGCCCTTTCCGCCCAGTGCTGGGCAGACAGTCACGATTTACAAAGCATTTAACATGCACGATGGGGGTGAGAAGGTGTTAGATAAGTGGAACTGCCCCCGCAGCAGAGGTGGTAGAGGGTAATACAGTGGGGGGGATTAAACACGCATGGGATAGACATACGGCTCCTGAATCTAAGACGAGACCAGCGAGTGATGCGACATTCCTCATGTATAAATAAAACCCACCTCTGTTACCCCCCGATGTGCTGTATGTGAGAGCCGCCATCTTGCTGCCCCGTCGTGGGGTATAAATCGCCCGTCACCCTGAGATATCTGTGATAATAGCGTTACGGAGGGACCTGCGCGGCCGGAAACAATCTCTAGCGCTAGAGGCTCATCCGCCATCCGCTTAAACAACGCAGGGAGAGAACAGGAAGTGGGGTACCGCTTCCTGCTTGGGCAGACGCAGGGAGAAAACAGGAAGTGGGGTACAGCTTCCTGCTTGGTCTGATGAAGGGAGAGAACATGAAGTGGGGTACAACTTCCTACTTGGGCTGCCACAGGGAGAGAACAGGAAGTGGGGTACAACTGTCCGGGGGATTCTGACACAGTCTGCACTGAAGGATCATGGGAAACGGAGGGGAAATCTGCTGTCAGAGCCGGGAAATACAACGCCTATGATGTCATATCCCGCATATCTATAGATCCCGTGGTGTGACTGTTCTGGCTTTTCTGGATTTGGTATCAACTCCCATCACTAGCAGCCGCCGCTCAGCGAGCTCTTCCACCGCAGCCTTTAGAGAAAACCTTCAAAGGGTGTTTGAAAGGGTTAAAAGGGTCGTCTTAGATTCAGGAGCTGTACGCCTGCCCCATGCATGTTTAAGTCCCCTCGATGTATTAGCCTCTACCGCCTCTGCTGGGAGGCTGCTGCACTTATCCACCACCCTCTCGGTAAACGTTCTTACATTGGCAGCAACAGGAGATTGGCAGCTGGTGTTGCGAGAGAGGACAAGGGTCACCAACCCCCCCCCCCCGGGTGCCAAGAATCGGGTTACCGTCCTCCTTCCTCCGAAAAGGACTAAATATGGCGGCCAGAAATGGGGCGGGGCTTGGCGAGGACAATGTTCTCTTCAGCAATCCCCTTTAAAAGTTACTGTCCCTTTAAATGTTTACGCCACCTGTAAATAATTCGATTTTTTTGTGTAAAGAGCTGAGTTATTAATGAATGAGGAGATTCCGTTGGTTGTCATGGTGATTGAATTGAGTTAGTAATGGCTAAAATAATGGAATTACCAGAATTAATAAATATTTGATTTTTTGGCATAAAAATACGTGTCATCGTTTTTTTTTTTAAATTGCATTTTTTTGGCTTCACAGAATCTAAATTTTGCCCCATTTCACCCATTTTTTGCCCGTTATTGCGCAAATATTAGTGTTTTATAATTTTATATTTTATTTTATTTTGATATTGTTCAAGTGAATGTTTTCATCTTATTATTTAAATATTTGATTTAATGTTTTAGCCCCTCTTATGTAAATATATTTTTTTGCAAATTACTAGGTTTTTTTTAATCATTTTTAAGCTTCCTCTACGAATTGCCCACAATACAGAATTTAAAAAAAAAAACAAAAAATAATATATAAAGAAGAAAATATCTTAAAAACGCTTTTAATAGTTGTCTAAATTAGGTGTCTTTCTACCTTTTATGTTGCTTATTACATTTTCAAAAAAGATTCAAATTTGAACCGAAATTTTTAAATTTGAAATTTGCACAGATTTTATTTTTATTTTTTTTAAAAAAGATGTAATCTCATTTTTAGCTAAGGCTGTTATGTATTGGTTGGATATCTGCCAAAAAGCGCTTCCCTGCTGCTGCAAAGACCTCAGGAAGTAGTAATAGCCACTGGAAGATACCAAGAAAAAAAAAAGGGGGATCCTCAGCTGGAGAATGTTTTATGTTTCTATTTCAAAATTCCACGGTTAACCCTTTAAATATTTTTTCATAATTACGTTTTACACCCTAACTCCCTCTAGATTGTAAGCTCCTGTGCGCAGGGCCCACCTCACCTGTTAGGTTATATTCTACTTGTCCTGTCTGCCCGTTGTACAGCGCTGCGGAATATGCTGGCCCTATAGATAACAATAAATAATAATAAAGATATCCCCGCAAACACTGAATCATCCACTAGGGGGAGCTGATGGAGCTTTTTGTAAAACGCACATTTTCTAACTACTAAAAGGTAAATTACGTTTTTGGACAGCAATTTTTCACACTGGGGGGCCCCTGTGGTTTTTACTCCCGCCCCTGGACAGTCCTAATCGAGGACAAACACACCGAAATATCCCAACCCAGGCATGAAAATCTTACTTTTCTCGTATTTTCTGGTTTTTTTTTTTTTAGTAGGCCCGCCCGTCTGTCAGGGGTAACAATTGTTACGTCCATTCTGCCCGCCCCCCCCCCCCCCCAACCGGGAAACCGTCTGCCGTCTGGATAAATAGCTTCGCGGACCCAGAGGTTTCCTGAACATTCCCAGCGTGATGACAGATTTTATTTTATGGACGTTTATTTGGGGATAAAAATTCCCCGGCGCATCCTGGAAGTCCCATCGCTTCTCCCTTGGGTTCTAGAGCCGCGGTGGCTTCGCCTCCACCGTTCCGCTCGTACCGACCTCGAGAACATGCACGAGAAGGAACCTACAACCTGCCTTTATAACGGTGGAGAGGACTTCAGGGCAGGAAGCCGATCAGAAAATGCTGGCCCTGCCACGGGCTGCCACTCGCCTTTCCTGACGTAAACAAAAAAACAAAAAATAAACAAAACAGCCAATCAACTCTAAAGCAATTACGGCGATGAGAAAGCAAAACGCTCGAGCTATAGATAGTTTTAATACATTAGTTAATCTAAAAGCTGCGCCGGAGACGGTTCCCCGCTAGGACCTTCTGAGAAACGCTCCATCAAATCACTTATCAAATACACAATCACTGGAAAAGTCGGCCATTTTGAATCAATTTCTGACAAAGCCTTGGATTTCCAATTAATATTTTTAATTTACTTTATTGAAATGGATCTAAAGATCCGGCTCTCGTTCTTCTCTACGAATTAAAGCAGAAGGCCGCCGTTCCGTTGTCCGTGGGACCCGTTGGCTTCATCCCGAGGCCTTCTAATGACCATCTAGCCGACGGAGGAGGAAGACGCACCACGGCATCCCGTTACTACCGGGGACCTCGGGACCTTTCGTTTTTTAAACCGAATAGTCAACAAATCTGGTTAATAATCTGGTTTATGAGGTTCATTCATCTTGAAGGCCATCAGAAAATCATTGATTGGGCCATGGACGCCAATATGGGTGGAGGACACATCTTCTCCCGATGGAATCCATGAGTCTGGAATGGATCACGTACTTATACATAAAGATATGGAATTCAAAAAAAAAAAGTGCAGAATTTATATATTTCACTAAAATGTAAAAAAAAAGATATGTTTTCAGAAAATCCAACTGAAGCTTTTGTAGACCACGAGAGTGATGGATAGTGGTCTTGGAGGTCCATGGACCAGGTTCTCCGTAGACTGTCCGGGACTCGTGCCATAATTTAACACGCGGAGGGTCAGAGGCGTAGATGTGATGTAAGGAAGTTTTACCTTACTGAGAGGGTGTAGATACGTGGAGCAGCCTCCCGGCAGAAGCGGTAGGGGTTAATAGACTGAGGTAAGGAGGGCCGAAAATAAAATATTCGTAATTATTATTTATATATATTTTTTTACATCTCCCCATATTACCTGTGCAACATGAAACTCAATAAAAAAATAAAATAATAATAATAATAATAATTAATAATATTATTATTGTCCGTTTCTTATTAATATTTCATTCTCGTGGTTTTGTAGGTTATGGGTTTAAAATGTCATCCAGGGAGTCTATTTTTTCTATGTTTAATGAAATAAAAAAGGGGCAAATTCATAAATAATTAGTATTAGTATTTAAGATCCCTACTTAATAAAAAAAAATTGCTGTACAAAGCGATGGGATCATGGCAATCACTCACAGCCGAATAAATCTAATGGGATGTTGTGGTCTGGCTCATCATAAGTATAAATGGTGTATAAAAAACAGTAGTATTTTTTCTGATTTTCAAAAATCTAATTATTATTATTCTATTTTTTTTTATTAATATTTATATTGGAAGCAGGCAGGAGATACCTCATTGATAGCTCAGGAGCGCCCTCTGGCGGCAGCTTTGCGCAAACACACATTTTCTCTATTAAATCTACCCTCAATGGTTTTAACCTCTTAAGTGCTAGATACTCAAGGCAAATATGAAATATAAAAAAACCAACATATGAGTCAAAAGGCCCCTTCAAGTTTTTTTGTCCATTCACCTCTCTCTACTTGCCCTAAATGCCCTGTAGTGGTCATTGCATGTGTTGGGAGTGACAGCTGCTATTTTGCAAGAGGATGTGCAGCATCTGTGTGTCTTAAAACATTTACCCCTAACATGAAATTAGTTAATACTCCCAAGTCCTGCCAGTGACATGCCTTTGGGTGCACCCAATGCCCCAGCTAGTTGCCCCAGACCCCCTCAGCTGTGCCATTGGGAGCTGGTAGGCTGTTCTTAGCAGGAGTGTCATATCTTCTTGCAAATGAACCTCTTCAACCCCCAAGAGGCTGTGAGAAGACCCTCAAAACTGACCCAGACATAGCCAGGGACCACCATAACAGCTCCTGCCTGGCTGATTGCATCACAAGACGAAGGGGAACCTTTCCAGCCTTCTGCCCAAGCCCATATCTGCCCCCTTTCCATGATTTTTTTTTTTATTTATTACACCCTCATCCCCTTCTTCCTGATGATGATGATACATCTGGAGGCTCCACCAGAGAGGTCTTCTCCATACCTGGACTTGTTGGAAGGAAAACATTCTAAGCTCAGTAGATCCTGCAAAACTGCTCCTTATTCCACCCCAGATACCCCCTTCACACCTACCCCCTTCCAGGGTGTCCCTTTTATTTTGCATGCATGCCTAGCCCAGGGATGTGACAGAGGCATCAGCTCTGGTGGTGGAGGAGGAGGAGTTGGAGAAGGAGGAGGAGGAGGAGGGACACAGGCGATCAGATGGGAGGATTAGAGCCCTGAACAGTCAGAGGAGAAAGAGGAAAAAGGTAGGAGGAGGTTGGGGGCAGAAAAGCCAGCAGGCTGGCACTCAGCTTGGAGAGAGCAAACCCCCCCAAAAAAACCATCAGTAATACCACCCAGCTGCACTGGACCCCAGGCTTGTGGAGCAAAGATCTGCTGAAGGTCTCCTTGGTCGACCAGAACCTGGACAACCCAGAAGAAGAGGTCCCTGACCACGAGTTGTAAGGCTTGTCACAGCTGCAAACCGGGGACAGGGGGCTATTAATGCACAAATAGGCGAGGGAGGGGGGCAGCCTTAGAATAAATACATTCTGGGGTTATTCTTATACCCCATCTAGGGGCAAAAAAAAAAAAAGACACCAAGAGGGAGCAGGTGCTGAGAATCCCTGGGAATCGTGTTTTTTTGTATCATATGTTTTTTTATTGATACATTGTATCCAGCACCAAGACAATAATACATATTAATGACATCATTGTGGACATTTTTTTTTTACATATAAATATATATTTTTTTATACGTGTATATAGGGGGAAAAAAATTATTTAGAGGCTGGAAAAAAAAATAAGGCTGGAGGAGGCTACATGAAGAAAAAAAGGACTGCCTAATTTCCCATACTTGCTTCTGATGGAAGGACTCGGCGGCGTCTGAAGGTATCAGGACTGACGTTCTCCTCCCTCGAAATGAAGATTTGAAGAAGGAGCACCTGTGTCATCGAGAGGAACGAGGACAGAAAAGGGGTTCCCTCGAATTCTTCTTCTTTTTTTTTGGTTGGAAGGGAGGAGGCATTGGAAGGAGGCCCTCGGAGTCTGTTTGACCTCCCTATTTGCAATATGGCTGGTGCTAGAATTTGGGGGTTGAGGAAACGGTGGCTCGCAGGGCACCCCGAGTCTTCCTGTTAGCAATGGCCAATGTCATCAAACTCCAGAGCATCTTCAGCAGCTCGAGCTTCAATATGAGCGCCAACCAGCAACATGCAGACTCTTCTTCCATTCTTGCCCATAAGGGAGATGCCCTTATTATCCCGGTGCCCCCGGATGTGCCTTGTGATGTTAAGGGACAGAGAATGTGGTGGGCATTCCTCGCCTCGTCCATGGTGACGTTTTTCGGAGGGCTATTTATTATCTTGGTGTGGAGGACCCTTAAGTACCTGTGGACTGTCTGCTGCCACTGTGGGGGCAAAAATAAGGTAACGTACGTGTGTGTATGTGCTATATGCGAGAGGGCAGCGGGGTCATTTTTTAGGGGGAACTTGGCCTATTTTGTCCTTTGGAGGACACCATATTTTCGTAAAATAGATGTTTTTGTAAACAGAGTGCTAAGAAATATTATTACTGGAAAAAAAGATGGCCTAATGGCTCCTACTTACCCCTCCGGGGTGCCCCTACCTACCCACCTTTACCCTGTTATTTCACCACGGGGCAGCGTGGTTCTTTTGGATGACCCACCACAATATCCACGCTTTTTTAAGGATATTTTCTGTGTTTTTCTGGAAATGTTTACCCCGTATGGGTAGAATTAGACGAAGGGGAAATAATACACGTGTCCCCAAATGCCGGACTCCAACAACCCCCCCTCCCCCCCCCGGTTGCATAGACATCTCAGAACCGAGGCGAAATGGAATTCTATTCATTGAATTAGTTAAAATGCGGAACATATGATTTTATCACCATATCCTGCGGCGCGTGGACAGGCAGAACACAGGGGTCCTGCTCCAAGGACCTTATGGTAGCCAACGCTCGAAGCTCGTTCGAGCTAAACTTCGGTTTGTGAGGTGTCTCAACTTATGATGTCACATTTGGAGCGCGGGGTTTACGGACGTGTAAGATAAAATAATTATCTGCATTGTGCTTTAGAAGATTGATTCACAACCCGTCGGGTTGTCCGCTTTTTCCGGTCATATAGATACAAACACTGTCATTTGAGCGTGACATCATACCCTTGGCTGCAGTGGGCATGGTGACATCATCAGGGTCTAGCTATTTATATGTAGTGGAATGTTTGGGGCCAAGTCGTACGCAGTCACATTGGAAAGCAATATCTTCAATGTGACGTGCGCCGAAGACATGCGTGACTCCTCACCTACGCGGAATACCGAGGCGTGGTGATTTGGGTCTACGTAGATGTGTTTGGAATGTGGAATGTTTGAGTTTTGGGGACTTTTAGGAAGGTATCCATGTTGACAATCATGGAACTATTACGGGATGATAAAGGGTAGGTCTTCTTTTCATGGAGGTGTTGGGAGGATGGGATTATAAAGTTTGGGCACAATGTTCTTCTTGAACGAGGAACCTGTTGAGGTTAAAGTCCAATGCCATGGTTGGACCTTCTGCTTCTGTTGATAGACACGTATGGAAATGGTATGGCCGCTATAGATGATCATAAGTTGGGATCTCGGTTGGGGTCTTCTTAAAATTTGGTAGAAATTTGTGCCCGAGATGAGGATGGAACGAGATATGGTTGGATAATGATGTTTATTGAACCCACGTTCATAGGAGACATTCATCCCTCGTAATGGCCGTGTTGTCCCTCTGGAGTTACCAAGCGTCAGGTTCTTCTGGGCGATAGAGAAGGGAAACTTTTTTTTTACCTCTTAGGTTCCGAATTAAAAATTGGTCGGTTGTCACGGTATCTGGTCATCAGTAGGCCTTCAAGAACATCTGAAGGATCTTCTCCTTTTTCATTGGGAAGCATTTTGTTGATGCCACCGTGGCTTCTCCAGGATGTTTTGGGTTATCGGGGGAAAATATGTGTAGAGGAACAACGTGGGTAGAAACCACAGGTGACGTCTTAGATTCAGGAGCCATAAAAATCTGGCATTTTGGTAAAAATCCTTAGTTTTCAGTGGTTATTTTTCTCCTCTCCGGAGCTTTGTAGCTTTTCCATCCAACCTTCCTGGAAACTGTTGCTAGGTAGCCCTTTTGTGTCATAGCTCTGCAGGATCCGTCATTACACGGAGCAGCTCCGGGCCTGCTGTACGCCGACGAGCGCCGGGGGGGGATCTGAGGATGCCGTTAAAAAAAAACAATAAAAAAGGGGGATTTCTTTTTTTATTTTATTTCTTTTATTATTTTTTAAGAATTCTGAAATAACTGATCTTTTTGTAATATATATTTTTAGAAATTTCCGTTGTGATGCGGGGATTGGAGGTTGGTACTTGGGTGACCTTGCGAGAATTCACCCCCCCACCCCAAAAAAATTATTTTTTTTAACCAAAAAACTTAATTATATCATTTTAGTGCTTATTAGTATTTAGAATAATGAGGTGATGACTGTAAATGTTCAGAGATGGTATACCTTGCCCAATTGAGTATATACTTGATTGGAGTTGATTAGAACCTACCACTTATGCCGAGAGGCTGTTCCACTTATCTACCGCCCATGAAGCTCGGGGAGGCCTGCTTTCCTGGGGCTAAAACAATGAAATCAAAGCAGTTACTTAAGCTAGAGGGTAGTAGATAACCGGAATAGCGTCCCGGCGGAGGTGGTAGAGGCTAATAATCATAGGTAATACTAGACTTAAATAATGTAGATGGAAGGGGAAGCCACATGCGAAGGAGAGCCGGATGTGGCATTTAGCGAACGGGTGGCAGATAGGCGGAGCAGCCTCCCAGCAGAGTTGGTAGAGGCTAGTCCAGCGAGGGAATGGCGATTTCAGACTGGAGGAGATGCGCGGCTGCGTCTTTGCTAGCAGCGCAGCGAGATCGTTAGGCACTTAGATAATAGTAACGGATAATTAGGGGTGATTATGGCTGCCATCTGCCAGCAGGCGGTTCGGCCAATCAGAAAGCTCCGCTTTGTTGACACGCCGTAAACCATCACCTGGCTGTAAAAGGGTTACCTTGGCTTGTCAGATAAAGCTGCCGGCAGATAAAGGCTTAATACTAACCCCTTCACTGCTGGAGGGGTAACACATAGGTTTTCCATACCTGCCGGGTGTCTCTGTTTTGTTAGTCCAGTCTCTCTTTACCTCCCCACCCCGATTCCTCCGGCAGAAATGGTTAATTCTGCAGCACTAAAGGGGTTAAGCTAGCCTCCGCCTTTAATAATGTATGGGGCAGCCGGCGTAAATTATACATGCGGGGGGGGGGCTGTTTGTGCATAAATGAGGGCGCGCAGGTACAATAAAGCGCTAGCTGTTGCAGTTTGGCACCTGTAGCCTCTCCTGGTGCAATTTGATCCATACGGAACCTGCGGGAATTAAAGGGTGTTATGAAACGTACTCGACAGGCGGAAGCCGCAGGTCGCATCGGCGCTTGGGTGCAGAGCTTGCAATCTACATCGTTTAAGTGTACTAGTTCTAGTGGTCCGTAATAACATTATAATGTACAAAAGAATATAAAAAATAAAGATATTAGGAAAATGATAAAATCATATCTGAGCGTCCCGATTGGTGCTTTTCTCCCTGCTATATCACAGCTGGAATCCCTGCTTGAACACAGGTGACTCCATCCAGAATATCTTCACCTCCTGACCAGTCACGGTTTCCATAGCGACCGTTATTAGAGCCAATCGGCTGTCGGCAGTGGAGAGTCGCTGCAGTAGGGTCTGCGTGAATGGCTACTAAGGGGTTAATATTTGGGGAGCCCCAGGGGCAGATCATTTAGAAGTGACACCGATAGGTTATTTCCATAGAAACCGGAGAAGCTTTTTCTGCTTCTTTACATGATTGAGAGCAACAAATAAAATATCAGATCTCCGGTCACCATACGCACTTTAACCCCCCCCCCATATACATTTGCCCCACCCTCTTGCCGTGCAGGAAACACATCTCCATACGCGGCAAACACACAGAAATGTATAGAACCCAGAACTTGCCCCACACGGCCCGTCTCGTCTATAAAGACTCCAACCTTAATCAGTCGTTGGTCTCATCTCAGATTCAGGAGCCGTATGTCCATCCCATGCATGTTTAATCTCCTCACTGTATTACCCTCTACCACCTCTGTTGAGAGGCTGTTCCATGTATCCACCACCCCTCTTCCCTACGTTACACTGCCTTAGCAGCAGCAATGAGCTTTCTCCCCTGCATCGTCATCTCCATATTCCATACCATCCATCTTGGATCCTGCGGGAGGCGGCATCGATGAGGTCTCGAGGGATGATGAGCAATAGAGTTCTCTGTGCCTGTTTTTCCAGTAAGGACGGCCTTTCCTCAGAGGAAACCTCAGAGTCTTCCACTCCACCTTTTCATTTTGTCTCCAATTCTGCTGGATGGTATTACGCAACAGACAGGGGCAGGTTGGCAGCCAAAGAGTGGGTATGTGTGTGAGCATGAGTGTGAGCATGACTGTATGTGTGTTAGTGTGTGTTAGCATGAGTGTGTATGCGTGAGTATATATGTGTGTAAGCATGTGTGTGTATGTGTGTATTAGCATGAGTGTGTATGCGTGAGTATATATGTGTTAGCATGAGTGTGTATGTGTGTGTTAGTATGAGTGTGTATGTGTGTGTTAGCATGAGTGTGTATGTGTGAGTATATATATGTGTGTGTTAGTATGAGTGTGTTAGTGTGTGTTAGCATGAGTGTGTATGCGTGTGTTAGAATGGGTGTGTAGGTGTTAGTATATATGTGTGTAAACATGAGTGTGTATGTGTGTGTTAGTGTGAGTGTGTATGCGTGAGTATATATGTATTAGCATGTGTGTGTATTAGCATGAGTGTGTATGTGTGTGTTAGTATGAGTGTGTATGTGTGTGTTAGCATGAGTGTGTATGTGTGAGTATATATATGTGTGTGTTAGCATGAGTGTGTATGTGTGAGTATATATATGTGTGTGTTAGTATGAGTGTGGATGTGTGTTAGTATGAGTGTGGATGTGTGAGTAGATATGTATGTATTAGCATGAGTGTGTATGTATAAGTGTGTGTTGTTAGCATGAATGTGTGTTTGAGTATGTGTTAGTGCATGTATGCTTTTAGCATGAGAGTGTGTGTAAAAGGTATGTCAGTGTGTATGTTACTGAGGGAGGGGTGGCAAGGGGCCGATTGGGCCACCTGGTTTTACCTGTCCCTGTGCAGAAAGAAGCCACTCTCCCCTGCCAATAGATGAATGAAAGCGCTCCCTGACCAGCGAATGCAGGTCCTCCATAGTTCCCCAAATGCATAACCTTGGCATTATCCATATTCAAAAAAATTCCTGTGATGCGATGCACCAGCTGTTATGTTCTCTTCACCCATCGTACAGCGCTGCGTAATAAGATGGCGCTATATAAATCAACAAATAATAATCACTTACAGCATTCAGCATTTTCACCTAAATGCACCGGCCAGCCTACAATCTTTAACACCGTACCACCAGCACCATGTATAGACAGAAATGTTTGAGAATTAAAGCAAAAAATTAGTAATTTCGTTCATAATTGTTATTATTATTTTGGGGTGTGTGTGCGATAAATTGGGTTTGTTCAGCCATGTATAGCGCGGTCTACATACCCCCATCGAGGTTATGTTTAATAATATCTCAGCATAAATAATATTAAAATTTTGATCCATACATAACAAATTTGGTTAGCATATTGTCAGCAAAGTATGGATCGAAATTAAAATATGCAAATTTTTTTAAAGTGCAAATTTTAAAATTGATTTTTTAATTCTGTTCTTTTTTAAATTTTAAACCCAATGGAATTTCCATTAAAAAATATGTTTTCTATGAGTTCAAGCCGATAAAAAACCCCAGAATTTTATATCTATATATATATATTTTGTATATTTCTGTATTATTGCTTTTATATGCTATGAATTATACGTTTTTGCTCCTTCAGAGCTTTTACACGGAGGTTAACAAGTCAAAGGATCTCGAGTACATGGCCACCGACGTTTACTTGGGGTAAAATGGTTATTTTTGGTCTATACACCAGAAAACTTAAAAAAAAAAAATTATTATAGAAATTACAATTTTCAGGAATTTGTCGTATCCGTTTAATCGATTTTATAATAATTTAGAGCTTTCATAACGTTTTTCTCATTTTAAAGCTGATGAAGCAGTTCCTTCAGGGGATTCTAAAATTTTTTACATTTCCCCCAAATTCCAGATATTCTACATTTCAGTAAATTTCAGTAAATTTTCACATCTAGCTTCTAATTATTGTAGATTCACAAATGATAAATATTAACCCCGTTTCCCTGCAGCTGGGAATAGTTTTTCAGGTCCGTAGGGTTGACCCTATCCTGTTAGATGAGGGCCCATATTTCCATATTCTACGGGGGCTCCTGAAGGAGTCCGAAGAAGCCAAGAGTCTTGCCCCCCCAAGAGCTGACACTCATCTTATCCTTATTACTTTATCTTAAAGACGTGAGTACGTATCGCGTAACATTTTCTGCTTCGGGTGGCCAGGAACGTGTAAGCTGAGCTCCAGTTACTAATGTTTACATTATAGACCGAGGGACCCTGCGGGTTTATAATAAAACATGGCCTCCGACATATTGTTTAAGAAAGGCGGCTCTTGGTATCGTTCTAGCTGTCTTACTGCCTCAGCTTTTATTTTGTCGGGTAACGAATGGCAACCAGAATGGAGACGCCTTCGACTTCTACTGAGATGTATCAGATGCTTCTCGTAGCTTTGACCTCCGTCTAGATTCCATGTTCCTAGGATTCCATCTGAACTTAAGTGGAACAAACCCTGATCCCAGTATTAAATTACGCATCGGCAGAGGATACACCTCTAGAACTGTCGTCATCAGGATGAATTGTAGAGGTTAGAATGATGACTATGGAGAACCTCCCCCACCCAAATTCCATGCATGTCTGGGAAGCAAGGTGGAACATAGGTTCCACCACCGAGGCCTCCTGACCCCTTTTTCGAGCACCCATCTGCAGGTAGTGTCTGGATGCGACACAGGGGTGACGATGCATGCCTAGGATATTTGCCCCGACTTGCTGAGGTTGGGTGTAAGAGGAACTGTTAGAGACTGACGGGGCCTTGGACCTATGTATCCAGCTGGCCACAGGATAGATGGAGGTGGATCTCAGAGATCAAGACCAAGATGTCAAGTGTCCTGGATGGGAAGGGTAGGCAGGGCTTTGTTGGTGTGGAATGGGGGCAGGGGATAGCGTCTGGTGGTGCTCCATATTGACATTTTCACACATTTTAGGACCACAACACAACTTTTTTCACCCCCCCTACTGTTTCTAGATTGCGATTGATACTCAAGGGCAAATATCAGATATTTAAATATTGAATATTAGTTTCCAAGATCACAAAGATCCCTTCGAACTTATTATTACTCTATTCGGTTGCTTGAACGTATGACCTACAACAAATAAACCCGGAATTTCAAAATGGCCGACACATTCGGCCATGTACCAGCAGACACGCCAACGATTGTGCGTGTTATTGAGGGAGGTTATCTTCTGGACTCGATATCTTTGTAAACAGAGTGGGGTAAAGACATAAATCCTGTGCCAGCCTCCTCCTCTAAGCCTATCGGTTTATTTTCGGCCTACTCATGGGAGTAGCTTACTAGCTCAACTAATTATACCCCCTGAAAAACACACAATCCAGGTTATAAATAACGACTCTCTCTCCCGTCGCTGTTCTCTCGTTAACCTAGTAGCTAATTTAAGCATGAAGAAGAAAAAAAAAAAATAATCGTTATTATTGTAAACTCCAGAAATCCAGCCACGGGAATCACCGGTCGCCAGCTCGGAGCCGTTGAAATTTAATTTTAAATTAAGTGTTTTCTAATTTCGTACTGTAATTATTTAAACTAATTATAGAAATTTTTCTATAATAATAAAATAATAATAATAATAATATACTATTAGAATTAATTACCCCTCGCTATAGGATAATTAATTACCCCTGTACCTGTATGTTAAAAAGCTTGTTATTACATTTTAACAAATTAATCTAGGATAGTAACAAAATGTTTATATTATAAATAATATATATATATATATAGTAAATATATATATGCTATAATGCATATTAAATATTGATTTATTTAATATATTTATTTATATTTTTCTTATATTTTTTTATACATATTAAAGGGCCATGAAAAAAAAAAAACACCACACATTCAAAAAAAATAAATATATATAAAAATATCTATGGACCCCTGGCTCCTTAGGTTTGGAATTAAAAAGGTTTAATCCTTACTATTCTTTTTTTTTTTTTTTTTTTTTTTATATGAGTTATTCCTCCCCAGTGCTGCATTTTGTGAAGCATGCTAATGTCTCGGTCATTGGACCTTTAAATGGCGTTACGAGGTGAATGGGAACTCTAGCAATGTGACAGCTGTCTGTCTGTAAGGCCGGGGATGACCAAGATGGACGGGGGGGAGGGATGTAGCAGCTATGAACAGCACAGGAAAAGCCGGCGAGCCTTTTACACCAGGATGTGCCAGTGAGGAAGACGGCGAGCACGCAGGGCACAGCTGCCTTAACCCTTCCGCCTCTCGTCAGTATGTTTTCAGCATCTCGTACATGAAGCTGGAGTGCTCTCTCGTACGGGCCAAATCGTCTGGCGAGTTTCCTGTAGATGATGACCGTGATGTCTCTTTAAGGGGCTCTTCTTTACCGAGTCATTTAGGTTGAAGAAAGACACAAGTCCATCAGGTTTCCCCCGCTGCGGATCCAGAAAAAACACCTAATAACTAATCCCGTCCTTATAACCCGTTATATCCTGTATATTCCTCATATTATATATTATATACTCTCCGGCCGTATAACTAATCCTGTCCTTATAACCCGTTATATACCTGTATATTCCTCATATTATATATTATATACTCTCCGGCCGTATAACTAATCCCGTCCTTATAACACGTTATATCCTGTATATTCCTCATATTATATATTATATACTCTCCGGCCGTATAACTAATCCTGTCCTTATAACCCGTTATATCCTGTATATTCCTCATATTATATATTATATACTCTCCTCCCGTATAACTAATCCCGTCTTTATAACCCGTTATATCCTGTATATTCCTCATATTATATATTATATACTCTCCCCCCGTATAACTAATCCCGTCCTTATAACCCGTTATATCCTGTATATTCCTCATATTATATATTATATACTCTCCGGCCGTATAACTAATCCCGTCCTTATAACCCGTTATATCCCTGTATGTTCCTCATATTATATATTATATACTCTCCGGCCGTATAACCAATCCCGTCCTTATAACCCGTTATATCCCTGTATATTCCTCATATTATATATTATATACTCTCCATCTGTATAACTAATCCCGTCCTTATAACCCGTTATATCCTGTATATTCCTCATATTATATATTATATACTCTCCCCCCGTATAACTAATCCCGTCCTTATAACCCGTTATATCCTGTATATTCCTCATATTATATATTATATACTCTCCCCCCGTATAACTAATCCCGTCCTTATAACCCGTTATATCCCTGTATATTCCTCATATTATATATTATATACTCTCCCCCGGTACAACTAATCCTGTCCTTATAACCCGTTATATCCTGTATATTCCTCATATTATATATTATATACTCTCCGGCCGTATAACTAATCCCGTCCTTATAACCGTTATATCCCTGTATATTCCTCATATTATATATTATATACTCTCCGGCCGTATAACTAATCCCGTCCTTATAACCTGTTATATCCTGTATATTCCTCATATTATATATTATATACTCTCCGGCCGTATAACTAATCCCGTCCTTATAACCCATTATATATCCCTGTATATTCCTCATATTATATATTATATACTCTCCGGCCGTATAGCTAATCCCGTCCTTATAACCCGTTATATCCTGTATATTCCTCATATTATATATTATATACTCTCCGGCCGTATAACTAATCCCGTGCTTATAACCCGTTATATCCTGTATATTCCTCATATTATATATTATATACTCTCCACCCGTATAACTAATCCCGTCCTTATAACCCGTTATATCCTGTATATTCCTCATATTATATATTATATACTCTCCCCGTATAACTAATCCCGTGCTTATAACCCGTTATATCCCTGTATATTCCTCATATTATATATTATATACTCTCCGGCCGTATAGCTAATCCCTTCCTTATAATCCGTTATATCCTGTATATTCCTCATATTATATATTATATACTCTCCGGCCGTATAACTAATCCCGTCCTTATAACCCGTTATATCCTGTATATTTCTCATATTATATATTATATACACTCCGGCCGTATAACTAATCCCGTCCTTATAACCCGTTATATCCTGTATATTCCTCATATTATATATTATATACTCTCCGGCCGTATAACTAATCCTGTCCTTATAACCCGTTGTATCCTGTATATTCCTCATATTATATATTATATACTCTCCGGCCGTATAACTAATCCCGTCCTTATAACCCGTTATATCCCTGTATAATCCTCATATTATATATTATATACTCTCCTCCCCGTATAACTAATCCCGTCCTTATAACCCGTTATATATCCCTGTATATTCCTCATATTATATATTATATACTCTACGGCCGTATAACTAATCCCGTCCTTATAACCCGTTATATCCTGTATATTCCTCATATTATATATTATATACTCTCCCCCCGTATAACTAATCCCGTCCTTATAACCCGTTATATCCTGTATATTCCCCATATTATATATTATATACTCTCCGGCCGTATAACTAATCCCGTGCTTATAACCCGTTATATCCTGTATATTCCTCATATTATATATTATATACTCTCCTCCCCGTATAACTAATCCCGTCCTCATAACCCGTTATATCCTGTATATTGCTCATATTATATATTATATACTCTCCGGCCGTATAACTAATCCCGTGCTTATAACCCGTTATATCCTGTATATTCCTCATATTATATATTATATACTCTCCGGCCGTATAACTAATCCCGTCCTTATAACCCGTTATATCCTGTATATTCCTCATATTATATATTATATACTCTCCGGCCGTATAACTAATCCCGTCCTTATAACCCGTTATATCCTGTATATTCCTCATATTATATATTATATACTCTCCGGCCGTATAACTAATCCCGTCCTTATAACCCGTTATATCCTGTATATTCCTCATATTATATATTATATACTCTCCGGCCGTATAACTAATCCCGTCCTTATAACCCGTTATATCCTGTATATTCCTCATATTGTATATTATATACTCTCCGGCCGTATAACTAATCCCGTCCTTATAACCCGTTATATCCCTGTATATTCCTCATATTATATATTATATACTCTCCGGCCGTATAACTAATCCCGTGCTTATAACCCGTTATATCCCTGTATATTCCTCATATTATATATTATATACTCTCCGGCCGTATAGCTAATCCCGTCTTTATAACCCGTTATATCCTGTATATTCCTCATATTATATATTATATACTCTCCGGCCGTATAACTAATCCCGTGCTTATAACCCGTTATATCCTGTATATTCCTCATATTATATATTATATACTCTCCGGCCGTATAACTAATCCCGTCCTTATAACCCGTTATATCCTGTATATTCCTCATATTATATATTATATACTCTCCCCGTATAACTAATCCCGTGCTTATAACCCGTTATATCCCTGTATATTCCTCATATTATATATTATATACTCTCCGGCCGTATAGCTAATCCCTTCCTTATAATCCGTTATATCCTGTATATTCCTCATATTATATATTATATACTCTCCGGCCGTATAACTAATCCCGTCCTTATAACCCGTTATATCCTGTATATTTCTCATATTATATATTATATACACTCCGGCCGTATAACTAATCCCGTCCTTATAACCCGTTATATCCTGTATATTCCTCATATTATATATTATATACTCTCCGGCCGTATAACTAATCCCGTCCTTATAACCCGTTGTATCCTGTATATTCCTCATATTATATATTATATACTCTCCGGCCGTATAACTAATCCCGTCCTTATAACCCGTTATATCCCTGTATATTCCTCATATTATATATTATATACTCTCCGGCCGTATAACTAATCCCGTCCTTATAACCCGTTATATCCCTGTATAATCCTCATATTATATATTATATACTCTCCTCCCCGTATAACTAATCCCATCCTTATAACCCGTTATATATCCCTGTATATTCCTCATATTATATATTATATACTCTACGGCCGTATAACTAATCCCGTCCTTATAACCCGTTATATCCTGTATATTCCTCATATTATATATTATATACTCTCCCCCCGTATAACTAATCCCGTCCTTATAACCCGTTATATCCTGTATATTCCCCATATTATATATTATATACTCTCCGGCCGTATAACTAATCCCGTGCTTATAACCCGTTATATCCTGTATATTCCTCATATTATATATTATATACTCTCCTCCCCGTATAACTAATCCCGTCCTCATAACCCGTTATATCCTGTATATTGCTCATATTATATATTATATACTCTCCGGCCGTATAACTAATCCCGTGCTTATAACCCGTTATATCCTGTATATTCCTCATATTATATATTATATACTCTCCGGCCGTATAACTAATCCCGTCCTTATAACCCGTTATATCCTGTATATTCCTCATATTATATATTATATACTCTCCGGCCGTATAGCTAATCCCTTCCTTATAACCCGTTATATATCCCTGTATATTCCTCATATTATATATTATATACTCTCCGGCCGTATAACTAATCCCGTCCTTATAACCCGTTATATCCTGTATATTCCTCATATTATATATTATATACTCTCCGGCCGTATAGCTAATCCCTTCCTTATAACCCGTTATATCCCTGTATATTCCTCATATTATATATTATATACTCTCCGGCCGTACAACTAATCCCGTCCTTATAACCCGTTATATCCTGTATATTCCTCATATTATATATTATATACTCTCCCCGTATAACTAATCCCGTGCTTATAACCCGTTATATCCCTGTATATTCCTCATATTATATATTATATACTCTCCGGCCGTATAGCTAATCCCTTCCTTATAACCCGTTATATCCTGTATATTTCTCATATTATATATTATATACACTCCGGCCGTATAACTAATCCCGTCCTTATAACCCGTTATATCCCTGTATATTCCTCATATTATATATTATATACTCTCCGGCCGTATAACTAATCCCGTCCTTATAACCCGTTATATCCTGTATATTCCTCATATTATATATCATATACTCTCCGTCCGTATAACTAATCCCGTCCTTATAACCCGTTGTATCCTGTATATTCCTCATATTATATATTATATACTCTCCGGCCGTATAACTAATCCCGTCCTTATAACCCGTTATATCCCTGTATAATCCTCATATTATATATTATATACTCTCCTCCCCGTATAACTAATCCCGTCCTTATAACCCGTTATATATCCCTGTATATTCCTCATATTATATATTATATACTCTACGGCCGTATAACTAATCCCGTCCTTATAACCCGTTATATCCTGTATATTCCTCATATTATATATTATATACTCTCCCCCCGTATAACTAATCCCGTCCTTATAACCCGTTATATCCTGTATATTCCCCATATTATATATTATATACTCTCCGGCCGTATAACTAATCCCGTGCTTATAACCCGTTATATCCTGTATTTTCCTCATATTATATATTATATACTCTCCTCCCCGTATAACTAATCCCGTCCTCATAACCCGTTATATCCTGTATATTGCTCATATTATATATTATATACTCTCCGGCCGTATAACTAATCCCGTGCTTATAACCCGTTATATCCTGTATATTCCTCATATTATATATTATATACTCTCCGGCCGTATAACTAATCCCGTCCTTATAACCCGTTATATCCTGTATATTCCTCATATTATATATTATATACTCTTCGGCCGTATAACTAATCCCGTCCTTATAACCCGTTATATATCCTGTATATTCCTCATATCATATATTATATACTCTCTGGCCGTATAACTAATCCCGTCCTTATAACCCGTTACATCCCTGTATATTCCTCATATTATATATTATATACTCTCCTCCCCCGTATAACTAATCCCGTCCTTATAACCCGTTATATCCTGTATATTCCTCATATTATATATTATATACTCTCCGGCCGTATAGCTAATCCCGTCTTTATAACCCGTTATATCCTGTATTTCGCTGTTTAGGTCAAAATTCCTTTCTCCAAGTCTGAATGGATGTGTATAATGACATTGTATCCTCTCTATGATGCCTTGTTTGTTATTCAGGGTTCATCCAGCTCCCCGGATTATCTGATATACCCACCGGTCCTGAGGGGCATCCTCTGGGACCCTCAAAGATCTTACAAAAAGAATATGAGATGCTTGCCAAGAACAGACAGCTGCTTCAAAGCTTGCCCTATGGTGCGCCCTGCTTGGGAGCATCTCAGATTTTAGCTTTCTTGTGCCATTACAGAGGGAAAATCTCCATCTACATATCAGTCTGATCCCATCCAAAAGGGCCGTCCAGAACCTAAATCAAAGGCAAATCTTCAGAGTGAACCAACAACCCCCGACATACTTTTCGGCCTTCATTAGCCTCGTCAAGAGAGCTAGGAGGTCCACGTCTGGGTTCACCTTTACACTTGGGGTGAACGCCAACGATGACCTAAGCGTCGTAGTCAAAGTGCATATTTTTTTCAGTATTTTTGACGTGAAGCCCCCCTATCACTTTAATCCAGAAAGCAGTGGCTGCTTTATCAGATTAACCCTTTGGTAGGCATATGTCACACCCAACAGAAAATTGACCGGACTAGCCTTTTGATACAGAAACATAAGAAACTGGATAATCAGTTGTTGGTCTCGTCTTAGATTCAGGAGCCATATGTCTATCACATGCATGTTTAAATTCCCCCACGTTATTAGCCTTTACAATTTCTTGATATGTACCGCAACTTTGTATGTTCTTGGCCAGTTTTAACTCTTACAGAGATGCTCTGAGTGAATTCTCACTCAGCAGTGTTTTGGGATACTGTTCTCAAGCATGAAGGCTTCTCAGTACCTTCTGCTTGGGCCATACCATTCTGCGACACTGCATGGGAGGCTGCAGAGACACCTGTAGTACTGCCTATGGCCATACTTTTATCTCTATACTATCGGTATGTGTTGGCACTGAGGTAATAGTTGAATATTTTGTTTTTTTAACCTATATATTTGCTACTCATGTAGTTGACAATGTATAGGTTAAGGTTTCACAATGCATTATTATATTATGTCATTAATATGTAGACAGTCACGCACCGGAAAAATTATTGTTCTTGGTTAATTGCCCCCTATATTTATTAAGCCTTAACTAGTAAAATAAATGCCATTTTGCTACAAAAAATATTACAATTCAATTACTTTCTAGCCATTAATCATTGTTAATCCCCCCGAGGAGTGTTACATACATCATGGCCATCACTGGCTTTCTGGTGATTGGGGCCTGGTGGCACCTTTACAGGTCTCTGGACTTTGGGAACTGGTGGAAGGTTTGTATACCGTCCCAAGAGTTTTTGATGGCCCTGATGGTGGACGCTCCTCGTCTTTAGCTTGGAAGTTCAACTGTCTTCAACAGTCATTTAGGTGAATGTCACGCTGTTTCTGTTGGACGCCATAAAGACCATTGACGGAGACGGATTATAGAAACCACTTATAACACAAATAACATCTTCACAACAGTTCTGATGGTCATAGAGGGAGCCTCTTTGTTTTACGGGGCAAATCATCGCACTATTTTCCTTTGGGGTTATAAAGTTATCCTCCGTGAAGGCCCATCTTTTTGTCTTCTCCTCCATGATTATCCAGCAGATGACCTCCCAATGAAAGATCCAGATATGTATACTGTTCCTCCTCCTAGCTACGTACAACCTCTGACTCTTTAGAGAATTTGTGAAGCAGAAACATGATGACTAGCTCGTTGGAAGCAGAAAAGCCTCCAGGGGAAGCAAGACGCGGCTCAGTCTGCGTGGGAGAGAAACTGATTGGCCTCATTGGAGGTTCCTACGATTCCTTATTGCCAACATTGTAGCTCTGTACACTGGGGCCTGTCCTGGTGCTCCTTTCCAACAGCTGTCGGCTAACTGAATGCATACCTACCAAGTATCCCTGTTTAACTTGGCCAGTCCCTCTCCCAAATTGACGTGTCTCTCTTTCCTCCCTTGGTGCCCCTCTTTCCTAGGAGCTCAAACTGAATACATTGATCAAGTAAAAAATATTTTTAGTAGGGATCATTTTGATGAAAAGGTTGAATTTGTCAGTTTGAGAGGAACGATATTCAACTGGTACCATTAACCGGCAAGTATCATGTTTCCTCAGGAAGGGTTTGGTGACCTCGGAAACATCTGCCCGGCTTTGGAGGAGTAATTAAGGATAATTGTATTGGTCCTGTTGGAACGTTATGAGATCTGTAACCATTCCATTAATTCCATTCACTTGATTAAGATTCCGTAATCAACAAACAAAGCTTCTTCTTCTTTAGGGTTTCTTTGGAGGCCGGTAATCACGTGTCCGCGAGTCTTTGTACGGCGGTTTTTGTACCCAAATTATCCACAAAACCACTTTTTATGAAACTATTTGATGCTGTGATTGACCATCACTAAGATTGCCTCTTGTAGGGCCCTGAGAAGGACCGGTGGCCAGATGATCTTCTGGAAATCCGACACGTGGCTGCTAATTTGTAAATGATATCTATGATTGCTGTCGGAATCTCAAAATGTTCCAGGAAACGGGCCAAAAAAAGAGATTTCGCAAAGACGTCTTCTCTTAATATTATTTTATTCCGTAATATTTGCTTTTTTGTGTAAATAAACATCTTTTCCACAAATATTATCAATTGTTAATCGCTATGTTTTTTTTTTTTTATTCAATAGAGGAACTATTTTGCTTGCACGGTGTTCTTTATCGGTACTTTGGCATGAATTATTTTTGGCTTTTTATTGCTTTACAGTAGTCCTTTTTTTTAAATCCGCTTCCAGCGACCAGATCTGGGAATATCATTATGGTTCTTGCATTAACCAATTGCGCCGAGTAATTTAATGTATCTTTCTATCTGGACTAAAAGGTACACCGACTAATAGGATTTCTCTCGGCCAAAGCCTGATTACTGTCAGACCTTGTCTCTATATATCTCGCTGTGAGACTCCCGATCTCCATCAAGTCTTCCAGGGCACATCCTGACTATCTTGATTTGTAGAGACGTAGACAATGTCCAGGTCTTAGAATCCGGCCAAGAAATGTAAACAATAATTCGGTCGGTTCAGGAATCGATACATCACAAGGCAAGCTTTGTAGAGTAGACATTAATTCATTCGTACGTGGCGAGATCTTAGGGGAACGTGTCATTTCGATGGCGGAGATTTTAGGAGTTATGGAGCCCTGATGTCTACGTGATGGGTCCGAATGGTTGTTTTTGGCATTACTGTGGACTCTCCCTGTTAACTTTGGCCAGTTCTTTTACAGGAGGAACATCTAAAGTGAATGTCTTCTTCTTAAACCCAATGGCTCAGATCTTGCTTTATGGGGTTTCTCTTGTAGAGATTTTATTAGGTTCATGAGAGTCACAGTATGTTCTATTTTTGGTGGTTGAGCCAATACACTACTACAACGGAATATATAGAAATCTGGAGATTTTATCTAAACCCTCCCCTTGACCTATGCATCTGCTAGAGGTCCTGTCCGTCCTATTTTTGCTTTGTATTATTTTTGTTGAAAGGCCGTCGGAGCTATGAAGTCCTTGACAAATGAACGGGGTCTTGACTATCGTGACTCCCAGATCCCTTTCGAGACCACAAAAGAGTTAATTGAAATGGACCCTGTGAATAACTCAAGCCTATTGTGGTTGCCCCATGTGCACTGCTAGCTGATCCTTGTATGGACACACAATACGTTACGCCAGGTTAATTATTCAGTAGTGCTTCCCCGACCTCTCCTGCGGTACTTCCATGTCGTGTTTGTTGGGATGTCTCGTGATGAGCTCCAGGCTTGGTCTGCTAGGTGGGACGGAGATCAGGAAGTCATCTTCGTTAATATCCAGCGAAGTCTTGGAAACATCTCAAATTCCCACCACGAGGTCATTGAGGAGGATCTCCCGGTATCCAGTATCCTGCCAGGAACGTCTTCAGTCCTATGAGGAAACATAGAAACCCAGAACCTTCCAGTAGATCAGTACAGTTCGCCCTATCTAGTCACCCCTTTTTCCTGCTGTATCAAACCTTACCATGTTCTTAGGTATGAAGGTCCACCTAGTCTTAATCAAATCAGTTGTTGGTCTTGTCTTAGATTCAGGAGCCGGATGTCTATCCCATGCATGTTTAAATCCCTTCACTGTATTACCCTCTACCACGTCTGCTGGGAGGCTGCTCCACTTGTCTAATACCCTCCCAAAGGAACACCCAATTGTCTTCTGCTGACATTTTCATCCCAAGAGGCCACATGGGTCCATGGTCGTTCACTGGAACCCACTGTGACTAGTTTTGTATATTCTTGACTACTTTAAATATAAATGTTCATAAGGATTGAGAGAGTAAAACCTTTCAAGGTTCTTGCGCATATAAGCTTACAATCAAACGGGCGGCTGGCTCCAGCTGTTATTGAATCGGATAACCCTCGCATGTGCAGTCCGACCATAATAACTCAGTCATGACCTTGCTGGGTACATCCGAACTATACCGGGTGTGACTTTAAGCCCCGACTCTGTCTAGAGGGGTCCGCGCATGTCCGTTTTCCCAGAAATGAAAGGTTAGAAGAGTCACATTTTACGTTCTCGCCCTTCTCGAATTAGCCTCCCAAATCTCCGCGCTTAGCGAGAATAGTGTAACACAATTATACATTTATTTATACAAAAAGAGGCGGCTCCTATCGACGGGAAACCCCCTAGGGCGTCTGAACTCTTAAAGCCGCCGCCGCCATCGTCTTCTATGTTGGGGGGGTTTGGTAGAAATAAAGGCGAGTTTAAAAATTGGTCTTATCGTCATAGCAACCGTTGATATGTTCCAAGTCACCGGTATTGTAAGGATGGAGACGCTTCTGCGTTGAAGGCCCGGGTGGTATTTGACACCGATAATGCCGCAGAAAATTTGAGATAAGACACTTGAGCTGAAGGGGGGTTTTGTTTTACATCAATCGCCTGTTTGTGTTTTGATGAATGGGGTACTTGTGTTTTGGGGGTGTGGTTAGAGGCGTGGCTTGGGTAGGACTATTTGTGTAACTGGGTGGGGCATTTAGAAGAATAATGGGGTTTATTTATACCCTTTGATTTATAAAGGCGTTTCCTGCTGATTCTATACACATTATCGGGGCTTTTAGGGCCCCACATTCTGAGCTCCTAAAAAAAGAGGGGCATCAGGGGAGGGGCATTGAGGAAGGACAGAGAGGTAGAGGGGAGGGGAGATGGGTATCAAGGAAAGAGAGGGGATCATCAGGGAAGGAAAGAGGGGCATTAAGGGAAGGAGAGGTGGGTACAGGAATTTGGCAGAGGGACTGGTCAGACTACACCGGGATAATTGGCATGTATGCTCCAGCTGTGAGGTTACTGATTTTTTTGGCGCTGCGCTCACATTTAGATAAACATCCCAAACCGGCTTGTCTTGCGCTGCCCGGCACGGCAGGGTCTGGACGCCTCCCGCGTTTATTGGGTGTAGAATTGTTTTATAAAGCTTTAGTTCCGCATATTATTTTTTGTTGTTGCGTTCAATGCTTTTTGACCAATAAAACATAAAACAAGCGACTCCTGTTTGAGTTAAAACAAAAAGAATTGTAGGATGAAATGTATAAAGGGAAACATAATGAAAACACAGTGATGCTGCAATGCTCTAGCGCTGAGCACACCTTGGGCACCGCTAAAAAATTAGTAGTCCATCCTGGTGTTTACTGGTCTGGATTGGGCTGCTTGGCTTGTATGAAAGATGGACCTCTGGTATGCATGCTCCTCAAGTACTTTTACTTTACTGAGAGGGTGGTAGACAAGTGGAACAGCCACCCAGCAGAGGTGGTAGAGGGTAATACAGTGAGAGTATTAAAGGCATGGGATGGGCATATGGCTCCTGAATCTAAGACGAGCCGACGACTGATTAAGGTTTACGCCTCACTGAATTTACCGTAATACCTCCGCCAGGCTGTTTTTCTTTTAACCCCTATGGCTCTTTCCTGTACGGCTCGTGTTTAGGGCGAGGTGTCTTCTTTGACGTTTATTTGTATGTTTTTGGCTTCTCATCCCCTAACCCAAAACCCCCCCATGCACCCCCTCGCTCTCCCTGCCTCCGGTTCTCCCAGTACTTTCCATCTTCTGTGTTTCTCCTCTGATCCCCCTCACACGCTCTCTCCTTTCTCTCTTCACACTCTCTCTTCCACCTTCTCCGGCTGTCCCACCTCCTCTTTCTCATCTTCGCTCTCCCCCCTCCCCTGCTTGGCTCTAAGCTTTGCCTTTGTCCCTCACAGACTGAGCAAACATGGATTTTCCCTCAGCTGTTACATTGTCTTCCCAAACATCTCTGCCAAGGGCAGCACTTGAAAAGGTCATACGTTGTAACCTATTCACTGCCAGCTGGCCAAGAGCTGAGAGAGGGTTAAACAGCATCGTTATCTGATGTCCAATCAGGCCTTCAGTCCTTTTGATGTAACAGACATGCAAGTCAAGAAAAAATATACCCAAAAGCAGCTATGAAGTCCTATCGGGATGTCTACCTTGTCGTAGAAGGGTCCTCCTCCATGATGGAGAAGACCTAGAGGTGTGTGTCCTACATGGTACAGAAATCCATAACATTGATCCTTTTTGGACCACATTTGGAGGAATCCAGGGCTTGACATCATCTCCTGGCATTTCCCACTCCAGGTCCCCATTCTTCAAGGCCAGCTGCCCCTGAGCTTAGAGAGGCTTAAACCCTGGCATTATACAAGGCCCAAATAGGTCTTCAAATCTTTTGAGGTACCAGACAAGAACGTCATACAGAGAACCAAAAACATATAAAAAAATACGCTTTTGTTGAGTAGAAGCCCAACCAGAAGTTCCATGAGGTTGTCTACCTTCTACTGGTGATGGAGAGGACCCAGAGCCATGGGCTCTACAGGGTACAGAAATCTGTAAAATCGATCCTTTCTGGATCACATTTGAATGAATCCAGGGCTTGGCGTCTTCTCCTGGCATTTGTCACTGAAGGTCCCACCTAGTTCAACGGTTGGTGGCAACCAGTTTAAGGATTTAGAGCGTTCTTGGGACCACACGTTGGTTTGTGTTTTCTACGCTGAGAAAATTGTTATCTTACATAAATTACTAATCTTGATAAATCATTGATAATAAGAACAATACCAATTGTCTCTGAACCTTTACGTTCCTCACCAAGGAAGAAACTTTTGGTAAACCACCAAGAAAAGAAGAGTTCTTGTCTGCGACACAGGACTAAGTACATTTCTACTTGTTTATATATGTCAAATGTCTTCAAATCAGCAGCCAAGAACAGCTTTCTAGAACCGTAAATCCTGTTTAATATTCTCACGGTGCGATTTTTAACCCCAGGAGCCAACATCTAAGATCCAAGCAAACAGTGCACTAGCACGCGAGGGTGCCACGTACGTGATTTTGGGCATTCGTGTCGCCTTATTCAATGTTTGTTTCTTTTTTCGTGGAAGAAAGATTGGCTATCCGCCCGTCTGCCTCTCCGAGAAGATCTGTTTTATCTCTTGAGCATTGAACTGAGGTGTTGTTCTGATATTTTGTAAGTTGGAAATGTCCACTTGGCCATCAAGGTCAAGCCTTTGAAGGTCCATTAGAAACTGACCTACCGGCCAAGTCCCTTGTTGTAACGGATAGAATGGAGGAGGTATGGGGAGGGTTGGGGTCAGCAGGACCCCGTGTGATGTCCCAAAGCGGGACAGTTGCTCTTTGCTCTGGTATGTAACTGGTTAAGTACCACGTTAATGACCTCTCAACCCCGTTGTCTATAATGATGCTAAAACAGGGCACTCGAATGACAAGTTAATTGCCTATTTTAACCACACTGTGGATTACATGCTAATTCCTGACCACGTAACGCATACCATACACATGCTTACATGCCCTGCTTATATCCGTTCCGCGCACAGCTTGTTAACGTAAATTATAGAACAGGAGGTAACAGGAGACGTGGCCAAACAACAGACTCGCCAATGAAGAAGACATTGCTACTTTGTAAATACTTTACTATGCCCCCAAAATTCTTATACTTACACATAGAGTCTGACTGATTAAGAGTGAGCCATTCTATTGTTTCCCACAGGCAGGGGGGTTTGTCTAGTAGATTGGGTAACAGAGCAGCAATAACACATACAAATGGCTAATATGCAGCATTGCTTAGACACATCATGGCACCATGATGGCAACACTGTTGGTTATCCACCTACAACACCTTAATATCCAATGGGGTCCCTGTGCAGGCATTATTTGTGGATGAAGAAGATCATGGATGTGTCGAAATTAAGTGATGAACGAAGGTTATCCTGCAATTAAAATAAAGAGTAGTCACATAAGACATTTGCGATGGTCATAGAATGGGACACTTGGGACAATTTAAGAACCATTTCCACCCTTGTACTCATGTGTCTTATAGATATAGAGGGCTGTAGATAACGTTCAGTGTGGAGGTCACGTGGAAGGCCTTGTGTGTTCTGAACGGAACTCAATAGGCCAATGCAAAATTTTACCCAACCGTCCTAAGGTTTTCCCTGTGGGTTCGATTCCAATACGGTGTCCATTGCTGGTCCCACTTGTGTTCGGGTGCCTGAAAACCAGGGGTAGGAACCGACGTGTCACATGGAAGGCATTTCTCAACGTTGTTGAGATATAAGGTCAATAAGGACTTTATGGAGGACATTTAGCTAAATCTTCTAAATGTTCTTCATGGTATACCAAAGACCCCTGTGTCCTTGTACAGAAACCTTGCCCATCAAACTCCCGTATGTCATACGTCATACACAGTGGCGTATTCTCACGAAGGCCAACGAGGCCTAGGGCAGCAGCTCCATTGGGCGATCCAGCATGTCAACTCTCCTTGGGCCAGTTGAGGAGATCTTTGAGATCTTAACCAGCTCATAAACATTATGGAGCCCCCATAGTGACCTTACTCATCGTGTCGAGATATGACGTCGTTATAGACGGTGGCTGTGGAGGAAAGTGGTAGGTGGCAGCTGGGTTATGCATCGCCGAGCTGAGATATGTCTCTGGTCATGCATAATTCTCAAAACATGTAGACATTGGGAACATTCTTAAAACATGCTTATTCAGCAGATCATAACCAACTGTTGGGGCATCTGCATGTGCTTCACCGCCATTGCTTGGATCAGGGACGAGGAACCGGTGGCTTTGGCTAATACAGGAGACTCATTGGCCCTTGCTGCAGCCCCTCAAACCAGCAATCCTGAGGTCTTCATACAAATGGTCTCAATAAGATTAATAATTGGTTAAAAAAAAAAGGCACAGACGCGGCGTCCCCGCTGTCTTGGCGGATTTGCTGGAATCCCCGAGGTATCCCTGACAAATATAGGTCATCGAGTCGAGCGCTTATGGATTAACCCTTTAGCTCCAGATGGACCAATTTGCCGCAAAATTGGGATTATAGCTGGTTCAGAAGGTGTTAAAAGAACAGCCCCTCGGGGGGGGGGTATTAAATCAGTTGGTGGGTCGGAGATGGCGGGCTGTAGCCCTGGGGCCGCCGCTGACGTCTCTGCTCTGCCTGCCGGGGACTCACCAGCAGCCGTTTGTACTCAGAGATTGCCTCTGACCCCCGGGGGAGAGCAGAAAGAATTCATAATCTACTCCTAGCCGGTAAAATGACTTCCTTTTAGGAAGCCGGACGGGTGCTTGGCCATCGCGGTGCGCCAAGAACACGCAGCTGCCATGCACAATATGTAATAATATCACCACTGTTCACACCGCGCAGGGTAATAATATTCATCCTGCATGCAAGCGCTGCCGGTGACACAGCTCACATACACAGTACATACTAACGGCACAGAGCTCACATACACAGTACATACTAACGGCACGGAGCTCACATACACAGTGCATACTAACGGCACGGAGCTCACATACACAGTGCATACTAACGGCACAGAGCTCACATACACAGTACATACTAACGGCACGGAGCTCACATACACAGTGCATACTAACGGCACGGAGCTCACATACACAGTGCATACTAACGGCACGGAGCTCACATACACAGTGCATACTAACGGCACAGAGCTCACATACACAGTACATACTAACGGCACGGAGCTCACATACACAGTGCATACTAACGGCACAGAGCTCACATACACAGTACATACTAACGGCACGGAGCTCACATACACAGTGCATACTAACGGCACAGAGCTCACATACACAGTACATACTAACGGCACGGAGCTCACATACACAGTGCATACTAACGGCACGGAGCTCACATACACAGTGCATACTAACGGCATGTAGCTCACACACACAGTACATACTAACGGCACGCAGCTCGCATACACAGTGCATACTAATGGCACGGAGCTCACATACACAGTGCATACTAACGGCACGGAGCTCACATACACAGTGCATACTAACGGCACAGAGCTCACACACACAGTACATACTAACGGCACGGAGCTCACATACACAGTGCATACTAACGGCACGGAGCTCACATACACAGTGCATACTAACGGCACGTAGCTCACACACACAGTACATACTAACGGCACGCAGCTTGCATACACAGTGCATACTAACGGCACGGAGCTCACACACACAGTACATACTAACGGCACGGAGCTCACATACACAGTGCATACTAACGGCACGGAGCTCACATACACAGTGCATACTAAGAGCGTGTAGCTCACATACACAGTGCATACTAATGTCACGGAGCTCACATACACAGTGCATACTAAGGGCGTGTAGCTCACATACACAGTGCATACTAAGGACACATAGCTCACATACACAGTACATACTAAGGACAGGCAGCTCACACATCCCGTGCATGCTGATAACTTGTAGCTCACACACCCCGTGCATGCTAAGGACACGCAGCTCATACGCAGTGTGGCTGCACGGGCCTGTAATCTGTCACCGTTACATTCATGTCACGTGCTCTCTGTTCCCCACATCCCTTAGGGATTGCATAATCCATCTTTATGTTTTACGTGACAATGTCGTTAACACGTTGGCTGCCAGAGCTTACTTTCCCAGCCCCCCCCTGCGGGACAGGCAGTGCCGTGTTCACCACAACAACAGGCAGGCGTCACGGTGCTCTCGGAATAACGTCAAAAAGATTCCCCAGAGGTCCCTTCTTCAGGCTGCCCATCTGGAAATAATATTGTAGGGCTTTAAAAATCTTCAGCCCCCAAGTCCTTCACCTGTCTGACCCCCCCCCCACACCGTGTAAAAATAACCCGCACCCGCTTCTGCGTCCGTGATGTCAGAAATAGGACACGTCTCGGATGCATTCGTCTGCCGCACATGCTGCACTTCGCAGGTGTTTGCTGACTTGTGTTCCTCAGGAATGTCCAAACTCTCCCCACAAATAATTCTTCAACCCTGTAATAATTTTTCCGGGAACACCTAATAGTCATGTGACGCAGACACAGTCCCTGATAGGGTGTTGCCATAGAAAAACTTCTTAAAGAGGAA
This sequence comes from Spea hammondii, assembly GCA_029215755.1. Taxonomy (NCBI): domain Eukaryota; kingdom Metazoa; phylum Chordata; class Amphibia; order Anura; family Pelobatidae; genus Spea; species Spea hammondii. The sequence continues at coordinate 6,139,352 of JARDYJ010000006.1, forward strand.
CACCTTGATTTCTCCATGTCACAATGTTCTTAGGTATGAAGGTCCACCTAGTCTTCATCAAATTCAGGAGCCGTGTGTCTATCCCATGCGTGTTTAATACCCTCACTGTATTACCCTCTACCACTTCTGCTGGGAGGGTGGTAGATAAGTGGAACAGCCTCCCAGCAGTAGTAAATCCTTACATTAGCAGGGGTACGTTCTTTCATATTGTCTCCTGGAAAATGCCCCCATGTAAGCGTCAGAGCTGCCTGGATCATGATATCACGGGACGTGCAGCGTGAGCTCCGTCAGGGAATCCCGGGCAGGGTCGTCGGGCTCTGGAAAACGCCCCCATTGTAGCTATGAATGGGGACAGCTGCCGGGCCTTCCATCACTGAACCGATGACAGTTCCTTCTGGATAGATCTAATTCCCTGGCCAGCTTTCAAGAAGGGACATCCTGAATGAGAGAGCGCTCAGAGCAGAAGCTGTCACGGATGTGACAGACACAAGGCCACATCGAAACTGGCAGCAAAAGATAAAGGGAATGGCCGGGTATTCTAGAACAATGGCTATCGTCTTCAGGCAATGTGTTATTCTGAAAATGTGATTTGCAGTAAATTGGAGCATTGCTATCACCAGGGGTATATTTTTTTTAAATACTTAGCCCACATTGTCTTTTCCACCCTACACCCTCTATTTTCAATGACTTGGTATGGCCCACCTGTCCCTTTAAACATATTTTTCTTATTTCTATATATATTTTTTTGCTGGGTCATCGGGTAATAACGGGTCAAACCTAACATTGCTTCCCCCTCTTTTCAGATGACGTGGTATGGTCCACCTCTCCATTTAAATGTATATTTGAGTCTTTCGTGCTGGGTCATTAAGGACTGCTGGGTGCATCAATCCTAAAGATTTGGGTCACCTTTGCACCCTATTTTCAGATTTCTATGGCTTATTATGGTCCTGGTCCTTTAAACCTATCACTGTTGGGTCATGTAGTGACAGCTGTGACGTTCGTCTCCTCACCAAATGGTCTTTGCCTCTTCCCTACTTTTAATGACTTAGTTAGGTCCACCTGTCCCTTCGAACATATAACTTGCTCTTTTGTGCATCAAACCTAACATTTTTTACATTGTTTTATGGATCGCCTTTGCCTCCCTGTAGTCCTAGTGACTTGGTATGGTCCACATGTCCCTTTTAAACATATCTTTCGCTCTTACGTGCCCTGTCTTGTCGTGAAGCCACACACAAAGGGGTGACAGCAGTGACGTTCTCCTCCCTCGCTGTATGTGTCACATCGTTGTATTGGAAATGATTTCCTGCCATCTTAGGTTTAAATCAACCCAACTCGCCAACCGCAAACCTTATTATCTTATAAAAAAAATAAAAATGGCAGGCGATGGATCTCTTTAGGGTTATCTAGCTCAGAAAAAGTCCCGGCTCCTGCCGTCATGGCTACAGAAAGATTCTTCTGAAGGCACGATTATTTAAACTTCGGTCTCATCAATTCTATAATTAGAGAACGGGAAGGGATATTATCAATTATTTATTCTTACAGGCCTCGGATGGCACCGGATAACCTCACGCGGCGCGGAAGACAGAAAGTAATTATATTCTAGGAGATCAAACCGGTGGTTTCCACAGGAGAACCCCCTGCCATATTCATGGCCCAGGGCGACGATCCTGCCTGTTATCCAATTACTGTTTAAAGAGACTTCCAGGCCATGCTTTAACCATTTCAATCGGTAATAGTGCGTAACCTGACTTTTATCTACGTTAAATTTTGGAATACTAATACCGGAATGATTAGGACTCATTTGGTGAAGCAGGAGGAGAGCCGTTATACCTCCTGTGGAGCGATAGATCTTGATGCGAAGCCAGCCCACCCGCAGCCCCTGGATGTTGGGCCGTGTGCCCTCCTGTAGCGCGTCCCCCTGCCGGCACTTCAAAGTGTTTCCTATTCGGTTACATTATCCCTACTAAGATTATAATTAATTATTAACAATCTCTATGCTTGAGTCTTCCTTTTCTTCACTAACGTATTACTGCTGGCCGTAACAAGATACACGTGTTATTGTATCTTATTATTTCACGTTATATGTAACATAAGGAACAGCCTCCCAGCAGAGGTGGTAGAGGGTAATACAGTGAGGGTATTAAACATGCATGGGATAGACATATGGCTCCCGAATCTAAAACGAGACCAACGAATGATCCAGAAAAAGGCAGACAATCCCAGTTAATCCCAGTTCTGACCTACACTATAGGCACATAATGCAAGTCCCCCTCCTTTTCCAATGACCCCTCCGTGCGGACGTCATTGAAACCCTTGCTTCAGCCCAAGCAGGAAGTTGTACCCCACTTCCTGTTCTCTCCCCGCGTTGTTTTAGCGGACGGCGCATGAGCCTCTAGCGCTAGAGATTGTTTCCGGCCGCGCAGGTCCCACCGAAACGCTATTATCGCAGATATCTCAGGGCAAAGCACAGATGGGGGCAGCCACAATATAGGGTAACGGGGGGGGGGTTATATTTTTTACCCATGAGAATAAACCATGCTCAGCTTTAGTCTCCTGCCTTTCCGTCACAAAAACGAAAGTAAATTGTGGCGTATTCCCATTTATAGAAACCCATTCTCAGCTCCGTCGCGTGGAGGAAATGCCTCTCTGTGTTCAGGAAATCCTCTGAGCTGTAGGGCGCTACATGAGAACCCCTCCCCCCTTATGTGTATACAATGGAATCATCCATCTGAACTTCCTGTTCTCAGGATCTCCAGGATTATTCCTTCACATTATCTCTCCTCTTGTTAAAGTGCTGATTGTTGCCGATTGGTTCGGGCGGCCTTTATAAGGGGAAGAGAAGAGAGAGAGAAATTGATCAGATAATGTTGGCTCTGCCACGGGCTGCCACCGCTCTTATTAACATAGGCTATAGATAGGGGTGAAGGTAGGGGTTGCTCTTTAACCCCGTAGGGCAATACGTCAGTAGTTCTTCCTACCCCTGGGTAAAAAGGCGGCACTATCTCCGGACGGGAATTTCTCCTCTGAAATGATAATTTTCTGCCTTCGGCAGACTTTAGTCAGACATGAAATATGTGGATGGAATTACAGTTTAAGCGGCTGTCTTGGAATGTTTAAACCACTTTGTGAGCGGAGACAGAACGCGGGCAGGAAATGGACGTTATTAATGATCAGGCGCAGACAGCAAGAACAGAGAGGATTTCCACGCGGCATGCCGTGATACGGGAGCCGTCAATCACTAGCCTGTGGCCCTAAATTTGTGCAGACTTGGGGCCATAATTTTTTATGTTACAACACTAGGCAACATTTTACTATTCTTTCAAAGTCTAGTATATGTGCACTTATTTTTTTTTGCCTGCCAAGTGTCCGTGTTTAGTTTCTCCAGTCCCTCTCCCATATCCCTGTGCCCCTCTTCCTCTTGATGCCCCACTCTCCTCCCTTTTCCTTTCTTTCCCCACTGCCTCACTTTCCTCCCCTGATGCCCTCTCTCTTCTCCCCTGTACTCCTCTTCCCTGTCCATTGCCGGAAACATCAAAGCTCCGGCTATCCATAGACTTCCCTCTTTGGGATACAGGTGAGTGGGTCTACTGACATCAGTGGGCGGTCCCACCATCAGTGGGTGGGGCTGCTGACACAGCGTGTGGGGGTATGCCCCAAATTAATGAATGCTGTAAGTGGTAGGAAGGGGAGTGGGGCGCGCCTCAATGCTGCTCCCATGACTCGAAGATCCTCTGCAGTGACCGGGAGAAGAGGGACTTCACTCTCTGTCTTCAAACAAAACCTGGAGAGATCCCAGAAGCCCCTTTTTCCTCCCCTGATGCCCCTCTTTTCTAGGAGCTCATAATGTTTGCTGGGTATAAGGGGTATGTTTTTGTCGTTGACGGATACACGTTGTCTCGCGTCTCATGGATGTATTACAGAGGATAGTGGTCCATAGCTGTCTTTCATCACTATGTCGGACACGCTTCGGCCATTGCTGCGTACGGAAAGCATTTGCAGACCCAAAGAATTCTGATCACTCGTGACCCCCCAAAATATTTTAAAAGCAAAATTCTAAATTCCCTGCGTGTCATCAGCTTCATGTAACATACCTCCAATGAGGACCCGGCGTGGAGGATACATTGATGTTCCTCCTGGGAATATAAACATTGCCATTCCAAATATTCCATTGGGTCCATAATTACTGCAAATGTGCCAAAAAATGGGAAATTAATTGGTACTTCATTTGTTTTAGTACAAATTAACCCAATGTGCAAAACCCAATTTTGGGATGACCGCCAATGGAATATTGGTCTTGTTAATAGGGACCAAAAGTAAATCCAGTTGCCTACTCCCCAACGTTTTAGGTCCCAAAAGTGGGACATCTTTGCTGGAGGTGTGGTGTGGATCAAGGTGGGACATGGCCAGGGGTCGGCCTTACCTGCACCTTGGGACATGTTGACTCAGAACGCTGGAATGCAGTGTCATATCTCACTATATGCTTCAAACGTTGGTGAGGTGGCCACTTTGGAGCTACGATTGAAGTCTACACAGAACCTGATCTGTCCTACAGCTCAGATGGGGGTCCAGGGGAGAAGCTCTGTTGTCCACAACTGGGCATGATCACCGAAACCAGTAAAAATAAGACAGTAGAGCAGCTTGGAGAGACAGTGGCCACAAGATCGCAACTGTCCTACACGAAAAAGGGACACTTGGTGGGCATGCAATTCCACTAAGTTCCAGGCTCAGATGCAGTAATGTACTCTGGCCTAGGGTGGCAGGTCCCGGGGGCAGCAGTCCATCTGCCCCATTGCAGGGAGCCATACCAATACTAAAGTAAGAGCAGTAGTAGTGCTCTTCCCTTAAACTGGACCATTAACACTGCAATGGGCTGTATCTTCCATGGCTTCCTTACACGCCGCTCTTCTTTTAAAAGTGGAACACTGGGATATGATTTCTTATCCAATGGTTAGGCCTGGGGCAGCACCCATGGTAAATACACTGCAGCACAGTAGTAGCCCAAGTCAGAGAGTCCGGCTAGGACTGAGCCATTCTATGGTTCCCCAAAAGGCAGTATGATAAGGCGTCCAAAACAATCAAAGGATATAGGACAAAAACTATGGCTGGGGTGAAAAAAAAGAAAAATTGGGGGAACTCCAATATAGGAGCAATAGAGTTATCTTTCCAAAGAGAGCAGGACAATTCCCCGCAGTTTCTCATCATTAACCAGTTTAATTGTTTCTCTATATTTCTGCGTTTGGTTTAATTTGATCCGTTCTCCCTGAGGGTAGGAGGCCTCGTTTCTATGTAGGTTGGGAAAAAAAAAAAAAGTGGGTTGCCTAAAATACCTAGTGATTACGGCCGGGATATTTTTACCTCGCTTGGAATTCTTATGAAACAAAACAAAATAACCAAAAAAAACCCAACCTAATTTGCTGAGATGAAGCCATCATTGTAGGGAAATTTTTTACAAAGTTTTCCCAAACTTTATCAGATTAAATGTGTGAAAACAGGTCAAATAATGGAATAATATGTTTAATATTCTATTTTTATTTAGTTTATTATATAATCATGTGAACTTCTCTCTCTCTTCTTTACCCCCTCGCACCCAGTCATTTTTTCTTTTCTCTCTCTCTCTCGACATTCTTTCTTCTCTCCCCTTCTTCTTACCTCTTCTCGTTTGTTCTCTTTTTTCCTCTTCCTTTTCTTCTCTTACCCTCCCTTCCTTTCTTCCCCTATACTTTCTTTCTTCTGTAATCTTTCTTTTTTTCACTTCTTGCTCTCCTTCTTTCTTTATTCTTTACTCCTTTTCCTCTCTTTCACTCGTCATCATTTTTTTCCTTTCTTCAAGTTCTCTTCTTCTTCCTCTTCTCTCGCCCTCTTGCTTAACCTCCTCTCTCGCCTCCTGTTCCACCCTTCAATATCTTTCTTTTCCTTCTCCCCCTTATTTTGTTCTCGCTCCTTCTCCTCTCTCCCATTCTTTCTTCTTGTTCTCCCTCTCCCCTTTCTTCTATTCTTTTCGCTCTTTCTTTTTTTTTCTGTTTCTCCATTTTTTGGCCCTCCCCCCCACCCCACACAACACTATCCAGCAGCCCCTTAACCCTCCCATCTACAACACTATCCAGCAGCTCCAACTTCTGGGAATTCAAGAGTGGTACTGAGCAGGGCATACAGCGAAGACCCAGTCATAGTGCAGTTTGCTTTAAGCCACCAACCAATGTGACCAAATTGGTAATTTCCACAGATTTGTTTTTTAACCACTCCATATTAGCCAAGGCCATTAAAATAATTTAGGCTTTGCAGATCAAAGGCGAGTAATTTTACTAAAAAAAAACCATTTCCATGTGGTTACAGCAATATGAAAAATCACAAGAAATCACTAAAATATAACGATTCACTTGCAAATAGATCACAGGTCAGAGATGTCGAACTCCAGGCCTTGAGCACCAAAAACAGACAGGCCTTTAGGGAAATCCCTACTTTGAACTCCTTATCTTCTAGAATTAAGACATTGTTGACTTGACATAAAACCAAAAGTATGAAAAAAACACACAAAAAAATACTAGTTATATTTGTGTGTGGTTTTTTTTCCTACTTATGTCAACATTGTGTGTGTTAATTCTAGAAGATAAGGAGTATCCATTCTTGATATCAAGATTATGTTGTATGTAGGACTTCTACAGGCCCGGGAAGGAGACATCGAGGCCGCCAACAACAACAACAAAAAATCTTTAAATACATTTGAAAATGAAATTACAATTTTAACACATTTCGTGGATCACTCGGCACGGATGTTTCGAGTCCCTTAGCCGTTGCCAGCTATCTGTTGACACATCAGATAAGTCTAGTTTAGGAGAAGTCAACAGAGAGCGATCAGGGTTTGAGTCGGATGAAAATACCCCCTTTCATCTTTAACGTGGTAAAGACAGATGCCTGTCTTTAGAATCTTGGGGTTATTACGATACAACGTTCTAACTTGTGTGCCCCTCGGCTTTGATGAGGTGCTAATTGTCCCCCCCCCCAACGTCCGAAGATCACGTTGCATTGGCCTTCTCCTCTCGTTCTTCTGAATCTGGGATGGATCCAGCGACGCGGTCACAGTAAGGGCTGCAACGTGTCGCGGCTTTGCACGGTGGCAGCTGCCAAGCCATCCTCCTGTGATGCCAGCTTAGGCTGCGATCGGCGATGGAGACAGGTTACCAATGAATCCTCACCGTGTGTCTGGGAGGGTGGTGGATACGTGGAATAGCTTCACAGCAGAAGTGGTAGAGGGTAATACAGTGAGGGGGTGTTTAAACATGCATGGGATAGACATACGGCTCCTGGATCTAAGACGAGACCAACGACTGATTAAGGTTTGAGTCTTTACAGCAGGAGAAAGGGGCGACTAGACGGGGGCCGGCGGGGGCCGATCTGCCGGCGGGTTCTAAGACTGTGTGTTGAAGTCCAAGGACAATAAGATCTTTAATTCAGAAACCAACAAGGTACACAGAGGCCAACGTATCATACAGGAGGTCGTCACATGAATTTGACCGCCTCACAAAGCACGAGTGTAGATTTCTACAGCCATGACTGTTGAATTATACGTGGAGCTCTCCTGTCAGACGTACCTGGAAACCTTCTAAGTTTTCTGCCCTTGCTCTATAAATATTAACCCTTCAATAGCCTATCACACAGATCATATTCCAGTGACTCTCTAATGGTGGTAGCCAAATGGCCCTAATAACTGTCTTAATGGAGACCATCTGCCCGTTCACCCCGAGACTGGGGTAAAAGCCCTGAGAATCTGCCCGTTCACCCCGAGACTGGGGTAAAAACCCTAAGAATCTGCCCGTTCACCCCGAGACTGGGGTAAAAACCCTGAAAATCTGCCCTTTCACCCTGAGACTGGGGTAAAAACCCTGAGAATCTGCCCGTTCACCCCGAGACTGGGGTAAAAACCCTGAGAATCTGCCCATTCACCCCAAGACTGGGGTAAAAACCCTAAGAATCTGCCGGTTCATCCCGAGACTGGGGTAAAAACCCTGAAAATCTGCACGTTCACCCCGAGACTGGGGTAAAAACCCTGAGAATCTGCCCCTTCACCCCGAGACTGGGGTAAAAACCCTGAGAATCTGCCCCTTCACCCCGAGACTGGGGTAAAAACCCAGAGAATCTGCCCGTTCACCCCGAGACTGGGGTAAAAACCCTGAGAATCTGCCCCTTCACCCCGAGATTGGGGTAAAAAACATGAGAATCTGCCCCTTCACCCCGATTGTTGCTATTATTTTCGGTTGGTCATTATATATGTGTACAGATACACACACCTGACACACACACACACACATATATATTTTTCCTGGGGTAGCTACATGTATTCCTATCTCGCCTTCACCCCCCTCGCCGTGATGGCTCCCCCGTCAGATTTCCGCAGCACCGAAGCTGCTTTCTGAATGCCAACAAAGCGTTCATCCATCAGGGAATGCCTCTGCCAGCCTTCCTTATGACGAGAAGACAGAAGCGGGGGCTATGGGGTACTCCCTGCCTTTTTTTCTAGACAAAAAAGGGCTTATTTCTGCTCCTCCGGCTCCCCGTAAGCTTTGTTTTTTCAATGTGGTAGTAATGTTCTGAATCCATCGCCCAGCCTGTTGGTAACTGGGAGCTTTGTCCTGGTTATGTTCCAGTGAGTGTTTTAGGTCATTTATTTTTATTTGAAAAGGAACCAGAAAACCCAACATTTTCTCTGAATCTGGGTTTTCCCGGGGCAGATGTTTGCCGTGGCATGTTGTGAATGAATGCGTAATGAATCGTTGATTAATGGAGGCGACACTCCAAGCGGTTCACTCAATGCAGGAAACCTATTTACTGAATGAACATAAAGCTCCTTACAAAGATCACCCATAGAACCGGCCAGCAGATCGGCCCCATCCGGCCCCCGTCTAGTCGCTGTTTCTCCTGCTGAAATGATATATTTATCCAGGCTCCTCAAAATAAATAATCATATCAAATGAATTTCCCCGATATTGCGATATAAATATATCCAGAACCTGACAAAATTGTAACAAAGTAAGGGAGGAGGATACAGGTCTCCAGATGGTCTCCATGACCAACTGACCGAGAGCCCGGAGGACTAGAAAAGAGAAGAGGAAGAGGAGGAAAAAGGAGTAGAGTAGGAAAATGAACTTTTCCAAATTGTCTGCTCTCTTCGACCATTCTCACCCACAAGTGGGTGTCCAAGACACAGGTCCAATGATAAAACTCCTGCCCAAAATAGTCACTTCCAAGACCATAATGGGCAGGTTATAGGGCATGACCACCAAGTTTATGTACATGATAACCTTTGGAAGCCAAGCACCTCCAGCACCCATCCTATTAGGGGAAAGATTTAGTGAGCTACGACCGGGGCAAGACCTGGGTTCTTGGATGTTGGACCTGATTGAGCAATGTGAAAGCTCCATATCCTTGTGCTACTGTTTCTTGGCAAAAGATATTGCCATGGTCCTTTCTCCCATTGTTTAACCTAATAGATTCCACGAGGGACTCGGTACGGAGGCCATAAACCAGAGAATGCAGCGGTAACTGCGGTGCTGTTACGAGCAAACGTTCAAGCTGTATCAGCGCTAAATGTCAGAGATGGAAATTTACTGGCGATCTGATGACATGGTTGATGATGTTTGAGGTTGGAAAGGAAAGAGGGATTGCTCGCTTGTGGTAGAACATACAGGGGAGTCAAAGAGTCTTCTGTGGTCCGCTGTCCAAGCCTCAGATCATCTGCCCCCTCCGGAATCAAGGGCTCGACTCTCACTCACGTAAGAAATTTGGCATGCCTTGTAATTAGAAATTAGAAGGTGGAGGACTTGAGTCACAGAGCTTAATCATCCATCTCCAAGCCACCACAGTAGCCAGCGTTGTGGGATGCTTCCCAGTTGCCCGTGAAAGAAATTGAGTGGATCCAAACTAGTGCGGAAAAGGGCAATGGGGAGAAGAATTGCTCAAGAATCACCAATGGCTTTGATGGTCTTGATCACCACTCTACCCCAGTAGTATCTCTCCAGGACAGGGACAGCTAGAGCTTCTCCATCGTAACCTTATTTTCTTTGATGACATAACCAAATTTCTAGGTATTTGTAGGATGTTGAACGCCTTCTCAGAAAAAAAATCTTATTTTAATGTTTTTGGGGTCTGTAGCCAAGTTGGAAGGTTCCAAAACCCTATAAAATGGAGTCTATTTAAAAATTAAGCATCAAACATATTATCTAAGAAGAATGTGTATTAAAAAAACAAAAACGGGTTTTTATCTCATTTTGTTCCAATGAACCCCCTTTATCTGCAGATCTGGAGCTGCCGTTGCTGTCAGTCATGTGATATTTTGGGGGACTTTCCCGGCTCAATCCCCACACTGAGCTGATGCTTTATGGCAATGCTAATGAAGTCCGTTCCTCTATAGACTTTCATTAGTCAGAGAGTCCAGCTGGGTGATTAAGACTGAGCCACTCTATTATTTTCCACAGGCAGGAGTCGGGGTGTCTGAAAACATATTACGGGGCAAAAATACAACAAAAAGAAAACAGATCAATATTTTTTAAGAAAATATATTTTGAATCTGAAATTAAGTAGTTTTTTTTTTAAATGGTGGGAGATCCCCTTTAATAGAAAAAGCAGAGTTGAAAAAAATGGCCATTTGGAAGACAGACATGCTTGGAAATGCTTGGTTCTGAACTATTTTCAGGACTTTAAGGGTTTGACAGAGATTGAGGATAAAGTGAAACGTTTTTTTGTGGGAGGAAACATCGTTTTCTCTAAGTATACATCACCGGCCGCGTGTTTCGGCATTGCAGAGGAATGACATTGGGAAAATTATCCTCTGCTTAATTCATGAAGCTTCTCTAAGATTCTCGTTGAAGTGAAGGGTGTAATGGACTGGTAGAAAACCCATCCATTACCAACCCTGTGAGCTAGTTCGGCGGCGCGCAACAAATTGGCCAAGAACGCCATCTACTGCACTTTTAGCAATAGGTTTCTAGAATTTTCTAGAACATTCGCATTTTGCGAACGTTGGAAATATCTCTCAGGGAAAGAGGTGTTTGACCCAAAATACCGGTCTCCTCGTCGAGACCTGACCTTCTAATATTGTATACTGATCTGATACCAGTCGTTGCATTTCGTAGTACGAGGCCGTAGGCATGTCCCCTGTTTGAGCACAGGTGACTTATTATAGGTTTATACATGTTACGAGACTGTCCTTATCCCTATTACCCACTCCCTGCCATTCTTACTCCACCCGTTGGTGGGGTCGGGATTTGCAGGACGGTGCATTCCCCTGGGACTCTCAGGTTGATTGCGAACCGGCTGCAGTCCGCTAAAGCCTGGAGCTCTTGTCGACCCCCCCTCCGATCAGTAAGATATTTGGGGATGTGGGAGGCGAATGTAGAAGGCATCCTGGGAGATATAGGGTTCTGGGTCGTCCCATTAGAAGGATCTGGGGGACCCTGTGTTCCGTACACCAGGACGTTTCACAGCAGGGCGCCGGGAAGAAGGGCGTCAGGCAGACGGCCGGAATGTTGACTTTGGGCAGGATAGGGGGAGTGGAGGGTATTATATTTCAATGTATAAACGTATGCCCTGTAACTCAATAAAGAGTCTTGTTTTCACCCTTCATCAAGTTTCGACTGATGTTTGGGCACGGAGCTGTATATGACCGAACAGGGAGAGACTTTGGTGGAGATACTCTGGTCAAGTATTGGAGCTCCATCACAATCCACCTTAAAGTTCAGGAGTGCCTGTTACTACAATTACTGGATCCCTTCATGGGAAGAAAAAAAATTGATGGGATGGTGAAGTTCTTGGTGGGAAATCCAATCTTGCCATGCTATGCTTGAATAAGGCCCGACTCAGATGTTTCTCCAGCATTAGCGAGTGAACTTTGGCATTTCACCAAAACCCTCTTCCAATTACTGATTAGTAAATATAACCCTTTGAAGGCTCCTTGGGTCAGCTCATGTAGTGCCTTAGGCATGGTCATGAAGTGTATGTGGTCCAATCAGCGTAATTTTGGAATTAAGTGTGTAAAATACGATAGCAAGTAAAAAGATACTTGACCAATTCTGTCCATTTAATCATCCACGATCAATCTAAAAAAATATCTATATATAATCTAAATTTTCCCACTAATGCTAATTATCTTTGTCCACCTTCTCTTTACAGGAGGCGCAGAAAGTCACCAATGTTGTCACCACCCAAGTGACCGATGGGGACTACAAGCCAACAGACGAGAAAGAAGAAGTCGCGGTGGCCGAGGTGGGGTGGATGACATCCGTCAAAGACTGGGCCGGCGTGATGATATCTGCGCAGACCCTAACGGGCCGCGTGCTGGTATGTACCTGGTTTTCTTTCCATACGCTCAACAAAGTAAAGAGGTTTGGTTCGTGTAACTCAATGATATCTTCAGAACCATACAGGTTATGCATAAGAACCAGGGAGGACGAGGACAATCTGATGGTTGCGGCCCAGTGTTATCACTAAGACATCTTGCAAGAATAGTGCTGGTTCCTCTAGTCTTAAAGGCAGGACATTCTTCTACGATGGTTGTGAACCATGAGGAAAGTTGCCTTCACCCTCTTCTATCCATTGAGTCATTCATGTGTTCTAGAAAGCTACTACTTGGCGCCAGGTTCATTATTCCATCTTGGTGTCTCTTGCGCAATATACATCTTTCAGATGTCTCCAGTTCCATTTTTATTTGACTAATAGAGTAGGCTTTATTACCATCGAAGAGGTCCTCAGCTTTTGATAAGCGAAGCTGGGCAGAACGTCGCACGAGGCATGACGTCAATGGCAAGAACCGAGATTCTCATCGACTCCATCATCATCATCGTTGATGTTTGCCTACCACGGGGCTACATTGATTTCTTGTTTTCAGGATCTGCGTTATCTTTCCTGCCCATTAAAGTTCTCTCTTCCCTTATGGTTAAATTGCCGATTGGTTCAGGCAGCCTTGGTCCGGATTAGGGAGGAGAAGGTAGAGAACTTCAGGACAGGACATGCATTTGTTAGCTAATGCTGGCTCTGCCACAAGCTGCCTCCCACCCCAGCTTCCTCAAGGTTAACATATAACCTAAAATACCTCCAAAGGATCTTGTAGCTTCTCAACGTCCTCGTGGCATCCATCTTCTTTACAGGGCTCTAAATCCTCGACCTCAGCTGATGACAGCAGTGGCTCCACACTCCGCGTCTGTTCCATTTTAACTGCTCCTTAAAAAAAAAAAAACCCCGACGCTCCCTAGCATGCTGTGATTTTGGATTTTTTACATTTATTTTCGGCCCGCAATTTAATTCAAAACCGGCAAAGGCGAAGGAACCGAAAAAAAAAAAATAAATAAAAAAAAAAAAAAAAGAAATCAATACTTTCTTGGGAGAGAGCGAGACGCCGGCTGTTTAACCAATTCCTAAATCGTGTTATCGCCGCTCATGTCGATAAAAAATAGTAATTCGTAGACGGGCTATTAAATTTTCTTTCTTGGCAATTACATTTGTATTTTTTTAATTTTTTTTATAATTTTTTTTTGGTGCAAAAAAAAAAATCCCAAAATTTTAAAAAACATTTATTTCCCGACCTTTAATTAAGATCTAAACCAGGCAGAAGGTGGCCGTGGAATTTTAAAAGGGGCTTAAAAAAACCCCAACAAAATAATGGGCGGTGAGACCCTGCTGTTCTGCTCGCAACAGCACGCGTTTCGATGAAATGCGGCTCCCCGCTGGCCCGTGCGCTGAATATCTCGCCCTCCCTCCGCGCATGCATTTATTCACAAAGCGGTGAGCACACGCAGGACGGAACCCTTTGCTTCTAAATGTCAGCCGAGCTCCCGATATAATACGCGGCAATTAGAGTGAAGCACAGCACAGCAGGACTGGTCAGGCCTACCTCGGGGCTGCAGAGACCTGCGGATCGGATCCTTGCCCCGAGCCAGGTTAATACTGCCCCCCCATCTACAATATATCGAGGGGGGGGCAGAAAAACTAGCAGATTATCACACGAGTGCCCCCGATGCTATCACAACCGTCCGCATAACATCTCAACTGGAAGACAAAACGCGTTGACGTACCAGTATAACAGAAGAAAGGGTTAAAAAAAGTGGGTCGGTTGTTGTCATGGCAATAATGAAAGGGACGCGTCCGTTTTATAAATAATCTCATGCTTGTATAATCTTCTTACATTGACGATGGATCAATATTATTGCGGGAGCTCTGTTTACCCGACGCGTTTCTCCTCCCGGCTGTGATTGGCTACGCGGGAGGAGGTTATGTACATAGAGGGATTCTGCGGGAAAAGTTCTGGTTAGTTCCTGGCCTTAGATTCAGGAGCCGTATGCCTATCCCATACATAGTTAAAATCCCCTCGCTGTATTACCCTCTACCACCTCTGCTGGGAGGCCGTCCCGCTTACCCAGCGCTCTAGTTTGAGATTACGGCCTCTGGTTCTCCTTTGATTGAAGGCCGGGCGGCGCGGCCGCGTTTTAATTTTCGAGGTTGCCGGCAATCGGCGGTATCAAACTGCGGAATCAATGAATCCATAAACCCTGGCGGTTGACAGAAGGGGGGGCACGGCGTGAGCACGGCATGCGCGGTTGGGATTTGACAATCCAGTTAACCCTTTATATCACCTAACCGGGTTTTTTTGATCCTGCAGATATCGCTTTCGCCTGTAAGGGGTTAACGCCATCATCCCAACACTTAATGGGTTAATCTGTTTCTAAAAGCGATTTCCTTTTTCCTCCCCATAATTGGCTCTCTTTACTTAATGAACATGCGCGTGGAAAGCCGCTGTTTTGCTATGAATGATTCAGACATCTCTCCTCAGCACTCGGCCTCTCGGGTCCGCCGTGTAACCCTTTCCCTGCCGAGTGGATATTGTATTTATTGTACTGTGATGCCTGTAGGAGCGAGGGGCAATAAAATGCTGCAGATTAACCCTTCCCGCCCCCCCTCCACACCACTGCATGGATGGATTGGGATGGGATGGGTTAAAAATGCACTAGGTTTGGGTTGATGGGTAAAAATGGCTGCAGTTTAGTGAATAAGACCCCCGAAACTTGTTGCCTTGGTAACAAGAGCGTGGATTTAGTGGCGATTACAGAGACCCAGAGCAATGAGAGAGAGAGAGAGAGAGAGAGAGAGAGGAAAAATAGCTTAAGCATACCTCCCAACTATCCTGTGTTTGTGGGGCAGTCCTGATTTCTGTATATCCTCAAATGGCTCCGGAAACGACCCCGGGTGCCTGGAGACACTCTGAAGCTGAGCGCTGCTCATACTTCCTGTCCGGATGTTCTCTTCCTGCTGGTCCACCCCACCCTTACAGAGACTGCCCGAACCAATCAGCATACCTGGCAACTGCGGGTGACGGTGGTAAATCCACAGGATTGGAGTGCCTATTACATTCCCTCCCCATACAAATTGAATGTTTTTTTTGGGGGGATAGCCCCGCCCCCTAATGCAGATAACCCTGCCCCCACGTGACACTCCACGCCCCCATGTAAAAGTTTCCAGGTATGCCAATCGATCAGCAACTTAACAACGGCAGAGAGATAACGTATCGGGGATCCTGCAGATCCAGAGAACAGGAAGTTACGCTGGAAGCTTCCATTGTATAAACATCGGGGGGGTCTCAGTTATTAAGGGTATAAAACTGTTAACTCGGCAAAAAGACAAACCTACATAAAATACTATTAAACCAAGTATGTTAATTATTTTATATTTATTAGATTTGTTTATTTTAATGGTTTTAAAAATTATAATACAATAATTAGAATGTATAATTATAAAAAAAAATGTATTTTAATTGAAAGTTACAAGTTAACATCCAGCGAATCACTTTATATATAGAAAGGCATCCTCCCGAGGGCCGAAAATCGTTTCCACGCGTCAGGCGCTCACCGTTCTACAGGGCTTTAACCCCTTAATGACAAAGCCTGTACATGTACGGGCTCAAAATGCATTGTTTTCGATGGGTTTAGGAACCGCCCATTGTCCTTAAGGGGTTAATCTTTTCCGCGTACCTGGATACCGCGTGTTTGCTTTGAGGCCGTAATTATTGTAAACATGTCTGCCGGGAAACCTCTGCGGGAAAGAGCCGTCTGACTCTGCGGACGTGGAAAAATCGGCCTCTGCTACGACAGCGACACGAATCGACGGAGCGTTCCTATTACTTTACAGAGAAGGTGGGAGATACGTGGAACGGCCTCCCAGCAGAGATGGTAGGGGCTAATATAAGGGGGGAGAATTAAACTCTGTAAAGGGGCAGAACCATCTCCCTCTTGCCCCTAATGCCTCTGGCTATATAACCCAGCACCCACGAAAAAGAGACGTCCATCAAGGTCAAGGAGAAGGCTTGCTCTTCTGATGCTTTGTCTCATTGACTTCTTATCTCAGAAGTATAGAAGGTCCGTCACAGCGCTGCGGGGGGTATATTAAGGTTTTTTTCCGACCGGTGCGTAATCCTCCTTTGTGACCCCGGTTTATTATTTATAACGGCAGACAATGAGATGCATTAAAAATGTATCAGAAGAGATAAAGCCACCTCCGGAGGCCGTTGAATGGCAGCTAAGAGCGCGGCCATTGTGTGTTAACAAAGCAACGAGCGACAGACTCGCTGAGAGGCCTGGGAGGAAAAACTGGGATCTTCCTCTGTCCTCGGGTCAAACGCGTCTGTCCTGAAAGGCAGCCGTCTCTCCCCGCGTATGCCGGAGCCCGTGAGCTTTTTTGGGTTTCGGCCAAGATCCTCCATCTCAGCACTTTGTATCGCTTCGTATTATATATATTTTTTGTGCTATTAGAACCAAAAATATGTCTTCGGTCTTGAGCGGTCATCACATCCCCCCCCCCGCGGCTTTTTTCCTTGGTTCTTTCCTCGATTATGGTTCACGTATATGTGATGAGGGACAGAAGATCTATGGGCCTACAACCGTCTCCTGGTGCCAGTTTCTCGGTATGATGTCGGCGTTGACTTTAGGATATCCAGCTGCCATGATGGATGTTCCTAGAGTTTGGTGGAAAACATTTTTTTTTACCCCAAAAATAATGTGAAAAAAGAAATTCCACAGAATCCCTGACAGCGGGATCGTCCCTTTAATGAAAATGAGGTTTAACCTGTGGAGTGGCTCAGAAGCTACCCCCATCGACCACTTTGGTTGACCACTGGCGTAACCGAAGGCCCCCGCAGCCCCTGAAAAGCCAGCGCAGCCCCCATAAACCCCTCCCCACCCCGGGCTGTTCGTACGGCTGGCCCGGTGAGCCCCGCTCCCTTAGTCGCTGAACACTGAGTCTGAGTGCCGGGATGTGACATCGCTTCCTAGCGCTCAGACGTAGGCAGCGTACGAGAAACACGAGAGAGCAGAAGCCATCTCAGGTGGACGGTAATGGTGGGAGGACAGGGGGTTTGGGGTGCATGTGTGTTTAAGTGAGTGTGTTAGTGTGTGTATGTGTGAGTTTATTACTGTGAGTGTATATGTATAAGTGTGTGACAATGTGTTACTGTGTGTGTAAGTATGTTAGTATGTGTTTGGGTGTAAGTATGTTACTCTGTGTGCACGTTAGTGTGCATGTATGTTAGTGTATTACTGTGAGTGTATAAATATGTAAGTCAGTGCAATATATCACAGTGTGTAAGTATGTGTGTATGTGTGTGTAAGTACAGTATGTTACAGTGTGTAAGTATGTGTGTGTGTAAGTACAGTATGTTACTGTGTGTAAGTATGTGTGTGTGTGTAAGTACAGTATGTCACTGTGTGTGTGTAGGGGCAGCATGGGGGCCCCCACCATAAGTCTCTCAGGAGGGCCCCTGCATTTTATGTTTCACCACTGCTGTCGCCCAAGGTTCCACTCCTCAATGGCCAAATAATGCTTTCAATTCCTCTTTCAATTAACTTTCCTTCCAGGTCTTTCTCTGCATCCCATAATTATTATTTCATTGCACTTCTTTCTACATTTTATCAGTTTTTAGTCTCACGTTGACTGGGATCTATGTGCTTGAAAGAAAAGAACTGGAAGAATTTCTGGTCTGAACGGACATGAACTGGTTAGCTCATCTATCTCTCTACTTGACGGATGATACCTGTTGGCTTGGACCATTGGCACCCAAGGGCCACTAAATTTGAGAAAATGAAGTTCCCCAAAATGCCGAGATCAGCAAGACATCTCAGCCAGAATCAATAGCAATCAAAGAAGTAGAGGAGTAGAGTGCCAAAACTACA
This sequence comes from Spea hammondii, assembly GCA_029215755.1. Lineage (NCBI taxonomy): Eukaryota > Metazoa > Chordata > Amphibia > Anura > Pelobatidae > Spea > Spea hammondii. Next base: position 6,157,555 of record JARDYJ010000006.1, read on the forward strand.
AGGGTTGGTCAAAAATGGCTGCCAAGAACTGGTCATATATTTTTTTTAAGCACACAAGCAATGTACTCCTCGTCTCAATGAATGATATGCTAACCTCCTGGCTTTGATAAACAATTGTTGTCTCCCAATATTCATCCTCTAAAGGTTTCTTGTTACGGACCTACATTCCAGTCTTTGTTAATGGTCGCTCGTGTCCTACAGTCATGTAAAGAGATCCAGAGAGCATTGGGAAGGCAGAAAACTATTTGGTCAAATTATTCTCTAAAGTTCTTGGAAGATAAATAGCACAGCCAGACCGGGGTTAGACGTTACTTGCTTAATGTGTTCCTTGTTCTTGGTCAAAAAAAAGTCTACAAGCCTTGTGGTTAAGTTCTTCTCCACTCTGGGCCAGTAAGACAGGAGAATGCTTTGTCTAGATGTATGTATACCATGGTTTGTCAAATAAAATACTGATGGGACAGAATGAGGCCCAACTTATGTCCAGGTCTCACCCCTACCTTCTACACCAATAAAGGTGGGAAGTCCAGAAGGTCTCACCAGTACATTTTACACCAACAAAGATGAGAAGTCCAGAAGGTCTCATTATTACCTTCTACACCAACAAAGGTGAGAAGTCCAGAAGGTCTCATTATTACTTTCTACACCAATTAAGGTGGGAGGTCAAGAAGGTCTCACCACCACCACCATCTACACAACCAAGGTGAGAAGTCCAGAAGGTTCACAACCACCTTCTACATCAATCAAGGTGGAAACTTCAGAATGTCTCACCACCACCTTCAACACCAATCAAAGAGGAAAGTCCAGATGACCTTAGCCTACATGACAACTAGAAACCATAATTAGGACTCTTTGGGCGTATCTGTGTGTTTACTAGCATCAAGAAACCGGGATTTCATGTATATTTCTTCAGACATCGACACTTTCTCGTCAGGAGATCTGTGTCACATTCCATAAGATGAAGATACTGGGGAGGGCCCCAGGCCAAAATCAACATTTCCAATCATTTTCTCTTTGCCGGTTGTATAATATAGACCCGTTCCAAGCGTATTGATGACAGTCTTCTCAGTGGCTTTGCCAGCTTCTCTTGTACTTAAATGAAATGTACACATAAGGACCATCCCGGGAGAAATGTCCTACGGATTCCACCTCCGCAGGAATATAATTAGGGATTTATCGATGAGTCTGGTGAACAGGGGGAGCAGACAGAGAGTAGAAACGGATTTTGGTATGGAAATGAAGATGAGTTAATGCACGTATTCTATAGGATATAGAATTTTTCAGAGTGCCCTCTAGTGTCAGTACCAGGTACAGCTGTGGTGTCACAGGGCACCGGTCACCTCCTCAGCGTACCTTGGCAGTGAGATGACTGGCAGCCTGTGGCAGAGTCAGCCTCATCTGATGTTTCAATTCTTGTCAGTCCCTCTAATGGAGAAGCTGCGTATGATTAACCCATTCCTCTATCAGAAGCAGTTACAGATCTCACAAAGTAGAGAAGGCGGTAGATAAGAGGAACAGCCTCCCAGCAGAGGTGGTGGAGGCTAATACAATGAGGGAAGACGAGACTAAGGGCCGAATGGGGCCGATCTGCCGGAAGGTACAGATGGCAGACCGCGATAGGGGTCAGATACCACTTATCCGATAAAGTTCTCTGGGTGTTGATTGCTTTTCCAAGACACCTGCAGAAAGACGTCTCTTAATAATTAACGAGATTACGAGCGGAGGCGTCGTAACACAATTAAAAAAAATCCGCCCCTCCCCCAACCCCCATTGTGGACATAATTTTTTACCTAAATCAGTAGGCCCATACATATATATTTTTATAAAAATAATTTCTCCCCTCAGTATACAATGTACTTTTTTTTCTGAATAGATAAAAAGTAGCAAACAGGAAGTTTGATGCTAAATGTTAATATTTATTTTATGAAGAGCAATATTTTTAGCAAATTTTTTAATAAAATAAATGTTTTTTTTAAAATATAATTTTGATGACATATCTTGAAAAAGAGTTGAGATTTGTGAAATTTGTAGAAATTTGACTTCCAATCTACTCCGCTTATCTGCCACCCTTTCAGTGACTTTTTCCTGGATTTTCAATGGTTCATCTGACGCGTTTCGCCGACAGGAAGGTCTGATCTGGCCCTGTATAATGTATCTTTAAATCCGAGAGATGAGTTTTAAGGCACCTTCCCATATTAACGATACGTCATGCAGGGCCGGCTCAGTCCTTCAGCAGGCGAAACGCGTTGGGTCATAGTGAAGTCAGGGAATGGAAATGTTTCAGCTTAATACATCTCACTTGTTTTAGGGAATAAACTTTTATTCTTCTTGGTGGTCCTTGGTGTCTTTTTCAGATTGCCCCCTGCCTGCCCCCGTAGCCCGAACACAAAGCAGAACACATAAGAATCCATTTTCTTCCCCTACACCTTTCGCAGTGCGTGGGTTTTTTATGACTGATAATCTCCCAGCGGATTATGGCACCCAAGATAAACATTTTCATATTAATTTGTCAAACAACGCGAAACCTTGTAATAATAAACAGTTTGAGAGTTTATACAGCGAGATGTGCGGAACTGTTACCCATGGGTTAACCCGTTCACGTCTGAGCCGGAAAGAGCCATCATTGTGTTATTATTTCCACAGACACTGCCAAAGTTATTGATCCATTAGTACATTTAACGAAGAGACAACGGAAGGGGGATGAAAGTATGCATTTTTATCGTTCGAAAGTCCCAAAATGTAAAAAAAAAATAATAATTAATAATAAAAATAATAATTAAAAAAAATATATACAATAATATAAAATAATAATATTAAAATGAAAAAATTTAAATCTTTCAAATGTCATTGTTTATGGAGGTGTGATCCCCGATAATTTGCGTGGCAACCGGCGTATTCTATTGCGCCGATCATCTGTTCGCATGAAGACACTGGTTGACTCCCTGGTAACCAAAAAAAACCCCACAAACCCACAAAAAAAATATTTCTATACTCAATGTGTCAATTGATCACGCACAATGTCATCATTGAAATATGGCTCAGTGAAATAGATTTTGAGTGATATTGAGTCATTTTGATAAACGTCCCCAACGCATTTCTCCCTTGTGGTTACGATCAGCAAAGATCCAGGACTTAGGCCCTTCACGTTATATCTATCACCAGATATTACTAAGTGGCCCAACTCAGAAATGTGAAATCAGTATCCTTCTGTGATTAAAACTGGAATCCATGTTACGAATGGTGGCCTCGTTGGGTTCTAAGGTCGCTCGTTGCAAAGTATTTCTAATATCCTTGCTGGGACGTTTCTAATAATAATAGTCAGTACCAATAAAAGCAGGTATGTCCTGGAAGGCTCTAAGAACATTTAGAAGCTACACTTTCTTGTGTAGGACGATCCGAGTATAATGCTTGTAACGCAGGTGGGTAAGTTTCAAAAGAGTCATGAAGCCAACTCAACAGACCTAAGTTGACCACACACCAAACCAAAGGAATTCTAATTATATTCATATCTAAAGTTACCGTTTAGTTGTCTCGGGTCGCACTCAAGTTTGACCAGTTGTGGGTAGACTATCCTCCTCGACAAAATCCAGTCTATTTTGCTTTAGTGTTCCTTGAGACCAAGTTTTGAGAATACGAGCTATGTCTTGCTTTCCATGGTGACCCAATCTCCAAGTTGATAGTAGAGCTGAAGAAGTTGAGTTGACCTCAGCGCCTAAGCTTGACCGTTAGCGAATAGACCTCCAAAGTTTGTGCAAAAAGTTAAAAAGGTTTAAGGTTCGGATGTTCCGTCTGGAATTCTGACTCTTCATGTCTTCTCGTTGCAGGTTGTGACCGTCTTCGCCCTGAGCATTGGAGCCCTCGTCATATATTTCATCGACTCCTCCAAGTAAGTTGTTTTGCTTCTTCAGTTGTGACTGGTATACCGGTAACCATTTATGTCCATTTGTCAACACTCACAATGATGTCCCAGTGACTTGGGTTCCACCGCAGGAAGGGCTGAGCTGGCCCAGTATGATGTATAGGTAAATCAACCAGATGACATCCAGGAAATCTCCCCACATTAACTATACATTATGCAGGGCACACTCAGCTGTTATGACTGGAGAAATGTGTTGGGGAGAACCTTTCATAATGCACAGAGAAGTCATGGATCCTGGTCTGGATCAGGAAACAACCGGTATGAATATCAAAGGAGGTTCCTGCCCCCTAGAGCTTACAGTCTATTGCAGCCACAACAAGTGTCTTAACTGGTATCACAAGTGTAGCTGCATTCGTTTCAGTGCCACGTTTTGGGGTTAAACGAGAGACTATAGGCATGTTGTCTTGAAGGCCTACACCGTGGCTTTCCTGATCTCATTGCCCACATCTGGGACCCAAGAAAAAGAGGCACAGGGCTTCCCCACCAGGGTCCATGTTCTCTCGGAAATGAAGGTGGACGAAGGCTTGGGACGTGGAGACTGGAGCTGGGATAGGATTAATGCCTGTACTTAATGTATCGTTGGAAAGGAGTGGTAAATTTGATTAAAAACGACGCACAGTAAATGCTTTCAGGATAATTGGATGGAGCAGGCGGTGAGTTGAAGTAATGGGTTGGCAGGGAGCTCAGGCTTCGACGGACGCATTGAAAAGGTACTCGTTATAGATGAAGGTTTAGATAAGAGACGTTCCTACTGCTAATGTAGCCAAATTACAAACAGCATATTCCAGAGACATAGGAAGCATGGCAGGCCTCTTACGTCCCATAATGCCCCGTCAACGAAGAATACAAACAGCTGGTTAGAGGTCTACATAAACACAATTCACAATGACCATCTTTACACCATTATTTCTTCCTCTTGCTTAGTCCTTCTTCTTCCTTACTGGCCCCATGCCTTTCCTCTCTGAGTCTCACTCCATACTACCCCAACATTGCAGAGCATCCCCCCCAACTGGCTCATGATCCCCAGAAAAGTGGGGAGTCTATCCAGTGCCATCGCGTGAAATCCAAGACTGTTGGCCAGTATGTTACTCCCACCCACCAGCTTTATTCACCCATGACCATTCTTATGAAAGCTCTGTCTTTCTCACCTCCCTCATCACCATTCTCACCCCCCCCCAAGACCTAATGTCCAAAAATGATTTTCCACGTCCCGACAGTCATAGAAATGGAATTCATCCGACATCCCGAACCGAGCCGCGTCTGAGCCTGCCCCCCCGCCCCCCGCTGATGTACTGATTCTCGGTTCCTCTAGCTGTGTGGGCCACGGACTTAACGGTTTTAAAACAAACAGCCCATGACTTTTTTGTTATCGTGTGAATCTATTCGCTGCCTGCGTGTTATTTAAACAAATTGGGACAGCTCTGAATTTCCAGGACATACATGGAAGCAGACAGTTACTGTAATCCAGAACGCGCCAGCAGTAAAGGGACGCTCAACAAGAGGCCCTTTGGATTTTCTTCTCAGGATTTGGCAAAAGCAGACGCGAGGCTCTGTCCTGAAAACGTTTATTTTCCCTTTTCTTTTTTATTAATTTGGAAAGTGTGGTTGTTTTTTTTCTTCGACACTTCCGAAATGTGTTAATAAAAAAAAAAAATGGGCGCCATTTATCACTGAGTTTAGTTATCTGGTGTCTTCTTTTCCCATTTTCCTTTGGCCTGTCTTCTGCCCGGATGGGGAGTTTAACCCCATTTACGACCCAGATGTCTCGACTCTCTGTGACTTAAAGGGGCACAGCACCTTTTAAAGCAGTCTATGGAAGCTGTGCCGACCCAACACATCCCCCATGATGTAAATGGGCCAGTTGGGAACATCAGGGATCTTTTCACAATATGGAAACTTTATTCAACCTAAATTCTAAATTTCATCCCATGATGGTGCTAATACCCTGATAATTGTTGGACCTACAAACATTTCCCAGTTTTTTTGTGCTTGGTCTGTGGCAGATACATTGACGACGTACACATGGAGACCATATCAATGTTCCCTGCTCCTGACAGCCTATCTTAAGGTATATAGGTGATGAATTTTTAGACTGATGAACGTGTCCTTCTTAGTCTTCTTCTCTACAGAACTCGATGGAGATGGCTTTTATTTAAGAGCAGGTAAGCCTGATGAAGGCTTCCTTGTGTGATGAGCGCCCCCACATGGGTTTGCTGAGTTAGTCCACCAAATCAATGGTTATGTCCATTGTAAAGACACGCTGTCTCTCGGGATGTTGGATACTGAGGCCGGAGAGACGAGAGGCTGATGCAGTTTGCTCTGGACTAGACATGTGTTTAATTCCACTGCAGCTCTCTCCGAAGGGTCATACATCACTCTGATGACTCCTTGGAGCTTCAGGTTGTTTTTTGGCTGGGATCATAATGACGGAGTGGGAAGATGAACCAAAAAAATCTTAAAATCTCTTAAATCTGGCCATCACATGTCTATCTGATGGTAGAGGTCCTAATGAGACACAGCCTGTCCGGCATAGTTAAATCAGTGAGCCGGCCCTGTATAATGTATACTTAAATCAGTGAGCTGGCCCTGTATAAGGCATTGTTCAATCATTCCTTTAATGATGCTTTATACCTGGCCATCCAAGCTATTCTTAGAAAGGAGGCTCATACAACTTCAGCTGTGCCCTCCATTAGTAAATTCCCCCATACCAGCTTACCATTCACGCACGCCTGTGCCACCAACAGGGTAAAATTAAGTTAAAATACCCAATTTTCTATCAAGCTATGGAAACCTCTTAAATAAGCAGCAATGTTTGGATTCAAAATGAAGCCGCCTAATGGCCAACGCCTGTGCGAGTGTAGCAAAAAACAATAATAGCGTATGTGAAGAAGATTGAAGTCCATCTAAAATTAATCTTAGAGGATTTATTAACGATGGCTTAACTGCGCCTGAAACGTGTTGGCTCCTTGGCCGTTTTATTGGGGTGAATCGTGTCATCGCTTATTGAATTCAATGCGGGTATAATCTTGGTTAAGGATTGTTGTGCGATGATGGACGCTGGTGAAGCTCGATATCGCCTTGTGACATCAGAATGACGAGTGAACGGCTATTAACTCTGACTACATGATGAAATAACAAAGAGAGATGATTTGATGAATGCTATATTTTTCGATCAGATGTCATGTCTCATTATGTATGAGAGATGATATGTTAAAGAGTTAAAGGTAGAATGTCTTCATGACTTGTGTCGTTTTTATGTGCTACGGATTCAGCAGCCTAGGGGCTTAATGTTCATGCTGGAAACCCAAGGTTCCACAATGCCTAAAACAAGATGTCGCATTTGGAAGTCTTGTCTTTACGGGCAACTTAGAACTTTGAGGTTTTTGAGCGACGGGCAAACCCAACAAGATGTTGATATTATACCAAAGGATGGGGGGGTGGAGCTGTTCCGAAGGTTTACTTGGTGCCACCACTCTAAACCCTCATCAGGATGGGCAAGTGGACCACAAGCGGGATTTCAACCTTTAATCGAATCAGATAGAGAAGAGCCCTCTGTCCCTTAACTTAGATCCATAATATCCAAATCAACTAGCCTCAATTTGGTCTCCATAGCCAATCCCTGTGTCCTTGTTTGCGTGTTAAACTTGGTCTTAAGCTTAGCCTAAGAAGTCCCTCATGGCTGCATATCTTTTTTTTTTGTTTTCTCAGTGATATTGAATCCTGCCAACACTTCTACAAGGACACCACTCTTCAGATAGACATGGCTTTCAACATCTTCTTCCTGCTGTACTTTGGTCTGCGGGTAAGTGTATCCAGAAAACGTCACATTACTTTTATTTACTGAACCTTAAGATATTTTGAAGGCCTCCCTGGGTCCTCGCTGGGCTGGGTTACCAATTAGGATGGACGCAGAAGTTATACTAACGTAGATGATCGTTGTAAACATAACATGCACTTTTTTCTTCTCTCTCCTGTTATCCCTTTCTCCTCTCCCTCTCTCTTGCTGTCTTTCTGGCCCAATCTCTCTTATATGTCCCACCCTTCTCTCTCTCCCTTCTTTCTGTCCTTCTTTCTTCTCTCTATTTTCTCTATCACTCTCTTTCTTCTCTCACCCTTCATTTCTTTCTTTTCTCCTCCTCTTCTCTACCCCAGTCTATTATCTCTCTCTCCTTTTCCACTTTCTCTTTATCTCTCTTTCTTTCTTTCATTTTCCCCTCCCTCTCTTTACTTCTCTCAGTCTCCTTCTTTCTCTCTTTTTTTTTTCTTCTGCCTTTCTTGCCCTCTTTTTCTTCACATAGATTTTACTGTATGTTCTGTGCCGATAATTTAATCACCATAATAATAACATAAAAAATAACTGAATAAATAAAAATGAATAGTTATTAAAAGAATACTCTTCTTGCCCTAAACTATAAGATTTTTCTCCTGCTTTCTTTAAAGAATATAAATACAGATACACTGGGATAATCAGAAACAATCAGAAGGAAAATCCCATTGGTTTCCATGGCAACTACCCAAATTCTGTGGATGCAGCCTATAGTGTTATCAATAACATCAACCTCTTTTTATCCAAGACAGTTTAGATGAATTTTCCCATTTTTGGCTCAAAATGCACAATATACCTTTAATTACTAAATTATGTTATCAGAGATATGATTGATGTGTTCCACCATGCTCGAAATCTTCCATCTTGTTCATGGTTTTTATCGGGAACCCCTGAATTCCTATTCTGTTGGTCATGTGACCCAGGAAGATGCTGCTGATTGGTTAAAAGGCTAAAAAAGAAAACTTATTATATATTTCCGTCTCTAGGTGATAATAACAATAATAATATTATTTTATTTCTTTATATTTAATATTTGATTTTAGGAATGTGTCGCCCTGTGGCACAAATTACCCCAATTTGCCAATTTACATTCATATTTAATCCTTCCATACGTCAATAATGTCAGTTTAGATCACGTCGACGTGTCTAGGGCCGGTAGAAGACGCCACAATCGCTTTATTATTCTGGTGTCACTTATAATTTCAATTAATTCTAGAAATAAATAAATCCAATCAGAGAAACCTGACCACTAAAGATCCCATTGAAATGAAATGTAAATTATTCAACGTTTTAAATACACATTTATAATCCGCTTCATCGTCCAGAGAGCTTACTGTATGATGAATTGAAGCCCAAGAAATAATGTTTCATCTAATTGAACTGTAAAATTTTTAATAAAAATTCTTATTTTTTTCTTTCCTTGTAAGACTGCCTTTTTAAAGATTTAACGTATATTTTTTATATTTTTAATTTAAATTTAATTTATTTTTTTAAATATTAAATTCTTTTTTTTTTTTTAATTAAAAAAAAATAAAATAATAATTTTAGTGCATGTCCTCGGAGGGTAACACGCGATGTATTGTCTTTTAAGTATATATATAGAATAGGTTATTTATTACAATCTTTGTGTTTCGACGCAGATTTTCTCATTGGCTCTTTTCTCGTTGGCTCTTTTCTCATTGGCTCTTTTCTTCTCTTCGTAGTTCATCGCTGCCAATGACAAGCTGTGGTTTTGGCTGGAGGTGAATTCGGTGGTGGATTTCTTCACCGTACCGCCCGTGTTTGTGTCTGTATATTTAAACAGGAGCTGGCTGGGTGAGTAATCAGGATCATGACGTAGAAACCCAGAACCTGCCAGCAGATCGGCCCCATTTGGCCCTCGTCCAGTCGCCCGTTTCTCCTGCTGTAAAGACTCAAACAGTCGTTGGTCTCGTCTTAGATTCAGGAGCCGTATGTCTATCCCATGCGACAGAGATTTGGTAGGAGCAGAAGGAAGATCGGGGGTTTGGGTCTACCAAGGCTTGGTAGGTCCATCATCTAAGGAACCAGGTCTTCCTGGTTGGCCGTGACCTTTACAGGGAAGGCCTATGGCTGTGGGGCTCTACATCTATTTTTGGGGAGGGCTATCTGATTGTAACGGAGGTTACAGGAACCTGAAACGGATGTTTAGGAGATGAGACGTAAAGCTCCTTCTTTAAGAGTAGCTATGGTTGGCCTACGAAATGGTTTCAGATGTTGCTTTGCCCAGGCTGGGCATTTAGAAGAAGAATAATGTTTTTTGTTTTTTTTTACCCCGTTTAGTTTATAAAGCCATATCCCGGCTCTCCCTTTCAGCACCATGGACAGAGGCTGGCTTTACGGAATTGTTGCTAACAGTTGCTGCTTTATTGACCTTACCCACATTTCTGTGCTATGTTATATTGATATTGATATTGATAGGCAGAGCTGTGATTGTAGACCTACACATGGCTTGTAGATGGCTATTTTATTACTCTACTGAGAGGGTGGTAGATAAGTGGAACATCTTCCCAGCAGAAGTGGTAGAAGGTAATACAGTGAGGGGATTGAACATGCATGGGATAGACATACTGCTCCTGAATCTAAGACGAGACCAACGACTGGTTAATGTTTGAGTCTTTACAGCAGGAGAAACGGGCGACTAGATGGGGCCGAAAGGGGCCAATTTGCCTGCATATTCTGGGCTTTTATGTTTACGGCTTGGTTTGATGCAGTTTTAAGCCGTTACCAGCTCTATAATCCTCCATATATTGTCACAATGTATTTGTGCCGTGTGCGTTTGCAGGTAATAAATTTATTTATTGCGTGGAGCTTTTTTCTATGTGCAAAGACTGCCCTCTAGTGGAATACAACGAGAACAGCATTTGTTTAGCCCGAAGTACATGTTTACAAAATACTAACATTAGTTAGTTTCTACATTGTATTAGCGCTGGGGGGTTATATTACTGTATACAGTGCTGGGGGTTATTACTGTATACAGCGCTGGGGGGGTTATATTACTGTATACAGCGCTGGGGGGTATTACTGTATACAGCTCTGGGGGGGTTATATTACTGTATACAGCGCTGGGGGGGTTATATTACTGTATACAGTGCTGGGGGTTATTACTGTATACAGCGCTGGGGGGTTATATTACTGTATACAGCGCTGGGGGTTATATTACTGTATACAGTGCTGGGGGTTATTACTGTATACAGCGCTGGGGGGGTTATATTACTGTATACAGCACTGGGGGGTATTACTGTATACAGCTCTGGGGGGGTTATATTACTGTATACAGCGCTGGGGGGTTATATTACTGTATACAGTGCTGGGGGTTATATTACTGTATACAGCGCTGGGGGTTATATTACTGTATACAGTGCTGGGGGTTATTACTGTATACAGCGCTGGGGGGGTTATATTACTGTATACAGCACTGGGGGGTATTACTGTATACAGCTCTGGGGGGGTTATATTACTGTATACAGCGCTGGGGGGTTATATTACTGTATACAGCGCTGGGGGTTATATTACTGTATACAGCGCTGGGGGTTATATTACTGTATACAGCGCTGGGGGGGTTATATTACTGTATACAGCGCTGGGGGTTATATTACTGTATACAGCGCTGGGGGTTATATTACTGTATACAGTGCTGGGGGTTATTACTGTATACAGCGCTGGGGGGGTTATATTACTGTATACAGCACTGGGGGGTATTACTGTATACAGCTCTGGGGGGGTTATATTACTGTATACAGCGCTGGGGGGTTATATTACTGTATACAGTGCTGGGGGTTATATTACTGTATACAGCGCTGGGGGTTATATTACTGTATACAGTGCTGGGGGTTATTACTGTATACAGCGCTGGGGGGGTTATATTACTGTATACAGCACTGGGGGGTATTACTGTATACAGCTCTGGGGGGGTTATATTACTGTATACAGCGCTGGGGGGTTATATTACTGTATACAGCGCTGGGGGTTATATTACTGTATACAGCGCTGGGGGTTATATTACTGTATACAGCGCTGGGGGGGTTATATTACTGTATACAGTGCTGGGGGGTATTACTGTATACAGCTCTGGGGTAATGCTCAAAGAAGAAAACGGGACCTCTCCTCGGCCCGTCTGGCTCTGGGTGACCTTGACGAGTCCAGCACGAGCTTTGAGGGATTTTTCTAAGCTCGGGAAGCTCTGGGAACGCACGCCGACTTGGCTGGGAAGCTGGGATCTGTAAATCCACTCCTGACCTAAAACATCCCATATTCCTGAATGCCGCGTCTGCTCGCTGGCGAGATTTAAGGCTTTCACTCCTATCGCCGTTGCTCGTGCTGGAAGCGAGCCTCCTCCGTAAGGATTTAGCTCGTTTTCCTGCCATATTTTCCTTCAGGGAAAACAGGGAGTATAATTCTCCCCCCCCCCATGGCAATGCATTAACACGCGTAGCTGCGGGAGGGGGGCGACGCGGCCAGAACGAGCTTCCCTAGAGTGTCCGAAAGAGGCTTACAGCTTTAATATCCTGATGGCAAATAGGGGGTTTTAAAGCACCGCTCGGGGAGGGAGTCTGTATCAGCTGAGGATCTGTTGAGACCAACGTCTCGGAGCTCCGTATTGTGCGTTCCTCTGCCGTGGCGGCTTCTACGAAGATCTCATTGACTTGGAACGTCTTCATGATCTTCAGCCAGCCATAAACTTTCTACCCTTTCCCGGTTCCCTCCAGCTCTTCTTGTGGGACATTAATGTCTTGGATGTTCTCCATCTTCTCCAGCTCCTTCTGCTGGTCCATTTGACCACCGTTGACCTCTTTAAGGACGACACAGCACTGACGTGGGGTGGTTATTTTAAAGGTCTTCTTCCTCCTCATCAAGCTTGAGACATGATTCCCAGCAAGATCTTAGTTTACCGGGCTCCCGGAGGAGCCACCAAGAGCGAGGTGTACCGGACAACGCGGAGACGCAAGAAATCCCTAGGAGACTTGTACCAAAATGGGTACCGGGTGAAAGCCGGCCACAGCCCCGGCCGCGGGGATAAAGCGGAGCAGACCGGATGGCGTCACTCCGCGGCCGCTTGTTACCAAGTGGCCTGTTACTGGGGTAAGGCAGGTGGTATTTATCGTCCGTTCTTCATGCGCGGTAGAGTATTAACCATGCGTTTTAGTGCTCGCTAGGTAAACAGCTCTTTGGGAAGAAGGCTCGGGACATGGGCATTGGCAGAGGGCATTTAGACAAAGACAGAAATTGCCCCCAGGGGCACATATGGTAAAGCTGCTATTTTACGCATGACATACAATCTGCTTGGTTATTTAGTGGTTAATCCACCGGAAATTTGGGGCAGAAATTCATATATTTATGTATAATTGTGTCGGTGCCTTTTAACAGTACAAGTTTGAGTTTGCTCTGTCTCCTGTAGATGACATCACTATGATGCACTATATGCAAATGTGCTGAATAATCTGCATATGGTGCCACTTGATGATGTCATTAGTAATGGACAGCTCTTTATTCATGAGTTTAATGTTGGAATTTGTAAAAGTGGTTACTAGAGCGATGTCCATATCAACAGTCCGCATGACCAGAGCGGGGGGGGGGCATTTTTATATTAGGGGGTGTAGCTAGTGGCATGAGTGGGACGGGGTATTTGTGTAACTGGGTGGGGTATTTAGAATAAGAATATGGGGTTTATTTATCCTGTTTAATTTATAACGCCTCGGGGAGGAAGAGTGGAGCATTAAGGGAGGAAAGAGGGGCTCAGGGGAAGAAAGGGGGCACAGGGGAAGAAAGAGTGGCTCAGTGGAAGAAAGAGTGGCTCAGTGGAAGAAAGGGGGCGACAGGGGAAGAAAGAGCGGCTCAGGGGAAGAAAGAGCGGCTCAGGGGAAGAAAGGGGGCTCAGTGGAAGAAAGGGGGCTCAGGATAAGAAAGGGAGAACAGGGGAAGAAAAGGGGCACAGGGGAAGAAAGGGGGGCACAGGGGAAGAAAGAGTGGCTCAGTGGAAGAAAGAGTGGCTCAGTGGAAGAAAGGGGGGCACAGGGGAAGAAAGGTGGGCACAGGGGAAGAAAGAGCAGCTCAGGGGAAGAAAGGGGGCACAGGGGACGAAAGAGCGGCTCAGGGGACGAAAGAGCGGCTCAGGGGAAGAAAGGGGGCTCAGTGGAAGAAAGGGGGCTCAGGGGAAGAAAGGGAGCACAGGGGAAGAAAGGGGGCACAGGGGAAGAAAGAGCGACTCAGGGGAAGAAAGTTGGGCACAGGGATTTGGGAGATGGGCTGACCACAAAATACTGTTAATAGTGCTTCAATTTCACCCCACAGTGGTGAAGCTAAGTGGCTGGTATGACGTGGTGTGTTGTGACTTTCATTCTTGTGCGTTTGTATGAATCAGGTGTTCTCAGGAATACACAGCACAACGGCGCAGACGGAATTTTATTGTTGTTGGTTTATTCGATTTTTTCTGACCTTACCCACCTTGAGATAATCCTTCCAGCCACTAAGTGACACAAAAGGCTTTATCGTGACCTGAGCTCTGATGGGGGGTTTCGTCAATGTCGTTCATACTAACAATCATTAAAAATGTAACTGTAACACCTTTTCCATTCAGTCGATAATGACTTTTGTGTCAACAAGAACATCATTTAGTGGCATCTCTTAATAATTGAGTTTGTGGAGGTATATTGGGTCTGGGATCGTTGAATAGTTATTAATTTTAAACGCCAATGGGATTAAATGCGTCGGTTGAGGCTTCATCTCGGGTCAAAACCTGAAGTTTGGAAGAAGTATGTGTTTACCTTGACATGTGTGTTACCTTGGTTCATGTCACAAGGCCATTTGCAAGCCATTCCTGCGATTAAAGGTCGTCCTTTGATGAATCAAGGTGAACCTCTTCGTGGCCTTTATCTGGTTATTGAAGGTGGATTGAGGTGATGGGACCATGTATGTAGAATAGATCTCCCGATGTCCACTATTATTCTGTGAATCTTTTTTTTTTTTGTGGTGGGCATACACAGGACCCGAGGAACCTTCTGACCATGGAGACCTCATACATCAGTGGTGTGGTCTCCTATCTTAAAAAAGATTAAGCCACTCCATGGAGTCAAGATGGCAGCTCACACTGGCCTGAAAGACATGGTGGGCGTCTAATAGATTCAAATTGGTGGCTTCAGGAGAGAAGAACAAAAGTGAACTCCGTTAAAATTATGTTTTGGAGTAAAATTCTAACATGTCCCCCCTCTTTTCCAGGTCTGAGGTTCCTCCGAGCTCTGCGACTCATCCAGTTCTCCGAAATCCTGCAATTTTTAAACATATTAAAAACAAGGTGAGAACGGACGCCTCGAAGTAGAACCTTAATGCATCTCTGCCGTGACATGCCTCGTGCATTACTTAATGTTTACGCATTTTCACGATGAAAGTGGCTTCTTGGCTTAGATTGGCTGATTTTTGGTCAGCCGACAAAAGACCCATTCAGTGCTACGAAGGCTTTCCATTGGCCATTCAACGTTCTACTCTAGAACCCTGTGGTCATTTCATGTTTTTTCTTCTAATGATTGGTATCACCGCATTGGTTGGCTGAACCAGTGGGAACATATATTAGAAATAATGTTCTTCTTAGGACCCAATCTTTGCCCAGATTGGTCCTAAAGGAAGATAATTTAAGGAAGTTAGTGATCCATTTAAAGGACCAATATTCCAAGATCTAAGCAACTGAGGTCTGAAGAGCCTACGGGACTGTACATCAGGACGTTACACCTGCACATGTATTTCCATGGCATGTTTGTTGTATGAACGAGGCTTTGCTTCTTGATCCTGCATGTGGGGGGGGGGGGTAACAGATGGCAGAGGGCGGGCATCCACTCGGAGAGGCATTAGGATTACAACAAAATCTCATTCATGAAATTAACGTCTCGCCATTCATAACACGGACAGGAGGCAGGAAGAAGCTTAACCCCTCGGTGGAAACAGGGCTTCAGTTAGAGAGGCTTCCTCTGTATTAGGCGTTTACCATCAGAGGTTTCATGTTTGACCCATGTCCCATCTCCTACCTTGTGAAAACATGGAAAAAAAGTATTTTATGTGTGGTGTTTGGAAACTACTGGCTACCAGGCTTCTAAATGATGCTACTGATTAATATTTCCCCATATAATTCCAATTTTTCTCAGTTCTATCTCTTAAAAACTCTTCTGGAGGAGCTTGGAACCTTGAAAAAATGGCATTATCAAATAACGTGATACAATATGTATGATCAAAGTATTAAAAATAACTTTTTTCATATGGCGGAAACCCAAATTTCCCCTGTCTCTTCCAAAATACGAGATACCAACTCTACTCCTCCCGTCAGCAGGACGCTGGCACGCATAGGGTGTTTCATGCCATAGTCTTAGTGTCAGGGGCCTGAATCCGGATTTTCCCAGATGTCGGCGGCAGCTCAGAGCAAACTATTTTTTTTCTACTAATCTAACCTAAAAATAGGATGAGCAGATGAAATAAATAATAATAACAAAAAAAATGGAGCATGAGGATGCCTCATAGCGCGGAGCATGCGGGGTGTGAAAGCTCTAGACTCTTTTGGCCTCTCTTTGTATAACATTGCTGTGCTGTTCAGGGTTGTCTATCTTCATTGTCATCACCCGCCCGACAGATACCATCATGTAGTCCAAGAGTGTTGAAGGGAAATGTCATGTATGATGACCTTCCAGCCAAGCGGGGTTCATTGACTTGTTGGAAGCCCATCCACGGAGTCAATCTTTTTTCTGTGGGTGACCGTGTCTAACATCTTCTCTTCTTCGCAGTAATTCCATTAAGCTGGTGAACCTCTGCTCAATATTTATTAGCACGTGGCTGACAGCTGCCGGCTTCATCCACTTGGTGAGTTTCTAATTGGTGGAGTATTTCCACGTGATATGGGGGTAGAACCCTGACCTTGCGCCTTAGAGTTAATCCAACTCCCACTGGGACAATATCGACATATTCCAAAATAACGCTCCATAGATGGTCAACTTTTCACACTGGATGTTGGAGCACATGTTTTGAGTCTAGTCAAGGGAAAGAAGGACGCATCCAGACAGCTCAACCCATGGCCCACGTACTTCACCCCATGTGTCATCACCTTTTAAGCTTTTAATTTGTTAGGATCATGGCACCTACCTGAGCTCCACCCACTCGTAACCTTCTTCAGCCTCTTGGCAATGTGTGGTCTTCATCTAGTAGAACTTTCAAAAATACCTAAGAAAGTGGTGGACACTATTTTTGACTCATATTTTTGCTCGTTTTTTCCTCCTTTTTTGTCTTCTAGGTGGAGAACTCGGGAGATCCATGGGATGATTTCCGCAACTCCCAGGCTCTCACCTACTGGGAGTGCGTCTACCTGCTCATGGTGACAATGTCCACCGTGGGATATGGAGATGTTTATGCAAAAACCACCCTCGGCCGTCTCTTCATGGTCTTCTTCATTTTAGGCGGTTTGGTAAAAAGCTTTTTGTTTTTTTGTACACTTTTAGTATTATGGTTTTACGATGGAACCTGCAGAGCAGTGCGAACTTCAGGCGTATACGAGGCACGGTGACATATGTAAATATACTGTCTTTAGGTCAGATCAATCGTAAACAGAACACGTTACTATGGAAATAGTACTACCAGAGTATGTATGACAGCCATGTTTCTTGATTCCACCAGTTGAAGTGTCTCGAGGCTTTTCCGACGTGATGTTATTGACTTAATCAATAACGTTTCCTTGGCCCAAAGTATAATATTTTTGGAAATACGCTTGGTGAGGGCCATAAACAAAAGAGATCTATGAGGTGGCCTCAGGGTAGATAACTTACTGTATTTGCTAAGAAGACCCCGTTAGTCAATTAATTCCAAAGCTTCACTGCCCTAACTTCAAAGAATCCTTCCTACTTTCTTTACTTAAAGAACTTGTGTCCTTCGGTTAACCGTTATAATGAAGAGGTCCACCAGTGAGATCTTTGAGATGGCCTCAAGGCAGATAAATTACTGTATTTGCTAAGAAGTCCCCGTTAGTCAGTTAATTCCAAAGTTTCACTGCCCTAACTTCGAAGAGCCCGTCCAAATCTCCTCTTACTTTAGTTAACCATTTAATTAACAGGTCTACCAGTGAGCTCCTCGAGGTGGCCTCAGGTTCAGGTTAGATGGTCGTCCTTTAGAAGTATCAGTCTTCGTATTCAGTGCCCGATGTTAAAACCCACTGCTTTAATGGAAGAATATGACACCTGGCGTGGCGGGTGCAATGCTCTGCAGGCTTCCATACGTTAACCACTTATTTTTGTAACTCTTTACAACCATAACAAGTGTAGAAGACATACCGTTGAGGCAAATAGCAGAAGAGCATCATTTTATGTAAATGTTATAAAGGGGGTGTGAGTAATGTATTCCAACCTCACCAATGAAAATGCTGACTTCTATAGAAGTATTGAGTATCACTGACTTCCTGTGAGTCACGGGCGCCATAACGTTCTTCTCCGGTCTATGAGATCCGCCTTGGGCCGCCCAGTAGTACTCAATACGTCTATACACGGCGGTCGGGAGAGTCGCGGCAGGTAGACTTATCCTCCCGGCTGCAGCAAGCTATTTTTAATCAGTTATTTAACAATGAAAAAGGGGGTTAAGAACAGCCAAAATTTCTATTAATTTTAATTATCAGAATCTGGGCGTTAACCCCTTCTTTGTCACGGGGGATGTGAAAGGCACCCTAGCAGAGAACGAGTTAAATAGCTCAGCGGCTGTTCTGTAATGCATTTATAAATATGATTTTTGTGGTTTCGATCTACTTCCCTCCTTGCCTTTTTTTTCCCCCTTTTTGTCACCCCCCTTTTTCCGTCCCCAATTATTCCAACAAACAATATGGACCAGCATTGTTCCAAAGCGCAGGCGGCTTTGGGGGTTCCTCCTTTTATTCCAGCCCTCTATTTCAATTACAATAAATAAATGTGGCGTTAGTTAGCGCTCTACAATGATACGTCTGAAAGCTCTTTCAGCTTTCCAACGGCAAAGGCGAGCGACGTAGAAAGATGTTGGAGAGAAAGGTCGCTAGATGTCCTTACGAGGTTGGCCGTTCTTTGGTTGAAGAACCGTTGAAGACCAGACTTTGTTATCAGGATCTGTTTGTTGTTTTAGGAGATTCCTTAAGATCCTGAACATTCCTTAAAGTTTCATCCATGTTGAATTGTCAGAGGAGGTCACTTTTACTGGTATCAGGTGAGGAAAGAGGGCCATTAGAGGAGGAAAGAGGGACATCGGAGGGGAAAAGAGCGGAATCAGAGGAGGAAAGAGGGGCATCAGAGGAGGAAAGAGGAGCATTAGGGAAGGAAAAAGAGCATCGGGGAGGAAAGGGGAAATTAGAGGAGAAAGAGGGGAATCGGGTGAGGAAAGAGAGACATCAGGTGTAGAAAGAGGGTACAGGGAATAGAAGAGGACCATCAGGGGACGAAAGAGGAGCATTAGGGGAGGAAAGAGAGGCATATGGGAGAAAAGGAGGAATTAGAGGAGATAGAGGAGAATCAGAGGAGGAAAGAGAGTCACAGGGATGGGAAGAGGTGCATCGGGGAATTAGAGGAGATAGAGGAGAATCAGAGGAGGAAAGAGAGGCACAGGGAAGGGAAGAGGTGCATCGGGGAAGAAAGAGGGCACAGGGAAGGGGAGAGGGGCATCAGGACCGGAAAGAGAGGCACAAGAGAGAGAAAAGAAGTAGACCAGGATAGAAAAGAGTGCCATCAGGAGAGGGAAGAAGGTCACAGTGATAAGCGGACTGGCCAACCAATCAGGAAAATTCCGTCCTATACCTGATATTACATCATCATTCACATATGTCTCTGATATTCCTCCCCACCCCTTGCATACATTGCATGCGCAATCTCCCACTTTTAGAGCAGGAAGTCGTCTGCGCTCGCTCCACCGTTTCACCCCAAAAAGCATCAGCCTTTGGAAACAATGCTTGCAACATATGTGTTTGTTGGACAAAACATGGCTCTGTGTTTATGTGAATTATTATTATATTTTTTAGAAGTAGCTATAAAACCAGTCCTTACCTCCCTTCTCCCTAATGTGTGACCCTTCAGGCAACATCACCCCCTTTTATTCGCAAACTTTGTCTATTCGTTTACGTTTTATTTTAAATGTGTCACCCATCTACCTTCCCACTACCCCCCGAATTTAAACATTTAAGGGGCGCACCCGATTCTGCCGTCCATTGTGACGTTTCGCCCTTAAGATTATTATTTTTTCAAAATTTTCCCTATATATCTACAAAATGTTTAATTTATTTTAATAAATACATATTTTTTTTATCGTACCTTTTTGATTGGCTATGTGTTGACTTTGTCTCCTTAAATGTATTTTTTCCCTAAAGATATTAAGAACCAGAGATGGGTTTTTTCAGTGAATATGTGATTGAAAACAGAAATCTCACGTATTATACTCAATAAGATATAAAAAAACTTTACTAGTTTGCCTGGTGTAACCCCAATTTGATGTTATTAACTGAGGCCTTCAAATTAAGATATTTAGATCCGAAAAAGCACACATTTTAGGTTCTCTGTGACTATTAGACTTGTTATAGTACCATGAAAGGCAGGTAACTTTTCAAACCATGAGTCTTCATTGGCTTCTTCAGTCTAAGGACAGCTTCACAGTCCAATGTAGACCAGTTGGGACCAAACCCAAGCCATATCCGCACTGAATTCTACTTACGTTCTACTCAAATTGAGTTGAGCATAGCTGACCTGGTCCTTAGACATCTTACTTAGTTGCAAGTACCTGGTGGTTAGTAAGTGGTTCCATACTTTTGGCCATGGTGGTGTGGACGTAGAATGGGGCCTGATAATCCTTGGTCTCTTGACCTTGATAAATATAAAACCCATAAATAATAAATTAATGGCATTAAGATCTCCATCGACAAAACTTTGGCCATGGTAAAGTCTATGCTCCCCGTCGTTGACTTGGCTTTACACGACAGTGTCCACTTGGGTGTCTACTTAAGTCACAAGGACTTACTATCATTGGAATGTCCTTGTTAAATGATAGAACCCTTTCAATTTGACATAAAATGTGGTCTAGTGTTTGTATTATTAAGCCAGGCTCTCAATATCCGGCTTTGTCGGTGTAAAACAGGGACGTTCAACTCCGGGCGACAAAGGCTTGAGTACAGACACTAGTTTATGGATATCACAGATTGAGCAAAGGAGATTCAATTAAAATTAGTGAATTCATTTGTTTTTGGGATTCAGGGATACGCAGAATTCCAGGTCTATCAGCAGGTTTCCAGGCCCGGAGTCCTGCCCCGGTGGTAGATATTGTATATGACTTGGGTGTCCAGCCTTGGTTCACAAGGTCCACCCCCAACATATAGATTAACACTCATAATTATTTAATAATAATAGTAATAATAACAGCTCACCCATTCCAGAAACCTTATAGCTATAGACTCAAACAATGAAAAGAAAAAAGTCTACTTATGGAGCAGCGAAATCCTTCTTACAAAAACACAAATTAGGCAGAAAATAAAAGCTAAATTAAAAGAACAGTAACAAAAAACACTACTACTACTAATAATAATAATAATAATAAGCAGGAATTTAGTACATGGAATGCTTGTAGTACTTGTTTTCACTCCTGTAAAGTTAGATTTGTTATTATTTTATTTTTTTATTTTGTTTATTTAATGACAATACCTGTCCACTGTCTTAGGATCCTATTAAGCACATTCACTGAAAATACTCATCATCTGGTTCTTAAAACTTTAAAAAAACTTTTTTTTAAGTATTTTAATGTTTTTGACTATACCTTTTTTTGTGAACTTCTTTTTTTGTGACGTACTCCTTTTTTTTTTCTTCTTATTTTATAGATATATATATATTTTTGGGGGTATAAATCTAGTAAATCCAATTTTTTTTGGAGCTCTTTTAGAAACCCTCGGCTGTGGGTGACTTCTCCCAGGAAAGAACGGATGGGAAGCAGAGCTGAGTTTGGGGAAAATTTACTGGACTTCCTTGTCTAAAACCTGACCTTGCCCCTTTTGTCATCTGACATACACCAGGTTTCAAAAAGTCTATGCTGTAATTAAAATCAGGAGTTTTTAAAATAATTTAATCCGGCAAAATTATGGGAGTTTTTTCAAAAAATATCCTATTATTTTTACACTAATAAACTGTTTTTTTAAAATTAATTTTCTCTTAATGGATTTTTTTTTTAACTGTAAATATTATTTATTATTTTAATAACTGTAAATTAATTAGGTGGTGTTTTTTAAATATCACAGAGTAGATTCAGGATAGTATATTCTACCAAATATGTTTTTTTTTTAATAAAAAATCTGGCCGATGCCATGTCTGGTTTTCAATGTTTTTGGTATTCACATATCTAAAAATAATGAAAATTTTTAATATATAAAAATATATTTTTCTCCATGAATTAGTCGGCCGTTGGCTGTCTTGGCCACGTTCGGGTTTTTTTTTTTTTTTATCAAGAACGACCAACTTATTCATGGAGAAAAATATACAGACGGTAGTCGGGTGTTTCTAAAAATAGTTATAATTTTGGAATATATATAATAAAATATTTTTCGCCATAAATAATTAGGCCCTTGGCTGGCTTGGCCATGATTGGCTTTCAGTGTTTTTGAGAACCCAAGAATGTGTCTCTTAAGAGCGTATCCAGCCTAGAAACGTTATTCACGTACCTAAAAATAATTCTAATTTTTAATTTATATTTAATATATTTTTTCTCTATAAATAAGACCACGTCCAGTCTTTGAAGATTTTTATTTAGCATTTTTATCTAGTTTATAGATGGTAGTCGCTTATGCCTAAAAATAATATTTTTTAATATAGAAAATAATTCTTATTGACCAAAAATGTGTCGTTTTTTTTCTGAAGGCTCTATATAGTCTACGGATTTATTCATTAAAGTCTAAAAATAATTCTAATTAAATAAAAAATGAAAATAAAAATAAAATCATATATATCATTCAGCCTAGGACCTGGTGTAGGACAGAAAAGATTTCGGCAAGGTCTCGCTTGATCCGGATGCTTCCAAACCTGACCTCTGTTCCTGTCCCGTGTCCTCTCTGGATTGGTCACCGACCAAAACCGACCCAAACCCCTCCATACCAAGCACGTCACTCTTTACGACAGACATCCTTTCTGTCTTTTTAGCCTTCTCTTCTGTCTCCTGTCTTCCTTCCTAGGCCATGTTTGCCAGCTACGTCCCCGAAATCATAGAATTAATAGGAAACCGAAAGAAATATGGTGGTTCTTATAGTGCAGTTAGTGGACGGAAGTAAGTATTGACCCGCGTGCGGTCTCAATGCTGCAGGGCGAAACTCTCTGCATGCAATTTGTCCTCTGTTTGTTTTTTTTTCTTCCCTGTTTCTCGTTCCACGCACTCAGGCAATGTTTGCCCGCTACGTCCCCGAAATTGCTGCTCTCATCCTTAACCGGAAGAAATATGGCGGGACATTTAACGCAACCCGGGGGAGAAAGTAAGTTTTTTATTTTTTTTTTATTCTTTTATTTTCAAAACTCTTATCATTATTTTTTTAGGATGACAAGAGTGGGACATTTTAGAGGTATTCCATGTTTGAGCTACAAGAACCCCCCCCCCTTTATTTAGTCTGACCAATGAGTGGCAAAATCCGTTGGTGCCTATGGTGAATATTTTTTAACTTAATTTTCATCAAGACAATTCACTAACGTCGGGCCAACCCATAGGCCGAGTTCACATTGGTCCTTCTTAACATCAGAATCAACTTGGCTAGGTCCTTGGCCAAAAACCAGTTTACCAGCCTCTCCATCCCTCAACACTTGTCCTTAGTCCTCTTTATATCTTCTATGGACTTTTAGGGTCTATTGTTTGAAATGGAGGCGTGTTCATGGAGGACCTCCATTGGTCGAATGTCTCGAGCCGATATACACAAAGTACCAAACGCCTTAATATATTATCTAAGCCCTTCGTGGCGTGTAACGATAGCAGCACGTTATTCTACAGGACCTACTTATCGCTTGGAAAATAATTTTTCAGCTTCTTTTTTTCGAAAATGATCCACTTTTGGGGTTAAAACTCAACATTTCTTTGGAAAAATTATTAAACAGATGGTCGGCCATTTCCTTTTTATAGAAAAGGGGAATCATTTCATTATTCACATCTACTCTCCCTACCACCGATTCAGTTAATGAACCCTAGAGGTCAGAAATAGAGAATGAAACAGGATCGGGGGGCTTGTGCTCGTATTGTTACCGACGCATTTCGCTGCGTGTGTTTGTTACAGAAATGATATAGAACTTTATGTATAGAGTTTGTGGAATTTTTTTTTTTTTCAAGAACAAAAAGAGTTCAATCTAGAAAGCATTTCTACATGGACGGAATTTGTCCATTGTCTTTCGGCCATGTTTTTTTCCTCCGGATGTTTTTGGAATATCGTCACAACAACTGCCCTCGCAGATGCGTCTGCTTATACTCCTGTCACTCCATTATTCACGTCTCTCTTGATTCTTGTAAGACATGCTCAACATCGGAAGTAACATTTTCTCTTGAAGGCCAGCGTGACGTCCCTTCACAGTGTTCTTCAAACGTAGATCTTCTGGAACCAAAGGAAAAAACTAAAAAAAAGTTGTGTGTTGTTGCCGCTATGACCACTCTCCAGACTGGAATACCTTTAAAATTTCTACTCGAGTCCGAAATAGGATGTCATGGCCTCTTAATGTTTATCTGCTCCATGAGGTCAGACGTAAGACGTAAAGAAACACAGAAATGATTGGCCTCATGAGCGTCAACGTCATCGGTAGAATAAGAGATGATGTTAGGTGCAGTCCCATGTAGTTATCTGTGGGAAACCTAATATGTGTTCGGAAAAAAATGAAAAAAATATATATATATTTTTCGTATTTTGTGAATGTTAAAATGCTAGAATTTTCTAATGACGACCCACATATTCAAAGGAAAATTTTCAGTATCCTAAATACCAACAATTTTTTGGGATCTCCTGATATGAGCTGAGGTGGTTATTTAATCATCTCACGTTGACTCGGCCAACATCTGTTCTTATATCAGAAGAATCAAAAACAATACTCAAAAATGAAGAGTCTTGGGGAAGTAACGTTGAGATCAACACACTGGTGGCCAACTCCTTGGTGCGTGAAGTCACCCCCATCACCAGAAACCATCCATTCCCTTCCTTATAGAGATGACCCTTGTGGGTTCTATAGACCCCATTTCCTCCTTGACCAAGGGCGGTGGGATGTCATGATATCTGGTGCATGAGGGTACCGAGCTCAAGGTCCCTCACCCAATACTAGCAGGCGATGAAGCCACGGGTTGTACATACCATCTATATGAAGCCACTGTGAAGTCTTTCTATTAGGACCATAAGGGTCCTAATTCTACTTTAGAATTCTAATTCTGTGGCCGGCCTGGTTTCATGGTATTTGTCAAGCTCTAAAATCCTTTAAAAAAATCCATGTTTTTAATGGAATATATACCCACTAATTGTAGCACTACTAAAAGGTAGTGTCTGTTTCTGTTTGACTTAACAGTAAAATATATATATATTCATAAAATATAAAATATGATAAATATAAAATGTAAAATAAATTCTGGATTTGGATGGGGGAACTGGGTTCTTACAGATTGTGAATTTTGGCTCTCACTGTTTGGGACTATTTTGGAAAGTATCATTTTTGTGTGTTTGGTAGTTCCCTATGGTCCCTTGGTTCCTGATTTGGAAATCCTTACATTCAGGGAAAATCCAAATGCCATTGGCCAAAAAATCATTATTACACCACACATAATATTCGCAGCTCAAAAAAGTTAAACTTTAGACTGCTTAAGCCTTAAGAAGAATGGTAAAGTTGACTGAACGAGAGGATGTAGCCCAGGCAGTCTATCAATAACAACTTCTTAATAACGGTGGCCCATTATCATGTTGACTCCAACATCTAGTAGACTGTTGTGGACGTAGTGTGGTGGAGGTCGTTGGCGGTGATCACAAATATCTATGGGTGTTGGGAGAGCAGGTCCATCGGGATTGTCCATGGTAACTCATAGCTGTTGACCGTTGACCTGTAGCTATAGGTTCTTACTCAACATAGTTCTGTGGTTATGTTTTTTGTTTTATATTGGTCTTTTTTCTAAGCTACATGGGACTGCATCCGCAAAAGGCTCAATTTACTAAAATTTGGTATTTGTTAAAAAATTTGGCTTTCTACACCACATCCGTACCCCTAAGGTTTTCAAACCACCATCGCTTGATCACAAAATATACGTCATCGGAACCGGGTGCTTATCCTAAATCGAGCTTGAAATCGGACTGAAGACTCAATCAGTTGTTTGTGACCCCCGAAAGTGATCATTCTAATGAAAGGGGCGGCCAGTCCCATTGGTCGTCCTCGATGATGGAAAGCTATCTCCAAAATGATGTTGGTTGTGCTCAACTATGGAGAGCGTAAAATCTTAGGGGTACTGGGCAACCAAATTAAACATTATTTACAACAAAGAGGCCATTACATTAAATCCATTGGGGTAAAAGAGAAGGGTATCCACCATCCATTTTTTTAGCCTTCCATCCCACCAGCCCAAAAAAAAAACGATATCCCAGTCCCACCATAGATCCTGAATTTCCAGCTGCGTGTCGACAAAAACACCAAAGGATTAGAGCAGTAACGTCGGTACTTTTCTACTTGTGACTGTGAAATTCTATTTATCAAATATTTTCAACGTTTTACCCACCGACCACTAGTTTAGGGAATCTATCATCAAAATAATGTATTTGTTCTTTTTGCCTGGTTTTATGTAGGTTCTATTTTTCCAGAACTTTCTATTTTTTTGTATTTTTTTTTTTTTTTATATATCTGTGATCACCCCGGACCTCCACCATTATCTAATATATTTAATTAAACATATTATTTTTTACTGTACTGCCAAACTATAGGGTGCCTC
This sequence comes from Spea hammondii, assembly GCA_029215755.1. Lineage (NCBI taxonomy): Eukaryota > Metazoa > Chordata > Amphibia > Anura > Pelobatidae > Spea > Spea hammondii. The sequence goes on from JARDYJ010000006.1 coordinate 6,184,233, forward strand.
CCTACTCCAATTTATGCTGAAACTATACTCTAGTTTTTACTGCTAAAACTACTTATTTGATGGCTTTCAACGAAACAAACAAAAAATCAGATTTCACAGTTTGATGCAAGAAATGTCATATATTTGAAATTTACTAAACACACACATTTTTATGATGGATTCCCTTAAATAGTATTGTAAATGGTGGAAAGTGTTTATTTTACTGTTGAGGTGAAACAGACAACATATCTAATATTGTTACAAAGAAAAAATATATTTTTTATATTATATTATATCTCAGAAACCTAATTTCAAAGCACGGTTTGGGAAATCCTTGCCTTTGCTAAACTATATCAATGTGAAAACTGCATTTTCAAGTTCATTTTTTTTTTAAATTAGGTAAATTGTTTAAAGAAATAATGAAATGACGTTTATTCTTCATTTTCTGTTTTGTCCATAAGAGGGCGCCTCTAGCCCACCAGAATTCACCTAGTTTGAGGATTATGTTCTTTCTGTTGGAAACACTTCTGAAAACTTCTTATATTATTTCTCTCTTTTTTAAGTTTTCAAAATAATTTACTTTATCTTAAAAATTACTAAAAAATAAACACTTTAATTTTTTTTAATTTTTTTTTTAAAGTTGGTTAATCTGTTCTGCATTTTAAAGAAATAAGTTCCTCGCATCTTTGTAATTATTTTGGGGCTTAACCCCAATTTTTTATAGATTGTCTAGCAAAACACTAGGACAGCTACACCATAAAATATATTATTCAATTGGATTGATTTTATTTCTGTGTTAAAACATTCTACAAACAATACAATACTAACATAGATTTTAAAAGCCAGTACCAGCAGTGTCAATGTAATTTCCATTTGTCAAAATCAGATTTTCTTTATTTAAAAAAAAATCATAATTAAATTTGATTTTGACAAAGAGAAATTAAATTGATAAACAAAATACAATTGCAGTTACTGGATATCACCACTAGGCGGAGCTTTCTTTAAACCTATTATAATACTAACAAAAAGTGTTGTTTATTGCAAAGTATTAACAATATTAATGTTGTGATAATTATATATTTGTGGTAAAAGTTAAAGTATTCCCATTGATTGTTGTTGTTGTCCCCGATCAGCTATTTCCACAATTAATCTAAGAAATTATATATGATATATTTTTTATCAAAACTAGTCGTGCACAAATAAGTAAAATTGTTCACTATTGAATAAAACTGTTACTTTTTTTTTATTATTTGGTCTTTCTTATTACTATTTATTATGTCTTTGTTTACCATTTAAATGTATTGTAATTTTTTTCCTGTGATTTAAAATGAACATTTTGCTTGCGCAGACTGGAAATAATGTGTTCATTTTTTAATTTTAATAAATATATATTATTTCTGCAGAAATAAACATCATACATGGGTCATTTTAACCCTTTATTTTTTCCCCCATTAAATGTCATTAAAACCAACATCATGACCTTTTTATTGCATAATTTGTGATAAACTATCCCACCCCCTGAAAAAGAAAGATGGCTGCTTCCAGAAAAATCCTGTGCGTTGTACAGATATAACGACATCTACCTTTTGGGGCAATTTTCCATTAAAAAATTGTATGCGCTTTGACGGACATTTGCTTCTCTACAATCACCTTTATTTTGGTAAACAAAGAAATTAAATTGTGTTTTTGTAAGAATTAAAAAAAAAAATTAAATAACCTCCTAAAAATTATTGCCAACCCCCGTTAATCCATTTTACCATTACCTATCCTACTCTATTTCTGCTGAACTTATTTATTATTATTAAAAAAATATTATTTATTATTATTATATTTCTGCTGAATTATTATTATTATTATATTTCTGCTGAATTATTATTATTATATATTTCTGCTGAATTATTATTATTATTATATTTCTGCTGAATTATTATTTTTATTATTATTGCTATTATTATTATTATTATTTCTCAGCTGCAAAAATACATTTTGTGTAATGAAAAGTCCCCATTTTAACCTCCATGTACCATAAAACACAAGTTTATAACTGTTGGTAAGTTCTGACTTGCTTTTCCAAAATGATATCTCCTCCAATTAATTATATTATGTGTTAATTGTTTATGATTGCGTCTTGTTAAATATTTCTCGATTGTTACGTTATTGGCTGATGACTCTTATTTTTGTTTTTTATAGATGAGGACCATATCAAATTAGTTTAAGCTCTTAACCGGTGATATTTTTTCCTTAGAGCTCCTGACTCAGAAGAACCGTCAGATCTTTGAAGGACGTCCCGTTTCCATTTCCTCGCCCCCAGAACCGCGCCCTCATTAAGTGTTTGTTTTTTGTGTCTTCCAGACATATCGTGGTATGCGGTCACATTACTTTAGAAAGCGTCTCCAACTTCCTGAAAGATTTCCTACACAAAGACCGCGACGACGTGAACGTGGAGATCGTGTTTCTGCACAAGTGGGTAGCCGGTGACACCAGCTTTATTAAAAGGGCTTTCGCTGAGATCACTGTATAGATAATACACCTGTGCATTCAAATTCGTACAAATTTTAATCTAAAATTTGCCGATTTTGTTAATTCGACTGATGTCCGTAAACAAGGAAAGGCCTCAACAAAGCAAAGGAGAACGAAGGTGAAACTCAGAATTGTCTGTCACATGCTCTCTCAGTGTCTCTACCTTTTCCACAGCTCAGCTTCTTGCTCTCTGCTTCTTCTCCTTTTTTCTGTTTTTTTGTGTCTTTATTCTTCTCTGCTGATTGGCTGCCTTACACTGATCTACTGGAGCACTTCCCCATCATGGCAGAGTCTTTGTGTCCACCACGGGGTCAACCTCTCCCCTGATTGGAGGTTGTTCCAGTGGTGCGCGCCGAGGCTCATCCCAGATGCAGAAGTGCTCCAGGAGGCCAGGGTAATACTGGGGATCACCAGGAGTAACTGATCACTGAAGAAGAAAGAAAAATGAAGAAGGGAAGCACAAGAGCTTTGAAGACACGGAGAAGGGAGACATTGAGAGAGAGAGAGTGAGTGACAGCGAGTGAGTGACAATGAATTACACTTCCAAATAAAAAGCATGCCCAGTTTGGGCCGAATGGAAAGGTCAGGAAATGAAAAAGAGCGGACCAAAAATGACAAATTACTCCAATTGGTTTTGGTTCCATGTGCACAAGTCTACCTTAACCCCTCTTCCCTGTTGACATGGACATTAAGGCTGAAATCCATAAATATGTATTTGCACATGTACACGTGATAGTTTAGACTCATCACCCAGACACAGAAACATAAGATATGATCTCAATAACTCTTGAGATGGAAGTTAACCGGCTCATTTCTTGGAATTCCCCCACATTTTCCACCTCAAGGCACTGTCCAGCTGAACCCAAGAGTATAGTCCATATTGAAATTACTTTGGGAAACTTCAAAGATATTTGGCGAGGGTTGGATTCATAGACCCTTCTTGTCATTGGCATCTTCAAGTTCCCCCCATACTCGTCGACTAGCGAAGAGACCCCAAGAACTCCCCGATATCACCAGCTGTTCGTCAGCGTGCCATACTGTCTTCAGAAGAAGACATTCTTTCACTTCTTTCATACACTGGCGGGAACCCTCTTATAACTGTAAGAGCTTTTAGCCGAGGACATGTTTGTTCACCGTTACCTCAATACCCTTGAGATTGGGCTTTGTGGCCGCACTTTCGTTTTGTATTTTGGGGGAGAAACAATATTTTTTACTGTTTGTTTTTTAAAATGTATGCCTCTTTTATATCCTGACAGCATCTCCCCAAACCTGGAGCTAGAAGCTCTGTTCAAAAGACACTTCACTCAGGTAGAATTTTATCAAGGATCCGTCCTGAATCCACACGATCTGGCGAGGGTTAAGGTAGGTGACCTGGCCATCCAAGAACCGTTGTATAAGAACATACGCTACATGAATGGACCTTGTTCTTTGTGCATGCTTGACCAAGGCTCATGAACTTTAAATGAGGTCTAACTTCCTCATCGGATTCCATGTAATGTTAGCCTATGTTACTGATAGGGATGTATTCACTAAGCTGTGAGTTGTAGATGAGTTACAAAGAGTTTGATCTCATCGAACTAGATGTGCTAAGACATTTTTTCCAGTTTCTTGAGTGAAGAGTGTCTCATCCGCCATTAGCGTTGTTGGCCAGCAAAACTTGGGAACGCTAATTCCTGGGAGGGCAATGGTATAACGTTACTTTTCCGTTAATGACAGTTTTACGGGACTTGTTCTCTTAGATTGAGTCAGCAGACGCGTGCCTCATTCTCGCAAACAAGTACTGCGCGGATCCTGACGCAGAAGACGCATCCAACATAATGAGGTATGGGGTCTTGGAAACATTATTTTGCAACACAGGGTTAAAAGTCCATTAGTTTAAGTCCATATTGAAATTATACCAAGGTCAACTGGACACAGTGCCTTTTGTGGGCCCATAAGCGCAAGGTGGAAGGAGACAATACAAAAAGTCCTCTCATTGCTCATTAGGTTTCACAGAAAATAAGGAAACCTCAAAAGAACTTAGCCCACTGGTTGTATTGCCTAATATTTATCATTTTCTTCCTGATAGAGTCATCTCCATCAAAAATTATCACCCCAAGATACGGATCATCACTCAGATGCTGCAATATCATAACAAGGTGAGCTGAAAATAAGAATATTTACCTTGGTGTCCATTGGCTTACCTTGACCCACTCATTAGATGACTCTCCACCCAGTGGAAACCCTGGTGTAGATACCAGAGGGGGATAATTATTGACACAAGTCCCGAAGAGAACGATAGGCATGCCTACGTACTACTTACATCTCTTAACATACACTTTGTGTTGGTTTGATGTACACCAGGCTCATCTACTCAACATACCCAGCTGGAATTGGAAAGAAGGGGATGACGCCATCTGCTTGGCTGAGCTGAAGCTGGGTTTCATTGCTCAGAGCTGCTTGGCCCAAGGTCTTTCCACCATGCTAGCGAACCTCTTTTCTATGCGCTCCTTCATCAAGGTAACAGCAATTCAAGAGCTAACTCAAACCCGTCTATTCAATACAGTAGTATTTTAATTCTCATTTTATACTAATTGTAATACTCATTGAGTACTCATACCCAGCAACTTCCTTGAGTTGGTTTCCGTGGAGCTCTTCCTTCTCCTGCTCCATATGTGGAGTGGGTTGGGGAGTTGCTGGGCTGGAAGGCAAGTTAGCTATACGCAGGTCTTGCCCCATTAGTTGAAAAAAGTGGTGGCTTGTAGGTATACAAATCTACTGGGAGGCCTGGTAATCTAATGTGATACCCCTAGGCCACATCTGGAGATATTAATTCTGGCAGTCCTAGGAGAAAGAGTTAAAAGAAGGGAGGAGAGCTTAGTGTATGGGGAGCAACTGGTTCGGCAATTTTGCCCCCAGATACCATCGGACCCATCTTTGCTATATTGAAATACTCCCTAAGGCTTAAACTTACAATAAACATAAAAAATAAACCTCTCCTAAAATCTTAGATACCCTTTAAAATACCCCGACAGCCTTTTGCAACTTCTGTTTACCCGCAAGCTCTGTTTCGTGACAGATCGAGGAGGACACGTGGCAGAAGTACTACTTGGAAGGTGTGGCTAATGAAATGTATACCGAGTACCTATCCAACGCGTTTGTGGGTCTCTCATTCCCAGCGGTGTGTGAGTAAGTACAAAGCGCTCGTCCAGAGCTGAATGCAAGTCAGTGCCGAGGTCACCAAAAATACAGTTATGATGATAGAACATACGGATACGTAGACGATCACCCAGTAAGAACAACAAGGAATGTTGTATGTGGATTTATTTTTGATGAGGGGGGGTGATGTCTTGGTGCCGTTGTGCCGTACTGGATAATGTAAACAGGACACAGTGCCCACGGATACCAAGTAACAAGAGACAAGGTGACCGTTTATTCCGGTAGCTTCATGCTTCAGGTTTCGCCCCTTCTCTTCTGACCGTCGCTTTCTCAGCCGTCTCTTCAAACCGTCCTCTGTTGTCTCCTTGGGAATTGTAGGTTGTGCTTCGTGAAGCTGAAGTTACTGATGATAGCCATAGAGTACAAGTCAGAGAAAGGAGAAAGCAGGTAAGTTACTCCGGGAGGCCCGTAAGTCGGCATTGAAAGAAGGTTACACGTCTCCGAAGCTGGTTGGGTTGTGGGTCAGAAGCTCCATGAGGTTCTTCACAAAGGTTTCCATAGTTCCCTTTTTCTTTAAAAGCAGGAGGTACTCATGCGTTTTGAACTTCCCAAACCAATAGCATCCAATTTTCCAGGGAGGTCGAAAAACCTGAGCATTGTGGCCCTCAAGTCCGTCTAGGAAGCTCACCTCCATCACATGGAGCGATGGTTCTCAAAAAGTTGCTATAAACTTTTTTTTCCTCACAAAATCCATTTTTGTATCTGTCTTCCCGATTTATGGCCAAATTGTTGTCAGGTTCCTTAGCCGAAGACAAGGAACGATCCTGAATCCGCTATCTGTTCAGTACTAATCACATGTGGTTTTTTTGAACTCGAGAACGATGACGTTGGGTTTTTAGAGACAGGTTGGAAATTCACCAAAAAAAAAAAAAGGCACATTGGGTTATGGTCATTCTTGCCATTATATAGCCCACCCTCAAAAATGTGTGAATGACCCCAAACACGAGCACCCCCCACTCCCTTCCTTCACACCCCTGTGAATGCCACATCTAACTCAACAACAGCCTGCCCCGAATCCCTTTACTTTTTAGACAACTAACCTCTCCCCACCCTTATGTTTTGACCCTTTGTTTATTTCTCTTTTGTTTTTATCTATCGGGCTACCAAGACCCTCAAACCGTTGGTGTTTTCATTGATATAGTTATTTTGCACTTTTTTTTACCTACAAATTTCAATTACACAAATTTATGACTTTTTCATAATTGATAAAAAAAACTTTATAAAATGTATGAATATTTTCTAATTCTTGGTATACTATATATACATTCATTTTTTTTTATTTAATAAGTAAACTTATAAAATTTTGGAACCCTGAAATTATTAAAGCAAGTTCTAAATAAATTTTGTACTTTTTGAAATTTATTTTTTTATATTTTTTTTTTTTTCAAACTTTGAAAGCCCGAATTAATATGCTTGAACAAAGTCAATTAACTAAAAGTAATTTTCTTGTCGGTAACAAAACCATAGTGTGCTTTTTAAAACATTATATCTTAAACTCAAACATTTCACTCGCCTGTTGTGTACGGCATAAAAAAAAAAAAAAGGGAAATCAGTTTGAGAGGTTTGTACCAAAGAAAATAAGACAGCATTCAGATTTAATTTCAAATATTTGTATCTTTATTTTAATAATTATTTTTATTTATGTTATTTAAAAAAAAAAAAATTAAATTATTATTATTATTATTTTTTTATGGGGATTGATGTCTTGGTGTCCATGCATTTCTTATCAAAGTATTTGATTGGAAATCTATATATTTTTTTTTCTTGTTGTTTGCAGAAGCAGAAAGCGGTATGGCTTTCAACATTAACTCTGCCTAACCCTCCTTCACCAAACTTCACCCTAACCTCTCCTCCTCACCTCTGGACTCATATTCAAGAGCTCCCTCCGAAGAGAAAAAATAAAAAATAAAATAAAAACCTCCGGTCCTCCTATCTCCTCATCCGTATACATGCACATATACGCCTATGTATACATACGTATATGTGGATATGTTTATACACACCTCTACATATGAGAGATGCAAGGGATGCCCTAAAATGTATCATTCAATTATTATGATTTATGTATATTTTATATATTTATAACATTATTAAATATATTTAATATAATATTATAATGGGAATATTTCTCCAATATATAATATATCCAATATAATAAAATTAAATAAAAAAAAATAAAAAAAATGTAATTAACTAAATAAACTCAGAAATGGTCATGAAATGTTCGATCTCTCATATGTAATGCCTGTGTGTATAGCTATATATTTATATATATATTTATATAAGTGTATGAATGCCGCACATGTATCTTTAAGCATTAGCATGGCGGAGGTATACATACACCTATATCCGGTTGCATCTATATATCTACACACATATATATATGTATTGTGTGTATACACGTATACATGAATGCATATATACAGCCATCAAGATAAACCAAGAATGCATTTTTTTTATTTATTTTTTTTATTTATTTTTTAACAATTATTTCCTATCTTCTCAGCCTCTCGCTGTCGCTGTAACTTCTTTGCAGGAATCTGGTTAACCCTTTCCCTGTCAGACAGACTACATTTTAGTGGTCTCAGCTGCCGGTTAAAGGGTTAAAAGAATTACTTTATTTATTTATTTATTGATTTTGAGGTTCTCTTTCCCCCAGTGATGCTGTCTGTCTTTGGCAACGTATCGTCTACGTCTCCATCCCAGTTTTTGTTGCTGCACCCCGTTATCCCTAATGTTTCTTTCCCCTCCATGACCTACAATGGTATCTTTAAAATGTTCCAGCATTTTCATGTCACAAAAAAATAAAAATCACATATTTCCATTTTTTTTTTTACTTTTTCATCCATCATATTTAACAATTTAAAAAAAAATTACCCCTTTTTAAAAAAATTTAATTTACAAATTGTCTTGCCTGCTGCGCCCGGGATTCGAGTACCTCTTAATTTAATAGAGAAACCCAACCTCAGAGCTTTTAATACCAAAAAATGATATACATTTTTATCCAACTCTTTCTCTCTAATGAAGCATTTTTTTGTTTTTAGTATTAGAAAGAGGCTACAATAAGTATTTAAGAACTGTTTTTTATTCTATCTGAAGTTTTCTTATATTTCATAAATTTGTCGATATTTTTCAGCCCACAAGTTCATAATATTAAAAAAAAGAAATGTAACTTTTACAAAAGTCTAAATAATTGTGAAAAACAAAATACTTCAAGTGAGGTTATGAATAAAAAAAATGGCTGATCTATTTTTAACTTTACCCTCTGTATTTTATTTTTCATTATTTTTTGGGGAATTTTTGGTTAGTAATAGTTATTTTTTTTCCCAAACTAAGGCGTCAGTTCCTTTTCCTTCCACACGAGGGCGCTGACGGTTATATGTAGGTTTTTGCATCTATATCGTTATCGAAGTCTCTCTATGCCAATGCTTCCTAGAATCTATGGTTCCCGTAATGCGTTTGGTTATTATGTATAGCCCTTCATGCGCGATACATGAACACGAGCCTTACCCAGTGTGGTCTAGGTTGGATCTCGAGCCTTGGTAAAACCCTTCTTCTCCGGTGTTTTATCAATCTGTGTTATATCTTACCTCCTCTTTTCAACTCTGCTTGAACAAGATCTCCTTTTTGCTCCCCTGTGCTATTATTTATATGAAAGCGCATGTAGCCCAACCTTTTCGCCCGTCTTACCCAATTCTCTCGCCCACTTGTGTCTTCGCCTCCTCATCCATATCCGAGTTTGCTCTGTCCTTTCCCATGTTGTTGTTCCCAACCAGCTTGGTGTTGACCCCTGAAGTCTCGATGGTCTTCTCCAGCTCATCACTTTCGTCCTGTCTTGTGTGCTGTGTTTCATTTGCTTCTGACCTGACATTTTCGGCCCTTCAGTTGTCCTCTAATTTTTTTTTTTACCCCCTTTACATGTGGGCGTGGCTTTGATCACTAGTGTGCGTGTGTATTTTCATGGGGGGAGGGGGAACTTCCTGCATGTTTTGGTCACTGCAGAGAAGTTATTGCAACGTGGAGAGTTGCAGTAGGAGTGCTTTTTCTGTCCCATCGATGCTTTTTTATGTCGCATGACCTCATTCCGAGGGTTGGCTGGTAAATTTTTGTTCTCAGAAATCCGGGTTTCATTGTAGAGCTTTCTGTGGACAAACTGAGTGTGCGGGGCTTGGCATGGACCCCTTCTGTGGTTGTTTTTATTTGAGGAAAGCTGGTGTTTCGCTTTGCAGCATTGAAAGGACGACAGCCTTTGGTTGCATTCTGAAAGCACTTCTAAGAGCACGGGCTAAACTCAACTAAGGTCAGAACAGGGCACAGACCCTTGCTCATGTCTGAAAATGGTGACCAAGGGAAACCCACCCATGAAAAACCTTGTTCCCCTGGTCAGAGTTTCTCCTGTGATGTCTACGTCACTACTTGTGATGTCACATTGTTGGCAGAAAGAAGTGGTTTCTTGTTCGGAGGTGGCTTGCAGAAGATACAGAGAGTCAACTGAGATGTCCTCCTAAGTGTGGACTTACTAATAATTACAAGAAGGTCCTTCATACTGGGACCTTCCCATTTGGAATCATGGTGGCCCATTGACCGTTCTGCTTTCATAATGCAACAAGGCTGCCTCGAGGCATGTTGTAAGCGCATGGTGGATAATCTCTCTTGTGCCTTGCATTTCTTTTGTCCTAATATACATTTTTTTTTTTGGTTCTTGTTGACATCTTCCTTTGGTGAACAGCATGGACTTTGCGGACATCAAGGGGTGTTTTTAATCTGAGCAGATACCATCACGGTGGCGTGCTTTTAGCGTTTGCAACTTAAGCACATGCGATCGAATGGCACGTGGCGTGTTGAGTAAAAGGTCTTTACTGCATGGGTGAAATGGTACAGAATATCTAGATTGTGGCGTTGGGATGTTGTGCCTGCCATTTTTTTTTGTGCTTGCATGAGGATGACAAAAGAGATCTGCCCCCCCATTTTCCTACCCCTTACCTGCACCTCCGCAAAATTAATGGTAAAAAGGGTTTTTTTCAGATCCTAGAACTAGATTTAGGCATTCGTTGTTGGTTGCCGGAAGGGTAAATTATACATGAGTTGTATCGCATTGCGTAGACCCTCTGACGAGACGATGTAGACCCTCCGATGTATTGCGGCTCGTAATCCATTAAGCAAACTTTTCTCTCTCTCTCGCATGGAATTGTCCTTGTCAGCTACACGGGATGTAAATAAAGCGTTATACCTTCTCTTAGACAGCGTTGGCACTTTGCAAATTGCTCCGCATCGTTTTAATGAGAATCCCTGGGAAGGAGACAGGATTACCTTGCCACGGTGAAAAAATAAATAAATAAATTGGCAGGCCCATATATCTTCCGCCTTGGCAATGAACTGCGTTTCAAATAGCTGGTTCTCCTCCGGGACCCCCGAGAGATCTATCAAACTTCAAGAAACGAGGAGGCCCGTTTATCAACGGCTGCGATCCCTCGCGGCTCTTTGTCAAGTAGATGTGACACGACGAGAGACAGCGCCTTGTTTCGCGGAGCTCCAAAAAAAACCAAACTAAAGATGGAACGAGACGCCGCGTACGAGCGCGGAATTGGTTTTCTTCGTGGATGTTGTAAACACGTGCCGAGAAAATACCCACAATGGTTATTATAAGATACAGAAAGATCGATTATAGTCCTTATCGGGGGTTGTTCCTTGGTCCACTTCCCCACCACCGCGTTCCTTGGCCCACCTAGCCGTTCTGTACCATTTACCCTTCAAGTAACCGGTAGAGGACCCGTTCATGCCATTGCCATTACATTGACCCACAATTCACTTGAAAGCCTTTTTGGGGGAGATATTAGTTGGGGGAGGGTTGTTAAAAATATATATTTTTTTGGTCGAAATCACCTCCATTTTTTTTAATGGAGGCTTGTGAAGGTCCACAGCTGAGGTTGGGGTTTTTGCCGATGGCTTGTGTCTCCAAAATGAGAAATGGGACCAAAATGAAGTTTGTTGACTGTCCTTGTGTGTTGGAATGCGGAGTAAAAAGAACGAGAGAGAGGCTTGGCTTGGTCCAATGAATCTTACTCAATAGGAAGCATGAATTGACGCAGCAAAATGTGTGGTAAAATAATCCATCTAAGCGAGCCGAACGAGCTTCTTCCCACCTTTTTTTCCATGATGAGGGTAAGGGCCGTAGAATCGAATAATTCCGATAAAAATTGCGCAGGTTACTGAATATCATAACCTACGTGAGGACTTCATGGTTGACCAAAGATAACTCCAGGTAGCAGTAGATGACAACACCCCCAACAGGCTGAATGATTAGGAAGGTGCTAAGTTTGGAAATAGATTTTTGGTCACGGCACCATCTTTGGCCCAGAATCATTGCACTTCTGCCCTGTGCGATACCATAGACTCCATGGACGGTACTAGCCAACAGACCACCTGTCTTTGTGACAGATAACATGTACTTCCAAACGTGGGCATCACTGGGTTCAAGTCTGTCAATCCATCTCTCAAAATTCTCCGTTGACCCCACCGTCCTCAGAGCCATAACATAAAGAGCCATCTTCCCATCAAACCAACGAAGACCACAACGAAGTCGCCAAATCATCCACCCACCAGCGACTAAGACTCCAGAATGTTAAAATGAATACACAACCTTATATGTTAAGGCAGAATAAAGTAGATTTCAGCTAAGACCTTCCAAAAAACTGTATTTTTCGCCAAATCTGTAATATCTCCCTGATCATTCCAACTGGAATTTCAACCAAAATCCAACTTAATATCATGAAATCGTCAGCAGCCCCCCCCCCCAATAATTTATTACTCTACAAAAAAAGTATTTTATTGTGAGGAATGTCACATTCCTGGAATAATTTTGAAAAATCGTACTTTCTCTTTTAGCCAAAATAATTTTTTTTAAGATTTTTTTTTTCTTCCTATAAATCCATGCGTATTTTAAGGCGAACCGAGCATAAAACCCCTCCAAAAATATGTTTAGATATTTAAATCCCTCGCTTTACAGGATTTTGGGGCGTTTCAAAGATGGAAGGGGGTAATGGTTTTTTTTAACCAGTGGGACTTTACAGTAAATTTTTAATTTGTGAATTCCTGCCCCGAGATAATGCCTAATTCTTCATATATTTCTCACCAGAATTATAATCAATCCTGGAAACCACCTGAAAATAAAAGAAGGCACCCTGGGATTCTTTATCGCGAGTGACGCCAAAGAAGTAAAAAGGTAGGACAATCAATTATCGTATTCAAGTTTTTCTACGTTTTCGGCAAAATGTAAGAATTTTTAAGTCTTTTTTACGTTAAAATGGGTTGGTCAGCGGACCCGTCCAAAATTTCAATTTCAAATTTGTAAATTCTCCCCGTAGTATGTAAAGGTAGCAAAAAGGGAGACAATTACAATGATTTAAGATGCCATACCGTGATACAAAGCCGTATGAAGGTCTGGCTTGTCTTGGCCATGGAGGAGGACACCAAAGAAGTCTCCAACATCCTTCTACAAAATCTTGTTGAAGGCCTGTTGGACATTTTGGTGAAGTATCCAGGTCCGGGGGTATCCCTCGGCGACCAAAAGAGATAACTTTTCTCTCAAGTACTTAGAGTTTAGTGAATTCAACCCAAAAACTACCACACAATATATGTTCCAATGACCGTACAATGCTACAAAACTTCAAAATGTTGACTAGAAATATGTGATATTTTACATAAATACATCTAAAAATGGGCGATAGGCTCAATACTTGTAAAAAATGGAAGAACATCCAGCCTTTTCTTCATCAACGAGGTTTTAATGATCAATTAGATAACCTCGTTGGAGGACAACCTCACATTGTCCTCCAAGACAAACAGGAAACTCCTTTGTCGGCCATTTTGAACTCAAGAACGGGGAACGCGGATAGTTCAATTGGTTGCATTGTCCATGCCTTCCCTTATGTATTCATGCTGCGGTTTTACCCGTAGGGCATATTTCTACTGTAAAGCGTGTCACGATGACATCACCGACCCCAAACGGATCAAGAAATGCGCCTGCAAAAGACGTGAGTTAAACCTTTGTATGTTCTAGCCCCAAGACCTTGAGACCCCGCATCGGCCAAGGAGCCCACCAGCTTAAGCGTTGTTTAAGCAACAGACGGAAACCCTCGTTGGTCCGGCTCCTCCGTTAGTTTCAGATCAGACGGACAGGCCGGCCGCTTGTGTTTTAGCGTCTCCGTCATCTTCAGGGATGTGTCTGAGGATATGACCTCATTTTTAACACGTTGTCTTCCAGTAAAGTACGACATTCCTCGATTTACTAAAATCAACAGTAATCCCCTACAGGCGGTCTGGATCCTATTAACCCTTTTTTTAAAATAAAGCAATGACGGATGACGCGTCAGGGACATAATAGTTGATGAAGTCCATTCTTTGGACCTCGTATGTTCACACCTCGTATGGGCCCCAATTTGCAAACATTTTACGAAATTTCCAGGAATTCTATAAAAAAATTACCAAAAAGTAGCAGAATATATATATTTTTTTCTAATAATTTCTCATGTCTATGTAACCGGGCTTGAATGTCCCATTAATATGGGGATCATGTCTGCAGTGAGATCTGTGTAGGGTTTTTGTGGTCATTTCTACGTAGGCATGGGTGGTAGTCAAAAAAAAAGAAAAAAAACTATAAATCCTGTTAAAAAAAAAAAAGTAAATTTATTATTAATAACTATTTTATTATTTTTGTTTCTTCTTTTTTTAATTTAATTTTGTTGTTGCTTTTTTTTTTTATATTATCTCCATCTGCTGCATTTGGACAATATTTCGCTTAATAGTTGTGTATTGTGAGTACACATAGAAATTTACGATCACGTAAATCACCGTGTTAACCCCTTCTCTGCTGGAAGGGCCAAAGCGGCCCTTCACCCTCGGCAGAGACAGTTCTTAGTGTCTGTGTTACATAACCAAAACCATACACCGCATGTGTGTTCATTCTTTTTTGTATATTTGCCCCGTTCCAGTGTGTTTTTGTGACTCTGGAGAGAATACAGCAGATATTCACCCCCTCCCCCATTTGCTACTGAAAACCACCAAAAAATTATTCCAGTAGGGTACCTATTTTTGGATTGTTTATTAGGGACAGTCATTGAAACTTTGCAATGGATCTACAAAAAAAATATATATTTTTTTTTTTAATTATATTTTTATATATATATATTTTTTACAAATTATTTAGATGTGCAGCAAGGATACCTATAATGGATATAAATATATACAGTTATAAGAATATTTTTATAAAAAATATACATTCATAATATATAATATATTAAAACATATATATAATATATTTAAAAAAACAAAACAAAATGGCGTCAGCTATAGGCAAGAGGCCATGTCATCCACCCACGGGAAACCTGTTTTTTGGATGCCACATCATCCACTTGACACAATGGACCTTCTCCTTCTTGGCCATCAGTGGTAGGTCCAGGTATTATCTGATAGTAGAGGAATCCTGTAATGCAGGCAGTGGCCTATGGCGGTTTTCCATGGTTACCCCCAAAAACCCCCCTTTTTGTCATAGACACCTATTTATTATGTCTGCTGAAAAGCTGGACGCGTATCACATGCCTGGTGTAGCCAGTAAGGGGTGATTCCTGCCACCTATAAGGTCGTTGGCCTGGTTTTTATGTTGACCCCCCCACTCCTAAGCTGTAGTCCCCATGGGTCAGACTACTTTTGGTGCAAAGTGCTTCAAAATGGATATTCTGTTTCCATAGTGACTGCTCAACATTTAGAACTGACCACCGACCTCGAATCGTGGAGAAATGTTGCATGTCGTGTATGGATGTACTAAGCTGCACACTCCCAACTACGGTTAATAAGTGCCACTTGTGGCCCCCGTAAGAGCCTAATGTATAGTCATGGGACCAAAGCCTTGGGCTGCTTTGTGGTCAGTTCCCCACTTTGGGTCCTGTCCAAAAACTCCAATCACAAATGAAATACAGAAGATATTTTTTGGTTGGAAAACACATATTTTCCAAAAGAGAAAAGGCCAAAAAACCCTTTAATTCATTCCAATTTGATCTTAGAATTTAAAATGTAACCAAGAAGGAGAGTGGTTACGGACACAATAAATTGTCTAATAAAAAATTTGATTTATTCGCCATATCCCGTAATATTAGGAGCTAGAAACAAAAACTGGCGATGACCCCGATATATGCGGCCACCTAACAGTATTGAGGGGAATGTTCTCCGGATGTTTCTAAGAATAATAATTTAGGAGCTTGCGAAAACAAGATGATAAATAAGACCTCGGAGGTTTTGTGATGTGAAGAACAGATCCCCGAGGTCTTCAAAGTTTGTGAGATGTGAAAGGGTTGTTCTAATATGGCTAAAATACGTTACATCAAAAGTGGCGTTGAAAGTCGAAACTTGGGTTTGCAATTATCATAATGGAACCCCTAGAGATCACTGTGGCATCAAACAGCCCTCTCATTTAGTGCCTTCTCCTGCCATCTTGGGGTCTTTAAGGACCAAGTTGTTAGGATGGCCTAGGAGCTCTCATAGAACCCTAAAGACTTAAACCCAAGGTGAAAGTGGATTTGGCGTGGCTGGTGGTGATATCTTTGTGACTAACGTATGTGTTTCATGAAAGTGGTTTCCGTGTGCTGTGTGAAGCCGTGAGAATGCTGGTGGAAAGACCATGTTCGTGAATAGGCTGTGCCAAGAACATTTCCCCATAATTAATGAGTGTGTCTTCGAGGTTGCGTTGTCACGCGTGCTCTGTCTATGTTACCGTCAGGATGAGTTGCCATTGTCCTATTCATCTGGGGTCTGGTGGCCAGTTTCTGGCATCCAAGAAACCACAACATCTATGTCATTGTATGTTGTGGCTCTTCGCTGCCAGAGAAGGCCTCGTTTTATGCTGTTCCTCCCTTTTACTAAGTAAAGAAAAAGCGTCTCCAGCCTCAGGTATGGTTTTTGAAGGCACAACCTCTTAAGTTGAAGAACATCGATGCCTTGGTTTATAACCCAGCTGGAGATTCACGTGTGCTCCTCAGCATCAGGCCGTAGGGCACATGGAGCATCAAAATCAGCCACGGTGCCAACGCATCACTCAAGTGCTAAAAGCCGCACCTTGAAGAATATCTTGACCCAAGACTGGTTTGGATAGACCACGGTCAATAGCCCAAAACTTCTCTGTATCATTCACCGGTCGTAAAGATCTTACCCAAAGAAGCTGCGGTGAGGGGGTTGGAGACGCTATTTCATACCGATTTAAGCTTTGACAATTTAACCTCTAATCTGCTGAAGGATCTTTAAGTCATTTGTGTGATGCATGGAGCCCTGACCGATGCATGGAAGTCATCACGCCAGGACCTGGTTGTACGTTTATCACCGGCAGATGGTTTTCCACCTCCCACATTTCATACCCATTCAGGCCACACTTTCGGTGGACCTCTTAGAAATGTCGGCCATGTTATATTCTTCTCTTATTGTACCGCCAAAGACAACACATATGCATCCGATTCCGTTCCCCCTGTTATGTCACAAATTACGATGGAACTTTTTGGTTTGCAAAAATTGGTGCCTTTTTTATTTTTGAATTTCAAAAAGTTCGTGGTTAATGTTTTTTTATGAATAAAATGGTTATGAATTAGACAAGTTTTCTAATTAAAAAGTTCCCCCCAAAAAACATGGGTTTCTTAACCTTTCCCATTAAAGAAAACCGCTATAATCCAGAAAAATATATTTAGTAATGGAAATTTTTTTTACGTTCCCATAGTTAAGAAATATTACATAATTTTCAGCCAAATCCTGTTTTTTTATCATTAATAAAAAGTCTGTATTCTGAAACATTATGGTTAAAAATATGATTTTTTTAAAAAAAAATTTAGTTTAAAAAAAATAAATAAAAGGCAAAATAACATTACACTACCCCGTTAATTTTCTTTTTTTAATACTCACTTGGTGAGAACTGATTTGTAGAGCAGAGAGTATAAAATGCGTCAGGCTGTTATGGTGATTGATTTTTTTTAAAACATTTTTAATAAATTGCGGTGGCCAGCCTTTCGAAGACCAGATTCTACCTTCCTGCAATTTCCTCATTAAAAATAATTTTAAAAAAATGCTGTACATCATGGGGTCTCCTCACTAAAGAGAGTTTGCAGGAGTGCTGAACATATTAACTTGATGGTATCTCTATGCAAACCCAAGTGGACTTCTCTTACGAGGAGGTCTACGAGTTTGCCGGAGAGCTGAACATATTAACTTGATGGTATCTCTATGCAAACCCAAGTGGACTTCTCTTACGAGGTCGTCTACGGTGGCCCTGTATATTGTATAGATGAAGTGTAATGTTCCAAAAAAAAGTATACATTATACGAGGCCACCTTCATGAGAAGTGAGAAGCTCTCAGCTCTCCTGCGACCTCCCAATTTTTCTTTCCATGAGGCCGTCTCCAGAATTCCACCTCACTCACGCCATTCCATCTTGTAGAACAGTTGTAGAGAGAATGCCTTGTTGTCCATAACTACATTATCCTGCATCTTGTGTCTAACTGTATAAACATGATTGTATATGTGTGTGTCTTTCTTTCTGTACCCTGCATTAATCTTTACCACTCTTACTGTCCCTTTCATCATTACTGCGATTTTTTTAGCCAAGATTTCCATCCGCAAGAGGCTGATACAGGCATGTTGTTTGGGGTGCTCTGAGATAGACTGCACATGCATGTCAGATACTAATAACATGGGGACCTTTCAGCAAGCCTTCCCACACTCTCCTGTCTCTGTTAATGATACCTCTACCAGTTTTCGTGGCTGTAAGTTCCAGAACCATACCGTTCCATGTTTCGTGCCGTGCGTGTGTGTGTGTGTCTTTGCGTGTAACGTTGGATGTGTCTCGTGTCGTAATTTGTGTTTCCGTAAAAAATGTCTTGCCGAGCAGAAAATTATTCTCAACCTCAACAGCTAGAGCTTGAAATAGTTCATATTGGCATTCCTTAGAGAGGACAACCCAGCAAAGGGTGATTGTAGGCTATCAAGAGAGTTTGGGTGTTATGGTGGAATGTCCGAAGGAGAAGACATTATAGGAGTTAGATGCCCGTTTTATTCATTTTGACCATTTTGTAGAAGTCATCTCCCGGAACATCACATGGAAATCGTACCATGTAGATCACACCTAGATCATTAATGACCCCATTTCTATGTTTCAAACTGTTGACCTGATTGACCAATGTTTATCCCAATCACCTTGCTAATGGCTTTGTGGGTTCTCTCGTTGTTATAACAAGTCCAGAGAGACCTTAAGTGTATCTCTTTCATCGTGGTGGGATCGAGGCTCAATTACGGAGTAATGTGAATGGATAGAAAGCCTTTGGCCCTCTGGGAGTCACGCAGCGATAGAACGCTTGTAGACCAATTAGAAGAACATCTTATGGATCTTCATAGGTTGGTGGTATCAGAAACACAATTAACGAGTAGTGTTTTGACTGGTAATTGAGGAAAAAGCATGCCAAGACAGGTCTGACTTTTCGCAAAACCTCTCATTAAACCAGACCAGACATTGAAGGTGATGCCGCTCTCTGATTAAAGATGGCAGCAGCTGGGTTCCTTAATGAACTGGCTGAGCTTGGCCTGATCATGTTTCTGATTTTACTTAATTAGCATCACAGAAAACCACAACAGCGTCTGAGCTCGCCACCTTCAGATGTTAAGACCCATGATGCTCGTTAAGGCTCATTAGATCGTTACAAGGGTCCTCTCTAATTTAAGGTCCCTTAGAGATCTTCAACAGCATCTAAGGTCCTTCAAGTCAATTTGCCAGGAAAGTTTGCGGCGGGCTTTCTACATACCTATTAATCATTTCATTACCTTCTTGAGGTATTACAAAATGCCCGATACTTAAATATTAGCAGTAGGGGAGGCACACAAAGCCTTTTTGTCACCATTAGATGGCCCACCAATTACATTTTTTTTGTAAAAAAACAATGTTTAGCATAAATTTTAAGAAAAACTCGAGATATCTTCAACTTTACTGCTAGATGGTGTCACTTTGGATTTATTGGGGTCACGTATCACATCATACGTGTACTTTAGACATCAAGTCCATCTTCCACCAGTTTTTTTCAGCAGAGCTGTAGAACGTCGTAACGTAACCGATCCGTTTTGATACAATCCAGAAGTCGCTAGAAGGCAGTGTTGGAGCACAAAAAGCACTTTCCATTTTTCCTGTAATCCCCTTTCGATGTTGTCGTACGCGCCCGCACTGATTGCCTGCCTGCAGGAACCATGCCTGTGCGCCGTGTCCTACGCTCAGGGACTTATCCGAGGTGACGTGGAGATTCTGTTCGCTTCATGCCTGCTCCTCAGCCTGGCTGGTCTTACCCTGCCTGACACTTTGCCCCCAGCAGGCTTCGCAAGCGTTGTCTTCACTATGCGGTGGAGGACAGGAGCAGGGCTCCGTTATGTGCTCTTTTGATGTCACATCCCACCACCGACTCCATGTCGAGGTCATTCTAGATGACCATAGGTAGAAAGGGACCATCCAGGACCACCTTTGATTCTATCATCACTCAACCCAAGAGGCCATAATCTAAAACGTATCTACCACCCTCTATTATGTTTGTTAGGGTAGTACTGGACTAGTACAACTGAAAAAAAAAGACATTTAAGGTAATGAAGTTTGTTTGTTCACAAACCATAAAACAAAATTTTACATTTTATTAGGATTTCCTACAAAGAATACATAAATAAAAAATTGGCAGAATTTCCATAATAACCATGGCCACTAGGTGGTGCCACTGCCATATGGCAAAGTAAGTCCTAATCCTGTTTCTTCCCAAAGAAGCTACATTTTGCCTCAAATGCTGTGTCACAGAAAACGCTATATTGTCCTTAATACTTATTTTTTAACCATTTTTTGGGGGTATTACCGAGATCTTCTCTCCCAAACCACTCCATAAGTTCCATACCAATGAGAAGCTGTTGCCTACATAATAAATACACATTTATACATTTATTCGGGAACAATTCTGGTAAAAATTTCAGGATACATCATTAGCATACCCGGTCAGCACTGCTCCTCCGGTTCTCTGGGCCAAGACCCGAATCCTCTGGGTCGCGGGAGCTAGGTCTTGACACGCCCCGCTCCCCGACCATTTTTTCCTTTAAATGGGGGAACGCCCCCGACGTCAGCGGAACTCCCCTGATGTCAGTGGGAACGCTGCCAACGTCAGCGGGAACTCCCATTAACGTCAGTGGGACCGCCCACCGACGTCAGTCTGCATTCCTGGCTGCGTCCCGCAAGGGTAGCCGGAGCCCAGAAGTTCCCAGGTATGCCCATTAGTTACCGTGGTAACTACTCCAAGTTTACTCCCATTGCTGTTATACAATACACCCAAAACCTACCCTGCTTCTGAGAACCATTGGCCTAAATGGGGGTTCTTGGTCTAGACGGCCCCTTGTCCAAGTAACAATGGTGACCCTTTGGGATCCCAATACAGAACCAAACCATTCAGTACTCTGAATGGATACAGATACATGCGCCGAGTGCCACTTGATATGATGGTCGCCTCTATGATGTAATAATAACCAATTAGGTCTAAAACTGTAGGTATAATACTGGCCATCCCAGCATGCATTGCTTGTCATGGTTCTTTCTACGGAATTCTACCTTTTTTTATGAGTACAGTTTCCTCTCCTGGTCTAGACTGGTATCGTACCCTTGACATCGTTAAATCTGATCTGACTAAATTTATGGAAGTTGGTATCTGCTCGGAGGGCTCTGCCGTCTGCATATGTTGCATGTAGATTTCAGACAGAAATTTCCATAATTATTGTTGGTGCGCTACGAGGAACGAAACATAGTAAGGACAAGGGACTGTGTCCCCCAGAGGCGATGGTTAGAACATGAAGAGGAGAAAGAATAATATAGTTTACTATAAATGCGAGGATAAATCCTCCGCTAGCTAGGACTTTGTTCTTTCTGCTTGCGTTTGTCAGGTTCCTTAAGACGTAGAGGCATCATTGCGCTTGTTGGGGTGAGTTCAGTGGGTTCCGTAAGACGTAGAAACATCATTGCGCTTGTTGGGGTGAGTTGAGTTGGTTCCTTAAGACCTAGAGACGTCATTGTGTTTGTCGGGGTGAGGTCCGTGGGTTACTTAAGACGTAGAGGCGTTGTTGCATTTGTCGGGGTGAGTTGCATGGGTGCCGTAAGATGTTGAGATGTTGTTGCATTTCTCTGGGTGAGTTGAGTGGGTTCCTTAAGATGTAGAGACGTTGTTGAATTTGTTGGGGTGAGTTGAGTGGGTTCCTCAAGATGTAGAGATGTTGCTAACTTTTTCTCTGACTTACTGGATGGGTCTTCACAGATATCCTGGTGGAAATAGGTAGACATTTTCTAATTAGAAAAGGGTCCTGCTGTCCTGACAATTATAACCATTGTGGGTACACACCAGCAAACTCACAATAGATCCTTCCATCTTGATCAAATTCACAGGAGATCCATCCATCTTGATTTAATTTAATTCAATCACCTCTAAGGTGACCCTAGAGGTGGATGCCCTTAACTAGAAGGATTGGAAGGTGGTTGCAAGGCTTCTTAATAGGGGTTCAATGGTTTTAAAGTGTGAACCTTTTCATAACATTGACTTGAGGTTGGCTTTCAAGACAACGATGGTCTACAAAGAGCTCTTCATGGAGTTCCTGTATTATCAACCAAGTTATTTACAT
The DNA here is from genome assembly GCA_029215755.1 of Spea hammondii. NCBI lineage: Eukaryota > Metazoa > Chordata > Amphibia > Anura > Pelobatidae > Spea > Spea hammondii. The sequence goes on from JARDYJ010000006.1 coordinate 6,206,633, forward strand.
ATTTGTGAGTGGGTACTGGACAGCTTTAAATGTATGAGTTACTGTGGCATTACTGACCTCACGTTGGCTCTCAAGAAAGCAGGTCAGATTTGAGATGGTCTACAAGGTCCACAACACTCATCATGCATAGATATTTGTGAGTGCTTGCTCATTAGCTTTAAGTGAAATTACGGTGATGTTACTGTGAAATTCCCCTAGTGTCATCTCATCATGTGTGGCCGGTGAAGACCCTCCTGCCACATTAGAACATAATTGAGAACCAGAAGGTGGAGCAAAGTAGTGGCCCATGAATAATATCGCTTCTGGTGAGGTCCCCATGAGATTCAAGGCCCGGATCTGCTACAACATATGACACAATGGTTTTAATGAAAAATATATACACGTTTTGGGCTCGTTTATTGCCCCACCACCTTCAACATCTGGCAATAATGGCCCATGATGACCCCACCATGTAAAACTGAAATAAATCATGGAGTATTGCTGCAGAAGAGATGTCGACGTGATGTTCTCTACCAACGTGTACCATCTTACATCAAGCATGGCTTCTTGGTGGACGATTGAACGCTTCAGCAGCACTCGAGTGCTGACAAAAAGCAGGCTCCTAGTCATCTAATCCCCCGTAGGAAACATCATACGAGGACGAGATGAGGGAGAAAATCCAGTCTGAGATTGATGGCTAGACCAACAGAGACTAATAGGTAGGTTCAGTGCCTGGAAGTGAAATGGAGACCGGGCAAACTGGTCTGACAGGCAGAGGATAGGTGCAGGGCCTACAAGAGCGCTGAGGAAAGCAATCACCTAGTTAGACACGCGGCTCGTAGATCAAGGAAGGTGAACGTGGATGGAAGGCAGAGACAGACGCACTGCTGTGGATGGATAGGTATTGAAAGGTTGATAGAGATTACGAGTGATAGGTGGAGAATTACCCACTGATACATACAGGAGGCTAATTAGAGACAGAGAGGAAGGACTCGGAGGGCTGGTTGATTTTATTCTGCCGGACAGGTGGAGCTGAGACATATCGGTTCAATGACATGGAGTGACATGGAAAGGATGGGACACGGGTAGAGGCATGCACTTAGCAGGAGAAAAGCACAGCTATTCCCACTGTAATAATACAGGTAGCCCCCCTGTGTATACAAGCTGGGAAGAGACCCCCACGGCTGCGAGGAGGACGCCAGTCAATCGCGCATAGCTTGCGGGGCTTCTTAGCTGCCTGTCTTGCGAGGCATCTTCTGCCGAGGATTCTTTAGCTGAAGTTGATATCTTCTATTGGTGGCGGGGGGACACATTTGAAGTTACGTGTGCTTTTGGGATCTCAGAGGTCTCATCTTCAGAGAAGCACGCCATATTTTTCTCGTAGGAGTTTGTCACTTGGTGGAAACCGAATACAATTACCCGGCTGAGTTATGGGTTTATCTATTGGATAAGATTTGGCATCTCACTGATTTAACTATACATTATACGGAGGGGGGCACACTGATTTAACTATACATTATACAGGGCATCTCGCTGATTAAACTATATACTATTTTGTGAGTTTAAGTTTATATAGAACGTAACCTCGACGGCTGACGTCTCCTCTCCTGGGCTTACTTGACCTGATAAAGGCTTGTTAAGCAGGGGAGGGCTCGCTACCTTCGATAAGGAATGCATTAAGGGTCCGTCACTTGCTGTGGCCGAGAAGGAAGAGACAAGGGCCGTCTGGGCTCTTCCAGCTCCACAGTGAAGCTGCCACACCGCGTCTCCTCCGAAACGGCCTTCCCGGCTTTGACAAGGGGCAGATGAGACTAGAAGTTATCGTGCCGGCTTTTAACTCTATGCGGCAGCTGACGGCTGCAATAAGCATCTGCGCATGGCTCACAGCGAAGAAAACCGAGGCTGAGGGCTCAGCAGATCCCGCGTTAACCCTTTTCTGGCACCAGGCGACCTCCACTCGGGCGTCGGAACCAACCCAAGCGTTACATATTGGCCTTTTCATTACGCTCCAATAGAACATTGTTACAAACATTACCATAGATCTACCTGAAGCGTCTAGAGAACCCAACATTCCAAATCCCCTAAAAAAAAAGACAGAAATGACCAATGAGATGTTCCTGCCGATATTAAGATTTATTAATTGTGAATTAATAAAAAAAATGTCCTTTTGGAACCCACAAATGATCCGTTGGCGTTCCATACGAGTACTTTAACATATTTTTCACTTTTTTTAACATTATTTCTTCTCACCGCTCACATTGTTTTCTCTCCCGCTCTTCAGCCGCAAAGAAAGAAGCCAAATTCAGTGTCCGCAGACTGTCCATTCGCCCCCAGAATGCCACGGCTAACTCCGTGCCCGGCTCTAAGCTCTGCCTCCAGATGCAGGAACCCGTTCCTCTTGTTAATAATCGCAAAGGAAGCCTGTTTTTGCCCTGTGACCCTTCCCTGTTGCACCTTCGGTTACTGGGTTCCAATGACACAAGGAACCCCGCCAGCGTTAAGCTACAAAGAGCCCTGAGCCTGCCGGGCAAATACTGCTACCATCCCAAGCAACCTGCGTTCAACCAAAAGCTATGTAGGTAGACTCAGAAGTCCTAGAGGAGGACTCTTCTAGGACTCTCCTTACTCCTGTCGCAACGTTAGTCTTTGCTGTGGCTTATTACGGCCGGGGTGTCCTCGGGCTGTAAAAAATTGACACTTACAAGCAAAACTATTTGAGAAATTTTACGATGTTGAAGGACAATTGCCCCCCCCCAGGTCCAGGAAGTCCTGTTTTTAATGATGGTGGACTTTTATTATGGGTGGTTGAGGACTGATTGTGGCCCAGTGGGGTCTTTCTAGGGAAGTTGTACCAACACGTGGACCTCATGAATTGAGTATGTTGTCCACTTTACTGGACAACCATCTAGTTGACCATGGTATTATCACAAATTAGGAAATGATTAGGGAACTTCTTCTAGAAAATTAGCTGACCGGTTAGGCTGGCCCTTCCAGAACAGAACCCTAATTATTATACCCAGACAGTTTGAACTATACCCGAGCTGGTGGCTAACAACATATAGCGTGTAACTAAAACCCATACTATCTGTCATCTCCCAGATCATTCGCGTGCCGCCATACCTCGTCCTTTTCTGTTATTGCTTTTGCCGCCGTGGTGACCCGGGAGGCGGGGGGTTCTGCTGCTTTGACCCCTTCGTATCACGCTGTGGCCTTTTCGCTGGTATCAGAGATGTCTAGAATTGATACTTTGTCTGGCAACCGATACATAAATGAAGACCCTTGTTTCGCAATGGAATATGATGGCGCTATATAAAAATATATGATGGCAATATTGCTACAGTGTTAACATGAATGTGTGGGTGTCTACTAAAGCCGATATACCAAGATCTCATTTAGAAGCATCTTTACTCTCCCTTGGATTTCTCCCCAGCTGTGTATCAGCAAAAGGCTTTCCACTTGCTTCTTAGGAATACTGAAGTCTTTCCTTTCACTCACCCGCTAGATGAGCCTTTCTAGAGAAACCTTATGAATCTAGAACGCAACCCTCAAAAGGCTTATGTATACCATAGTCCAACAGTCGCCATGTTACCACATTCTTCATCATAGTCCGACAGTCGCCATGTTACCACATTCTTCATCATAGTCCAACAGTCACCATGTTGCCACAACTGTCCTCGTAGACCGACAGCCACCATGTTGCCACATCCGTCCTTGTAGTTCAACAGTCACCATGTTCCCACATTTGTCCTCGAAATCTGACAGCCACCATGTTGCCACATTCGTCCTCGTAGTCCGACAGCCACCATGTTGCCACATTCGTCCTTGTAGACCAACAGTCACCATGTTGCCACATTCGTCCTCGTAGTCCGACAGTCACCACTATTGCTTACTCTTCATTCACTGTATAGATTTCATTAACCTCCACCCTACCACCCTATTTTTCCATTCTATCATTTTTCGCAATCATTTTTACACACCTGTTTCTAGCCACAGTAAAGACGGCACGTTGCCACAGGAGTAAATCGGTTGTGGAGATGGTCCATGACATAACTTACAGTGTTTGATGTTATCCAGACTAACTTTAACCAAATTCACCGCAGAGAAACCCGCTTTTCTTGAAAATCTAAAAACACCAAAAAGTCTTAGTCCCAGATGCCCAAATATCAGAAAATATACCCCTATAAAGGACAATTTACTTACTAAAACATCTATCTATACCACCTAATGCACCCACTTCTCCTGTATGATCATGAAAAGCCAGCCCCAACGCATTTCACCTGAATGTGAAAATGTAGTCTCTGCATTTAGAATTCAACTATTCCTATGTGTTTTGTTTTTTTAATTTTACCTATTCATATATTTTTAGTTTATTTTTTTTCAGTGATTGACATAAAATCTCTTATTTTATTATTAGGTCTCACTGGCCATTTGGTAATGTGAAATTATAAGGCTGATAGCGCTATCAATTCACGGGTTGGGAAAAAACCCTATAATTTGGCGGAAGCAGCACAAGCTTACCTAGATCAGATAAAGTTTGGAGAGGACTTTAAACCAAAAAAGAGTAGAAAGACACATACATAATACAGATTTAGCAGGCATTCTTAAATGTATGCTCTACGATGTGAGGTCAGATGATGCAACTCAAAGTTCCATCTGATGATGTCACACCCACCTGGAATTTGCTCGTGTTATCAGGCGCCTTCAAAGATGTTGTTCTGTCTCAGCTGGTTCCTCATACTTGATACTATAGGAAAGAGGTCATTGTTGAGGTCCGTCTTTTTTCGTTGCGTCTCTTAAGAAGCGTTGAGGTTTTGTGGAGGTCCATGGAGATACAGAATACATTTTTAACCCCTGATGACCAGCTAACTGTTTTTTTGACCAAACATGCCATCGGATTCTCTGCCGATCCCGTTGTAAAGATGTGCAAACTTTCCAATAACATAGCCCTTAGAAATCCATCGGCTGAAGAGCAAGATTGTGCATGAACTGTGAATCCCCTACTTGTTGTAACAGTTCTTTCCGCATTTTGGACCGAATGCGTAATATCTTCTCCTTCTCGTACTCTGTGTCCTCACACTTAATCACGTCCCTCCTCCTGGCTTTAGATTACCTTTGGTGGTTGATGTGATTGACTGACCCTTGTTATGTGTTGTCTTTTCTCCTTCAACCTTCTTCTTCTTCTTCTGTTAGTTTCTTGTTGTGTTCTGTCTGCAGTCCTCCTCACTCTTCCCTGCCTGACCGCTTTGCCTGTGTTTGCAGTTGAAGATGACCAACATTCTGCTTTGTCGCCTAAAAAAAAGCAAAGGAACGGAGGAATGAGGCACTCACCAAACTCCTCGCCCAACATAAGGTAAGAGAGAAAACCACAAGCAGAGCCACGTACCAAACGTTACAACTCACTGGTCTCATGTTAAGTTCAAGGCCGAGTTTCTAAAACAAAAGGTACTAGGTCTCCCAATTGTGGGCTCATTTAGGGTTATGCAGGCTCACCATTCACTCAACGGTGTCCCATGAATGCCAATGTTAGATGCTGAGGAACATATGGGGCCTCCATCTGGTTTACATGGAGAGAAACCAATGTCCTTCAACTTCACTCCTTGCCATAGCTTTAATTATCACTGACCTGCTGACTGTCTGGACTTCTAAACACTGATATGACGGATCGGCCCTTGACCGCAGTAGCCATCATGTATCACGTGCTTGAAGCCCAAATATTTGTTCCAATATTCCATTTTTGGAATTTTTTAAAACTATATACTTGAATATGAGTTGTAATTATCACATTCAGGCTGATTTTGTGCCACCATTTTGAAAATGTTGTCTAAAAAGCCATCCTAAACTTTCAACGCAAGTTATGTTGAGATATTACCAAGCACCTTCTCTCTAGTATCCTTATACAGACGCCACCAAAAAGTTGGCCAGTTGTTGGCTTATCAACGTTCGTGGCTCAAATGACAGTTGGCTCTGAATACTCCATAGCTAGATTGGTGGGATGTCACGGCTTAGGTGCCATCATGTCCCTGAGTTTGGTCTATCGCAATGCATGGGAACGTCAGTGAGTTAAAAGGTTTCTGATCACCTGAAATCTCACACATTAGCGAATAAGCCACTGTTAAGGTTGGCCCGTGGTCCCTCCTAATGCCCCCATTCAAGTGAGCTGTCCATGGTACCACAGCCGCTTGGCTAGACGGATGGTGGTCGTCCATGGTGCTGATACGCTGGGACTTTTCAATGTGTCTATATTCATCTCTATTTTACTACAAAATATATGTTTCAGCTGGAGAAATAAAGGAATAATTAACCCCAAAACGCAAGACGCTTGGGAGAGAAAGCCACCAGCCCCACCGGTGTTGTTAGGTGGCCTTTTAGAACCGGAGTACTTATTCTGTCAGTGGGTAACGTCGGAGCTGGGGAAATTAAAAAAAAAACAATTTGAAAAAGGCGTTTGAAACACGTCGGCTGTAAAGCGGGAGCAGTCTCCGCGCGTCCTGTACCTTCGTCTTCACAAACGAGCGATGCGGCGTTAATGACAGCAAAGGACCAATCAGCCCGGCTCCGTGATATGCTAGCCTTAGGCAAGTCTCCCTTTGAAGCGGGGCTTCTATCCGTTCACGGGGACCGCGTTGAATGTATTACCACGATCCGAGGAGAACCTGAGAATTACCTTCCCTTTTATGCCGTCAATTGAAATAAAATCTTCGTTAATTGATTTGGACGGCGAAGGGAAAACGGGAGTAAAAAGAGAAGAAGAAAAAAAACACACAAAAAAAAAAAAATGGCAGGTTTCTCATCCGGCTTTGTATGGAAGTTACACGACGCAGCTGCGACGCGACAGAGCGGTAATTAGGACATTAGAAAGTTTGTAACCAGCTGCTGAGAAGACAGGAATTCCAAACACAAACTCGTGATGAGGAAACGGAAGGCTGTCTCGTTAGGGAGGGACACCGCGAAATTCAGGGTTAAATTCCGATGAGATTTTACTTTTTTTTTTTTATTATTTGAATTGAACATTTTTTAACAAATTTGAATTGAAGAAATTAAAAAAAAAAAAAAAAATTGAATTGAAGAAAAAATATATTTTTCAAACCAAACAAAATTTTTTGTATTTTTTTTTTAAATCAAAGAAAAACGTAAATTTTTTTAACTGAAGAAAAATTGTCATAAATTTTTTTCCATTAAAGAACATGCAAAAAAACAAAAAAAAAAACCATATCCTTAAACCAATATATGTATCTTAATTTCAATAAGACGTGGACCTTGTTTGGTTTTTTTTTTTGGTTAACCCTTTAACGAGACCTCAAAATAAATAATGCATTTTATTTTTTTACTGAAAAGATAAAACCTTCCATGAAATAGCTGACATAATATTACCTTCTGTCGCAGTGAAGGGTAATTTGCGATGATTTTTTTTTTTTTTATTATTAGACTTCCAAAAAGTAAAAAAAAATATTAATTGGCCTGCGCCGAAACATCTCGTCCCCTTTTTCCCCGTTCTGTTAAATTGGGCTCCTTCCTTTGATCTTGAGTGATAATAATTCCAAGGAGTTATTTACACAGCGTTCATGTACTTCAAAGCCATGTCAAGACACCAAGGTTTTAGGGTATATCTTTACCCTACGGGCCGTGGGGAATTTAACTGACAGTTCAGTGCGCTAGGTGAATATTTTTATTTAATTTTTTTTTTTTAATGCCGTTGCCGTTAGCAAAACATCAAATTACCAAATACCAGACAGTCAAGCTCTGCAAAAAAAAAAAAAAGCCCGTTCCTCTAGGTATATTATACCATATATATTAAATACTTTAGCTTTATCCGCTCCATTTTATCTGCAATAGAAAGTGATGGGTGTAGGTTGCCTTAGGGTGAGTGTTTTCTTTTTTTTTATTATTTATTTTTTGTTTTCTACACAATTTTTTTTTTTTGTGTATTTATTTAACTTTTTTTTCAGCAGCTGAAAAAAAAAAAAAAAAAAAAAGAAGAAGAAGAAAATGAGGCTGACTAGGGTATCGTACGTGGCTTCTTACAGACCCCTCCAGCCCCGGAGGCGTTTGTAAATAAGTAATGATTAACAGATTGGATACGGGGTTTTTGAAAAGTCTGGCAGTGTCAGCTCGTATGATGAGGTGGGATGTTCAAAGTGGGAGCCGTCTTTCAGGGCTTGTCAGAGGGACGCTGTAGGGAAACGGCGTTCTGAGATATGAATGAAGGAAGACAGTTTGAAAAGAGAGAGGGAGAGAGGGAGAGAGGGTGTGGACGGAGCGAACGGTGATCTAGAAAAAAAAAAACAAAAATTGGGGGGTGGAAGGAGCTCCAGAGGAGACTAACAAACAACGTGTGAAACTTAACGGAACACGAGGTGTTAAAATGTAGAATCTCGTGATTTTACAACTAAATTAGAAGAAAATATCTTTTATATGTAGTTGGGTTTCTTTTTTGGTCTGGGTCGCGTCATTCCAGCGATGGACATTATTAAGGCCTGGGGTCCACGCTGACGGGATGTCTCGTTCCTCTGCTGCATCTCTGTGACATTGGCCCCTGGACACGTATCCTCATCATCAAGTGGTCAGCATAATTACGGTCATCCTTGTGATTTCCCAGTACATGCACACGAATGAAAAAGACCTCGAAACCGAGAGACGGGGGTCTGACAAAGTTCTTCGTGGATCAGGAGTAGGTCAAAGGAATTTAAGAGGCCCGTCACCCAAAATATTTTATTGTCCCTCCTTTTTTTTGGAATAGAGAGAATACTTCAAGTTTTTTTTAGGTCCTTGTTTTTTGCCGGTTAAAGAGATCTACTCAGCTGATGCATTCCATTGGTCGCTAAGGTGATTGCACCATGTTTACCATTTTTCACTATAATGCTTCTGTAGACATATTGCGGAAAAGCACTACAGGTTGGTCATCTGGTTGCACCTTTTTGGTGGATCCCATTTTCTTTTTCTTTCTTGTTGCCTACTCGGTCTTCTCCGGAGGTATTGTTTTTCCTTTTCTCGCCTATCCCCCCCTTGTCATCCTGATAGCCTTCTTCCCCCATCGCCTTCCATTCCACCGTTTTCACCTGTTCTCCAACCCACCATCCTTGTCTGGAATCTTCTGCTTCATTATTCCCAGGACTCCAAGGTCATTTGCCCCAGGGACCCCACTCTACCCAATTTTATGAGGACCGGTTAGAGACACATTGTTGTATCTGCGCCAAGATCCCATTAAAGCAACTGCCTGGCTTCATTCTCCAAATCAAGAATCCAGAAACGTACCCTATAATTTTTAAGCTGGCTCATCGTAAGATGAAGGCCTCCTGGCTCATGCGCATTGGAACTTCTCCTTGGATCACCTATAATGTGTGGTACCCATTGCCTCCACGGGTCCTAAAGGGAAAATTTGTCCCAGCAGATGATGCCCGTGTATCACTGCTTGTCGCGAATCATTAGTTTTGTGTCCGTGACAAGCTGTCATCGCTGACAGTTGTGAAAGAGAGCCGTCTCATGCATCTGCTTCTGAGCCCTAGTCTACCCTGTCAGGGAAGATTGAAATGACAAGGTCCCATGAGTCGTACCGCTTACTGGACCAACGCGTTCCTCTCAAGGGCATGTGAATTCATGCCGGCCGATCCTGCGACATATCAAGATTCGGCTAATCGTCGAAGATAAAATATAACTTCTATATGAGGCACCTCCTGGACCAAGAGCTTCCAACTTTTAGAACATGGAGCGTCACATAGCTTTTGCTTCATAAGCTACTGGCCAAATACCCTGGGCTGCCAAACAGGGTAACAACCTATGTAAAGCCCCATGGGACCCGTCAACCATCGGTTAGATGACACTTTAATTGTATCTTTCTGGTTAGTATTGGTGAAGATGTCCATAAATGTACAAAATCAGATCAATAGATCTCTACTTCATGAAGACCTTCATGAATGGTCTCCAAAGCCCACCATCGGTGATTGACGATGATCCTTGGTCTGTGATCCATCAGGATCCGCAGAGATTATGTTTTTAATCAAAATTTTTAAACCTCCCCGGGAAATAGTTGCTGAAAATTATTATTTTTCGCCCATTGTTAAATTAAAGATGGCCGCTCCCGTATACGCGGTATATCTACGGACACGTTTTTTTGTGTGTTGAGGAGCTGCAGAGACGGCGTCTGTTCTGATATTACACAAAGCGCTTCTATTATGCAGGTCCCCGGGCGCGTCTCCCGTCTGAGTGAGTTTTGTGGTTTAGCTGCAGGCTCTCTGTCCGCGAGGCAGGCTTTTTTCGGGGGGTTGCCTTCTGGCATTTCTCTCCGCTCGCTTTGCTCTTTCGAGTCTAAAGCCGTGTTGCTGGTTTCATCTAAATGTACTTAACGCAACGTTTCCATCCTCCTCCTCCTCTAGAGAGATCGACTATTAGTGTCTGAAACCCGCAGAAGAAACCTTTTATTTCTTTTTTCTAATTGATCAAATTTTATTTATTTGGTAAAAGAGATTATTCATGATCCATTTTCCAAAATGATGGGTCCAATGGAAAGCATTTCCGAGGGACCCGTTTCTTTTCGCGTTCGGTGATGCGTTCTGATACATTGTTGCAAGTTGGTGTCAAGATTCTAAAGATCTCCTCCTAAATCCTGAAGATCAATGGGGGGGGGGGGTTGAAGGTTTTATGAAGGTGAAGCCTTCATAAAAGTTTCTTCATGGAGGCTTCACCTTAAGCACAAGGATCTCCGAGGGGCGAGGAGGAAGCCCAAAATGGTCAAAAAACCCAGCTAGATCTGAGCCCCCCTGGCTATGTATGGGTTAAGTGGATTTCTATCCTTGGTTTGATCTTCGGGAGATCTTTTTCTTCCTTTTTTCCTTCTTTTTCTTTTTCGTCCCCCCCTTCACCAATGTGATTGGCATCAGAAGACGCTCAGCGTAGCCTCGGCTTTGCAATTTTGTATCGTGTGTGACGGGCGCACGGGAGGGAGGCCGGGAGAGTAGACATCCCCTCTCTCCGAAGCGACACTCTGTTGAATCTTTAAAAAGCCGTCAGTTGTGAAAAACCAAACCCGATTGGGCAATTTGCTAAAATATTAAACGCCAGGCCTGTTAATGCTTTTACTGTTCCGGGCAGCTCGTCACAAAGTGTCCACCATGAAAGGACTTAATTGACTTTCTATCCTCACGCCAAACCGCTCAGCGTCACCGAGACTGAATCCGCATCTCTTCTGCTTGACTGAGACTCCTTATAGAGGTTCCTTGATACTGATGGACGTGAAGGAGCCGACAACGGCTCCTTAAATCACCCTCGGTGGGAGTGAAGACACCGAATGTGTCTACCTCTAGGAATTATGAGCAGAACGTGTTGACTTCTGAGATAAATAGAACCCGTTTTGTTTTTTTATATATTTAATAATTATTAATAAATTATTATTTTTATTCATTGGTCAACAGTCCTCAACTTTAGGGATACTGCTAAAACCAACCGTAATGTTTTAGGAGCGTTCCGTGTTTTGGGGTTCGTCCAGCCAAGATGATACCTTTTTGTGGGGGTTTTTGTGAATTTTCCTTGATTCCGAGATTGAGTATTTTCTCTCGGCAGACATGACCCCCTACTTATGTCAGGGAACGATCAGATCGACAACATGGATTCCAGTAGCGTGAAGAGATACGACTCGACGGGCATGTTCCACTGGTGTCCGCCCAAGGAAATGGAGAAGGTGCTTCTGGTGAGTTAAGGTTTGGAGACCTACAATGATTTTACACATCTGGGGAAAAAGCTTTTTGGCTTAAAAATGAATAAAAAATAAATAATAAAAAAGTAAAAATGAAACCCTGGAGGGGGTCTCTGACTAGATTAAGTAAATCCAACCTTTTGGAAACGGCCATCTTCCCTTAATATCAACCATTTGTATGAGTTCTCGCTCTGTTATCTGGGCCCCAATCTACTAGACAGACACGCTGACTCCTTATCATACTGCCTGTGGGGGGAAAATAGAATGGCTCAGTCTTAGTCACCCAGTCGGACTCTCCGACTCATGAAAGTCTATGGAGGGACGGACTTCATTAGCATTGCCACAAAGCATCAGCTCAGTGTGGTGTTTGAGCCTGGAAAGTCACCCAAAACATCACATGACTGACAACAATGGCGGCCACCAGGTCTTCTGATAATAGCCCGAACTCTGTTTGAGGTACCCGCATTACTAACCCTTTAATTGTGCCACTTACCTCCTGACACGAAAACATAAATGGTAACACATCATTTTACCAATTACATCATATGTTTCCTTTTTTTTCCCCCACCCAGACCCGCAGCGAAGCGGCCATGACGGTTTTGAGCGGCCACGTGGTCGTCTGCATTTTTGGAGACGTGACGTCGGCCGTAATAGGACTGCGGAATTTCGTGATGCCGCTGAGGGCCAGCAACTTCCACTACCACGAGCTGAAGCCGATCGTGTTCGTGGGGTCCTTGGAGTACCTGAGACGGGAGTGGGAGACGCTCCATAACTTCCCAAAAATCTCTATTCTACCCGTACGTTTTTGGCGTAGAACGCGCCGGGGAAAACCGTTATACTACATAATAAAAATATCTAATCAAATATATTCTGCTACATGGCGGGAATGTTCTAACATTCTATAATGCACAGAGAGGCCGACTAACTATACATTATACAGGGGCCGGGTCACTGATTTACTATACACTATACAGGGCTGGCTCAGCCCTTCCTGCAGGAGAAACGCGTTGGGATCGGCCCTTTTTTAAGGTTGAATGATGTATTTTTATGTGTGTCTCTGCCGTACTTTAATATATTGCATTTGATTTCTCTCTCTCTCTCTCTCTCTCTCTGACTCCTTTTCTTGCTGCCTCTCTCTTCCTCCCCTACACCCTTTTATTCCCCCCCCACACCCCTTTAGGGTACGCCATTAAGCCGAGCTGATTTACGAGCTGTCAACATTAACCTGTGTGACATGTGTGTCATCTTGTCAGCTAATCAGAACAACATCGACGATACTTCACTGCAGGACAAGGAATGTATCTTGGCGTCTCTCAACATCAAATCCATGCTGTTCGACGACAGCATCGGAGTCTTGCAAGCAAACTCTCAAGGTAACGCAGACCCCGTCTCACTTCCCGGCTCGGCCCCACGGCCACCGACATGGCACATGAAATATCCATCACTCAAAGCATTTCCAACCTCGGGAGCCAGCGATACATTAGCCATGACGTCTATGAATGTTGACTATTGTTCTGTAGAATGGGTAGAACTTTTACTTTACTGAGAAGGTGGTAGATGGGTGAAACAGCTTTCCAGCAGAGGTGGTAGAGGGTAATACAGCGAGGGTGTTTAAACATGCAAGGGATAGGCATATGGCTCCTGAATCTAAGACGGGACCAATGACTGATTGAGGTTTGAGTCTTTACAGCACAAGACTATACTAGAAGGACCGACTATTTCGCCCTCAAATCTTTTCATATGTTCTAGCCGTTCTACTGGCCTTCTACCCAGGTTTCACCTTAAGACATCAGACGTAGATGAACAGATGATTCCTCACTGGGGTCACAAATGTTGCCTAAGGGACCTTCCACCCAAATCCAGCTGACTACCAACGTCAACATGGCTGACCTTGCTTCTGAAGACCCATCGTCTTCATCGCGACCAACATTTCCCCGACTTCTTTAGCGCGAAATGAAGGAATCACACAGCTTTGCGAGTCTTTAAAGAGAGTTAATTATACAGCAGGAAAAAGCAAGCATCGCATTACCGCCATGAAATATTAAATCGATGTCTTTTATTTTCCCTGCGCGCCCCGGAGATATATACGCACCATATCGAAAGCCCCGTTCCCAGCAGCTCTACGCACAAATCTATAGCCTTCTCCTCGCTTCTTGCCCATTGTCCTCTCCCGACTCTTCTTCTTTGGTCAACGCGACCTCCCTTTTCCCCGCTCCCAACGGACGCAAACCTTTTCGACTGCGAAGACGAAGGGTTACGAAAGCAATATTTCCGCCGCTTACTTATGTGGACAGCTTAACGCGTTTCTATTGGACACCGGGGACCACGAGCCGAGAAACATCTTTACCGTGATGGATGGAGCTTTAACCTTATTAAGCTTGATTGTCTGAGCTCGTTCGGTTGCGGGATGAAGCCCCCGAGCTTCATTCTTAACCATTTTATAAATATTTAAGCTGGGCTTACGCGCCTTTAGATATTAAAGCATATTTTACGCTCCCTCTAACTTGCGTTCGCTAAACCAACATCCAGGGCTCTGCGTGTAAATATTACATGGGACAATCTTCTCCGTCCCGGTGTTCCGGAACGTTAACAAATACATCATTGCCACCTTTTTTATTGCAAGCTGCCTCGTTCTTCTACTTAAAAGATAAGCCAATGGCCGCCGGCGCGACAGGACTGGGTGGTAAACCCCGTGCGTAATGAAACGCTGCTTCGGTTCTACGAAGGAGAAGAGGAGGAGGACATTGTTGTTCCTCAGACGTTCTTCTTGGTCCTCTGGTGTGGAGAACCTTCCATAATGGTCTTGTTGGAAGCCATTGTATACGAGTGTAGACCGCTTAGATTGATGCGGTTCAGGCTGGTGAATGTGTCGAGGGGTAGGTGTCCCACCACTAGGTTAAGGTGGGGGGTTTTTTCCTCCCCAGACCCAGGTTGGACTTTGCACAGAGGGAGGAGATGCTCGGCTAAAGCCATCCAATCTTTCTCGGTTAAACTGCTGTCCTTGTTAAAACTCTCCATGGCGGTTATTATAGTAGCACCAGGGGAGCAATTCTATTGGCTCGTTTATAGGAGTTTAATAGATTAAAAGTCCAAATTGAGCCTCGCAAAATCGCCCTAATCACTTCCTAATCTGCATAATTTTCCTATAAGCAGCTAACGGGAATTGCGAGGACTCCTCTTGGCCGACGGGTCTAATCGTTAACCCTTCTTCTTCCTGGTGGACTGTGCCGGCAGCACCCGGCGGGTGAAGGACAGTAAGCAGAAGGGGTTAAAGATTTTTTATCGTTAAAAAAATTCTAATTGGGTTCAGTAATTGCCTCTCTCTTGTCTTTTGGACGTTAAACTGAGCCTCTTCCTAACCGCGTGAAGCTTAGCTACCCCTCTACCTTTACCGAGAGGGAGGTAGGTAAGTGGAACGGCCTCCCAGCGGAAGCGGTTCAGGGTAACACAGTGAGGGAATTTAAACATGCATGGGATAGGCTCAGATTGGACATTCTCGAAGCCTGTCGTGCTGTGAGCAGAGGCAGCCAGCAGAGGGCGACACAGCCTCATACATCACAGAGACTCAAACCTTAACCGGTCCTTCATCTCGTCTTAGATTCATATTAGCCTCTACCACTTCTACTGTGAAGCTGCTCCACTTATCTACCACCCAACATTTCACATAGTAACAGAGACCAGTGGAAGTATTAAGGTCTTCTCTGTAAGAGTACAGCGTCGACGGCAAAGTTGATGCCTCCTTGAGGTGGTCTTTGTTAACCCTGCGTGTGCTGATTATTTTTTATTATTTTTAGGATTTACGCCCCCTGGGATGGACAAGTCTTCTCCTGACAACAGCCCGGTTCACGGTTTGGCCCGCCAGGCGTCCATCACCACAGGGGCCAACATCCCCATCATTACAGAGCTCGGTAAGGCTTCTCCGTGACTCCCTTCGTATTAGGAGGGGGTCTGCGGGGTTCCGAGAGGGGCAGTCCCTAAATACCCCAGCTGAGGACGTTCTTCTTCAATACAGAAATCATGCATTCTCCCGTGTCCGGCATATTATTATTTTGAAGCGTGTAATAATTACGTGTCCCATGATGCATCACTTCCCGTGGTTCTGCCGTGGTCCTGACAATGCTTTATTAACCTGTAACCGACGCGCACAGTGCATGGACCCCCTCTCCCTCCCCATCTTACATCTCCCTCCACCTGCCTCGCTAGAGCTGCCATATTGCCTCACTCTCTGTCTTTTCTCTCTCCGATCCCTTCCTCCTCCTTCTTTCCTCACCCGTCCGCATTCAGCTAAACCCGGCAAACTACTCCCTTTGATTTCACTCAGTCAGGAAAAAAACAGTGGGACACACATACCAATTATTACCGAGCTGGGTAAGAAGAAGTCTCTCTTCTTTCTTTACCTTTTTCTACATTTTTTTTTTTTTTAACATTTTTTACCGTGAAATCATGGCTGTTGCCCCCCTCCCCCCCCCGTCCCCATCATCCCAACTCAATGGCGCAACCAGAAAACCCCAGCTAGGGGGGTGGTAGAATTTGAAGGTCACATTGTAAAACCGGTGCTGTCTCCACGGCAACAAGCAGGATGTCTATGTTTTACCACAAAAAAAAAACCATAGCAGAATAATTTGAAACTTTCAGGGCAAATCCTGGATTGGTTTATTAAGCTGTGACGCTAAGGCTTTGCCCAAGGGTTAAAATGCTACAAAATCTTTAAAAATTAACTAAAGCAAGGCTCTAACATCATCTGAACCAAAAATGCTTACTTTTTATGTGTTTTTATTAGATTTTGGGGGGTTTTCCCTCTCACAGCTATTGTACAGGATGCTGGGGAAGCGGGGGAAGAATTTTCCTGCGCGCTCCTCCACATCTAATAGTCATACCTGGGAACCCTCTGGGCTTCGGGGGAAGCTCCACTTTCCTGGTTCTCCATGTCAGGGGCGCTAAATCTCCTGATTGAGGAACAGCGTCTAGACACGTTTTGGGCTTTTCGTGCCCATATATGGGAAGCCCCGCCCATGTAAGTCGCAAACCACGCCTCTGTGTCACAAGTCCCACCCATGTGCCCTGCCCCTCATGAACCCAATTCCACCCAAAAGAGGCAGGGCTTTGGGTATGCCAGTTCCCAGGTATGCTTCTGAGCAGCTGGGCTCATGACAGGAAGTGACGAGTGCGACATAAAATTGCTTCCCTCAAAACTTTTTTTTTTTTATAAATCATATTTTTAAATATTCTAGTCTTCTTAGGAGTTTTATACAACTATCAGACTTAGTAAGGAGTGGCTGTCCAGGCCTGGCCCTGTTTAGCTGAGCCCCAGGACCCCATTTTCAGAAAAATTAACTCTGCGTACGCCAAGACCCACCGGTGTTACTAAAGAGCTATTTGGAGACAGGTTCATTTGATGGAAGCCCTTAGAACATGTGCCTTTTTTTTAATTTTTTTATTTTTTTTAAACAAATTAAATGATTTTAACCCCTTACGCCGGTCTGGTTGCACCATTGGTCTTTATATATTTATTATTTTCTTCATATATTAATATTTTCTCGGTGTTCTAAGTGCATTTGCATCCTTTTATTTGGAGACGGACAGCATCGCCTTGCGGTATTTCGTCTCCTGTGTGATAGGGCTGGCTCTGTACTCTGTGCTGTACACGTGTGCATGGCCGTGGTGGGCTATCTCGGTAACGATTTAGTGTTTTGGGCTCTCGTGCTGACTTTGATCACGCTGACCTCCGATACAGTATCTTCTCTCATAAAGAAGTTGAAGCTAAGACGCCCCCAGCTCCTTCTTGGCAGTATGATTGGCCGTCCAGACGAGAGACGTGACTTAAAACCCAAGACTCCACTCGCCCTCCAGCATTTTTTTTGTTTTTTTCTTTTACTGGCTTCGCCTTTATTCCTCCTCTGGAGTGATCAAACTCTTGGGTTATTGAAGACCAGATAGAATCTCATTTTCTGGAGGGCAGACGAGAGCTTCAGAAACATTTGGTCTTGGCGAGAAACATTGAACCGTAGATATTGGGAGATAGATTGAAAAAAATCCAAAAAAAAACCCAACAAAAAACCCCAAAAGACTCCCCTTATTTCTATTTTTCTCCTGATATCTCCCTGCTAGTTTGGTTTTTTGGCATTTTTTCTTTTTTTGCGCAGGAGATTTGGACTCTCCTTTAAGCAAAATATTGCATTTTGTTTGTTAAAAGTACGAATTTAAAAAAGCTATGCTATAAGTATTTTTTTTAATATTTTTATTGTGTATCATTGAGTAAAGAGTCTTCTCGAATTATGCCGAGATGAGAAAAAAAAATTTAAAATTAAAAATATTTCGATTTTAATTTAAGAATAGTGAAAAGAATAGTGAAAAATAAATAATGTCTTTTTTTGCATATAGATGATAAAAATAATGTAGGAAAATAGAAAAAAACATATATTTTTTGCATATAGATGATACAAATTAATTTAGAAAAATGTAAAATAAATATAGATGATAAGAAGCATTTCAGGAAGAACTTTTTTTTTTACACATAGATGATAGAAACAATTTAAGAAATCAAAAATATATATATTTTTTTTTTATTTTACATAAAGATGCTAAAAATCATTTAAAAATCAAAAATAAATAAATAAATATTTAATTTTTTGGCACATAAGAAATGGTTTCACGCCAAGGAGTTGAGTGCCAAGATACTTTGATTTTGTTCAAAAGTCAGGGCACATTGAGAAAGACCCTTAATGATATTAAGACCCTAATAATTAAAGCCCCATAGTATCTCGTTGTATCCACTGCTGGGATCAACGCGTTTTTCGAGATTGGTAATCCAGGAGACTCGCCATGGTCGGCGTCCTTTATCTGCTTTAGTTATTAAGGTCAAACCGACAAAGTTGTTGGGGCAAAGTGCTCCGGTTGGAATACACCCATAGTTGGGGCTTCCTTGGGGCCCGGTGGGCGCTCCACATCCTGTTAATGATGTGAAATTCGGTGTGGAGCGGACCTTGGACCATTATACCTCTTTGCTCGGTCCTGCCGCTCACTGGTCCCTCTGATTTTGCAGTGAACGACTCCAACGTACAGTTCCTGGACCAGGACGACGACGACGACCCGGACACGGAGCTCTACCTGACCCAACCCTTCGCCTGCGGCACGGCGTTCGCCGTCAGCGTGCTCGACTCCCTGATGAGCGCGGTAAGACAAAGCAACCCTTCCCCTACTGCTTGGCTTCCTGCACATAAAGATTTTTGCTCCAGGCCAATACAATACCCAAGATCTTCATGAAACCTCAACTTTCTTATAAATCCCCCCCCCAACAAACTTTTTTAGAAATCATGTATTTCATCGCGGTCGGTGGGGGATTTATTTATCGAATCACGCTTTGTGGACATGATGGGTGTTGATGGACGTCTACCGCGCTACCCCTTTAAACCAGTATCGGACGAGCCATATTCCCTTAGCATTACTCTGAGCTTCCCGCTCCTAATGAAGCAGTCATCGGCCCGTCTGGACATTAATATTTAAAGTACCCGTTCAGGAATTTGTAAGCAGAGACCCCATTCCCTTATACCCTAGGGTTTTTTAAAAGGCCACGAGCCTGTCTCCCATTTATCTGAATATTTAATTGATGTGCGTTCCTGTTAAAGCTTTCAGAAGCTCGCGGTTCCTGAGTCCGATGAGGTCTAACCAGCCGTGACATTTATGACACAAAAAGGCGTCACGCCTGAGAAAGCAAACAGGCTTTTCGGCGCGCCCGGGATAACACAGTCACACGTCCTTACACCCCCTTCTTAGACGTTGAACTAGGAGAACCTTCGGCTCTTTTTTATGGAGGTCACACCTCAGCGTAGGCCCTTAGACTATCCGCACAGGCTGAGAACGGGACCCTGTGTCAAGCTGATTTATTAAACCTGTGTGTTTTCAAATCACATTCCAATGATAAAAGCTCTTTGCCAAAAATAAGATGGAAATGCATAATAATGCTTCTTTTAACCCAAAGCCGACCATGTTTGGAAGCCATGTTGGGAGGGGCAGTCAGGAAGTAGACCTTACGGTGGGTCAATCCAGGCTAAGTTTGTGATACTCTGGAACCTTTGGAAGAAAAGGTTTCAGAACGTAACTTTATGAACATCGAGAAACAATAATGATAATATTAATAGACACAACTTGACCAGAAAAAGGTCCTCTTCTCGAGAAAACATGGCACAAGAGGTGGGCCATCAACGTCTTCAAAACATACAAAAAATTCCAAGGTGGACAAGAGAGAACCATATTTATCAATAGCGATGGATCTGTCATCATCAACACGTTATCTAAACCAATATTTCTGACTTCTAGCTTAAATTTGTTGGCTCTCAGGTGGATGACGATGACAATAACAGGTCCTACAGCCCTAAGTGACAAATATGTATATATAAAAAATGTAAACAAAATGTGTTTAGAATATTTATATAAAATTCATTTAGATGTTGTTGACCAAATCTAAAACTTTGATATCTTAGTGGACGAAGACCAGGTGGTTATGAGGTGGCAAATCCTGTTAATCATTAGCTTTGGTGACATCACAAATAAAAAGTTGCCATACGGCAGCTGTTGTGATGTCATCGACCTTCTGTGACTGGAGCTTCCAACGAAGACGATACGTTTCATATGTTACGGTTCTGCTTCTTCTGCGTTCACAGACCTACTTCAACGATAACATCTTGACTCTGATAAGGACGCTGGTGACAGGTGGGGCGACCCCGGAGCTGGAGTCCCTAATCGCTGAGGAGAACGCGCTCCGCGGAGGGTACAGCACCCCACAGACGCTGGCCAATAGGGATCGGTGCCGCGTAGCGCAGCTGGCCTTATACGATGGACCATTCGCCGACCTGGGGGTAAGCTAAGAAAACATTGTTTCGGAACCCAATACTGGGTGACTCTCTGCTCCAGGGCCACCTCTCAGATTCTCCGCAGAGCTAGTCCCGCTCTTTTGTTTTTCAACAGCCTATCAGTGCCTTAATTTGGGTCACATGACAATTGAGTTATCCTGGTAAAAATTATGAACGCATTAAAATGTGGTTTCTAACGCGGCATTTATTTACAAATTGTTAAATCCAGCAGAGGAAGTGGAACGGCGTCTTTAAAACATGTTTTTTTGTACAATGTTGTCTGTTCCGTGCATCAGGACGGTGGGTGTTACGGGGACTTGTATTGCAAAGCACTGAAGACGTACAATATGCTGTGCTTCGGGATATATCGGCTGCGGGACGCTCATCTAAGCACTCCGAGCCAGTGTACCAAAAGGTAAACCCTTCTCTCTCTCTTCTCACTTAATTCTCTTTCTTTTCTTTATCCCTCTTATTCTTTCACACTCTGTTTTTTCTTTTCTTTTCTATATTTTCTCTCCCTCCCTTTACTTTTCTCTCTAGCTCCTCTCTCTAGCCCTCTTTCTCATCTACCCTTTCTCCTTTCCTCTCTTCCCCCCCCCCTCTTGTCTCATAATTCTTTCTTTCCTTTTCTTTCTTTCTTTCTTTCTCTTTTCTTTTATGTCCCTTATTTCTCTGCTTTTCTCCTTTCTTCTTTTTCTCCCTCTCTTTCTTCTCTCCCCATCTCTTTCATCCTCCCTCTCTATTTCTTCTGTCGCTTCCTCTCCCTTTTTTTTCTTTGAACTTTTCTATTCTTATTGACGCTCTCATACCGCTCGTTGCACACATTGTTCAGCAGCCTCTTGTTGAAGTATTAATATTGTGATAATACATCATCAATAGGGTAAAAGTTGCATGTCTCCCGGCAGTCTAATCCCGAGTTGGGGGTCAGCCCTTCTTACATTCATTCGCACGAAATGACCCGTTTTCTCTTCCCCACTAGGTACGTCATCACGAACCCTCCATACGAGTTTGAGCTGGTGCCCACGGACCTCATCTTCTGCCTGATGCAGTTCGACCACAATGCCAGCCAGTCTCGGGCCAGCTTGTCTCACTCTTCACACTCCTCGCACTCGTCGAGCAAAAAAAGCTCGTCCGTCCACTCCATCCCAGCTTCAGCCAACCGGCAGAACCGCGCCAAGGCTCGCGACGCTCGTGACAAACAGAAGTACGTGCTCGAGGACAGACTGTGACCTGGGACGCGTTACGGGTGGGAGAAGGGGAGATGATTACGGAGAGGGGAACGTTAGAGCGGATCTCACTTGCCCCTTCATCGAGCAATACTGTGCAAGCACGGGTTACTGAATTACTTCCGATAACTACGGCCAAACCCCATGCATTGCTTTAACCCCTTCAGTTTTTTTGAGGGGGGGCTTACTAGAACACCACCACAATATGCACCTTGGACGTAGTGACGTCCGTCAGCCTATAGTCAGTGAGGGGCTTGAGTGAAATGTAGGCGTTGCTGGTGGTAAGACACATGGCTGTAGTGTAGGGGATGTTGCCCCTTGGCGCTGCAGAAGGGTACTTCTTGTTAAAAGTCAACAATTGAGATCCTACCAAAGGAGTACATTTGCCCTCAGGGCTCTTACAGCCTCCGACAAGAAGACAGGTACATCTGGAAGCAAACAAACCCTAATGTCTGACCTTGTCTCCCATGTGTACATGCGTTTCCCTTCCCCCATCCCGACAACGAACCGTCTTGCCCCCTCCGCCTCATGTCCACCTGTTGTCATTCCTCGTTTTATTTTGGTCATGGGAGCATGGCAATTGTTGTCTACTAACCTTTACGAGACCAATGCGTAACTGAATGGTATGTAGTGGGCAACCCAGTTTGCTACAACCAGACGTGGTTCTGAAGGAACCACGTCGGTATCCAAAGACATGGAGGTCTAGGGAAACCTTCTTCAGTCTTTGCGGTTATTACTTGACTTTCCCTTAAATATATTGCAAAAAAATATAAGAGTTATATAAAATATGAAAAGCAGAGTAATATTATAGGTAAAGTGTTTGAGAAATATATTCTGGTGAAAGCCAAAAAAATAATAAGCACTTAACCCATCCAGAAGTCCTCCTTATCTCCAGGAATTAATGAAACCTCTCATTGGCAGATTTTGCCATATATTAACAGGGCCACAATCATGACATGTTTGTATGTACCATTCATACAAAGATTCCATCACCAAAACCTGACCAAGCAAAGGGTAGAGACCATATTCCTCAAGATGTGAGGCCTCCAGCCTCATTGAGTCTATCCACATGTTCCTGGTTGGCGGAGGTGGACTCACAAAGGTTTATGATGCTCTGGATTCACGCATTGAAACTTACAGGCTTCTCTTATGTCCTACAACCACAACTTGAAGTTGGAGATGAGGCCAAGCAATTTAATGAATAATTGACCCAGTAATATTGGAAGGTTAACAAGGCAGGGAAGACAACCAGTTCCTTCACTGAACTAGACCTAAGCATTGAAGCCAAAGACAAGGGCATAGGTCAAGTATAGAGTGTATGTTTTGGCTTCCATTATGGTGGCTTCCCCAACTTTGGAAAGTACCACCAGATATCACTTAGTCAAGGGAGTGAGTAGCCAAACTCCATAAAACCTCCAACCAACACATAATCCTACTCATCAATCTGCGGAAATAGATCGGAGACAGTGTTGGTCAACAATTCAAGCCTAGTTCACAGCTTGATTATGGTTCTTGTTAGGGAGGATTGGCTGTGGTATGAATGAAAGTAAACTTTAATGCAGTAATAAACAGTGCCATAGTGGAAGACCGCAGTGGTGTGGTAGCACATAGGGCAAGTAGCAAGATTTTGGGTGAGCTAAGAACACCCGGGTCCATTAAGAAAGCCCAGACTTCTGGAGCTCCAGGTTCCGAGTTTAGCTTCTCTTGACTTGTTGACCAACACGTATTATTTCTACAGTGAAACTTTCTAACAATATGGGTGTCGCTTTGGGAGGGGCTATTTTGTAGGACAGTCTGGGGTCAACAGACCCACCAAAAGGTCAAGACCTTAAATCCCTATTATGATGTGAGAAGAAGACGCTTATAGAGAGAAGTTCAACACTAGAGCAACCAGAAGCATATCTTATGCAGCCATAATATATCTATATATGCAAGAACGCAACTACATTAAGACTTCAAAATAATTATATTTTTTAAAGCTATATTCCACTTAACCCCTGAAAGAACCAGCATGCCTGTAGATACGTCTGTGCGACTTATAGAATTTTTTATTATAAAAAAATATGTGCCAAATGCCATTTGTTCTAACGCCTTCCAAACGGGGGTGTGTACAGTGTTGAGTATCAGTATTTCTGTCAGTAAATATATGTTTGTGTGCGTAGATATATCACAAAGAGTACAGAACTGAACCATGTGTGCGGTCAGAAAGATGGAAGCCGCAAGGGGAGCCTCCACCTCTTGAATCTTGCCCTGGTAAACCATGATTACGAGATGCCCACACACTGCCTCGTAGTTAGACAAATCTTCACCTTCACCTCATATGTTTACTCTGTAACTCTCCCTCCTGTCCTTCTACCCCTTGTGTTGTCTTGGAAGACACTAGTCTAGCTCTATAAGGTCCTCCTGCCTATTTGAATCAAGTCTCCTCAAGTTGTTGAGGGCCAGAAGAAAAAGATTAGTATGGTAGCATCTACCAATACTTGCCATCATGAGTTAATACCAGCTATGGTATGTGTAGACCAATTCTGGTGGAAAGGACCGTTAGTTAGAGACTAACGACCCACACATGAAGCCTGGTAGATGTAAAACTAACTATTAGGATAAGCTTGATAAAGAGGAATATTTAGAAAGATATGAAAAGACTTAACAGAAACCTAAGAATATGCAACCCGTTGAGTGGTGGTACCGAGCCTTGGACACATTGTAACACCGTGTATATGGTGGGACAAATACTTTATGGAGATATGCTAGGGATGGGTGTAAATTAAATTTAGAATTGCTCACTCTTCCATAGTTTATAACCAAAGATACATATTCTCACGGGATGAAAGACGGTATTCTACGGGAGGCTTTTTTGGTTGGTTGGATTTAGACTGGGAACGGACGGGAGAATTGTTAGAGGACCTTAGATGTTTGACCCAAAAGGCTCTTGGAGATCGGAGTTTGGGAGCGATCGTTACAGATTTTGACCTTTTGGACATTAAGGCAAATGCCACATGGTCTATGACTTTGGAATAACATTTGGAATAAGCGGGAATCTCAGAAATGCGATGCCTGTTGGCTCGGCTCTGGCTCTATCTGTGTAGAATGCAGTCGTTAACGTTTGGAAAGCTTTGTGATTGTTGTCAACGTCTACGTAACCTTTCCCCCTATTTATTTCTATGAATTACTTTAGCCAAAGGATATTGGAGGGTTCGGTTAAAATAACAGTGCCAGAATCTCGTAGGTTACCTGAAAGAAAGCCATGCAGTGCCTTATTGCTCACTATTTTGTTATTGATAATATATATATATATATATTCGTTTTTTCTCATATTGTGTCCTTTTTTGCCCCTAAACTCTTCACTTTAATATTGCATTTATCACTCGAGCTGATGCCACACGGGCATTTTCGAGTAACACTAGACGTACAGTGAGAGTGCTATAGCCATAACTGTCCACTAGGGGGATGAGAGTAAACCCGAAATTAGAAGCCCAAGGCACATGATCGGGAAGACTTAATTCATGAAGCTTGGGAACATTCAAGCTCCGGCTACCTGGAGACCTCCCCCTAAGGAGGGAATGGCTTCACAAGGGACATGGGAGGGCTAGCCACATATGTGGGTGTGGCTAGCCATAGACCAGTTAAATTTGGGCGTGCCTAAACATCCCCCGGAGATTAAGCTCCGTGACCTGGAGAACCGGAGAGGCGACGCTTCACCCGGAGTCTCCGGGCAAAAGCTGGAGCGTTCCAGAGTATGTTAATATCTACACCTAAAATGGCTTCCAGCCCCATTGCACTGCGGGTATTTCACCCAAGAACCTGCCTTGGGGTATCCAATATTGCGACTTCTGCTCTCAAATGCCGTATTTAGTGAAATATAGTGTCACCTCCCTGTGTCCATCTACATCAAGCCACTAATATTAAGTCAATGTAATAGTTACGGGGCACACAATGGTTCCACCAGAAACGTGCCTGCGCGATCGCCTCCGATGTATAAGTTAAAACACTTGAATGCAGCTTCCTCATACCAAAGCACCCCTTACGCATTTCGCATCATCTGTAGTTCTAGGCATGCTTTTTTTTTTCTAAATTGAGATATTTTAAGCTACTTATTGGAAATCCGACACACTGTATTCTGACGAATGGTAGGAGAGCCATGGAATCGTTGTAACTATCATGAAGATCTCAATTTGTTAAATGTGAATGTGTTTTATCAATTAAAGATCTGATTTATCCCTCGGGAATTGTACCTGTTTCATTAATGGAGGCCAGAAACCTCAGAAGTCCGCATTTCCCTAACTGTGGAGATTGGTTTGTGAAACGCGTCAGCCAACACTGAGTTATTGCTAGAGAAAATATGTAAGATTATGTGTAGAACAGAAAGAAAGTCCATTAAATACTAGCCCCTCTGCCCTGCCTAAACCCCCCCAAAAAGTGTAGCGTTTTTATATGCATCAAACGCGTTGGAATAACTCACCCTAGCTTACTTCTCTCTCTAAATTGCAACAAGGATGAATAGAATGGGTCAAGGTATGGATCAAACCAGTTCTGCATGCACTTAGAGGCTTCTGTGGGCTTCTTTCTCCTTCTACAACTCTGTCCTTGTGAAACCTTTTTGTGAAACAATTTGCGACACACGTAGACAACGACGAGATCTGAGCTGTGTGGAGGCCACCGCTCCAAGCTTCTTTACGGCTGGAAGGCCGCGCGACTTTTCTAACCCATATTGCTTGGCCGTGGGTGCTCCATGGGGCTCGCGAAGGACCTTCCAGCTGCAAAAAAGGGTCCCCCCCTTTGGTATTTTCCTGTTTCTCGTTCTGTGTTCTGTCGTCTGGAGTTTCTCGGAGTCCTGGTCTGAAGTGGCTGCTGTGTTGCTCCTGTGTCCCTGTGGCTCCCCATGCCCAGCTTGCTTGCCTTCTCGCATGTAGACTTGTTATGTCTTGTTGGTTTTTTTTCCTCCCCCCACTCCAAAAAAACTACATACCCCCTTTTCCCGTTCCCTCTCTTTTTGCCCATCATTGCCATATTGTACGTGTTATATGTGTCTATGTATTCACCAGATGGAGTTTAGAACACAGAGAATTCTCTGCAGTTGTTCTAGATCAACACAACCGGGGTGGGTTGTCCAATCCCACCTATGAACACTTAGACCTAATAGTGCTATAAAACAGTTAGAAAAAACCCAGATTTTAAAGATCAATTAATTATTAAAGACTGAAAATATTTTTTTGTTGTTTTTTTTGTTGTTTTCCTTTTTACGGATAAATGTAATTAGTTGTATAGGTTTTTTTTTACACTGTAGCAGAGTAACCCACAAACTAAAGGGTTCAAAGGGTGTTGAGAGAGGGGGCGAAAGGCACTGAAGCTTTAATGGTAATCGAGCATCGTATTCAGATAAAATCAGGAAAGCGGAATATTTTAGTAAATAAAATATTCCGCAAAACTATTCTTTTTATTTATTTTTTTATTTAAAAAAAATCCCAAGACGCGACTCAAGAACCAAAAGCATAAACATACGGGGAGGGAAAAAAAACCTGTATTAAAAAAATAATAATCCTAAACATTATATATATGAAATGTGCTCATCGGATGGCGGTTATGGCTATCATTGAAAGGTTGCTATGAGACATGAGTGTCTCCTTTCCTGTATGAGTTATTTCCCTCCTCGGTGCGTCAGATGCTTTCTAAATAGCTTTTTAAATGGAAGCGAAATTATTTTGATGTGTACACATCTCGGAGTTTTTTTAATACAACCCCACTGTTAAAACGAAGCGCCTAGATGCATTTCTTTTAAAACCTCATTCATAATTCACGCCCCGCAATGTGTTCGAAAAGATCTTGGGAGCCTTAAAAAGACGAAGGGTAAAAAAAAAAAAAGGGATTAAACTGAAATATTCCTCTTTTATTGTAACGACAGTTAATGTGTGCAGCACTAGCCTCGACTGCTTTGGGAATTATTCGCCCCCACATGAGTAGCGAGTATCGGCCAATTTGTGACTATGGAGGGGAGTTTGAGAATTAAATAGCTAAAGGGTCAGATTATCCCGTTGAAAAAAGTGCATAATATGTTTTGGAGGGGCGGCCTTTAAAAAAGAGCCCCAAAAGAGATGATTTCTGCTGGTTTTATTTTAGGGTCTCACCTTATTAGTCTTTTTTTTGCCCCTGGTGGGAAAACCCAAGGTCAGGACTATCACCTTCTACAAACCCACCACTCGCCCACCCTTCACTGCTACCTTTTCTCCTCACTTTTTTTCTGTTCTTTAAAATTTCTGCACATGTTTTGATTTATTTTGGTGATGACTGATGTATTATTTAAGCTTCCAGCACTAACGATGCCTCTGTCTCCCTCCCCCCCTTATTTTTGTCTTTTTTCTTCCAATCCGACCCCCTTTCCTCCAATCCTGTCTTCCACTCGCTCACGCTTACTAATAACTCACTTGACTTCTTTAAATGCTTCTTTCCCACCCATAATTTATTATGAACTCTTCCTATGCCCACCCCTCTGGTCTTGTCTACACATTCTCTTGTATGGCTTATGTTGTGTCTCCCCATGCACCCCCCACCCCTTCTACACCGCTCCCCCCCCCTTCCTTTATTCCACAGCAGAAAAGAAATGGTATACAGATGAAACGGATAACACTTATCCCAGAAACATTCAGATTAAGCCAATGAGTACGCACGCGGCTAATCAAATTAACCAGTACAAATCAACAAGCAGCCTGATACCGCCAATCCGGGAAGTCGAAGATGAATGTTAAGCCGAGACTCAAAAAAAACAAACTTTTTTTTTATATAAAAAAAAGAAAAATAAGAAAGGAAAAAAAAATACTTTCTGAACTCGAGGACATGTCCAGACATGGAGGATAATGCCACAGGACATAAATAAATTGTATAAAAAAAAACCTCCCCATCGTGAAGGAGATCGGGGGAGACGATGTTGACGTGTAGGTCTACCCGTCCCGAGACTTTCGTATTTCCAGCCAGCAAAACAGAGACTGCAAAAGAAGAAAGTGTACAAATCTTTAATTTATAAACGAACAGCATCTATATAACCATGTATAGCCTCTAGTGTTTTAAATTATTTTTATTCGTTAGAAAGAAGAAGAAAAAAAATATATATATAAATATATATTTTTAGTCAAGTCTCTGCCCAAAAACCAAGGATGAGGAAAAAAAAATAATAATAATGCGCAAAACCGCCATTGTGATCAGAGAATTCTAAACAATTTTATTTGCTTTTGTGTCAAACTGTTTAATGCTATAAACGGCATCTCGGTTCTCCTCCGAGAACCTTGGCAAATGTTGACCGGTCTGAGGGCCACGCGAAGCATTGCGAAGGTCGAGGGTCTAGAAAGTGATTGTCTTGTTTCATGCTTCAGCCACAGAGTATTGTAAGACATCTGGAAAAAATCTTAAAAATGGCTTATTTTATATTACTGTCTCCACCTTGCGTGATTGGTGTCTGCTAAACGTTGTGGATAAGGTTTCTTCAGGGTTCCTACCACACTAGATCCACCACATCATATTTTGAGATCCGTAGGGTTTTCCAACTTGAGGTCTCACAAAGCTTGAGGGTTTTAATAAGTATTAAAAATAATATAAATAGTTCTACTGCCCAAGGGATTTAAGGTTGCAGGTTGGACCTTCCTAGAACACCTCTATTGCAAGACATTATATTATTGTGTCCACCTTGCATGATTGGTGTCAGCTGAACTTTGTGGGTAAGGTTTCTTGAGGGTTCCTATCATGCTAGATCCAATCCCATCAGATTTAGATCTCCGTAGGGTTGTCCAACTTGAGGTCCCACAAAGCCTGAGGGTTTTTAATGAGTATTAACAATAATATAAATATTTCTACTGCCAAAGGGATTTAAGGTTGCAGGTTGGACCTCTTTTTTCTAGAACACCTAGTTGTGATATCTAGAACACATCTTTGTAGTATCTAGAACTGCTTGACAGTGTGGTATCGTGTACAAAAAAATCAAAACAGGACACAAGGTTTCCAAGTCATTCCGATCGATTTTAGTGAATTATTATTGCATGCATGCTAAAGAATTCAGCCAAAAGCAATAGTCATGATTAGAATGTATGGACAACCCAAGTACCAGGATTATAAGGTAAGTGCTAATAAGGTCCAGTCCATGCCAAACGTTACAATTTAGAAGGGGCTATAAATGTAATCCTTGGTGTTCCTATTCTCACGTCAGAACCCTGATATTAGTCTTGTGACTTAAATTTGAGTTTCAGACCCAGCTCTTGAGGGACACTCAGGGTTTCTAAGATCTTCAAGCAACCACTAAACCAAATGGTAAGAAATAAACCACACTGGATTTCGGAGTCATGAACACCCCAACACCTGAAACATGTAGACCAGATCCATTTGCTTTGGGTAACTTAAGGCATGGCCGGTAATGTCTATTTCCTTATATTTATTATATAAATGGCCATGTTATTTCATGGCCGCTTCCTTTTTTCCCCGAAATCTCTCGCTGTTATAGTTTACCAGATAAAACCTTTTGGGTGCTTCTACTTCCTGCAGGCCCTGCCTCTCCACGGAAACCACGGAGAGGACCTGGCAACTTCCAGACGTCCTTGTGATGGTCAAAAAATCAGCCCAAACCAACTGGGGCAGAAACTCTTACCGGAAATAGAAGCACCCAAGAGGATTTAGCTGATTATAACAAGAACTGCTAGAAAATGTAAACCTGCTAAAAAGTAGACATTACTCCTGAAGAAGCCTTGTCTTCAGAACAACATGAATAATGAGGATGGGCTTCCTCAGGTTGGCCCGCCGTTTACCCCCTCTAAATGGCAGACGTTGCTCCATTGTCTTGTCGATCCATATGAATACCCCCGTATAAGTTCAAGTAATTACTTTGTAGAAGTTCTCCACCTTGGCGAGATTGATATACGTTCCTCTTCGAGGAAGCCATCAGGGACGCCAGTAAAATCGGAGACTTTCCCTAGAGGCTCAATCTTTCTCCTAAGTGGGTTACGAGAATTTTATGAGCATAACAAGTCTGCCATGACTGCATCAAACTGTCGGGAGGATGACGGTCGTAAAAGCTGAAATTAAAAATGATGGAAGGGATGCGGCAGGTAACAGCTCTATGAGCTGTAAAAACATCTTATCCCTTCGCGGCATTCATCACGCTCTTCCTCCATCTCTCCATCATCCCTAGCGTCTATTCCATCGCGGCTGAAACAGAACGGCCGGGTGGGCAACTAGATAAACCAGGCCACCTCTCTCTGTGGCAGATCGGCCCCATCCGGCCCCTGTAGTCGACCCGTCTCTCCTGCTGTAAAGACTCAAACCTTAATCAGTCGTTGGTCTCGTCTTAGATTCAGGAGCCGTATGTCTATCCCATGCATGTTTAATACCCTCGCTGTATTACCCTCTAGCACCTCTGCTGGGAGGCTGTTCCGCTTATCTACCACGCTCTCAGTAAAGTAAAGGTCACTTAGGTGGTTTTATTTAAATGGGGCAGAATAATCTCTGGAACTTTGTCCTACGAGATAAGCGATAGCCATAGTGAGAATTCCGCCCTGGAGATAGATGCTGGTGAGAATAAATCAGGGAAGACAATTCCGCGAAAGCGGACAGAAACAGCCATTTCCGCAACCACCATCGCCCAGGTAAAGACACATCTCACCGCGGCACCTTAGGGGGACACACAGACCAATCATAGTATAGCGCAATCAAAGTGTAATATGATTGGACCTTCTCTTTAAGCCCTGCCCAGTGACGTACTTTTTATACGTATATATATATATATATATATATATATAGGTGACGGCAAGAAAGGAGACTGTAGGGCAGCTTACACGGTAAAGGGGAATGAAACGACGCTTCAAATAAAAATATTAAAAAAAGAAAAGAATTCTTGGGGGGAAAAAAGTAAGGAACGGTTAAATGCCCGACCCGAACTCTGCTAAAGACAAGAGGAGTCTTTCCTACCCCCAGTAAATGTTAAGCTGACACTGTGAATGAGCCTCTGCGCGTCCGCATCAGTTTCTCACATCGCATTAGCGACCTCGTCAATCACGGAGAAGTCGGGTCACGGTTTTCCTGCGCAGTCCTTGCTTTCGCCGAGTCCTTGCCAAACTCCGCAGCAAAGTTACCGAGCGTTCTGTATGAGGGAGAAGGAAAGACCCCGCTGCGCTTCGCCGTGAGCGATGGTGGGGCGCAAGCCACCGAGCACACGCACACTTTACAGGACCTAAGAGCCAGCCAAGCCTTCTGGACTCCTTGAAGGTCTTGAG
The DNA here is from genome assembly GCA_029215755.1 of Spea hammondii. NCBI lineage: Eukaryota > Metazoa > Chordata > Amphibia > Anura > Pelobatidae > Spea > Spea hammondii. The sequence goes on from JARDYJ010000006.1 coordinate 6,238,617, forward strand.
AAAGGATGAGGAAGAGCGAAATCCGACGACAATGACCAGGGCTTGGCCCCAGTTCCCATTACATTTGGTGGCAGAAGTGGGATCACCAGCGGCAGCCAAGCTTAAACTTTAGGGTATGCGGTCACCTGATTCCAAAACCGGGGGGGCATACTCACATCATGTCCACTCCATCACATCAGATACGCATCTTGGAGGGCAAATGAAGCCACGTTGCATCCATATACCCCACCATATGCACAAAAGCATTACCGTCGATGGCGAAGGGGGTCTATTGACAAATTCTCCCCAATTTGGTTTGTGCGCGCTGGTCCTCCAGCATCTCCATAACATATCCCAGCAATGAATAGACTATACCGCCAACCAATGAATATCATCCATTTACTCCCAACCTTGAAAGTCGAGACGAAGCCCGGGCACATCGCGTTCGCTATATTTTATTTGTTGTTATTTGAAACAGAAGATTTCCACCGACTGTGAAGAGACAAGCTGTGATAATGAACAAGACGGAAGCCGCGCATGCAATCAGGGTCCGGTGAGCATAACATCATCTGTTTGGAGAGATTTGTAGGAGCGTCTGCTTAAAAAAAGGTAATAAAGAGGAGAAATATAGGGTCCTAAAAACTAGCGGGAGAAAATTGATTAGCGCCATTAGCTCCAGAAATCATCTTGGAATAACACGCCCCCCCCAAAAAAAATCATTGGCACGAGAGGGATAGGTAAAAAGTCGTTACATCACGTCTAAGTCTCTGAACCGATAGAGTAGGGTTAAGGGGAATCACCAGTAATAAATAAATGTCACGTTACAACCCCAATAAGACACATTTTATCTGGTCTTGGATCCAAGTCATGGATCCAGGTTGAGAGACAGAGGTAAGGTCCCATGATGTACAACCTAAGGTCCATCTGCCGACCCACCTACCAGGATATATTTTTTGGAGGTAATAGCGATCCATTTCTGCCATGGCCAGCACTCGTCTGCTTCTTGGGTGCCTAGACATAGGGTTGGGTGAGCAGGGACATAGGTCCTCCATCTTCTGCATAATCCCACTGGTGGTAATTGCATCTGACGGTACCCCCATCCCTCTCTAGAGGGGTATCCTTCTCAAGTACACTATATGAAATACCTTCCCAGTCTCTAATGCTTCAACTCATTGAAGTACCACATTCAATCACTACTCCAACAGGCTGGCCACCCATAGGCTACATATATCAGGGGACTTAAGGCCTGTTTAATGTGGATGAGGGTGGAAGCACCATGACTGACGATGTCACAATGATGTCCTATCCTCCCGCTAGATGAATCGCATAGCCTTTTATGTTCCCATTGTTCCCATTTCAAAACTAGTCAACCTCTCTGTCTCCACATGGATGGGAAGAAGACCAAACTCAGGGTCAATGCAACAGAATGGAAGACATTTTGAAAACCGATACACATTTTTCATGAACAACAACACCTGGACCTGGCTTCCTCAACAGAACCCCCAAAAAACGTTATTTGCCCCAATCATGTGTGATTATAATCACTTGAATGAAGTCTGAGCGCCAGCTCCATAAAGATGACGACATCTGGCACCAAGAAGCACGGGCTTATTGCAATCAATGCGCGGTCGGAGGGTTTATTAGTAGCCATTAAGAGTAACAAGAGGGTGCAGGCCGACGGTTTGGAGGTGATGCTAAATTCTGCAGTGCAGTATATAACCAAGAACAATGCATTAAGCTCCATAAAACCACATCACACGCATGGCGTCGGTCCTCAAGGTTAAGTGCTTTTATCTTCATCTCATTTTCTAAAAGTCTTTAACACCTTTGTTCCCAGAACATCCCAGGAGATATAGTGGATCAAAATAATAGCAGTAGGACTAGCTGTTTTTTTTTTTAGAAGGTTCTAGAGAGTTCTAGAGAGTTTGATATAAAATATCAGCGCTGTATCATTCTGGTTCCTGCCAAATCATGGTGGTCACAATCTAATTCAGGGGTTCTGATATTAGTTCATTTATAGAAGAACCCGACGTTTTTGACCAATATTATTATTAATGGATGTCGGCTTACATATTATATAAAGAAGTCCAAGGACAAGGACGACGAAGCATAGGCGGGAATATTTTGGCTGAACCCAGGAACATGGAGGCCAATGATATCCCCCGGAGGATTTTAATATTTGTGTTGGATAATGATGTAGCAAACCTAGAACATTACTAAACAAAGACGTCGGTGGGAGACACCAGATGTCTACGTCATGTTGGGTGGCTGCCATGATGACTCAGGGTGGCCACACGTGAAACATATCACAGCAAGGCCATTAGCTGATATCAGAGTAACCCACCTAATGGGCCACGGGCCAGAAACCGGACAATGGAAAATGGAGAGCTTCACCTTGGAGGACATCAAGCCTTGGAGGAGATCTAGAACCCGCGCTGATGGACATGTCGGAGATGGTGTTGACGTATATTAAACAAAGAAGGGAAAGTGAAGTCGGTAACCAATACACGTATAAAGCGAAGCAGGTGGGAAGACATTGTCTACAAACAAGACGCCACGTCTGCACCTCCCGTAACACACTCAAGAAGTATCACAATTTATGGTGCGTTCCGTAACGCATCTCATCATCCCCGGTGCCTTCAGCCGCCTCTCTGTCCTCAGCTCCCAAGGATACTGCCATCGGCTGATGCATACGTTAAGCGCGAGACCCGGCCCGATGCATCTCGGTAACATATGGCCAGGCGGAGGTGCTGCGGTGATGTATGGAGGCCATGAATCTTACAAACGAGGCAACGTAGGAATGATGACCCTATCCAGAGATATCCGCAGACACTAAATTCCGGCACAACCTGATACAAAAGAGACGAGGGAGGGAAATGATTCTTTCGAGAAAAAAGAAAAAAAAAAGAATTAGCTCCAGCCGAGAACATCAGCATCTCCCGTCTCGCAGCGGAAGCATCGGGCGTCTCACCAGTAGCTGCGCAGGCACGGCTCACGCGTGATATATCGCACGCGCCGCGTTCACCAAAACTTGGCTGTTTCTTCCCAAACTTCTTACGAGTTTCACAAAAATAGTTTTTCCTCTTGAATTTTTTTATTTTGGAAATGAGATGATGAAGCTGATGGACACCTAATTCTGAGAATGGGGCAGGAGTGTAGGATGGGGCAGCTGAGGAGCATCGGGCAGGGCGGTGGAAGGAGCATGGAGGCCCTACGTGGCCCCAAGTATTCTGATGGCAGCCCTGACTGGACCTAAAGGAACTGAGGTCTGGCCTATCTGATCCCTAACCTGTATTTGTTGCCGGGGCTCATTTTAAGTCGTTTTCCCAAGATATTTGGTTCTCTCATTCTCCTGGACCCCTAACTTTGTAAACCAATACGATCTCTGCACCATGGAAGGGGGCGCGCCCATACGTTACCCGATCTAAAATGAGTGAGACCAAAAACCGCCCACTTCCCCTCGAGTGTTTATAACGCGCACTTCATGGCATTCGCCACACTGAGGCGCCATTTCAAGCCCTTTTGGGTCTGCGACCCTCGCAGTGAGAGCGGTCCTCGCGTTTTACCAGGAAGAAGCGGCGGCTCTCGTAAAATCCAGCGCTGTATACAGTAATATAACCCCCAGCGCTGTATACAGTAATATAACCCCCAGCGCTGTATACAGTAATATAACCCCCAGCGCTGTATACAGTAATAAAACCCCCCAGCGCTGTATACAGTAATATAACCCCCAGCGCTGTATACAGTAATATACCCCCCAGCGCTGTATACAGTAATATAACCCCCCAGCGCTGTATACAGTAATATACCCCCCAGCGCTGTATACAGTAATATAACCCCCCAGCGCTGTATACAGTAATATAACCCCCAGCGCTGTATACAGTAATATAACCCCCCCAGCGCTGTATACAGTAATATAACCCCCAGCACTGTATACAGTAATATAACCCCCAGCGCTGTATACAGTAATATAACCCCCCAGCGCTGTATACAGTAATATAACCCCAGAGCTGTATACAGTAATATAACCCCCCAGCACTGTATACAGTAATATAACCCCCAGCGCTGTATACAGTAATATAACCCCCAGCGCTGTATACAGTAATATAACCCCCAGCGCTGTATACAGTAATATAACCCCAGAGCTGTATATAGTAGGAGGCCACCATTGCTGTCAGTCATGTGATATTTTGGGTGACTTTCCCGGCTCAAACACCACACTGAGCTGCCGCTTTATGGCAATGCTAACGAAGTCCGTTCCTGCATAGACTTTCATTAGTGAGAGAGTCCTGTTGGTGACTAAGACTGAGCCATTCTATTGTTCCCCACAGGCAGTATGATAAGGAGTCAGCGTGTCTGTCTAGTAGATTGGGGCCCCGATAACAGAGCGAGAACTCATACAAATGGTTGATATTAAGGGAAGATGGCCGTTTCCAAAAGGTTGGGTTTACTTAATCTAGTCAGAGACCCTCTCCAGGGTTTCATTTTTACTTTTTTATTATTATTTTTTTTTTATTCATTTTATGATAAGGAGTGGGGGGGGCTCCGATAACAGAGCGAGAATCATACAAACGGGGGGCAAAAACTACAACTTTTTAAAATAAACTAAAAGTGCAATATTTTGGAAAACTCATCTTTCATCTGAAAATAGAAATAAAATGTAGTGAGAGATCCCACCACGTCTGGTACCACTATACAGACAGCAAGAGACGGGGGACACTACGGAGCTAACGTGTGAGCAGCAATGTTACCCCTCCATTATTATTATTATCATTATTATTAATATTATTTATATTATAGTTGTTATTATTATTAATATTATTATTATCATTATTTTTATTATTTATATTATAATTGTTATTGTTATTATTATTTATATTATTATTATTTTTATAATTATTATTATTATTATTGTTTTTATTAATAATAATATGATTTATTTTAATATTATTATTATTTATATTATAATTGTTATCATTATTGTTATTATTATTATCATTATTTTTATTATTATTATTTATATTATAATTGTTATCATTATTGTTATTATTATTTATATTATTATTATCATCAATTTTATTTTTATTATTATTATTGTTTTTATTAATAATAATATGATTTATTTTAATATTATTATTTATATTATTTTTATCATTATTTTATTATTATTAGGAATTATTACAATTTCGAATTTCGCTTTAACCTCTCGGGCGCCGGAAAGAAGGTCTTCTGCCCTCCACCGCTTCTCCCGACACCCCCGAGATTCCTCTCGCTGCCCCATTTAATTTTCCACACCGCGAATTAACGTTAACTGCTAACAGCTGCCGCCGCGCGGCTCTCGCTCCCCCCGTCCATTCCCCCCCACCTCCTTTCCTCGCATACTAAGCGTGATTTACGAGCCTGAATTATTATTTCGCGTTACTCTTCCTTTCATCGGTTTCTGCGCCAAAGGAAATGGCAGCCGGCGCCCTGATTTACTCTCCAAACCATTTGTTCCAAGGCTTCGGCCGCTGATCGGGGAAAGCTGGGTCTCGGCACATTACGGGCGGGCGCGGCGGTATATATTAACCGCGCCGCTTCATATTTCACAGCGTCCAGGGCCTTGGGGGGGGGGGGATTTAAAAAACATATTCATTTGTAGCAGGCATGCTGTAAAAAAAGGGGGGACTTTTGAGGTATATTCCAACCCTTTTGGTAAAATTGATACATTTGGGGCACTAGAAACATTGTTCCTAATGCAGTTGAACCCACAAACCCACCCCCCCCAAAAAAATTGCATCGTTGTTTATTTTTTCAGGGAATGCTAAAATGGTCATGTGACACAAAGGCAGGCACTGGTAGGGCGTTTCCATGGAAACTGAAAAAACGCGCAGGAGGGACTTTATTTCAAAGGAGGAGAAAAGTTAGAACCAGAGGCTCCGACGTTTAGAGGGTGGTGGATAAGGGGAACAGCCTCCCAGCAGAGGTGGTAGAGGCTAATACAGCGAGGGGATTTAAACATGCATGGGATAGGCATATGGCTCCTAAATCTAAGATGTGACCATGGACTCATTATGCCGCTTCAGGGGTCTCCAGCCCCAGGATACTCAAACGCGAGCTTGGTTTCCATGGTTCTTCATGCGAAGTCTTTGGTGTCCAAGAGGTTCTGCGGCAGCTGAGGGTCTATATGCGAATGCTACACCCCAAAACGCTGTGTCTGACGCTGCCCTCTGGTGGTGACACTGATCTCTGCGAGACCCCCGCGGCAGGTGGTGGTGGGGGGGCAGGACAGGTCCTCCGGGAATGTTCAACTAACGAGCCAACGGCAAAATCAATAGAGTCAGTGCCGGCAAAGTCACCGCAACCTCCACAGCCTTCAGACGAATCTATGCCGTCCGAGACGTCTTCATTTACCGAGCAACCGTGAGTTCTGACCCCCCCCTACCTACCGCGAGTCACCGTGGCAACGGGCGGAATGTCCACGCTGATTGCTCTCGATACATCGTTTCTCTTTGTAGCTCTAAATAAAATATATAAAATGAGATGCACGGTGTGTTGTCCCCGCCAGGCGTAAACATGTTCTGAGGTCGGGGGCTGCCCGGATTTCTGCTGACAAGCAGCCATGTCAAGGAGCCACCACCTCCTCCTCCTCCTCGTTCTTTCGCCTGTTCTCCAAGCTCAGTGTCCATTCCACTGTAATTGGCCCTCGAATTATTTATGACATTAATTGCTGTATTATCGACTGTCTGTCAGCCGCCCTGCCAGTCAGTCCATCGTTCCGAGCTCGCGGTGCCGGGCGCAGCCTCCGTCAGACTGACAAGCTAATTAGACCCGTCACCCGCCTTCGTGACAAATGTTGCTCTCTTTCAATAGCTCCTTGAAATAGGCTTCGCTTTTCAAGCCCACCTGTCTTCGAGTCCAACTCCCCCCCCCTCCGCCTCAGCTATCCACACTTTGTCGTCTGTTGCCAAGAAAGTCAAGGTGCTTGTCAGACAAGAAACTCGCCCCACGGAGAGCTGACTCTTGGAGAAGAGGCTTTTTTTGTATCTGATGACCTCTAACTGGAGGTCCTCGGGTCACGTTCAGCCCGGCCCTGTATCTTCAGCAGCTTATCCAAACAAGTATGGACGTTGTCTGTTTCTAATACTCAATACTGACCTGCACAGGTTCAGAAACCACCAAGTTTCTAGTACCAACTGTGGGATGCCATGATGGGTTCAGACACTGGTGGCCCCCTGATGAGATTAGAAGGACCCTGCCACTGCCCAGTTTCTTTCTAAATTCCGACGACCACCAGCTGCAGGTTCCATGTCAGACGTGGCCTTGACTTACTTTTTACCATCTGAACGTGTGGACTTACCACATCCCCCTGTTGACCAGTTGACATTTATGCCTTGGTGTTGACCAGTAGACATTCATGCCTTGGTGTTGACCAGTTGACATTCATGCCTTGGTGATGACCAGTAGACATTCATGCCTTGGTGTTGACCAGTAGACATTCATGCCTTGGTGTTGACCAGTAGACATTCATGCCTTGGTGTTGACCAGTTGAAATTCATGCCTTGGTGCTGACCAATAGACATTCATGCCTTGGTCTTGACCAGTAGACATTCATGCCTTGGTCTTGACCAGTAGACATTCATGCCTTGGTGTTGACCAGGTGACATTCATGCCTTGGTCTTGACCAGTAGACATTCATGCCTTGGTCTTGACCAGTAGACATTCATGCCTTGGTCTTGACCAGTAGACATTCATGCCTTGGTGTTGACCAGTAGACATTCATGCCTTGGTGTTGACCAGTTGACATTCATGCCCCTTAAACCCTCTCCTAACGTTCTAAGCATTCATCCCCTGACAGCTTAAATTAAAACACTGCGTCGGTTGCAAAATTCAGCCGATGACGTCCCTTTCTAGACTCATCATAATAGAATTCGGCCTCCCTTTGGCCTCCCTTCCCAGCTGACCTATGGATTTCTTGCATCTTAACATTTAAGTATCTGCAGTTCATATCAGCCGGCTGATGTGACAAAAAAAAACAAAAAAAGCCCAGCCTTTAAATGTCACGATATGGGTTGGGAAGTAATCCCACTGGTGGAACTTCTTGCTAATTAATCAAAATAACATCTCTTTTAGTCGTTAGACAGCAAAATCAATGAGGCTGGCTTTTCTCTGGCCGCCTGAAATTGAAAGAGAAAAAGAATAATTAAAAAAACCCTCCTTGTATCAACCCTTCTCCTGTTACGAAGACGCCGTTTCTGAGCGCTTATGTAAAAACACAAAAACTTCGCATAAGAGATCAAAAAGGGAAATAAAAATCATGACCCCAAAAAACTATATTTTCAGAAAATCCCTGTATTTCGGGGCTATTAGAGAATTTAATAGGGGTGAGGTTTCCCTTTCTGGATATATACTTTTAATGTTATTGACATAATAAGATGTCTGGGTTTTGGGATAACTCCTATTAATCCCAGAGCTAAATACACCAAAAAAAAAAAATACAAAAAACATTTTTAAAAAGTTGTACAAAATTACAAAAAAATAAGTAAAATAATATACAAAAATTAGAAAAAATACACAAAAAATAAATAAATGAAATAAAGAAATATATATATATATAAAATACAAATAATATACAAAATTTACAGAAAAAAAGAAATGAAATAAATATACTAAAATAGAAAAAATATATACCAAATAAATATGCATTAAATGAATATTTTTTTTCAAGCATTTCCTTAAAGAAATCTATGCCTTTGTGAGAAGATCGAATTAACCTTTTCATGTAATTTATTTTTCAGTCGGCGGTGATTTGGAGAGCGAATGTAGCAGCGAGCTCAGCAGGAAGCACGGAGCCAAAGAGATAAATTCTGTATACGAACTTGGTACCACATCAGCGCCCTCCCAATAATAAAAATATTAAGTTTTTGCTTTACTGATACGGGGCAAGTCATATTTCCACCCTTCGCTTCCCTTATTGAAAGCGATATTGGGTTGTCGGAGGTTCTAGGGTAAGGTCCATGCGCCACTTTTTTTTTTTTTTCCCTTTCTTTGAGCCCAAAGCTATTTTTCAACCAGCCTCTTAAGCCGGGAAAAAAAAAATCCCTTCCAGTACGCCAGTAACCTTTAAGTGTCAGAACGCTCAGCCTGTAATATAATTAGTACGAACATTTATCTAGTCCCTGGGAAATAATTAATAGGATTTTTTTCTTCCGCCTCCCGAGGGAACACTCAGAGCCGCTGCCCGGCAAATCTGTTTGTATGAAATTCTATTTGTGCGTCTCACGGCAAAACTTCCACAAAAAAAAATATAAAAAAATAAATAAAAATACAAAAAAAACCTCCCGATCGCAGCTCAGACATAAAGTTCTCTTTGCATTAACTTCCTCAGCTGCTTTCTTGCCAAATGTGCAAATGCAATATATTTTCCTATGTATTATTAATTAAGGTCTTTATTAATGCATGAGTCTACAAGCCATTTCAATACAGAACAAAATGATGCATTTTGTACGATACAAAACTCCGGCAGAGTGTCAGGGAGCTTCATATAACACGAGGAAGGGGCCAGGGGAGGAATTGGATGAACTATGAGGGGAGGACAGGCCCTGGGTTTGTGGGGTTCGTCCAACTTGCTGGGGGCAAACGTGTTCTCGCGTTGACCTCGTTAAGAAGCTTCTGGCCTGCACACCACCGAGACGGGCTCAGGGAGCTTTGGTTACATCGCGAGGAGTTTTCGGCTAATCATTAATATTAATTAGTTGGCTACATTATGAGAATAAACAGCTGGTGGCATTCGTGGTGATTTAGTCTCGTTTTGGGTTAAACGTTAAAAAAAGGCAAGAGTTGATTGGAATTCCAGCATCCACTCGTGACGAGGTCCTCGATAAATATGGCTGTAGGTTGCATAGAACGTGGCCAGGAGCTCTGCTTACTCCACCGAGGTGCCATCTGATCTCTCAAGCGGTTATCTCCAGCCTGGGGTAATTTAATGGGCCCCAAGAACAGGATCCCCATTCCATAAGAGGTCTTCCAGGAACACCGAGAGCCCATGTATTAGTGATAATCCCCAGTATGTTGAAACAGGGGTGTCACGGCACCCGGGGCCACGATCACTGCGACACCACGGAACCGAGGGACCATCCCTTACTTCTGATGTGTCGGATTAGCGGTAAGGGATGGTCCGGGGTGCCATGACAAGGGGTATTCCTTGAGGACAATAATGTAGCAGACCCAACAGTGGAGGTTGGAGGACCACATCATGAAAACTTGGATGTGCTTGTGGTTGAATGTTAACAAACCCATGTTGGCCTCGTTGTCTATGTTCCCGTCATGTTATTTGATTAATGTGTAGCAAATCCCCTAATGAATAGGTTCCAAGAACGTTACCCTCCATTCCACAAGTTGGTGAATTTGAAACTAGTCATAATGAACCACCAAGGGTCCACAAAGGGGTAACGCACCAGTAGCAGACCCAACAGTGGTGGTTGCAGGACCACATCATGCGAGCCTCAATTGGCCTTCAGAAGCATGTTTGCCCCATGTCCTCGAACACGTGTGGGCATGTTATTTTAGGTGTAAAACCTCCATTAATACAATCCTTTATGGGGGGTTGGGTTCTAGTGCTTTGCGCAGTTCCTGACACTCGAAAACTTCACGTCCGTTTCTCTAGAAGTGAAAGTGTTAGAAGCCTCCGCAGGTGTGACATCAAACCGAATTAAGGTACGTGAAGCTGAAAATAAAACGAGGCCAGCTACGTCGACAGAGCAGCCGCTTTCAGGAACGAGAAGCCCCCCTTCCAGGTACAAGCCGAATGTCCACAGAGGACTTTGCTGTCTCCACGAGTCCTGCCACTTTGGTGAAGTGTATTATTTCATGAGTCCGGCTTTTCCCAAACCAGAAGGAGCAGGACATGAAGGCAGTGACTAATGGAGAATGACAGGGACTGTCACAATGCAATATGTCACCCGGGAATCGGTCTCAGTGCTTTTATGAAACTGGCAGCTCTTTAAATAATTCCAAGTTTAACCCCGTCCGTGCAGAAAAAAGGCAGCATTGCAATACACTGAGCCGATATGTTGGACCCCCTGCCGCTATCGAGCTCCGCATTTTCAAAAATGAAAGGGGGGGGGTCATACAAAATTTAAAACAAAAAAAAATTGATTGTTTTTTCTGGAAGAATAAGAGCTTGATCCTGAACCCCCCTTCTTTGTGGAGCTACACAAGGTTAGATATACGTCGACCTCTCAATATATATATATACTTAATACCAAATTTAACATGGTTTGACATCTGAATCACCATGGAGGTCTCTAACTTGGCTGGACTTACCATCAACCAGCCTAGGAGCTGGGCGGTATTGAAGAGTTTGTGGTCTCGCTTCCGAATTGGGGCCTACAAATTCCATCGAAAAGAGGGCTTGAAGGCTTATGTGACCCTACAACTCACCCTACGAGTACGAGGGCAGCTAATAAGGTATTGTAAACTTAAAAAGGTTCCAACTCATGAAAAGGAGACTGAGATCCTAGACATTATATTTGAAGGACCACCAGGTTAAAGGTCATGAAAATAAACCAAATAAAGGACCCAACAGAGTCCATCTGACCATAAAATGTAGTGATGTCTAAAGCCAATACGATATGATAAGTTTGGATATTTGAATGATAAGCCACATATCTTGTTCGCATGGTAGATTCAAGCTTTAGAAGATCTCAACGTGATCTGTCTATGGTGGGTCAAGCTAAACGCGTCAATGGAAGAGGAGAAATGGAAAGAGCCTCTGTTCGTAGACATATCCAGATACAAGCAATGGAGGATATCACCAAAAAAAACAAAAACGAAATCCTATTCATCCGTGCAACCAAAAAACTCCACTGAGGGAACAATAAAATGGAACCCGATAATGACCAGATAAAAATAACGAACTGTATTAATTAGGACTTTGGACGCGGACCTCCCAACAAACCGCTGGAGAATGTCATTTGTTGCATCTTTACCGAAAGTTTTCTTTGCTTTTTTTCCAGGCTACCAAAGGCTTTTTTTTCTCCCCGTCCGCACCCCCCCTTCTCTGGACGTGCCCTGATGTGAATTAAATGTGACACACACCAAACTCCACATGTCCCGAAGCCAGCACGCATGGCTCAGCTAATGTCATGTCCAAGTACGTCAAACAGCAGTGTCTCAATGGCCGAGCCCCTGACACATGTCACAAACTTTTACTTGTCTTTTTTCTTGGTTCAACCATCACCCCCCCCCCCAATATTTTTTTTTCCCAATGCCACCCGCCTAGGAAAGACTTACAGGGCAGGAGATGTAAAGGGTGGTGTGTGGCAGAAGGGTCTGGCATTTTATGACGGGCAGGAGATGTTTTTTTTTCCCTTCCTACCCCCCCCCCCCTCCTCCGCCTGTCAAGTACGATTGTATCCCGTCGATGTCAGACCGCCGGCCAACAGGTTTTGTCAGGTTCGGACTCACGTTTTAGTCAATCGCGTCCGACCTTAAGAACCCGGAGAGGAAAAAAAAACTGAAAGAGGACAGATTTATTTATTTGTTTTGGGGGGGGGGGGGGTGTATGAAAATAAACAAGAATTGGGACAAATTGTTGCAAACGGCAGGCTATAGGTGACCTTTTAGGAATCGAATGCTCACAGCCGCATGCACAGACGCCCGGCGCTCTCCTCTTCCTCATCTAAGTGGAATGATTTGGCATATAAGCTGCGCGAGGGGGCTTCCTCTTCTATGCGTGGACCTGAGGGGCCGATGGAAGGGTTAGTATCACTGCGGAGCTCTGGAAGACTTAACATTTTTAGAGGTTATGGAAGAATAAACTGGAATTAAAATGGTTTGGGGGTCGGATATAAAGATTGGATTCGAGGTCCATGAAAGTGGCTTCATTAGAAAGGCCGTGAAGATTTTGTTGTTATCCATTCAAACATTGCCAACCGTTCATGCGCAGAGAATAGGACGTTAAAGAACGCTCTTCTGTTAATATAATGTAGAATGCTTGTTTCTGGCTACGCAGTGTTGGCACTTTGGTGGGGTCTGGAGTGATGACCGGAGACCGGAGTGATGACCTCACCTAACAATATAAACTGACCACCCGGTGGCTCTTGGCCAGTGGCCCATGGGGCATTTGCCCCATGCGCCAGATGTCTGTCCACACCTCAGAGGTATTATATCCCATCTTGCAGATAGTGGAGCAAGAGTCACCAAAGTCACCCAATAATCAATAATATGCAGTTTCAGAGGAATTTCAATAAATAAATAGAACAAAAGGGATGGTTCCTGCTTGTAGGTGGACAGCTGGAACCCTAAGAGAACCTGCAGAATCTTGGCTTCCAGTTGACACCCAATAGGGTGAACATGACACCAAGGAAATTGGACGCTGGTAGGCAAACGCAGTGGTAGCTTTTCATGGAGCTCCAGCCGAAGATCCCACCAATATGTAGATAAGTTCCATGATTCACAAAATAACCTGCTACCATGGGAAACTTACAAATAAACACAAGGATAAGAAGAACGACCATGAAGACACCAAGGTAGAGGGTAGAAGAACAAAGACAGGAAATGGACAAAATAGAGAACGGGATGCATAAACTAGTATGGGACAAACAGAAGACCACAAATGATGGATCTTCATCGCTATGAGGTTGACACCAACCTTGACTTTTACCATTTTGAAAGTTTTGCCATTAGACTGTGAGATCCTTATTAGTGGCAACGGGCAAGACCCAGGAATATGTCTCTTAACGTCAATAATTTCAGCTGTAGGATTCCCAGAATTGTTTGAGTTGGGAAGGAAGAACACAGAACGTCGGGCAAACATACTGCAGGAAAACAAGAAACGTCTCTCTTCTTGACTAACCCGCGTCGTAAGGAGCACAATCTGAAGACGAGACGAAATGACAACTTCCATAAGCTTTTGAAGTGCCGCATGTGACAGGTAACCTGATTTGGTATTGATGTAGAGCGGTTACCGGCGGATAAAGCCAGAGGTGATGGCCGTACTTTCGTAACGTGCTCATATAAGGGGTTAACAGAGTGGGCAGAATGGCGCTGTTGAGTCTTTCTGACCATATTCTCCGTCCTTCTTTAATTTCTCTGACAGTGTGACCAGGACTGCGGGATCAGCCTTTTCACAAGCTTTCAAAGAGCGCACATTTCTGTGGGCAAAGTAAGTCCCAGTCACGTTACATTCACAAGGCATCACCGTCACTCTGACAAACTCCACTTTCATCTCATTCTCCTGCGTGGCCACGGTTTCTTCCTATAAGGCAAATCACACAACGGACGTAGGTCTTTGTACGTGTTGACATGTGTCCGACCATCAATATGTCTCCTAAAGCCATTTCAAAGGCTAATATAGGACCCGATGCTCGTCTGTAATGTAACAAACTGTAAAATTTTCTGAACGGGGAGGATTATTATTATCAATTATTATACAATGTATCACAAAATATGCCATTTACTCCTTTTTGGATATTTACACTTTTCAAATTCCATACCTATCAAGTGCCCCTGTTTAGTTTGGCTGGTCCTTCCTAAAAACTCTGTGCCCCTCTTTCCTCCCCAATGTCCCTCTTTCCTCCTTTGATGTCCCACTTTCATCCCCCAATGCCCCTCTTTCCTCCTTTGATGTCACTCTTTCCTCCCCGGAGCCCCTCTTTCCTCCTTTGATGTCCCTCTTTCCTCCCTTTTTGTCCCTCTTTTCTCACAATGCCCCTCTTTCCTCCCCCACTGCCCCTCTTTCCTCCCTTGATGTCCCTCTTTCCTCCTTTTAGGTCCCTCTTTCCTCCCCGATGCTCCTCTTTCCTGCATTGATGTCCCACTTTCGTCCCCCAATGCCCCTCTTTTCTAGGAGGTGAGAATGTTTGCTGGGTATGAGGGGATTGCAGGGTTCTACAGCTCTAAAAGCCCCGATAATGTGTATAGAAACAGCAGGACGGGGCTTTATCAACTAAACGGGGTAAATAAAAAACATTAGTCTTCTTCTAAATACAGCCTTGCTTCTAAAGATTGATTTAGGTACAATGCTACAGATGGAGCAATCAGGAGGGGCATTGAGTTGGTTTCCATGGTGACTGCTCCACATTTACAAACTGACGACTCTACATTTAGAGCAATTCCCTACAATGTGATAAAAATGGTGGTCACCGTGGAATGTTTTTTGTGAAATCAGAGCAGAAACCAGAATTCAAAAGTTTAACTGAAAAAAATAACAGAACAACAACAGATTTGGTTGTAAAAATAACATTTTATTTTAATCAGTCTTACTGAAAACAAGAAAAACATCCTTTTTCCCCTCCAAGTTCTTGCATCTTTTGACATCTTACTAAAAAACAAACAAAAAAACAAAAATCATCCCGCGAATTTACTCCTCCGTCCCTGTCCTATGGAATGCGCCGGCCACGGCCAAATGGGCTCGCGACGTCAATCAGAGCTGGTCATCGCGGATAAACCGGTTTCCTTCCGAATGCTTCCCGTAGTAAACGTAGCGACATTTCCCTGCGACGCCTGGAACAGAAAAACTAAAATATCGGCTCAATACAAAAATGCTTGTTTTCTTACTGGAATGCGTCGGCAATCTTGGAAAGATATAGCAAAATTTTATTTTATTTATATAAAGTTATATATAATTTTTTTTCAATATATTTTATTTAAAATTTAAAAAATATAAAAGGTCACACAAAAAAAACCTCAAAAAAATCTATGAAAAGCTTTATTTTAAACATTTTAGGGTATAAAGCAACCAAGTACATCAAAACATCCACAGAAGCTTCAAAAAAAGTTGTTTTTGTTAATATGGCAACAAAACAAATCAGCCAATCAGCAGCCTCGAATTGTGACGTGTGACTACATCCTAGAATTCAATTTTTCTATAGAATATTAGATGTTTTTGGGGTAAAATAGAGTCAAAGCATTTCTAAGGTCATATTTTCCTACATGAGCTGACGGACGGGTAAAATATTTTTAATATTGGGGCCGCTTCCAAGCAGAATAAATAATTCTAGAGAGTACTAAGGTGCAGACATTCAAAAGAAATAAAGGTGATGTTTTTGTATCCTATTTCTATTAAAAATGTGGTCACGAAGAACGTTTCTTCTTTCATCCTGATGATGTCAGAAGACAGCGACCAAAGTCTCTCGGGGAGAGAAGATTTTGGGAAAGAAGTCCACATTAACTTTGAGTCCATCGAGGGCAGAGTATCTGTTTTGAACCGGGGTTCCAGACCAAGGAGTTGAAGCCCACGGTATGAACGGATCCATGGATCTACTTAGAAGGTTCTAGAGTCAGTTCTAAAAGAAACCCACCAAGATCTCTCGGCAGACGTGGCTACACCTTAGACCCTTCACGAGGTCCGATGAACCATACATGGTGATGGTCAACTCAAAACGTAGTCCATCTCTCCAGGATCTGGAGATGGTTTAGATGTTTAGAACTAAATGTTCCCAAATGTCATAGCCCGTCAGGTATCACATTCTGTCAGTGACCGCCGGTGGTCGGTCCAGGAACAGAAAGGTTAGATAATCGACGGGCATGTCTGCGCTTTAAATCCAAAACAAAAATCTGCTGCTAGAATTCGAGCAAAAGGGGGGGACCGTGCGAAAAAGCCACCCTGCAAGTCACGTCCGAGCCGTAATGAGAAAAGACGCTGTCAGAAGCTCGGAGAGGACGGACGCTGCGCGGGGTGACAGGAAGCAGAGAGGATGACAAAGATACTGGTGCCAGAACCCGCCTGCTCCAATCACATCCCTAACGAGACGTGACAACCCTTCCCAGCGTCCTGAAGACTTCTCCGACGCTGGAGGACCGGGAGGGAGCTTCCAAAAACAAGCCCCGTAGACCCGAGGACGCTGGGGTATTAGGGAAAAGTCAAAGGGGACAATTTCAGGAGGAAGCCAGGAAACGTCTCCCCAGGTGCGGCTGCAATAACTCTCAGCCCAGGGAAGACAACACGGGCTAGCTGAGACTCATAAGAGTTTCAGTAACATTTAAGAGACCGGCTTTACTGTAATACCATTTGAAAGAAACACCGGCTTTGCCGCCGTTTAGGGTTCTACTGTATGTTTTAATAAGACGGAAAAGTAAGACTCCCGAGAGATTTGTAGGAAAAAATGTTGCAAGATACATTGTAGCCAACACAATAATGTGGCGCCGATGGTTTATCTTGTGACAGCCCCAGGTAGGTGACAGTTTACATCGAGCTGTTGAAGATGAAGAAGACTCTTAGACTTTAAGACTTGAGGTGGCGCGGGTGGTGGAAGTGCGAGGCAGCTGTCACCCTGGATTAACGTCCGATGGGGGGGTGGACACATGACAGATAATGTTTGGAGGTGGAAGATGAGGAATGGGAGGAGGGCAGCTGGAACCCAGATGCCAACGCTTGCCGTAGGACAGAGGTGCGAGGTATGGCTGTGCCTGATACCGACTCGATTAAATGGGACAGCGAAAGCCACTCCGATACTAGGACTACTTCTCAATTGTCTCAGGCTGGTGGCAGCCCGTGGCAGGGCCAGCATTCCTAATCAACTTCCTGTCCTTACGTTCTCTCCCTTCTCCTGCCCCCCCTTACAAAGGCTGCCTGGAGCAATCAGCAACTTAATAATGGGGGAAAGATAACGTAACGGTGATGAATAATCCCGCAGATTTTGCGGACAGGAAGTTACGATGGACGCTTCCATTGTACACATAAAAGGGGGGGTTATAATGTATATTGCTTATTTTAACCTATAATACCTCTTTATTTAGTGGATAGAGCTGAAAAATGGGGGACTCCAGGGGGGCGACTCATCCGCTTTAATGTCTTACCATAGAAGATATTTCCGAGATCACCTTTAAGTTTATCCATTAATCTACGGGATATTTTTCTATACATTAAAGACATAAATATTGCCGAGAGCCGGGGGCCTTGTGAAGTTCATAGAAGAACCAACGCAGATGGTTCAATCACCTTATATATGAATATGTCCCCCTTTCCACCCCTTATCGAGATACCTTTACATATAAACAAGATGATTTACCCCCCCTTCCCCTGACAACCCCCCCCCCCAACACCCATCTGTGCGGCTTTCGGAGAGGTAATATGACCTTAAATCCAGGCTTTTTATTATTCATGTATTCCTGACTCAGGCTACTATTAAGATGATTGCACTTAACGTGAATAGAGAAGAGCGCTATTAGGTGGCGAGTGACATAAAGGTCTGTCGGAATTGCTTTTAGCGATCAGGTTACAAGATCGTGTTTTTTTTTACTTTTTAACCCACGGAGGGAAAGCGGCGCGGGGTATCGGGCCACGGGAAACCGCAAGCGATTTGTTAGCGAGGGTAAGAATGTGTCTTGAGGGGGGTATTAAGGATCCGGGGAGGGGGGGGGGTTGGATTCATGTTCACAATATTAAACCAATAATTCCCTTATTCCATTATTTTTTCCTTCTCAGAAACGGATGACCCGGTGCCGTTATTCTAAGAGTAAGAATAGTAAAAAAATATCCAAAACCAGGAAAAAAATCCAACAAAAAACCTATTTTAGTATTTTTTTAAAAAATTATTTTCTTAATAAAAATCTACATTTCCTAATTGTGTAAATATTCGCTTGTTGAGTTTTAAAAAAAAATATAAAATATATTTATTTAACAAAATAATTTAATTTTAAATAATTTAATAAAATTTATGAAGCCGGATATATATATATATTTTAATATAGACATAATATAGATAAAAAAAACAAAGAATATTTAGAAATAAATAAAATAGGATTTTTTTCTGCTCTAAAAAAACTGGATTTAAAAAAAAAAATATTTGTATATATACATTTTTAAAACATTCTATATTTATATACACAAATTCATAGTTTATGTAGCTATTATACTGTCATCAGCCTGGTTTTATCTGGGATTTAGCGTAACTCACATAAACTCCTAATGCATTCTTATTTTTTTTCTGGAAAAAAGGTAAATATTATATTTTTGAAAAAAAAAATAGGTACAATAAGGCTTTTAAACAAAGACAAGAAAGAGGCAAATTGCACAGGATCGTTCTTTTAATGTAATGGGTTTTTTTCTTCCGATTCGGGTACGTTGGGGTTTATAGTTTGAACAAAACAGACAGATTTTTAGATTTTTCCGTAACGCCAGAAGAAAGAAAAATTCCCCGCAGGTTAAACCGCGACGTTCAGACCCTGAAGGTGCAAAAAATGTAAATAAAAATAATATAAAATTATTAAATTGAAAGATGAAAGCTGGGTCATTCAGAAATCAGGAGTTATTGGGAATGGCGATGGAAATAAAACACGATAGAACGTTATGGAGCCCTTGGTCTCAGACCTGGTGGCATATACCCATAACACGTTCCCATCACCGGGGTCTTCAGACGTTCTTAGATGAACGTGAGATACGGGGACCGGTTCGTAGTGTAGGAAGCGATGAGGAGTAGGGGTCCATGTGGAGGAAAAGGGAGTGAAAGGAGAGGAGAAGAACAGCAGCCCGAGAGGAGAGGGAGCAGGAGACGGCTGGAAAGAAATCCGCCCTGAGGGTGAGAGAATGAAGCGGAGATGTGAAGTTCTAATCCCAGGCCAGGAGCCGACTCCGGAAAGGTTGGGTGTAAACTAGAAATGGTGATGTGGAGCCGCTTGTTTGAAACGTCCTTCGAGATGGGGCAGCGCAGCCAGGAGGGGACGACGAGAGGAGAGCTTAGAGCAGGGGGACCCAGAGAGAGTTCCGGGGAAGGTCACGCCAGATGGACAACCCCATTTCTTTTAGAGACAGTCCGGCAAGATCAGCATCAGCCGGTGAGCATGAGTGGATCCTGTGCATGCGCTCTACCATTTTGTGGCCAACCATGAGAAATCTTGGGGCCCAATAGAAACCTAAAAGTCCCAATGCCCTGTCCCACCCCATGTTCCACAAAATGCTCCATCATATGCTCTTCCAACTGCCTCACACTCGCGATGGGGCCACTAGACCACCAAAGTGCAAAAAGGGCCCATCTGGCCCCAAAGCATGCAAGGCCCCAGTCCCAGGTAGCCGGAGTTGTGTCAAGTCCAGACTCAGACGTCAGGAGTAGAAGATTCTTGGCGAGTAGAGGATGTTATCTGTGATAGCGCGTCTTGTGTCATGGAGGAGAAGTCTTCCTGACCACTTTTTAGGACCTGAGCCCACATTACCGTCCCCGGCCCCCGCTGACAACTTCTCCAAGTCCTTTACATATTAAGGAACCATTAAGCTGACACATTAAAAGTTATCTGCGGGCTAATGTTTCCATTATGTGCGTCTTGGCCGCGGAACAAGCAACACTTTGTTCTTTTGCATGTCGTACTTTGTATAATAAGACGGGAGGAGGTGGCGGTGTGGGGGGGGGGACGCTTTACTCCTTGGATGACTTTGACATGGCTGGCTGTTATCTGGACATGTGTTGTCAGCTGATGTTTTTCGTCTGGATGAAGTGCTCTAGAGCAAGAGAAACATTCTATCGGCCCATTATGCGGCTTGTAACGCCAGCCGAGGGGAGATGGGGGAGGGGAAACCACTTTAAGGGTCCGTTATCCCGCGTACAAAGGGGACCTCAGCTCTGTAACGTCCGCAAATGCTGACGAAGGCGGATATTTCATGTTCTTCTAGATCGATGCATGGGGGGGGTCAATGGTCAGTATATTGTAAAGGGTTAAAGGGAACATTCATATTATGGTCAGGTACGAGCCATAAGTGAGGAGAGTCTGCAGGAGAGGGAATACCCCGTCCCCCCGACGTGCATCATGAAGAGCTGACCCCAAAATACAGTAAATAAATCCACCCCATAGGTGTGCATGCACAAGAGACTGGCACTTCGCATTTTGTCCACTAGAGGGAGCCATCCATTAATATATCACGGGCTCTCCTTCGTAAACTTTCAGGACCGAAGTTACTAACGCAAGTGAAAGGGTTAAACGAAACCGGGGATTTAAAACGGAACTGTAGTAATTCACAATCTTTTAAATTAAAAATGTAAATATATATATATTATAAAATACAAATTTCATTTAAATAATGAAAAAAAATATATACGTAAAATTTAAAAATATGTTATAAATTATATATACAGACTCTAAAAATATTATCTTTTAATACAAAAAAAATGTTTGTATTCCCTTAGGAAACCTGTTTAGTTTTTTGTAAAAAAAAAGAAAAATCTGCATTTTGTCAAAATTCTACGCCTAGGGGGATAATTTTCCTTTTTGAGTCTGGATAACCTCAACCGTCATAGTCAGAAAATGCCTATTATTATTATAAATTCCAGTTGTAAATAAAGAGGGTCTCCGCTGACTGCAGGAACACAGGGGTCCGGCAGATGGGGGGGCTTAAAAACCTGCCGGCCCCCATCTAGTCCGCCCTTTTTTCCTGCTGTAAAGACTCAAACCAGCCCTCGATCTCCTCTTAGAATCAGGAGCCCTACGCCTATCCCATGCATGTTTAAATCCCCTCTCTGTAATAACCTCTACCACTTCTGCTGGGAGGCTGCTCCACTTATCTACCACCCTTTCAATAAAGTAAAACTTTCTTCCATTCAAGCTAAACCTCCTACCATCCAGTTTTAGATTATGGCCACTTGTTCAGCACGGTTTTCTTTGGGGTGGCTTTTTAAGTGTTAATGTTCTATTGGGATACAAAAAAAAAAAAAAAGCTTTCCTCTGGTCTGTGTGTTGAAACCTTCTGAAATGTAAAATAAATAACCAAGTCAATTTTTCTAGGGTAAAACTTAAAAAAAAAAATAAAAAAAAAAATTATTTAAAAATTAAATATTTAAAAATGTAAAATAAATAAATATTTAAAAAGTAAATGAAATAAATATTGAATAAAAAAATATTCAAAAGTTACATAAAAATTATAAAGTCACTGTAAGCCGTGTTTGTAATTTTGCAACTATGTAACGCATTGACATCCTTTTCTCCACTGGCCACAATAAAAGGGTTCCACCAGAGACCCCGATTATTCTTGGGGCAATTCGGCTATATAAATTTTTCTTTTGAGGGAAAAAAAAGCACATAAATATAAAATAAATAATAATTTTTAAAATATAAATAATATCAAATAAAAAATAAAGACAAACATTAAAAAAATATTCATCATACACAATATATATAAAAAAAATCTGAAAAATATAAATAACAATATAAAAAAATAACAACAAATCAGAAAAATATAAATAATAAGCAATATAAAAAATAATAAATAATATGAAAAAACTATTTACAATATAAAAAATTGAAATTATATAAAAATATGAAAATAAAAATAAAACACAATATAAAAAATGTAACACATAAAAAATCTTAAGAATGTAAATAATATAAGAAATGTATTTTGCAGCGCTCCGGCCGAGAGAAGCTCTGCAATGTATGGATCAAATCAGCTTGTTGGGATGAGACAGCGAGTTAGCGTTGCCATATTTCATCCTTCTGATGTTGTTAGCGAGCAGTCGCTTTATGGCCGAGGAGTAAAGTAGCTCCCGGCTGCTACAAACACAGTTTTCTAAAGGTAATAAAATCTTTGGAATAGCAACCCAGGCGCGTTTTAAACCCCTGCCGGGAGATTCAGCTCCGGCTCGTGAAATATGTCTCCATTGTCTCTTTATCCGACGTTCTCTTCCTGCTCCATTCTTTATATGAAAACAGGATCGAGAAAAAAAGAAACGGCGGCAGGGGAAGAGTAGGCGGGAGGGGGAACTGGTTCGGGGGTCTTGAGCTCCCGACGTGCCTTGTGTCGCTACAATAATCGTCCGCGGTCTGTATCTGGAGGGGTTTATTCACTAAACAGATTTCTAGATGAGCCGGAATGTTCTCTCTCTGTGCCTTATGAAGGGTCAACCCCGACGCGTTTCTCCAGCAGGGATTGGTCAGCAGTCCCCGTATTTCTTGACAGTTATCCGATTGGTTTGACTATACATTATAGATCATGCCCTTTCTGCAGAAGAAACGCGTTGGGGTCCGTCCTTATAATGATATCCTCTAGCCACCCGTTTCTCCTGCTGTAACGACTCAAACCTTAATCAGTTGTTGGTCTCGTCTTAGATTCAGGAGCCGTATGTCTATCCCATGCGTGTTTAACTCCCCTCGCTGTATTAGCCTCTACCACTTCTGCTGGGAGGCTGTTCCACTTATCCACCACCCTTTCAATTATCATAGAAATACGGCTCCTGAAGCAACGACTGATAAAGGTGTATTGAGCCCGACAGAGGCTGCAGAATCAGACAGCAGAGCTTTATCTGGTAACACGGAGAAGGATCACGTAGAAGCCGCTCACTGAATCCTTGGTGGGGAGGAATAATAAATTGGTTGCAGTACAGATTCTCCAACATGGCCGCCTCCAAGGACCCCATCGATATGCCACAAACAGACTTTTCTGAAGGCTAAGGCCTTTAACAGCAAGGTAATCTCTTGTAAACAAGGCTGTCTCTTTCCCCGCAGCTCAGGCTGTCTAACGGTTCCTCTCTTTCCAATAACTCTGGGCAGAAATCAATGAGCGATTAGATGACACTTTCCTCATTATGTATAGACAGCCGCCTATAACACGATGCGAGAGGGCATCAAACCCTGGGACCACCAATAATAATGGGTCTGGGAGAGGGACTGACCAAACTGAACCGAGACACTCGGCAGCTATGGGTATTAAAGACACAGAAGGGACTATATCATATGGATGAATTTCTTTTGCTGGTGATGTCTCTCTCACTGCTTTGGTCGGTCACATGCAGGGTCCGCTCAGCTCCGACGCGGCCTCCACAGATCAAAGGGGATCCCGAGTATCCAAAAATATATATTTTTAATTGAATCAGCCCAATTCACACAGTTTTCTCTTTCTGAGAACGAGAAGAAACTAAAAAAAAAAAAAAAAGGCAGGAGGACGGCAAAAGCCACGTGGGGTAAATGACGACGACCCAAGACTGCTGTTGGGTAGACGCTCACGGGTTCCTCACGGGTTCCTCTTATACCCTCGGCGGAGACGCCAAAAACTTTGAGGTTCTAACAAGGAAAATGATTCAAGACGACAAACAGATCCTTAAAAAAAACCATAAAACAGAAACGTTCTAATTCGTTTTACATCTGTATGTAAACAAGGGCCATCAATTACCCCCGAATCCGCCGGCGCGTTCAGCACCGCCAAAGGTATCTCTAAATTCCTGGGGATTAATGACACGCGGGAAGATTCCTTATCTCCTCTGTGTTATTAGAGGCTCCTCCGCGGGAGCCGCGCCATTTATTCCCCGCTAAATAACATGTTCAATTTTCTCCGCAGGCGGCCCAATCTGCCGAACGAGCGATTTCCACCATTATTCCTTAAAAAAAAAAAAAATAATAATAATCCCTGGCGTAGGACACTGGGTAGTCTACGGGCAAAACGTGTCCTCGGAATAACCTACTTGGAGAAGACAAATGTATGGAGTTGGGTCGATCACTGGGGCTGACGAGAAGGACCATCGTCAGGTCACGTGAAGATGAGGTTGCGTCACGTGAGGTTGCGTCTTCCATTTTTTGGAATGTCTTCTCCAGGACAATACCCGTTTTTTGGTTTATGGACAGAGGTGGTTTGGCCCAGTCATTACGTCCCAAATTTCAAGTCGAGGAAGAGGTGCTCAAGGTTACCATATACCGACGACCGGTTACATCAATTGTCTGCTAGGGGTGCTCCTGGTAGAACCCACCATTACATAGGACTTCTATGTCCACCCTACGCTAGCTATAAATGTAGCTCCCCAACTAAAATGGTGTTTCACAGCATCGGTTCGACAAAGTGGAGTATTCTTTTTATTGTTGACATTAATGGACGGACAGGAAACCTGGGGAACTGGTGTTGCTGCCACAGGAGGGCAGGTCCATAACAAAAGAAATTTATGAGAAAGCATCTGTGAAAACAACGTTTGGAGGTCATGGATCTCCGTGCCATTTGTTGGTGACGTACAAAACAACACATCGCTTCTCCGGTACAGATTTATAGCCAAGCGAACTGAACCCTGGTGGGAATTCAGGTCAGTCGGAAACATCACGAAATGTCCAAGTGATCTGGTTTCCAGCTAATTTGGAGCGAAAATTGTTTGGTACCTTTTGGTGTTTGACCCCCAGCCAACTTTTTAGATGTTTAAAGGGGGGGGGTAAACCTACAGAGGCCTTTCCGGCTGTTTCTCTACACTGTTTGGGGCTTTCAGGGCTGTAGAACCCTGTGATACCCTCACACCCAGCAAACATAGAGGGGAGGAAAAAACATTAGTTTATTAATTATCTCCAATAACGATAAAAATTATTGGGTGCCATAGACAGGTTTCCACTTAGTTGGTCCACAAGGAAATGCGCGCCCTTGGTTTAAGCATCTGCTTAGTCCCCTGTAAGGGGCTCCCATAGATTCAAGTGAAGCTGGCTAACCCCATCTTTGGGCTAAAGAGTTAAGATACGTTAAACGCCGGCGGTTAGATGCGTTTTTCATCTGGGATCTACCCAGTGGCAAGTGACACATTCGCAGTCACGGGAAGAGAACGTGTCTCTGTCGGCTCTAATTGTTTTTACCAACAAAAATCTACGCCGAGCCTCAAAGCCCTCGGAGTGACAACCTGCGTCCTGCCCAATTAAGATGCGTCTCACCAGCTGCTAAAAATACATCGCGCCCGTACAGAAAGAAGGGCTTATACAAGGTGCGACGTGTACTTTTTGGGGGGAGTTCAATAAGGTTCCTCCAAAGGCATATCCATAGACATCTTTCCTTCATCTGTAGGAAGCCGCCGGGGGAGAAGAAACTTTTCTTGTCATATCCTCATTACCGCAAATCAGGAACAAAACTCACTTGATCGTTGATTAGCTGTCAGAAGCGCGGGCTTCAGGAGCGAGGGAGCTGATTGACGGAGCTGCCAGTCTGCCGTCGCTTACCATCAGATATAAATACAATGATACGTTCAACAGCGATATATCAAAGTAGCTCTGCGTAGCCTGACAGTCGAAGGAGGTCAGGCAGGCTTTCCATTGGCTGCTCCACCTTCTGTAGGTTCTAATATCTTCCCGTCGTGCATAGACCACAAAAAAAAACATAGCTTAACCCCATTTGAGGATGATATTCCTAAAAACAATCTAAGAACGAGGTTCTAGAATCCAGCAGTCATGTATAGCTTAACCCTATTCGGTGATGAGATTCCTTAGAACAATCGGAGAACAAGGTTCCAGGATCTACTCATCATGTATAGACCATAAATAAAGATAGATTAAACCCTTCATGGATGATATTCCTCAGAACAATTTAAGAACAGGGTTCTAGAACCTACCTACCACTCGTGTATAGACCACACAAAAAAAAGATAGCTTTACCGCTTCAGTGATAAGATTCCTTGGAACAATCTAAGAATGAGGTTTCAGGGCCTACTCATCATGTATAGACCATAAAGAAAGTTAGATTAACCCCTTCGGTGAAGAGTGTCCTTAGAACAATCTCAGAACAAGGTTCTAGAACCCACCCAGAATCTAAGAGCGATCATGTATAGACCATTAAGAAACAGAGATGAACCCCTTTGGTGATGAGACTCCTTGGAACAAGGTTCTAGAATTCAGCCGTCATGTGTACCTTAACATCTGGAAAACCAAACTGGTCCTACAATACACCCACCGGTTAAGATTCTAAGGAGGTTCAGATGCCTCCTTAATAAAAATGGAGACATCAAAAGACTGACTGTTGACTTTTAGGTCACAACTCGGCTCGGACCATCTATGTCCCTCCGGTTGTTCCACCTTGAGTCACGGCTTGGGGGTTTGACGTGTTGAATAAAGTTATGAGTGAGTTTAGTGCCGGTTAAACTACATCGAAGGACCACACGATCTACACCAACTATGTCAACAAGCGCGTTGGTGAAATACACCCTAACGTTTAGTCTCATAATTACAAACGAATGCAGTTCAGTTGGGTTATAACATGTACCATCTTTACTAAATCCACAGCTAACACACCCCCAATCCTGTACCTGTCCCTGTCCCCGGGACCCAAAGGATCTCCCCCTCTTGTTGAATTGCTGAGCGTTGCCGATTGGTTCATGGAGCTTTTGTAATGGTGGGGGGGGTCAGGGCCGGCCCGACAATGGAGCCGAGTGGGGCAACCGCTCCAGGCGGCACTTTTGAAGGGGCGGCACTTTGCCGCCCCAAGCCCTTTTTTTTTTTTTTTTTTTTAAAGTGAAAGAGAGAGAGAGGGGCGCCGAGTGGTTTTCGCTTACCAAGCTGTCAGTACCGGCTCGGCGCCCCTCTCTCTCTCCTCTGCGGCGAGTCTCCCTGTTCGGTCTCGGTGCCGGCTTGTAATGCTGAGTGCCGGAAGATTTCCTCAAGCAGGGAGACTCGCCGCAGGACTGCAGAAAGGTAAGTACAAGGGGGGGGCGGCAGGGGGGGGGATTAAGGGTAGATAAGGGGGGGGCGGCATTTTAAAATTCGCCCCAGGCGGCATTTTGTCTTGGGCCGGCCCTGGGGGGGGGTAGAAGAAAGAAGGGAACTTCAGGGTTCGGAAATTGATTGATAAGCTGGCTTTGCCACAGGCTGCCACCCATCCCAGCTTCAGTTATATAATTTTGAACTAAATATCTCGTTTAGGATCTTTTCCCTTTCATTTTCCGTAATTCTCTCCTCCTGGTTTAAAATCCCTTTCACGCCAAGTAGCGGCATTCTCTCTCCTTCCTCCCCTGGTTGTCCCCTGTGCGCTCTCCTCTTTATTTATCCCCCTCATCCGTCACTGTCACGGAACCTGCCACCTTCCAGGAAAAGGGAAGGAACCGCTGGCCTCGCAAAACTCCAGCTGACATTTGCTCTCTCCCAATAAAAAATATTTAGTCCATTAAGCATATATAGCTGTCATTCTCATGCGCGGACCCCGGACGGGGCTCCTGTTCTTTCTCCTGATGTTTATTGCAGACAAACAAGTGCAGTGTTTTCGACTTTAGCGTATTGATTAAACTTTTAAATGGCTGCCGTATAAGCCCGGGGACGGCGGAAAGATTAATTGGCGTCAATGTTCATCTGTAATTCATTAGCCATTTATTCTGCGCAACCACATGGGCTATCAGGGAAATGCAGGCCATTTTTCATCCGGTACAGGCTTGGGAACAGATCCTGGCGTTTCTGCTGCATGCTAATAAGTTTTAGCCGCACAAAAACTGGGTTTTTCTTCCTCCCCACCCCCACCTAGTGCTCAGAATAATAGGAGTGTGTGGGCTAAAGTAGGCAGAGGGGTTTGTATGACTTCGGAGCTTGGGTTGCCCAAGCATGATGGCCCATCAAGGCCCGAGACCTTGTAGAACCCTTCGATACCAAGGACTCCATTGCATGGCGGCTCGTATATATAACAGACGTTCCAGACAGATCACATGTAAAGCCATACAAAAGCCAGGATGCTTGGAGGGTCCAGCTGGACCACAGGTAGCCCCCCTAGAATCTATACATTGCATTTCTTAGCCGGTCAGGGTCTGCCATGCTGACATATTTTGAAGAACCTCATAGAAAATGTAGGTCTTCTCTGCATGGACCACCTACAGATGAACAGATGAAGCCTCTGTTCTGCTCCATGACAACTCATCCGGTGGGTTTTGGGACACAGTCTGCATGAGACCACCGGCTTAGCGGTCCAAGCATTTTCTTCCATGGTCAAGACTGGGGAAGCCTTCTTCATCGTCTCCTCCTTCTTCATGTCCTCTAAGTCGCGCCAGACGGGAGGAAGGTAAGGATCGCTTCTATGGACCCCTAACACCTTAAGGTTTCATGGAACCCACATTTCCTCCCCTTAAATGCTCTCCTGGGAAAAATGTGAGACAGGACAGTCGGATGTCCTTCCAAGGAGGAGAGCCAAAAAAAGACCCCCTACCCACCACAACTCTGGATGAAGGACCAAGCTCCACCAGGGCCTTTTCCGCGCGTCCTTTTGCGTCAACAAAAGAGGGCAAAAGGTACTTTGGTCACACCGGAGCGTGGAGTTAAAGGTCCACCAGACGTTCCGATTCCCGTGACCGCGGCTGATGTGACAGTTGGTGTCCTCCTCGACGCTAGCAGACCCCTTCCACGTGCTCGTGTCTGGCGCTATATGTTATAATACGCCTCCCGGAGGCGCCGCTGGATCTTATTATCCCCGCTACGAGCCTGCGGATCCATCCCGCCGCCGGACACCTGCGCTCTCATCCGTAATTGGGTAATAATGATAATAAAAACGTTCCTCTCAATGCGCCTCGGAGTCTGTCTTCATATAATAGCCGCTCTAAAGGAGAACGGATTAAAATTAATGTGCTATTTGAATACACCGCTATTTGGGAAAGCTGTAAAAAGTGATCAAAAGGCCCGTATAAAGCTACGATATGTGATTTTTATTCTAACGCAGATTAAGCGCTGACCCGCGCTCGCTAAGCGGTGCTACCTGGGATACCGCTGGGGTAAATTCTTCCACAATAAGGTTTAGTTAGTAAAATAAGCAATATACGTATGAGTATACCATATGGGAGCAGCTTGTAAGACCCTAATCAGCCGTCGGTCTCGTCCTAGATTCAGGAGCCGTATGCCTATCCCATCCAATCCCCTCACTGTATTACCCTCTACCACCTCTGCTGGGAGGCTGTTCCACTTATCTACCACCCTCTCAGTGAATTAAACTGTGTAGCTGTTACCTGCAGGTTCCTGCAACCATCGGAAAACATCCCAGCTTTAGGCTAAACTTATCAAAATTATCTTATTTATTATCTTTAGGCAAATAATTTTGACCAAAAATTAAACAAATGCTAAAAATTCAATCAAAAAATCTTTTACATTTTTTTTTTTAAATAAAATCAAAAATCCTTGAAAGAAAATACACACATCTTAAAAAAAATGGCTAAAATTGTAATATATGCAAAAGGAAAATAGCAAAAATGTTAATTTATGTCATATAGCACATGGCGGCATGGAAGCAGACCGACGCGTTTCTCGGCCGAGGACCGGCAGGGCAGACCCTGTATTATGTATAGTTAAACCATTGAGATGACTTTCAAGAAACCTCCCAATATGAACTATACATTACACAGGGCTAGCATTTCATGCTTTTAAAGCATTTCATGCTTGTGAAACGCGTTGGGGGTCTGCCTGAGGGCTTGGCCTCCCCTCAAACTCACCAGTTCATCTGAGATTTTTAAATTTAAATTTAAATAGATTTTTAAGTATCTTCCTTTCAGAAAATACAGAAATATTGTGTTTGAAGAGCGAAATGTCATCGTTTATAGAAATATATTTATTGTGAAGCTAACGCGGGGTTAAAAACCCCAAAACGTGGCAGGAGAAGATCTGGGGCTTTTTTTCCCCTAAATATTCGACTCACGGGAAACACAAGAGTAACAGAGAAAATTGAATTTGAGAGGGTATAAATTTTGAATGAAGTAAGAGATCACGCTGAGAGCTAATCTAAGAGAGATTAAATTCATTTTTGATGACATTCATTCTGTTTAGATGGGGTGGAAAAAGAAAAAAAAACCCAGTCGCTCCATATAAAACCCCCCTGTTCGCCGGAGATAAGAGGGGAGTGATTTAAAGGACGGATCGGCAAACTGGGGAGTGAAACAATTTAATCTCCCTCTTAGATGCCCCCCCTGCGACCTCCCCTTAATGACTTAAAGTGAAAGCGACAGCTATTATTGGCTGTTAATTGGATTTGGGAGATTCGGGGCGAAGTTCGGATCATTTAGAAGGCTGTTGACATTGGGGAAAAAAATCCTTCAATCAGCTTTATTTGTCAATGTATTCTGACGCTGGTGGGGAAATGACAGGAAGTTACTCGGAGTCACTGCGGCCAGTGACATATTGACCTTCGACGTTGACCTCGGCCTAAGATATGGCAGCAACACAGAGTAAACGCAACACTGTCCTCCATAGTGTTCTTGGGCTGGTGGAGGGGGGATGAGTGATCTCCCTTTTAACTGGCTCATTGAGTAGTGTCGCTGTAGGCGATTGGCTCCCTGTTATACGGCAGAGGGACTGTCACCCCCCACCCATTGGCCCTAGGCCCGAATACGTATCTGAAGGGAGCATGGGGAAAGATGTCGTCTACACAAGGTTCTTCAGAAAGTCTAAGCACATTCTTAAGAAATGAACTGGGGGCCCAGGGGCCAAGTAAAGCTGAGTGCCCCCCCCCCAGGCCCTGTCCTCACACCATGACTTCTACTGAGGAAGACCATCTCAGTCATACGTGAGTAAAAAGCCGTAACGATTACCATTTCTCGGCCCTTTAACGCTTATTGTTTCAGCTGTTGCTAAGATCAATACAGCCAACGGTGATATAAATATTATATAATCGGACAAAGGGGCTGGAAATCACAGCTTGGCCGGCTCCGTCGATAGCACTCAAGTCACATCCTCCGAGGTCTTTTGCTCTGGAACGTCAATAACGCCATGATAAGGATATTGTGTTTCAAGGAGGACGCTAAAAAAGTTTCCATCATATCAATAACATCTGTGACGCCTCCTCCGGCACGCACAATGCCATCTGCAGCCTCCTGCTTCAAAGGAATCGAAACCTTGAAGTCCGGCATAATGATCGTTAATAATGTATGCGGCAAGAACCCGTAATGACTTCTTTGAAGATGTGGGATATTTCGTGGACGGCTGGGCCGGCTCTAGCATAAAATCAGGTCTGGACGTGTGTAACCTTAAGAATTCTCCATCAACGTCTCGAATGTAGCCTATTATACGCAATAAAATAATTATTGGCCCCGTAACGGAAGATTGTATCTACTCGGATATCCGAGACTCGAAGAAATGACGTGAAATGAGACAAATCATGGCGTCCCGCCATAGACCGGGGGATGGTACATACATTAGTTATTGAATACGGTATACGGGTTAATTTGTCTGCCTGGAGATCGGTTAGTTGCGTGTGGAACACTTTTTGAAGACAAGGAGAGGTTGTGATATCCAATGGTTTGATTATTTGGCAGAATATCTTCTGGTTTTGATGTCCACCATTATGCTGGTGGACAACACAGAATAACATCCTGAAGGAACGACATGTGGTTGATGGATTAAGAGACTTTTTGCTGTGGGTTTGTTCTTACTACACAAAGTTGGACTGTTGAGCTGCCACCCATTTATCATGGCTAGATATGGAAGGTTGGCACTAAGCTAAATATCTATTTAATTGGATTGGGTGGCTTTCTCCTTCAGTTGACCAACACTGCGGTCAACTCTACTAAGTCACGTGGAGAAGACACTATATCCTGATGACTACTCCTGCACCTCTCCATTCCTCTTTCTTCGCTCTTCTCCTTTACTTACTTAGTAGCTCTCCGCACTTTTAGGGCTTCCGATAAGGTTCTCCACTTCCCTCGCAGCAATCTTCCCGAGCGCAGTCATTCCATTTATTCCTCTTTACTGTCATTCTTCTGGCAATGTTTTCCATGGAACGACCAACGTTATAACTTCTGGATACTTGGCAATTGGGTTTAATAGCCCGATTTTGGGGGAAACTGTACTTCGAAGATGAGAAATATGGACTTTAAACTGAAAAATGAAGAAATTTCAGGATAATATCGTCAAACCGACATTTCGTAAGTGTGACAGCATGGGGCAGCTGGACAGCTGGGGTATTTTACAAAGGGCTTTTTGGATATGTACCTGCTGGAAGCAAGTAAAGGAACGAGGAGTGCCAAGATAAAGTTCACAGTCACAGAGCTGCGAGTTTAAGGAAGTGAGCAGTAATATAGTTGGGGTTACTGGAAGCTATTAATCTCCCCTCTAATTATTCATAACGAGAGGACAGGTTATAATAACATTTGTCAAAGAACGTAAAAGATGAAGGAAGCTGAGTTATGGAGGATGAGGTCATGTTGATGGATACTGGATGCTATGTGCTATGTAATGATAAAACATGACTTATGGGCTTATAGTTATTTTTTCCAAGAAAAATTAGTCTTATTTTTTTTTCTTAAACTACGTGGCGTCCACCTCGTGGCACTCAGACCCATAATTCTAAACCATTGCCAGGTTGGGCGACAATACAAGTTATTAATACTTAACAGACGGGGGTTTGGTGAAACTGAACCGTAAAACGTAGAATTGGGGTAAAAAAATTATTTATTACAAGAAATTTGTGATTAGATTAGGGTAACCCAAAATACAGAGACATGTTTTATACCATTTGATTTCACTTAATTGCCAACATTCTGTCCTAGAACGTTGGAGAAGAACATGAATGCGGTGGAATTCCGGGTCATATTCTACCCACATTAACCTAACATGGTCAAACTGTATATTTGTAAAACATTATTCAGGTATTATTTTAGAGTAATATTCCATAAAATACGTTGTTTGGAGACAATTAGTCTTATATGTCCACCTCCGCAATACAGAGACACCCCTGCCAAGAACCAACTGAACCTGGGCCATCTAAAATGACCCCAAGAGCAATAGACACAAACATTTCCTAGAGGAGCGCAAAACCTATTGGAGAAATTGGCACAGCTTCCGAGACGAGGATCCTGACGGCAGATGCTAGACAAACATGTGTCTCCAATGAGCAAGAACCAACTCTGGTGGACCAAGTGGCCACCAGAGAAGACACACAGGAAATCGCAATTAAGAAATATAGAGGAATGAGCACCGGGTAACAAATGGTCCACAAAATTGATTTCCCAGTTGATTCCAGTATCCACCATGCTCCAGTAGACTACTACTGGACCAACTATCGAACGCTGGTACCGTAACACGCTCAACAGGTGCAAATTGCGGGTCATGGTCATGTTCTAACTAAGATGTGAATCTTCTTCAGTTTTGAGAAGACACGTAAAGTAGAACTCCGTTGGACAACAATAAACCAGAGTTAAAAGATACTGGTTCGTTGGCTACAATGTCAACCAGCATCCTCCTTGGAGGCGGATTGGTTAAGAGATTGCGAACAAGTTAGAAGATTCGCATCACTGCCAATGACATCATCGCTTTTGACACCACTTTCTTTGTAAATGTATTCAAACCATTATTCCTGACCCAAAACGCCCAATAGTATAACCCATTATATATGTTCCCATATAAATTCCAGCCTCCTTCCCTCGCCATACCTAAACTGCAACGTAATGATTCCTCTGTCAGAACATCTTAAACCATTGCCGCGGTCGTGACATTGTATCACAGCTGTGTATAGCAATCAATATACCGATACTAATTACCCGGGATAAAATAAATAAGCAGTCGGCCGACAAAGGCGATGTCCTTGTTAAAGCCAGGCTTTCGAATCCACCTAATGTGTTCTCTGCCCAACTAATGATGCTGCCTGTGTCCTACACAGTAATTCAAGTAGAGGAGTCCTGATAACCTCTGGTTGAGGTCAGTAATGGAGCTTCCAGGAGCCTCTTCTGGCTTCAGCTTGATTTATCTGCCTCCTGACAGATATAGATTTTTTTCCCAGGTCACTTTCCCATGGAAAAAAATACGCCTGCCAACCCACGGAAAGATCTCCAAGCGGTTACCCAAACCCCGTTGTTATTCCTTATTTCAAACATAAATTTTGTTTTGTTTACAGGAATCAAAGGCTCACAAATCTAAAACCTAAACCGAATCCCAAACTTGCCATTGCAAGCGACGATTAATGGCCGGACAGGCCGCGGAGCAGGTAAACTTCAGCTCGGCAGACACCAGGAGCGTGGTTTCACTCCGGGCTTCTGCCTGCCTCCAAAACTTGTCATAAAGTAAACCAAGATAAAGCAGATGCTCGACCTCCGAGACTCTGGAATTATGTGCTTGTTAGACTGTCCATGATTGGAAAAATATATGGACGCGACCTAAAAAGAAAGGTTCATCTGCGGACGTGTTATATTTTAGGTAATGAGGTTGAGCCACCTTTGGGGTGAAAGAAGACTTGGTGGGAAGAGCACCTGGTGGGACAGTGAGAAGTTCTGGTTGGGTTCTGGATGATATACTAAGGGGAGGTAGAGGAGATAGGTACTTGGGTCAAGAATCAAAAAGCAGAGATGTGGTCTACTGGTACGCGAATGGGACCTCCAGGAACCTTCTGGGTTTCGCCTGGAGGCTCCTAGTGAAGCGTCGGTTCTCTGGCTCTCCGGGTCACGAGAGCTCAATCTCTGGGTCCCTGTCCTATTCCTCCCTCTCACCCCCATACAAATGTAAGTTGTTTAGAGCCAGCCCTGCCCACATATACGGCTAGCCGCACCCCCTCATGATGCTCGGTACGAGGGGGGAACAATCACCTATGGTGTCCCTTGGCCAGTCCCTCTCCCATGATGTCCCTCTTCTCTAGGAGCTCAGAATGTATTAAGCAGAGGTGACCGGTGATTAGCACCAATGTATAGATACACATACATCATTTATTTTTTCCTCCTCGTCTGTGCGTGCGCTTTCTGCCGCGGCACGGTGACTCGCAGAATAATAATGGATATATATCGCTGCCCAGAAAAGTCACTTCCTCTAAATCTTACCCCCGCTGGAGCCTTAGAGACTCAATTACTTTATTGACATGCAATCTTCATAAGGCGAGATATATTGCGCGTGCAGAGTCACTTGCTTATGAAGACGTATTATCATCTGATATGCATGAGGGCTGCAGCTTCTCGGCTTGACACCGCTAATTATAATGGTACGTGATTAATGGGTCAGCGCGCATTATGGCACCGACGGCGTTAGAGGTGAGGTAAGCTCCTGAGATAAGAGAGGCATGCGCAGAGCGACAGCCGGCAGGCGCGCCCTGCATATCATGGCCACTGTATGGGTGACTGCTGGATAAGGAATAATTACGGGAACTGGAAAAAAAAAAATTAACATAGGAGAAATGAGCCAAATATATACTTAACCACCAACATATATATATAGAGAGAGAGAGAGGGGAGGGGGAGAGAGGGGGAGTGAGAGAGGTGAGAGGGGGGAGATGGGGGGAAGGGGGGAATAGAGAGGCAGGGAGAGGGACGGGGGGGAGAGGGGGAGATAGGGAAAGGGAGGGAGGAAGAGATAGGGAAAGAGAAGGAGGGAGAGAGAGAGATTGAGGAGGAGAGAAGGGGAGAGAGACAGAGAGACTTGTAGTGTATATGTCCTTAGTGGATTATTTATCTTTACAGCTCTTCCGTTAAATAGACATTTTCGATATGGAACATTCTGGAAGAGATTTATATAGAAACACCGATATTGGAGGCAGATTTTCTTGCTGTAAAATCCTTAAAAACTATTGTTGCCCTTAAACCCCTTTATTGGGGGGGGGACTTTGATGGAGCACAAACAAAAAGGGCTGATTTAATGTCCTCCCCTTTTGTCTTTTGTAACTTCTCTAAAACCAAAATGGCAGCTTTTGAGAAAACGTTTTGGTGAGATTTTTTGTTTTTTTTAAATAATTCAGGTAGATGGAGAAGTTGCCCCTGGTCTGGAGCTTGTACCCTGGGGGGGGCGAAGTTAACCCAAACAAGGAAAAAGATGAGTTCACATCGAAAAAAGGAGCTAAGCAAATTCTATTTAAAAAATTCATTTTCTTAAATTAAAAAATGTTGTTTGGATGAAGCTTCTCCTCAGGCCGGGGGTCTCCACCACAGCCTCGGACCCCCTCCTCTGCTCGTACATTCTCCCATCTCAGCATCTTTTTTTTTTTTCGCTCTCCAGCAAATTTGCTAAATGAGGAACACATGAAAATGCAAAATGAATCTTCCAGCTCATCCTCCATGTGGAGGTCGGATAATTCATCGAGCCTCGCCATTAATCAACCCAATTTTTATGAGCCAGATAAAAGGGAAAATTAGAAGACATGCCCCCCCCCCCCATGCCCCCTGGACGGGACCCGTCACCTACTCTGGTTCCAGTTAAGAAGAAGGCTTCCAAACTCACGGGGGTGGGAAGGAGTGGCCGGGCAGGGTTGAATGTACTTGGGGCAAGGGGGGGGGGCAACATTCTGATGGATATGGGGGGGGCAAGTCAACCCTTCAAGTCATCGAGATGTGACACCACCTGTCACAACTCATCAGAGAGCGGGGCTCTTGAGCGAATGGACTTGTCTTCTCGGATAATAGCGTCGCCGCGCGTGCTTCTGCGGCCTCGTTACCGAGGGGGCAACAAGCCTCTGAGCGCCGGCGCTATCTACACCGTACCCTTGGGGTGGGCAGAAACAAAAACCTAGAAATGATAGCCGGTGATTGACGAGACCCCCTACTAATCCCGTCACAAGCATGGCGCTTGACTACGACGATAAACGTAACCCAAAAAATTTCCAAAAATTTACATTTTTATGGGTTTTTGGCTTCATTTAAAAAAACAACACATTTTAGTTTCTGGCAGGAACAGCGTCTTTTTAACTCTGTAATCGCGAGAGGCACAATGTGTAGCTCTCTGGCAGGAAAAGCAGATCCCCATCTGGATGACCCTCCCTGACTGCGCATGATGAATGTACTGAGGTTGACATTGCACAGGAAGCCCCGCTGCCTTGGCCTGCGAGCTCATCTCCCCCTCCACCCTCCCCAGAACGCGTTGGTTACATTACAATGGCTCTCAGATGTGAGAGAGAGAGCAGTAAATTAGTCAAAAGTGGACAGCCAGCTTGAGCAGATCCTCCGGCTAATAAAGACGCGCATGTTTGCCATGCTTCATACCTGTAGCCATGCAGGAATTTCCCTTGATAAAGCGACCCAGATGGCCAGAAGTGGAGCATAGAGAGCCCCTGACATATCTCGCGTAATACTGCATACCTACGCGTTGTACATGGAGACGTCGGGGGCCATCATGGTTAATCCTTACCAGGGTATGATGTCCCACCAGATAAAGCCTCCCTCCATTCCACACAAAAAAGAAAAACATGGTGGACGGTCCTTTTTTGACCAAGGTCCAAACCTCCAGGGACTCTCAGGAAGAGCTGGTGGGAAAGGCGTCCCTCAAGCTGGGAGGCCAATACATGGTTTCCTTGAGCGATGGAGAACCTGGTGGCCAATCACGAAACACAGAGAAAAAGGTTTTTCCACCCACATATGAACAACATTTTTAGACATGGTTCCCCAACAGCTCTGTCAATACGATGATAAGAGAAGGCGCGGAACGCGTTGGCTTCTGCAGAAGATGTCTCCTCCTGCAAAGTATAATGAGATACCTACAGAAAGAAGAGGCTGGCATTGTCTGGCCACGAAAAGGAGATATGGCGGACAATAACCATGCTAATAATGATATATAACAGCACTCCCCTCCATTGCAAGTACACTAAAAGGGAGGTCGGCAGCCTCCCAGCAGAGGTGGTAGAGGGTAATACAGTGAGGGGATTAAACATGCATGGGATAGACATCCGGCTCCTGAATCTAAGACGAGACCAACGACTGATTAAGGTTTGAGTCTTTACAGCAGGAGAAACGGGTAGACTAGACGGGGCTGGCGGGGGCATCAGTTGATGCACCGGAGGCCAGGTCCTCGACTGTAATGATCGCGAATATACATTTTATGCATCGAAAACCCACCGAAGCCTGCGCTGCGCCCCCGACCGGCTCGTCCCCTTAAGAAAAAAAGATATTCAGTGATATTTGACATTCTGAAGTCAGACGGTGCAACGCGTCGCCAGCCTCTGGAAACAAACGGTGTCCACGGGGACGACGATGAAATGTCAAGCTCGTTCTGTTCCCGTCGGCCACGTAAAGGCCCCCCGGGTGGCCACACACCCGCTTCTTTGATCCTGATTTCATTTTTTTTTAACTCTTGGATTATCGTTATTGCGAGCTAACGTATGGTTTTGGGTGTCACTCCGAGCGGCGCATGCTTAGGCTTCCAGCACAATGAAGTCCGATCCACGTTTTCTCTTTAAACGAACCAGGTGGTCCTTCCTGGTTTCATCTTTCTAAAAAGATCCACCAGGTTCTGGGCAACAAAGGAGTTAATGACCAGGTAGCCATCCTAGCCACGGGGCTACATTCACCACCCAGACACCAAAAGTTGTACGCATACAATTTGTCAACATTTTTTTTTTTTTTTTTTTATAAAAACCCTAAAATAAGAAAAGAACGGACATTTCTTACCTCTGTGGTTAGTTGGGTCTCGAGACACGGGCGGCAGGGGCGAGTACGGCAACACTGGAGAGTTGGAGTCTGAGGTGCTGGGAACCTGGGGAGAGAGAAACGGGGAGGAATTGGGGTTACACAACGCGGTATTTCCAATGAATGTTAGAAATCAGAACACAGAACGTCAGAATGTCTTCACTGTATCTATCAAGTGTCCCTATTTCATTTGTCCAGTCCCTCCTCCAGTCCCCGGTGCCCCTCTTTCCTCCCCTGATGCCCCTCTTTACTCCCCTGATGCCTCTATTTTCCATGACCTCTGGGTATGCTGGGTATAAGGGTTCTACTCGGTTCCTTACGAGACAATATATAGAACTTTCCGAGCACAGGTGTGGATGATATTACCATAGCAACATCACTGATGTCTCGGCCCTCTAGGAAAACGCTAAGAAAGTGTCAATCAATCTCAGAAGGATCTCAAGGAACTGGCAGCACAAAGTTCTCTGGGTCAAGGGTCGGGTTAAGGTCGGGGCTGAGTTGTTGGATGACATTTGGGATGTCACGCTTGGAATGTCAAAGGAGAGAAGCCATGGCTCTCCGTGGGGTTCCTTTCTGTCCTTTTGGTCAAAGAGGAAGGAGGACACCTCAACCTTCCAGATCAATAAGGAGGAATTTCAAAACAATATGGAGGGCGGGGGAGCGTTAGGGGTCCATATAACATGGAGGAACCTTGGTGGAAGAACCAAGAGGCGCTCACCAGAGAAGGACAGATCCCATCGGTGGTCAAGTAACATGGTGAAAAACGGCAACCAAGGGAAATGATAGTAGTGAATGCAAGGAGCAGTCTTCCAGCAGAAGCTCAAACTGGCTGATCAGAGGACACTTGTGGCAATGAAATTAGGGAACTGTTTGTGGCCCTGGAGGACTGGAGTTGAGCAGCACTGGGCCTGACCAACAAATTATCTTAAGCAACATTTCCACCGCTGACATCAAATCGGCCTCCACCAATGACATAGCTGGGACATTTTAGGCAAGCCCCCTCCATTTTCCATAATGCCGCTGGCCCAAGCAGGAAGTTGTAAGTCACTTCCTGTTCTCTCCCCGCGTTGTTTTAGCAGACGGCGTGTGAGCCTCTAGCGCTAGAGATTGTTTCCGGATGCGCAGGACCCTCCGTAACGCTATTATCACAGATATCTCAGGGTGATGGGGCGATTTATACCCCACGACGGGGCAGCAAGATGGCGGCTCCTGCGTACAGCACATCGGGGGGTAACAGAGGGGGTTTGATATTTATACCCCGCGAGGAATTTTTATCTACATAAATAATGAATATATATATATATATAAAAACATATATATATATATATATATCTATAACCCGGGCCGTGTCTGGCTTCTACCACTTCCGCTGGGAGGCAGTTCCACTTATCCACCACCCTCTTGTCTCCAACAAGTACACGTAGGAAAAGAATCAATCAAATACCAACGCGAGCCGATTTTTATCCACGTTTCAGCCATTAATCATAAATGGGGGAAAAATTCACCGTCTAAATTGCACTTAAAAGGAATAAAGTCATTTTATGTCAGCCGTGATTTATCAAAATGATCTCATTTTTTAGGAATAGAGCCCCGGTGCGTCTTGATTAATAACGTCGGACGGGATGATAAATGGGGCTCTGTAATGGGAAGACAGGAACGCTGCCTCGAGGATTGGAGGCCGCTAAAAAATAATAATAAAAAAAAGAAAAAATAATAAAAAATAAAAAAAAATAAAAGCCGAAATAAAAATGACCAATTACTGGCAGGTTACCGCACGTCCCGAAACCGTAGGATTTCTTATCGGAATTCTTTAATATAAACAGTCGTCTTCCCTCTAACGCGTTCATCAGCCCCTCCTTACTATACCCTCATTTTATGCTAATCAGCCTCCTGCAATGCATGATGGGAACGAGGAACCTAGAAACAGCCCCTCTAGAAACTCCTTAGTCTCGTCATAGATTCAGGAGCCCCATGCCTATCTCATGCATGTTTAATCCCCTCACTGTATTACCCTCTACCACTTCTGCTGGGAGGACGTTCCACCTATCCACTACCTCCCTTCACCTACTGCATAAACCTTTATATCCGTCTCCATTCACATAAATATGCCGGCCCACAGGGGGATCAGTAATTTGAAATCAGTTTAATTTTAAACGAACGCTCATTTCCCCTGGAAACACTTTTATCCCCGTCTGGATTTAATACCTTTAACGTTTGGCTAAATCGACACCCCCCCCTCGCCCTCGCTAATTTTCTTTCAGCTGACAGATCACAGGTCCTTTAAACTCTCCATTCTCACCCCCCCTCCCCTTTTTTTCCACCCCAATTAATTTTACTAAGTTGCCACATTATTAAGATTACCACCCACCGAGGGGGGACGCCCTGCTGGGTATAAGAAGACCTCTTGTTGAGCATCAAAGGCTTCCCCTGATCCAGGTCTCTGTGACCAACAAACCTTGACTCCTTTCCACCCCTACTGATCAAACATTTTATTTGTTACTGTTGGGGGGGTC
The DNA here is from genome assembly GCA_029215755.1 of Spea hammondii. Taxonomy (NCBI): domain Eukaryota; kingdom Metazoa; phylum Chordata; class Amphibia; order Anura; family Pelobatidae; genus Spea; species Spea hammondii. Next base: position 6,280,060 of record JARDYJ010000006.1, read on the forward strand.
CATTCACCTCCTTCCTCTTGGAGATTTGGTCTAAAGTGCCCACCAATGGCCTCTTTCTCTCCTTAAACCCGCCAAGTCCTCTTGGAGGCCAGAAGAAGACAACGAGGAGACCATCGGAAGACTTTAGACAAACAACGAGCGGAATGTTTACATTCAAAAAAAGAATGTTTGTAAACAATAAAGAAGAATCCTCGGCTGATCTATATATATTTTTTAAGATGTTCCCTTCCTTCTCAGACCCTTCCATATCTCCTCTCCCACCCCACCGCCTCCTCCTCCTCCTCCTCCTCCTCCTCCTCTTCCTCCCTCCGCTGAAGTTTAAACAGCCTAGAGCTGCTCTGATTTAAGAACAGGATGAAATGACTTTTCAGGATCAAAGGCCTTTAAAGTCTTTACACACACATAATCACAAGGGTTCTGAGAAGTTGAGATTGATTTGTTTCAGTGTAGCACAGAGAGCATGTAATAACAACAGCGCTTTTGTTTCCTTAAGACTCAAAGAAAAGGGGGTTAGAGATTTCAATGGACGGGGTGTGTTGGGGAGAGAGAGGCGGGGAGGGGGGGTCATAGTTAAGGCTCAGGATGCGAGGAGGGAACCTATGGTGGGTTCCATCAGATTAATACGCCAAGCGTCCGTCGGAAGGACCGGATTAAGCGCCGGTACCAGCTGCAGCTCGATCCCAGAAAAAAAAAATGAATCAATAAAAAAAATTCCCCCCCAAAAAATTGAAAATTGTATTTAATTTCAGAAAGATAAAAAAAATAATTCTAAAATTGTTTCTCATTTCCAAAAAAGATAAATAAATAAGAATGTTTTTTAAAAAAAAATAAAAAAATTCAGAAATAGTTTTTCATTTCGGAAAGATAAAAAAAAAAAAAAAATTCTTTCTAATTTACAAAAAGATAAATGAATAAATGTAAAAAAAAAAAATCAGAAATTGTATTTAATTTAATTTAAAAACTGTTGGAAAGGCTAACAAAAAAAAATACATTAAAAAAATGCAGAAAAAAATATAAAATATTGTTTCTAATTTCAGGAGGATAAATAAAAAAAACTATTTGAATAATTCAAAAATGTTTCAAATGATTAGAGAGTTTCAAAGGCTGATTCTCTTGTTATATGCGTCTGTCGGGAGAACGATATTAAAAAATGTGGTGCTTAGAAATAAATCTCGAGTAATCTAGAAGTAAATAAATCCTCTCCAAACTCCTGCCTCCTGTCCTGAAACGGAATTTTGAAACTTTAATTTAGCTCCTTTTTTTCATTGATGTGGATTATTACCTCGTGAAGGGATGACGGATCACGGGCTGTAACCGCAGTAACCCCTAACGCTGCTCTCTCTATGCCTTCGCTAAAAACTCTCAAATTCCCCAAAAATTGTTTAAAATTCCCCCCAAAATTGTTTTAAAACAATTTTTTTACCGTAAATCCTAATAAAAAGAGCAACATTTTTTTCGTGGGACAGGTGGCCCCCGTCTACGGCAAGGTAGATAACGTCGTAGGGTTGGTGAGGCAGACGCGGCCTGTCGGCAGAAGGGGGTGCTAGCACGTCAACCATTTCGCATGCAGAACGCAGAGCCCTTTCAGATTAAAGCAGGCATTTACGGCGCTTGGCAGGGTCCCAGCGTGCTGAATGCTGGAATCAAGGTTGTCACCACAAGCTGAAGGTTATTAATAGTGCTTCCAATCACAGGCCTGTGAAACGCGCTGGTTAAAAGCAAAAGAAAGAAGAATGGGTTTATTTGCTCTCGGGGAGAAGAGAGATCTCCAGGCCAGAGCTGTCAGGCTAACAGACATTCTTACATGCTGCGGTTGCCCGACGTTTGGCATCTGACTGACGGGACACACATCTTGGGGCCTCCTTTCGTCCCGTATCTCAATGTCTACTACTTGACTACCAAAAATACTTTCTTTAAACCATGAGACATTAAGAGAGTTTTTCCTCCCCACGTACACATGTAAACAGTAACGCTCTCCTGGGTTAAAGGAAGAGGAGCTGATAAAAAAAAAATTCATTACTCCGCAAGAGACGATAATAACATATTTCACCGGGATCCGCGATGGCCTTCTTAGCCGAAAAAGTTGTATTAAACATCAACATAAATTCTGTAAGGAAGGAAAGAACCCCCCCCCCCGCTGTCTCTTGACAAAATCAAGGTCTTTAATAGCACGGCGTGTGATATTGTCCTGAGCTCAGCCGGATCCTGTCTCGTAGAGGCTTCCAACAACACGATTTCATTACAAGTTCTCCCAAAAAAAAGAGAGGAGGGGGGTTAGACTGCTATATTATTATCTGGAGATACATCTGGACGTGAAGACAACGTGTTAAAACAAGACAGATCGGTAATACGAAGAGGTCACGTCGGGGCGAGGAGGCCGCATTTTCAAGGAGGGGAATGCAGAGGCCTGTAATGTGGAGGATTTTCAACGAATGGGTTGACATAAAGAGAAGACCACGAGAAGAAACGGGGGACTTGGCCATCTTGAAGGTCAATGGCCAAGAGGTCCCGCCAACAAGTCAAACCTGTCTAGTAACACGGCCCATAAGCGCTGTCTGATGCTGATATTAGGTTAAAATAATGACCCATTGGCCCAATGGTCGCCAAGAGGTCGGCCGCTGCCTAATCCAGAGCATCCCATCGCACTTGGTTTTCGAGTGACAAATATTTGGTAACACGAGTGGAAGACAACAGCCCTTAATGGGACGGATAATAGGACTGATAACAGACTCTTATTTAATAAACGATAGAAGCTGAGTGAGAAAGTGCGGGTGAGCCGGAGGTCAGAGAGGGGAAAAGACGCCGATGGTCCGTGTTTTGGACACTTCTAGACAGGAGCTATCTGCTCGTTGAGACTGAACCCTCTTAAGAAAGTATGCGGGCCTCAAAAACTCTTTTCTGCGCCTCGGAGTGCCCGAGACTTTCTGATGCCCTCAAAGAGAAGGATAATTCAGTAACATTCCGGAACGGCGACTTCATACGTGAATAAATGGAGAAGACCCTCGAAGGCCAAGCAAGGTTCTTCACCTTCAAACATCTCTGACCATAGATATAAGGGGGGGGGGGGGCTTCATCTTACTGTCAATTATATTGGTTTTTGTAAATTTTTATGGAATGAAAGTCCAATCTGTGGTCAAGCTTGCACCCCAAACCAGATGCCCCATGCCACCATGCACTTGTTACTAGGTAGCCTTTCCAGCACTTAACGTTAACCGCCGTCAGAAGACGCGTTCTCCACCGAGGACGTCAGCGTTCAAGGCTACGCATGTTGCACGGGGATCCTCGTGTGTGCTTTTTGTACGACAAGCAGTGGTTACATGCGAACAGGAGGTTAATGAGTCGTACCAGCAAGCTCCCTACTTAATGCAGCTCATGCAGATGAATTTTAAGAAGCCCAATGTGTGCCACTAACTCCGTGTTTTTACTTATTTATAGCCGGGTAAGTAAACATTGGGTTGGAAAGGGCCGTGAAGCACGTCCCTACCCGCGGGGTTATAATATGCTCTCTCTCCACGCATGAGAGAGCAGGAAACGCTCACATACATACGTACAAACAAGCCATTAGCCATGATGTATAAACTCCACGTTGGCCCACGCGGCACGTGCGCGCGTTAGGAGCCAGGAGTCCTGGAAGCCGGCGGGAGACGAGAAGTGAGACTTCCTTAGACATTTATAGAAAGACCCCAGTAACGTCTGACTCCGCGAACACACCAAATGTTAACCATTTAATCGCCAATCACAGCGATCCTATTGGGGCGACTCTCTAGTGAAGGCAGCCAAGTAGTCCTAATCATGGTCCTTACGGGAAAACGCGACTGGTCAGGAGGTGATGATATTCTGAATGGAGTCACCTGTATTCAAGCAGGGATTCCAGCTGTGATAAAGCAGGGAGAAAAGTACCAATCGCCCCATTCACCACAACACTGGGGTAAAAACTGCCCATTCAACCCAAGACCCTGGGACTGGGGTAAAAACACTGACATACAGGGGACAATCCTATCACTTAGGAGATCCGACATTGCTGGGAAGGGGCAGAATTGTTGTTACCACGGATAAGGAAGGTTGTTAATCAGCTCTGCTGTATTAATAGTGGTGACAAAAAACCTGAGCAGTAAAATAAACACAATCTGTAACCCGCAGTCATCTTTGCATTGTGTGTCTGCCCGGCCTGGGCTTATAATGTATTGTGCATTGTCCTCCCTGTTTATTCGCTGCCGCATAAATTATACTTTATGAGTTGGCTGTGTAAAAATAAAATGGTTTACGATATTGGTCTCTGTTCTCCTCCGTGGGGTCACCACGTCCCCAGGACAATCCTCTACCTCAACTCCTTGGGTTGGATTATGCAGACCGTCTGTTCGACAACCGTTGGGTCAATCGCGTGGTGAATATGTTTCGGAAATTCAAAGAATAAATGGTTAAAAACTCAAAATCGGTGAAAGGTTTCCCAAAATATAAGAAGGAGCAGATAACTTTTAGGATAGGACTGCCTTTAGTTATGAGGAACGCTACAATTTTTGTAGAAGGCATCTTTCAAGAAGGCATCTGGGGTAAGATCATGTCTGGGATGGAATATGAAGATAATTTGGGGGCAAACTCCACCTATCTTCATACAACAGATGCTAAATCTCATTTCAGCTGCCCCAGAAAACGTCATGAGAAGTTGTGTCCATACTGGGAGTAGGAAGGCGCCCGATGTGGGTCAAAGTTGTGAAGCTCCTAATAGAGAGGTCTGAAACTAGAGTTTGCCCAGATGCAACATCTCGTTTTAACCGCCCTGGAAAAGTAATGAGAAGTTGCGTCCATACTGGGAGTAGGAAGATGCCCCTTGAGGGTCAAATCTTTGAAGGCCCTATAGAGAGATGACCTAAAAATAGAGTTTGCCCATAACTGGACATCCAGATGTAGGGTAGATCCAACGAGAAATTTCCAGGGGATGGTTGACTCTTCTTATTGGACCATTCCTTCCATCGTTATGGTGACAACACCAATTTTGCACCATAACCCCCAATATTTTTTAGTTGGCTTCCCCTGGCTTGAATACCCATAACGTCTCTCTAGGAGGTTGCCGGCCAACAGGACAAAAAAACGATCGAGTTTGAAATCTCGTCTTTTGGTCTAGGCTATGAATAATATCCAGAGATGCACAGCAACTGTCTCTCTCTCTCTCTCTATATATATATTTACTAATAAGCGCTCTCCACTGCAGGTCTCGAGGAAAAGCTATAATCACAGCGGCCCTCCTTCCGCAGAGAACTTTTGAAGGTGAAGCCTTTTAGCGACGAGGGAGGCGAGAGACATAAAAACGGAGAAGAAATCCCGGATAAAAATGAAATAGAAAGTAGCTGTCTCGCTGTGTAATTGTGCTCTTCTCCCGAGCTCGCTTTACGATATATAAATGTGATTTAACGTCCGCTCGCCACTACAAATCAGGCTCCGAGAAACACTTGTGCTCCAAAATAGTTTAATCTCATCAAGGCCCTGGTTTCACAGCACGCCATAACTCACCACGCTTTTGTTATCACAGACCTCCACGGGTGATGTTCAGGCAGGCAATGGATTGTAAGTTTATTTAATCCAGGCTGCAAAAACATCGGCCTCCCCCCCCAAAAAAAATACAAAAAAAAATACAAAAAAATTACAAAAAAATAAATATATATATATATAAAATAAAAAAAAATGCCTGAAAAATAAAAAAAAAATCGCCCAGTGCATCTGCTACATTGACCTCCCCTCCCCCGCCCCATCGGTGATGCTTTTTTCATTTCCTGCCCTCTGCCGTCCGGTTTACCCCACAAATTACGAGCCCATAAATTTCTTGTCGACGGGGAAACCGCCAATTAATTTGGGTTAAAAATTAACCAGCGATCAAGAACCGGGGGCCGAGAGCAAACGAGGCTTCTTTCCAGTGAGTGAGTATAAACGGCGGGCCGGGTTTAATGAATAATTTTTGACTTTGCTTTAAACTTCTCAAGCGGTTAATATCGGAAAGTGTCCAAGTCGAGGGGATACGGGCCGATGACAGATTTATAAGACCTGAATTTTTTTTTGATTATTTTTTTTTTCTTTATGCCGCGAAAGCATCTGGAGGCCGGAATAGTAACGTCATTAAATCGCGGACCCCCTCTGTGGCTTCCGAGAACGAGGGGCGGCTAATTAAATCCGCATAGCGCTGGCTAAATGTTTCTAAATTGGCGGAGGAGATGGTGAAAACGTCCGGCGCGCTCGTATCCCTGACCTTGCCGTGTTTTTAATTAGATAAATGGTTCGGCTAATGGAAGACAGAACGCCGTTGAACTTTCTTCTTGGAATATTTATTCGGCGGTTTGCAGATGAATATCCAAATTAGAACGTGCAATAAAAGTAAAACAGCCGATGACAGGTACGTCGGCGTCCATCTTTAATACACGGAGGGCTTTTGAAGGGGGACTGTCGCCAAACGTTGAGAGCAGTGGCAGAGCCAGCATTATCTGATCAGCTTCCTACCCTGACACTCTCTCCCTTCCTGCCCTGACGCTCTCTCCCCCTTCCTGCCCTGATGCTCACTCCCTTCCTGCCCTGAAGCTCTCTCCCTTCCTGCCCTGACGCTCTCTCTCCCTTCCTGCCCTGATGCTCACTCCCTTCCTGCCCGGACGCTCTCTCTCCCTTTCTGCCCTGATGCTCTCTATCTTTCCTGCCCTGACGCTTGCTCCCTTCCTGCCCTGACGCTCTCTCCCTTTCCTGCCCTGACGCTCACTCCTTTCCTGCCCTGACACTCTCTCCCTTTCCTGCCCTGATGCTCTCTCCCTTCTTGCCCTGACACTCGCTCCCTTCCTGCCCTGATGTTCTGTCCCTTCTTGCCCTGACACTCGCTCCCTTCCTGCCCTGACGCTCTCTCTTCCTTCCTGCCCTGACGCTCTCTCCCCTTCCTGCCCTGACGCTCGCTCCCTTCATGCGCCACTTTCTTAACCAAAGTCCTAAGACCACGAATGTTACTTCTATAAAAAAATTCTTTATTTTTGTAATAAATATAAACCAAAAAAAAAAAAAGACCCTTTTCCGTTTGAAACGTCCGCCGTTTGGTAATAAATCGCCTGATTAAGGATATAAAAAGGTAATAGAAGAGCAAGTATCCCTTTGATGAATCGAGAAGTGAGCTGTGAAAGCCCCGTGGCCCGGAGGTGCGGGAGAGAATTTAGGAACTCTAATTTACTAAGAGACTAAAAAGTCATCTCAAGAACATAACACTCAGAAACTAATTTCAGACGCTTTAACCGTGGCGACATCTGGCTGATTTACAGCCGTTCAACGGCGTTCGGGGGAAGCGGGCACTGGGAGAACCGCCGTGATTGGATCCAAAAGGGGTTTGGAAAACGTCTTCTCCAAATACTCCGTTGTACCGCGCTACCGTCTCTGACTCATTAAAAAAATGATGTCACGGAAGGGTCTTCTTTAATTTAAGATATTTTTGAGTTAAAATAAATATATATATATATATATATATATATATATATGGGAAAAAAAAAATATATATATATATATATATTTGGACAATTTTTTGGTGATTTTATGTTACACGGATTGTTGGAAATAGTAGAAGATAAATACTTTTAGGGTGATTTGTAACCTTATGTAAGGCAGAGATTTTATTTGCCATTTAATTAGTTTTCAAACAAAAAAATAAGATAAAAAAAATAAAAAATAATAATCAAGGTAAGAAATTAAACCAATTACTGGAACAATGCGGATCAAAGTGATATGTATGAATCCTCTTATAAAAGCCACCCTTTTCAATAAAAATTACCATGAGAAAACATTTGGCGTCATCAGCATGGAAATTGCTCAAATTTATCAAAAGCATACATTTATTTTTGTTGTATATTCATATTCAAGTGGGACATTACTTGAGATGGTAAAGAAAGTGTGTAGGCATCTCAGTAGGGTTGGGAGGTGAACAGTAGAAGGTGTCTCGGTCAACAGAAGAACATGCATAGAAGCCCCATTCATCCATTGGGTCGGTGACCTTGGAATGTGGTGGGTAAGTGCTCTAGAACCTATTTTCATTTTTTTTTTATTCGTTTAGTCTCAAAAAAGGGTGTTTTGGATTAAGACGCTAACCCACCACACGCGTCAACTTTTCTCCTGAAACATGGAATCTTTTATGAGCTAGAAAAGGTGCCACTCATGAAAAATAATGCACGTAGCTGGCTCTTTGACGAGGTACGTTGGTCATCCTGTCTTCTTCACTCAACAAGGGTTGGTTTCCAGCGGGGTCATGCGAGGTTAACCACCTGGAAGGACTGGCAAGGGTTGGGGTTGAAGGACAACAGTTGGAGATTCCCGCAGTTGGCAGTTTTAGGAGTGATGTCGGTCACCCAGGTTTTATAAGTCATCCAAGGCTGGTTTCCTACACCACATCAGGAAGGGGAGTCGGGCAGCCTTGCAAGGGCTGGGCTTGAAGGACATCATGGTCTCTCTCTTTAAACTAGCTGGAGATTCCAATGTGCTCCTCAACGTCAGACCTTGGCTCGCATGGACATCAGAGGCCCAACCGGGGACCCTTTCTGTGCAGTTCAAATGGGGGGGGGATTGGGAACCTATTGTCCTAGAAAGCCAGCCCAACACCTGCATTAACAAAATCTATTGGACTAGGAAGTGTTTTGAGAGAGAAGTGGAGTTCTTGGATTCAGAAGCCATATGCTTATCCCATGCATGTTTAAATTCCCTCACTGTATTACCCTCTACCACTTCTGCTGTGAGGCTGTTCCTCTCATCTACCACCTTCTTTGTAAGGAACTACACTTCCTCTAGTTCAAGAGCAAGTGGGTTAAACTCTATTAGAACAATTGCTAAGAATGTGTCCAAATCTGCTGAAGATTCATCAACATTTTTAACACGGACAGTTTATGACGTATTGATTAATGTAAAGCGGATTTCACTGAATTTTTAGTGAATTCTCATTGTCCGTTAATGAAGATCAATCCGATCGATTGGGATTTTACAACTTTTAATTATGGGAAAAACCTGACGAGTTTAAACCTAACACAGCAAAGGTGATGTATAATGATTTATTTGCCTAAATTCCCTTTATTTATATCATCATGGGAGGAAAAAGGGGGATCAGAGGAGCAAGGAGGGGCATCAGGGGGAGGAAAGAAAAGGCACAGCCAAGACAGAGGGGCATCAGGGGGAGGAAAGAAGGTCACAGGAAAGAAAGAGGGGCATCAGAGGGAGGAAAGAATGTCACAGGGAAGAAAGAGGGGCATCAGGGAGAGGAAAGATAGTCACAGGGAAGAGAAGGGCACGAGGATTTGGGAGAGGGACTGGCCACACTAAACAGGGACACTTGACAGTGACGGGTTAAATGGTCAGAAGGCAGCGGATGAAAAGGTAGGCCTAGTCCCGGCTGCCAAACCCGATACACAAAACGCTCGATTGATAACGGTCGGATCCTGGCCTTCCCCCAAACCTGGGAAACACTAGGTCTTATTTCACCCCGCTCTCGGAGCTGTCTCTCCCGATGATAAACTATCCCCGGATCTTGCCAGCTACCCTTCTGCGCTCAGCGTTTTGTTTAGCTCTGCCGATGACAAGCCAAGAGCCCAGACATCTGGTTGGACGTGTAATAAACATCTCCGGTCAACTTTGCTTTTCTTCCCTGACAACATGATGTCAAACAATCACGTTACGGCCGGCTCTGATCTCTTGGTTGTGAGATCATATATTACGGGGATTTATTATCTGCGATTTCCACCCCTCCCCCGTCCCGGCCCCCTTCCTTTTTTTTTATAATGGTGACACATTTTTGTTGCCGGTGGATTACCGGGTTACTTTATAAACTGGGTCTTTGCCAGGACTTGGACCCAAGAGAACCCTTTTTCTTCCAGAGCTACTTTTAACCCATGGAGAACATAATTCACAGGCCAGCCAACCTCGACCAACGATGCTTCAACCCAAGACTGGCTCCAAAATGGAGTCCCAAGCAAGGCCGTCGAGCTGAAAGGATCTAAAAGCCATGAGAACACCGACATGACGTATGCAGCCTTATTATCAGAAACATTAGTGAATTCATTCTAAGGGTCCAATTCTTAAGCCCTGGTGCTCCAGTGTTGGAAGGAGATCGGTGGAAGAGGTCAACGGAGGAGACCTCCAAGGATGGAGACCTCCTCGTGGTTGGAGGTTTGTCTTGACGAGACAAACCTACAAGGAGAAAACATAAAGTCCTACAATATCTTTAGGCACTTTATGAGTCGTGTTATTACTACAGGTCATGGTCCCAGGCTGGTGGGTTCTGAGGCCCATCTGCCGTTCCTACCCCTTTTGTCCACGCCGTGGCCACAGAAGACAGGAGAACAAGCAACATCTTGTTTGCCTTTCTTCTGCGAAGCAATAAAAGATCATGTCTCTGGAACGGCGAGACTCCCTCGAGTCTTCTGTTTGGCCTTTAGACAGCCCGAGTTACACGAGGAACGCTTATTACGAATCAAGAAACACCCAATACGTTCCGGAATTCCCAGTCGGCGGCTTCTCTGCTCTTCGTATCAGCTGCGTTGGGTTTAATCCATTAAAATAAAATAAAAAAATAAAAAAAGTAAATAATGTTTTAATATTAATAAATAAATATATATTTTTTTATTTTAAATTGAGCTCCCATAATCCCTTGCTGCATTATTACCCTTATCCGCAAGTGTCTCGACCCCACTGCCTATCGCGTCCTGAACATTCGCCGGGTTTGGCTTCTGACCCCGTGAAATATGTTACATGGTAATTGCGTGTTTGCACTAGTAGGGGTGACCTTTAAAAAGGCTCCGTATCTCCACGGTAACAAGCGAACACCGTACGCAATTTGATTTTATTAGGAGTGCGGAGGCAGCCTCCTGGGTGCTCTAAGCCTCCAACAGAAGATCAAATACAACCTTAAATATTCCTTTATCCACTTAACCCTTGAGCTCTATAGATCGAAAAAATCTAATATATACCTATTTACACATATATATATATCACCACTTCGGGGGGCCGAGACCCTCGGCAAGAAATTTGTATTTATTTGTTAAAGAGTAAATATTTGAAAATAAATTTCTTGTAGAATGGAAATCGGAAAAATTGCTTATTAGAGGCTTAATAATAATAATAATAATAATAATAATAAATGCTCTTGCAATTTTGAAATTTAATTATAAAATTACATTTCTTTGCAGAATGAAAATTGGGGAAATTGCTTATTAGAGGCTGAATAATAATAATAATCATAACACAAATACTAATAGTAATAATAATAACACACATTGTAATAGTAATAATAATAATAATAAATGCTCTTGAAATTTTTGAAATTGAATTATAAAATTACATTTCTTTGCAGAATGGAAATTGGGGAAATTGCTTATTAGAGGTAAAGAAAAATTCTAATTTTTGATTGGTTACGCTGGATTGGATTAGGTGATTTTGGAGATAAAGACAAAAATACAGAAAATAAAGACGATTGGGCTACAATTGTGCTCGCTAGAGAACTCGAGCACAGGTAGGTGGGTCAAGACAACCTTCAAGGTATAGAGGTTCCTCTTATTGTTCCATGAGGTGCTCTTTCATATATTTTGGGGTAGGGAAGGGGACCCGGACATTTTAGGGCAAAAAAAGTAATAAATAAGTTGAAGAGTAACCTAGAAAAATTAAGAGTTCCTGGTTCCTGCAGGAAAGAACCTGTTTTGGGGTTAAATCCCGATTGGAAGAACATAGAGGAACATGGAATAATTTTCCCATTATTTCATTTTTTTAAATAAAATAAATAATGTGACATCATGAGGAACCTCGTTAGTGAGTCTGGATTTGTCTTCGCCGCGGTTTGCGACGGCGGGAGAAGAAAAAATAGAAGACCTTCCAGATGACAATGTTGACCCTTCCTGCCAAGCCCCGTCATCTGCATGAGCTCGGGAGGCAGAGACTGGTGCTAATCATGCGCTCGACTCAACGTGCCGAGCTCCTCTTTAACCTCCGGCCCCGCTTGGAACGAGAGGCTATATTTAAATAGACTCCGGACCCAGCGCGGAGAGAGTCGGAACGAAGCTCCCTTTAATTATATCAGTCGTTCCTTTCATTAGCAAACTCAGAAAGGTCCAGAGAGCTCTCCTTTCCGAGCTGTCTCACTTGCCCCGTCTCGAACTCGGTTAATCGTTTTTCTTGAGTCTTTTTCAGGTCAATTATACCCTGCCAGAAAAGCATCGCGCTCCAGTGTCTACGACTGGTGGTGAGGGGGCCTTCAGACCTCTAACTTCAGCTCAGCCCAAAAATATCAGTCGATATTTATCCAATGGGTGGTTTTATCTGCCTTCAGACTCCGGGGGGAGGTGTGAGGGCCCTCTATGAAGTTCCTCTATGAAGGTTCCTCTACCTTTTATGAGGTTACGGACCACGTTCACCAGCATTTCTCGTGTTGGGTTCCAAAGATTTCCCCCTGAAAACCAAGAAACCCACCAGCAGATCGGCCCCCATTCGGCCCCCGTCTAGTCACCCGTTTTTCCTGCTGTAAAGACTCAAACCTTAATCAGTCGTTGGTCTCGTCTTAGATTCAGGAGCCGTATGTCTGTCCCATGCATGTTTAAATCCCCCTCGCTGTATCGCCCTCTACCACCTCCACTTACCGACCACCCTCTACAGCTTCCGAAAGACCACACAGACCTCAAAACATTGAAAACCGAGAAAAAAGCTACCCCCCTCCCCCAAAAACCCAGCATAAGAGCCCCTTCGCGATCCACTGATTGGGGCGTCTTCAGAGAAATTCTTTAATTAGAACCCTGATTAGATAACACATCATTACACGCCTTTAACTAATAACAGGAAAGGAGGTGACCGCCCCACGCTTTGATTCTCTCTCTCTCTTTTTTTTATCTGAGCCCTCCGAGGCATCTCCCCCTGATATGTTAATTGCGGAGTGCTTAAAGTACCGGGAGATTAACATAAAACTCTTTGCAAACAAGCTAATAGCTTCTGATAATTTGCGCGCGGCCTTTGTGTGTCTATCAATGCACTGCCTCCAGCCCTAATTTCATAAAGTAGCAGTAAAAGATCATCGGTGCGCGCTCATTTACACATAATTATTACGGGGATTGCATTATTCAATGGAGCTCTCCTCGACTTGGAACGAGCCCCGAACGAAAAATGTAATTAAAATATTTTCCTTATAAGAAGCTATTCATTACAGCTGCGTGCGATGGGGGGGGGAGCGCCGACGGAGATGGTAGTTTGGGCCGATATGGGGGGGGGTTTCTGATGGCTGCTTTAAGAGGTGGTGGGGTGTAAGGAGGTTGACAGTCCCCGCTACCCGCCCATTTCCCCTTTACATGGGGGTGTTTCCCACGATGTCAGCAGGAACACCTCCCGACATCACCGGGACCCCCCGCCCAACGTCAGTGGGCAGTCCTAGCGGCGTCCCACAAGAGTAGGCTACGGGTAGCCGCAGGCCAGAAGTTCCCAGGTATGGCCACTGCATCCATGTGCAATTCCAGCTGAGATCAGGTAGAATTGCGCGTGGATACCTATAATTTAGCCCCTCCCACTGCGTGTAAGCCCCTCCTCTTAACTGCACTGTGTAAGGTATGCTCCTCCCCCTAGCTGCATCACGCAAAGCCTTCTAGAAATGCGCATGGACTCCCTGCGTCAGTTCGATTTCATTTATTTATTTAATGCTATTTTCATTTAATAATAAAAAAAATATTGTGCATTAAAATTGTCCAAAATGTCCTTTTTTTAAAAAAAATAAATAAATATTTATATATATATATATCACAAATCCAATAAAAAATAAAATAAATTAATTGGCGGAATACATTTGACTCTTTAAGCAGTTATGGCTTATTAACCCTTGTCGGCGCTGGTAGAGCGTAACAAGCTTAAGCGGTTTTTGATTTGGCCATATGCTACGCGGCTGTCCGGCGTGGCCCAGGGGCATCGTGTCGGCCCTGCCTCGCCGCGCAGAAATGTAGAAGTAATTCTGGTTCGGTGGCCCCTCGGGGGGCGGCTCCGGATGCTCCACGATTGCTTACAGATCTTCGGCAGGAGCTAATTTGCTGCTTAAGTTTGCATTTCAGCAGATTTAAAGGTAATTAAAGCCGCGCGGCCCCTCTTCTCGCAGGGCTGACGGCAGGAGACCCGTTCAAGCCTTCTGTCTGGTGGGTGGTAAATTTCCAGCTGCCTAATTAAGTGGTAACGAGCTGTTTGTCAGACTTTATCAGGCAGGTAAGGAGCCACCGGGGGCCACCGACTCGGCCGCGATTGGCGCTCGTTGTACAGCCGCAAACAGGTCCTGGGGATTCCAGATCGGAAAAGATAACCGGTTTAGACGATGCGGACTTTACTGCCCGTGGTCGGCGGCTGCCGTCTGAACGATGCTTGATACGGTTATTTTATTAAAAAAGTGAATTTTTTATTTTTTATGCAAAAAAGTCGCAGTCCTGCTGCAGTGGAAGCTGCATCTACTGCACAAGGGACGTTCAGAGGCGCACTAGGGGTTAAATCGGAATGATGGCAGTTACCGTACCGATGAATTACACCGCGATGTCACTAAAGGGGCAGGAAGTAAATGATAATTGGGAGATTTTATGATCCCCAAAGCAAAAAAACATTGGTTTGGGGGATTTGAGCAAATTGACCCCAAAAGATGACCCCGGGCACTTATCTACCACCCTTCCTTCCATTACCTCTGACCCTCTAGTGCTCTCTTCTCTCCTATCCCTTCTCTCTCTGTCTCTCTCTTATCCCATCTCTCTCTTCTCTCCTATCCCTTCTCTCTCTCTTCTCTCCTATCCCTCTCTTCTCTCCTATCCCTTCTCTCTCTCTCTCTTCTCTCCTATCCCTTCTCTCTCTCTTTACTCTCCTATCCCCTCTCTCTCTCTTCTTTCTCCCCCAAGCTGGACATATTCAGATCACGCAGTCTTTCCCCATCATTTTTATCCTGCAAACAGTTCCCCATTTTAGTCTACCTCCCTCAATCTCTTTCTAGAACATCATTATCCTTCTAGAGATGGGATCTCCAGAACTGTCCCCACTACTCCCGGTGACGTTCTAAAGAGGAATATAGGAGAAAAGCAACAAGGAAGCTCATAATGACTGTGAGGGACTCATTCGCTCTCATTTAGAGCGACCGAGCCGCTTCACCTAGAAATATAAATCGCTGGGTCATATAACGCAGAAGAAGGATATGGTTCATCTCAGCGTTAACCTTTCCCAACCCCACCAACCTTCATTACAGGGAGCAAACAGGATCAGGAGATAAGGTCTGACCCTCTTCTCCGAAGCTTGGTATTTGCAGATAAGATTATGTAAAATGAACCCTCCGGGGCAGGTGGAACTTATACAGGGGGTGCATTTTGAGGAAGGAGAAATGGGCAGACTAGATGGATCCGATGGACCTGGTGGACGTTTGGATGATGCTACTGGGATCCAGGTATCTCCTCCAACTTGACTGCACGGGAGAGAAACCATAAGCTAACTTGAAACGTCACCAAAATAAGATGTTTCCATTAGTTTCCCGATGCTTGATACGTTTCAACGTGACTTCATCCGCCAGCAACCAAATATTGTGGTCATAAGTAGCTTGAAGAGCGTTTTCCCATCAGACGAGGTCCTGCCAAACGTAGTGACCCAGCGAGATGTTTCCGAGATATAATCTTGTTTATTTGGGGCCGGCAAGCACGACACACTCTTTATTTCATCTTTTTTATATATATATATAAGTTGCCAACGACCCCCCCCCCCCCCCTTCGCTTTCCCTGCCTGGGTTTTTACAGATCATTAGCGCCGTTCTCATGTCGGCTCAGGTCCTTGTCACAGGCTTTCAGGATGAAACGGCGTCGAGTCGGGTGTTTATCTTTTATTTCTGTTTAGAGGTGTTTTACTGATCCAAGCTCTTCTGCTTCGACTCTCTTTGCACCAAAAGTCCTTTCAACTCGCTTAACAACCCTTCCAGCCGGAGAACTCCAGCGTCACTCCGCAGACAAGCATTAAAAAAGGGGGGAAAAAGATAAAATAACAACAGTTTATTTTTTTTGTAGATGGAAAAGCTGCCAGGAACACCTCATTAAGAGAAGAGCTTTCTAAGCAGAAAAGTGGCCTGAAACTTTCCAAGCATTAAAGAGAGGCTGGTTAGGAACTCACGAGATGTGAAGACGACGAGGGGCCAAAGCCTTTGAATGTCAGCTTCGAGGTCAAGTCGGTATTGTTGTAAACCCGCTAATCCAGAAATGCTAATGTTGGGTGATCGCGTCAACAACGAGACTCTTCCATTGGCTCTGGCCATTAGGACCCTTGGCAGAACGCAACAAAACTGTCTTACCTTTGAAGCCCCTTCACCCGGAAGCCGCTATGGTCTTGGTCACCGTGTATTAATGCCCACTGTAGGAAATATATCACGTGTGCTCTAGAAACCTACAATCTCTCGGCCCCATTCAGCCTGTCTAGTCCGCCCGTTTTTTTGCTGCTGTAAAGAAAGACTTAATCAATGGTTGGTCTCGTCGTCAGGAGCCCTATCCCTTTCCCAAGACTCTACAACTTCTGCTGGTCTTTCCACCGAGCTACCACTCACTCAAGGTGGAGGTCGACAGTTTAAGTGGCCACCAGTAAGACCTCCAAGACAAAGTCTCATAGTCAAACAGTCTAATGAGTTGGAGTGAAGGAACTGATTGAGGAAACAGGTGAGACTTCAGGCTAAGGTCTACAAAAGCTAAGCGAGGTCAACCTCTGAAGTACCGAAGATCACATCAACAAACTGCCACCAGGGATGCCCGCGGAACTTGAGCAAAGAGTTCCAACGTTATAATCTTTCTGAAGGCAACACGGCCGGTGGATACGGTGGGCGGATGGCAGGCTGCTTGTACGAAGGGTGGTTGTTTGTTTTCCAACATGAAACGTAGTGTTGAAGGTTACGCAGTCATAGACCGCTGTCCCCAGCTGGTACTTTCAAATGTTAATCAAACGGTTTGTGTTCGGTGATTGACAGACACATGGGGGTCCTCATCCTCAGGGCAACCTCTCATCCAGTGTGAGTCAAAACACAAAGCAGGTGGAGCACGACGGTTTAAGGAGGATTTAACCAATTCAACACTTTCACGACAGATTATAGGGGGTTTCGGAGCCTCTCTGGTGACATGAAAGAAATTTGGGAACAGGACCAAAACTTCACGATGTAATAAAAAAAATATTCAATAAAAAAAGATGTTCTAACTCAGGCTGGTTGAGACTCGTCGGGGACGGGAGGAGCTTCTCAATATTAACTGCTTGTTCAGGGCATGAACTCGAGTCATAATCCGGCCAAAGCTTTACGACGACCCGAGATCATAACTTGGTTTCTAATTCACGAGCCATTAATATTGAGAAGCTCCTCCAGTCCCCGACGCGTTTCGACCAGCCAGATATGCCATAAGAGGTCCGTGGAGGTCTTGTTGGAACTTGACCATCTTGAAGATGGATCCTAGAAAACCAAGAGTTTCTGACTGGGATCATACATGGGTTGCGTGTAACATGTCACACGTGAAACGAGTTCCATGCCGCCAATAATACACACAAAGCTTCAATTAGACCGTCCAGTCCTCCTTTCATAGAAAAGGAGTTCCGTGTCCATTGCAATTACCCCAAAATATGTATTTTTACTAGAATTGTACGATTCTGGCATAACATGTGTGGGTGATATGTATCAATTTGATGTTTTTGATCCGTTTTTAAGCAGGACCAGATGCCTCCTGGGTGCTATTAATTATTATTAGTTATGTCTTTGATGGGAGTCTCTAACTAGTTCCACGTGTGTCGTATGCGGGTAATCATGACTAGTTAAGTGCATTTGATTGGCTCTTGTAAGCCTAACCAGCTCCATGTGTCCCGATTGCCAAACAAAGTCGTTGTAGCGGCGTGAGTGACGGACGCGCGTTTCGCGACCCGTCTCTCTAATCCCCCCTCCGACCGTTCCTGACTCGGAGACATCCGAGCCGTGTGTTATCACCAAAACCTCATGAAAAAATAAATAAATATTCGCCGACGCATCATCTCGGGAGAAAGTGAGTCATAAATAAAAATGTTTTATAAAAAAAAATAAAAAATCTAATGAAATAAAGATATATCTGGGCAGGAAACAGAATGGAATCGCTGGCTCCTCGCGTTTATCGGGGGAAGCGATCTAACGCACATTACAGCTCTGACAACATAATTAATTCCAGTCAATCAATCGCGGGACAGGAACGCACAGGTGACCTCGATATAGCACATAATCCGCAGCCAACTAGTCACAACACAGCGAAGAGAATTCCCCTCGGAAAGGGGCTAGGAAGCCAGCCGCGCACGGCCGAGAGGAGCCCATCGTCTGCGTTCTCTCGGGGAGATGAAAGACCTCTGACAAGTCTGGATTACACGGGGCAATTACGTGCGCTGGAATCACAGGGAATCGGCTTTCAGACATACCTAATCATTGCCAATTAGCTGCGTCTTTTCTGACATGCTAGGGGAGCTGAGCCAGAAGGTGCATGTATGGACTTGGAACGCGGTTAACCCTTGGAGAAGGGGCCGGAAGGGGCCGTGTGCAGCCCAGACAGGGGTTAAATAGAAACAAAGGATCTGACGGCAGATGAGAACCATTCTGCCCGTTTAGTCGGCCTGCTTACTTGTAAAATCCTCTGCCAACGTCTGCTGGGAGGCCGTTCCACCTATCTACTACTTTCTCTGTAAACTAATCCCACACATTAAACTATAATAGTTATAGGAAGGAGCAGGAGAATTTCTCTCTTTTTAGATCTTGGAGGGAATTTCTCATACCTGGGCACTGATAGCAAATCGGGTTTAACATAGAAAAATGTAACGTTACGCACTTGGGTTATAAAAAAAATGAAACATACCAATTATACATCAAGTTGTGGAAGTCTGCTCCCCCGTATAAAATATCGGCTTCATGCCCCCCCCCCCATAGAGATGGGCAAACAGCGGCCCGGAAGATCCTGGTAACTCTCAAAGCTTTCACAAAGCCACCGTGTTGACTATGTTATTATGATAGCCGAAGTTTCACACCAGGAAGAAGTCTCCACTTTGCCCTACGGCTGTCCTTAAGAGGGTTCAATTTGGGGGGGCCTCTGCAGCTATAGTTGGACTAATTAGCTGGGACTACCAAACTAAACAGTATATTGTCCAATGACATGTCTTTCTGGGGGAAAAGCCAAACATTACCAAGCGCCCATCACAAACAGTGTAATGAAACCCATGAGCTACGGGAAGGCGGAAAAACAAGCCTTCTCCTCCTGTGCCAGGTTGTCCTAACATGTGTTTACATGCCACCAGCCGGAATTTTAATTACTGAATTTGGCAGCGAGACACGATGGTGGAGGATGAAGGAGAAGGGGTCAAAGTGTCGTTCCATCAAGTCAGCACCCCGAGACACACTCATGACCTATCCGACATCGCGCTGGTGTCAGCTCACCTCTTGCAATCTTCGTTCATGGGTCTTACTGGCTAAATCAGTTCTGAAATTGAGGGTATCTTAGAAGTGGAGCAGAAGAGGTTCCAAAGAGACTCTGCTATCGGTGAGACATTCCTAGGAGGCAAAGCTCTGACCCAGCACGCGACCCCGTGATAAACTCTTTTTATTCTGAGCGCAACGCCACCGCGTATCACTGGCGCCGGGGGCCTCTGAGAAGCGAGGCTGCGTGAAGACAAATCTTGGTGGCCTCCGCAGCCAGCTGGTTATAGTTCAACACCGTAGCACTTGTGACCTGCGTTGCGCTAACCAAGGACATGTTAACACCATTGAGCGGGATCTGACGGCTGCGGGGAGCCGGGACGGAGCTGCGTACGTGGAGGAATGCAGCAGCCAGCTCCGACCTCGTCCACGTTCCTGCAGGTCCTTAACGTGGCCACGGAAGAACAATCACTAATTAAATAATAGAACTTTGGTGGATCTGGGTTGCGTTATATGGAAGAACTTCTGGTCCATGGGGCACTTCATGTGTCCACTTCTGATCCCATATACAACCACTAACCTCAGGTCCAAGATGGGGACAGTCTCTATAAACCATTGTCCACCAGAAAGGGTAGTCATCTAGAACAGAGCCCAAAGGACGTCTAGTGAATAGACCCATCAAGGTCATCATATCGGCATTGGAAAGGACATTCGAGGTGACCATAAGAAAAAAGTACATAAAGCAACAGAACTTGGATTTTTGGTGGGAACCGAACGCACCCAAGAACTTTAACAGACGGAGCCGCCAAAGTAAATAAGGGATAGGCATCAAAATAAAGGCAGTAAAGGGGCAGGTGTCCAACGAACAGTCAAACTGGTTTTGCGGAACGGCTGCCGGTGCAGGTGAAACGAATAAGGGGGGGGGGGATTTGGCCGGAGGAGAGAAGTCCATTGTGACCAGCGATTCCTATCTTCTACCAGATCTTCAACAGGTGCCATAGTTACGTGTCTGTTTCTAAGAGGTTCTCCTTCGTTCTGATGGGAACCCACAAACACGTCACCCCCTAACCAGCCGTTGGTCTCGGCCTAGATTCATGCTTGTTTAAATCCCCTCACTGGGTTACCCTCTACCACCTCTGCTGGGAGGCTGCTCCACGTATCTAGCACCCTCTCAGTAAAGTCAAACTTCTTTACGTTCCACCTAAACCTCTGACCCTCAAGCTTCTACCTGGCCTTCGCCTTTGGTGCAAAAGGCAGAAGCTTCAGAACAATGTATATAGAACGTGAAGTGAAATCTGCAATTGGTTAAAAGAAAGAGAGTCTGGAAAACATACCCGAGGACGGGGGTTTTAGGAAAGATTTATTTCCACGTAGACTGAAGAAGTTATTTCAATTATTTCTCGCTCCATATGGTGTTTAAGTCCATAAAACGTATATTTTTTTTTTTACGAGACCCTTTGATGTTTAGTGGGTGAGATCGCTCACAAACGACAGGGGAAGGTCATTTCTACTTAACGCAGGGAAAGTCTGACGTTCCTAATAGCGCTTTCCGAAAGCGGGGTGCAGAGGTCAGAGGTCAATCGGTTTAACGTCTGGCAGGACGTATGGAACGGCCGCCATCCAAAAATCTTTGTCAATTACAGCAAAAATCACCTGATTTACGATTATTTTTATTTAATGTTCTCTTTCAGAATGATCTACTTCAGCTCTGATATCCGTCGGAGGAATGGGCGGAGCCTTTCATGCAAATTTCCCTCCGTTTCCCATGATCCTGAGTGGGGACTGCATCGGAATCATCCCGTTAGCCCAAGCAGGAAGTTGCACCCCACTTCCTGTTCTCGGCCCGCCTTGGTTTAGCAGACGGCGCATGAGCCTCTAGCGCTAGGGATTGTTTTCTGCCTCAGAGGCTCCTCTCTCACGCCATTGGTTCCCAGCAACATTATATCTAGAGGGTCATTTATGGTCACACGTCTCTCCGGGTCCAAGTGATGGTCACACGTCAACATTACTGCTGAACTGGTCATACAAAATGGCCCGGGAGGGGAATTTATATATCTGGGGGTGTGGTTAGAGGCGTGGCTGGAGGCGTGACTTTGCGCTCTATTGCTATTTCCTGCTGTTTCTTTACACATTATCGGGGCTTTTAGGGCTGTAGAACCCTGCGATCCCCTCATACCCAGCAAACATTCTGACCTCCTAGAAAAGAGGGCATCAGGGGAGGAGAGAGGGGCATCAGGAGAGGAAAAGAGGAAGATTAGGGGAGGAGAGAGGGGGCATCAGGGGAGGAAAAGAGGGACATTAGGGGAGTTAAGAAGGGCATAAAGGAGGGGAGAGAGGCGTAGGGGTTTGGGAAAGGGACAGGCTTCTCTCCAACATATACCCCTCTCTCTCCTCTCTTTCTCGCTCTCTCCTCTTTCTCCCCGCTCCCTCTGTCTCCACTCTCTCTCTTTCTTGCTCTCTCCTCTCTCTGTCTCTCTTCCTGTTAGATCTGATTTAGAGGGAAATAATATAAGATGAAGGGAAATAAGGTCTCTCTCTCGGGGGAATATCAGCACAAGCTGTTTAGAGAAATTACGATTCTCTGTTTTCACTCCCAAACAGTTATTTTCTCGCCCGGGGAAAGGAGGGGGGGGGGCGCTTCTTAAAAGCTTTTTTAGATCTCGAAGGGGCTCTGGTGGGGGGGGGACCTGAGTGGGGAGGAAAAACAAGGCAGTACCGGTGGAAAATTAATTTAATTGTTCATATTTTTTTTTACGGTACGATCAGAGTGAAAGAGAAAGACAGCCCCGCTTAAAGCGGGGGGGGGGGGGGTAGCGTTTTTTTATTATAATTTTTTTTCGGCGTTCCTCGTTCCTGTTTGTTGGATAAAAGCGAACGCGAAAGGGCAGAGCGCGTATAAGTCTGCCTGATGCCTCCTATAACTCTATTATATTACCATCTGGCTCTTTTATATGTAGTATTCGGGAGTGAGTATAAAAAATGATCGAAGGCTGAAATTATTTCCTTGATAACACTTGTTTTAAACACCGAGGCACTAAATAGCCGAAAAAAGTCTCAAAAGCGAAACGCGTAGCGTGTATAAAAAGCCACGAGCGCAGGCGACATAAATTCCTGAGATTAAAGCCATAACTCTGGCGGAGAGGTGGAGAGACGCATGCTCCGATAAATCTGTTTATAATAGTATTTGGGTTCCGCCAACAGCTTTTCATTGTTCTCCAGTGAGTAACATATAAAACAACGCGTTTCCAGTGTTATTGCAAATCCTGGCGGGGCGCGCCGGGGCTTCTATCTACACACTGGCTGTCAGAGCGCGCCTCTGCCGGCCCGACGGAAACCACGACACCGGGCCTAAAGTTAAACCCCCCCCACCCTCTCACGGGGAAGACTGGGCTTAAATTAACCCTTCTCAGGAAAGACTGATCTTAAATTAATCCTTCTTGGGAAAGACTGGGCTTAAATTAACCCCCCCCCCGGGAAGACTGATCTTAAATTAACCCTTCTTGGGAAAGACCAGGCTTAAATTAACCCCATCTCTGGGAAGACTGGTCTTAAATTAACCCCCCCCCCTCTCATCGGGAAGGCCGGGGGTTAATTTAACCCCCTCTCATTGAAGACTGGTCTTAAATTAACCCTTCTCAGGAAAGATTGGATTTAATTAAACCCCTCTTTTGGGGAAGACCGGTCTTAGATTTACCCTTCTAAGGAAAGACTGGGCTTAAATGAAGCCTAATTTAATCCTCTCTCATTGAAGACTGGATTTAAATTAACCCCCTCTTTCGGAAAGACTGGGTTTAAATAAAACCTCTTTCGAGGAGGACTGGGCTTAAATTAACCCTTCTCGGAGGAGACTCCTCTCAGGTTGGAATGAGGGTAATATAGGTCTTGGCATACTAAAAAAATTGTAAACTTTGGGTGAAAAATCTGGAATTTAAGATAAAATAATATAATATTTTGGGGGATTTTCTTTGGGTCTCAAATGAAAAAAAACCAAAAGAAAAAACAATAATTTAACTCTTAAAACAGAAATAAAAATGCCAAAAAAGTTTCCGAAAACAAAAAGTCCCCAGAAAGCCGTCTCATTGGGGTAACATTGTTACCGCTCTGTTTTTCCTCCCCGGCAGATTGTTTTTTTTCTGGGACCGCCCCCCCCCCCTCTCTCCGACATGACATAAAACAGATAGGGTGTCTCCGGGGAAGGAGGAGAAGAGATCTCAGGGCTGGAAGCAGTTCAATCAAACTTGGCTTCACCATAACGCATCGCTTCCTCGTCTCTCATCACAAATGAAAAGAGATGGACGAAAATATGATAAACGAGCTTTCCCAGCGCTGATACAAACCCGGCGCGGGCGGCCAGTGGACAAACGTAAAACAGACCCTCCAAACAAAATGCAAGAAAAAGAACATGCGCGAGGAGCGGAGGCGCACTCTGGACGAGGCTCGGGTCTCTCTTACAGCAAAAAACTCAAAAAAAGGCCTCTTTCCTCCCCGAATTTCGCGTACGCTTCTGACGGCTGGTCCATCTTTTGTTCTGGCGGGGATTAGATGTATAAATTATGAACGGTTGGAAGAGTAGACTTCAGTGCCTCGGGCCGGCTCATCAATCACAGAACACACGTCAGAGGGGAATTGATGAAGACCCCATAGGCGGCTACCCCCCCCCTCCAACACCATTCCCCGTCCTATCGTCATAACCGGCGCACCGGACGCTGATGCCTCCGCAGCGTGCATGCGCATCTAGGAGCCTGTGTCTGGTTTACCAAGGGTTAATCCTAAAAAAAAATATGTTTTCAGAAATATTTCTGTTTTGCTCCAAAATATAATGTTTTCTCAGCCGTTTGTATGAGGTTCTCGCTCTGTTATCTGACCCCCGATCTACTAAACACCCCGACTCCTTATCATACTGCCTGTGGAAAATAATAGAATGACTCAGTCTTAATCACCAGTTGGACTCTCCGACTAATGAAAGTCTATGGAGGAAGGGACTTCATTAGCATCGCCATAAAACATCAGCTCAGTGTGGTGATTGGGAAAGTCACCCAAAATATCACATGACTGACAGCGACGGCGACTCCAGGTCTGCAGATAAAGGGAGTTTATTGGAGCAAAATGAGATAAAGCCAGGACTCTCTCGCGGTGGCTGCGGGGCGTGATTGACGTACTTTATGTTTTTTTATTCTCATTCTCTCCTTGTGGCATCTTCGGCGATTCCTTCACTCGAAAGCCCCCCCCCCCGTCCGTCGAGCGTCTATCACTTTAAGAAGTTTGCGCTCATTTCGGTGTCTCGCGCCGAGGCTGACGCCAAGCGGGTCCCGGTTGGGAAATTCCTCCACGCTGAGCCGCACCGTGTCACCCGCCGACGTCTTCTCTCCCTCCGAGCTCCTCCTGAAACAGACCATATGCCTCTGCTTGGGAAGAAGCCGCGCGCCTTGGCACCGCAGCTCTCCGTCCCCCGCTCTCCCCGCGAACGCCAGGAATGTCAGCGCCGCGGAGAGCTGTCAGCGCGCCCATTAGCTTGATGTCTTCATTCGACCGGCCATCTGTGCCCGTCGAGGGACAAGCGAGACGAGCCGGTGTCACATCGAGCTACTGCCTTTTTCCCTTGCAAGAGAATGTCACCTGCTGTGGACTCGAGCGGAGAGGACACTGACGAAGTGACCTATCCGGCACCGGCAGATGCCAGCTGCCGGCGTTACCGAGTCCAAGGCCGCCCCGGGGACTAATTAACAAGAAATAAGGAAAGAAGTTCAAGCTCGTCGTCGGCAAGTGGCTTCTCACCTCTGTCGGGTGGAATGAGTGAGACATCACCGTTGGGGAAAGATTTCTATCAGATAATTTTGTTCTCCGACATCTGCACGACCCCGCCAGCTGTGCGCCGTTTAGGCGTCTAGCAGGCCACTGCGCATGGTCGGGAAACGTCTAATAGCGAATTCAACATTCTGGCTCCGCGCATGAGCGGCGAGGGAAAAACCTTGAGGCGGCTGGAAGCTCGTAATAAGGCGTGAGGAGGTTCCTTGGCCAGGGGGACGCTAAATTATAAATACTTATCACCGTGCGTGGCGCCATCGTGCTCCGCAACGCTGTACAAAGGGAGCAAGAGTGTTACTAGAGATGGCGGGTTTCTGATCCGGCTGCGGACCTGCTGGCCAAAACGCACCCACAACGCACTCTAACACCGGTTCCAAAGGCGAAAACCACGACTACAATGGCTGGTCCAGCATATGGAGAGATGTTGGGAACTACCAACCGACCCACATCCCAAACAGCCTTATTTACAATCTTTTCATAAAGGGCTGAGGGACAGAAGATCTCCTGAGGGTTTGGTTTCTGAGATGAGGTCCTCACCTGGCCTGGGCTGACACTAAACGTATGACGTATAGAGCCGCTATAGGAACATATTGAGTAGTGGGACCCGTTCACGAGACCTATGGCAGAGCTGACCTTCCCAATGACAATCCTCCGGTCGGGGGTTAGTTGTGTTTTATTTAACCCTGGAAGCACCCTGAATCACCTCCATTGGTAACCCATTCCTCAAGGTGGCCGGTGGTATGGGTGAGCGAGGCAAAAGTTATTTAAAGAATGTAATAGTTGGCCGACGGCAGAGACCATAAACACGGAAGGTAACGTTGCGCAAGTTTTGAAAGGTCTGGAGTGCAGGTAGGAAGCCAGGAGAGCAACTCTGGAGCTACAGATCCCAAAAGTTGGTGCTCTACAGAAGTTACAGCCCCCAAAGGTCAATAGAGTTAAATCATCGCACGATGAAACAAGACGCAGTAACGTGCCGACCGGCAGATCAGACCCGCGGCACGGTGCAGGAGCCTCACCCAGGGACTCACGCCCCCTCCCCTTTAACCCTTTCCGAAATAGCAGCCGGCAGCCCCCCAAAAATAAATAAATAATAAATTGACAGGATGTGGGAAAGATCTTTCATTACATATAGTATAAATAGTATGATTTATCGGAGCTGCCAATCCGAGTGATTGATTATTGCCTGCCAGACAGAAGAGTGACATATTAGAAAAGTTTTGTTAACAATGTCTATTGCTCGTCAGTCTGCCACCGAAGCTGGTGATTAATGTGTTGTCAGCCAGTAATCCCACACCCCAAGCTAATGAGGGAGGCATTTATCATCCTCTTCGAGTGGCACATGTCAGCGCGGAAGGAACTCAAGTACTGGAAACAATATCGCTTTTTTTTTTCCCCCCCTCCCTTATCCCGACTGACGGCTATGACAAGTCTGGAAAAGCCACAAAGCAGCTTTGTGTGAGTACTAAGTTAACAAAGAGAAGGAGGAAGACAAAAAAAGAGAGGAAGAGAGAGAGAAAGGAGAAAAGACACTTTCAATTGCTTTCTTCTAAGCGATGGCGTTTGGCAGACTCTAATTTAGCCGTAAGAAGTCTAGTTCATGACTCCCGCGAGTGCCTTCAAGGTTTTAACCCTTCTGGTAGAGAGGCTGCCCGGGTACGGACGTAACAAGAAAACCTTAGCTCTATGAATGGCCACTCTGTGGTTCTTTGGCTGGTTACGCAACTCGGTGTCTTAATGATGATGTCATTAAGAGGATGTATCAATGCTTCCAAGTTCTTCTTCAAGAGTCGAAGCTCCCATGAGCCGGCCCGAGGCTCTTGAGAAACGTCTAAAAGCCCATGAGGCATCTGAAAATGTTCCCCGTGGGAAATAAGCTTCCCTTCCCACCGCACGGGTTGGCAAGGACACAACGTGGACCTGAACATCCCACCAGGATTGTAGAACGCGCTCGTAACGGTGGTCCAAAAACTCACCATTCCATCCAAAGAAACGGAAACTTTAACATAGTGATTAAAGCTGAAAAAAGACACAAGGCCATCAAGTTCAACCTCGCTAGTAGATCCAGAAGAAGGCACAAAAACCCACAAATG
Organism: Spea hammondii; assembly: GCA_029215755.1. Lineage (NCBI taxonomy): Eukaryota > Metazoa > Chordata > Amphibia > Anura > Pelobatidae > Spea > Spea hammondii. The sequence goes on from JARDYJ010000006.1 coordinate 6,307,360, forward strand.
GAGCAATTTATTAAAAGTTGGACACACAAAACTAATTCCCTATTGACCACCTCGGAGAACTTTTATCCACGTTCTCTGAGAAGTGGTTTTTAATATCTGGTCCCATTTGCGACGCACTTGGTCCTCGTCCCTTTTCCGGCAGAAGTATCTCTGCCGGAGGCCACATCCAATCCGGTCGGCCATCTGTAGCCCAGTTCTTACTTCACCGGCCTTCTTAATGGAAAGCTAGAAGTTTTACTGCATGTAAGACTTTGGGGTTAGTGTTTTTGTTTGACTGGTGGGGAAAAAAGTTATGGACTTTGCAGAAAAAAGTAAGGGGGGGTAAGAATACACCTCGTATTTAATATGTAATGATTTTTTATTAAATGTTGTGTCACAAACAGAGCCTTTCAAATCACTTTCAACTTTGTTGACTGGAGTCACAGATTCAAAAATCAGTGATGCGTCTTCCTCCGTGATTTAGGTCTCTCCGTAAATCTTTTTCGAAGTAGGTTTTTACCGAGTTTTCTGGTGAGAGAGAGTGAACAGAAAAGTTTAGACAGTCCTTCGGAAACAAATATGAATGAGGGTTTTCCGTGCCTTTCAACAAGTTATAACTTGTGTGAGACGTCTTGGAGAGTGGATAAAGAGGACCTCCTCGAGCGTAGGCTTCTAGCATAATGAACCTCTTCATCAAGCTGAAACGCGTTTGAGATGTCTTGGAGATCCTACCTCGTGCAGAGGGTAAACTAGACCACTAGGAGATGCCACATTCACAAGAGTCCACCAGATGGACAACGTTGAAAGGTGAAACCATAATAAATCTCATAAACAAGATTAATTGACTATGTCTAGTATTCTAGAAGATGTCCCATTCACAAGAGTCCACCAGATAGACATCATAAGGTGAAACCACAATAAACCATCAAGATGAGACGTGAATGAGATGTCTTCTACAGCGTAGACTTCTAGCAGAGGCCATGTTTGCAGGAGTCCACCAGGTGGACAACATCATGAGATGAAACTTCAATAAACCTCTTTGTTTAAGCTTCAGGTACCACTTAGTTTGCAAGCCCACCTGATTCGAGTGCTACATTGGGAAGTTTAGACATGGAGATGATGGGGTCCCACCAACCAGCTAGAAAGTCATTCATGCAAAAGTTTTTTTAATAGGGAGGTTTTATAGGTACTTTGTATACGTTAGGAGTCCATTAATCACCGGTATACCTATGGCCATGCCTGCAAACGGCACGTTCACTCGTGTTTAAGTGTTAATGTCTGATGGAGGGCAGCTGTAAAGTTGGCTTTATCAACAAGCAATTTAGGTACCTGCCTAGGGCCAACAAAAGAGCTCAATTGTTCCACCAGGGGCTAGAAGTTAAAACGTAAACACATTCCTGGTTAACCGCTCCAGTGATGCTGAACGGCAGTGATCCACAACACTTGTGGCTCTACATTCCACCGATCTGGTACTAAGAGGACAATATGTGTAAAGCAACAGGCAAGCGAAGTGGGAGAAAGAGAGGTGATAGATAAGCGGAACAGCCTCCCAGTAAAAATGGTTGAGGTACAATGAGGGAAATTGAACACGTATGGGATAGAGAGCCCAGCTGTGGAGAGGTAACGAGTCAAATGGTTTTTAGGTGGGTTACCAACTGGATCCAAACTTGGATTTCCTTACCCATCACTATTAAGGCCTTTCCATAATGGCAACATGCAATAAAGAATAGCCAAATCAGCTCTGATACCAGCCAGCCCATTCTAAACGGACCCAGGCTTCTTCTGGCCTGCACTGGTTGAGGTGTCACCTTGGCGTTGGACACGTCTTGGTAGAACCTAGGAGCTCGTCTGGCTACATTGGGAACGTAGAATCGGTTTACAAAGGTCGATATCAAACCCGTAGGAGCCTGGCTCCCCGAAACGGCCCTGGGTGCGTCCGCCGACGACTGCTTATTCAAAACCAAGGTGAATGCATCAACCTGAGAGACGTGAGACGGTCTATTAGCCGTCTACATAGAGACGAAGTCACGACCTGCCGTCCTCCGGCTCACATTCTTTGTAAGCACCTGATGTCCTCAGGAGAAGTTTCAAAACCAACCAGCTGACTATCACGGGACTAAGACCGGTATTAAGACAAATCTACGACATTCTGGAATGGAAACGCTTAAAGTTGGGTCTTAAATGGATTCCTCCTCCTTAACGATGCCTTTGACCGGATGTATCCCTCGAGCTTCGGCCGACCGTGTCGAGAATGAGAACGTTCTTTTATTAGAACGTTCTATCAGAGCATTCTCATGTTAGAATATTAGAAGGAAATATATGATTACGGGTCCAACTTGGGACAAAAGCTTAGCGCCTATGGATCTTATTTATTTATACATTCTTTGTAGGTGATCGATATGCATTAATGGTATTTATATCCCCTAAAGGGTATTGCTTGCCCTGTGTGGACCAGGTGAAATTATTTGGAATATTAGGGCGCCGTAGAGCTATTAAAAATATATATCTTAAAATATGGCACAGAAAATTTTTTTTCCAAAAAAAAATAAATATATATATTTTTTATTAATTAAATAAAAAAAAAATAAAAAAAAAAAAAATAAAAAAAAAAAAGAGAAAATAACGTTTTTCAATAACAGATGGTGAAAGAGTTAACGCGCCCTGCCTTCTCCCATCACGGAGCGAACAATGCACGTGTCTACGCAGCAACCCCCCCCCCCCCGTCTAATTGCCATTAGTGACAATTACAGGGATCCGTGCAGAAATTAACATGAGAGCGAGCGCTAATTGTGGAGTATTTTCGGCGGTATTGATAGCTCCCTGCCCGCCGCCGGAGGATTGTACCGACACAAACCAACGCCAAAACAAAACATTTTATTAGGAACCGCATCGCTCCTTCTGCCGGCAGCTGGACCCGGACCAGTCGCTGGAAGTCAACGCCGGGACTTAATAACACATAAAATATGGCTGCGGCAGACAATGAAGCCAAAATCCACCCAGTGGTTTTAAAAAAATGTTTTTTTATTTTTATTAGATTTTTTTTAACACAAATATTTTAAATAGTTAATATTTTCAAATATTGTTTATTGCCATATTTTTATATTTATCCAACTTCCTCAGTCCTTTGCTGTTAGCGAGATTTCAATCATCAGAGATCCGTAATAAAATAAAAAAGGATTCGTACCGACGCGTTGCGCTTCCTTGTAAAACGCGTTGTGGGCCTATTGATTTCCAGAAACTTCTGCGGGGATCAAGAGATTTCCAGGCTTCTGGAAGCACCGCTGCGTCTAATGCATTCGTTTTTTAGTGATGTTTCAGCTATTACATCATACAAGGTTGGGCCCCCAGGATGGAGCCACGTGGGCTTGGCCCATTCAGCATTTTCTGTGCCCCCCCCCGTAGATACTTACTGTGATTTCCTTCGGCTTCACAACTCTCATGAAGGCTCCTCTGGAGATGGCTTCTTGGCGCTCCTTCCGTGTCACCTTCCTGGCATCCAGGAACTTCAAGTTAGGAAGCTTGTTCAGCACGAAATACCTGCAAAGACACCAGGTCGACGGCGCCGGTTACTGCTTTAGAATCACCGGCAGATTTCATAAAAGAATAAAAAGAATCAGACATGAAAACACAGAATTAGCAGAAAAAGTTGAATATGCATTGGAACAAAGTTTAGCCTAACTTCCTGACTACTTCAGGGGAAATAATAGAATGGCTCAGTCTTAATCACCCACCCGGACTCTCTGACTAATGAAAGTCTATGGAGGGACGGACTTCATTAGCATCACCATAAAGCATCAGCTCAGTGAGACTTGGGTAAAAACCCTGAGAATCTGCCCGTTCACCCCTAGACGGGGGTATGAGCACTAACTACCCCAATGACGCTGGGCAGCACTGGTCTACGGGATTGCCCCGGGTAACGTCACTAGGTCTGCCTTCCGGTTGCCGCTTTGTTCTGCTCTCCTTTCCTCTGGTTTCTTGCTTCGCAGCCAAATCCTTCACTGCTCCGGGAGGGGGGACTGTTTGAAAGGTTTAAAGCGAAGCAGATTACGCTGAGGGGTCCGACGTCTCTCAGCCGCTCCGCAATCCATCATCTCTGTGAATATGACCCCGAGCGCCACTCGAAGAGAACCCCCGCGCGACACCGACTAAACTCCAACACGAAGCAGCGCGCTGGGAAGAGACTCTTTCAGGTTAAGTGCCCTCGTGGCACGGAGCGGTGTAAGCGTCTGCGCGGTCGCCGGGGGGCCGCAGCTGCTTCTATCACCCCCGTAACGGCACCTGAAGTCCGCGTCTCTCGGCTAAGCGCACGCCGGAGACCGGCAGCCAGACGTATCCGTGTAGCTGCAGCTCATTCTTCACTTAAAGTGCCTTCCGCTTCCCCGTTACTCTGTAGTGCCGCTTTGGAGCCTGGGAGTATTTGTTGAGTCGGAAGAAGCCTCATTGGGCCATTGATGGATTCCGCTATTGAGGACTAAGGGCCTTCAATGCCTTTTTTTATGGTCACCCTGCTCCACAAGACCGAAGTTCTACAGTATCTTCTCTCTTTGTATAATGGCGCCAAGCCACAGGCATTACAAATCCAGATCGCTAGCCCAGGACCGATCATAACAACCAGGAGAAACCCCACGTGGGCCACATCCGGCCCCCAGGATAGTCCTGTCTGGAGGTGGATGAAGCTCTCCAGATCATGGCGTTCATCTGCACATTATTATGGGTCATTATTCGCGAACTAGATATCATCCATCATAACCCTCCGCCTCCCGGGGAAAATGTTCCGTTCCGCCGGCCTTCAGAGACACCGCGGTTAAAAAATATGTCTTTGAAGCGGTGAGATCTTCCTATTGTGATAAAAAAACATGTTTTTGGGGGGTTTCAAGGGCTGGTCGTCTCCCTGTTACTGTTATTCTAATTGCTAGCTCGTTGGAGTAACCCCGGCTAAATACTATGGTTACTGAGAGGGTGGTGGGTAAGCGGAGCAGCCTCCCAGCAGAATTGGTAGAGGGTAATACAGTGAGGGATATTGAACATGCATATGGCTACAGTTATCTGTTTCTGCCCGCCTATTGTAGTAGGTACCATGTTCCACCAACCTGTAGCGCTGGTAGTCGTCCTCGTCCTTCTCCATACTGACCAGCTCGTTGGGACAGGCCTGGTTACCCAGTAAACTCAGATATTCCAACGCTGGAGCCGCGGAGGACAATTTGTCCAGTAGAGGGTCCAGCTCTGTCATGTAACCGCGCAGGCCACGTTAAGGACGCTAACAAGGACAGAAAGAAAACAAGACTTTCATAGAAATCATAAATTTTTACCCCAAAAGAGACACCGCATTCCCACAAAACACCGCAACAATTCGGGATCAAACTGATTGGCACTCCGGTGTCCATTCCTGCTAGCCAATTTCGGCCAACAGGGGTCGGGAATAATGGTATGTGTGCTCTTTAAATCGAACAAGGTGTATAGGATTTGTAAGGTAAGGGAGTTTTACTTTACGGAGAGGTGGTGGATAAGTGGAACAGCCTCCCAGCAGAGGTGGTAGAGGGTAATACAGTGAGGGGAGTAAACATGCATGGGATAGGGATACGGCTCCTGAATCTAAGACGAGACCAACGACTGATTAAGGTGAAACCGGCAGACTAGACGGGGTTAAGGGGATTTGTGACAAAGACTTATCCGTTAGTGCTTACTCATTTTCTGCCACTAGAGGGCAGCTGCACAGGAAGCACAATAAGCTTGCCCGTCATAGCGATTTACCTGCTTCATGTCTAACAGCACCCCCTTGTTACCCTCCTAAACTGGGTCCCCGCTACTGCTCCAAGTCCCTACAGCCACGTCTGCAGATTTTAGCTGCCGCCTTACTGCATTCATCACTTGACGTGGCTGCTTCTCATGGAAAACAAATCTGATTTCCAACCCCGTGACACCCTCCCTCGAAAAGTTCTCAAGTCATCGAGTCCAAGGATATCTGGTTCTTGTTGAGCGTCAAGGTGTGAAGGTGCGGCAGCGGTGGGAAGGAGATCTGATTCCCCAACTGGTTGTTATCTAATATCAGCTCTTCTAAGGAGTCGAAGCCTTCAAGTCCATCCACACACCTGTAACGACAGAGGAGAAGAGACCGTTATGGTGTTCCAAAGGAAACTGTCATGGGTCATGAGTCAAATAAAGGAGATGTTTCTCCACAACCTCTACATGTGGTTCCTGGACTCAACGGACATCCAGGCCCAATGCAATATTAAGGCTGACGTCCACCTATTAAAACACTTTACCGCTATAACGCGCAGCAGGCCTCTCATTGCATGATGGACATTCATGGCTGTCTAAATGGAGAAATCCTATTTGCTACCGTCGCCAGTTAGGGTCAAGAAGTAAAACAACTACTTCTGCCCCCCCCCCCGGGCTGCAGAGATGGTCTTCGAGATGTATTTATCAATGTCAGCCAACCTCAGGCACCTACTCTTTCGTGGACCCAACCTCCATTCCCAAGATAAATAAGGCTGTCACCGTTCACCTTCAGTCCCTGGGCACAAATTGGAGATGTCATCCATCATTCATGCCTCGGTAAATATCAAACACCTATCTTTGCCCGTTCCCCTACAAAAAAACACCAGAAGATCGGAGGAAATGTGGTTTTTAGGTGTCAAACTTAACCCATGCGTAGGTGGTTGGGTAAGGGACATCGGCTATTTAGTTTAGTCGCTGGTTCTATTTGTTCTTTCACTTCTGGGCTCCTTAAGAGGTCCTCTGGGGGCGAGTAGTACATCATGGCCAGACAATAGCCTATGTCGGTGCTCCGTGAGGGCAACCCATAAATCATGGTGACAGCTGTGAGGCTAGTGACACCAAGTTAGGGAATTACTGTAAATAACATTGAGCTGTGTGGACACCTTGATGGATGGGTTGCAAAGCATTATGGGTGGTTGAGCAGCCAACGCAAACGCCCTACTATCGGAACAGGTTACGACGGTACAAACCGTAACAAGTAGAACTCAACGCATCACAATCCTATGCAGCCTGCGATGACATAACACATACAATAAGTCAACGGCCCCGACAATCTTGGGTCTTCCGCGGGTCAACAGCCGACCATGTTGAATTCCACATCCATGCCAAAGCCATGTAGACTGGGACCGGTCTTCAAGACCACACGGCTTCTGATACCCTGCCTTGGTGTTATCCTTAATACATAGACATCATCTGTTATCTATGACCCTCCTCCCTTCTACCCACCCTACTGGGAAATCACTACCGAAGCCACCAAAGTCGCCATGGAAATGACAAACCATCAGAATGCGTTGCCGTCTCCTTGATTCAAGTAGGAGCGAACTTTTCGTTTCCACTGTAATTAACCCTATCCTCGTTAAGATAATTATGATCAAGCTCGCTGTCATAGCTAATTTCGTACAATCGCCGTTGGCTTGCGCTTTGGCCTCATTAGCAGGCGGGGGTGGGTGGGTGAAGCGTATTGAGGCGACAAGTGTGTTCCGATGTGAAGGACTGATGTCGCTTTAAATCGTAACAAAATAGACAACGGGGGCAGAAAAAAAATTACCAGTGTGAGGTCCATCGCGCAGGTTCATCAGGGATCGGAAAATGTTCTTTTAACCCAAAATTAGTCTTGACGGCAAATTACGTGATTGGGCCAAGGATCGGATCGGCGATACGTCCAATGGGTAATGGCGCTTCCATTGTTTACCTTGCACAATGGGGTTCTAGAAGTTGCGCAATTCATCAGGAACATTCCGCCGGCTTGCCACCAGAACCCCATTGCAGATACTCGTTGACCCGTTGCTTCTTCAGGTCTAAGGCATGGGGCTGTCTCTTGGTAGAACGTGGATAACACCTGAGCTGCTTTAGGGACCAATGAAGCTATCTTGGTCGTTTATCTTACTGGATCATGACTACCACCAAGGGGTTAAAATGTCTCTCCCTGTTATTGAGAAAGGGAACTTGCAGGAATGAGACGCCTGTCGGATCGCTCACAGATAGCTGTCACGCCGGCGTCCTGACTTTTTCGCAAGCACAGCGTTTTCAAGCTACGCTCAATTTCAGCAAGTCGTCGGGGGGGCGGCGAACCCCCCCCACCCCGGCAGCCTTCTCCTCCACGGAAGATAATTAGTTTTTTTTGCAGAACATGGGGGCCCTTTTTCCGCCCCGTCCCCAGGTTCACCATGTGAGTGAAGGGCAGAGACAGCGCGGTAGGCAGAGCGAGACTAGGTGTGAGGTGTGACTTATAGACTGCCAGGCGAGATTCACAGCTGGGAGGTTAATATCCTCACATGTCATTAGGTCTGCTTGCTCGGCTGATGGCTCATTGAATCAGGCAGCAAATTATTCCCCCTCCACTGTAGAGGACACCACACTTCAAAGAGAAGGTGCCTGGGTCAACACAGCCTTCCGCTTTGATTAATGACTTGGGATCACCAGAGGTTCTTGGTCGTGAAGTTCTTGGCTGTACCAACATCTTGGCATAAGAAACTTCTCCCCCTGATCTGTGTCCCCTCCGTAACCCTGGGCTCGTGGGAACGTCTTCACTTTACTCAAGTGTTTCCCTAAATCGCCATTTTTTTCCCCAGTTCCGACACAGAAAGCGCCTTCAAGGAGCCACCAAATCCATGTCTACCTACCCCAACAGCCATTGGGTCCTCAAAATGGACAGAACCCTCGATCAAAGTTGAAGAACGTTGTGATACTTTACAATCGGGAAGACGAACTTATATCTTTTTTCGTTATTTTTCAATTTTCATTATATTTTCAAGGGCAAGCTGGGTAATATGCAAAATTGTAACAAGGTATCTAAAATTGGGTTCTTAACCAGTGCTTTGGCCTACGTGACTTGGACTCACCAAGCCCTCAACCTTACCTTCCTAAAACATCACATTCCAATATAGAGGAGGGGAGTGGCCTAAACAGCATAATATAATATATGGAATATTTGGGGGGGATTTTCAAGGACAATTTTTTACCCCAACAGCGGGGGGGTACTTACATGTCACAAGCTGACTGCCGTAAAGTAAAAATATCTACCTATGCTCCTTCAAAAGTCCAAAATCCCTGGAATTTCAATTGAGCTAAAAAAAATAAATATTTTTATACTTTTTTTTTAATTTTTTAACAAAGCCTCAAAAAAAAAAAAAAAAAAAAATGTAAAAAATTCTTCCAAATGAGAAATTGCGAAGCCCGCGTATCGCTTTCTCTCGGGCCCCGTTATTAGTCCGTCCTTATTTTCATAGCCAACAGATTAAAATGCTTGCGAGGCAATCTTTGATCTCCACGTTCGCTGACACAAATCCTTTCTACGCCCCCGACGTGTTCTGCCGAGGTAATTAGCACTAATTAAAAGGTTTCCAGCAGCCTTTGGTTGTCTCCCCCCCACGGTCTCTCTCCGAGGAAGGCACTTCATGCCTTTGAAATGCAAGAATCATTCACTCTCTGTTTAACGCAAGCATCAAGTGGACTTTTGTGGTTCCTTTATACCCGAGGAGGAAACACAGCCGGCCCCCCATTCAGCGCCGCGTACCGTGTCCTTGGGCAGCCATGCTAACTGGCGCAGGGCAAAAGGCTGGGCTTGAAGGACCTTCAAGCCGCCGAGATCACAGCGAGGTTGGGTCTTAGGGAGCAGCTATTACGGAACGGTCTTGCATCTAAAGTGTTACGGAACGGTCTCACATCTACAATGTAGTTGTTACTCTCTCCCGGGTCCATGGGGGGGCCGTTCCCACCGCACCAGAAGGATCCAGGACGCGTAGGTCCGCCGTACGCAGGCCGGCTCCTAAACGCGTAGATCTTTCGGGACGTTGTGGTCTCTTTTAGATTAAATAAATTGGTTATTTAGTTAATTTTAATATTTTATGATGTTTTTTTTAAAGCTCCGTTCATCTAAAACGTGGACTTTATCGAGGTGCGTTCTGCCCGAGGAGAAGTCCTACTGAGGACCTCTAATACGCAGGGCTGTAGAACCCTGCGATCCCCTCATACCCAGCAAACATTCTGACCTCCTAGAAAAGAGGGCCATCAGGGGAGGAAAGAGGGGCACCAGAGGAGGAAAGGGGGCATCAGGGGAGGAAAGGGGGGCACCAGAGGAGGAAAAGGGACATCAGGGGAGGAAAGGGGGGCATCAGGGATTTGGGAGAGGGACTGGCCACACAGAACAGAGATACTTGGCAGGTAGGAAGTACAACTAGGAGCAGGGCATCCTTGTGGAGAAGGGTTCGGGGTAACTATACCGTAACTCAATTACAACTGGCGTAACCTTCCGGCGGCCTCTCCATTCCCGTCAATTTACTAAATATTGAGCAAAATTGGACTGGACAGGGAAACGTAGAATTCTCCGCAACAAAGTGTTTGTTTAAAGACGCAATTTAACCGTTTACTAACAAAACGAGACGGGGGGGGCAAAGGAGCCTCTGACGGGAAGGAATAACGGCGAGAACAAAACATAGCATACAGCAGCTTCAGAAACGTAAACAAATAGGACAATTCATTTTATTTAAATATATCCTTCCATTTTTTTGTTGGTTTTTTTTTTTTAATTTAGTTCACATTAAAATGCCCCCCCCCAAAATATAATTTTCCCTAATCGAGCTAATTTTTTTTTTTTTTTTTTTTTTTACAGAATTAACAAAAAATATATATATATATTCCTCAACATCTTCGACTTCAAAAATAAAATAAATAAAATGCCATTACAAAGTTTAAAAAATAAATAAATGACTATTTCAAATCGCCACATTCCTCCCCAAAAATCAGCACCCCCCCACCTCATGCACACACACACGCTCTTTTCTCTTTGATGGATAAATTATTGAATCAAAAGGAAGAATATGCCATTAACCCCCCCCCCCCCAGGTTACAGAGTGTCAGAAACTGGTTTTTTTTTGTTTTTTTTTTTTATTATTATTTTTTCCTCCCAGTTCATCCTCCGAAACACCCGGTGAATCTCGCTAATGCGTGTTTATCAAGTATAATGAGACAGTAGAAATAATATACAATCGTGTTCGCCGCGCGCCGATACCGAGGCTATTCACGGGAAATAATGACGACAATAAAATAAAAAAAATCAAATATAAAAAAAGCTTTCTTTAAAATGGCATTCGAGTGAAATGTAGACAGAAACGGGATTTTTTTATATGTGGTTTTTTTTTTTGCTAGGTGGTTGATGTATGTTTGAAAAGTGCATTAAGACGAAATCGGGAACGTTTAGGTCAATTATACTGTCAGCGGGTCTGAGATCCACACGCCGAGCGCTGAATGGGAAGCATAATAAGGCAGCTCGGAGGCAGCCGGGCCCGGAATCTTCCGTCACGGCGATGGATATATAAATATATGTATATAGGAATGGATATATATATATATATATATATATGTGTATATAGGAATGGATATATATATATATATATATATATATATATATATGTATATAGGAATGGATATATATATATATATATATATATGTATATAGGAATGGATATATATATATATATATAAATGTATATAGGAATGTATATATAAATGTATATAGGAATGTATATATAAATGTATATAGGAATGTATACATAATTGTATATATACCCCGTGACGCCCCCCATAATTGGCTGAATGGATAAAGGAGGGCCGGTGTTAGACGCGGATCGAGGTCGAGCTCTCTTTGGCTTTCTTTTTCCTCCAACAAACCCCTCTTTCCACCCCTGCACTCCCCTGTTGCCCCCCTTTTCATCGCCTGTTGTCATTCTTTCCTCCCTTGTTGCCCCTCTTTTTTTCTTCTATTGCCCCTTTTCCTCCCCTGATGTCCCTCTCCCCTCCCCTGATGCCCCTCTTTTCTAGGAGGTCAGAATGTTTGCTGGGTATGAGGGGATCGCAGGGTTCTACGGCCCTAAAAGCCCCGATAATGTGTATAGAAACAGCAGGAAGGGGCTTTATCAACTAAACGGGGTAAGTATTACTGCAGCCCCCAGCCGCATGCCTGACCGTGTCCCCAAAACAAAAGTGCCCCTCTTTTGCCATTCCCTGCTGTTTCTATATACATTATCGGGGCTCATACCCCGCAAACTTTTAATTCAGTGAGATGTAAGGAAGTTTTACTTTACTGAGAGTGTGGTAGATACGAGGAACAGCCTCCCAGCAGAGGTGGTAAGGGGTAATACAGTGAGGGTATTAAACATGCATGGGATAGACATACGGCTCCTGAATCTAAGACGAGACCAACGGCTGATTAAGGTTCGAGTCTCTACAGCAGGAGAAACGGCCGAATTAGTGCAAAGTTTACAAAGTGGTCTTATTACCATAGCAACCTATGGGATGTTCGATGTTGCTATGGCGATAAGACTACTTTTCATACATAACCACAAGTGCCTCTTTGGTATAAATAAAAGATAATAATATTAATAATAATAATAATAATAATTGATAATAATATTCATATTATGCCATTTCTATAGGCTAAGGCCACCAAAGAATAAAAATATTAAATATTATTATATTATATAATTATAATAAACATCCCCCAAAAAAGGACCGAAAAATCATAATAATTAAAAAATATATATAAAAAAAAAGATATAAAAAATGTAAAAAAAAAAAAACATATAAAAAATTTAAAACAAATAAACCAACCAGGTGAGGCTGAAAGTATTCCATTCCTCGCCCCACAAAAATTTACATGCGCGCTCCTTGAGTGCCGCGTAGGAAACGGTAACCTTGAATGGCTGAGTGGCAGCGGGAATTATGGGTTATTGGACTGTCAGTGGAGCAGACAAGTGAATGATGGGTTACCGTGTTATTTCCACAATCAAAAACTTGGAAGCGAGTGTGACAGATGCCGCCGCGTGAAAGCTTCTGACACGCAACGTGCGCGCCTGCAAAAAAAAATAATAAAAAAAGGGACAAAACGGTATCCGCGGGGGGGGGGGGTAATAAAATAAATAAAATCTTCGGAACATGAAACACTGACGCTCTCCCCCGGCCTGACCGGAGAAACCCGATGGAATTCCGACTCCGTCCCCAACACACAAAAGCCTTAGAGTTTTTGGGTTTTATAGAAATAATAATTGGTGTTTTCCTGTAAAGGAGGCCGAGAGCCGTTCCTCAACCGGGTCATAAAAGGAGGTGCGGAGAGTAATGGCGTATATAATCCATACGTCACGCTCTGGAGGAGGAGACATCCAGACATTCACACAGACACTCACACTAACACACGCAAACACTCACGCTAACACACACGCAGACACTTACACTAACACACACGCACACCCAGACACTCACACACACGCAAACACTCATGCAAACACACACACAGACACTCACGCTAACACGCAAATACCCAGACACTCACGCTAACACACACATTAATAATCCCTGATCTTTTCTTGTTGTAATAAATGAGGTTGTACAATAAATAATCACACACAGACACTCACACTAACACATACAAACCCAGACACTCACACCAACAGACACAGGCCCAGAAACTCACACTAACACACATCCAGACACTCACACAACCACCCAGACATTCACACACCCACCCAGACATTCACACACCCACCCAGACATTCACACTAACACATGCACACACAGACACTCACGCTAACACACACACCCAGACACTCACGCTAACACACACTTGCACTAACAGACCTGGACTGGTTGGCAGGTCGCTGACCGACAGCGCCCCATTCTGCGTGAGCAAAAATAAACGCCACATCCTGCCTCTCATATCCAGCCTTCGGCCGCACGTATGGTATGTGAATCGGGGGCCGCCAGCCTTAAAGTACCAGAGCCGTCTTGTAGCCCTTGGACCGGCCCTGGCAAGATTGTATGGTTTTCTAAAATAATACTAAAGCTATATATATTCTTCTACACGAAGGAGGGACTGACGGATGAGGACACTTGGCAGGTATGATATTGAAGACCCCCCACTGCAGGCTTGGTGGTCTTGAGAAGGTAGAATGGGCCACCCCACCGCGTTTAGGACCTTTAACGTAGTTGTGGAACGAGGCCACCTAGACAGCCCCGTCCTTCTCTTCTGGGGAGTCTTACAAAAATGACTATTTAACCTGAGATCGTTATTCCTCCTCTCGCTTTATTATAGTAAATAAATAAAAAATGAGAGCGCGGAGAGCTTTTTCGATGTTTTACGAACTTGGAGCTTCTTTCTGGTGTCAGCGGCCCATTTTCTCTAACATTTCATTATGAAACAGTTTACCATAAATAGTAAAATTTGAATTTCTCCCAAGTAATGCATTAATCCGTACAAAAGGCATGAATAATCCCTGTCCTTCGTTTTTTTTTTGTTGTTGTAATAAATGAGGTCGTACGATAGATAAATTCACGAGATGAAGGAGATGTGAAGGGCGAAAGCGTTCACTCGGCGCTCGGGGGCCGGAGACATAATGGTACGGGGCTGCCCTTTCCGGGGGTAATAAAACTTCGACTTTACTCTTAAAAAAAACAAAAAAATATCAGAAATATCTTGGGGGGGGATCCCAAATTTTTTTATTAATTTATTATTATTTCATTTAATATTATATATTATTATTTACTAGTATTATATATTATTATTTAATGATATTATATATTATTATTATTTATATAATATTATTATTAATATCTCCTCTCCTTTGAATCTAGAATTGAGGAAAATTACATAAAAAGGAGTTGAAATTGGAATTTATTGAGCAAATTTGATTAAAATAAAAAAAATTTGAAAAACGGTAGGAAATCTGGCCAACATTGAAGGGTAACCATACTAATCTCGATAAGGGCCACGTCGGGTTTTACCCCAAAAACCCACCAAGATGTCGGACGACCTTTCGGAGAACACGGCACAAGGGTTAATAACTCACAAGCTCCTTGATGTGGCTTCGTAGCCAAATAGCTTCCCAGTAATGAAATGGAAATGACCCGTCTCCGAGCGTCTCGCATATACATGACACCGTTCGAGTTGTGTAAGTACGTGGACGATATATTATACGCTCATTATGTAATGACGAATATAAGGGACTGCGGCGGACGGTCTTTGTCTCGTAGCTCGGAAGGAGATAATGATTTCAAGGTCATTCCATTAGTGATCGTTGCGGCTCTTAAATGAAACACGAATAACCCCAATCCCATTAATGAAAGGGCTGGGAGGGTGTAAAGCCACTTCTCATAGCAAAAGGGGTTGAAGGGTTTCACGCGGCACAATCAAAACAGGATACGTCTTCTCCTGAAGCCCATACGGGAAGGGCTGACGATCCCATGAAGACACGGTGCCTTCATAAGTGCCCTTCCTGACTATGATACACCAAGGAGATCTCCTTCCAAACCCCACCACAAGAGGTCATGGAAATATTTCACTAGTTCCACGTTGACGTGCGTACTGGAACCGCTACGACTTAAGAGCAAAGGCAGTTGGACCTCGTGGTGGCACCTCGAGCTTCAACAACCACAGAACCCAGGCCGATGGCTAAAGTCAGGTGAACGTGTAAAATACGGCTGCACGAAGCACAAGTATTCCAGCCTAAGGATAAAAAGCTCAGCTTGTAAATGCTAAACTCTAAGGACCTTTTGAAGGACACTATCCTTCACGGGACGTGGTTGGGTGTTCCTTGTGGGTTATGGTTTAAAGGAACGGCTGAAATTCCCTAGAGTTTAATAGTTGGGGCAGTTAGGTATTTGAGTGGCTTTGGGTTCTTGGCTTTGGTGTTCTTGATGGTTGAATTGGATTGGTGGTGGCGGGGGGGGGCAGTCCATGGAAACTGGTTACTGGTCTGGTAGAAGGACCTTGCAGGACAGAAGACCATGTATTGGTTGAAAGATAATATAGTAATATAGTGGCCGTAATACAGGCCGTCCTCACCAGAGGCCAGAGTCTTCTCATGGTGGGTTTCCTCCCCTTCCTAGTCTACTTTTAGAATGTTCCTCCATTATGTGCCCGACCAAGCGTCTTCCCATTACCCATGAATCCCTATCCTTGCGATATATTCGTCTGTCCCCTGACGGCCCCTCCGGGTCAGGTTCCATGTAGAAACTAAAATGGTCACGTTGGACCATAAAACGTCAAACAGCGGCAAACCCCAAAATGGCAGGCGATGGGTTTTTTTCCGCCCAATATCTCTCTATACGCAGATTTTTCACGAATCCCGGCGTTCGAGTCTTTGGCTGTCGCTCTGAGGATCTTCGGGGAGCCTTCTTTCATCGTAACAGCGGCGGTCGGGAGAGTTCTCCCGGCGTTATCGCTTCCCGCGGCGCTGGGGGGGTTCTGCTTCCCGACGGCGCGCGAGGTTCCACCCGGCAGTCATTACGGAGTTAACTAATAGTTTCGCCGCTTGGCAAACGTTCAGTCAAAAAGCTGGCGGAGAGCCTGTTGTTTACTGAAGCTCAGGAAGAGGCATCTGTAGCATTACGGAAAGCATATTGTAAGAGGCAACGCGTACAAATTATACCTCTTGAGCTATTAGGAGACTGCCGGGGAAATTTATAACCCATTTAATAAAACGTGATAGCAACGAGCGTCGGAGACTCGGGCCGTGTTTTCAATCAGCGAGAAAAAAAATAAAATAAAAAAATTTAAATATTTTCTTATTTTTCCTGGCATGCCATGTTTTAAGGGGAAACTGTGTGAATTAACAAAGCAAACTTATTAACCAATTTATGGACAATTTCCAGAAAAAAAAAAGAAAAAAGACTGGAACGTGGTCTCTGAGGCTGAAATGACCGTTTGATAAGGAAAAAAATAAATAATAAAATAATAAATTTTAATATTAAATACTGAA
The DNA here is from genome assembly GCA_029215755.1 of Spea hammondii. Classification (NCBI taxonomy): domain Eukaryota; kingdom Metazoa; phylum Chordata; class Amphibia; order Anura; family Pelobatidae; genus Spea; species Spea hammondii. The sequence continues at coordinate 6,324,087 of JARDYJ010000006.1, forward strand.
ATTTGTAAAAAAAAAAAAAGTTAGTAAACAACGCATAAATTGTCTAGAAATGACAATGTGGACATAAGGGGTTTATGGGCCAAAATGGTGTCTGGTGCAAAGTTTGAAAACTGATCTAGTTGCTATGGCAACCAATGTTCTGGCATTCCATCGGTTGCTAAGGCAATAAGACCTCTTTAGAACAGAATCCTTTTTTTTTTTAACATTCTCCCCCAATGTATATTTGTCTTAGTATCGGTCTCCTAGTATACAGCAGAACAAATCAGATAGGATATTGTGGTCTGGCTCAACAAAGACAGCATAAATATTTTGCGAGTTCCCCTTATCTTATAACCACATTTTGTAATTATAATCAATAGATCAATAACCCCCCCCGACCATCCTTTTGCTGCTCATTTAAGTCTGTGATAAATTATTGTAATTAATTAATTAATTTCACACGTATAATTACCGATGGCTTGTGGCAGACCTTGGAAGTTATAAGGTCGCCTGCTGTAAGAGTAAACACGGAAAAAAAACTGCCAATAAGCAGACAGATTGATGAACCGGGGGGGCTTTCCCGGTATAAAATCGCAAAACATTGAACCGGACAAACATCGGAAACAGCCGATTAGCAAAACTAAAAAAAAAAAAATGTAAAAATAAATAAATAAATAAAATAAAAAAATTCAAAATAAAAATTAAAAAAATTCAAAAAAGAAAAAATAATAATAAAAAAACCCTTAAAAAAAATAAATCTCCACCTGCAACAGCCAATAGGGGGCAGCAGAGGTAACCGGCACCGAAGAACCCCTCGGTTTCTCGTGTGCTAAATTGCTTTTTTTTTGTTGTTGTTAGTAGGACGGAATTTTCAAGAGAATAGAATGCGCGTGCCTTTTAAATTTTTTCAGTTTGGATATAGTTTGGACGGGGGGGCTGCCTGCGCCCCCCGGGGGTTAAAATCCCGTGAAGCGCGGGGTCACCTCTGTCTCATGTGAATTCGGTGCCCCCCCCTTACGCCTATTTTTTTATTATTTTTTTTTATTATTTTTTTTTTGCCGGTTGCCTTTCTCTCCCTCGTCCCTCATCTCCCTTTTTTTTTTTATACCGCTCCCCCCCCCCTCTCTTTTCTTTCCCTTCTCTGCAGAAACTGTGTCCTGACCTTGCTGGTTCTATGCCCCATCCATCTTGGGCTGCTTAGCCATTTTGTTGGCTTCATACAGAGCAGATTAACGCGATTCATCACTGCAATCATCGCCGATTCATCACCCTTTCCAATGAATGTTTTGACATCCAGTTAATTTTCTGCTGATGATTTATCAAATTATAATTACCGTGCTCTGAAGGACTCATTTATTATGTTGATACATGATAATGATGCCAAAGTGGATTGAATTTTAAGTAAGTTCTTTGCGATTATAACATATGCGTTATTGTGAGTAATGTTATACAATTTAGTTTTTTACAGCCTGGAAACTCCTGGGACTTTCTTAATGTTATAATAATCAATGCAAAAAAAAAAAAGTCGGATTGGTAATTCAATTTTTTTTTTTTTTGTACAAATTGTTTGGCTAGGGAGCGAGAAGCGTGAAAAGTTCAATTAAATTCCAGAGCTCTGGGTTTTTTTTTGTTTTACCGTGGCTTAGCAATTAAAGAGCCCCCCGTGCATTTATTTGGGGTGCGCCAGGGGCAGGAGGGGGGAACCCCGATGTGGGGGGGTGTCCCTGTAATACAATCCTGATTAGATAACTAGTCTGTAATATGATTTAGCAGAGTTCCTAAAATCAGAAAAAGTACCCCTTAGCTGCCCCTCCTCGGTCTGCAGCATTAAAACAGGTTCCGTGCCTTTAAGACACGAAGCGCCAGTGTGTGATGTCATATCCCGGCGCTTCATGTCTTAAAGGCACACAGCACCTTCTCAACCATTGTGCTGAGCCATAGTGTAAAGATCTCCCCTGTAACGGGCCTACTGAGCAGAGATCTGCCCCCCTCTGGTTTGGCAGAAGAAGGACACCTCACTGCCCAATAGTCTTCCTTAGAAGAACCCAACAGATATACTTCAGTATTGTTGTCTCCCTTTGTTGGAGTGTTGTGACACAAAAATGGAATACAAACTTCACAGCCAATAAGAAGAGAGGAAAATTCATGGTGGGCCACCAGGAGACATTCTCAAACACGTTCTCCATCCACTTGGGTGAGGTTAATGCATCATCGCAGCCGTCGCTACCTGCAATTCCAATTAATAAGACGGGAAGGTACGTGTTCCCATTGGACGGATCCATCCTGTGTCCCACGGTCCTCTTCTCAACAGTAGGAGGACAGACGTCGACTCCATGAGTCTATTAGCTTGAGCGCGGCCTCTGGAGAACGTTCGCTCAACCCCATCACGCATCGTAAGCCACAGTTGTATCTCTGTTGCTACGTTTGAGCTCTACTTTTATCAATCCTCATCTAGCGGCTCGGGGATATATTAAAAGTGAGCCGGGGCAAGACGAGGGCGTTCTTTTGGCCCGGTGGATCATACATCAGCTCCTCATAGGCCTGTCGGTGACAATGGGAAGACTTCACATAGCCTAGCAGTGGAAACTCATTCCCCTCGCTCATCTATCATACTAAAGCCAAAAGCAATTCCAATGACCTCATCTGTCAAGCCTGGCCGATCGTGGAAGCTTTCTTTAAAAGGCAGCCTTCATTATTGTTAGTTACAAGGAATAAGTCTGTGCCATTAGATAAGGAACCTAAATCGCGTGAAGATAAATGGAACATCCTTGGCCTCTCGCAGATTGCGTTCAAGAAACAGGGCAGAGGGAGAAAAAAAATAAAAAACGCAGAAGAGATAATTCTACTATTTTTAATAAAATTCTCCCGTTAACAATAAAGATAATTTACATCGTGTCTCGTAGCTGAATACAGCGGAGGGTAATAAAATGCTGACGCTCCGCATGTGCCCTGTAGCTCCAAAGACGAAAGACCAAAGACTGTGATTATTAATTTTAAGTGGGTTTTTTTTTTTTTTTTGGAGGGGAGGAGAAAAAAAGAAAATTTAAAAATATAAAGTCGCCTATATTTATTAAATATATAAAATGTAGACCTCAAAAGTCGGACCATTCGGCCGTATATAAAAAAGTGTGAGCGGGTTCATTATTAGAAGACGAAAGGTCCTTCTGGCCCAAGGACGGAAGAGGACCACGTGAGAAGTTCATCTGGAGGCTCCTGTAAAACTCTAGGGATATGAAGATTAGTCTCGATATAACATGACCGATAGGTCGTTATGGATCTAACATCTGGTAGGCAACCTTCCTAGCGACACTGGAGATCACGACGGCTTGAAACAACCTGTCAGGTCTTTTAGACAGATCCACCATTATCGGTGAAACAGCTGTGGGCTTGTTTTGCTGGGAACAGACGTTGAGATATTCTGTCCCATGGTTATCTCTCCTTGATTTCTTTCCACACTCAAGAGAGACTTCTCGGAAACTAAGAGGGGATGGGATGATGGACCTTCAGCTGGAGTAGACCATTAGGACTTGTCACCGGTCAACCTCTTGTGGCATAAAGTGATATTGTGGACTGTCAGCAGGTGCTGAGTGGAAAGGTTGCATGAGGGGGCCAATAGCTTCATCTATACATAGGGATTATGAGATACCACGCAGAAGACGCAGTCTACATTAGCAACCACTGGAAGGTCATGGGGTTCCTATAAAGATTGGGAACTGGTCGCCCAGCCATGGACAAACCTCAAGACCTCGCAAGGTTCTACAACTAGGCCTAGGGGGCAGCAGCCCCTCTGTCACATAAATATTATTCGCTTGGAGTTTCATGATCATTAAGTTAACGTAAAGCCTACATTATAACAGCTGGAGAGGTAATACGACCAAGGACTCTGACCACCAGAATTCCTTAACGGTTTGTGAAAGAGCCTCAATTTCACACAGACGGTTATAACACCCAGGGTGGAAATGAAGTTATCCAGAATATACATTAATGATGTTATACACATAAGGGAAGGTTTGCGAATGCAACGCATTTCGTCCTCGCTCTGAAGGCGTGAAATGCATTTTGCTTAGAGAGTCAGGTGGTGATTTATTAAGGAACAAATGGTGGTGCGATAGTGTAACAGTATCTCCAGGAGTGTGACAAAAGCATCACAACGCAATCGCTCCCGCCTGTTCGACGGACTTTGAAATGGAAAATATTAATGTTCCCTTTCATGCACATTCAGAACCCCTTATAACCTTTGCGTCACGCGAGACGTGTTTCCCCGGCACTTTACAGAAGGGACCTTAACATACTTTTGTTCCAGAGCTACAATGTTGTGTCTGAGAAATCCTAGAAAACATCAGCTTGACGCCCTTCTGATCTCCAAAGAAAAGAAAGGGGTCAGCGTGATGTGCATTAATCATTCCTGACAGCTACATACTTGAAGGTGCCATTTTGAATTAAGCGGAGCTTTACAGTCATAGAAAGAAAACAGAACATGCTAATCAATCAATCTCATGTTCCCAGATTAAGCCTGGGGCAAAACTCAAGATATATTATCTCAAGGAGTACGTAAATATGACACCAAAGCCTTTCTCTGTGACCCATCCTGAAATATTCGGCGTCACTCTGAGATCCAGTGATTACATTTCATTCCACGTCCACTTTCGGGATCTGATTTCTTCTCCCGAGTGGAAATATAAGTGGGTTTTTTTTTTGGTGAAGAAAGAAACCATGTGAAGATCTATCTAGATGGTTGCTTAAGCCAAGAAGAAGTAGAGTTTTAGAGGTTGCTCTCATGTTACATTACCCATCCCAGCTCCAAGGAACCTCAAACTTTTTGATGGCAACTTGGGATGGTGGAATGGGTGGAGAGACGGGGGAAAAAACGTTCTCCGTTGAGAAACGTTGCTATATGAAGCCAACATTTCCATATTTCGTTTCCATATTTCTACTAAAATTATCATTTTTTGGTGTAAATTTGTATTTTAAAAACATTAAGGGTAGACGAAACCAGTAGGAAGAGAGCTGATTCCTTACGTTTTGTGGCCTTCTAATATACATCACCTTCATGTTCTTTCTCTCCAATGTCACGTTGCCCATCGCAGCTCCAATGAGCTTACCGAACCTCTATTGGCTCTGTACTTACTACAGAAACTCAAACCTTTTGATGGTAAGTTTGGTGGAATGGGAGTCCATAGAGTTCTGGTCCAAAAACTCAAAAAAACAAACATTTCTCATGTTTAGGGTGAAATGCAACAGTAGGTCGAAACCTCAACAGGGCCGGTTCCTTATGCTAACATTCAATCTACCATGACCCCTGACATGACCTTCTAACATCCATCACCTACTAAAACGTACCATGCTTGGGACATGTTCCCTTTCCCACGTGGCCAAAGTCTGTCCATTTTTCTGTTGTGATTAAAAAGTAACCTGCATCGATTCAGGGGTGGTCTTAAGTGAAGTCAACTGAATTGTGTGCAACAGGACAGCTTTGTTAATGCCAAACACGTTAGAATTCTCTAAGCAGCCATTATTAATAAAGTTCGTTAACCAAGTCATCGTAAATTTGCCTCTTTCGGCCAGAGAAAAGAGCAAGACCGTCGTAATCTCAAAACGAAGGACGTAGGACAAAAATGACCCCAAAAAAGTTGAGTTTGGAAGAAAGAATAAAATATTACACACTTTTCATATGCTTCTTACCACAGTTATCTCCAAAATGGCCCATTTCACTTCCACACATCGATAATGTATATCATCAGTGACTAGAGGAGGGCTTTTTTATATGATTTTTGACAATTTAACAAGTCCTTCTGACAAATTAAACGCTTGTGTTGACAACTTAACTGTACTGCCAATCAGACTTTTTCAATTACTTTCATTGTCATTCAGAGAAGAAGAAGAAGAAAAAAAAATACAATTCGGGGTCAGATAAATGGTAGAAAACCGAGGACACAAAATAACACCATTCGTGGCAGAAAAGGGAAAGAAAAACACAAAAAAAAACCCCGACATTTAACTCGACTGCAGGGACGCCGCGTTCACAGCGCTCGGCTTTTCAGAGAATAAATGACCGGAGGGATTGACAAAGAAGCCGTACGGCCCATGTGCAAAACAATACGTTTCAGCTCAGCAAACAAGCCGTACATGAGGAATAATGGCGGGTAACATCCACTCTGATAAAGGGTTGTTAAGCTCGGTATGGGGGGGGGGGGAGCGTAGGCGTTCGTCTTCGGAAACCTATATTTTCTTACGTGTAATCACTATGGCTTTTTCACACCAAGAAAAAACAAACCCGAAGCTATCAGAAGCTGAGTAAAGCCATGGAAACCAGTCGGCTTAAACCAATGCCCTGCCCATAGTTGTCCATGTAACTAGATTTTCTTCCAGTTTCTTTTGCTCGGACTCATGGCTACTCAAGGACGCAGTCATTGGAACTCTTAAGTAGGGTGGTGGCGCGGCCATCTTCAGAGACATCATGGCGGGGAGCACAGGTGGACCTGGTTAAGGACCTGGTTTCAGTTAGTAGAATAAATAATTGGGTTTGGTGGGAAAAAAAGGCAGATTTGGAGAGATGAAAGTGGTTTATTGTTTAGGTGGCTCTCAACAACAACATCGTGGACTCTTTATTGGGTCAGCAGGAATTTAAGACCAAATCGGGGTTGGCTCAGTTTGTCGTGTAGGGTAGAAATGAAGCAAGACATTTTATGGAAGATTCTGGTATTTGGGAGGGAAGTATGGCTGAAAGACCCTCCAAGCCCTGGCTCATGTTGGGCCAGGCCGAGGTGGGATCACCTATCTCTATAAGTTCACTTGATTAAATTGACCACATTTGTGTTGTTTCTTGGCAACGGATAAAGAGAAAAGCATGTGCCTCCAGTCATGTAAGATGGTGCAGAGGAACATCAAGAAGTTGAGAACATCCTTCTTCTTGGAGATGAGCTCCTGTTGGATGTTCTAGAACTGACCTATGATTTCTAACAAGGGGACTGGGATGCCATCTCACCCACGAGCCACATGTTGCCCATGTCGAGTTAAACCTCCCGACGGATAAATGCCACGTCGAACAGGAAAATGGATTCAGACTTGTGTTTTTAATAAGGTCATCACACTGTTCTTGGGTAGAACGCCTAAGTAACCTGACACGGTGACTTTCTAGTCTGGAGTCCTTCTATATGGGAATATATACAGGAATGAGGGCTGCTGACTCAACACTCTTTCAGATGCTGTCACTAAACCAATGGCGCTGGCTCTTCTCTGTTAACCATCAGCAATTATCTTCCTGTCAAAGCATAAAGTAACAAATTTCTCCATATCCAGCAAGCCTCTATCACCCTCCATGCACTGGCCTCATCCCAGGGAAACTAAATCACAGGAGATGCCACCGGCTCTGACAAACAAATTCCCAGCTGCCGAGGACAGCTTAACCCTTCCGCTGCGGAAGAGCTGGCTCGTTCAACACGGATCTGTTACCAGACTCAGTGCCGGACGTAGAATGGCTGGAACGGATGCCTAAACTGGACGGTAGATGCACAACCACTTTACAACATACATGAACTGTATATTGTTCATAAACGCCCTACAATAGAGTAACAACATTTTTGGACGCTCCTCTGATGGTTTTGCAGTTCTGGCCCTTTGTTCCTAGTTATAATGTGCTGATCACCCTGTGTTCTGAAATTAGATTGGTGGCAGAAGTGGGATCCTAATGAATCCTAGAATATATTAGTGCCTCGTGAACATTATCCCACATAAGTCACCCATGGCCCTAGCTGAACCATACCTATGCCACGTGTGGCTCCAGTAACTTTAAAATCTGAGATGCCCCCTACAGGGCTCCCCCTAGTGGGGTCAAAACCTCCACCATTACATCAAGAAAAAACAGAATTGATGCAGGTTCTCTCCACGTTTGTGCTGTGGGGGCTGCTCACATCACCTTACAGTGGTGAGGTTGGTCTCGTCGATCCCACTTAGTGTGCCGAGGAGTCCCCCGGGCCCCAGAACATGCTATGGCTGCATCTAGACAAAACCCTTAACAACTCTCCCATACACACGACACCAGAGACCGCGCAGGTTCATTTGGAGCTAAAGAACTGTATTAAAAAGAGAGAGAGACACTTTTGCGAGCCGCTTTCCAGCTTTAGCCAAGAGGCGTAATTGAGACACTGGATTCGCCACGCCGCCTACGCATCCGAGGGGCTATTTCTTAAAAAAAAAACCCTAATCATGGATAATATGAGCTTTAAGAGATTGGTGATGTCCCATACAGAGTGTCAGTTTCGCTAAAAGTAATTGGCGCGATTGAAACCGGAGAGACTCAGCAGGACCGCTGCCTTCTTTCACCCCCCCCTCCTTCTCCCTGCAGCCAAAGGCGAGGATCAATATTTGTTAGGATTGCTTCTTGTTCCAACAATGTAAGATTTACAATCCGTGCTTGGCTTCCCACTTTGTCTTCGCACAACTCATCAGCGGAACCCAATTACTAACCCCAGACAAACAGCATTAACATGAGCCTCTGAGGTTCTTTATGGCACGTCAGCCGAGTCTCATTCCGGAATCTTCAGGCACTGCCACTATAACTGATACTACACTTTAAAGTGCGCTCCGAGGAATAAATTTTCAGTCTTTCATTACTCGTACCTTGATTTACTTCATATCAGCTTGCTGGCTATAGACAAAGATAACACACTATATATTACAACCACCCTGACTCGCGGCCCAGAGATGGGGGGAAGGCAGGGAGTGACATTTCCAGCCACGAGAAGGTCCCACGAATAACGCAACGATACAAAGGGCCCTTGAAAGCGCTCCGGGGACGTGTTTATTTTTTCTATATTATGGCCGCCATTGTTTAAATAGAACATTTTATTCTTCGTCGCATCAAAAGTATTACTAAAAGCCCTGCCCCCAGCCACACCCCTAACCACACCCCCAAAACAAAAGCGCCCCGTTATCATAAAATTATAAGCAAATGTTCTCCATATACCTGTTGGAGGAAACGGCGATTTGAGCTCATCGACCAATCAGATTGGTAGAATCGGTCTCGATGGTTTGATGATGTCAAAAGTTGGGACGATAAATTATTCGCATGATGTCACTGATTTGGAATCTGCGTACAAGACAATTTTTTCTCCCCCCTGAGAGATCATGGTGGGTTGGCGATTTTGTGCAGCCGGGACATAATCTGTAATAATGAATTTAATTAATTATTGCTATTTACCGTTGATGTATCTAGAGCCATGATATTCCGCCACTCATGGTCCAGTAGGCTGGTTGGAACCTCCAGTATCAAAAGCTTGAAAAAAAAATACAATAAATCCAAATTTTAGAGAACCACATTGCCTTCATTGACCAGCCGGTCCTAGAGGTCGACAAAAACTTTGACCCATATTCTGAAAATGGTAGAAAAGGCTACAGCAAAAATGTTTAGGTAAAAAAGTAACTTCTGGAGTTTCTCCGGTCCACGATGTCACGCTTCAAGGCGTAAATAGAGTCTTGGCGTCCATCCACAGCAGGTGGGTCTTGGACGTTCCCGCTATGCTTCAACAAGACTTGATGTTCCCGCCAGAGGCTTCACCAACGGCACGAAAGTCAGAAGGTGTTTGTAAGAAAGGAGCAAGTCCAATCTAACGGCCGTTTCGTTATTTAATAGAGCGTCAGCGGGTTCCGTAGCGCTATGACTTTAAGGGGGCCATTGAAAATTAGTGATGGCATTATAACTAACAGTGAGATTGATAAATGTTAGGAAGGACTGGTACAGAAGAAGATGTCCTGTTCTTAGGAGCTTACGATCTATTATAACAGGCCAGGGCATAGAGAAAAAAGGAGCACCTCAACCGGCATGTCGGCCAGTTGGTCCTTCAACAGATCGAACGACGGGATCTTCATCAGGATTCAGCCATCAAGGCATTATAACTGGACGGAACAAATGAATTGGTCTTCAAGGCATGTAGCCAAGACCTACAAAGGCTCACACGTTTTTTTGGGGGTGATTTTATGGTTTTTCACACCCATAACTCCTTGTTGTTAGTTGGGTGCCCTGGCCTGATTATGGCCATGCTAAGGTTTGGTGCAGATCTGTCCAGGATGGACCTTTGTGTTATATCAGGCCATGGTAAAATCGGAATTAAATCTAAAAATCTGAGCTGTGGTTTCCTGGAAATGCTTCAAATACGTGAAACATGACGTCAGAAAAGCGGTTATTCAAAGTTTCCTCGCTACTTTATGAAACAGCTGGTATTCCAACAGGAGGAACAAGATTTTTACTCCAGGGGGAAGAAAATGTGACTTTTTCCCACTTCTACTCACAGCCAACACAACCTACAAAGTATTGTTTAATATATTTTTTATATATTTTTTTGTTTACCGTATAAGGATGTCGAGGATTTATTTTATTTAGGAACCAAAAAAAATGTTGTGTTGTACCCATAAAATACATTTCCCTTTCAAAAAACACTGCTTTACACAGATTTATAGCATAGCATCATTTTAATAATTTATACATAAATTTCATATATTTTAAATATATTTAATAAAAAAAAGTTTAATGATCAGTGAATGGCGCCTATTTTTTTCTTTAAAACAAAATGGAAAAGCACTGGAAACTATTTTAGTACCTAACGGTTTTAAGGGTTAAATTCAAGCGGGGAGGGGAAAAAATCCATAACTTTGTTTCCTTATTTCTATTTTTTATATTTATTTTGTTTTTATTATTTTTTTAAATTTTTTTTTTTTTGGGCGAGGGGGGCTCTGGAAAGGACAGGCGGCGTTGGCTGTCACGGTCCCCCCCGGCGTCTCTCCATCCCCTCCATTCTATTCCGAAGCCTGATAAGTAAGGACATTAGTTTTATGCCACTTGTCAAGCTCAGATGAAAAGAGACCTAACTTTAATGACACTGCAATTAATCGCCCCACCAGACTGACAGCTAAAAGACAAGATATTGACTTCATTAAGGATAATGGATTATGTCATTAAGTTGCTAGGGTCACCTTGCGTACTATGCTTCCTCGCTAATATATCGGCATTTTCGCTCAAATAAGATAAATTCAGATGTGAATGATAAAGCTGATTAGTGAACGTTCTGTCTTAAGAGACTCTTGCGGCTGCTTAATCGCTGGCTTGGTGGGCTATTTATTTTCTCTCTCTCTCTCTCTCTCTCTCTTTTATATATATATTTATTCCTAGAAAACTAAATATCGCTGCATGGGTGGGGTTTTTTTTTACCCCAGTGGGAAAGTAAATTATTTTTTTTCTAATAAAAATAAATAAATCAGATAATGCATGAAATTCAAAAAGGATTGAAATGATAATGGTATATATATCTAATATATGCATAATTAAAATATTTTAATGTATAATTAAAATATAATATATATAGTATATACACACTAACCTATAATATATATATAGTTTTTAAATATAATATATTATATATATAGTATATACATGCTAACCTATAATATATATATATATAATTTAAATATAATATTTAATATATATATATAGTATATACACACTTACCTACATATATATATAATTTAAATATAATATTTAATATATATATATAGTATATACACACTTACCTACATATATATATATAATTTAAATATAATATTTAATATATATATATATATATATATATATATATATATAGTATATACACACTAACCTATAATATATATATAGTTTTTAAATATGATATAGTATATAGTATATACATGATAACCTATAATATATATATATATAATTTAAATACATATATATATGTATACATATATAAATACATATAACAATATATATATATATATATATATATATATAGTATATACACACTAACCAATAATATATATATATTTTATACATGCTAACCTATAATATATTATATATATATATTTTATACACACTAACCTATATATAATTTAAATATAATAGACAATATATATATTAATATATAGTATATACACACTAACCTATAATATATATTATATATATATATATATATATATATATATATATATATATATATATGACAATAATAAACTATTATTTGTATATTATAAAAGGTATTATAAAGCCCCGTCGCGTTTCACAATATAGGAGGTGCTAGCGGTATTTGGAATGTAAATCTTGTCCATAAATGTATTGATTATGATGGATATGGCAGTGGCGTTTGTGTCCTACTTAACACTAATCAATTAATATCCAAATAATATTAATTATTATTTTATATCGTGACATCATATTCCGCAGCGTAAAGGTGCAATGTAAAGGTGACATCATAATTACAGTAGGGGTTATGTAAACAAAGTTCGGTCCTATTCCTGCAGGAAGTTAGTCGCTATTATATATATATATATTTAATCTGTGTGAAATGAGACCATTTTGGGTTTACTAGATGATGTCATACTCTGTTAATTAGCATTATTAATCATTGTTCATATAGCCGCTATAAATTCTGATCAATAGGTAGTACAGGGCATGATAGGAAATACCTACAGGAGGTAGGGCAGGCCCCGCTTGTAAGGTTAGAACTCTATTGTGCTTTTAAAATGTTCTCTATAAATAAGAAAAAACACATCAATTTAAAAAAAAAAAAAATCTAGAAAATATTTGCAGTTTTCCTCGAATGCAGAAAAGCAGTTAAAAAACCCAGAAATGTTATTCTGGTGCAGAATCTCCAGGGATTGTTGTTGGGGGCTTCTTTACCATGTTTAGTGGCACTGATGCTTTTTGTTAATTGCGGAACGCGTTGGGTACAGATTTTTATATCTATATCTATTCAATAATATATATATATAAATATATATATGCTCAGGCTGTACTTTCTCTTGGGCATAAAGCTTTGGGGGCACCAGGGGCCACTGTAAGTGATCCATGGGCCAGGAAAGTGAAGTAGGCCTTTGTGATAAGTTTGGGGGTTTGGCTCTTTCCATTGTTTGTTAAATAAAACGAAATTTTTAAAATTAATTTTAAATTCAATTAAAAAAATTATATATATATATATATATATACTCGAACTACATTTCCGGCCCCCGGTTTACGTGAAAACAAATATTTATTTTTTTTAGCCCTTGCTTGCCCTTCAGCGGAGTCCCCCCCCCCCACCCCCCAATTCCAATTATGAAGCTTTGGCCCTTCATCAGCTAGATGAATTGTAGGAAGAAAAAAAAATTAAAAAAATGAGAGATTGGCTGACGACCCGGTGTGATCAGAGTGTCAGCCGCTGATTGGGGAAATGATAAATGGCTGGCGGCTATAACAAAGGATCAAGTTTTGCAGGAGAATCGGCCCCCCTTCTGACGGACGGACGGGGGTGGGGGGGGGTGCATGGGCGCACATCATTTCCAAGGCGAAAGGGGAAAGGCGACAAGCATTGATTTACAGCCCGGAATGACAGGTGAAAAATTCAACAATAATCGTGATGAACGACGCAGAGGATGCGGCCTGGGGCAGAGGGGACAAAATAAATAGGAGGTGCCAGCGGCGAGACGTACGCCAAGGTCGCAGGGAGGGGGGGGGGTTCTGCCGGCGTACCATGAAGTGAAACGGGCGCAATTGTGTGGCCCCGGGGGGGGGGCAAACCTCGTACATCTACATAGAAATATATATTAAAAAAAAATCCTAAAGTCATGTAGGGGAAATTTAAATTACAATATAATTTCTCGGGAAAATATGAACGGCGAGAATAATGGTAGCTCCACCCATGCTGGTGCAAACCAACCAACTTTTAGGGCATGCCCCGCCCCTTTTTGCTCAAAGGGACACTCCCACCTTTTTATTACTAGTATCAGATGCATATCAGCCATTTGTATGATTCTCGCTCTGTTATCTGATCCCCGATCTACTAAACGCCCCGACTCCTTATCATACTACCTGTGGGGGACAATAGAATGGCTCAGTCTTAATCACCCGGTCAGACTCTCTGACTAATGAAAGTCTATGGAGGAACAGACTTCATTAGCATCGCCATAAAGCATCAGCTCAGTGTGGTGTTTGAGCCGGGAAAGTCACCAGCTATGACATCACAGAATGACATTAAGGACCATGTGACCAGTGTTTCTGGCCTCACACAGCATGTCTCCACACAGGTTTGCCATAGGATGGAGGGAGTCACACACGGGCAGGTGCCATTTTCTGTATGTGGCCGACACACAGCCCCCCGGCGTCCGGGTATAGTGTCCCAACGTGGTTGAGCAGCCCCTTCTCAGACACTCAGTCAAGCCACGGATTCGATGAAGCTCAGTAATGTTCAGTAATTGCTTGTCTGGGACCCTCCTCGGGAGGTAGAGAGGACCTACGCAGGCCAATCTCCAAAACCGTGCCCGTAATACAAGCACCTACGATGCTGCTGCCCCCAGGGCTGACTTCACGTAAGATGGGGGGGGGCAGTTCAATGAGCTGCATGGATCATGTCTACAAGCATGAGGGAGAATACGCTGAGGCCAACATGCAAATTGCATGTGTTGCGTACGTGTTCTGAGCCTTTTCCGCAGGTTGGAGACGTATTTTCTCCAGAGCGGCATTAGACGGGCCGTCACACAGATAGATGCCCGGCGCCGACACTTAGACAGACAACCAGATAAATGCGGAGGCAGGCGAAGCGACGGGAGAGCGGGATATTGATGGGAGCTCCGACGGAGATTTATGCCGACTCCAGCCTCGCGAATGTGGTGAATAAGGTGTGCTCATGGATAGCGGCTCAAAAGGGGGGCCCGAAAAGCGATCAAAGGAACGCTAGATCCGCTCCGTCTGTAAATAAAGTTAATTGCGCAGTCGTCTCCAGCCAACTTAACCCAAAAGAGTGGTTTTCCGACCCAAAACTCTTGATGCCGGCTGGATCTTGGCGTAGATCGTCAAGAAGTCTTCCCATCACGCGAAATCCCCCCCTTATGCATTAAGTGCCGAGCTCTTAGAGTGTTATTTTCCCCATTCGCTGGGGATAATAGCGGCAACAATGCAAAACATCGCACTTATTGGGCTTGGAGGTGGTTGAGAGACACGCAGCTCGTGTTAAAAGCCACATATCGCTTTCCGTCACATTAAGAGGTAGTTTTCCGCCGTGACAGATTGGAACAGATTGGTAAATTGTTGTGTTTTTTTAGATGCTGTGTCCTCCTCGTGCTTCAAAAACAATGCTATTACAGAGAGAGAGAGAGGTCCTACTCCGCATGCCCCCCCCACAGGCAACATCGAAGGGGGTGCTCTGTCACTACGTCACACAGATTCTTAGATTCATGGAGACGATACGAACGCAAGAAGAAATATAGTTTATACAGGCGTAGGAATGGTGTTACCCGACCTCCCAAGTGTTCCAAGACGGGTCAGATAGTCATGGGGCTTGAGGTCCTCCATCCCAAAAGAAGTGGTCCTCATCATTGGGACACCCAAAGATCAGCACTCTGTGAATACACTGCCCCTCTAGCTCCTGCTTCTTTTAGAATGCACTCCCTCTAAAGCTCCCTTTTTAGAATGCACCACATCTAGCCCCATCTCTGTTTAGAATGATTTTGTCATTAGCTCTATCTTGTGCTTAGAAAGTTTTGCCATTAGCTAGCCCTCCTTTTTAGAATGCACTGCACCGAGCCCCATTAATGTTTCAGAATGTTCGTCATTAGTTCTATCTTCCTTTTAGAATGCATGTCATTTACTAGGCCTCCTTTTTAGAATGCGCTCCTTCTGGCTATATCTTCCTTTTAGAATCCATCCCCCCACATCCTACATCTAGCACAATCTATGTTTTAGAATGCTCTGGCGTTACCCACACCTCCCTTTTAGAATGAACTATATCTAGAATGTTCTACTGTGCCCATAGCTGCCCCCCCCCATCAGCAGGTCATGCAGCCTTCATTGGCGGGTAAAAGGCCTTATAATCCCTCCTAAGATCCCATCTTCTTCTCTTGTAGAGCCTGTGGCCCCTCTCTTCCTCCAACGCAAACAATCCCATCCTTCGCGCACTCGTCATCCCGCCGGCAAAATCCTCGCTCACTGATTCATTTGAGAAACGCTACTTTTCCGGGCACCGACACGAGAACAGACAAAGGCAAGGGCCTTCGTAGAGGTCCATGCGCATAGTGCTTCCTCACTCTCCCTCCCTCCCATCCTTCTTCTCTCCCCCCCTCCTCCTTTTGCCCGTTTAATGGCTTTAACTTTATGCCATGTTCTCTCCCACTTTCAGCGTCGCTGAGCAAGGCTGACAGGCGGATTCCTTTGCTTTTCAAGGTATTAAAGCCACTTTACCGGGCTGACAGGCCGCTCTCCCTTTGCCACCGCCAAGCTCTGGCTTCACACTTCTCCGGGCAGCCACTGTGTCTTGACAGACTATTGTCATTCCCCATCAACCTCTCTCTCTCTCTCTCTCCCCGCTCTCCTTCTCTCTCCCCCCCTTACCCTCCCCAGCACGCATACCCACTTTCCAATCCGATGCAATTATTTTTTCTGACAAGCTATCCATCAATTCTCCCTTTAAAAGCATTTTCTTGCTGATATCCATTCTTAAATCCCTGACTTTTTTTTTTTTTTCCTCCTCTTCCAAACCGGCCTCGCATGAGAGAATATGATATCAGACATTCAAACCAGCAAACCATGTAAATTTACTTTGTTCTCTGCGATGTTCCCAATTTCACGTCCAATTTTTCGGTACATTATGCGTAGTTGTTGTGCCTAATATGATGTTGTCAAATCCCATTAAAGTTCACTGCATGGTGTGGCTTTAAAAACAGGTTACAATTTGCATTCTATAAAGGAGCGGGAGAGAGACGACGGAGTGTGAAGTCAGAGCGAATCTTATTAAAATGATCTTCTCAATTGTTACATTTGTAGATGAAGTAATTTCGAGGCATTAGCGGAGACACGTACGAGAATGTCATTCCGCCGACGCCGACAATGAAAGCAAAAAAGGGGAAATTTATCTGTGAAACTCAATAATGCAGCTTGTGCCGCTGACATAAATTTGACGGTAATCTGAGGAAATGAATAAGGACCACTCAAGTTTGAGGAGGAATTACCTTTTCTACTTAATCATTTTCTTGCGTTTCAGCCTGGCCTACATCTAGCTATCCCCGCCACATTCGGTTTTCGTTCAAGGATGGGTAGCTCAAAAAAGGAGCGGAATAAGCAGAATTCTCAACCAGAACTGGAATCTACGGAGAGATCACGGTCATGGAACCTCCTTTCCCACCAAATCTTACGTATCATCTGTTGGGTCAGATGTGACCCTACACAATCTTGCTTCATCCAGCCTTCCATCCGTTGACCTGCTCGGTTTTTACACTGCTTCTTATTAACATGTAAATAAAGACCTGAGCAAGATGTAATAATCTGAGTGCCACCTTCACACCCAACGGCGTAGCTGGACTTGTGCTAAACAACATGACTGCCCAGAAAAAAATCTTAAAAGATATGTCAGAATATGTAGCCAACTGGATCATTTAGATAGCTCCAAGCTGAACCGGGTAGAGGAACCATGACAAATTCACTATCTCCCAATCTATGGCCCCATCGTTGACAATGAAGTCCCACCTCTACATGTAAACTCCAGAAGACCCAATCAGTAATTCAGGAGATACAAGTTTAGCTGAAACTCTCAGCGGACTTAGGGTCTTGGAAGAAGTTGCTCGTGAGGAGGGGACCTCCCAAGTCAAAATTGAAGGTAACCTTGGAGCACCTCAGAATATGATGAACGTCCCCATAGTGAGGGGCGGCGTAATATTGGACTTTATTAAATCCATGATGGGATTTGTGCTAAGTAAACGAGACAAAAATTGTATCCAACTTGATGTCCACCAGTTCTCCATGGGATTTCCACCACTACTCAAAACCAAACGTGGTGGACAAAAGTTCTCATTGCAACAGGAACTCAAACTGATGCAAGGAACTAAATCAATGTGAAGTTCCCACGGCCTCTGGCGCACTGTTAGTTGGAACACCTACCCCAAAGTTGTCTGCGAGAAGACACACAAGAACCCCACACACAACTTCACGCTAAACGTCACAGACGCGTCATGGAACGTAGACCGGTTCTAGAACCGGCAGAACGAACCTAGGGCGGTTAAAAACGTAGCACGGGCCAAACCTGCCGCGGGATAGCCACGCGGTGTCAGCTGTAAGCCTCCCGGGATGTGTTTATAATAAGCGGCTCCTGGTTATCGTTCCCCGGGCGTGATTTATGCCCTAAATGAGTGAAACGTAGGCATAGTGACCAAGTCAATAACGGCAACAGCTGCCAAATATTCATTTAGCTGAATGAGTTTAGCAAAGTTTCGGCAGATTGCTTTCACGAGGCTTTAGTTCAACAAAAGGAAACATAATAAATGAGCTAATATCACCGTGTGTCTGGCTCCGCTAATGAATATCAAATTGCACAGAAACCTTTATAAATCATAATTATCTGGAATTTTAATTGAACTCGCAATTAAACATGACAAATTTTATATACACTAAACCTTTAATTTATACTTTCAAACAAGGGATCATTTATCATGGTTTCTTTTTTAGGATTTCATAGTTAATTTCCCCAATATGGGCTCGTTTAATTAACAGGGACAGACGGTAACGGGGGGCGGATTACCTCCTCTTCAATGACGTTCCGGAACACAGAAAATTAGTAAACTTAATGGGGACAAGGGTATTTAGCAGAGAGCCGAGGGACCTCAGCTACAGATCTGCGCCATGATGCAGATGAATCGTTTTATAAGGTAAATGATTACGTTTCAAATAAAAGTCACGCCTGGACGCGCATTATCCGGGGGCCAGCTTGGCCCTTCTTGACGTAGGGTCGCGTACCGCTTCTGTTTTGGAGCAGAACGTGAACATTTTAAGGAACTTCCCGCGATTTTATCCGTTTTTTGCTGTCATTTGGGCAGGAACGCCAAGCCTACTTCCTGAAGTGTCATGTGGGTCATTGACGTTGTTTCATGGCCCACATGGACGCGTTGGAGTAATGACACACGTCACACAATTGGCTTTTTTTTTTTTAGGAAAATGTGACATTTTTAGAAGGTGAACGTTTTTGCCCCCATCTGTTTCAGGGAGATGGTGACTTCTTGGTCCTTCTGTCCCCTTTTCCCACCCTGTGGCTTTTCTTGGTCATCTGTTTAGCTGGACCATCATCCGCCGTCTCGCTCTCTCTACGTACCATCTAAAGCTTGTCTCGCGTTATCAGCTCTCCGCAGAAAGATCGACTTCCTCTCACTTACCAACCTGTCAGTAATCATCAAACTTTCAAGTTTCCATCTCACGGAGACTTCAGCAGACACCGAGGTCACGGCTGTCACCAGCGCGCCGGTAGGACACGGCTGGGCCCCAGGCACCGAGGGTCCGCCCTGCAATAGAACTTTGTGGGTCTGCGACAGCGCAAGAAGGTTTTAACAAAGCCATTTAAAGTCTGTAAAGAGACAACCGGGTTTTCCAGCGTCACGCTGGTCCCTCTGGCAGTGAATGCGGCTGACCGTCGGAAAAAAATACACAAAAGGTCCGGAAATAAGGTAACAATTGAGGCAAATACGCAACAGTCAACGTTTCTTTATCATAAGTTAAGTGTATCAGTGCTCTCGCCTATCTTTCTGCTTACCCGGCTCAAACACCACACTGAGATGATGCTTTATGGCAATGCTAATGAAGTCCGTTCCTCCATACTTTCATTAGTCAGAGAGTCAGACTGGGTGATCAAGACTGAGCCTTTCTTTCTTTTCACCCACGGCCAGTATGATAAGGAGTCGGGGGGTTTGTCTAGTAGATTGGGGGTCAGATAACAGAGCGAGATAACAAACGGCTGATAGGTAGCTGCCTAAAAACATATTATGGGGCAAAAACTACAACTGGGGTAAAAAAAGAAAACAGAGCGTCTCCGTATAACAGGAGATAACCGAGCATCGTGCTCTCATCAGAAATAACGCGAACAGAGGAGGCCAGGCTTTCCTGGGATACTGTGCCTCGTGCGTCACTTTGGATCAGTTCCCGGCCATCGGCACTTCTTGTCGGATTACGTAGCCATGCCAGACGCCGACTCCTGCTCAAACTACCAGAAGCTTTTATTAGGCTCATTAGCATAACTTGATAAGTGATAGCATTTGATTTTATGAGTCGCGTGTCGGCACCCCGGCTCGGCGTTGATGTAATGCCACTGATTGGCTGCTTCGCGCGCCGACACGTCTCCGTCGGCTTTGTTACTGGGAATTAAGGCACGGTGTTCTTTGGACTGGATGAACGGGGAAGCCGGATTGTATAGGAAGCGACAGGGGCGCTCACACAAGCCATTTGCCACACACATCCAGGGTCCTTATTTAAGGAGGTGGGGGGGGCTGTTTGCGCAGACAGAAATGAAGCAAAAAAAGAAAAATAGCCGAGCTTATCTCTCTCATCTTGATCAAAACAGATCTGAGCGGTGAGAAACGCGCTCCGTCAGGCACCATCTCCGAAACATTACCCCAAACCAGATCCGTCAGCTGGCTTCTGGGATCCAGTCTGTGCGGGGCCCGCTAGGCCGTGCTCGTTCATAGAAGCAGCCATGCCACAAACTAAACTCACATCTGCACCTAAGGGGTCGCAATCGGCCAGTGTCCTCAGTACTGATCAATAACGGTACATGAGAACTGTCAGGGTCTTTACCCCAGTCTCGAGGCGAATGGGCAGATTCTCAGGGTCACACAGTCATATTCTCCTCTGAGTTAATATCTGAGCGTCCCGATTGGTGCTTTTCTCTCTGCTATATCACAGCTGGAATCCCTGCTTGAACACAGGTGACTCCATTCAGAATATCGTCACCTCCGGACCAGTCATGGCTGCCACCGTTAGAGAATTCAGAGAGTTTGTCCACATATTCATGATGGTGGCCCACAGAGAAGCCGCAGGACCCCTGGAGACGGGGCCGATACTCTGTCACTCTGGTAAAGGATGCTGGGAATTAACTGGTTATTGAAAAACATGCAAAATACCAAAGTTCTAGAAAGTTTTCCCAACAGGAAATAAATCAGAACAAAAGATAAAGTCTATCCATTCCCCAAACTGCATGCAATTCTATGGCTTATTTCACTTGAGAGCACAGGGAAGATTAACGGGGCAAACGGTATTTGAGAACAGAAGTCTTCGCTCCTGGAAAATGGAGCCACCTGGTTACCTACGACTCCCAAACCAAACGCAATAAATCCCGGTCCACCCGATTAGTGCATGAGCCCTATCCTGACGCATTTCGACATTTGTTTCATTAATACGCAGATTGACTTTCATTTAAGTCATCGGACCCCAACGTCGGCTCAAGGTATTCTCTACAGGCCGTAAAAAGGCAGACGTTTGGAATCTGAAACACCTTAAAGACTCCAAAATACGTTCCGGAACTGAGCCCATTTTAAGTGTCGCCCAGAGCCTGACAGATGTTTGGTATAAATGTTTCATGGCAAGTTCCCCAGATCAGAAACCTAAGACGCACCAGCACGTCCTCATATCCTACCCAAGAGGTAAGAGTTATACCAAGACCCAGTCTGACAGTATCGGTAATTTAAGCCCCAATTTTATTATTCCCCAGACTTTTGTTGCAAAGAATAATTTGGCCCTCCTCGGGCCAGACTTATTATATAAGGTCGTTCTAAAATGGAATGCTCGCGATTAGATCCCAACTTATTGGCGGGGCTGATGTATCAGCGTTCACTAAAATACGAGCATCTTACGGGGAATCAAAATGGCTTCCTTGAATACCGCCATCGGATTGGCTGAATGTACGTATCATACATATCTGTTCCCGGTAGGAGATTGTGTTTCTGCCGCGTCGATGCAAGGTTCGCTATCGTCTACCATCTCGTCTCTTAGAGGCTGATGTCGCACTGGAATGAAGACGCTGAGGTGTCGGCTTTGAAAGCCCCAGACAGGCAGATACCAAGCGACAGGCCAATGAGCGAGACTTGATGGACCTCGCTTGTCCCGGTAACCTTGGCGGTGGAGGCAATGTCAGCGCGGCCAGGCCATCACTCTGGGAGACGTACGGCTCCATATTTAAAAGGGAAACAAATACCATTCAGCGAATGTCACCGCAAGGACACCTCCGCCGCCTCTCCGCTAAACTTATCAGCTCGGAGGTTTAATATTGGACCGTTCTCTCTCTCCCTCTCTTTTTTTATAACTACCCCTCAAGATTTATCTCCAGGAAGCGTTCTTCATTCCGGTAGCTCCTGGGAGCGGTGATTTACAGATCCGGAGAACGTTGTCATTTATCACCGCTGCTGGGGTGCCTTGCAATATGTCACAGTCCCATATGGCAGCCAACATCTCCCCCCCCCCACCACCACCACCACCACCACCAAGACCAGAATCGGCTGCACCCTTCCTTCTGGTGTAGGTGGCATAAATTCAGCAAATGCCCTTCTAGATACCTGGGGCTTTATTCTCCTGGAAGCGCTCGCCCCAGATAAATCAAAAGAATGTAATCGTTTGCCGGGTTTTAATTTACGCAAAAACGGAAAATTGAAAAAAGGAAAAAAGAAAAATAGTTTTTGCCGTAAACATCCAAAAGGTCCTGGGAAATGGGCGATAATTTCTCTTTTTTCCTTGGCTGTCACGACAAAAGCCTGATGCGATAGTGAGTTATTAAGCCGGCTTCGGCTGACCTAGAAACATAGCAAGGAAATCAGGAGGTGCGACGGAAAAAAAAAAAAAGCGCAAGGATTTATACAGCCGCGTCCGACACCTTAATAAATCTCCCGACAGGAAGATCAAGGGAAGAAGACAGATAAAAAGAGAAAAAAAAAAGAGAAAAAAGAGGGCGAGCTTGTCCCAAAGATCTGAGATCTGGAAGCAGAAAATGCAAATTTGGGTTCTTCTGCTCCGGCAGGAATAAATTGCGCCCTCGTAAATTAGCATGTCTCGTCGAGCATCTAAAGAGGTGCGCGGGTTTATCGGTGCACGCAAAAAGGTTTCCTAATGTATTCCGATCCGTGGCGTGTCAAAACACCCGGAAAATGAGTTTAATTACCTTTAAACAATATCGATAGGAAAAGGAGGTTTCTCCTTCTTTTTCTTTTAATACTTCACAACAGTTTTAAAGTGCAAAGCATTCTGGGAGCAGAGATCAGGCAGGGAAGTAACTGATGGGAAATAAGTACATATATATATATATATATATACAGTGCTGCAGAATATATATATACTATGTAAATTAATAATTATATATATTATTATTATTTTTTTTATTATTTATTTGTTTTGTTTAATTAAAATTTTCATTTTTTTATTTTTATTTTTTTATCTTAACTACGACAAGACCAAGGATTGATTACTCGAATGGGCCGAATGGGGTTGATCTGCCATTTTTTTTTTGTCTTTTTTTTCATTTTTTTATTATTTTGTTGTTTTATTTGTAATATTGATTGGAATTGCTTTTCTTTTTTTGAAATTTTATAATAATAAAAAAAAAATAAAAAAAAAAATAATGCTTTCTTTTGGACTGTCATCTTATCATTTTGAAAAATGGCCAGAGTCTTAATCTTTAGGTAGGTGACAAGGGGTCTGCACAGAAGAGATACAGAATATAAGGGGCTCCATGGGGAACAAATCCACAAATCGGGGAAATCTCCTATAATCAGATGGCCCAAAAGTTAGATGAAGTCTGTATTTTAACAAAGGCGCTAACAAACTGGATTTGGTAAAAACCACACACTCAATAAAGTTTCATTTTTCAAAATGATGTTGTCAAGTCAAGCTGCGTTTGGCCAAATTTGGGCTTTTTTATGTAAGATTTTTTGGGGGCATCTGGGGCAACGCTCTAGACATATCATGAACAGCGTCAAAGGATTGAAGGACCCTCCTGAAGGATCGGCCATGGTCTACGGCCCCGCGACAACCGACACGGAGACGCTATAAAGATTTCAAGCGTAGCATCCCCTGCACCGGCAGCCATAAACGCGGGAGAAAAAAAAAAAATAAGAAAACCTAATGAGGGAACCTGGTATTCCTGCCTTCATAAATATCGCGTAACGACCACGACTAAAATGTCAGGGAGGCGAATAAATCCATAGAGTGGGACAGGCGCTACCTTTATGCTGAGCGGCCATAAAAATATATTTACAGACACAGACAGGAAGGAAGAGACAACGTATTTATCATTTCTTTTTTCCACGGAAGGAGATTTTGTTTAAATTTTGCCGGAGCGGAGAAATCTATTGTACCCGAACTGAAATGGCGTCCGGCGACTGGATGTGTGGTATATGGTGGCCCATTGGAGGACGCGATCCTCACCCAGATAGCCCTCGCAGTATTCAGGTCTCCCAATTGCCTACCTGACTATGGTTCTAAATTCAAACTGTAGGTACCATTCCGGTTGGTCGACCCTTCCATCTACCCAATCAGAAGCCCTGGTGGATCACTGTGTGTCCCCTTCCCAGGCTCAAATTTATTGCTCCATCTAAGTGAACTCTCGTCCTTCACGATCGACGCCTCATTGGTCGGAGATAACAGCAGGCGATACTCGTAGTTATCACTTCTCTGTTGTCCTTAAAAACCCCATGTTTTTCCCCAATAAAAGCTACCTGGCTGGCGTGTCCTGCCATTAAAGGTGGTAGGGTTCTTTGGCAGACCTTGCCCGGAGCAGCGCCCTTTACTCCAAGGTCCGGAACGGCTACACACTTGTGACCGGCTACCGTTATGAGATGGCAGTGATGTCCAAGGACCCCTTGGTTGACCTGGTTCCTGCTAAAAGGAACATATTTTGTACACCATTTTTCTTATTACAGTCTTCAGTTCTGGTAACCTTGTCCAGGCTGGTGGGTTTTAGTAGAATGTGATAAACCAAGGTATGTAGCTGAAGAAATCCTTCCAAACGGGGCATCTGTAATATGGTACCCATTGCACTTTACCAAGACAAAGTCTATAGTAGTATTCACGTGGCTTTCCATAAGGTTGGCTATATAACACCATCGAGAAGGTCTTCCCATGTACTTTGAAGACATCTTACCGATGAGGGAGTCTCAGTAAAGCCTTCAAGCTAGACTCCCTAGTACCCCCCTCTTTGACCATTTCCGACATTGGGAGATGTGAATGAATGCCAACATCCCATAGACTCCCACTGACGAAGTCACCCCACCAAGAACTCAAGAGCTCGGAGCCGGATGACCACGAGCATCCGCGGACTTGTCCCGGTAAGAAAGAAATGTCCCAACCACGTATTATAGGCTACATATAAGCGACCCTTTAATGTGGTGATGGAAGCCTAAATGTTGGTATCTCGGGACATGTACCTCCGATTGGCGGCGTATTGAAATATACCTTTTCCGGCTTTCACGTTACCAAGGTGGATTAGTTTGGAAACAATTAGGTCCATACACAAAGCAATTTGCAGGCAGGCAGACTCCTTCAGCCTCCTAAGTGAAGGGCCTTTCAGCGCTGATTTATAACGCTGTCGTCTTCAAGAGCCCAAATAATTAATAGGAGCATGGACTTCTAATTTCAGTGACTTCTAGAGAAAGTGGATTTGCTGTGATTTATGATCGGCAGTGACTTCGCATTTTATCAGTTCATTATTTATGCTGATGACCAATTTCACTGGGTCGTCATCATCTAACTCACGGCTAATCAAAGAGAATTAGGGTTCACTGCATTATTTAGAAGCCGCTAATTCATCTTCGGAACAAGGAACCGGATGAAACCGGAGTTTCTCTTCTCGCGTGGAGAAGAAAGAAAAAAAAGAGAAAAAAATAAGCAAAAGGGAAAAAAAAAAAAATCACAAAAAAAAAAAGTGTAATCAAAGGAGCGTAAAGCGACGTGACAAGTCTACGCTTCCAAAATAACTTCACTAAATAATAATATTGTATCCTAATTGTCTGTTACTGTCACAAGCTGTGGATTTCTCAGAATCGAGGTTTGTTTTTCCCACCAGAAAAAAAAATTCTAAAAAAAAAAAAAAAAAAAGAATTCTGAGATTCTTAATTGGGAGGCTGCTGAAAATGAGTTATTTGTGATGTTGCGATGGCATTCCACCCACTCTTTCAACAATTTTAGAACCCGAATGTTGCGTTAGAATCACCGTTCCTAGTGCTGTTCGATCCCCAAACCCTTCCCATAAATAACTATTTAAGATTTTGGCGCATTTATCATTATTTTGGGGGGGGGGGGGATGACTAATTCTCATGTGACACAAAAGCAGGAGTTGATAGGCTGTCGGAGAAAAAAGTTCTCAGAAGGTCCAGGCAAGTCCCGGTGTAAAATTGAATTCTGCAGGCGTCGGTCGCTCGCCGATGCTCAGTCTTTTTGGAGGACGTACGAGTTCTGCGCATGTGCAGTATGATTGATCAGCTGGTTACCCATGTTTGGAACACATTTAGTCGTCACCAATGAATGTTCCGCACAAGCCGATGCTGTCAAGAGGCGAGGAGCGTGACCCAAGTCTAAAGAGCTTCCATCATTGAGTTCTTGAATACTTGAGGACCAGTGTCACCTGGGGTGTGTTGACTTGTGTTGGGTATCACATTACAGAAATAGTCTGGATTTCCCAATGATATCCAGGCCACCCCATTATAAAGTTGGCCAGGAAACAAGGAGACGAGTATCGACATGACTTCTAACCGGAGTTCTAGATAAACCCACCAGAATTTGTGTGCCCGTCGGTAGAAACCCTGTTCTCGAGGTATCTGGACATTAGTTGAAGGTTCGTTCTCATATCGATGTCTTGTAAGATTAATTGAAATCCTGTGGCCTTGAGTCTCTTCACCATGTCATCTGGTTACGTACCATTTGGCAGGAGAACCCCGTAGCACCTTCTTCTATATCAAGTCACTTGGCTTGTGTGGGGTGAATTAGAATTAGCGTGAGCGGGGGAGTGTCCTGATGAGCATTATGGTCACCTGATCATGGTGTCAACTTTTTTAATGACATACTATTGGGAACCAAGAAAGATTGGTTGTTAGGCCTCTAAAACACAATTTGTCGCCCCTTTTTTTCTTTCACTCTCGCTCTCTCACTCACTCTCACATGCTCTCTTTCCATGCTCTCCCTACCTTTTCCGGGTCTCCTTCCCTCCGCTTCTTGTTTTGGCCCATTTGTCCCAGCTCCCTACAATGTTTTCTCTGCCTGGTGTACTAGTTCCGTGAAAGCAGAGACGCTCACAGACAGCGTGAGAGTGAGTGAGCGTGTGAGTGACAACTCATTTTTTTCTGAATGGGAATATTGCTCCCATCATTCGTCCGACGGGGAACACGCGGTCCACTGCGGGCCACTCAAAGCCCACATAAAGTTTTCTAACGTCTGTTCTCCATGTAACGTGGTGGAAATGTTTTTACTTGCAGCCAAGAAAAGGCTAGGTTTAGAAAAACTCTACTCGCTTCTCTTCCTTCTCCTCTTGGCCAGACGATTTTACAGCAGCGCCATAAAGTGAGTTGACGAACATCGTGCACGTTCAAAAATGAAATAAAATCCTTTCTTGTTTTTTACATTTTCGTGCCATCTCTCGACACCAGCTCAGCTTTCCACTTCTCGTAGAACCTCCGTCAAGCGTTCTAGGTGCCTCAAGAACCTTTGTGGATACACCTCAAAGCCTACAATCCTTATTTACCCAGAAAGCATCAGGATAATCTCAAAACACCCTATAGAGGGGTAGAAGTCATTGAATGGAGAGGTTGTAAGCGTGGAGCAGGGTTCATTTTTTGGACTTTTCTCTCCCCCCCCCATTTCTCCTTCTCTTGCACTTTTCGAGAAGGCCGTCAAAATGTGTCCAATCAGCACCGCGGCTTCTCGGCCGCGCCACGTCTGTGCTTATTAAATAAGAAGTGAAAAGAAAAAAAAAAGATCACCTTCAAGGATATTAATGACGAGCCGCGGGATGAAAGATGCCTGCGAAAACGGCGCGGCATCTGTTTGGCCCCCTCTCCTCTCAGCGTGACGCACCTATTCCTCATACCTAATGATGCTGATCCACTCTGCAAGTTTCACGAACAAATGTGTGTTTAGGCACATTCATCACTCCGAACGAGCAGCCCTGATGGAGCGGCCGCCGGGCGAGCTTCGCTTGGCTCTGCTACGCCGTAGCGAATGATGGATATTGGCAGATTCTTCACCGCCGTCAAATAAATAAATAATCGGGTAATTGGGGTGGGGTGTGTGTGGGGGGCTCACCCTCAAACACCCCCCCAAAAAATGGATATCAAAAAGTTTTCCTTTTAAATTACCCCCCCCCCCGAGAGCCCGAAGGAGGTATGATTACTGGACTGGGTGCCCTGGGTTTATATAGCGCCCCTAGTGGACAGTCTCATTGTAGCATTTTATTATCATTAACCCAAAACTGGAAGGTAAGAGGTTTAGTTTTGGACGTAAGGAAGTTTTTTCTTTACTGAGAGGGTGGTGCATATGTGGAACAGCCTCCCAGCAGAGGTGGTACCGTGAGGGGATTTAAATATGCATGGGATAGGCATATGGCTCCTGAATGGAAGACGAGACCAACGACTGAGTAAAGCTTGAGGACGGGCCGACGGGGGGCCGGTCTGCAGGCAGAATCTACACTTCTGTTCTGGTGCCCCAATAAAAAAAAGGTGACTTGAACCCGGAGCGTCTGATATTACTGCTTGTAAAACGCTGCTGATTAACGTAACACTTAAGGGACGCTGAGACATCGGTCGTCGCTTCGATCGCGTTAATTAACGCTGATCCAGAGGCCGCTATGATTTGATATCAATTTACCGTTTGGTTTCTTTGATTTAGATTCGGGGGAAAGCCGATGTAATAAGTCAGGTGGGATTTTTATTTAAATGGTATGAATCAGGTCAGATCCCCGGCTAGGAACGTCCCGGGGAGTCAATCGGCTGTATTAAAGGGGCGCTCCGGCCATCATATCCGTTTTAATGCATATAATAGCTGCGTGGTCCCTTTAAATTTACATTGCGCCCCCCCCTGAAGATTTTGCAGACCCCCCAATATACATTTGCCCCTTAAAGAGCCATCACTCAGCCTCTGTCTACACCATCGAGTCCTTGTCCCAAAACCGGCGGCCATTGTTCTTGCGCCCCCACCACCATAGTCCAACCTTACGCACCCACTCCTTTAAAAAGATGGCCAGGAATCCGCGGTGGATAGTTCTGTACGACGTATTACCGCATCTCTCGGACCACCAAAAACCGTTAATGCGATAAACCTTATTTTATGTTTTATTGGAGCGTTTTTTTGGGTCGTTTTCCTCTGCCTTCACGCATCCGCTTCGTTATTATTCATTGGCTCCGGCGCACTCGCTAATCTGTCGTATAATTCACTGGCTTTTTACAGGATTTAGTATTCTGGGCCCGGCGCGCGGAATACAAGGGGGGCAGCCGATACGTCGCCAGCCGATGAACAGCTGGGATTGAGACCCCCTCAACCCCCCCCCGGCATATTTTGGATGTATATGAGGTGCATGTAAATGCCGTGGCTTCTGCAACAGGACCGAGTCTGTGTCCGGGTATTGAAGGCGCCCTCACTGTATTACCCTCTACTACTTCTGCTGGGAGGCGGTTCCACGTATCTCCCACCCTCTCTATATCCAAAAGCCATAGATTTACCCCATGCATCTAAGTTTCTGTGTCTCTTTACAGACGGTTAAACCATGCTGATCGTCAGTAGAATTTTGCCATCCGGTTGCATTAATCATCTCTCCATGACACGGTCGCTCGATAGCAACTCGCAGGACAATGCACTCGGAGTTATCGACTCCCACCTCACCGCGCGGTGCGTCTTCCGGCTGAGGGCGATAATTAGACGTCGAAGATACTGAAAAGTGCCAATAGACGTGTCGATAAAAGGATTCTTAGCCTCTAACAACCGGGAGGAATCAATGAAGGCCTCTTTTTTTCACCGTAAAGCCATGAAAATGATAGCTTTCAGAGGTACCAGGTGGTGCCACCTACCCCCCGCAAGGGCAACCATCCAGGTCTCGTCTTCCATATGGAAATCACAAAACCTAAAATTCCACAAGTTTGACTTAATTTTATTACTATAGAAAAGGGACCTCAGGATGACAACGATGTTTTGCTTTATATACCGGGATTAATGCCCCCCCCAATTTATTTCAACCCTGGAAGTCGGCCAACACAGATACACGTTTCCAGGAACAAGGTCAACAGATAATTGGACAACAAAGACAACAACGTACAACACAATTAAGCCCTACGACATAAACGTCTTGTTATGACACAATAACGGTGGGAAAGCAGGACTATTTCAAGACCCGCGAAGGACACGTTGACCTCCTGGACCTACAAGTGGCCATTACCAAGAACACGTAAAGCCGTGACTTTAACATACATCAGCTTGTACACGGCAGTGCGCGGGGGGGGGGGGTGCGTGGAAGAAAATTTCTGTGTAAAGGATGGAAGACGGAAGGGGCAAGAAGAGGTCCATCAGGACTCATGTCTGTGAAAGCTTCACAGGTGAGGACCAAGATTTATGAAGATGGATGCCATGGCCAGCCTCCCCTCGCATTGATAGCCGATCTCCATTAGGGTTGGTTAAAAGGCACTGCTGCAGGGAGGGCCCGGCGGTCCTCTGATTAAAGGCTCTGCCTGGTTAACCTTTCTATGTAAAGAATGATCACTGCTGAGTGACACAAGCACTGCTCATTCCTGGCCATGGATGCAGGGGACCAGCAGGTGTTGCTTAGGGTGGCAGATAAGTAGAACAGCCTCCCAGCAGAAGTGGTAGAGGCTGATACAGTGAGGGAATCTAAACACGCATGGGGTAGGCATATGGCTCCAACGAATTCCCTCGATATAAGCAAAGACGACTCCGGTATCGTTATCCGGTGACTTTTGAAGGCCCTCATGCTAAGCCGGTATAACGGAGGAGGAACCCCCTTATAAATAAAGGAAATTCCAAATTCTAACTCGACAACGGCATCTCGTTCCACAGGGGCATCAGCTCGACCACGGAGAAGAACAGTAAACGTGCGCGTGTTTGTCCTCGTTCCACATCAATCTGAAGTAGCGCCCAAGACTGGCAGGAACCCATATCTACAACAAAAGGGTAAAAGCTTCCAGCGAGCGAGCGTCAGGCTCTCAATCAGAAGTAGAAAGTGCACCGAGGTTATCAGCTGCCTCCTCACCACAGCCCAGACGTCTTCCCCTTTCTCTTAGAGCGTATTTGAACGAAGTGTTTGAATAGCTTTCCGCTCTTTCATCTACCCGGCTCTCGAAGCCCTCAGACTTCAGATGGGATCTGTAACAAAGAAATATGCCTTTCCCCCGGCCTGACAGCCTGGACGTAATTAAAGATTTGCCGTTCCCAACAAACCGGCTTCATAATACATTCTGAAAGGCAGTGTTTACCCTTCAAACAACTCGGCTGCCAGGTGTAAACAGGTGCTCTCCGGATTCTTTTCATACGAGGCTTGCGAAACCTGCGGATATGGACTTCTACCCCCCCCCTCCTCGTTTCTTCTCTTTAGTTGCGGCTCGTACGCCTTTCATGCATTGACACGGAGGGGGGGAAAGTTATCTACCTGATAGGACGTTTAAAAGAGCCGCTGGTATGAAGATTAAAAAAATACATGGGTGTAGCAGGTGTGGCATGCGCGGCTCGGGACAACACGGAACTGTGGAAAGTTGGTCGGCTACGGTGGGGTGTTGGGGTGCCATGATGTCATTTTGACATTGTTGGGCTCCTCCAATGATAGAGGACTTAAAAAAAAAATGAGTATGAATGCCAAGAAGGGTCGCCGCTAAGATGGCTCCTATCTGAGACAAGTTTCTTCAAGTGACAGTAACTTTTTCAAGAGCAATCCATGCGCAAGCAGATTCACTTCACCAACGACATACAACGTTCTAGAGCCTAAGAGTAGTTATTGTGGCTTTTTAGGGCTGTAGAACCCTGCGATACCCTCACAAACCCCAGCAAACCTTCCGAGGTCCTACAAAAGAGGGGCATCAGGGGAAGGAAAAGGGGGGCACACTGGCCATGCTAAGCAGGGACACTTGGTAGGTATGTAGTCCATAAGACC
The DNA here is from genome assembly GCA_029215755.1 of Spea hammondii. Classification (NCBI taxonomy): domain Eukaryota; kingdom Metazoa; phylum Chordata; class Amphibia; order Anura; family Pelobatidae; genus Spea; species Spea hammondii. The sequence goes on from JARDYJ010000006.1 coordinate 6,355,976, forward strand.
TACCTCCACCCCATCGCCTACTCACATACTTTTCTTGATATACGACGGGCAAATATTTAAGCCGCAGGGGTTCGGAAAGCTGCTTGGCAGGATTTCATTTCTGAAAATTCCATTTATTTATTTATTTTTGGTTGATTTGCCGTCATTTCTACGGGGGAACCTGTCACTTCGTTTTGTCAGTCCCTCTGCCTCCTGTCAGCAGCAGCACACGCCGTCAGGATCTTCTTCTTCTGACGGAAAGAAATATTATTTGTAACTTAATCTCTTCCTCAACACCCCCCCCTGCCCCCCCATCCTGGGGAAACGATGCAAATTTTCCCGTCTTATCGTTGTTACGGTGATGTGCGAGTGTCGCGGGTTTGGCCGAGGCTGCGGCGCGTAAGTCTTGCTTCGTTTCCCAAGCCTGGCTGGAGGCCTGCGTTCCTTCATTCCGAGCACATATCCATTTGTCATTTTTACCAGTGCTGTGACAGCACTTCTCCAAGATAAATAACATTATTAATCAGTTCTGATTGTGATGGGCCTGCTTCTTCTAAAAGCCAAAATTACAAGTATGACATTCAGCTATCAACGTCTCTTGATATTTAACATGCGCCATACAAGCGTTACTAATGAGGCCGGAGGGACGGTCTCGATTTAACTCCGCCAGGACTCAAAATGTTCCAGGAGGAACCAAAGCGGTCACTTCTATAAGGACATCGAGGTCACCTTATGAAGCCAAGGAAGAAATATGGCTCGCGTGGCCAAATTAAGGGTTGTTTATCTGTTATTACTAACTCTGCTCGACGATACAACTTCTCAAATATTTTACACAGAATTCCAGCTTCGGAAAAAATATTTCCGCCTTCCCACCAGCAAACAAGAGCGGAATCCAACTAACACGCCTTATCTCTTCAGCAGAAGGACTCCAAAGCTAAGGGAGAAATGTCCCATATCGCTAGAACGCTTGTTTTAAAGAGAACTTGGACACTAAAAGGTGACAAGAAGATTCTTTAGCTGTACCGGGTTTAAGGAGATGTTTGACACCGCCCCGTAACTTTCTTTTGTCTTGTAAACTTGTCCTAAATCTAAATGGAATGATGCCATGTTGACAACTGGGGACTATTTAGGAACAACCTGGCAACACGAGTGTCTTCTTCTGCCATCAAGCTAGAGATTCCCTCAAAGCGCCTCAGATGTTGGCGAAGATCGGGCACTGGTGGGGAAACCAAAACCCACGTGACTCTAGGAGTCCGGAACTTGGTGGGACTGTCCCACCATGGGACCTGAATCAAAGACATGTCTACCAGGTGTCCACGTTCTCCAGGACACTAGGAAAGGAGCTTTGATGGGTCCTAAACCTGAATACCTCTTTGGCAGGTGCATTGTACAGGGGTATGTGCTGCTAGTTCCCACGTTCTGATCTGAGTGTTCCCATGGCTGGCCAGTACACACATAACCTTCACCCAGAACGGGGCTTGTGTCTGGAAACCGTTATTCTGTGAAAATGTCAAATTCCAACACCCCCGACTGCAGTTAAAGTATTTTATTTTCTGTTTACAAAACTCAAGTAGAAACTGAAATCATTTTATTCTTTTTCGTGATTTGAGGTTGGCCAGATCTGGAACGAAACTCCTTTTCTTCTAAAACGTCCGTGGGTGGTATCATGATAGATTTCGCCTTGTGAACGTTAACGTTATGATGAACCGTGCCAAAAAAACAATCTCCTCCAGCTATGGCGGAGATCGGGTTTGGCTTTCGGTGAGTTCTACCTCTTTGTTTTCTTTGGATGGATGACTCCACATCTTCCCCGACGTAAATAAAATTGTTTACGTTGAAAACTAAGTTGGGGGAAACCCGGAAGTGGCACATCTTCAGGATTTGAAATATGGTATTACCCACAATCCTTGTTTCAGGAAAGTCTATAACTCGACATGTCATGTGCTGACAAAATAAACAAAATAAGATCCAGTTCTTTGCCAATAACAACATATCAAGATCCGGACTACTTCTGGAAATGTATGTTCGCCTGACAAAAGAAACTGCATGTCGTTGAAGGTTATGAGTAGCTCCAACCTCGGCCCCTCTCCTACCACTAACTCCACTTGCTTGGTTGTTTCCCACACAATCAAACTCGGCTCTATCCCCTGCTGGACTCCATGAAGTGGAATCCTTGTTTTCCCCAAAAATATTCTTGGATACTTTTTTTTTTATTGTCTTTGGGGTCAAACCCAAGAAGCATCAGTTCAAGTTGATGTTCCTCACCCTTGATGCCTCCAAGCATCGTTGGCGTCCCCCAGTCCCCGGCGCCAACGGCAGATGTATTGTAGAGTCCGCCATGAGCTCTCGATAATCCTATAAAGATCATTTTTAGAATGATCTATTTCCAAAATAAAGAAAACAATAGAAAAATGGTTTTTTTTCCCCTTTTTCCATTGATTCCCAGGCCGGCCGTGTGGGAACATGTACATCTTCGCATCAAAAGCTTAAGCCTTGATGAATATCTCAATCACTGACTGATTCTGTCTACGCTACAGAAGGATTTAAGGACAGACAGGACTATTATAATTAGACGTGCCGACGATTACCGCATGAGCCGCGCTCTCAATTTTTTTAATCTGAAAAATAATCACTCATGCTTACGGCCAGAGCTTTTCATGTCCACCGACGTGAACAAAAAAGTAATCGAGTCTGAATTTGACACTGAAACAAGGAGGCGTGTTGTTTAATTAGTTATCTCTTCCATGATGGAAAAAAAAATTGCCCCACAGATAAGGCCCTTATTTGAGGAGGGGAGGGTACTTCGCAAACCAATCCTATTTCACATAAGGTTACGGCCCTCCAATTATTTCCAAAATACCCAATCCGTGGAAAATAATATTTATATATTAAAAAAAAATATATTATTATTTTCTAGTCGGGGGAGGGGTGGGTGATTCAGAGATTTGGAAGGGGAAAAAAACCTGGGAAAATAGGTATTTATTTATTTATCGAGGTTTTTAAATTAACCTCCTTCTCACTTGCTGGGACGGAACCATTTATAGGGGGGGGGATTCTATCGGGAGAAAGAATGTAAGCAAAAGGAGAATTATAACCGTATCGCAGCAGTCTGTGAACAAATTGTTAGGTTTATTGCCGAAAAAAGTATTTGAAAAAGATGAATTCCAGCTGTTAAATCTGCTCGGCGGAATACTGCCAATTTTTCCTGGGCTTTTGTACATCTGAGAACTTGTTGCAATTAAGGGATTTTCTCTCTTCATAATTCCGTGATTTAGAACGTTATCTTGTGCCGCCGCTCGAGTGGGTGCCGAGCATCCACAAGCGTTTATTCAATTTCTCAAATTTGCCCGGAGCTGATGGGGTTTTGATTCTCCGCCATCATTCGACGTCTTGTTTTAAATAAACGGAGGGTGGGGGGGGTAGAAGCTCCACAAGGGATCCCGAAGCGTCGGTCTGCTGTCAAGTAATTTGCGTCGCCCTGAGAAGAGATATCTTTGGTAAATGGAGTCTGTTGTCTGGTTTCTAAGACCTTCGCGTCCACGTTATTGTATTGGGTTTCCTTGTAAATAAATTATGGGGACGTGGTTTTTTATTTTAAGGCGAACGAAAAAAAACCAACCCCGTGTCTTGGGTCTCGTCGAGATTCTAACACAAGGCTTTTTCCCATGTAAATCAAACTTTGTGGGATTGTAAATACAAAAAAAAAGTTAACACAGAGTTAGTATTGATATAAAATCACTAGCAAAACACAAAAGCCCAAACCTTAAAGGAATAGAGGCGAGCGCGTAGTCTTACACTTGGCTGCTGCCCGACTGGCCAACGTGTCCACCACGACGTTATGGGGATATTTATGGAATTATCCATTCAGGGAGTATACACACAAAATACGTCATGCCGCCTCTGTCCTAGGACATTAAAGATTTTTGGGGGACTGTCCCGGGTAGCTGCCCCAAGGTCCTCATGGGTAGTTTAGGGGACATCCTCTGATCTCTCCCTTGACCGGCCCAGGGACCACCGATCTCCACGTGGCCACCTGGTGGCTTTCTGAAGATAAGCACTACTAGGTAGATAGTTCTTCGGGTATGGTGAGCTTATGGCCACACCCCCAATCACTTCCACAGCAAACCACACCCACTTCCACAGCAAACCACACCCATTCCCATCCACTCATTTCTAGCCGCATCCTCAACGCAGGTACCCAATAGATCTCTAAAATGTTGGGTGGAGCATGCTTTGACCCAAATCCCAGTATCACCCCATGCTTTAGACGGCATTCCCAATTCGGAAAATGTTTGTCCAAGAGAATGAACGCATCCACATAATCGGGACAAAACATTATAGATATTATCATTGTTCTAATGAACATCGAGCAGAGTCAAACAAGTTATTATACAACGATCGTGATGAGGCGCAAATGATGGCTTTAAAGGAGATCGGGGACCTTGCCTTTGTATTAAACAGTGTTTTTGGTGCTCCCGTCAGCCGTAAGGGTTAAAACCTGTGTGTGAAGTGACTCGGAGCATCAGTCAGGCAGAGTCGGTGCCAACGGAGGGGAAAAAAAAAACTAAACCAAACAGGATTTTAATTGCTGATACAACACTCATGACAGATAATATAAAAATAAATACGGAGAGAAGGTTTGCCGGGGATTCATTACTCGGTGAGTGGCGGCTGTTTTGCCGGCTTCAAAGCGCTATGCAAACGCTCCCTTCCCAATTTGTAGGGGATTTTGGAGACGGCGCTGAACGTTGTGTATACAAAGTACAAGGAGATCTTTGCCGTTAATGACAGTTGTTCCGAAAGCAGTGTCGGCATTATGAAGACAGAGCGGAATATTATAACACGAAGACGGCAAGTTTCAGCCTTCACTGCCGCGAACGAACGGCAGAGACAGCAAATAAGAGAAACGGATTGTCCGTAGGACAAAAAGAACGCACATACGTCTTCATAACGCTTCTTCATAAAATCGGACAAGTCCGGTGTAGATCGGTCTCGCTAGTAACCTGGTGGACACAGAGCTCCAAGGTGGAAACGGAACACGCCGTCCACCAAGGCTTGAGCCACGTACATGGAGTTGTGGTGCCCAGATGTGAGAAAGAAGGCGAGACACGAGGTTCCGAGGACGGAATCATGGCCCAATAATAGCGTAGGGAGCCCAGTGTTTCCAGCTGCAGTGCTGGCCAGTGGGGTAAGAGTGTGTATGTATGAGGGTATGGGCAGGGCTGACGAGACAGACGACGGTTCGGCCATTTCTTGGAAGTTCCAGCAGGTACAGGTATTGTATTAATGCAAAGAATCTGAGGAATCATCTGGTTTGTACTCAGTACCAAAAACAATAAAAGGGAATCACAAAACATAAATATAGATAAGGAGCCACAAAAGCCTTCTTATTAGAGGTGAGGAAGCCACAAACCAATGCATGGAGTTGGAGAACATAACTTTTATCCCTGGTCCCAGCTTTGTATTCTGCTTCTCCCCTAGCGCCATCTGGCCAAGAGACACGTTCCTCCTCACATATTAAATATTTTTTTCATCACTATAAATAATGAATTTAAGGCCACGTTCTTCTGCAGTGATTTACAGCAGTACTCCATGCTCACCCGTGGGTGTAATAATTGACAATATCCTAACAAGGACAGCACAAAACACCCCTCCCCCCGCGTCACCATATGCTGCATAGCAAGACGCTGGGCCCATGTGACGTCTCAAAGCAGGAAGCCCGTCTTCTGGATTGACAGACGATAACCTGTATCAAAGAACACATCGAGACCAACATATTGGGCCCCATAAATATTCATTCCTATATACGAGCTGCTGGGCTCATCGGCAGGTGGCCCAACTCATGGAAAGAAATCCTGCCATGATGGTGTGGACAGCCATGTCTGGTTGCATGGAGAGAGGAAACCAGTAACTCCTTATATCCAACAACACGTACGCCAATTACTAATCCAGTGTACAATGCTGTCCACGGAATCTGTAGATAACACTCGAGAAGACTTCTTGGGTCTTACTAAAGAAGCCAAGACCTCAAAGGGATGGGGTTGGGTTTATTCCGAAAAGAACATTACGATTGTAAATACATAATCACAGTAGGTAAAGGAGAAACATCAGTGACAAGAACATGAGTTTTAACCACAAACTCTTGTATGGTGTAGTGGGTACATGAGATCTTTAGACTAACCTATTTAAGAAGACATTGAAGCTGTGATTTTGACTGATCTTTGGTCACGGAGACATTAAGATATATTAAGACTTAGCCCAAAATTGGAGTATTGATAACAATATTATGCCATCATGAAACCCAATGAAATGTTCAATCAAAATCCGTTAAATGGCCCCCGATCGACGAGGTCGCAATGAGAAAATCTCATCTTGTTGGATGTCGTTGGGGGTTATTAAAGAAAAGTGCTTTATAAGTGGTCTTATCACCATGGTGATTGCATTGCTTCCTATAAACCCATCTTCGAGACCAAAAATCAACACCCCCCCCAATGAGCCCGTAATAAAACGTAGTCCCACAAACAAAAAGATTCTCCAGGATGGGAACCCAACATTCCCAACCCAAGTAATATATTCCCCCTCACCCCCCCCCAACCCGAGCGAAACGGGGCAAAATAAAATAAATTGTTGTGAAAAAAGCAATGTTTGGCAGCGCATCTTTCATCTCGAGCCGGAGAACTTCCTCCTCCGTCCGCGGAAGTAAAAACCTCAGGCACATGATTAATTATTAGCATTTGCACTCAATTTGTTTGCTTTAATAAAGCCAACCATTTAGGCAAATAAACACTGATTTATATAAATATATATAAATATATAAATATCGCCTAATGAAATAGCCAACCAGTAACTTGTAAAAAACAAAAATAGGATTAATGGGTCACGGCGTACGGAGGATAAAGTATCGGGCTAGGCGGACGCATTAAGCAATTACCATTCGCGGCTCTTTGATATTCCGGGGTAATATTTCTCTTAGCGTTAGACTTCATTAACCTTAAGATAATCGCAGATAAATTTAGCTTTTTTATTATTTTTATTTTTTTATTTTTTTTTTAAGAGGGAGCGGAAGAAAAAAAAACAAAAAAAAATAAAATAAAATAATAAAAAAAGAGGCCCCGAAATAAATGACGTTTATTAAAGCCCTCGATGTGTTTATAAAAACAAGGCGTGATATAACGCGAGCGCGCAGATCTCCTCATCTTTATCCCAGACATCTAGGGCGTCGTAAATAAAATATCACAAGGCACGTGTTGGAAATTCATTACGGTAATAGCCCATGTATATGATCGGTTTCATTATCGCGCTCCGATCCGAGCCCCCCCTCCCCTCCCCCGAACGAGCCGCTAACCCATCCGAGCCGAGGGAAAGCCATTTACAAGACGGAATACGCGACGAGCGCGTTTTATTCTCCCTCGTTTTCTCTTATCTGTCCAATCCTCGACTTTCCGAATTAATTTTTACTTTTAAACCTTCAGCGAGCTGATTAGACGCTCGGAGAAATACGTCGGAGGGGAGTGGGGGGGGGGTCGTCGCGACGGCCCGCCAGTCGTAGACGAACATGAATGGTGGCCCAAAGCTTTTGCCCCGTGTTATTTCATTATCACGCGTTCGTGGGTCGGCCTCCTATATAGACAGCTCGGCAAATTATTTAAACAACAGAAATCATTTATCTGGGGTACGATTAGCCACTTGTAAAAATTGAAGTAACAAGCGAAGACGCGCAAGGATCGCGCCGTCGGAATTACGCATGATCATTTACGCCGCGCGGTTTCTGACTCGCGGCAACGGGGGGGGTAAGAAATGAATTCCTTTGGTTCTTGAGGAAGACAGAAATGTTTCTTTTTAACGAAAAGCGAGAAAAATTGAAGCCGAACAAAGTCTAAGGGGGGTCCAGCGAATAAAGCAGCAGTGGAAGGAGACTTGATTGGAGAAGACGTAGATGATGTTGACCCAGTGGGCCAGCAAGAAAAAATAAAGCAAACTGGGAGGACATCACGCTCAATGCTCGCTGTCCCCATAAAAGTAACGCAGAAAGGATCCAGTCTGGGTGCAGAAAAAACTTGCTACGTTAGACACCCCCCTAGTGGCCATACGTGGACAAAGCTCAGGTGTAAATCAGAGTAGACTGTGGTTAATCGCCTCCCCGCTTGCCCTCCCCTGCGTGTAAATCCAGTACCCAGAGTGTCCCTGGCCGGGGATAGGTCTCGCCCCAGCAGGGGGTACGTTTTGCATCTCTCTCTCCATTTAGAAAACATGCCCTCAGCCCAATCAGGAAAACGAAGCTTGTTCCGGGGAGGGCTAGTTCATCTTAACGCATCAGGAAGGCTCCATACGGCAGAGGGAATCAATCACAGCCGCATAAAGCAACATCCGACTAGTTAATCAAACAAATAGGGACATGCAACACATACCGACGCTATAAATATTGACAAGTAGCTAGTTCCGTCACAAAAGCGCTCAATACTTCACTCTTCAAGTGCAGCTTTTTATATCGGTCCCTTAGAAACCCTCCGAATCCTCCAATAAATTTCTGCCGCTGATTCACTTTGCCTTCCACCCTTCAGCCATATCCTTCGGCAGCTGTCAGAGCCGGCGCGGGTAATATATGTCCTGAGCGCGGCGAACAGCTGTAAGCATTCTCCATGCTGCTCCCCGTACCCTGTCCTGCATAAAATAATACATCAAGATTAATTGATTTGCCATCACTCTTGCAGAAGAGAAAATTAATTTTCGTGTAGCTGTGTTTTCAATCTTCTAGTCAGACGTCAACCCCCACCCCCCCTTTTGCCTATCCCCCCCCCTTACGGCAGAATATGGAGCGCGGATCTTGGCAGGACTTCATTTTTCATGGGCGAGGGCAGCGTGGCGTTCTCAGAGGAACGTGGTTGGCCTTCAACGCTTGGGTTTTCCCCATGCCGGTGTGACATAAAGGGTTAACTCAGCGACTGGCAGATATGAGAGAAGCACAGGATCAGAGTCCATAGGGTCTTGATGCGTTTAGAAGCTACGCTCCAAGTGGTTAGAACGTCGAGAAAAGGATGTCCCCAACATTCCACCGAAGGTATCTATAAGGAACCTTGTGCCCTTGGCTCAATCTCCAAAAGGTTGGGCTTTTAGAACCGACGCGTCTCAGAAATTTCCAGTAGAGCCTCGGCAGAAATGGTTTTCAATCAGAATCGAATCCACGGGGGGAGGCCTTGAAGGGTTATTTATTTTCAGAAGGTTATGTGCCGCTGACCGGACTCGAGAATGGACAAAAAAACATGGCGGTCACGGAGAACAAAAACATGGCGGTCAACACCGGGCAGCAAAGGTTCTAGAGACCTTCTAGAATTCTAAAAATGATCTTAATGACAAGACCTTTCCAGATTCCAATTATTTGCCTAAAAAATAAATAAAATCAGAAGGATTTTTTTTTTTATATTTATGAACCCAAGACGTGGGACTCTTCGGGACTAATAAATGTGGACGAAACGCTAACCATGAATCACACGGAACCGTTGGGCCGGTTAACGTGACAACCTGAAAACGTAATTATGGCCAGAATACTGAAACAGATAAACAATTTGGAGTTCTGGTGTAGACCTTCAGCTCGTCCCACCGCCGCCATGACGCCCTCCGTCGAGACTTTGTGCCCTATCGTCGTGGAAACTAATCCAAGGTCTACGTTTTGCCGACTCGGCTAAAAACTTTTTGCCGAGGGAAGGTTTAGCTGCCGCCGAGGGCTTCTCTCTCTCTCCTCCGCGCCTGCCGATCGTCTTCTTGGGCTCGAGGATCTTCTAATTATTGTTAGAGTCCTAATTAGCATTTAGTCTAACATTACGACGACGGCGGCGGCAGCGAGGAATATCGTGCCGCTTCTCTAATAAACCATATTCACAGTAGGCGGCCAACTGCTAAAGCGTGCAACGAGAATTAATCGCACGGCACGCCGATGCTAAATCCTGCGGCCCCTGCTGTGTGTGTTTAATAATTTTTCACTCCTGCCAGATTGTTTCTATCAAGACGCAAATCCCCAGACCCTAATCAAGCGCCCCATCCCCATCAATACATGCGCCGGGGACCGGAGTGCCGAAAATCATCTGCAATTTGGTAAAAAAAACTGCTTTGTTGCATTATTAGGCCGGTGACCCGAGAGGTAACAGGTAAATAGCTTCTGAAATACGTGCGCGCCCCCATGCAAATTAGAGATTAGAGCCGTTATCCGCTGCCCCCTCGCGGCAATTACCTCCCGATCCAACGGGGAGGCAGAGTAACGGAAGCCATCATTACGAGCGAGGACGATGACTTTGACGCACGCTTATACATATATATATATATACATAAATTTGGACCTCGGCGCGCCAAGAGAACCCCCCCCCCTGCTACAGAGCGAAACAGGAAGAAAGAGAAGGCCAAGCAGAGACGATCAATCACCTCTGGAAGGAAATGTGAAGAATATGTGGTTTCCAGCCCCGTATTAAATGCCGCGTGCGTGGATTTTATCGCTTTTCCGATAAGCCTCGGTCAAACCTAATTTTGGACGTTTTTATGGGGGATAATTATGACGCCGCAGTCTATTCTTGCAGACGCGACACGTGTAGATTTTGACCTTAGCCTCCTACCCCCCCCCTGTCCTTCTTGGAAGGTCCTGATGGCACCGGTGATCACTTTATTGTATGGTTACCTGCATTACCCTGGCCACCGTGTGGGGTGCCACTACTTGGCCCGGCATTGTAAAATGGGGCATTGTCTCCATTTTTGTTACTGATTTATATAGCACCACACCATCAAGGAGGAAAGAGGGGCATCAGGCGAAGAAAGAGGGGCATCAGGGGAGGAAAGAGGCTCACAGGGGTTTGGAGGTCAAAGAGGGGCTGGCCATACTAAGCCAGGCCATTTGGGAGGAAAGCTCTTTCTCTAATTCCTCACCCCGACTTGTGTTGCTTCCAGCTTATGATGTCCTCCACACGCAGGGAGTGGAACTTCCCCTTTAAAATGTTATTGCCGACTGCGTTCCGACGGCCTCGATCACAATAAAAACCCAGGCAAGTGTTTTTTTTTTTCCTTTAGACCATTAGGCAGGATTCCCATGTTTTCGTGTTTATAAATGATATTCCCATCCCCACCGTGCATGGAAAGCTTTAATTGCACGATGTGTACTTTATGGTTGGCGCCTGGGGTCACAGCAGGTTCTGCGTTGTTTAAGCCCGATTCCGAGTTAATTATCCCTTAATTAAACTCATTTAAACGGATGAGATCTGTGGCGTATGGTACTTTCAAACTCTTACTAACAGGGGTCGAGTTATTAGACAAACAGCATTTGGAATCGTCGGAGAAGCTCTGGTCTCTAACCTCTCCGGTTTAATGATTCTTCTATCGCTTGTAAGAAAGTGCTGGGGAGACATAAAAACTCTGCTAAGTCATTAGAGAAATCACGCAGGAAACAAGCGATTTCAGAAAAGGAAGTGAAAATTGCCAAAGACATCATTTTGGGGTAAAAAGTCTGAGGTTTTCTGGACCCATGGTGGAGATTGGAGCCCGGGGAGATCAGCTTCAGTCATCTCCATGTTCTTTGGACACCTTTAGACTCCCAACTGCACCTAGCCAACCAAGTACCCTGTTACCCCAGAGTAGCCCCGATACTTCTCAGATCACTTATGGAGTAGAAGCAGAGACCTCCAGCCTCCATAGTGGGAAAGATTGCCGATATAGTGACCATGCTCCTGCCCATTACTCCGAACTGGGTCCCAGTAACTTGGTGCAGGCAGTCTTTAGTTACTGGAGTGAGAAAATGAGACCTCTCTGGCTACCGTCGCTCAAAACAGGAAGCATACTTAAGTATGCCTTCTGCACCTGCTCAGTAAGCACTCCCTCGAGTGGGAGCTAAGCTTCTAATTAAATCAATGAGAGTGGAAGAAGCCAACAAGAAGTCTCATCGGTGGACTCCAATATACGTTTAGACTGTTTCTTTAAGGCGATAGCTTGGAGCATATAATGGACCCAGCTCTATCACAGCCGTGAAACGCACTCCCACACATCACGATGGCTTACATCCCATTCAAGGAGACCTTTGTACATTCAGAAACTCGCAAGTCAAGGATGTCCCATTAAGTGCAAGTATCGCATTACTGATCTTTTTTTACTAAAATGGCCCAAGTAAAAAGGTAACTAGAGAGCGTTGCCTGGAAACGCGGCGCAATTTCCACTGTCACAGGAAATTTGCTGACAAATTCCACAAGACGACTTGACAGGGAATCGGCGGAACCGGAACGCTGAGGTTGGCGGAGCACAATTTGTGTATAACAGCTCGCATACCGATTGCAAGAAACTGACGACAGGTTGTCGACAAAACTCAGAAGAATCTCCATTGTCTTCTGGGAGATGTCTCTCTCTCTCATTTTTTTTTGACCGCGTATGAATGATGAGCCTTCCCAGGCACGTGCAAATAAAAACTGTTACTTGAAAGAACTGAGTATGTGTCTATTCATCACCCGTTAGATTTGATTTGTGTTACTCTTCTGCCATTCTGGGAGAGAGGTCCTCTCCTGATTAATGATGGACCCATCACGACACTGCTTCTGCTCTTATAATCTGACGTTATCAGATTCCTCCAGCCGGCCATGAGACTGATGCACTAAATAAGCACGTCCCTGGATATACCTCGTTCCATCTGAAAGGAACACTCGGGAGATAGCGGATTAAGTCCGGGGCAGGAGGTCAAGCTTTGGTAATTTGCAGGTTTCTTCTGTGCTTCAGGGTTCCTGGAGGAGCCAGGGGGTTTTGGGAGTTTTTATTGAGTGCGGTGGAGGCATTTAAAACCAATAATAAACGTGGCATGGATACACCCAGCACGCGTCATTCTGTTGTATTTTATATGATCTAATGTACAAATTCTCACATATGGCCCATAAGTTTCACCAAGAATGAACATAAATAGGGATTTCTTAAGCGGCGTGGTTCTCTGCCACATCCTGCTCAATCTCTCTAACAGTCCTGCTTAGAAATACCAAGAACTGGCCCAATCCCCCATCTATAAGGGGTAAAAATGAGGGGCTCCCAGGTCACCTCACTGGGAAAAGAGGTGTTTCCACCAAGTGCGCAGATCCACCAAGCCTATAAGACACGCCGCCACATTAACTTCAGCTGCCGGCAGCAAGGGTCAAAGGACAAGCCGTATTAATCCTAGGGCTACGTCACAGCAGGGCCACCAGTTGTCCCCTCCGAGCCATCATCCTTATTGCTGGACGTGGAGTATGACATCACATCCCGGTGCTCCACTTTTTAAGACCAGACAGAAGGAAACTATGGAGGACAGTGATGAGTTGGTACTGCCCTCCATGCTCTTAATGGGCCGGTTGGGGAGGTCAGTGATCCCCCCTTTTAATTGGCTCATTAAACAGTGGCACTACCCAATAGGGCACCTGGCTCCATATTATGTGGAAGAGGGGCTACCCCCCCCCGGACCTGCCATCCTAGGCCACCTTCTGAACGAGCCACCTTCCAGTGCTTCCGCTGCCCAATATAAACAATAAATAATAGTAATTATTATTATTATTTTACTAAATAATCAAAAGCTCCCATCGTTCCTCTTCTTCACCGACTGCAACATGAGCTACAATGCCCCGTAATGAGATAATCGCCGACGCACCAGAAATAAATATCTCCCCACATTCCTTTCTTTTCATCGTTTCTGAGGTCAAAATCTCTTTTTTATTGTGACGCTAATGGGAAATTGATTGTTTTTTTATCAATAACGTTTCAGCCCAAATAGCAGGATTTGCTTGGATTATCCCGGAAAACACATCGCCTGTCAATCCCAGTTTCTCGTATTCGGTGGAACAAGCGGGCGTTGTTAACCAGACACCGTCCCTCCCGTACCCTGCCTGGGTTGGTTATAATCTGCCACCTATTGGGGCAATTAACTAAACCGCTTCCACCCAATCATATCACTTTAATTGGGCAGCCATTGTAGGGTGCTCGGACCACGATTGTAGAATTCTCAGACCCCACCAAGATACGACCAGATCTAGGATATGACCCTTGGCGTGGTTGAAAGACTGAAAAAACGGGAGATCTGAGGACCAATAAGGACTTTATAGTCCTTTTTTTAACCATTTAAAGAATTCCATTAAAATATTTAAGGAGAAGCTGCAGCTCCACAGCTGTAGCTCCCTGCTTTCGCCATAGTCCGACAATTCTCCCAACTTAAAGTGGGGGTGAAAGCAGCCCATCATTGGCAGGAAAGTGCTGCCTGTCAAACTGATGGAAGGCTTTACGCGCATGCGGGGGTCTCGTAAGACCCCCCCCCCGCCTCAATGTTCACAGACCCGGCCCTGGAGCTGATTGGCAACATTTAGATGGAGGGTGGGGGAAAAGGGGGAAAATGCATTTGAAGGGTAAAAATTTAAAGGGACCACGCAGCTATCCAATGCATTAAAGTGGACATTATGGCTGCCGTGGCCCTTTAAATACAAGCAATGGAGGAAACCAGCTTTTAGTATCGTAAATGTTATAAATATTGAAATGCAAGCTCTTCCGCCGTGTAATTATAAGCTTTTACTCCCCCCCCCCACAAAAAAATAACAAAGAATAAATTGGGAGCTTAATCCATTTCTGAGAATAATTTCCCTGGATTCCGGGGCATTAAGCAGAATCCCCGCCGTTAGCCGCTAAGTAAGTATTTATTTATACCCGCGGAAGCCGCCATAAATAACGCAGAGTCCCCGATAAACCGGGAGGCTCTGTCTTATTAAAATACTTTGTCTTGTTTTTTTTATTGATTTACCATTCAGACCTGGCTGTCTCGGTATGTAAAAGTCATCAGGCCCTCGAGCCAACGAGCGCCTTCACGTTAATTGCTTTGGACCCTGACTTCCCCCCCCCCCACCACCACCCTTCCCGTCGTCCATGGATGCCCGCTAAGCGGTGGACCGGCCGTGATTAATGGCGCCTTCAGACACGGGACAGAAGCCGCTAACGTATTGGCAGGTCCTGCCACAGATCAAGGGGGGGTATTGATTACCCACCCCCCTCAAACGAGACGGTTAACTGTTTAGCGGATCGAGCGTCCGGAACGCGGCTTGGGTCGGGTGAATCCAGATCATTCGAGTTCCCCGGTTATGAGATCATTTGGGATCTTCTTCCATAAAAAATGAAGAAGGAACGTCAGCCGTGAAGCTCCTCGTTTGGAGATGTAATGGTCATGGTCAAAAAAATTTTTAAAACTACCCAACGCTACTAATAATTTAGAATAGAACAGAAGAAAACTCTTGAAATTGCCCTAAATATACTCGTCGAACGCGGATAATGGCCTGGAACTCCTAGGGGTGAAGATAATGGGTGAAGGCCTCAAAAAGCCAACCGGGCTTAGAATTAAGAGTCCTCTCTCGTCGGGTGGCATCTCGGACCCCCAGCCCTCCCTCTGGCCCCCTGAAGGATTCTAAGCGCCGGCGGGGTTTTTTTTTGCCAACATCCGTTGCTAGGAAGATGTATGCAAAGAGCTTGGAATCCCCACAGAGCGGGTGATATATAGGAATCCCTTTATTGCAACAATAAAACGTAGTGACATTTCAATAATTCGGCAAATAGCCTTCCGGCATCAATCTTCCGAATTAGGAGGGAAATTAAGCCGTAAATTAAGAGGGAGGTGCGAGTCCGGGGCGTAGGGGGAGACGTCGAAGGGGATGGGGAGGAAAAAAACAAGGAGCCTACTGGAGAAAGGCCAGCTCTCTCTCTCTCTTCGGAGAGGTCTCTCGACGAGCCCCTCCTCGACGCAAGAAAAATACCCAACGTGACGAGCGGAGGAACAAAACGTAAGAGCTTACAATCAAACTGGCAGCCACGATTAGACGGTGGTGGAAGGTGCTTGGGATGGCAGCCATGATTACTGATGGCCACCAACCCGGTAAGATACTGAGGTGAGGGCTTGAGAGGTACGTCATGTGTTGCCAAGATGACCGTGTTCCCGAGACAGTTGGCACTTTAATGGGATTTTCCCATAAATAAATCCCTCTGCAGTTTTACCTACTTTCACATATAATATAACTAAGAAAAAATAGTGATTTTTATTGGTAGGTATAAATGGCCGCCCCATCGTCTTGCGTGACACCCCCCGCCACCTTACCGACTGTATGTTCCTTGGACCAGGGCCCTCCACGCACTACTTTTGACGGTGGCCCATTTGTACAGCGCTGCAGAATATTACGGCGCTATATAATAACACGATAAAGTAATCTGCTGGTCTACCATCGTTACCTGGAGGGCCGCCGTCGTGCCGAGGACTCATTAAGCCCGTCGGACAAGCATAAAAGTACTTGGACAGCGATACCCGCCGCTCGTAAATTTCAGAAAAGAGACTGTTAGAGAGAAAATCCATATCGCTTATATCGCTCGTGTCTCGCACCTTAAAGCCGGGCCGCTAATGAACCCGCGGTAATGTACTGAATAGAAGAAGCCACACAAGGAGTACAGACGGACGTCCGTGGCTAAAAACTTCTTACAGATAGTCCTGACCCGCTGCGTCTCCTAGTTTTGCCTGCGTTCTCTTTTTTTTTTAATTACCCGGCGGTAAAAATAACGGACAGCCGTAATAAATCTCCGGCCCTGCTGGTTGGCGGTGCTTCTAAAGAGGGATTATAAACCTGCAATCAATATCACAAGCTCATAAATGATCTGTGAAGCCTTAGGAGAAAAAAAAAACTATTTACTACAGAATTATCGTTTCTGCTGTTGCCCTCCGCCGCAGATAAGCCAAAATAGTTGTTTTTTTTACATGAAAAAAAGTCCTAAATTATTTCTCAAATTTGAAAAGGCTGGGGAAAGCGATTCCGTGCTGCACTCTTCACTTCCTGCTCATGAAGTGCTGCTTAGACCAAGCAGGATGTCAGGGGCGCAGCACGGAATCGCTCCCCCCCACACACACACAAGCTAAAAATAAACAAGCCTGTAGAAATTTGAGGCAAAAAAATGGGGATTTTCGGCATCCTGTGTGATTCTTTAAATATATTTACACAGGGTGCCAAAATGCTCATTGTTTTCCACAAATTTCCCCACTCTTGTTTATTTTTGGCATGCCGGGGGAACTAATTCCATGCCGTACCAGTCACTTTCTTTTGGCTGTTTCCAGCACTTCCTGAGCAGGAAGTGAGGCGTGAAGCTTGAAACTGCTTCCCCAAGCATGCTATCAAATAAACAAGCTAGCGTTATATATTTTAGGTAATGCATATATATTACATGTCCATATCTTACTGGAACGTCTGGTTTTGTCAGAATTCTGTAACTTATCAGGAAAGAAGCCCCAGCCGGTAAATATGACGAGAGCGGCGACACAGCTGATTACACACATGACAGAGACACGATCCAATCTCCCTCTTATTTCTCATGATCGCATCTCGCTGCCCCTCCAAGGTCACACAAAAGACAATCACAGTTTGTGCGCGGCTCCCATTCATTACACGGGAGACGAGCGTGCTCTCGGGTTACACGCAGACGGCCAGCCGGGGCATGGCGACAGAGTCCTCCCCGCGTCGGCTATACCCACAGGGCCTGAAATTCCTGCCTTCCTTCTGCGTGTTACATGGTAACAGTCCGCCGGTGCCGCGCACCTCCATAAATATCCTGCCCGACAGATTCAAACTCAGAAGGAGCCAATAAATAAAAGCGTGAAGGAGGTCCGTGCCACGCGCATTCAGGGCGAATAATCGGATCCGTGATCCCAGCGCTTGCCATGATCGTTACCAGTGGCGCAAAAATAAAAACCCATATATATGTAATGCGTGTTACACGCAGACACGTTAACGAGCTTCAGTAAACAATTATCAAGAGAGCGCTCTCTGTGACTTGGTGAATAAACCAATTGTCAGAAGTCTACCTCCTGGCCCAATCACCCGCCGGGTCTGTCTTCACCGGGTCGGTTGTCAACGTCCACCTGGAATTATTGTTCCCGAGAGCAGGATCTTTAACTATGGCTGGACTCCGCCGACAAGTATTTGGCTCTGATCAAACTCCGACGACCCTGACCTTCGACAAGTATTTGGCTCTGATCGAACTCCGCCGACACTGACCTTCGACTAGTATCTGGCTCTGATCGAACTCTGCTGACCCTGACCTTCAACTAGTATCTGGCTCTGATCGAACTCTGCTGACCCTGACCTTTGACTAGTTCTTGGCTACGTTTGAACGCCATCTACCTGGCTCTATGGTTATTACTTGGCTACGATTGTACTCTGCCTGCCCTGAACTTTAGCTAGTATTTGGCTACAATTGAACTACGCCTACATGGACCTTTGGCTATGATTCAACTCTGCCCGCCCTGACCTTTGGTCTGTATAAGGAACCTTTAGCTTTATTTTTAGGGTGAAGCAGAAGTCCTGGCACTAATGTCCCCTCGAGGGTCAGCCAAATGGAGCCCAATCGTCCCCAAGTTATACTCCAGAAGGAGTTGACCAACATATGGGTCTACTAGTCCGAAGCATCCCATACTTCTTACCCGGGGTCCTTTATGGTCTGGGATCCGCCATGACGAAAGCGCATCGACTTGTAACGATCGGTCACAGCAAACCAGGGACTCATGGTATGAGCGAGTCCGGAGACTACTGGTTCTCCAGGCCACCATAGTCCGTCTCGGGGGAGCGGGAGCTAGGCACACCCTATTCCCTTCTTACCGCCTAGAGATTTAAGGTATCTGGAGTTAGCCCGCCCATTATATGAGGCTAGCTCCACCCATCACTAAGCCACTCCCCCAAAGTGGGAGAGATCCGGGTAGCCTTCAAGGAACGGGAATAAGACAACTAATTCCTTCTCAAACCCCCATCAGGAAAAAGCCATGAGCCGTGACTTCTCTAGCCCCAGAATGCCTGTATTTCGTGGTGTGATTAGGAAACAATATAAACGCGCTGCGATCAAAACCCGCGCTGGGGAAAGCTTAATGGGGTTTGAAATATCGATTTTCAATTTCCCGAGTTTAAATATGAAACCTATAAAAGAATTCATTTAAAGAGACCCGAATCAGTACATTTAATCAGGAATTAAGTGATTGATTATTATCCTGACTATTAGAGAGAGAAAAAAAATTGTTAAAATAAAATTCACAGCAAAAATTTCCATAAATATTTATTAAAAAAAACACTTCAAGCTTTGCTTTGTAAAAAAACGGGGAGGAAAAAAAATAAATAAGTAACCAGAAACTATGCACGTCTATCAATCAAAAGCTCCCCATTTATCTATCTCACCAAAGTATGTGAATAGCACAGTGTAAAAAGACATAAATTCGAAGTTTATGTTCTGTAAAGAACAAATACGGAAAAAATGCATCAAAATAATGAAAGATTGTTTATGTATTCTGGCATGAAGTGAGGACGTGTTATGAGTCTGAGAGAGAAGGTGGTGGTGGGGGGGTGATAGCGCAAGCCTCGTTCATGATAGATAGACATGGATGACACTTCTGTATCCATTCTGCATGGTACAACAGTTGCGGCGTTCTGCTGCCGCCGACAGCGCAATAAATCAAGGTCTGCCGGTGCTGTATCTACAGCTTATTACATTCAAGATGACAAATAAATAATAACTCGTGTCACGGCGGCCCCTTTTGGCTCGGAGATTCAGCCTGGAACCTCCAGCTTCATCTCTGTCGATCTTAAGTGAAAACTCAGCCGCGTAAGGCGAAGAGGCCCCCCCCCTGGTCTTTTTTCGGAGGCAAGCGGAGAGATGGAGGATCGGATGGACAGGTTAGAAGGTTGGGGGAAAATGTTTTTGGGGGGAAGAAGGTCCCGAGGAACTTTCATGGTCTGGTGTCCACGGGTCAACCCACAAGGGGGTCCTCCTGGTTGACCTTGAGAGGTTTTGTCCCGGACGCCGTTTCTGGAACGGAAAACTTTTCAAACATCCAAATTTTGGGAAATTTTCCAAGAACCTTCCAAGGTTCCTCAAAAACATCGAAGGTTAAAGAGCAACGAGGCGAGACTGGAGATGTCGATGTTTGTCCCCCGGGCACTTTTTGTGAGTTTTCAATGAAGTATGATAGTATTTTCTAAGATTTCCCCCCCTCCCAAATTTTTTTTTTTTTAAAAATTAGAATCCGTGAAGACATTTGAGACATTGTGGTTTGCGTCAGGTACGACGGGGTTACACTTTTTGTAAATAGTCAATTAAAAAAAAAATAAAAAAATTGTATTTGAGAATCACAAAATTAATTGAGATTCGAGACGCCTTTGTTGGCGCCGGGTCTGATGGAAAGTTCCCGCTTTTTATTTTTACTCACCCGAAACATCCATTTTAAATACATATTTCATTTTCGAAACTTTTTCTGTATAGCGTGAAACTTTTAGTTATAGCTAAAAAAAAATGGGGGGTTTTTCTTAAAAAAAGAAAAAGTTTGGGCAAAATACGAAAAAAAAAAAGGGAATTCAGCGGAGAGCGGCGAGCTATAAGGTTTCACTGCCGGAGGGTACCCACGCCGTTGCGTTATGATCTCCTGACGGCACGAGGGGGGATAAAGCTTTTCTAGTCTTTTTTTTCTTTTATGTTTTAATATCGAGCCTCCTGGAAGCCATAATCAATAAATCTTCCACGCCGTCTCTTCTCCTTGCCTCGTCTCCTCTGGTGGTTTGCATCCATCCGTCGGCACAAACGTGCAGCTATCGGCTCAAACCACTTATCGTTAGATGTTACAAAGCAGGAAAAAAATAAAAATAAATAATAATAAAAATACACAAATAATAAAATAAATTAAATAAAAAAAATAATAATAAAAAATAAAATAAATAAAAATATAAAACGGGGCCGCCATCTTAAACGTAAGCCACGGAGGATATGCTCGCCCGCCCGGGGGAGTCAATTTCGAGCTGATCTGTTCCTACGCCAGAGACACGTTTCTTTAAAATAAATAAATAAAGAAATAAAATAAAAAAATACATAAATAAGTTTTAAAAATTGCCCGTGTGTGGCGTGTAGGGATATACGATTAACCCTTCGATGCCAGCAGCACGGCGAGGCGGGCTTAACATTTCTTCAGCTGCCTTTCCACCTGCCATTCCTAAATATTTCATGGCCGTATTTCATCCTGACATTTGCGGATGACTAAAGTGTTACAAAAGGAAATAAAATGCTGATTGAAGAGTTTGCCGTCATAAAGGTTACTGAATTGTAAATGGCCCTTTGATTCCGACGGTTAATGGGGACCCAGCTGTAAACAGCGTGAAGTATGTGACGGGGAGGTCTGCTCGGTTCCTTCAGGAGCCATTTAGACATTGATCACCGGATCACCAAGCCGTGTTTAATTGCAAGCTGTATATCACGGGGATCCGCGCTAAGCAGAGAGACACTCATTATTATTCCGCTGTGTGGTGAGCGCTGCCGGCCTTAACTGGCTTGTAGCGGGGGCATGGGGCTCTCTGCTGGTGGGTGACAACAGCGCCTGCGCTGAGACAACAGCTCCCACCTCGAGACAACAGCGCCCACCGAGACAACAGCGTCCACCCCAAGACAACATCGCCCACATCGAGACAACAGCACCCACCGAGACAACAGCACCCACCGAGACAACAGCACCCACCTCGAGACAACAGTGCCCTCCGAGACAACAGTGCCCACCCCAAGACAACAGCGCCCACCTCGAGACAACAGCGCCCACCTCGAGACAACAGCGCCCACCGAGACAACAGCGTCCACCCCAAGACAACAGCGCCCACATCGAGACAACAGCACCCACCTCGAGACAACAGCACCCACCCCCGAGACAACAATACCCTCAGAGAGAACAGCACCCACCTCGAGACAACTGCGCTCACCGAGATACCACCGCCCACGTCAAGAAAACAGTGCCCACCGAGACAACAGCCCCCGAGACAACAGCACTCACGTCAAGACAACAGAGCCCACCTTGAGACAACAGCGCCCACCAAGAGACAACAGCGCCCAGCTCCAGACAACAGTACTGAGTTGCAGACAATGGCACCCTGCTCTCGATAGCAGCACCCAGTGATAGACATTATCACCCAGTGATAGACAGTGGCACCCAACCCCAAACAATGGCACCCAGCTCCAGACAGACGCACCCAACGGTCCCCAGCCCAAGACAACAGCATCCAACCCCAGTGGACAGTGGCATCAAGGTCCTAGGTAATAACACCGGACCACTGCCCTATCACAGCTAGAGACCACCGTAGCACCCAGCTCAGGGCAACAGCACCCACATGGAGCCATTAACACCCAGCTTCAATCAATGGGGCCCAGGCCCCCGAAACAGCACCAAAAGAAATTCCCAAAATAATTAAATTAATAATTATAGCGTGTATTTGAGTATAACCCTTGTGATGGAGACTTAATGCCAAATAACCTAATAATTAAAAAAATGCTGGCAACCCACCCCCCCAAAAAAAAAAATTATTTATTACTATAAAAAATTATTGTAAAATGAATAACCCAATAAAAGTATATGAATATAATAATTATAATAATAATTACAAAAGAAAGAAAAAAAACATTAAGAACAATAAAATAATAAACAAAATTGACGATTTCGTTAAAGCTCGTTAAGACATACGGATCCAGAAGGAGAAAAAGGGGTCCTGTTCCTAGGAGCTTACGATCTATCAGAGGGCAAAAGAAGTGCAGCGCAGAGGAGAATAAATGGCTGTGGTATATTTTGTTTGGGGAAAAGTATTGATTTAAAGCGGGAGCAATAGTACAGGACTATTTAAAGGTCAGAGGAAGACAAATGAATTTACACTTGAGCAGCGCAAGCTGATCTGTCAATGGCGGGGAAATGATGTCCGTGCGCGGCGCTGGGGTAAGCAGCACATATTTCACAGCCGCTCTGCCTCGCTCACATCTCATGGGGTTCTTTTCTTAGAAGGAAGAGTTTAGGGAGATTAGTTTATTTATTTATTTAGAAACGACTCTCTTTTTCCTTCCCCGGAAGGATTTACGCCGCGTCGAGCCAACCTCCACAGGGACGTTGTGGAAATGATGAAGCATCTCACGTGGTGGTGGAAACGTTGTATGTCGCCTGCGAGGGTAAGCTGAAGACAGGCAGTGGGCCAAAACTGGTCTACAGGTGGACACGGGCTAAGGAGTGGTGTTCCATACCTCCCAACAGTCCCGGTTTATGGGTGCTGTCCCAGGTAGCTGCCCCACTGTCCCGCTTTTGTAGGCTATTGGGAGCATGGGCCAGTAGATATTCTGATGTCCACTCACTGGTCCAGGTGGGTGAAAATCATTGGTGGTCTACAAGGCTCCCATGTTGCCTCCTAGCCCACCATACTTCCAGCCCCGTACTGGATGATGCCCTTTCCACCTCGTGCCATGCCCCCCCAACCCAGGTGTCCCAATTTTGAGACCTAATGTGTGGTGGGTATGGTATAGTTGGGGGGGGGGCAGCTGGTGGTCTTACAAACCCAACCACTAGGGTAAGAGAAGCTCCAGAACAAGGTTCCTTCTGTCTCATTAAAGGTGGGCATCTGGGGACAAGTTCCCGGGCCCTGAGTTAGAACCAGGTTTGTGTTGTAGACCCAATGCTATGATGTAGACCAGGGCCATCCAACTCCAATCATCGAGGGCCGCAAAGAGGCCACATTGAGTGGTACAAGAGAAGGTGTGCTCACTAGAGCTTCCAATCTAAACGGCGTGAGACACTTCATTGCTTATGGGCCCAAAAGTCCTAGGGACGACCCCGCTCATATTTGAAAGAGTTGCCCCATTTATCCTGATCGCAGCTGTACGAAGCAACCAAACGACCAAAGGACGACCCGAAGCGGCCAAACGACCAAAGAAAACCCAACATTATCCGGAGCGGCCGCTGGTTAGTAAGGGAGGCACCCCGCGTTATGTCCTAGCTCCTTTCATCGTCGGAATCTGAGGCCCAGCTCTCTGCGGCGTCTCCCTGTTCTCCCCAGCGAGTCCCGCTAACACCGGGCCTTATGTTAATGAAAAGGCTTTGATAAATGAGACTCTTATATCTCACCCCCCCCCCCCTGCCGCGCTCTAAAACGGATGTAGCTCGCGGAGAACGAGGCGCATTAAGTCATTTTATCACATTTTTGTTACCCTGATACTTGAGTGCCGGTTAAGAGCTGACAGCCTGTATAAAGCGAGGCTAGGGCGTGATACCGCGCCATCCATCACACCTTGGCAAAGACGGATGGCTTATTACCCAAAGAGAAAGCCGCGGCGCGCTCGCTTCGCAGTTTTATGCTCTCCAATTAAGGCGGAACGTTGGGACTCTCTCATAAATCTGCTAATTGCCGCCGAATTAATTTAACGTGTTTTGCCAACTGCTGCCGAGTTCCGAGCAGGGAAAAAAACGGGAGGGGGGTTATTAGGAAGGTAGCTGCTGGTGAGGGGGGGGGGGGGCGGGTAATGTGTATTCAGGAACAGGTTAACTTAATATGAACTAGCGGGAACAGGGGGGGGCATTTAAATGGACTCTTGACAATGTGTTTGTTAGAGGTGCCGCAAGCACTTAACTCCTCGCTGCTCCCCTGCCGACGGCCCGGCGCTTTACATAAAACCAATCTGTCTTGTCTCATTTTATTTTTGCTTTTTTTTTTTTCCTCCCCGCTTGCCTTTCTAGCGGTGTTTAGGATTATTCTTGTGAGACCTCGTGACACTTAAAAATTGGATTGCGATTCCCTCCTGACTGCAGAAGCAAATTGCGCTGCTAACATTATGTATTCTTGTAAAGGACTCGCGAGTCTAATGGTGGGGTGGGGGGGGCTCTGCCCCGCACGATTATCAGCTCTTTGGAACAGCAAGGAAAAAAAAAACTGTCAAAGCATAAAATCTATTTATTTTTAAAGGTTTTTTTTTTATTATTATTTATTTATTTTCTTCCCGTCCTTCGTTTGCGGAGTTTTTCTATGTGAAACGCTCCGCAGAGACGCTCGGCCCTTCCGCCTACTCACCGCCTCTACTTAACCTTGATCCCCATGTCCGCGCGTTCAAAAAGCCCATGTTTAAATCCCCTCGCTGTATCGGCCTCTACCACCTCTGCTGGGAGGCTGTTCCGGGAAAATACTCCAATACCAGTATAGTGCACGGAGCCTGACATGGCTTTCAGTCCTCCCCGGCGCTTAATATTCCCAATGTTCTTCAAACAAATAACCAAAGGAGATGAATGGGAGATGCTCCATCTCGCAGCGTCTTCCGCCTTTTAATATCCACTCGGAAGAGGCTGCGCATTAAAGGAATACAATAGAAATTTGACTGGACTTGCTACCTCGGAGACAGCTTCCACTACGGCGTAAAACTAATTCCAGCTGTCACTAAGTGTAAGTGGAATGACGAATATCGGTAATACCTGTCAGTGTTAGAGCGCTCTAAAGAGAGTTATGTAGCTGTCAGCCGTTTGATGACTTTAACAAGAGGAGGGGAAAAAAATAAAAAATCCGCGGAGTACAGACAGTGCGGCGGCTCGCCAGCCCGATACCCGAATCAGACGGAAAGCGACAGAAAGCTATTAATAAAATCAAATTACTTCCAATAAAATAAAAAAAAGAAGAAGGGGGGGTGGCGGAGTAGGAAGAAGATAAAAATTAAACTAGACAAACCAACAAAGGATCGGGGGGGGGGCGGAAAGGGAATCGGTGAAGGTATGACGTCGGGTTTGGCGTTGGCGAGGATGGTACGGTCCAGGAACCGGAGATTAATGGGTTCTCCATATGGTTGGGTTTCAGGAAGAGACGTATGGAAGCGTCTGTTATCGAGGGTTCGTTTGGTTGGTTGGTCCATAACTGGGGCGCTTCTGCCAGATATGATGGGCAAAGTCTTTTTGGGATGGAGATCCATAAGCTCCTCAGAGCCCAATCGGTCTCACTGAAGCTCTATGGTAGGGTTGGCCCACAAGCCTACCTGCGATTAGAATATGTCTGGTGAACCCATAATTGAGGTAAAATAAGGACGGGCAAAGAATAGGGAGAGGAAAAGTTAGTCTCGCATTATCCTTCTAGGAGGAACTCATCAAGGTCTACTAACTGCTCAGACCTCAATGTGTCTCACTGAAGCTTCAGAGTTGACCTCCTTCAGCATCCCAAGACCCAGAGCACAACCTCAACCCCATCAAGCACCTTTGGGATGAACTGGAACGGAGACTGAGAGCTGGGGGGTCTCGTGCAACATCAGCGTCGGACATCACAAACAACGATTCCCACCGAAACTCCCTAAAATCTTGTGGAAATCCTTCCCAGAAGAGTGGAATCTGTTATTCCACTCCAACTTCAAATTAAATGTCACATATATATATATAAAGGTGGATGAGAGGGCCGGTGCGCGGACAGCCATTGCAATGACCTCTAAGACGTTTGGTTGTTGGGCCGGGAGGTGGTCAGGTGCAGCCGCCGGAGGACAGGGCGATCCGTCACCGGGGGGAGAACGCGATGACTTTCAGAGTCGCTGAGCTGCCCGGTGATCCGTCACCGCATGGAAAACGCAGGAACGCTCGTCCGTGAATTTTAACAAGTGCTTCATCATCTACTGCGCGGCCCCCGTCCTGCAAGATTACCATCCCCCGAACCCGCCAAACATTACACTCCTGCAAGGTTATTAGACATCCCCTATACCTCTCATGTGAGTAGACATCCCCTTATACCTTCTGCAGGATTAGATATCCCCTATAACTCTCATGTGAGTAGACATCCCCCTTTGTCTCCTACAGGATTAGACATCCCCTATACCGCCTGTGTCATTAGACATCCCCTAAACTTCTCGTGTGATTAGACATCCCCTATACTTTCTCCGGGATTAAGTGTCCCCTATACCCATACCTGGGAGTTACCCCAAAGACCCTAATACCGGCCCTCATGGAAACCTTGACTTGTCATTAGTTAAAGATGCACTTATTTGAGTCACCTGCATTCAAGCAGGGACATCAACCATAACATACTGGGGGCAAAAAGCACCACCTGGGAGTCTGCCCTGTACCTTCCGCAGGATTAGACCTCCCGCACACCTACTGCTGGATTACGTCAGTTATCCGTTCTGTAGGATTCTGTAGGATTCGACATCTTGCGCACCTTCTGCGGGATGTCCCCTACACCTACTGCCCCCACCAGACCAATGTGCCCCCACCCCAGCTACGGGGCATCTAACAGATGGCAGAACGGCTTACAAGTCGAAACCATGTACAAGACAGTGACCTCCGAGCTCCCCCCAGGAGGTCCATCCCCGGAGGAGGACGTGACGTCAGCTGGAAGCCTTGTGTCCTCGGCAGGTCGACTTCCTCACACCGATGGCCTCCCTCCACACCTTTATCATACGGGGTCTCCGAACAATGGAGACCTTCAGGTCACGAGAGGCCCCGGGGCTGAGCGTACAAAGAGCGCAGTGTCCTCTGTTTGCACGGACAGCGGGGAGCTTCCTTTCTCATCATCTCCTTCAGCAATGAGGGAGCAGCTCGGATAACAAGAGGGAGATAAACTGAGTACCGGGCGAGGGGCATCAAAGAGCTCGCTGCCCTCCCCTGGGGTCTGCGCATGCGCATTTCAGAGGCACCTCTGATCTTTTAAGGACTTGTTTAGAACGACAGTTTGTCTTTGTGATGTTGTCAGCAGATCCGAGATAAATAAGCCTTGCATATGCCCTTTAGGCGGGGCAGAACACAATGAAAGGGTTAAAGAGACTCCTCTGTGGAAGTGGAACAGCGTCTGGGCAGGAGAACTAACACTTTGAAATTAATTTCTGTACATATGGATATCTGTCCATGTATGTTTGAACTCCCTCACTGTATTAGCCTCTACCACCTCTGCTTGGAGGCTGTTCCACTTATCTATCACCCTCTAGGTTCAAAACTTTCTTCCGTTTCATCCAAGCCTCCTTTGATAATGTGTTTTTTTAACATTTGTCCTCTGGCCAGTTTTAGGTCATCAGGTTATGTCTCACGGCTCACAGATACGAGAAAACGCAAAAAAGGGGGCGGGGCCAGCGTTCTGAGCCATCCGTGCACCCAGTTAACGACCTATTACATTTAACCCTTTTCGGGAAAAGGTCTCGGTTTGTTCGTGAAGGCGACAGCTGACCGTGAAGCCTAGGTCAAGATGTGGAAGTTCAAAGGTGAAGGAGACTCTCGCTGTAGGACAACGTGCCCTATATCCGCGTATCAATAGACCCTAAACAGCGGGGACTCCATAGGGGAGCTACAGGGGGCCGGCGGGGTCACACCAGGGTCGCACTCCCAGTCTTTCTAGGGGCAGCCTGGCCAGGGTTGTAGTTGAAGGCCATCATGGACCTTCTAACCCAACTGGAGGTTCCTTTGAGGTTCCTCAACATCAGAACTTGGGACATCGGCGAGCGAACGGGGACCCCCGGGCCTGGGCAACGCTAAGCTATACCCCCTGTTAACCCCTTGATGTCCGGATAAGGATTTTGTTCTAACAGCGTCTGCTCGTTGATTCCCGGGACACGTAGAAGGAACAGACGAGAGGAGCTTCTCTCCAGTTAACCAAGAAAGCCGCGGTTTCCTTATATCCGTCGCGCGGAAGGCAATAAATTACCAAATAAATGATGCGGTGAGGAATTTAAATATTAAAAAAAAATATATATATATATATTGCAATGAACATTATTTTGCCTTCCGATTATAAAACTCGGAGAGAGGCCCCCTCAGTGAGTCTTTAGCAGTTTTTACTCCATCAGAGCGGCAGTAATTTAGACGCGGAATCGCTGCTGATGGATGGCGCAGGAAGGGGAATCTAATGGCTGCGCATGAAACACAATTACCAAGCATTTCCTTTAAACATATATTTACACGCGCTCAGAGACGGGGGAGATCACGTCGACGCGGGAATGTATCGACGACTGCTTAGACAATAAACCGCGCAGGCGTCGGGGATTGGGGGGAGACTCCCGGTGGGAACAGCACCCCTCCCCCCATAAGCCAAACCGCAAAAGGGGGAGCACTTTTTATTTAGGTGGTGTGGTTAGAGGCACCATTAGGGGCGTGGCCTTACCCAGACTTTTTGCATATTTTATCCCAAGTGGACATTAAGGGGTGTGGTTAAAGGTGTAGTATTGGGGCCTTTAGGGCTGAAGCCCCCTGTGATACCCTCATACCCAGCAAACATTCTGACCTCCTACAAAAGAGGGGCATCAGGGGAGGAGAGAGGGGTCAAAAAGGGAAGGGAGAGGGGCACCAGAGGGGGATCAGAGGAGGAAAGAAGGGCACAGGGGAGGAAAGAAGGGAATCAGTGGAGGAAAGACGGGCACAGGGGAGGAAAGACGGGCACAGGGGAGGAAAGAGGGGTACAGGGCAGGAAAGACAGGGACAGGGGAGAAAGGACGGGGACAGGGGAGAAAACAGGGGCATCACAGCCGCATATGTGGAATTCGGAACTCGTTGGCCCGATAACTATTGAAAAGGGGCCAAAAGTGACTTGAAAGTAAAAAGGTATTAAGAAATGTATGGAATTCACTCAGCGAAGGGTTAACGATATCGCTCGTTACGCCAGTGGAAGGCTGTAAGCTTTAGAAGGTGGCGTCGGCGCAGGTCGCTGCCATCCCGGCGCTCATTAATCAGGACGTGGCCGGGCGAGGATAACGGGCGGCCCTCGGTGGCAGTGCCCTGGTGGCGACGATTAGGTATGATTAATGGGCTGAAGGAACGGGGAGGAGAAGAAAGGTCACTGTCTGAGTTCACGACGGAATAGATACACGGGGAGTAATTAAAAGCCCTGAGTAAGCATGATTAATAAGCAATAAAAACACAGCGCCCTGTAAACAAGATGCAAACAGATGGCGGGGATCACGCATCTGCAGGAAGGCAATTATTTAGGAATATTACGCCGCGCAGGCTAAGCCCCTCCCCCAACGCTTGACTTACCGGCGGCAACTTAATCAGAAGGTAATTTGAAGACCTCGGCAAAAAAAATAATTGATTTGTGTTTTTTGCAAATTGTAATTAGAAAGAAGTGGCGTTAATTAGGTAATCCGTTCCGGAGCTATCAAAAGGGGACGGGAAATATCTTTTTTTTGGGGGGGGGGTCTCTCGGGCAATGCAGGGATACCGGGCAATAAAAAGGGGCAATAAATTCCCCCCCAAAATAATAATAATTAAAAAAAATATATATATATATAATCCTAGGAACCAGGAGGCCACAAAGAAAATGTACTGCCAGCATCTAAATTTTTGTGTTTTTATACGGTTTTGTGGGCACATCCCATTTTAGAAAGAGAGAAAGAAGGAAGAAACGAAAGAAAAGATTTTTCTACTGATTTTTGTTGGCACATCCCTTCTTCGAGAGAAAGGAAAATGAAAGAAAGGTAAGGAAAAAAATTTATGAAATGAAAGAATGGAAAAAATTAAATAAAAGAAAGGAAGGGAGAAGGAAGAAAGGAGAAAAGAAAAAGGAGAAAAGAAAAAGGAGAAACGAAAGAAAGAAAGAAAGAAAAGAGACAGAGAGCAAACAGAAAGAAAGAAAGACAGGAAAGAAATAGAAGAAAGGAGAGGAAGGAAAGGAAAAAGGAGAACAAGGAGAGGAAATAAATGATTGTTTTCTAAATTCTGCCCAAACCTGACAATAAAAATTCTATGATTTCCAGAAAAAAAGCTAAAACAACTAAAAAATCTCGCCCCGCGCCGTGTTTGGAAGACCCTTTTGCCCCGAATAAGCCCCCGTAGTTTGTTTAACTCGCTCAGGCTCCTGTGCGTGTAAACAAAAGAAAGCGAGGCCGACCTCGCCAAATCCCAGCTTTCCAGCCCAAAACCAGCCTTTGAATCACGCGGGGGGGGGGTGTTCCGATGGGGGCTTTTATTCAGGTCTCGGTGAAAAGCGAAGGCGTGACAGGCGGGATCGGGGAAGAGGCACTTCAGACAGGTGTCAGCCCCGTCCCGCGGCCCAATCAGTGCCGCCGCTCTGCTGCCGCGCCGACTCCACTTCTCCTCGCCGGAAAACAATTAGCCGGGGTTTGAAGCTCACTCTGCATGTCCTCGCCTGTCACTTCGCATTAGGGCCGAGTCGAAAAGTAGTCAGCGGGGACGCGGTATCAAAGGAGCCCAGAGTAAAGGAGGCTTAGCCTCCACTAATATATAGATAGAAGAGGCAAGTTACCCTTATGGGGGTAATTCTTCGGGGGGGGGGGTCTTGCAATATAACGCATTGTTACATAGTTTCACAATATTAAGTTCTTCAATATGGTCCGTAGGCAGTGAAAATGGGCAAAAACATAAAAAAATGGCAAAATATAATTTACAACATAGTGGAGCCTGATCCTAGGAGCTTACAATCTGTTTACCCGTCCAAGTACCCGCTGGCCCAAAGGAGGCCAAATAAAACCACCAGTATTGTCATTCTTGACTGCGAAGGCATATGGATAAACTGTTATGACCCTATCCAACCATTTTTGAAACCATTAATGGAATCGGCCAAAGCCACGTTACTTGGCAGCGCATTCCGCATCTCGACCGCCCGGACTGTGACAGCGCTTCCCTTTGCTTGGCTGGTTTTGGGAGCCTGGAGGCCGATCGAAGATGAAAGAAGCCTGTACGAAAGTAACAGCAGCATGGAGGCTGGAAATAAAGGTGGTAGCTCGCTATTCAGGAGGCCAAATCATGTCATGCTGAGATAAAGGGGACACGGGGGGGGGATTATTGGGGTCCTGCTGCACCAAAAGAGATATATTAGAACATTCTGAGCTATCCAATGGAGGCCTCATCTCTAGCAGCGCCGTCATCTGAAGAGGAAGGAAGGGTTAGAGAGAATGGACAGAGGAAGCGGTTGTTGCTTTGGGTGCAGTACCGGTTATGGCCTGAAGGTATCGTGGGGGCAGTATTCACTATACCCTGTAAAGCCCTCTTCTCTCTGAAAGCTAGATGTACCTGGATTTAGTGACGCGAGGGGTAACTGCAGAACATTTCGGGGTCAAACTGATGTCAAAGTACAGAATGTGTTTTGAAGATGACCCCACTTTGGGTTGAGGGTCCTGTGCATGAGCGCGTAGCCTCTACTAATCCCACCGGAAGGCTGTTCCACTTATCTACTACCATTTTGATAAAGTGAGGCAAGGGAATCCAGAGCTACGCTTACGTGGCAATGTTTTATATGTAAGTTTGGCCAGCGTCCTTCAAGGGTCTTCAGCGTTCTTCTCCAGACCAGGAGGTCCACCGGAGAAGAAGACGCGTTCTCGTTATAAAAGGTCCTACGCTCGGTGCATTACCCTGAACTCAGCGTCGGCGGGGCGGACATACGCAAGCGGTATAAAGTTAATGAACGGCCAGCGCTCCGTCTTCTCTAAAGACGGGTCTTCTTTTCACATGGAGACCACAATGGCCTGCCAAGGACTGAATAGCCATCCTGTCGGCAGCCCCCGGGACCCGTCTCTGTGAGCGCTCGGCAGCTATTGTGCTTTGATGACAGGGCCCTGCTTGTACTGTTGATAGAAATTATCTCTGCCTACTGTTTGGTCCCAGCGTGGAGTCATTCCGTGAACTGTAGATCACCTCCGACCGGCCGAGGCCGTTGACAGAGCTCATGAAAGGGACTCCTGTTTAATTTACGACCGCCGGTGACAAGGTCCGGTCAAAGTTCAGGGCGAGGTCAGCCGGGGAAATAGCCCCTCGCTTTGGGGGTGGAGGCCGCCGGGAGCTGTCGGGAGGGACACGGATCTCTCCTCAAGAGTGACGGCGCGGGCCCCCCCACACACAGCCGCCGGAACAAGTCATAAGAGACAGCCGGCTGCGCCGCCAGCACCTCGTTATTGAAATGTCGTCCCCGGCGATGGCCGCGTTTGGCAAACAGCATTCGTGCCGCGGCTGCCAAAGCCGGCGGGGTCCATTTGTGTCCAAACGCTTCCGAAGGGTTAATTTATGTGACCTCGGGTTCCAAAAACACTGATCCGCCATAGGAACCTAGAACCTGAACCTAGATGGCCCCCGTCTAGTCGCCCATTTCTCCTTAATCAGTCGTTGGTCTCGTCTTAGATTCAGGAGCCGTATGCCTATCCCATGCATGTTTAATACCCCTCACTGTATTACCCTCTACCACCTCTGCTGGGAGGCTGCTCCACTTATCCACCACCCTCTCAGTAAAATACCTGCAGCTTTTGGAGGAAAAAAAATATGTAAAAATAGTATAACCGCGGTTCATTCATTTAACTGACACGGAAGGAAAAGATCAAAATGAGACTAAAAAGTAAAAATGAAATACAAAAAAAATAAAAATGTCTGCAGATATCTGAATGAAAATCTCACCGAGGGAAATGTCCCAATAATGCTGGAATGCTCGGTGATGCAACGAATAACCCGTTTCATGCTCATGCGTGCATTTTTAGCAGCATTTGTCTAAATATTAAGGAAGTTTTACTTTACAAGTGGTGGATAAGTGGAACAGCCTCCCAGCAGAGGTGGTAGAGGGTAATACAGCGAGGGGATTAAACATGCATGGGATAGACATACGGCTGATTGAGGTTTGAGTCTTTACAGCAGGAGAAACAAGGGACTAGACGGGGGCCGAATGGGGCCGATCTCCTGGCAGCTTCTTCTGTGCATGCGCCAATCCCCTCCTTCCCAGGCTGTCATAACGGCTCTTCTCACCAACCCCCCCCCCACTTCTAGAACCTCTATAAAGCACTAGAGTCTTCTTCTGTGGCACAGAACACATAACCCCCCCCCCCCCTCGGAAGCCCGGGTGCCCCCCTCCCCGTCCTGTCTCTTTAAGACATTTGCGATTCGGACAAGGCGGCCAATTAATTTATCAATCGGCGCTCCCTTCCTGCCATGACACTTTCTCCTCTCGCCGTGTCCGTTATCCGCGGGATCCCCGCTCCCCCCCCAGCCGCCGCGGCTGTATAATTATATTTCCTCCCCTGACATCCCGCATGATTGTTTTAGTAACAGTATATTACTTCGTTAGTACTTTTCAATATATGTTATTTTTAAACTGTCACTTTCGCCCGACTCGTCCCGATCCCGGCCTCGTCTGTTTATCATAACAATCATTAATAACTGTCAGTCCGCGCCATCAATTTAACGAACTCCCTCCCTCATTAGCATGTTCCAGCGGCTCCTTCCTGGGTTCCTTCCACAACAGGCCAAGCCAATTACTTTGGCGAAATGGAATCGCATTAATCAAAACTTAACAAGCCGGCAAATTTAAAGATATCAAATTGCGAAAGGCGGTGTAACTAATATGTCAATGTCAGCGGGGAGGAAAAAAAAGAAAACGGGGGTCCCCGGGCAGGGCCTGCCAACGGCGGAGGTAGACAGATTGTAGAGAGCAGCCTACAGAGGAGGCTGGAGATCTGGCCAGTCTCGAAACGCACCGAGCCGACTCGGGATTTTCCGGAAAGCCTTTCTGAAGACCTCCAACACGACACCGATGGTTATTTGGACCGAGGAACTCGAGAGGTGGAATGTTGGGGTCAAGGTGACTCCTTTGTGCCCTTGTGCCCCTTTTCTATGGTCATGTTGGCTTCATCTATTTGCTCATTTATTTCGCCCCGGTGTCATCAGAGGTCTTCTCCAGGCCAGCAGAGGTTGTTTCGACCACTCCTGATGACAACCCAGGTTCTAGGTAGTGGCACCAACGACGGATGATCTAGAAGACCATTACACGCAACTGGAGACCAATGTGGGCATCGCAGGCAGCGCGGAGAACCTCGAAGAACAAGCAGCGTCAACCATTAGATTGGCCTCCGGTGTTATCGGCCGCATCAAATGTTGGCTGGCCTCCTAGACGTCCACCATGTTGTGTTCACCAGTCAACGCTGCTGGGTTTCGGTCGCCGACTGCACTGCGACGTGCTTCCCGAACACAGAAAGGGACAGAAAGCGGAAATGAGCGGCCTGATGTGTGTGCGCCATGCGCATGAGCCCGGTCCTCTGTAACAACGACAGCTCCTTCCGACGAGAGCTGTGATGGAGAGACGTTCGAAGCGCGGCCGGCGCGCATAATCTCCTAATGATGTATGTTTGGAGTTCAGAGCGCTGCATCTGTCACCGGCTCCTCTGAAGGATGCCCCGAGCGAAGGGTTAATGGCGTGGGAGATTAATCAAGTGAAACCAATCAGCTGCAGCAAAATAAGCATCCATTATGCTTAATCAATCCGTGTCGGGTGACAACCAGCGCAGATAGAGACATAAAACCGACAATACGCCGGCACATCGGCCCAACTCGGACCATCGAGTCTGCCTGTCTTTCCTTAACCAGTCTTGGATGGCACAGCCATATGCCTTGCTATATCTCTTACCGCTTCTGCTGGGAAGCTGTTCCACTTATCAATTACACACATCCTATGGCGGAACACTCAGAACCATCGTATCTTCAAGATACGCCTCTGTGTAACATCTATCTGTAAGGCGTCTTTCTCCACAGATCCAATATTGGTCTTCTACCCATGGCCGGTGGGGTATTCTGGTCAAGGGCAGTCCTTCTGCCCCATAACATGCAGCCAACTCCTTGAAGGGGCTCATTGAAGCCCCTCAATGGGCCGTTATAAAGGGACATTATTGGTGCCCCCCGTCCCCAACCGGCCGATTAACACCACTAGAGGACTATGCCAATTCCGGCAAGCCAAGATATGACATCATATGTCGACGCTCGGCAGCAAGCGCTCAGACGGGGGTTTGCTCCGTGATAAATGAAGGCTCCAGGTGCCAACACCCAGTCCCCCGTTCTAGACTATGTCTTAAAGTTCCTGCAGTTGCCCTTGTGCGCCTCCGAGCGTGCGCAGCCTCCCGATTAATCCTCGCTGAGTTTTACTTATGTCCCAGTCTGCCTATCTTTCATCTTTAGCGCGGGGCCCCGGCAGATGGATGTGAATCCAAAGTTTTGCTGATCTTTTGCACAAGTTATAGCGGGTTATCGACGGCAGTCTATCTTGCGGATGGCAGCCATCCCTTGGCGGTGAAGGATTAACATCACAGCTGTCTCTGCCCCCAGAATGATGCAGTGGTGTGCTCCTCGTTGTGACAGCCTCACTTAATCTTAATGTCCGCTTTCTCGGCTCGGTCACACTGGGAACAGCCAATCAGCATCAGACGCCACCGGGATGGACCCTGGTGCTCGGCCCCTGAGTCTTTCACCTGCGAATCCTCATTAATCAACATCAGCGAGGAGTATTCGCACAAACGCCACGGGTTCGTGCCAGCTCGCAGCGGCGGGGAGCGCGAGGGGGGGCAGAAACGGTGCAGTTATGCGACAGGTTGGGGGGGCAGATAACATGATAACATGCTATGTGTAAGGTTCCAAACACTGGAATCACAGCGTATCATCCGTGGGCATGAACCAGAAACAGCATGGGTTAAAAGCAGAAACGGTGAAAGAAAGTCATTCTCATCGACTCTTTGATGCCTGTAGAACCCGGTTCTGGAATGTTCTGGGTTACGAGATGACCCTGAAGCCCAAACATCAGGTCCCATAGTATTCGGCAAGACCAAAATATTGGTTGTTAACATCACTCGCTATTTTGGTAGACGAGTAGATAGATGCAAGTCCACTAATACAAGTCTATCCATGGATGTGGCCATCTATGGCGTCATGTGGTGTCACCTCAGACCTAGGGTCTACTGGCCTGGAAGACCAGTCTCCCCCAGGTAGGCACACAAAGCCCTTGTAGCCAGCCAGATATTTCAACTGTAATGGACATGGACCTCTTGAACTTTGCACAAGCCAAAACTGGAGGCCATTCTTCTAGAGGTTTCTAGAGGTTTGGCAGTCTACCCCGGCGGCCGTTTGGTGAACATGGCACCTTTATTTGGTAGGCCGAGGACTGATTAAGTTTGGAGTCTTTACACCAGGAAAAACAGGCAGACTAGATGGGCCGTTGGGGGCCGATCTGCCGGCGGGTTCTAGGTTTCTATCACCTAGTAGACCTGGGGCTTACAATCAGACACGTCTGGGTTACGTAGCTGTGGCGGCCAACATGCTGGAGAAAGTTCTACCACTTCTACTAACGGTTGCGAGTCCGCGGCCCTCTTACGGCGCCGTCTTCGGCGGTACGATTAGCTTTCGTACGGTTATGGAGATTAATCGTTGGTGGTTTCGGTTCATGCTTGTCCGCTAATTCCTCCGCACTGTAGCGGGGTGGTGGTGGGGAGCCAGGGGGGGGTAACGGCACCCGGCGAAAGACAGACTCAATAAAAGAAGAAATTACGATCGGAGTTTACAAAACAAATGTAACCTAGTTACAATTCTTTTTTTTTGGCGAAGGGGGGGAGAGAGGCGCGCAAAAAAATCTTTATTTTCGCTTACATTTGCAATTTTATTGCTGAAGCATGGTTATTTCTTACTTATGCAACATTAAAATGTATAAGAAATCCTCCCGTGTGCTATATCCAGCAACTACTCCAGATTTATAACACCCAATTTGGGGAAAAAGAAAAAAGGAAAAAAAAGAAAAAAAGCCCCGCCACGTAAAACTGATTTAAATCACAGATTAGTCAGCGTAACGGGAGCGAGGGACTATCGCCGAGCCGTAAGTGGAAGTAGAAGAGATTTATCTGCGAAGCCGGGTTATTATCCGCAGGGCCGGGGCTTCCCGTTTCAGGTTTTAACTATAAATCTAGCAATAGCCGCTAAATATATATATTTTTATTATTATTATTTGATGGCGGCCTGGAATCGGATCCCCTGTAAGGCTTTAGTTTTTTTTTTGGGGGGGGGGGTCCCCATTGGCCACCAGTGGTGTACCAGGGCAGGGCAACTAGCTGTCCCCTCCACGACTTGGACATGAAATTATTGCCCCCGGCTGTTATAGGTGGCCCATTGAGAAGTGGCGCCCCTTACATGGACCTGCCACCCTCGACCAGAATACGTGGCTGTCGGTGATGGGCGCCGGTGTACCGAAACGCGCATTATCCCCCATTGTGGTTTAGGGCGCCCCAGGTTTTAGGGGTCCTTACAGCTATGTGGTCCAGAATTTTAGCCCTAATCTGATGTTAATATTCATGCATACACATGGAGGGGCCCCTCAACATAGCTTCAGTGGGGCCCCTGGCAAGCACATGAAGAGCTAACCATGGCCCACCACCTGCATGCAAATATAAAACGACGACGTTATATAAAATATAAATATATTAAGGAATAAAAGTGTATTGGGCTCCATGGAGTTTATCTAATTCGTTTTTATTAGTAAAATATTAATTTGTTATGTTTGTAGTATTTTTTAAACAATTTTTTTAAGTATAAAAATGCATTGATTTTAAAAGGAATTTAACGCAGCCTTTTTTATTATTATTAATTTATTTTATTTTTTTAACAGCTTCAACAAACCCTTTTTTTTTTTTTATAATGAATTCATTTTTTTATTTTTTTTTTAAGCCTGCACGACCTTAAATAGAATTTCCAAGGTCAGAGCCTATTGTGAACGTCTATTTTCCATCGCGCACGTGGGGTTGGACGGTGGATTTTTTTCTGCACTAATGCTTTGCTGGAGATCATTCCTGGACCAGAAGGGATTCCTGGACGGAAGTAACTTTACTCTGCTGAATTTAATATACATTCATCTGCCGGGGTCTGCATCCTGACAGCCTTCCTGTTCCTGACATCACAAGCGTATTTCAACTTCGGCATTTCTGGCACAAAATAAAAGGATTTTTGTAAAATGAAAGCAAGACACCCCCCCCCCGCCCCTACTAACGTCCATTATATCGATACATATCTCCACATGCCCCTGTAGCTGAAGTGGTTAGGGGTATTATTAAAATGGTGGGATTGGTACTATCCAACCTGATCTTGATGTTGGAGGCTCCAGGGCAACTCCTAACCTAATGCCCTACTCTACAGGGTTCTTCGCAGAGCCAGGGTCACCAAGCCTACAGCTTGACGGGGCAAGAACGGGAAGTAGCTTCAGGTTCCACCAGAAGCAGATGTGAAACGAGGGGCCTTCAACCCTAGCCCTGGTGCCAAGAGCCCTACTTATGGCTCTGCTGTGCTCTGGTCCTTCGTATCGGCGGCTGAGAGTGCTTAACGCTATCTCCTGTCTTCTCGCTTTTCACGGGGGGGGCGAAAGCTGAAGAATAAACAATGGGAAGGACAGCGAATCACGCGCTCTAATAGCACGAGAACACTCGCTAATTAACTCAATTTACCAACAGTTTATGAAGCAAATGGGACAACTCGTTACACCCGTCCGCACCTGTGGTGCAGGTGACAGGTAACACGCAATCTCGAACCTTACGCATGGCTGCTTTAAATCCACAGGGGGGGGGGGGGGGCTCCTCGTTACCAGCTGCGTCCCATCCATTACGCGGAAAACGGGGACTGAGGAGGCACCGGCAAAAACACCTTAATTGAGTCTCTTGTACCTGAGCGGGGGGCGAGAGGACAATCGCCATCATCCTTTGTTTTTCTTCCTCTCATGATGTAATGATTCAGAGATTCCCTATTGGGTCATCTTGTTTCCAGGACGGGCTCCTATTGGCTCTCCACCCCGTCCGCAAGATGCGACACAAATATTTTTGTGAAGCTTGATGTCGTCAAGGAGAAATAACAAGGTCCCGTGTCTTGCGTACTAAAAACAATCTCAGCTGCACCTGTGGGAAGGTAACTACCGCCGAATCCCATGGCTCTCGCTGACATCCAAAATGGCAACGCAACGGTCCTGTCCCTTGGCACCTAATTTCTTCCATTAGATCAGGCGGGTGGTATGACCCGTTATGAGTGGGCTGTGCGCGTCTCGTGCTCACGCGTTATGCTCGTCCTTACACTCACAGCCGGTATCATGATCTCCTTTGTGACTCTATGAAGACAACCACCTTGGTGGACATTCTGAAGAACGTTGGACAAAGGGGCTCGTGTTTGTTTGGTATGATCCATATATCCGTCATGCATGTATGTTCCAATCAAACAGCTGATCACGGGTTCATCTCCTTCACTCAAGGTTAAGGCTTTAACTCCATCCCTAAACTCTCGACGGGAAGGGCTGAGCTGGCCCTGTATAATGCATAAATCAATGTGTTAGGAGACTTTGAAGAAAGCCAAGCTATAAATCTTACACTGCTTGGGCAGTGAAGATACCCCTATGGGGTGGCCAGCGCAAGGAGAGGGGCAGTTAAATGAACTGGAAATCCCTGATCCCCCCAACTGACCTATTTACACTGGAGTGCGAGTCTGTGTTTGAGTGACTTTCCCTGGTTAAGCACCACACTGAGGCGATGCTTTATGGCAATGCTAATGAAGTCCCTTCCTCCATAGACATGCATTAGTCAGAGAGTCCGGCTGGTTGATTAAGACTGAGCCATTCTATTGCCCCCCCAGAGGCAGTGTGATAAGGAGTCGGGGGGGGGGTTGTCTAGTAGATTGGGGCTCAGATAACAGAGCGAGGACTCCTGAAGTATGCAGGAAAAACGCTGAAGCGCTTAATCAAATCCCGCAGTTCATGAGAAAACATCATTAATTCCCTCATTTGATATCTGGCAAATTACACAAATATTTATTGTGGGGGTTATTCAAACGATCGCGGCTTCTCCAACAATAGCCGGGGCAGTTTTACGACCGATCCGGCATTAATACTCTTATCATTGGCGATTCAAAGCAGATCATAAAAGAGCCGACATATTTATTATCCTTATTAATTAGCAGCTTTGCGAGATGGAATTGAATCAATACGCCGCTTCCATATAATTTTAACTAGTTATGCAAATGAAACGTCCGCACGGTGCGAACGGGGCCCTCGATTTTTATTATCATTATTTATTGATTTATACATGTCAGCAGGTTTCCTTACTAGGAGGGAGGTAGATAAGCGGAACAGCCTGCCAGCAGAGGTGGTAGAGACTAGCACAGCCGGCTCGACGGGCCAATTCTGCATTGTGTCTGGCTTGCGGACCTTCAGCAGTGAACGGGTTAAGAGACTGGCAAGTCCTGGGCTCTGGAAATTCTTCGCAGCCTTTCATTAGCTGGGCTTCAGGTTAAGGATCCTAACGTGACAGAACGTCCCGGAGTAATTAATTGTATTATTACACCCTTGAACTGAAGGCAATTAATTATCTCCCACGGCAGCGCTGGGGATTCACGAGTGGAAGCGTTAAAGAGAAGAAAAGGAACTAAATTATTCCGGGGGTCCTTAAATAGACCTACAGCAGAGAGGAGGGGGTATTAAGCCGGGGGGGGGGGGCTGGGGATACCAACAGAGGTTGGGGTAATACACTCTTGCTCCCAGAAGGGTGTGGCTGGGCGGGGTTATCTGTATAACTGAGTGGGGGCATTTATTGGGGCTTTAAGGGTTGTAGAACCCTGTGATACCCTCATACCTAGCAAACATTCTGAGCTCCTAGAAAAGAGGAGCATCAGGGGAGGAGAGAGGGGGCATCAGGGGAGGAGAGAGGGGAATCGGGAGAGGAAAGAGGGGCATTGGGGGAGAGAAGGAGATCAGGTGTTCAGGGACCAAACAGGACTGTCTAGGCTAAAGGACACTTGGCACACATCTTCTGAGGAAGCAGAAGACGTGTGCCACCGACAGGTCACTGAAGCCCAGTATCTCTGGGGTGATCGTAGCTCGTGGCCACCCCATGAAACCATGTAAATCTTTACCCCAACATCAGCATCACCCCTGAGATGGGAAGCGATCACAGAGTGTCCTCCATTCGGTCCTACCTCCACACCACACATGGTCCTCATCTTCTCATTATAATGCAAAATTATTATTAATAATAATAATAAATAATAATAATCATCCATAAAACAGCTGTTTGTCCCCAGGAACAGCTTCAAACCCAACATATTGGGTCCCCATAATTGCCCCTTATCATGATTATAAAATAATATAATTTTAATCCAATGAAGATCCTTCCCAAAGCATGGGGTCGCCATGATGGTCATTATCAATGCTAGTGGTTCACCCACCTTTGGAAAAAAATGGGGTTTCTGGTTATCTTTACAGATCCTGCTCCAAAAAATATATACATTTTCCACTTTTTCTAAAAAAATAACCTGCTCCCAAAGATGGGCAAAATGGAATCATGCGCGATTTGCCGCTTTCCGTCGACGGCCACCCCGTTCCAATACAAAATTCAGCGTTTCCGTGAGAAAAAAAAAAAAGCCTCTATTTATGAATTACGCTTTTACATTTTATAGAAATAAAAGAAAAAACGAAAAAAATGAAAGAGCGAAGAAAGAAAAAAGGAGAAAAAAAAAAAAGAGAAAAAAAAATATTTCTTCTGTTCGGCTTTTTGCCTTTAATTATAATTTCAGTGTAGACCGGAGGGATGTCAGAGCTGACAACTCTTTCCGCATGCCCCCCCCCCCCGCACCCCTCCGAATTACTCACATCTATATGATTTAGTAATTGTTTTCACCGTAAAGTTATTGGAGCAATTTTGCTCTCTCTATTCCAGATCAATTCCGCCTCTCCAGGGCGCACTTGGAAAGTGATATTTGAAAACGGGCCCCTGATAGATAACGCGGTTACAGCGGCAAAAAAGACAAGCGAGCCTAATCCTGCGCAAATTAGTTCAGCTGCCAGAAATACTTTCCTACGAAGATGTAAATTATGTTGTCAAAAAAATCAGGGCCCCCTTCCCTTACCGGAGCTCGCTGCCTCGGCTAACAAGAAACCACTTTGGCTTCATCAAGATGAGCCGCCGAGCTTTCTTGCTTACAAATTTGCAAATGTGCCGGTTCAGCGGAAACGGGGAGACTTGGGTGTGTGTGGGGGGGGGTGATGGGAACGGCGAGAGGGGAGTCGGTGGCTGAGGTTGCTGGGTATTCTTCTTATATTATTATTATTTTATTTGCCGGTTTGCGTATGAGCCTAGTCGGAATCATCTATTACGGCCCCCCCCCCAAAAAAAAAAGGTAAATCTGTCGTCAAAAACTAAAATTTCAATTTTTTGGAGACTGTTCTTGGGGGCAAAACAGCTGTTTTACTATTACTATTTGGAATATTTTTTTAAAAGGTATTTTTATTCTGCTTCTCTTAGAATTGCCATTTGTCAAGCGCCTTTGTGAAACAGATGATCGCATTTCCGGATAACGGCTGGGATCCTGAAAAGTGGGTCCTGCTTGTGGGGTCAATACTGGCCTTTATGGAGTATTTTCCAGACCAGCACATAGTATGAGGTCTCACAAGCTTCCTTGGGGGGGAGTATTGGTTCAGCTGATTGCAGACCTCAAAAGGTGGAGAGGACCTTTATTCGAGATACAAAAGCCCCATGTGATTCATGGAACCTCACTCATTCTCACACACATACATACATGCAGATTCATGCTCACACGCACTCCTCCTCACACACACACATACACATTCATGCTAACACATGTGACCCAGCTGCCTTCTCACCTCTCCGAGCCTGTCCAAATGTCATCACAAAGGGTCCATCCGACCAGCCCTTTGTGAAGACTTTTGGCCCCCAGGGCCAGCCCACCCCTGGTCACTGTATTTGGTTATAAATGCAAGCCATTCCCTGGCCTATTGTCAACAAACATGAACCAAGGACATGTAGCATCATGGAATAACCAACTCGGTTATCATTATCGCTCGCTGGAGGTCAACTGGAAGACTCCCTTGTATTAGCCAGAAAGGGGCACACATTGGGCACTCTGTGACCCTGTAAGGGCCAGGCTACAAAATATACCAATGCCGTGATAGGACGGTATCACAGACGCTGCATTCGCACCCTGAAAACGACCGCTTTGCCGAACCAAAAAAATTGACCCTTCATATAAGGATAAAAATTAGGAGAAAATAGAAAATAATAACCATTTAGCTTATTTATCTTAAAAACAACCATGATAATATCCTCAAAACAGGACATTTCAGCCGGTGCCCTGCACACGTAATTGCTCGGCTTATTTTTATCTGTGCTCTGTCTTGACATTCATCCCATTAGATGAGAAATTCTCAGAGTGGCAATTAAATGCTGTGTGTTACACATCAAACAGACCGTGCTGGTTATTATATCCTAAATGGATTAGGATTTCGGGTCAAACATAGTTAAAACAGCAAAGCCAAGAACGCGAAGCGAATCCCTTTTCCTTATGGTGTCCACGGTGAGTTCGGAGCGGACCGGGTTAACCACGGAAACGTTTTCCCAAGAAAAGAGGGGTGGGGGGGTAGATTAGGGTGCCACATAAGATGAGGGCCAAATGGCGGAGATGTGGAACCCAACATTCCTTTAGTTTATCTTTTTAATATTTACTTAACTGTATGATATGTGCGTCAATAAACGAAGAGCATGCCTTATCAAGTGAATTTTTGAGGGTCTACACACCTTCTTTGGTTGTCAATATGGTTTAGGAGAACGGCAGGGTCAGTCCTTCAAAAACCAAGATGGTGCGTCTGACCTACCTTCTCCGATATATACATGAACTTATCATTATGGACAAACTTATATCCAGAAAGGACTTAAACATTTTCTAGGAGGACTTCTCCGGAAAGGAAGATAACATCTAATGTAGGATCAAAGTTGTTGATATTGTTCCTAATAGTCGAGAACAACACAGGGTACCATATGAGACCAGAGATGGGGAAAACCAAGATGGTGGTTCTGACTCTTTCAGCTAAATGTCTACCTTGTCCAATATCTATGGATGGAGTGATCATTATCCAACATCTGCCTTCACTCCTTTAGGAAAATCATATCTAGAAAAGGCTTACATGGGCATCGAAGGACTTTCCAGGAATAAGAGACGATCTCTATTGAGTAAGCTTGAGTAAAATATCTGGAAGCCCTAGAAGATCCAGGTTTTTGATATTGTTCCCAAACATTAGAAGGAACGTAGGGTACAACATCAGGCCAGTGACATCAAAAACCAAGATGGCGGGTCTGAAATGTCTACCTTCCCCAATACTGATGTGAAGGTATCGCGAGCGATAACATGCTCATTATCTAATATCTGCCAACGTTCCTTTAGGAAAATTATATCCAGAACAGTCTTCGAAGGACTTCCCAGGACTATTGCCTTCTGTAGGACGTTTCCTATACGTTAATTTGTTACGGAACACAAAA
Organism: Spea hammondii; assembly: GCA_029215755.1. NCBI lineage: Eukaryota > Metazoa > Chordata > Amphibia > Anura > Pelobatidae > Spea > Spea hammondii. The sequence goes on from JARDYJ010000006.1 coordinate 6,400,802, forward strand.
ACAGATCCCCCCTGATGGACCCGGCGGTGATTGAGTCTTTCGAGAGGAAGCCAATTACAGCGATATTTGTTGTTTGCGAAATATTTTTGCCGTGCCTGCCTTTCACGTAATGTATAACAAGCGAAGAGCGGGCCGTAGCTCTGTTGTTCTGGCGTCTGAATGTATATTACGGCTGCCCGGCCTGTTAACGTGTCAAAGAATAAGTGCTTACACAGAGGAACAAACCGCAAACTTAGCTTTTTTTTTTTCCTCCCCGGAGAGAGAGGAAAAATGTGTCACCGCGTAGACAAGAGGTGAGATGTGGCAGAAGGAAAAAGAAACACTGTATTTTTCACCGTATCCAGAGATTCTCGAGAAGAGGGGGGGCCGGGGGGGGTGTAACGATTGGACAATGGCTTCTCCGAAGCACTCCGCAGGAGAAGGCAGGTCTGAAATATACTAATAGCCATGATTAATGACACCGGAACAGGGGAGAGTGTGGATGAGACTACGGCTCATACATCATACTCTTCCTACCTTCACTCAACCAATAGGGCATTCGGCGAGTGCCTTATCAGCTTTCTTCATGGCGGAAAAAAATATATAAAAAATAATCCTGTCCGTATTATTTATTTATTTTTACAGAGAAAAAGATAATTTCTTAACTTAAAAAAAAAAATAAAAAAAAAAAATTAATTTTAAATCCTCCTGCGATGGCTTTCATTAGTCACATTAAAAAAAAGAATTTGCCGGCAGAAAAAATACCTTTTTGCTGGCCTGAGAGGGTGGTAGGTAGATGGAACAGCCTCCTAGCAGAGGTGGTAAAGGTCCTCGAATCTAGGACTGGAAAAAAGGGGCCGAATGGGGCCGATCTGCCGACAAATTGTAGGTTTCTGTATCCAAGCCCCGGACGCAAGCGAGTCAAATGGGAACCATTATTATTTTATTATTTTTTTTGTTTGGCTTTTTTCTACTTGGGGAAATAAATAGCTTTTTTTGTTTTAATGACATCATGGATATGAAGACATTCTTTGTGACAATTCGTATTATTACTCAGATTTTTGTCATTTTTCAAGTTTTTTAGGGGTTTTTGGCTGCAAAACAAGGGGAAACAAAAAAAAATGTAAAAAAATAAAGTGTTAACGCATGAAAGGACTGCTTGTAGCACACGACGCCCCCCCCCCCCCCCCCCCGGTGATACCGGCGGAGCGGAATCGGGAACAATTTATGTTTAAACATTAAGAACCTCGCCAGCGAGAACACAACAATTGTTGAGCGGAAAATCCCCGAAAGGCTAATTTTCGACTTTTTGTTTTTTATTTCTCCGCCGGAGGGACTCCAGCAGGAAAGGAGTTACTTTAAATTGGAGATAAGTGAGCTGGAAAAAAAAAAGTCAGGTAAAATAAGCCAAGGTACTTCATGGGGTGAAAAAATCCAAAAAAAAAAAAACAACCCTTAGTCTATAATCATTCAGGATTGGAAGAGCGTCCTCGTTCTCCTGCCTGCTGAAGACACGTTTTCAAGGTCTTATCTGCCATATGGCTCCCTGTTTCGATGATTTATTGTGTGTTGAAAGCCGCGCTGATAAATTTTACTGCGTTTCCCTGAATAGGCAACCCAGGGTGTCAATAACCGAGCTCAGGCCACTCTAATGAAAACTATAAGCACCGAAGGGTAACCGTTTATTTATGACTCGCAACTGGAGCTCTAGAAAGGCGGGGATTTATCGCCGGCTTTTCACGCAAAAAAAACCCCCAGATCTGATCCAATCTCGACAAACGCGTCGGGTTCTGGTGGCCGTGGCCCCTTCTGGTATTTACACATTTAAGGCTAAAGTGTTGGCTCTATTCATTTAAGAGTTTTAACCCCCCACGTCGGGTGATCCCCACGGACGGGGCTGATATAAGGTGGAAGGACCATCTGGCTGAAGGCTATCGTGGGCAAGTCTTCGACGTGAGCTCCTACTCACACAAAGATGGCCAGACTGAGACAACGATGAGTAAACAGATACCCGAATAACATTTATTTATTCAGTCATACAATATGGCTAGCCGCAACACCAAAACTACGCCTTGCTTTGGCCAGATATAGCTGCGTCTACAGAGGTCTACATTCAAGGCACCTACAGAGGTCTTCATTGAAGGAACCTACAGAGGTCTACATTCAAGGCACCTACAGAGGTCTACATTCAAGGCACCTACAGAGGTCTACATTCAAGGCACCTGCAGAGGTCTTCATTGAAGGAACCTACAGAGGTCTTCATTGAAGGAACCTACAGAGGTCTACATTCAAGGCACCTACAGAGGTCTACATTCAAGGCACCTACAGAGGTCTTCATTGAAGGAACCTACAGAGGTCTACATTCAAGGCACCTACAGAGGTCTACATTCAAGGCACCTACAGAGGTCTACATTCAAGGCACCTGCAGAGGTCTTCATTGAAGGAACCTACAGAGGTCTTCATTGAAGGAACCTACAGAGGTCTACATTCAAGGCACCTACAGAGGTCTACATTCAAGGCACCTACAGAGGTCTTCATTGAAGGAACCTACAGAGGTCTACATTCAAGGCACCTACAGAGGTCTTCATTGAAGGAACCTACAGAGGTCTACATTCAAGGCACCTACAGAGGTCTACATTCAAGGCACCTGCAGAGGTCTACATTCAAGGCACCTACAGAGGTCTACATTCAAGGCACCTACAGAGGTCTACATTCAAGGCACCTGCAGAGGTCTATACTAAAGGTGCCTACAGAGGTCTACATGGAAGGCACCTATTGAGGTCTACATTGGTGGATCTAACAGTCGACATAACGTGATTTTTCCAGTGTTAATGTTAATAATAAAACCAGCCTTCAAGTTTTCCAGCTAAGCCAACGTTGACCTGACGGTGAACGAGCATCCACATGCTCTGTTAAAGACATCCAATTTTCCGTCCTAGTCGGCGTCCAATTTAGAGATTACTGTGAAATCTTGCCTACCTCCCCAAATCTAATATGAGCAATTTGCGTGTCTCTCCAATTTCAAGGACAAACAGTTGAACATAATAACACGTGCCAGCCATGGTGCGGCTTGGCGTTCAATAATCGAGGAGTCAACTTCAGAATGTCCACCACAGAAGGTCAGGGGATGGAATCGTTCTGTGGGTCTTCTTGATGTCTTATCAGGATCATCATGCCTAAGAATGGTTTAGGGGCTTCTCCATGGGGGTTTATTGTGTGGGTATCCATCGCTTCTCCTTCACTCACTCTTGAATAGAGCACAGCGTAGAATTAACGGCCGACAGCAGATTTTTTGGTTTAAATCATTTCCTTGAAATTTTTCCACACCTCTTAATGGCCCTGCTAATGCTGTAGCTGCCACGTCCTGGACAGCTGTGCTTTTACAAGGTGGTGGTGGGTGGGGGGGTGTACGAGCAGCACCTCTCCGCAGAGTTTTCAGCCTGGTGTCTGAGACATGTGAGTGCCGGCTGCTAACGGCCCTGATTCATGCCTCGTTGCTGCTGCCAAGGTGTCACCTTTTTGACTGTAGAATCGGGGAGGAATTAGTGACAAGCAGGACCCAGCGTGCCGCGTCCAAACGTAAGAACAGCGTTTGGAGCGAAGCCAGTTCATCCCCGCGCATGCTTCTGCTGTAAGGAGTCATATGCCGATCCCCGTGCATGTTTCAGTCTCCTTTGCTGGGTTAGCAGCTACCACCTCTGCTGGAAGGCTGTTCCACTTTTACGGTGGCTTGCTTTTATTTTGAATAGCAAAATCAGGTGAGATTTAAAGCGACTCTTTTCTTTGTGACACTTCTGCTTGAATCGAATACGCAAGAAAAAAAAAACCTTTATTCATTTATATGACATCATATTCTGCGGCGCAGTACGATAGCTCAGAATTACTATTTACTTTCCTTTTTTAACAAAAAAAATACCCTTTTTTAATAATAATAATAAAAATTGTTTGCTTGGGTGAAGATGAGGATTGATACTTGTACTGGCTCACCAAATAGCGTTAGATTGCGAGCTTCGGGGGCTACTTAAGTCTCATCTTCAGAACTAAGTATCCTTGGGAAAAACGCGATGGCACGCGTTGGGGACCTCCAAGCCGTGGGGTCATATGCCGGCCTCTACCCCCTAGAGCCCCTTTCGTATCTCGTTGATAGTCGCCGACCGCACGCCGACGCTCACACCAGGCCAAGTTCCTTGAATATGTATAAAGCCAAGATCAGGCCATGGGGGGGTCGAGAGCTCAACGTGGGGCTCTCCAGCCGGTCTGCCGGGGCCTCCTCGCTCGCCTCTTTCTCCTCCGTACGCACAGCAGGCCAAAGAGAAGCCGACGAGCCGACAAGTTGCGCTGAGTGACAACTGATTTGTACGAATTTCAAGCCTTATAAATCCAGCTGTCAAAATAGCGACATTAAAGCGAGGAGAGGCCCAGCAGGTAACGCGGGCAAAGTGTACCCCGACAGCAATCTTCTAGGACGCGTATAGACCGCTGTTTGATTTACGCCGGCTCTCGCCGACCGGCATCCTTCAAAGAAAAAGACCTGAAAGCCATTATTTTGCTGTTGCCGCCAACTAATCACTGTTTACGGGAAGAGCTGGAACAAACGCCGAGACGTTAACATTAATAACGCCGAGGCCTGCGGTGAACAGGGCGGAGGACGACGACGCGGCGGCCATTGAGGATGGCAAGTTGCGTTGCCCTTCGGGAAACGTCTCGACACTGACAGCCGTCAGACTTCCATGCAATGAATATTATTATTTTCTTTCTAATCCTAAAGGATACGGTTTTCACTCTGAAACTGGAACCAATACCAATGGAGTCCAAGATTTTGATTTCTTCAGCAGATGTCCATAGAACAGGAATTTCCTGTCGCGTGAACAGGAATTTAATAGATATTTGGGGGCCCCGGTGCTCATCTGCATCTTTAGGGTCCGCTCAAGGTCGGAGAGGAGCTTCCGAGATGCTTTCACGAAGAGATCGGAGGACTCATGTGCCCCAATAAGCCTTGTTAATGGGAAGGACCGGGCGGTACTGCGGCGTATTCCTGTTGCCTCTTTTACCCTGGGTGGGAAATATGGAAAGGGGGTCAGCAGCCCCAGAGCCCCTTTACTATACGTTAAAGCGATCCCCTAGCGTTCCATGGGCTGGTTAAGAACATCAGACATCTCCTTTCAATCTGCTTCCGTTGTATTTTTTGACCCGCGCAACCTAATGCAGGCCGACTCCACCACATGGTTGGCTAGGATGACCTCTTAGGGATCTCCCTTACCCAAAAACCACCTTAATGCCCTCATACATGGTCCCGGGCAGAGTAGGGCTGGCCTGGGACAGTGAAGGAAAGCCAAGTGGCCTCTGGTCTGTGCCCCCCCTTGTATACATACACACGCTCACTCACGCTATTACCTGGAGCCTGTTTTGTGTCCTGCCTACATGTGGTGCAAACCACTGCGCTACTACTGCTGCTGGTGCTTCCGTCTCCCATAACGGACCAACTCAAGTCTGAACCAACTCGGTTTGAAGAATATGGACCGACCGAGGGGGCAACTGCAGTGAAATCAGCTTACATTTAGCTGGTTCTGCGGCTGTACCCTGACTAAAACTATTTTCCACCTCAACATCCCAGCGCCCGCAAGCCATATGTACAAACCGAGGCTGGAAGACGCGTGTAATCCTTGATTTAAAAAAAAGGAAGAACATAAAAAGTACAAAAAGCTAAAAGAATTTAAGAATAAGATTTTCAGGAGATTTTCATACATTTACATAGAAAGCCTCTTAGAAGCCTACAAAAAGTACCAAGGAAAGAAGAAACAGCTGGCAATTAATCTCCCAAAGATAACGCATTCATTCGCAATTCCTTTTCAATAAAAAAAAATATATATATTGATTCTACAAAATGATATTTTTAGATTTCCGACGGATCCGGCCAAAGCCACTAAACCCTTTATTTATTATCCTTTGCTGTTGGAATCGTGGAACATCTTTAGTGAATTAGCATCACGCCGTATTGCGATGCTAATAAATGTAGCACCTCTGTTAGAATGCGGATGAATGAGGTTCCAACACTTTCAGGAGCCGTAATCGAGAACCTGTTTCATTGTCTTGACAAAAGGTGGCCGGGTCGTTAGCACGCGCATGTGAGGGTCTATTGCTCTTGGAGACAATGCGGTTCTTCATCCCAGTAGCGAAGGTGGCCAAGAGATTTACAAGATAAGTGAAGGGCGAGTTTTTTCTTGCTGGGGGCCGTGTCACCTTCTCCAAGATCCGGGTCGGGGGAATTTACATAACACACGTTCACACATACTAAACAACCTCCACTTACACTTCAAAGAGAAGGTGACACATATATAAAAAACACACAAAACAGACCCGAAATGGATACTCAAGGTCATGGATTCTTTCCTGAAGGTGGAAGAAAGACAGACCTCCTGGTGGCAACCATGGGGCTTCAGGAAGCGTGGATGTTCTAGAATCTATTGTTCAAGAGGAAGTGGAGGTTTGAATATGGAGTGTGGGAAACCAAGGGGTGTCCTGCTGCTCCTCCTTCCCATGCCCCGCAAGGAACATCAAAAAATATCTCCATATACTAAACAGAGAGTAACGTGTCTACGAAACAAAGATGGATGAACTCATTACAGAGATATAAAGACTAGAATTTCTTCACTGAGAGGATGGTGGATAGGTGGAACAGCCTCCCAGTGGAAGAGGTAGATGGTAATACAGTGAGAGAATTTAAAAATGCACGGGATAGGCATACAGCTATGGTGGTCATCAGCGACCTATGGAGTGATAGATGCCTTGGATAAAACGCGATTAGGTGCCTCCCGGAATGTATACCCCCAAAGCGTTGCGGTGTTAGGGCCAACCATCAGCTGCGGGGGCAAATAAGCCAAGGCACAGAGGGCTGAAAAATCACCGTCTGCTCCTAAAAATATTCATGGAGCGGGGCCCGGGAAAAAAAAAGGCCACCCGAGAAAATGGCTATGAAGTAATTGAGATGTGGAATCCTTTAAAGCCCTGTTCATTTTTTCTCAGATTAGAGGAGAGCGACAGGCGTTTGACTGAGCTGAATAACAGCAAAGCCAAAAATTAGAGAGAGCGACCTCTGTCATGTCACAAAGCCGGAGCTTACGGCTGCCAGGGCCATGCATTATTCAAGAGAAAAAGTGAAAATTAGCCCCATTTACCCGACAGGTCCTCTTCTGCTTTATGCGCGTAACAGGAATTGACACATGGAGGGGGCAAGAAGTCTCTGTGTTCATTATGTCATACTCCTTCGGTTAGCTTTTGGTTCCTAAAACACATTAATGTAGTCACGATTTGAACGTGGGGTCGGTCCCACCACCCCACCATGTCCTACACCAGAGATGGTGCAAAGACAATTCACTAAGCCAGGCCAACAAAATTTGGAGAAGACGTCGTCAGTGAATTTTTGTTAACCCAACTGGCCGCAGCCAAGACACGGCAGAAACTCATGTGACGGAGTGGACACTCAGGACTACCAGAGTACACTTATATTACCCAGACCAAAAAGATAGTCTGTTATTTGCTGAAGAAGAAGGAACCTCAATCCTTTCACGGACAGACCCACGTTTTTTTTCTAATCTGTCTATAGTCGAGGTTAATACTATTTTATTGGGTCAACACAAGGTTTTTGGGAACCCAGAGGTCTCTTCTTCGGGTTTTCTCTTGGGTCGATAAAGAACCACAAATTTTCTTTGTTAACCTGAACATGCGAATGAAATTGGGTTGACGGTCGCCAACTCATGGTTGAACTTGATTGGATTACCAGAATGTGGAATGTTTGTTCCCAAGTTCACAAAGTTGTCGGAAGTTACCCTTAAGATCTACAGGTTCCCCGCTCACGTCTCGGGTATAGGACCAGAAAAAGAAAAGATGGGGGTCTTGAAGACCCAATGCCGAGAGGTAACCAAGCTCCCTACCATTTGTTGAGCCAGGTTCTTCTGCTAGGCGAGGAAGATGATTGAAATGACATGGACCCCACAACCACCGACCGGCACGCAGGGTCGGAAGGAGGACCTGGCACTCGAAGGCCCCCGGCGGCCGGATACGATAGGCAGCATGGCAGACCGGGTGTGAGACTTTGGCCAGCGGCTCACCGGGACCAGAAGAAGTTGTGAACGATTAGATTCCCGAAGCCGCGGTTGTAATAATTCCGCATCGTTCATCTTCGGAGAAGGCTGTGGGTCATTTAAAAAAAAAAAAGTCCGTAATAAATTATTCTCCATCGTTCTTTTTCCTAAAAGCCAATTAGGCTGTAATTAGGTATTGCCCGAAAATGCTGCCAATCACTCAGTGCTGGAGCGCGAGCCAACTCGCTGCGGAAGTCGTGCCAAAAATGCTTTTGTTAACGCACTTATCTATTTATCTGTGTGCTAACAAAATAAATGACCCATCCCACGCCGTGTTAAGCATCTTCATTTTTGCATTAACTTTTTAAAATTGCCAATTCAGGCTCCGTGTCAGTCCCGCGGGGCCGGTGCCCTGACCCTTCGCTTGCCGGAACATATCGATAAAGTTGTTTAATGTAAAAGTGATTGGATTACTCCTATTTCCTCCGCAGAGAAGCCTCCGTCTTTCTCGGTACTCCTCCGCACTTTGGTAAGGGGGGGGCAGGAAATGTTCAGGAGGGGGTGGAATCTGTTTAAACGGGAAGGCTTAGATGGGACTTTACTGAGAGGGTGGTAGGTAAGTGGAACAGCCTCCCAGCAGAGGTGGTAGAGGGTAATACAGTGAGGGTATTAAACATGCATGGGACAGGCATACGGCTCCTGAATCTAAGACGAGACCTACGACTGATTAGGGTCTTTACAGCAGGAAAAACGGGCAAAATGTATATATTTTTGACAAATTATTTTAAAATGTCTGGATCTTTAATAAATACCCCCAGAATGTCTACACAGATATCAGTTGTTCGTACGTTTAGTATAAAATATATATAAATATTTTTTTTTACAGATTTATCTATATTTACGAATCACAAAAAGTAACAGAAACAAATAATAAAATTTAAAAAAATCACGTCTGTTTCACACGGCAGAGTTTAATGAGCACATCAAAGATCCCTCTCCCCATTTCCCGTAATTAACTCTGTAAATAGTGAATAAGGGCAGGGTAAGGTGGAAGAAAGAAAGAGTCCCCAGCCTGCCTTTGTTGCGTTGCTTGGGGGTAGTTAGAGGTCCTGTTTTGCTTGTGTGTGTGTGTGTATGTATGTGTGCTTCCCTGGCTAAATTGCTTCTTGTCTTTCCTGAAAGCCTTTGATCTCGCTGACAGTTTGGTTGCATTAGTGAGAGTGTAGCGGTTAATCCTTTGCTTAACTCATTCTGTGCGGCACAGCCGGAGGCCTTTTGCGATGGTAATCTGTCAGCGGAGGATAAGCCTTCATCAAACAGGCTCTATGGAGGCTCAGAACAAAGTATCCGTGTGGAGAAACGCATCGTGCCATCCCGCTCTCGGCCCGAGGTCAACGTTGGTTGGGGATTGTGTGGGGCGTTTTACCTTTTTATAAAAAAATTGGGTTTTGTTTGTTTCCTGGTCACGCCAAAACTGCAGACCCACCAAGTTGACCCAAGGTAGACCAGGGACAGCTGACCTTGGATAGTTCCCAAAGGCAGAAGAAACGTCCAACATGGCATTCTTGGGTGCCATTGGAAACTGAGCTTCTAAAGCTCGTGTGCTCGTCGTGCCTCTTTAAAAAGGCGGAGCATCACATTATGACATCATATCTTGGCATTCAGCAGAAAGGACGAAGGCGCTGCCCTGGGTTAGGTCTTGGACATCACAGGAAAGTAAACGGGCCACTACTGACCACTGTTAGGACTTAATGGGGGGGGGATTCTTTAGTCGAAGTCGATACCTTTTATTGGGCCAGCAGAGAAAAAGAAAGTAGCATAAGCTTCCCGGACCTCCGAGGTCTCTTCTTCTGATGAAATAATCTCTATGTTGGTCCAATAAAGGGTATCAACTTCAAATAAAAACGTATTTCCGGGACAAAGACGTTCATCTCAGAGGCACAAACCTCCTACCATATGATGATGGGGTCATAATAAATATTAAGATGAGCGATGATGATGATGATGCCTTCTCGGAATCCCAACAAAAGATACATGGAATCCATACATGATACCTGTGTAATCAAACGACTCTCTGCCGTGCGGAGGAGGGGGGTCGGGGAATACAACAAAAATAATTCTCATTAGCGTAAGACAGCTTCTTAGCGTTAAGAACTAAATTTCCCGCACAGCTACAGTTACGTTACGAGGCAGCGAGCGTCTTCATTAAAGTTTCGCACCTGACCAAACAGATAAATGAACCAGAAAGGATTCGAACTGGCAAAAAAAACAAAACAAAAAAAAAACACTTGTTGAGAAATAATTAGGCCGCGTCACAGAAGCGATAAGAGGATATTAAAAGAAGACACTTAAAATAGTCAATTGCTGGTCGAAAATCTGATTGGATGAACTTCTCAAGAAATAACGATTCTTAAATATTAGTGGAACGATAATATGTGGAGATGCCACCATCATGGGACTGGACGAGGCCATGCTCTACCTCCTCAAAATGTTCTTCTTCACCTCCTTCTTACAAGTAGGCCTTGCTTTTTCTTAAATAAGGTGTTCTAAGGTTCCATCTGAAAAGATTCTACGCTTCAGTTGGGTTTTGAATATCGAGAGGGAGGGTGAAAGGTGGAGGTTCAGGGGAAGAAAAAGGCATGGAGGGAACACAAATGAAGTCTAGTGAAGATGAAAAGGAAGGGGTGATAAGGGAGGATGAAAGCCTTAGCCCACGGGAAGAACATGTTTTTAGAGAAAAAATGCATGGGAAAGAAGTATCATGGTGAGCTTTTTATGTTAGTAGAAGCAGGACATGGTTGGCCATCTGGCACACTGGGCAAATGGCTGGTGGGTGGCTGGCCGACGGCGCTCCGCACTCGCGGACCCAACGCACACGTATAGCCACGCATGTCCAGCCATTTGCCAAACCTACGCCATCAGGAACGCGTTGGCCCTAGAGTTCCAGGGGAGCCTCGTCATCGACAGTCCAACCCAGAGTAGAAGGTATTTTGAATTTGGAGACAGTGGAGAGATTCGCAAAATGGGGACGCAGAAGACCAAAATTCTCGATTTCTGAAGTCGAGATTTCCTTTAAAAAACATCCATTTTCAAGAAGGAAATTTCGATTTGCTAAAATGTTGATAAACAATGAATAATTCTGCTCGGCGCTTGATTCTCCGAAGCTCTACGGCGTGAAGCACCGCAGTCGAGAGTAATAATGATACCACTTTGGTAGGCTTTTTATTGTTACGTTTTTGATCACTTGAATCATGAAAGTGAGACGTATGAAATAGCACCAATAATAGTCGTGATCATTACCTTGTTTTATCTCCAGGATGAAGCTGGTAAAATCCCGCACATTACCGCTACGATGATTCTGTAAAATGTGCCGTATCCGTAAAGATACATCAAATGCACATTAGTTGAGTGCATCCTGTGCAACGCCGAATGTTTTTTTTTTTTATTAATAGCAGTGATCGGACGTTATAAAGCTCCAAAACATAGGTTGTTTATCCTGGGTTTATCCGTAACAAGCTGACACATTTCATAAAATAATCATATTTTATTTCCCGTAATCTTAAACCAGTTAACTTGACTAATCAAGGAATAAGACCCCAAGGGCATCCCGATAACAAATATTTCCAGAGATGCGTATCTTAGACGAGGGCATGCGAGGGTTCGTGCAATCATTCTAGTTTGGGTTGTTGTACCTGCCTCTGTTCCGGCTCTTTTGACATTAAGGCCTCTCTCCTGGTAATCAAGGCCAACTAGGCCTAGGGGGGCGGGTCTAGGGGCCCCTCTGCTGCATATCAGGGCGCCTCTCGCCCTATTGGCCAATCAGACTCCATGCAGCACCAGTGAAAAGGGGGATCAGTGATCTCCCCAACTGGTCGTCCATTTACATTACGGAGGACTATGCCAAGTCGGTATGGTTTACTTCCACCAGGCCCTGCCCTATACCTAAGCGAAGATGGGAGCCGCCAACCTAGGCCACCATAAAGCAGCCCAAAACCGGTAAAGACGACTGCTCCTTAATTCGTTTTCCTGTTGAAATATTTTAAAATATTAACATTAATTTTTTGGAGGGGTTTGAACACAGATGCCAAAATGTTGCAAGGACACAGTACACGCAGCCGACACAATTTATACCTTTCTGCCCATTTACGATCACAAAATCTGCATCCCCCCCCCCCCGCCCGAGGTCTGCTACGAGAGAATAAATTTCCTTTAAAATAGATCTCAAGCACTTTGCTCACCCTTCCTAATGAGAAAGCACTTTGACGGGCGCGATCCTTTCAAATCGGTTCAAAGTCCGCAATTTCCACGAGACAGACAATAGGGGAAGCGCTCGCTAATGTGAGTTGCTATTGATTACCTGTTGCCTGTCACTAAATTGCTTCACAAACCAATAATACATGTCACGCTGTAATGACGAGGCACTAATAATAGCCTTCACTCTCTTCTGCCGCTGTCAGTTTATACATTAAAGGGTAACAACAACACACAAAAAAGCAAAAAAACACCTAAAACATCTAAAAAAAACCCCCCTACTTTAATTAAAAAAATTTGAAAATCTTGCGGAATTCTTGCGTAACCTTGTTTGTATTAATGTTTTTTTTCTTAACGTTTGGGGTTCGAGAGATTAGACGCTAAGGATTTACCGTTTCGATTACTCAACGCCATTGAAGCCTCTTCAAGTTTGGTCAATTTCCACCCATTATCGTTGATTGACTGCTCGAATCGAAGGTGTTTAAGTAGGCTGGGTGATCGGCCATAAAAATCGACCCCCGCTGAGCCGGCTTCAAAAATTGCACACAATGGACATTGTAGCTTTAAAGCATGGACAACCCTCAAGAGTTTCTCCTGCAAGAAGGTTGAGGTTGGCCTTCATAAGATGTATAGGTTGTCTCTCTGCTACAACTTAACGTTAGAGGTCTAGATGGAATGGAAGGAAGTTTTAGTTTACCGAGAGGGTGGTCGATCAGTGGAACAGCCTCCCAGCAGAAGTTGTAGAAGCTAATACAGTGAGAGAACATGCATGGGATAGACATATGGCTCCGGGATCTAAGACGAGACCAACGACTGATTAAGGTTTTGCGTCTCTACAGCAGGAGAACCGGGCAGACTAGACGGACCCAACTGGGTTCTAGGTTTCTATGTATCCGACCATTAACCATTAAACCCATTTGTAAGCTACCTTTTTCCGGGATGGTCATGCTTTAGATAAACAGAGATGGACGTAGGAAGCCTGCTCTTCCCCGACTCTCCATAACTATCCCGCGTCAGGTCTTTTTTCTCCGATAAATCGAACAAGACGCGGAGCATGAGTCTCAAGGACCGTCTTTATTCCGGTGGAGAATTACATTTTTAGCCTCGAGGGGCAGCTTTAGACTTCGGATAGTCAATGGGTTTAGTCATGCAAGCAGGCCATCCCATTTTTTTTCCTTTAAAAGGTACCAAAAGGCTTAGTTTAAAGCCCAGGAAAACGTGAGCCGTCAGGGTTTCTTTTTGTGAAAGCTCCGGGGCTTAAAAGCGTTCACCGCTCGGAGGTGACCCGCGGCCCTCGGGGTCTTCCCCCCTTTCTTTTGACACCAGATTTAAGGCTGATTGTTGGATTTTTCTTGATGTTTAAGAAGAAAGAGGGATTAAAAACACAGCTGCAGCAACTAAAGGATAAAGGGGGTAAATACGGTTTAGTCACCCCAATCAGGATCATTTCTCTCCCGGCACTAATTAACAGAGCCAACTAAACGCCCCCCCCAACCCCATCTCCGCTATGGGAGGTCTCTTGGCCGTCTCCTTCCAAAGGCTGACCTTGCCTGGTAGATCTTCGCGGCTAATCGTGTCATTCGGGCAAGAGACGAGCTGGGGGGGGAGGTGATGTTCAGGTTTTAGGATTACGGAAAGGGTTAAACTGGATGTTTGTGTGATCGGATGGGGCATGCGGGGTGGGTGACGGCAACTCAATTACCGTCTAGCAGATGAAAGCTGCCCCCTTGGTATGACAAGCTGCTAAACCTGTCAATCCGGCTTTCTTTAAAGGGACTAACATACCCGGTTTGCCGCTCAGACATCCGCTGCGAACATGTCCTCCGCGTGTCCCCCCCGTCTATCGCAGCCACCAGCGTGTTACATTTTTATTAAAATTCAAAATAAATTTGTTGTTTTTCTTTGGATTTCCTTTTTTTGGTTAATATACTATAAAAATGATTTAGCTTAAGGGCAAGCTGTTAATTTGGTGACGCTGTCCCTTTAAAGGGACACTCCAGCCGTCCGTTGGTCTCGTCTCCGTACGTCTAGCCCATGCATGTCTCAATCCCCTCGCTGTATTACCCTCTACAACTTCTGCTGGGAGGCTCTTCCACTTATCTGCCCCCCCCCCCTCAGTAAACAGATACAGAACCAGCAAATGTCAAAAGAAATTCGAATTCACTCCGCAGGAGGACACTCGCCGTGTGGGGCAGAGCGACTAAACGATGTCATTGTCACAAAGAGGATGGTGTCAGCTGCTTGGGATGCGGTACCCGCTCTGGGGCGGTGAACACAGCAGGCCCCGCTATTCACAGCGCGTATTTGCCATAGGCGCCGGACGGGTGAGAGGCTCGTATTGAATATGATACAATGACCTTTAAATTGGACTCTGCGGGGCTACGGAGGACGGCAATCATCCAAGAGAATGTTTTCTGTGCCCCCCAGCCATGTAACATGACGTGTGCTTCCCAGAAGGAGAGGGGGGGGGAACCCGCGTGATCTCTTTACATCTTCCTGGGTTTATACAGCCCCGGCAGATACACTTCTGAGAAGGAGAAGTCCTTGCTCTCCGCAGAGCTTACAATCTAAGACAAAAAGAAAAACTGGCCGATTTCTGGCCAAAAGCACGGCAGGAAAACGACTCGGATTTAGGTCAAGAAAAGACGGGGGACGACAAAGTTTCACTCTCACCCCAGCAAACAATCGCAAAAGCCCCCCCACTGCCCTAACCAATTGGATCTTAAAGCATCCGGCACTCGCCGTGGTGCCAAGTTCACCGCGCGCTTGGCGTGGGCACAGCACGTCCCTCTGCTACCATCAATCAGCCGCGGCCGAGACACTGTGCCTATTCATCTGCTAGAGAGGGGGTCCGGAGGGTGGGGGGGCTACCGGCATCTAGACCGGGCCAGGGGATACCGCGGCAGCTACGAGGGGCAACAACGTTCTTATTTGTTTCACCTCCGAAAGTCTAAATCTTGAAGTTTTCTTTGATTCCTTTTGAGTCACAAACTGCAGAGATCTTTGCTCTCCTCCGCATTCCCCCCCCCCCACCAGAGCTCCTTCCACCCTCCTCCTTTCCGCTTACAGCTAAATCAGATTTACAACAACTGTCAAAGTCTGGGATGACAGATAAATTAATCTTCCTTCATGAGTTTACATCGCAGGCATCTGGGCTTCTGATCCGGCCCTAACAAGCACCAGACCTCAGCGAGCTGTCACTTACAGCTGATGTTTTCTTGACTCCGGGTTTTATTATGCTGTCACGAGAATCTATTTACTCGGCAGTCTCGGGGTGGGGCCCCGGCGCTTGGACGGGAAGATTTAATGGGTGACGTCCTCCTTTCGAGAGGCTCGCTCCTCGCGGAAGGGTAAGGGCTTTTCAAACATACGGCGAGGAAAGGACGATCTCACGAAGTGCCGAGAACAAACGTTCGGAACGTTGGACTATACGTTCGGAATGTTCTCGAACGGTTGCCAATTTGGGATTTCTCGTAGGAATATCGATGGTGGTCAGAGGAGCTGGAGGTGCTGACGTTAAGGAGACGTTCCCCGCGTCCTCTAGAAGCTCAAATAGATCACAAGCTGCATGGTCTGTTAGCTGCATGGTCTAAAGGTGATGCAAGCATCATGCGTCGGTATATAATGAGCCCACACAATCCACATTTAACTTTGTATATGAGTTTGAAAGGCAAGATGGACATTTCAAGGAGGATCAGATGGTATATCAAGATGATAGATGGATTAGATGATAAATAGGCCAAATATAGGTGGGTTTTCCACAGTACAGGATAAGCCCACAATGGACAGATCAAGTGGGTCGGTTCGGTGCAGCCAGCTGCCACTAGGCTCGTTGGCCCTTTTGTAGGAGAGCTGGCCAATGATGCCTTAAAAAAAGGTTTTCACATCAAAACCCTGACACTTGGTCAACATAGATAGCTCCCATTTTCATTTGGGCTTATTTGCAGCTCCTATTGTGGCCCTGAAAAGTTTGAAGAATTGGAAATTCCACCAGACTACTCTGGGTACAAAGCCCTGTTTTGGCTGGAACTGTAACACTGGCTGACTTTCAATGTCCCGACGTTAGTTTGGAACCTCAGGGGCACAAGGTTCCATAAACCGCCGTCGTTCCATGTCTATGTTGATGAGCCTACATGCATGGGTCATGGAAACTAGAGCGGTCCGTGACTTTTTCATTATGAAACCAGGAAGGGAAAGTCAGGAACGAGCGAGCGACGTCCAGCATGGATTCACACAACCTTCCGAGCTCAAGTCGTGGGAAGAGCTGACAAATATTCCAGGACGTAAACAGGTCATGTCCTCAATAAGCCAGGTGACTTCAGTGGAATCGTCTGTTCTCTTTACTCACGCCAGCTACAGACCATCGGACGTCAAGCCAGTTCATATCACATACTATTGTCTAAAAACATGCTTTTAAAACTCAAGCAGATGAGAAGACTTCTGATGAAGTTGATTCCTGCACAAAATTATAAAGACACCAAAAGGTCCGACCAAAGATTATCCTGTGACCCAACGGGGCTTCGAAGGCCACCTTATGCGTAGGACCGGTGATAACGAGGTGGCCCCGGCACTTTGAGTCTGGCGGCCGACTGATGGTGGAGGTGCTGGAAGGCCAGTGCAGGCCAGCTTGGACCATTTATTAAATCAGATTTAATCTAAAATCTGATCCAGTCTTCATGGCTCTATGATGTCATAAATAAATTATAGCCAACCAAAAAAAAAAATTGACAAAAAAACTTCCATTTCATGTAGCTCTTTAAGAAATATTTTTTATCGATGGATCATGTCGTGTTAATATTAGCTTCTTTATACTTCTTAAATAAACACAAAAAATACTTCAAAATAAACACAAAAATGCCAATATATATATATATATATACACACACACACGTTCTTTCATCCCGACTGAAGCCATAAACCAGGTGTCCGAGAGGCAGGAAAGCATTCATAAAGCTTAGGAAATTGAACAAAATAGATTTTCCGTGTCTGCGACGGAGAACAAAAAAACACGCGTAAAAAAATATATATATAAAAAAAAAATATATCAAAGACTATTGTTACCGGAGGCTTTAGCAATGACCGCATTGCTCTGGCATTAGGTAACAAAGACCGTAATTAACTCCTCGGCATCACAATGTGATCCAGAGACAATGACGGACATCATTTATACTGCGCTTTCATGCGGTGCCAAGAAAAAAAAGGCTTTAACTACCTAGGGAAAAATTGCTTGTGCAAAATCATTTAAAAAACACCAGATGTACCAAATTCGCTCAAAACAATAATTTTCGGTCGAACAAAAGCTGGGAATTTTTTGGTATTTTTTTTGGTCCAAGGGAAATAGTTTATTGGTTGACAGCAAACAAACTAGAATTAATTGTTACCTCCTTAGTAATTTTTGCAATTACACCGCTGGAACATACGCTAATTACCCAACGCTAATAACCAAACCGTCAATTAAAGCGTCTCCCGTAACCGTAACGCGTAGCGGGACCCACCTGGCCTGGCGCCTACGGGCTTTTAAACAGGAAAGGCTTGGTCGGTGGAACTAAGAATTTTGTAAAAGAACCTGGGAAATATTTAAAGAAAAAAAAAATCTCAAGAAATCCTAAATCTGGAAACTTTTGGGTCATAAATATACACCGGAACGTTCTTAATTGCCGAGTGTTAACGCTTTTATAGCCACGGATCCCATGGCAGGGGCTCGCTAATAGTGAAAGCCGAATGGCTCTTATGACGGACCTTATGGATACCATGACTGGTCAGGAGGTGAAGATATTCTGAATGGAGTCACCTGTGTTCAAGCAGGGATTCTAGTTGTGATATAGCAGAGAGAAAAGCACCAATCGGGATGCTTGGATATCATTAAATCAGAGGAGGATATGAAGGCTCCAGACTGTGTGACCCTGAGAATCTGCCCCATTCACCTCAAGGCCCTGAGATTCGTGTATTTAGACGTTTGGCTGCCAACGCCTTGCTTTAAGATTCTGTTTGAACATACGTTGTCACATGGCCGCTCTGTCCTAAAGGCGTTCCAAGGCGGGCCTTTAAATGTTTTGTCAGTTTATGTTAAATTGCTTCCAGATAAGTCAGCCTGCACGACTGTCCAGAAGGAGCGTGTTTTATTTCACGATCCCAAAGTCAACATTTCCCAAAGCCAGTTCTACGAGTATGAGCGGGGCTCTACGGATCGCGAGGGTGGCCAAAAAAGTTCCCTATTGATTTTTCTGCTATGGATCTCGGAATCCGACTTATATAAAATGGGGAGGGTGGGTACTGAAGATCGCCGTGTTAATGCTATGATGTGTGCCAGCCACAATGGTGAATGCTGGGTTCTCCCGGGTCATAACCCAGGACATGGTGGCCGAGGAATCTGTCGAGAGGGCAGCCACCTCTACTATAACTGCAGTGAAGCCTGACGGTATCCACCTGACTCCATACCTGCAGGTTCTCATTCATCTAGACTATCCGCCGGGCCTATATGTTCCTTCCTCACTCAGACTTAGCGGCCTTTCTCTAGAAGGACTCAATTGGGGCAACAGTCTTTCTTGACTCTTGGGTTTGGGTCCAGATGCCCCCATAGAAGTGTGTTCCTTTGACAAAGTAGAATGAGAAGGACCAACGACCAACCCTCATCCCCTCCCACCATATTTTCCATAAACACACAGCACATGTGCGAAATAATCATATTAGGTGATGGGGGGACACCCAGAATTGGGGGGGGATTCCTGTATAAGCCGGAATACAAGGAATGAAAGATATGACCGCCAACAATCACATTTTTTTTTGCCGTAATCTAGAAACGCGCGTCTCAAAACCACCCCCCCAAAAAATAAAAGATAAATGAAAGGCTTTATTTTTTATTATAATAGGACGACTATATTAAATTAAAAGAAAATGGGACACAGATACGAGCTTCACACACAAACACACACTTACATCCAGCTGTAAGAATTCAATTTGGAAACCATCACAGCCGACTGAGAGAAGACAGCAAAGTCATATTGCTGTAATGCTTAGATTATCAATCATCTTGACATATTATTGGCTTTATCACTACACATACCATTAAAATGATGTCTGGCCGGGAATGTCAGGAGGCAGACATTAAACAGGCCAGGAATAAAAAGAAGAAGAAAAAAAAAAAAGCAGATCACAGACGGCTAACTGGTGGAGTTCGCTTTCCGCGTTGAAATTAGTTAAGGGCTCGAGAAAGTCCGGGTGTTGCTGCCTTTGAAGAGATCTCGAAGCCGAAGAACGTGGCGTGTGTAGTTCAGATGGAGTTCTAGAATGTGCGGGCAACCAACCTTAACTGAATCCTGAGCGGGGACGGAGGGGAGACTAGACTCCTTTGCGCCCGAAGGCGCACCCCAAAGTCAGAAACAGCCGTCGGTTACCAGAGGTCCGCCATCATTAAAGCAATTTTGCAAATTAAGGGGATTTTAGGATAAATGGATTTTTAATTTGGCTACTAGGTTATCAAAAAGAGCCATCATGGCTCCTTATGGAAGCCACTTCACCCTAAAAAAAACCTGAAATTTTATTCAATAACTATAAATTCCACCATGACCACGGTGAAATTTGAAATTTCAATTTTGACTCGTTCACGGGGTAGAAGTTCCTCAAAATCCACTTTCTGACGATTCTGTGAAATTATGGGGGAAGATGGCCCTATAAATAATAAAGATCTAGACCATCATTGTCTAAGCTAGAAAAGATGCTTTCAAGAACTCAAGCGGTGAGGGATCTCAAGAAAACTTTTTGGCCACAACCTGCGACGGGTACACGAGGGCCTTTATTTCTACTGCTTCGGAAGATAGATAGAGGAATTTAAAGATATTTTCCATTTTGGTTCAGAAGAGTTTCATCATTTTATATTTTTTTTGGGGGCCATTATACCACAAAAGAAAGAACTATAGAAAAAAAAATTCCAGAATAATGAAGTTGACAGTTGGGAAATTAGCATTTCTAATGAGTCATAAAAACAGCCCTTTTGTTCTTTCGACTTGTAAGAAAGCTTTTGAAATGTAATTACAACATGGCATAAAATATATAAAAAAAAAAAAAAAAAGAGAGAGAATACATTTGATTTTACTGAAGGCCGTGAACAATATTGTCCTATTTTATCGTAACAGGGAGCCTGAAGACATCCTTTTCAGTATTTCAATGAGCTCCGTTCAATAAACGCTTAAGTCCTTCAAGCTTTTAAATGATATCATCGAGTTGAAGCACTTCAAGACTTGGAGAGTAATTTTCCTTCTTACCGCCTGCACGGGGCTCTGACGATAAAAAAAATGTGAATTGATACAAATTTCATCAACATTTCCCCTTGAATTTATTCTCGGAGAACTACTCTGAAATATATATACAAAAACGCAGAGAGGAACCCTTCTTCATCCAGAAAGACAAAAAGCCCAAAGGCACCGGGGTTTGTAACGATCTTCCATGGTGCCAATGGGTTTAAGAAGTAACATTTGTGAAATTGGAGGCCTACAGACAAAAGACATTTAGCCTCAAAGCCTTAAAAGTTACAAAAAGAATCAACCCTGATAGAGGTTGGATAGTTAAGATAAAAAGGGTTCCCATTGTTGAGTCGGATCTTCTCAATATAGAAGTTCAACATTTTGCATGGTAGAGAAGCCAGTATCTTTTGGGCTTACTATTCTGGATTCCTACTGGAACCTCTGGATACCGCTGTATTTGCCCATAGAACCTTGCCCGGTCCAGACAGAACTAAAGTTCATGGAAGACGCTGATGAATCGGCCCTTCCTCAGGACCTCAACGCAGCTAATCAAGGTGTCTACAGAAAAATGTGTCGAGGAGACACCCCAACGTTTTAGTTTGGGCCAGACCTTCCGTAGGTCACATGACACAAACGGTACACTATAGGTGGACTAGCCGGCCATTTGCTCTTATGTGGTCATCCTATGGTGGTTCTTTAACAAGGTGAATCCTCATGCAACCAACGGTTTGGGTTCTTCTATTGATCGGTGGCCGATGTATCTTTCATAATCATCGTCCCTGGACCTTGAGATAGCCCATGGTTCGATTGTACAGAAGAAGACATCTCCGCGCCGAAGACGCTCGATTCCACCTCCGTCTACGGTCTCCGAGGCTAAATCAACACCTATTTCCAATTCTTCTTCAGCACAAGTTGAGACCAGTCTATCTAGCTGCTCATGTCCTGCGTGTTCTGAGCTTCCTTTAGTTGTCAAAAACCAAAAAAAAAAAAAAAAGGACTGCCAAGTCAAGGCATGAATTAGTTTAGGAAAATGTGATAAGCAATTATTTGCCATTTTTTTTTCCCTTTTCTTTCTAAGAGCTTTTTACACTAATGCAACCGCACTTTGCATAGCAAATGCCCACATTTGCATTGCAAGTTTGCAAGTTGCTAGGAAAACCTTCTCGGAGCCTGCCAAGGCCTTTCATGTCGCTTTGTCTTGTTTCCACTGGAGCAAAAGCGAACATTGCTTTGACAGATAGCGAGGCAGCCTTGAAGTGGTCCTCTCAACGAGTCTTGAGTGGGAAAGGAAAAAAAAAAAATTATCACAAAGCCGGGGACTTTTTTTTTTTTTTAAAGTGCATTCATGATTAGGTTACAATCGAGATAAAAGCTGATTTTGTCACCGAGCGTGCCCGTCGCGTATGGAATATGGAAGGCAAAAAAACAAAAATAGAAACTCGACTGGCTTTGCCCACCACCTCGTGTTCTGGGATTTAATTAGGAATTAATTCTGCGCCTTGGATTAAAGCTGCTGTCCCGCTCAGACGCATTAATCGCGCTCCCTGGCCTGTTAAACTAAGGTTTGCCATCGTATTCGTCGAAGGTGTAATCACAGAAAAATAACTTTTGAGTTTTTTGGGGTTTTTTAGATTTATATGGCAACAACCTATCGGTGCCCCAGCTTTCGCGCCCCGTGATGATTAAGTGTTCCTGATAAAAAATGTTGAAATAAGGCAAATTAAATAATTATTTCTAGCAAGGGTCTGGGCATTCAACACTACTAGTTACTAACAGTTTCGTTACAAAAGCTGAAAATTAATTAGGAGAGTACATGGGACTTTCACAGTTATTTTTAATCTGGGTTCCTGGTGAAGACCGCCGGTGGGGCTAAGCAAGGACACTTTGCGCACCGAGGTCGGTTAGGAACTTGTGATGCCATCGTACGGACGCTCTCATTAGGATTTTAACATTTTCTGGCACCGGCGAGAGGATTATCAATTCACATGTGAACTTATCCCTTATTAAACTTTTTACTAAAGGGGTCAGCTAACAAGAATGATAAACCTTCAGCTTCACGCATCACATGATGGCTTGGCTTGCTAGGTGGCCACAACCATACCCCCTCGCGCCAACAAAAAGTGCAATAGAGATCGTAAAAAAAAATAAAGTCTCTACATAAATTGAAGTAATAACGCCCGTGGGAGTCAAGACATTTCAAGGTTAAGAGATGGACAGGAGTTGAACCTTCAGGATCGCGCTATACGCAAGGTTCCAAGATTCTTCAACCCTACTTGGCATGGTGACATGGTGATCTCCCGCTCCTCGTCTAAGATAAGCAAAGCTGGCTTTAAACATAGAAAACGCAGAACTCAGACCCATTCATCCCCATCGAGTCGCCCATTTTCCCCGCTGTAAAGACCGTTGGTCTCGTCTTAGATTCAGGAGCCATGTTGTCTACCCAATCCATCTTGAAATTCTAGAACACTGGAACAGAGCATTTTGCTGGTACCAAAATAACACTAAATCAACTAAATCAACTTGGCCCGCAGCTCCTGCCCCTGCTGGGTAACCTTGCCAGAATTTAAATTGGCATGGGGAGGGTATAAGGCTGACCTAAGACGAGACCGAGCAAGGTCTCGGTCTTTACAGGCAGAAAAATGGGCAGACTAGATGGGCCGAACCGTTTTTATCGAAAAGGATCATGAGAAATAAGAGCAACGCTCACAACTCAAGGCAAGAAGTTTCTAACGAACGAGCGTGTTTGGAAGGAATGTGACACAGCAAAGGAACAGTCAGTTCAATCATCAAAAGGTTTCATAGTTCTGACACACAAAGACCTGACAATAACTGACATCGCCGGCTTCTCCAGGCACTCAGCTTCTGCTCTGAAGTCAACGTGAGTGAAGTTTGCAGGCCCTTTTGCCTGCACGGTTTTTGAAGATGCGTTTCATTTGGTTTTGAAGGTGCACGATTGAGAAGAGGCAGGGGGGAAAAAAAAGGAGCAATACTTGAGGGTTTTAAAAACTTTGAAGGTTGATGGCTTGTTTTATTATCAGAAGGTTCGGTTTACAAGAGCACCACTGTCTACTGACGTCCAGAAGACCCAAAAACAAAAAGCCTGGTGGAGATAACACTCGACCTGAGACTTTTAAAGGAGAATAAATTGTAGCTGCGGTCAGAGTGAACTGCAAAAAGCAATGTTTAGTTGCTATTAGTAATGATCTGGAGCTGATGGACCTGTGTCCCAAGGACTGACTCTTCCGTGTTGCTGGAGAAGTCTCCTATTTCTGTGCGTCACCAAACAATATTGTAAAGAATGGTGGGACCACTTGGCCTGTGGGCTGTTGGCCATCACCTACATGGAGTCAGTCTTCTCCAAGGTACGTGTAAGTATTTAATGCAATGGTGGCCAAAGCTTGTGTTCCAAGACCAGTCCACAGTCACTGTGTTATACACTTACCTGGTACCCGTTCCCACGATGCTCACTCTCTCACTGTCAGGTCTGTTGCACTGTGCGGCAGTTCTCGGCTGACTACTGGGCTGAGACAGTGGAACCCGGAAGTGATGTATCAGTTGACCGCCATGGTTTCGTTGTTTTGGTGACCTCGGCGAGTATATGACCTCGCTTGACTGCTGCCTGTCCTGACCTCTGCTTCATTTTGGACATTGTTGCTGCTCTTGCCCTTTGTACCTCGCTTCCGATCCGGTCTGACCTTGGCTCGTGTCTTGACCCTGCTTCTGAGTTTGGCCTGGCTCCTGACGTTTCCTTCAGTTGTATCCTTGTTTTGTTCCGGTGTGCTCAGTCCGTTTAGCTTCTATCACGCTGGTGGTTTTGGTGAGGTGTTCCAGGTGGACGCAGCTAAATCCTGGCGGCCGTGGACTACTCTGGGGCTTAACCCTAGAGGAAAAGGGGCTGACATTGGTGAAAATCTCCATCTGGGCACCGACCCAACTCCACATAGAGGGTCCAGCATACATAACACACTGAATATACACGTATGTGTGCATTGCGTATTATTAATGCCTGGTCTACTGTGACTCTATGCAGACGGAAGGTCTCGATCTGTCGGACACCAAGGATTGTTCTCGCTCAAAGGCTCCATCGTTCTACGATGATATTAATAAAAGACTTGTATAACAGCACCAATCTGAAATTATCTAAATAAGCTTCGCGGAAGGTGCCGTGTTTTCCGAGTATATTTCTCCTACGTCTATTACCGCGCACTTAAAGCTGGGTCCGGAGGCATAACAGAAGCAAACCGACACGGATTCCTGGAGAGTTCCCTGTGAAAGCGTTTAGACTTTCCAGGACTTTAAATGCACGAATCAATACGAAATAAATGGTAAGAAATCCACAAATCCCCACAGCAGCTGGCGAACTAAAAGCTTTCATGTCAAAGTGAGGGACGTCGGGTTTACCGAGGCCTGAGGTTTTTGAGACGTTGCTGACGGGTTCGGCGGTATAAATCACGGATAGCGAAGCACCCATCAGTCGCAAGAGAAAGAGCGTAGGATATTCAGCCTGGGGTTAAGCTTTCCGAGGCTCCGCTTGGTGTGTACGATGTAGCTTTTATTTATCACAGACCGGATCAAAAATTCCACCCGCATAATCCCAAAGCTCAGCAACCTCTACAAACCACCTGACCCGGAGAAGACGGGGCTCGCTGTTTGGAGGCCAGCTGGCCACAGATTAATGGCGCACAACTCTACTAAGCAGAAAAGGATGACTTACACAACATTTGTACGTACAGCAGAAGAGATGAATAGTATACAATGTATCTGTTATACATCTATCATGCATTCAAGACATAGGCATTATTCTTAATTATGTACCAGTAGCTGATGACCCTCATACTGGAAGGTGGGTCTATCGCTTGACCCTTGAGCGGTTGCCCTTGTTTGGCTTAGAAACTACTAAAAATAGGGGGAAAAGGGATTATTTCCATCAATATTAAGGATCAGGCTGTCCGCACTCACTTTATTCTATAAAACTTAAAACGAGCCAAGGCGTAACATGACAAAACGCACAAAAAAAATAAATGGTGGCTGCAGACTAGATGGACCAAATGGTTCCTATCTGCAGGCAGATTCTGCGTATTACAGACGGGGTCAGGTTTCGTGTTTGTTAAAAACTTTCCGTTTCAAAGCCGCCGAGGAGAAATGGGTATTTATAACGCTTAACATTAATGCTTTACTGAGATCCAGTTGTCTGCCGAGAAGAAAAATAATAATAATAATAATAAACGCCAGCAAACTCAACAATAGGTTCATGTGTTAATGTGAAACAGCATGAAAACACGCAAGCCTTCGTACTTGTTCACACATAAGCCACTTACTGACTAACATCTCCGTATTAGAGGCTCACACGTGGTGGAACTGAAGACACGCACAAAAAATAATTAGGTTCCTAAGCTTAGTGTTGCCAGCTGTACTCTGCACTTGGCATCTCTATAAAAGAGTTTAATCAAGCGGTTTTAGGCTCTGCTACATTTATATATTTTTTCCCCCTCTTCTTGAGAAAATAGGTAATAGAAAACTTTCCTTTCCCGAAAGAACGCGAAGCTCCAGCTCCAGATGTGGAAAAAAGTTCTAATCTCAGCCGTGGTCTGCAGCTAAAACCAACTTTATGAACGGGATACATAAGGTCTTATTAGGACGCCAATGAAGTCGTGGTCCACATATTAGGGAGGGGGCTACAAATGCAGTTTGGGATATACGTTTTGAGAAAAAACACTTCCAAAGCTCTCTAGCTTTGACGCTTCCTACAGACATTGAGCTGACGCCAAAATCAACCCATCATAACATGGCAGGCAAAACTCTTCTGAGTGGAAACTCTTCTGGTTTTAGAGCTCAAAAGGGCATCCCTGTGGACTTCAACAAGAACGTGTCAAGATGAAGAAGACAAAGGAGTGATTACTGGGTTAATATCAGGGTGACTTGCGTGGACCGAGGGTCCTTCGTCCATATACAGATGGGCGCAGGGATTGGACTTTGGGCTGAGGTGGGGAGTTGAAGGGTTCGGTTCTGAGATGTAGACTAGGAACCCCTAAGAGATAACAAATATGAAGAAACAGGACTTTCGAGTTCCAACCAACTCAGCCAAACCCATCGCATGATTTCACTTATTGAAAAGGAATATAAAATAATTCTAGCCACGTTCTAAAAATGCACCATTTTTGATACTTTTAGGTGAATATTAGAGAGTTACAGATAGCAATAACCAGTCTGAAAGCCTATAATCAATTCTGATTTTGTAAAGGACCTCCCAGCAGAAGGCTTGCAGGTGATTTTTATGACATTTTTCCATTGAAGATCATGACAGTCTTGATGGGCTTGGATAAGCCACAGAAACGTAGAAATTGCCGGCCCCATTCGGCCCATCTGGCAGCCCAACCGAGTCTTACTCAGTCGTTGGTCTCGTCTTAGATTCAGGAGCCGTATGTCTATCCCATGCATGTTTAAATACCCTCAAACTTTTTTTTTGTATCTGAAGATCTTGCCCAACTGGGACTCTCTAAAAAATTGGAACACGGTTAATATTTCAGGACGGCTACCCCCAAGGGTAAATATACCACGAAGACCGAAAGAACATTTAGACACTGAGGTCAGGAACACGGAAATCTTTCCACCTACCGTCACGGAGATTTAGTACGTGGTGGTGGATGGAAGAACCGTCACCTTTTTTTTTTTTTTTTTTTTTACATCTTTTCCAAAAACACCACATTAATCCTCAATCCCAAATGGCAAATTGGGAGGAAAAAAGAAAAAGAAAAGCAACGAGTATACTTCTGCCAAGGAATGTAACATTTACATAAAAAAAAATAAAAAAAAAATGACATCACATCAACGTAAAAAAAAAAAAATGAAAAACAGTTCTTCCGAGCCTCGTTTGACAAGGAAAACGCTAAACCGTGCGCGCGGGGAAATTTCATCACCACTAATAATAAAAAGGGCTATTATTACACGTAATTAACTTAAAAGGTGCCAAACGTTCAACGGAAACCCGAGAGGCCGCGCGCCATTCCCCCCCGAGCCTCCGTTATTTTCCTTGTACCCGGGTCGTATCGGGGAGACGGGCTTTGCTCGTGATAAACGCTGTTGAACTCCTTAAATTGAATTTATATGATAAATCTATCCAGGTCGGTTTTATTTTCTCCCGCCCCCCCCCACCCCCGCCATACCTTCTACCGCGATAAGAACAGCCGGGGCATATTTAGTAAACGTCTCCCAACAAAAGAGTGTATTAAGTCGGAGATAAAGAACCGGCATTAAAGTTATCTAAACATATGTTTCTTTGTCGGAGTCAGACAAGTCAAAGCTTCCAGGAGGCAGAAACAAGGGGGGGGGGATAATGAGAGGTACGAATGGTCTTTAAATTCGTCAAGTCTTGGGTTTTTTTGTCGAGCCGGCAGCCAGGCGAAGCAAGATGAAGTATTTGCGGCGGTATTTTCGGAATTAACTCATATCGTGATCTCGGCGAGGTGAGCTATCGCTGCATCTACAGGATTCCTTGTTAGCGCTCCGAGGGGCACAATCCATTTCTGACAGTATCTGGACAGCTTTACAAACGACGACGCCGGTTAAAAATCACCCACTTTTCTTTTTTCCTCTTACCGTAAATGGCTTTCTTTCTCTCTTTCTTTCTTCGTTTTTTTTTGCCCCCCTTCCTCGATTTTAGCTTTTCTGATACTCAGAAGCGATCGTGCTTTTTTTTTTTTCTTTCTTTCTTAATCTCACCTCTTATCAGTTACAGCAAATAAAAAGAGATTTCAAGAAAGCCGTCATTTCATACAATGGCAGAATTTTTACCGAACTGATTTATTCTTTCTAACATTAATTCTCTCTCTTTTTCTCCTTTTTCTCTTTTTTTCCTCTTTTTTCGTTTTTTCAATTTTCATTAATGTCTAATAGAAATAAACCTTGGGAGAAATGGGGAGGGGGGGACACTCTCTCTTTCAATCTTAAACAGATACAAATCAGAATTACTATATATATGTATATTTTTGGGGGATGTATGCAATTTAATGCCCGCCTGGAAATGAGCCTGGAATGTTACCGCGATCTCCGATTAAGTTAAACATTACTCTTCCCTTCATCGGGCTAATTAAGGTTGAAAATAAGCGTGTATTTTTCATCGCGCCGTACCGGAACACAGCTATTCACGAAATATTATTCCTAAAGAGTTGTGACGGATGCGGGGAGAAGGCAACATTTCAATTCCCTTGTTTTATTTAGCCGCTAATTTTTGTCTAGTTTCCGAGCGGACTTGCTTTTTTTTTTTTCTCGCTCTACTTTCATTTAATATGTGCATTTTTTTCCCCTTATAATCAGCCATCGAAGATTTCTCATTTTGGGACTCCGCGGACGCCGTTTAAACCGTTTTTTCCCCTCTAAAACGATGCCCTTGGATATTCTAAAATCATGCCGTTTCCTAATTAATGGAGCCTTCGATCCTGCCTGCTTGAAATCAGATATTATATGTTACGCTGCCTCGTTAATTAGTGGCGTATATATTTAGTGGAAAGAAGCACGTTAATAAATATACATATATATACCCATCCACACGTTTTGCCGAGGAAAAGTAAAGTTGTGGGGGTTTTTTGAGAGGTTTCTCATACAATAAACTATGCAGATGCTATGGACCAATTAAAGGTGTGAAAGGAAAAAAAAAAAAGGATATTTTTAATTAAAATTTACTAGCATATTCTGGGCCATGTCTGTTTATCCTCTGAACCCCTGTTGAATTATATCGGGAACTTTGAAGACTCTGGTGGCACCATGTTCCCTCTGGGGAGCCCAATGCCATAACCCGATAACGAGGGATCCAGTGGACAGGTGAATTATGGGTCATAGCAAATATATCCTACAGCAAAGGCATGCATGGCCCAACCTGAAGGCAACTTGTCATGGCAAAGAGTATCGACAGAGAAACAGGCTGTTTAACAGAGTTCCAGATCCAAGTCTTGGACAGAAATACCACCGGGTACGTTGGGTAATCATGCGCAGACACCACACTCTGCCGTACAGCAAGTTGCTCCAGCGGCCGCCATCGAGTAACCCAACCGAGTTGCTCTATGAAGTGCTGCTCGGGTTTCACCAGGACTGGGGAGACTGAAGAAATTGATCCACCGATCGAAGAAATAACTGGATCCCTTTGAGCTCCTCACTGGTTGGAAAGTCAGTCTGCCCGGACCTCCCAAAAGGATTCTACGTTACACGCTATTGTATTAATAGAGCGCCTGAAGACGCCGCAGGGCTACTACAACAGGTTAAGACATACTAGAGCAGCAGAAGAAGAAGCCATTCCCAACACGAAGAGCAAAAAACACACATTGCTAGGCTCACTAAAGCAGGTTGGTACTGGGATTTTATGAAGCGAATCCCTCGTTAGAGTAGGCATTGACCTGGCCACCGGTCACGGCGACGACTCTTTTAGCCGGCTAACAGAATAAGAACCATTTGGCCCGTTGGTCCACGATTCTGGCTCAGGTGTTGGGAAATAGACTGTAAGCTTACGAGCCGGGCCCTCTTTCCCTGATGCATCGGTTCGTCTTAGTCTGTCAGTTCTAGTTTTGCCAGACCCTTCGAGCGTTAAGACTGTAGGAAGCGCTGCGAGAATCGTGTGAGGCCATACAAATAAATAAAAAAATTAATAATAATAATAATAATAATAAATAGCTTAAGCCGACACTTAAAATCTTCCCTTCCGAGTAGAGTCTCAAAAACAAACATGCAAAAATAATAATAGAAGAATATATAGGCGAAGACAATTTTTTCCCCCCCAGATCCTGGTCTTCAGTCCAGACAAAAAAAAAAAAAGACTCTAAATCGCCAGGCTTCGAAACGCACAGGAATCAAAATGTACAATTTTCCGCAGCTGCTGACACATGGGGCTCAAAAGAACGTAATGAATTAGAGAAGACAGATGAGTAAGCTACGTGTACCGGAGTAATACTATAATGTGCTTCAGATATGAATATCAACTGACACCGGTGACAGGCCCTACAAGGTTTTATTTCATTTTGTGCTGTATCTAGGCTTTCATACTTTATCTTCTTTTGTTCTCTTTTCATCAAGTTCCCCGGCATCTCGTTCTGACAGCCCGACACATTTAAGGCACTTTCGTTTCCAATGAAAGTTATCGTGCTTGATTTGCCATTAAAATGCAAAACGGCTGCCAGCGCAGGTAAATGTAGGTATGCTTAAAAGGTTGGATTGGCAAACGCGAGAGTGGAAAATTCTACCTGACCGGGAATTTTTTTTTTTGTCGTGTTTTTTTTTCTCGACGCGCGAGTGAAACGACCAATTTTCTTTTGGTGGGTAGAGTCGTGAACGAGACAGAGACAAAGAAGAGGGGGGGTTACAAAATGTATCATATTTAGTTCCTGGTGGCAACACGAGGTTAGTGTCCAATGTCAAAATCCCAAATGCAAATGGTGGATCTCACCACGTTGGCATCAAACTCAACCTTACATACGAAAAAGCTGAAATGTCCTCCAGCGTTCTCCACCATAGATGGTCCTACAGGTCCACTACTGGCCACGGTCATGAGAGTTTAGGTGTGTTGCCTACCTTTCTTCAGGTGGTCTCACAAGATAAGCCAGGCGCATCTTATTGGTGGGCGTCCTGGGCTTCTCAATCCAGAAATCCATATTTGAATATAATTTAGCCCACGGTGTCATGATCTCCTTCAGCGTTTTCCACCATATATGGTCCAACAGGTCCACTATTGCCTATGCTCATGAACCTTTAGGTGCGTTACTTACCTTTCTTCAGGTGGTGTCGCAAGACACACCAGGCACTTCTTACTTATCGGTCAGTGTCCTGGGCTCCTCAATCCAGAAGCCAATACTGGAATATCAATCGGCCCAAAGTGTCATGATCTCCTTCAGCCTTCTCCACCATAGATGGTCCTACAGGTCCACTACTGCCCACGGTCCTGAGAGTTTAGGTGCGTTACTTACCTTTGTTCACAGGTAGAAAAAGCCATTCCAGGTTGCTTATTACTTATCACTGGGTTCCTCCATCCAAGTCGTTCCTTGTGCGTGCACTTGATCAGGATGAACCGGTAACACACTTGAAGGTCCTAAGTATTTGAGCTTCTTTGAAGGTCAGTAATGACACCAAAATATGCCCTATAGCTGTCTGAACACACAGATACCTCATACTCCAACCGTGGTCCAGAAGCAGCATTACAAGACACCACCTGTCCATATAACTCAACGCTCAGCGGCACCAATGAGATGTTCCAACGTCTACCAGAAGCCACATACTGCATCACCGCTTGTAACAAAGCATCCCTATGGGGTCCATTCGCTAAACAGTGAGATGCGGTGAGACACATGAATTTCCTAGGTACGCCACAGCCCGTCGGTAGCGTCTTACTGCCATTC
Organism: Spea hammondii; assembly: GCA_029215755.1. Lineage (NCBI taxonomy): Eukaryota > Metazoa > Chordata > Amphibia > Anura > Pelobatidae > Spea > Spea hammondii. The sequence continues at coordinate 6,432,728 of JARDYJ010000006.1, forward strand.
TGTCATCTGCTTGTGGCCACTAACTTTGTAGACCCTGCTGGCGGAACATAACTTAGAAGCTCTCTGTTCTTCTCATTATTTCAATGAGAAGCGCAACATTTACAGTTATTATTTCTTTTCATCGTGTCCTCTACAAGCCCTAAAGGCTCTCACTTAATAAAAATATGAAATCTCGACAGAAAGGTCTTTAGTCTTGTGACTTTAAATAATTCAACTGGATCTTGGCGCATAAATATTTAATCTTGCAAATTGATTTCCGAGAGAACCACAAGCGGAAGGAAACATATTAAAGTCTTGTCATCTTTTCTTCTTTTTCTACTCAAAACACACAGCGTGGTTTAAAAGTACAAGGAAACAGTGAGTACGGGGAGAGGGGGTGGTAGAAATGGGCAGTATGTGGGTCATCCTACCCTGGAAGGGCTTCCTTGCCCGTCAACATATATCCATACTGAAGACCGTGGCAGCGTCGGGGAACCACGACCCCCACAATCCTCCAGTGAACTTCGCAGTTGTTTTAATTTTGTTTTTAAATCTATAAAACTCCAATAATCCTTCTTCAGGGATCTGTATCTATAAGCTGAAGGCCATGAGGTTTCTTTTCCTTGGTTCCTTGTTAGTTCCTTGGAGAACTGGGGGTCTTCAGACACGCATATCAAAGACCCTCAAGCACAGCATAGGGGTTAACATCATGTAGACCACAAAAATATGTCTAAAAATATGATAGGGAGGAAAATTTAAAAAAAAAGCTTTTATCCTCTTTTTGTATTATGATGGCCTACTGTATTAAGGTGAATTAGAGACAGTGTTATGGTAATTTAGGCATTAGAACAAGAGGTTGTGATCTAAAACTAGAGCGTCTGAGATGTAATAATGTAAGGAAGTTTTACTTTACTGAGATGGCGGTAGATACATGGAACAGCCTCCCAGCACAAGTGCTAGGGGGTAATACAGTGAGAGTATTAAACATGCATGGGATAGACATACGGCTCCTGAATCTAAGAAGAGACCAACGACTGGTTAAGGTTTGAGTCTTTACAGCAGGAGGAAGGGGCCGGATGGGGCCGACCTGCCAGGAAAGGTTCTGGGATTCTATGTGTTTGTAGTTGTATCGGCGCACGTAAAACATTTATTCCGTCAGCACAAGAAACGAAGGGTAGAGGATAGCGCTGGGAACGTCTTGGGCTGTGCCAACGGGTCTAAAAACAGCAAATAAACCCGTAGGCAGCGATGCCCTCGACCCGTTCCGATCCCCCCCGCCGGCCGGGCGCACGAAAACTTATGGCTGCCAATTCCACGGAACCAGGAGGGAAGCGGCGACGGAGATAAATCAATTAGCCCGCTAATTTCTGCCATCTCGTTTATTTAAGCCGCGCACCGTATTTGTAGTAATTGACTACAATTATGTTAATTACCAACTCCGCCATAATTACTGTATTTATTGTAATTGATCGCGCGGTGTACCCACAGCAATGCTGGCATTTTGTCGGGCATCAAAAAAAAAAAGGGATGAGGCTCTGCTCTCGAAACTAAATAAAAATCAGAATAAGAAAGGGGGGGCGACGCGATGTGCTATTAGCAATTGAATAGGGTAAGTTGGATTTTACGCCCCGTTAGCTTGAAAGCACCGGTTCATTAAGGATATTAATTTTCTGATAACGACACATTGAAGCATGACATACCGGCTCAGTATCTATAGGGCTTCAGGATTACGAGCGGCTGACAGTTTCAACAGCTAAAGTGAAATCAATTAAAAAGGAAAAAAAAGAAAAAAACACGCCGCGTTCACAATCGCAGAAGACGCGTAACTACCTCCGACTTCAATTTCCGCATGACAATTTTTTTTATTATTTTTTATTTTATTTTTTTGAGAGACAAAAATAAAAAAATTTTAAAAAATGTAAAAAAAATTAAAAAAATAATAAAATAAAAAAAAGGGCCAGGGAGATTGGCAGGTCAAGAAAGAAGTTTGAAACCGACCCGACTTTTTTTTTTTTTGCCTGTCACGTCGAGGTTGCCACAGTCGGTGCAATAACTGCTTCAATCTGCCAGCTGCCACGAGGTGATTTTTAATCTCCCGTCAAAAAATAAAAAAAAGAAAAGAAAAAAAAAATAATTCTTTTATTCTATTTTCTCTGCATTAACATGTCAGCTTTATTGATCGAGCTTCTTCCAGCTTCCACAGCAGGGCACTGCGCTCTTATGCCTAAAGGGGGACTTTGATGTCCTCTCGGCGCTCCCCCGGCCAAATAATGTACATACTAAATGGATTTAATGCAGAAAGTGTGTTTCCGTGTGACAGCTACATTAATAACAGCCGTCCGCGCTGATAAATATGCATTTCTGACGATCGGGAGATAACTCCATTCTCCCCTTTTATTCTCCTGTCTGCTCCCGAGCCTTGATTTTCCGTAATTACCCCGTAACCATTATCGCTACCTTTTCTCCCAAATTGATCCGGCATTTAAGTGTCACCGTCGGGCGGGCCGGCGATATTCCCACCCGCTGTGACAGCGTCGGTAAAACGGAGGCCGCGCAAGATACTCGAGAAATACAAATGAAAAAGCCGAGATTTGGAGGATTCTGCTGAGTCTGCGGCCGGCTTTTATCCTGCGGACCCACGACCTGCGATGACATCATAAGGCGATGGATGGGCGATGATGGGCACAATGCTGACAACGTTTAATGGGTTAATGCTATGCAATATCACGCTCCAGGAAGTTTTTGGGGGCATATAAGCCAACTTTGTGTCCTTTTTCCGCAGACGTCGGCCTTCCTACGGACTTGGTAGAGAGTTCCTGAAAGGACGTTGATGTTTCGCCCCGCCATAGGGGCTGGGACTACCTGTCCAATAGGGAAACTTCCTTTTTCCGCAGCTCAGCTTCTTCTCCTTCCATCTTCTTTCTCCAGGGTATCAGCCCTGCTAACCGTCCCCTCGGAGCTCTTCCGCAAAAGGGGAGGAGCCTCCGCGTACACTCTCTCCCCGATCGGAGGAGCGAGGGAGAGACTATCTGCGTGGTGCGCCACGGGGTACCTGGATGACGAAGCCGATACCGAGGAGAAGCGGAGCTGCAGAAAAAGAGACAGGACACGGAAGTGGTGGACAGAGAAAGTAAGGAGACATTGAGATAGAGTGAATGAGGGCGTGAGAGAGTGAGCGTGAGTGTGAGTGTGAATGACAACAAATCCAGTTTCTGAATGGAAAAAACCCTCCGCATAGTTCGGTATGTATAAGGTACGCGTGTTACATGTGAGGGCACAGGAGGTCTTCTTGTCATGGAGGAGGTGAGTGAAGCCCTGACCTCACAGGCTTACTCATTCATCGCCATTTGACTACACCAGGGGCTGACACCCAGAACAAATCTCATTTAACACTCTGCGAGAGCGTCTCCCCCAGGCCTGCCACGTCGAATGAAATTCTTTTAGCGTGACTGAGGAAGCCTAGAACACACAAGTTATTGTCCCGGACCGTTGAGAATGGCTCCAGAGGATGAGTGCACACTACCGCACCACCGGCATTAACTTTTAATATGTTTTACAGGGGTGGTGGGGGGTGATGCACATGTGACCTGTCAGGAGACACGAGAGATACAAGGAATCCTGACCTCTACGAATGGCCGAAAAAAGGTTTTTCAGGAGAAAATTTAGGGCGTTTTGCGCTTATTTTGCTTTTCAGAGGCTTCCGTTCAACATTTTCTTTCGTCATCTTTGAGATCACCATTTTTATGTTATTTACGTGGTATTTCAGCTCTCGACTACCACTCGATGATTATTTTTGTGGCTTAGGGAAGTAAACCCCATATAGGACCGATCGATATGTATTCACATGACTTTCTTATTAAATGATTTTCCTAGCACAACCGCATTTAAGGTAAAAATTTGCAATTTTGCTTTCCCCCAAATGCATAACTTTGCATTTGTCGATGTTAAATCTAATCTGCCACTTGGCTGCCCAGTCCACCAATTTGACCAAATCTCATTGCTGGGGAGTAGTGTATTACTAGCAGGCCTTGACTTGGGTCTAACATAGAGACATACCCCTGTGCCTTTCTTTGTTAATTTGCTTTGTGTTAATGCTTTGTGTTAATCTACCTTTAACATGTTGTAGTTTAGCGACTTCCTGCATGTGCCGACCACACTGTCCCTGAAAGGGTTACAATTCCTACATGACTCCATGGGCCACAGATAAACAACCCAACCTCCCCCGAATACCCTTCTCTGGCACAGAGCAACCCAGTTTATCACAACCTCCACCATTGATGGTGGATTCCAAAGCTTTACAGTGCTCACTGTGAACAATGTCCTTTGCTCCTTCAGATGGAGTCATGGTTACTCTAACCTTAAGACTCAGATCTTTTCATGAACCATCATAGCACCAAAAATCCTGGAAGATTCAACTATATATTCATCATGACTTCCCTACCTTAATAAATTGAAGCTCAGGTCAAGTCTCTTTGCAAGACGTCCATATTTCCTGGCAAGGAACCCTGGGAACTCTGTGCAGTCCTTTCCAATGTACGATACCTGGCCAAAAGAGAAGAAAAGATACAGCTGTAGGCCAGCCATGGGTGGTGTCCGTAGAGACTTAGAGGAAGTAGACAGGGCTGATAACATCGTACCAATGCAAGGATTAAAAATATTTGATGGGAACCGGTTCCTGTCTTTTTTCTAAGTCATGGTCGGACCCAGGTTTCCTCAAATGGTGCCAATCTTGGTCCACACCGTACTACCCCATTATAATGATGATGGTGCGGAATCTTTGAGAAGACTAGGTGAAGAACATGGAATCTACAGAGTCCAAGGCCGATCCCTAGACTAGTAGACTACTAGGCAAAGACTGGTAGGATAGGGTTCCGTAGAAGGTCCCTCAAAAATAAGGGGCTTACTTGGGTAAAAATCCTATGCTGCACTGGGGAAGAGCATGGGGTAAGACTGGTCAGGGTTGGGCCAACAGATCATAGGAGCCAGGTGGGGACACCTTGATTTTTTTTGGGGGTTATGAGCCCCTAGGGGTCAATTTAATACAAAAGCCAACTTGACTCCTGGGATTTGTCCAGCCAAGCGTGTCCACAGCCATTAAACCACCAGTCCCGGGGCACAATTCAGATCATCACAAGACTTCCCGCTAACCCATTGTATACATTGGACCATGAAGACACCAAAGGGAGACCGCGCTGAAGACCCCCAGCCTCCAAGAAGAAGGACACTAAGATTCTACTGCTCTTGAAGGTATCTCGGTGTCTCCTCATAAGGGGAAGCCAATGGGGTCCCTGATTGTAGCCCCACAGTGCACATATGGCCACAGGTTGTGTAAAAATAACCAAAACATGGGCTTTCTGATCAAAAAGGAGAGGGTGTGAAAGGTCTCAAGAACCGGTAATAATCTTCCCCAATGTGGAGGTTCTTTGAGGACGAGCACTTGGGACATTGTTACCGAATCGATGGCCGTGAAACACACACAGGGCAATATGTTTAGCTGGATGGCAAGCAATTGTATAGATCAAGGCCCAGCCCTGCTTTTTGGGGCAAAAAAATAACTATGCAGGACCATATTGAGCTTCTTCCAGCCACTAAAGGTTAATTTGCATAGAGCTGTGCCTCAATGTCATCGTATTTGAAACCAACCCCCCCCCCTTGATCTGTACATTTGCTTGAAACCACAATGTATTAATAAATACATTTTGAGGCAAAATGCGGACTTTGACGTCCGGACAGAGTCCACGAACACTCACAGAAACGAAAGCACATGTTGCGTAAGCTGCGGGTACGTCTGGGGACTTCCTCATGTATCAGCACAAAAACATTATTTAAAAATTGGGGTTTTTTGCCCCATTGTGGGTATATACTTGGCATTTTTGCCCCCTGTCCTGGGTATATACCTAGTATTCCTGCCCCTTCCCCTAGGAACATGCTCGGTATTTCTGCCCATTACCTAAGTAAATGTCAGCGTTTCTGCCCCGGCAGGGCTGATCACCAGGGCCAGGGTAAATAGCAGGGCATGGGGCAGTTAGCTTTATATTGAATTAGGTGGGGTATCTCCAGTGGGGTACCCAGTGATCAGGGATAACTGCCCCTGTATATACCCAGTGATCAGGGATAACTGCCCCTGTATATACCCAGTGATCAGGGATAACTGCCCCTGTATATACCCAGTGATCAGGGATAACTGCCCCTGTATATACCCAGTGATCAGGGATAACTGCCCCTATATATACCCAGTGATCAGGGATAACTGCCCCTGTATATACCCAGTGATCAGGGATAACTGCCCCTGTATATACCCAGTGATCAGGGATAACTGCCCCAGTGAATGCTCAGAGATTATGATAACCATCCCCAGGGAATACTCAATGATTTGGGATAACTGCCCCACTGAATACCCAAAGAACAGCCCCGGCTGCCACTGCCATCCAAGGGGCGCCAGCCACAACATGACAGCTCCCGGAGGCCCCGCCCCACTAGAGTCGTGACGTCACATCCGCCAGGCCCCGCTGCTCACCTGGGTGTCAGTCACCACCTCTTCCCGTGGCTCGCACATGTCCGTGTCGCGCCCGGTGTCCCCGGTGTGAGTGCTCGGTGTAGCGAGTTCCGGGAGCTGCGCGCGCACTTTCTTCCCCCTTACAGGCGGCTGCAAGAGGCAGGGTCAGCTGACAGAGCGCGTGGGGCCTTGTGCTGCCGGGTCACGTGTTGCATAGGTGCCGGGCCCCGCCCCCCCTGTGCCACAGAGCTGCCAGTCGGGGGGGGGCAGAAAATGCCAGGGCAGGGGAAATACTTTATATATAGAGAGAGAGAGAGAGCGGGGGCAAAATACTGCATATATATACACAGAGCGGGGGCAAATACTGCATATATACTCATAGAGCGGGGGCAAATACTGCATATATACGTAGAGCGGGGGCAAATACTGCTTATATATATATATATATATATATATATACATAGAGCAGGGCAAATACTGCATATACACATAGAGCGGGGCAAATACTGCATATACACATAGAGGGGGGGCAAAATACTGCATATACACACATAGATTGGGGGCAAAATACTGCATATACACATAGAGTGGGGGCAAATACTGCATATACACATAGAGTGGGGGCAAATACTGCATATACACATAGAGCGGGGGCAAAATATTGCATATACACATAGAGCGGGGGCAAATACTGCATATACACATAGATCGGGGGCAAATACTGCATATACACATAGATCGGGGGCAAAATACTGCATATACACAGATCGGGGGCAAATACTGCATATATACATAGAGCGGGGGCAAATACTGCATATATACATAGATCGGGGGCAAATACTGCATATACTGCATATACACAGATCGGGGGCAAATACTGCATATATATACACATAGAGGGGGGCAAATACTGCATATACACATAGAGCGGGGCAAAATACTGCATATACACGTAGAGCGGGGGCAAATACTGCATATATACATAGAGTGGGAGCAAAATACTGCATATGTATCTACATAGAGCGGGGCAAATACTGCATATATATACAGTTAAATCAGGAAGGCGCCGGGTGATCAGTACGGGGTAAAAGCCACCAATACTTTCCTCTTCTGAAAAGCGGCGCCATCCGTTTTCGTGACGGCCGAGATACTGTTTGGCCCATCATGTCCAATCACCGTGTGATTTAAGGCGGTCATCCCCTCCGTGTATCCTTATATTTCCTGAGGTCCGTGGTAGACCGGCAACACCCCCCCCCCCCCCGTTGGTTTCACAAAATGATGCCTTTTTCATGTGAAATAAAAGGAAGCGTCGGGCCGAGCGTATGAAAGATGAAGCTTCGGAAAGTATGGGTCGTTTATGGTGACAGCATGAAGAAGAAGACCTGCGTTAAATGTGGTTTTGGTGAAGATCTGTGTGTTTCAGAAGACTTGGCCCTGAGAATCTTTATGTTTCTGTGCCGGCTGGCGGTTCCTTTTTTCTTCCGCAGGTGAGGTCATGTTCTTGTCCGTGTTGCCTTGGGTATCTGTACGCCGGTTCAGTACTGGTTGATTGAGGCTGGTCCTGAGGACTTTGAGGGGCTATCTATCTGCACCTTCAAAGGGTTCGCAACATGTTCTCAGGGGCTTCGCTCTAATTTAGTCATTTGGGTTGAAAAAGACACAAGTTCGTCACCTTCAACCTTGCTGTTGATCCAAAAGAAGGCTTGCCTGGTGTTCTTTGGCTAGTCTTCAACCTCGTTCCATATAACCCCATGTTCCGAGCTTTTATTTGTCCTTGAACACGCTCCTGCCCCCAACTAATCGGTCTTCAGTTACTCTCTGACCTGTGGCTTATCCTCAGCCATGCTGTGATCATCTACTTTGCTTTGGCTTCTCTTCATCCATGTTCTAACTCAACTTTCACTTATCCTTATCTGAATACACTCTCCATTGAGTCCAGATGTCTCCTGATCTCTGGTTACTCGCACACCAGCCAACAGTGAAATCCTGTGGCCACCACACCTTGAGTCTTGCATGTGAACATAACGCTTCTCCTACAAAGGTCACTTGTCTGCTGACCTCTGTTAACTTGCACACCAGCCAACAGTGACGTCTTGATGGCCACCACACCTTGACAATCACAGGTGGACATCGAGCTTCTCCTACAAAGGTCACTTGTCTCCTGGCCTCCATTAACTTGCACACCATCCAACAGTGAAGTTGTGGTGGCCACCACACCATGAGTCTCACATGTGAACACAATGCTTCGGCACAGAAGTCTTTGGTGGCCACCACACCTTGACATCACAGGTTGACATCGAGCTTCTCCTACAAAGGTCACTTGTCTCCTGACCTCTGTTAACTTGCACACCAGCCAACAGTGACGTCTTGGTGGCCACCACACCTTGACAATCACAGGTGGACATCGAGCTTCTCCTACAAAGGTCACTTGTCTCCTGGCCTCCATTAACTTGCACACCATCCAACAGTGAAGTTGTGGTGGCCACCACACCATGAGTCTCACATGTGAACACAATGCTTCGGCACAGAAGTCTTTGGTGGCCACCACACCTTGACATCACAGGTGGACATCGAGCTTCTACTAGGTTTCTGACTGTGGGTCTATCTACCAGCACTAATGGGAAGGAAGATTAAGATTGTTCCTTTTACTGTCTCAAAGAATTGTAGGTAACGTGTAATAAATGTCAGACAAATCCCAAGAATTTGATTTTATTAGAAGATTCACGGCATGCGGGGAAGATGGATAGGACGGGTGACTCATATCTGTCATCGGTTCCTCAGCACCATTAAAAAGTTGTCAAAACTCCTGCCATGCGTGATCCTCAATCTACTTATATTCATCAATCCTACTTAACAGATCAGCGATCACGTTCAGACTCTGTGGGGGGGGGGTTTAATGGGGATTATTAATTATTTAAATGTTTGCATTCTGAAGATACCTGGTTATTTTGGTCTCAGAATTAAAAAATAACTCATAACATCTTTCAGCGCTCTCTAGTGCTGGCTAAACCGAATGTCCTGCAAACTCAGGAGATCCAGCGTAGGGTAGATGCCATCGAAAAACCGGTCATTGCCACCTCTGTTAAGTTGAAGATATAGCTCTTCAAAACGGAAGCCCAGGGGACATTTGCTCCTGAAACTGGTTTGAAAGCCCACCTCAGATGTATATTTGATGAGTGTTCCTCTTGTACCTTTCAAATGTTACCGTGATCAGCTGGGAACTTCTTCTGTTGGAACATAACCACCTTGATAGGAATGAATACTCCGTGAGAAGTGACTCGTCGGGATGACACCCACCGGAAAGGCTGGGATCCATTGTTATTGGAAGAACGTTCCATCGATTACTTTTATCCCCGTTTCATATGGTTCTGCAGAGCCATTTGGGACCATAAAGGACGTTAAAACGAAAATAAAAGCATATGGCATTGAGTTATCTCTGACAGGTTGCCCCCTGGCATGGAGGACATGTTTTCCCAGAAACAGCTGTTATTTGGTTTCTCCACCAGAAAGATCAGCCTGCAACTTCTAAGACTGATTACGTTACAAAAGCCTAACCAGGATGTCAAAGGCAGTGTTGCCCAACCTGGGTTCTGTGGACCACGTATGGTCTCTGGCACGTTTCAAGGTGGCCTCCAAGATGGTTCGCTGGAGGCAGCTGCCTCAAAACATGTGCGACCATAACATAGGAAAGCCATTCAAGTCCAAATCTAATAGTTTTTTTTACTTATTTTTTTGGGGGGGGCTCGCACAGGATATTCCAAAGTATAAGATCCTACGGCACTCAATCATAGCAGGAGGCAAGTTGGAGCCCCAGTTCTTCATACTATTGCACCCACAATCCGCTAGTATGTGGCAGCCTCCTCTGGCATTATATAATGAATAGCATTTGTTACACGGAGACGCTCAGCCTGAAAATATTCAAGTTCGGTGCCAAGTGTGTAAATATCGGCCCAAGGCCGGTCATCGTGGACGGGTTTCTTAGATCTCGCCATAAAAAAAGAAGGACGCAATTTAAAGGGGAAGTGCCGCTCCCGGTGTTTTGATGACATCACAGCAGCCTCAGGAAGCTGCCGTCAGAATGGAAACGAACCAAGTGGATTCCATCTCTCTTGGTCTTCAATTAGCGAGATGAGCTTTTTCAACAGAACCACAGACATGCTGCGAGAGAAAACAGGGGGGGGGGGCACCCCGAGACACACAAAGAAGAAAGAGACAGCTAGAAATGGACGTAAAAGCATAAGACAGCCATACACAGGCACGCAGACAGCTCAATGCACCACAGACTGTTAACTGCACAAAAAGCTGTGATCATCATAGAATCCTAGATACGTGGAACAGCCTCCCAGCAGAAGTGGTAGAAGGTAATACAGTGAGGGGATTAAACATGCACGGGATAGACTCCTGACTCTAAGAGGAGACCGACGACTGATGAAGGCTTGAGTCTTTACAGCAGGAGAAGCAGGCGACTAGACGGGGGCTGGTTTTCTAATATTTTAACACATTATATATAGAGAGAAATATATATAACCCTGCGATATCTGCTTTACCGTAATAAACCAATTATGGTAGTTTTTAGAGAATTTTTTTAATGATTTTTTGTACATTTTTTTAACTAATTATTTTTTTAATTTTTTACAAATACTCTACTTTGAAAAAAAAAAACATAAAAAAAAAAGTCTGGCAGCAGGAAGCACTTTTTTTCACATCACTGCTCAGTTTAGGATTTATTTATTTTATTATTTTTTTTCTGGGTTTTTTTTTATTTATTTATTTTTTTGGGGAAATTCACTCCACTTCTGAGCATTTGGAAGATTTCTAAACCCATGTGTCACCTCGGTGTTTTAAATAATTATATTTGCATGCAGGGAGTGATTCATAAATATGTCAAAGCGGTGAAATATAGGCAGGCATTTCAAACTTTCTATTTAAAAAACATGAATTATGGCCGCGAAAAAATGTGTTCCCATTTAAGGGCGATGCGAAGTATTTGGAGTCTAGTACAGAGAGCAATCCATCATGCAGACAATAAAGAGACTCTGTGCTTGAAGCTGGAAATTTATAGCTGCCCTTCTCTGCCCTAATAACTCAGGCATTGTGTCAAGAGGCTGACAGCCTCAGCACAAAATACCCCCAGCTACCCCTGTTATCAATCAAGGGGGGGCTTTTACATTTTTAGCCAAACTCTGATGGCCCATACAACCCTTTTAATGTATATATTACATCATTATGGATCATTCTGCACCTTCCTCTGATGATGTATGGCAGAGCTCAGCTCCAGATGAGAGAGGAGATAAATTATCTTCTCTTGGCTAACGACCCCCAGGAGAGGAGAAAAGAATAAAATAAAACCCAAGTATTCTAAGTGGTTTTAATTACACATGTGTGCATGCGCATAGTATATGTATATATATACATTCATGGAGGGGGGTATATATATTATATGTATATCTATCCATGTATAAAAGTGATTGATACCCTCTAGTTATCACTAATCAGGAGAATATATTTCATATGTGGGTTTTGATCTATACATATGCTGTGTCTGAGCGCTGACAGGGGAAATAATTCTTTGTGAGGAGTAGGGACACTGTCAGATATCCCATAATGACACGTGGAGAAAGATATTTTATTAATTATACTAATATTTAATAATGCTAAAAAAATCCTTCCCTTTCTGTGTGCTATAGGCAGCCTGGGGGACATAATAATAATAATAATAATAATAATATTTAATAATGATAAAAAACGCTTCCCTTTCTATGTGCTATAGGCAGCCTGGGGGACATAATAATAATAATAATAATAATAATAATAATAATATTTAATAATGCTAAAAAAAATCCATCCCTTTCTATGTGCTATAGGCAGCCTGAGGGACATAATAATAATAATAATATTTAATAATGCTAAAAAAAGCTTCCCTTTCTATGTACTATAGGCAGCCTGGGGGACATAATAATAATAATAATAATAATAATATTTAATAATGATAAAAAACGCTTCCCTTTCTATGTACTATAGGCAGCCTGGGGGACATAATAATAATAATAATAATAATATTTAATAATGATAAAAAACGCCTCCCTTTCTATGTGCTATAGGCAGCCTGGGGGACATAATAATAATAATAATAATAATAATAATAATAATAATAATAATATTTAATAATGCTAAAAAAAATCCATCCCTTTCTATGTGCTATAGGCAGCCTGAGGGACATAATAATAATAATAATAATAATAATAATAATAATAATAATATTTAATAATGCTAAAAAAAGCTTCCCTTTCTATGTGCTATAGGCAGCCTGGGGGACATAATAATAATAATAATAATAATAATAATATTTAATAATGATAAAAAACGCTTCCCTTTCTATGTGCTATAGGCAGCCTGGGGGACATAATAATAATAATAATAATAATAATATTTAATAATGCTAAAAAAGCTTCCCTTTCTATGTGCTATAGGCAGCCTGGGGGAAATAATAATAATAATTATTATTTATTGTTTTTATTATTATTTTTATTATTATTATTATATTCATTGATGTGGATACATGAAATATTTAAATCACGTTGTGTTAAATTCTCAGTAGTAATCGTAATAGCGGTATTTCATTTATAATTAATAATTGAATTATTGGTCGTATTTATTTAATTTTATTATTAAAAGTAATTAAATTATTCTAAAAAAAAACTAAATTCTATCTATGTATTTTGGGTACCGTTCTTAATTATATGTTACTGTTTATATCTGAATATACAATAGCATAGTTATTATAATTATTAGATAATTATACGATTATTTCTTATTGTTATTGCATATATAATAATTAACCCAATGTATAGGCATCCCACTTCTGTTCTTGCTTGTGGGGGGAGGGGCACATATACATTTAACTCCTGTTGGGGTTTTTTTTTTCTTCCTGGAATATTTTTGTGACACTTTGGTGACAAAACAAGACTTATGTGACGCAGAGATGGGGTTTTACAGTTTGTCAATAAAACCGCGAATTCCACAGCAAAACCAGAAAGCCGATGCTGTCTCTTTATTTATTTGACTTTGTGAACTTTTGAAGGATTGCTGTAACTAAATATCAGCTTTGGGTCGGATTATTCACTCCCCCCCCCCCTCCCCAGTCTGCCTAAAGGCTGCTATAGCAAATAGAAAAAAAAATGGGGAGGAAAAAGAAAAAGAAAAAAAAGTTATGCTTTGAAATCAGTGCTTTTCAATCAAGCTGTCTCGAAAGAGAAAAGCTCCTGGAAATAAAATGCAAAAATGATGCCATAAAGCGATGTCACCGGGAGGTTTCTGACACGTGAAAGTGTCAGGGATTTAGTGCGAATAACAAATAAAGACAGAATTTTTTTTTATTTTTTTTTTGTTTTTTTGCTGGAAAATTTAAAAAAAAAAAACACCACTCTCAGAATCTCATTTTTTATTTTTTTTTTACTGCTAGTAGATCATCCTTCGGTGGTGAAACTGCAGTGTCGGAGGGCCACATGCGAAGATTAAGGGCCACCGGGGGCCAAGCAGGAGAACGGGCCTCTGTTCCGCTGCCTATGCTACAATTTTGGGAGAAATAGAGATATTTTTCTGAAAATACATAATATGTATTTTTTATTTGGTGTGTAATAAATAGTGATTATTGGGGCGGGTGGTCGGCAGCCGTGACTCTGATAGGAATCCAATAACCAGACGTGAGATGTATTTATTGATTAGTGGAAATAATGTAAATCCCCGCTTCCCGCGTCCGGAAACGTGATAATAAATATTTGGTATTTGTAGAAAAATCCTAAAACAAATGCCCCCCCCATCCTAGCTGCCCTTGTATTCTACCCCAGGGGACCCTAACACACCTTTCATTAGTGAGTGGAGACCATGGGGCCACGCTGCTGTAAATACTGCTGTGTTTGCTCCAAGGGCGCCAATGTTTAGAGTTTTACCCCATCCCTCGTGTGTTTTGACCCAAATGTTGGTCACCCCTCTACCCAATCCTCCTACCCCCCGGGGTAAGGTGACACTATACCACCCATTGCTCCTTACCCTGGACAGCCGCAGCCTCCTCTTCCATGGGGTGGGGTTGGCACTATGTTCTTATTACCCCCATCTTTTGCCCCTTACTCCATCTTCCAAGTGCAGCCTCCTCTCCCCTGGGCTGGTGGGTCGCCCTATGTTCTTATTACCCCTACCGTTTGCCTCTTACCCTATCTGGACAGGTGCAGCCTCCTCTCCCCTGGGCTGGTGGGTCGCCCTATGTTCTTATTACCCCTACCGTTTGCCTCTTACCCTATCTGGACAGGTGCAGCCTCCTCTCACCTTGGCTGGTGGGTCGCCCTATGTTCTTATTACCCCTACCGTTTGCCTCTTACCCTATCTGGACAGGTGCAGCCTCCTCTCACCTTGGCTGGTGGGTCGCCTTATGTTCTTATTACCCCTACCGATTGCCTCTTACCCTATCTGGACAGGTGCAGCCTCCACCACCTCCTCCTCCCCAGCTCTATGGGGCTAGAAGGCTGCATTTTTCCTGAGTTGCCCCCCCCCCCCCCCCCCCCGGACCAGGCGGATTCCTTTCCAGGGTTTGACTCTCACCAGCCTGACCTGTCAAGAGGATTATCCAAGTAGCAGATTAATAGGGTGGGTGGACGGCAATAATAATCTCTTTGTTTGATGTGACAAGTTTGATAGGCGTTGATTTACTTACAAACTGATAGGCTTTTAATTGAGCCCTTCCATGGAGGCTGACATGAAAGGAGGCAGCTGCCCAACTGCCCCGACTTTCAATACTGATTAGCCATCTCCACTCTGAATACTTCAAGGCATTTCCAAACTTCTCCTTTTCATCCTCACTTCTTTTTTTTTTTTCTTTCCTCCATCCCACTCCTTTCTTAGAGAAAATAAATCATTTCCATTGTGTGCAAATAAAATCGACTTGACAAGTCTTCCAAAAGTAGGGGAAAAAAAAAAAAGAGAAAAAAAAAACAGGAGACCAGGGCGATTTCTAATTAATTTTCCTCTTTTTTTTTTTTTTTTTTCTCCTTTCGTTTTTTTTCGCTAATCTTTTTACTCCCTTGAAACGTTACATTACAATGTTTCACTTTTTTTTTAAAAAATGAAGCTGACGGAGATCAAAAGAAACATGAGAAGAAAAAATAAATTGAAAAAAGAAAACAAAAATGTGAAAAAAAAAATTCATCCCGCCGATGGCAAAATATCACAGGTTTGTTTGAGCAGCATTTCTGGGTAAAAAAAAAAATGCTGATTTTGTAATTTAAAAAATAAATAAATCATTATGTCTTCCTGTAGGTCTCAAGGAAGGCCAAACGTCTTGGAAAATAGACACAAAAATTATAGATTTAAAAAAATAAATAAATAAATTTAAATTCCAAAAGCATTTTTTTTTTTGCCTCTTTTTGTGGCAATTTAAGAGCATGGTTTACAAAAATATAATTAAAATCTTTCTTTTTTAGGCCTCCCTTCTTCATGACTCCCACCACCTCCAGGTAATTAATCTTAAATATTTCACCCCAGGAGGCAGGACAAACACACCAAGGAAACAGATAGCAGTCTCTCTGGTCCTGTAAAGAAAGCAGCTGTTCCAGGGAATTTAATGCAAATGTCCCCAAATGAAGGATTTCAGCTCTCCAGACTTTTCACTTCACCCAATTTATCATTTCCACTTGACAACAAAAGGGAGAAGTGGGGAGAGTTTCAGGGGAGGAAAAAAAAATGCTTTGGGGTTGGACATAGGTCGATTCCTATGCCTCTACGGTCGTTTTTTGGGGAGGGGGGGTCATCAAAAAGAACCCCTATTGCTGGAGTGGAGTGGTTATCTTTGAGGTGTAGAGGCTGATATTAGTTAAATCAGAGAAAATAATTTTCTTATTATTTTTTTTTTTTTTTTTGCAAATTTTTCCAAAAATTCTAAAAAAAAAAAAAAAAAATTAAAATAAAAAACATATTTTTTTGGAGGATTGTGTTTTGTTTTTTTTATGTAATTCCCAGGGGTATTTTTAGGTAACAGGTTGAAAATGAAAGTGTTTTTGTGTGTGTATACACATCCTTGTGTTACATAAACCCCCACTCAGGTCCTCTAACTGCCCCCAGGGGCACTTAGACCTCTCAGGTAGGAAAGGGGAGGGTGGGAGGCTTTATCTTAAAGTGGCTGTACCTCCTGGTGTCACAATGTGTGGGCCAAGATGTCACACAGAGGGGCAAGTGTAAAAAATTAACACGTTTCTGTTAACAAAAAAAAACAAAACAAAAACTTTAACTTATTACACACAAACCGCAAGTAATTACCGGATTAGGCACATTTTAAAAACGTTTTATTTGTTGCCATTGCAGCAGGAATATGTTAAACATTTCATAAAAATACAGACCATATTAGGAGAAACAGTTCCATAATAATATTAATAATAATAATATTACTATTAATATATATATATATATATCTTAAATGTATTATCCATCTAATTGTCTAATATACAATTATATACATATATACATACATTATTACATTATATACATATATACATACATTATTACATTATATACATATATACATACATTATTACATTATATACATATATACATACATTATATACATATATACATACATTATTACATTATATACATATATACATACATTATATACATATATACATACATTATATACATATATACATACATTATTACATTATATACATATATACATACATTATATACATATATACATACATTATTACATTATATCCATATATACATACATTATTACATTATATACGTATATACATACATTATATACATATATACATACATTATTACATTATATACATACATTATATACATATATACATACATTATATACATATATACACACATTATTACATTGTATACCTACATACATACATTATATCCATATATACATACATTATATACATACATTATATATATATACATACATTATATACATACATTATATACATATACATATATATAAAGAGAGAGAGAGAGAGAAAAAGAGATTTATAATTAATAATTTTTGAAACAATATATATATAAAATAGTATATATATAATATTATATATATTATTTTATAATTGTGACATAATATATCTAGATAATATATTATCTATATATTATAATTATTATATGTTTTTCCTGATTAAATGTTAATCGGAACATGGTTACAGTTACAACGCAGCATTAAACATGAAAATGTAGGTAAAGTATTCTTGTGATCCAGCATACAAAGGGTGTATAAGTGTCCCCCACATGCCCTAAGAAGGGAATAACCCCCACCACAAAAAAAAACAAAAAAAAAAACAAAATCTTAAGAAGATGCTCAGAAAGGGCAGATCTGTAAATGGGGTAATTGTGAGGGGGGGGGGGGTTGTTGCTTGGAGGGTTTCGCTTTGATCCCAAACCATAATTTCTGCAAAGTGTCAGTTTATTGGCATTCCAGGGATTCTCCAGATTTGTCAATCTTAATCCGACCCCCCCTTAAAAAAAAAAAATAAACACAACAGGGGAGGAATAACTCATAACTGGCAGCAGTGACAGAAAGACAGACACACAATAGTATGTTACTGCCATCCCCTCTACAGGCAGAGCAGGGGTTAAATTCCCATAAAGTAATGTACCCCCCCCCCCTTCCAAAAGCAGAGGAGCAGGGTGTGTTTGGGGGGTATTAACATTCTAGCTAACCCCCCCAAAAATAAGAAATAATACAAAGAAATAAAAAAAACATTAACCATTTAGGTGCCAGTTAGGTGAGCTCCCAAAACCCATTACCCCCCCCCCCCAAAAAAAACCAAGAGAATAGACATGAAATGTCTCAGCATACTCAGCAGTGATGTGCAGGGTGGTATGACCTCACTGTGACCTCACCGGTTAACCCTTTGGATGCCAGGTGGGTTGGCTAGGTGCAGGTTTCCTTGAGAGGCTGCGGAGGATCTGTTTCCTTTAAAGTGAATGAGTCTTTTCAAACCAATTCTCACCCCCCCCCCCTTCCCATACACCCCCCCTCCCCAATACCCCCCCCCCCCATCCTACTCCACTTTGCCTTGTAATCAGCAACAAAAGCTGACATAAATCAGGAGTGGATTGACACAGCCTGACACACAAATGAGTGATGCTACTGAAGTCACATTGACAATTGATGGAGGGGTGGGGGGGCAAAGGGAGGGAGGGACATGACAAACATGTGATCCTCACATTCTGCAGCCTTTGCATTGGGCTCACAGGACCCCCCCTCCCTCCATCCCTAGAGGCAATTCCTTGGTTATGGGCACTGAGTGGACTGCAAAGAGCTGTGGTAGGGGGTACTTTACTATCCTGGGGGCTGCAGGGTAAGTTGGGACCACCCAAATACCCCCTTCATACCCAGCAGAGGATGCAGAGCCAGAGCAGGGTATTACCCTGCAATGCAGCCTTTGGATGGGGCTTTAGAATGAAGACTGTTGCAGAAACTAGCAGTTTTCTATTGTGGTGTTTTAGTTAAAAAGGTAAAAAATAAATAAATAAATAAATAATATATTTGACCTAAATTTTTTTTTTTAAGTGAATTTATTAGCCTGCAAAATAGCTGAAGGTTTGGTAAAAGGGGTCTCTAGTTATTATTACTATATTATTTTATTATTATTATTATTTTATTATTATTATTGTTGTTGTTATTCTATTATTGTATCATTATTAATAATAATACTCTCATACAGTGATTAGGGGAACTTATTTACTCACCAAAACTTAAATACAACTTTGTTGCGACTTCATACCTGCCTAGAGTCCCTGATAAGTTTGGCTAGTCCCTCTCCAGTCACTGCTGCGGTCCTTTTTCCTCCCCTGATGCCCCTCTCTCTCCTCCCCTGGTGCCCTAGTTTGAGTACTGGAAGGGGCTCAACTGCCTAATGCTCGTGAGTTTATAAAGCAATATATATTTCATTATACAAAGCGCAGGGGTGTCACCGTAGCAACCAACAGCATGCTACATTGGTTGCTATGGTGATAAGACAATTTTTAAGCTTTGCACCAGAACCTCTTTTTTTTGCATAGCCCTGGTGCAAAACCATAGGGGCATTTCCCCATCCCTGTGAGGCAGGAGCGTAAAATAATGTCCCCCAGTCTCCCGGTAACACATAGAGCTACGTTCTGACCCGGTATGCCCCCCCACACCCCCAGGGGGTATTATAATAACCCCAACCAAGTCACGTTTTAAGATTAACTAAGCGAATGCGTCACCAAAAACCACCCATGCATGTTTACATTCCCTCGTTGTATTAACCTCTACCATCTCTGCTGGGAGGCTGTTCCACCCATCTACCACCTTCTCAGTAAAGTAAAACTTGTGATAGACCAATGAGACATCCAGACTCTAGAGGCTCGAGGACCGCAATACGCCCAGGAATTCTGAATATCCCCAAAACTTTAACTGTATTGTCACTGTATTAGTCCCTACCACTTCTTCTGGGAGGCTGTTCCATGTAGCCACTACCCTCTCCGTGACATAAAACACCCTTACTTTACATGTTAGCCTCCAAACCTCTCATTTGAGGTTACGGACTCTTGTTCTAAATCGGACTCTCTCCAGAATAGAAGGGGTTAATTTGTTTGCTAGAAACATTTAGCACGAACCCTTCAAGCCAGGCAACTCCCAGAACACATGCGGAAGTTACCCCTCTATTTAGAGTGTCAGCTCCTGGGCCCAGTATATGGGAATTATTGGGTATTATTCAGGACTGGTGGGGTTGGGGGGGGGGTTGTAAAAGTGCCCCGCTTGTTACCCCCTCTCTGGGGCAGAAGATCACAGCAAACCAAATCCTGTGTTAACAAAAAAAAAAAAGGAGCAGCCGGGAACCTGAAGCAGAAAATATAGCTTGGGAAGGAGGTGGTGGAGAAGGGGGAGTGATGGGTGTGGAGGGAGGTGGTTGGGGAGGGGGGAGAGAGAGAGAGAGAAGAAAGAAGGGGGACGTCACATCGCTTGACCCTCCAATCACCTAGGGGTCCCATTTGATTGGAAGGCGGCAAAGCCTTTAATGTGAGCTCTAATTCAGAGGCTGTGTGAAGAGCTGAGGCAGGCAGAGCTGCTGATCGCACCGTGCACACGGGTAGGGATCGTGTGATCAGCGAGGGAAAGAATCGTGTGATCAGCGAAGGAACAAGCTGCGGCCGCTACTACTGCTGATCGCGGAGCCCCCGCTGCCTGCTGCTAATCGCGGAGCCCGTGCCACTCTGCTGATCGCGGAGCCCGTGCCCTTCTCATACATTATTTCCCAACAAGAGAGAGATACATTGTATCACGCGGAGGATTCCACGGGACGCGGGGGGAAACGTTACCGATACCCAGGAGGGTCTAGGAGCGGATACCGTGTATTTGTAGCTGCTCGTCTGCCCCCGAGGAGGAATTACCTTGTTTAATCTGCACCACTGCGGGCTTTTGTTTTTTTAGCCCTTCTACCGTCCAAAAAAAAAAGACCATCAACCGCCCACCAAATGCCGGTTAGGGGGACATGATCAGCTCCCCATTGGCTTCTACAAGTCGTGAGAGTCCACGGGAGATAAGAGCCGGTAATCACAGTGTGCCCCCCAGCGACCCCCACAGACAGGCAGGAAGGCTGCCCATCAAGGTGCTGAAGATGCTGACAGCCAGGAGTGGGCACATCCTACACCCGGAGTACCTACAACCCCTACCCTCCACCCCGGTCAGCCCCATAGAGGTAAGCACTACTACCACCTTTATCCTGATATATCATCAATGTACCGATCTATAACGATTCCCAGTCCCAGCTGTCTTCCTGCCCTCCTCGGGGTACATTCTATCACCAGGCAGCCGCGAATTCAGCTAATAGAATCTTGTAGGAATATTTCCGCCCCAGCGATATGTTCTCTCCCTCTTTACGGATCCAGTCTCTGTAAATCAGGGCTGTGTACGGGGCTGGAGACCTGTAGGGTTAACTCCCTGGGATCTTTAGTTACTTTCATTTTGGGGCTGTTTCTGCTATTTTGTTTTACATCTGCCGACAGAATTCTTTAAACTGCATCATACTCGGCAGATATACTGATACATTGTATATAACATAATATACATGTAATAACAGTTACATATACACGGATACATTGTATCAACATATATTATATAATAACAGTTACATATACACTTATACATTGAATCAACCTATATATCATATATAATAACAGTTACATATACACTTATACATTGTATCAACCTATATATCATATATAATAACAGTTACATATACACGGATACATTGTATCAACCTATATATCATATATAATAACAGTTACATATACACGGATACATTGTATCAACCTATATATATATATATATATATATATATATATATATATATATATATATGTAATGTATATAACAACAGTTACATGTACACCACTATATATAAACAGCCCTAAAATGTCTATATCCATATAAATGTATATACATTTAACATGTACGTGTACATGTATATATATATATATCTATAATAAAACCAGCCCCAATATATATATATACATATATACATATATATAAATAAAACTAAGCCGAATATACATATATATAATAAAACCAACCCCTAATATATAGAAATAATATTTACATTTAACATATATGTATACATATTATATATATATATTATAAATATATATTTTTATATGCTAGTGTATATATATGTAGTATGTATAGCCTTAAATCGATTTATAATATATGTATAGATAATATACTCTTATATATAGACCCGAACATGTAGCAGAAGCAGTAGGATAATTTTCCTAATATTTTCCTTAAAATTAGACTTATTTCTTTTTGGTTTATTTAAAGCGATTTAAAACTGTGATTTGGTTTAAAAAAAAAAAAAAAAAAAAAAAAAAAAAAAGGATCTAAGCAGAATAAATATTTTTTATTACATTTTAAATTGAAATAGCCTTACAGGAAGAATGACCCTCATGGCCACCCGTAGTAAACGCAAATATATAAAACAACTTATGTGCAGATAATAATAATAATACGAATAATAATTATTAATAATAAGGAAAAATCCAAGAGCAATTTAATAAATAGATTAATAAATAGATTAAATGTTTTCCTCGGAATAAAAACAATGCATGTTAAAGATAGAAATGTAAAATATTTACAAAAGTAATAACAGAAACTATTTTTTATTAAAAGACAGAATAAATCGGGAAAAAACGGAGGCGTGAAAATCCAGAGATTTAGGAATTGTAAAATGACAAAAAAATGTAGAATTTAAAAAAAAAATGAAATCTACAGAAACTATAGGTTAATGTAAATCATATTTAATTAAAAGGACCTTCGTGGTGTTTTTAATGTTTCTACAACCATCCACAGTGGGTAAAACACGAGTGTAAATAATAGGATTACACTTTGCGTGGGGTGGAAACATTTACAGTAAATGTAAGTGATTTTTAAAAAGGTTATAGTTTGAGGGGGGCATTAAGGACCTATATCACCCCCTAGTGACCTCTCTGTGGCCCCCACATATCAGGATATGGCAGAATATCTGTACGAATTATGGAGGAAAAAAATCTTTAAAATTAACCAAAAATCTGGTTCAGAGAATAGCCAATTTTAAACACAACCCTTCACATATATAGATAAATAAAAATGATATTTACTGAATATACAGTAGGGTGATATTTTGGGCAGAATTCGTGTTTCTGGGCAAATTGCGAAATGCTCCGGGAGAATGCGTAAATTCACCCATTTTGCAGTTCATAAAAATTTGGATTTTTAACTATGTTGAATGTACAATAAGGTGGTTTTTGGGGTAAAATGTGGTTATTTTTGGGGGTAATTTTCTGTTAAGTTTGGGTAAAAATTCTCCAATATCATATAGTTGGAATTTCTGTTTCTTTTCCCCCATTTTGTTTGTAAATAACAATGATTTGTTTGTAAATATTTGCTACATTGTAATTGTTTTAAGAACTTTGGCCCCACTGTGGGAAAGGGCAATATTTTTTTAAGGTGGGTTTAAACCCTGGCAGCCAGATTGGGGGTCATTTTGTGGGGGTTTTGGGGGGACACAGAGGACATGTGCTGACCCTTCTGCCTTTCTTTCTCCCCAGCTGGATGCCAAGAAGAGCCCCCTAGCCCTGCTGGCCCAAACCTGCTCTCAGATTGGGAAGCCGGATCCTAGCCCCTCCAAACTGTCTGCGGTCACTGGGAGCACCACCGCCGGGGAGAAGGAGCCCAAATCTGCCCCCCTCAAACTGAGCGACATAGGGGCAGAGGACAAGTCCAGCTTCAAGCCTTACTCCAAGCCCCCCGACAAGAAGGAGTCCTCCGGGGGGGACAAGTCTGGATTTCGTGTCCCCAGTGCCACCTGCCCACCCTTTACCCCCAGGACCGGCAGCCCAGGCTCCCCACGCACCCCTCCCCCGTCTGTAGACTCCAAACCCACCGGGGAAGCCTTGGATAAGAAGGAGGTCGAACCGTGCGCTAAGAGCGCTCCTTCCCCGCACGGCCGGCACAGCGTGGACCTTCCTCAGTCTGACGTCGGGGGCAAGAGCTTGTCAGCTGCCCCCTCCCCGACCCCGGTGTCCTCCAGCTCTTCAGGATCGGTGCTGGGCTCAGGGCTGGTGGCTCCAGTGTCCCCCTACAAGCCTGGCCACACCGTGTTCCCCCTGCCCCCAGCGGGCATCTCCTATCCTGGCACCCTGGCTGGAGCCTACGCCGGCTACCACCACCAGTTCCTGACACACGGGGTGTCTCTGGACCACTCCAAAGGCAGCTCCATGGTGGGTGCCCAACTGGGCAGCCTGGGTTGCCCCAGCAAGTCTGCAGCCTCCAGCCCCCTGACCGGAGCCTCCCCTCCGTCGGTGATGACCGCCAGCCTCTGCAGGGACCCTTACTGCCTCAGCTACCACTGCGCCTCCCAGCTGGGGGCAAATAGCAGCTGCGGCCACGACCTCAAATCTGGATACCCCCTGATGTACCCCAGCCACGCCCTCCATGGGGTCTCCCCTCCATCCCTGCCCGGGCACCCCCTCTACCCCTATGGCTTCATGCTGCCCAACGACCCCCTGCCCCACGTGTGTAACTGGGTATCCCCCACTGGCCCCTGTGACAAGCGCTTCTCCACCTCCGAGGAGCTCCTGAATCACCTGAGGACTCATACCACCTTCCCAGGGGCCACAGACAAACTCCTGCCCGGATACCCCAGTTCCTCCTCCCTGGCAGCAGCTGCCATGGCATGCCACATGCACATACCCCCCACAGGACCCACCTCTGGCTCTCTCACCCTGCGCAGCCCCCACCACCACCCCCTGGGACTCAGCACCAGTCGCTACCACCCTTACTCCAAAAGCCCCCTGCCCTCAGGAGGTGCCCCGGTGCCCATGTCAGCTGCCACAGGACATTACTACTCACCCTATGCCCTGTACGGGCAGAGACTCACCACAGCTTCTGCGCTGGGCTACCAATAGCCACCACAGGAGGGCGCTTACACCAGGACACAATATACTTGGTTTTAATGCGTTTTTTTAAGGAAAGAAAATGAGATTTTTGGGTGTTTAACCTAGGACTGGATCCACGGACACTCTAATTTATTTCTGTTAGCTCCAAGCAGGACATCTCATTAAAAAAAAAGTGAATTTCTGGTAATAAAAAAATTATAAATCCTAATCTGGGGACAATTATCATTTTAATGTTACTTTAAAAAAAAAGACTTCTTATTGTAAAGTATCTAATTTAACTTCTCATTGGGAGTAACAATCTTTTTCCTCCCCAAAAAATAATAATTACATACAATGCATGTTTCTTACGTAAAGAGCCGGCGTTCTAATTTCAAAATTCAATTATTTTTCATTTAAAAAAAAAAAAATTGGTATTTTTTGTATGTATTCTGGGGAAAAAAAAATCGAAAAAATATTTCATTGCTAAAAAAAATCCCTCATTTGCCTTATTTTGTTTTTGGAATAAATATTGTTTGTTTTTTTTTTGGTATGTTCGCTTGGGAATTCTGCATCTTGTACCAAAATTCACACAGTGTATTTGCTTTCAGAATTAAAATATTTGATTTAATCCGTTTTAAATGAATTTTAAACTGGATTTAACCCTTATTTGGATTCTGTTACAAAAAAGAAAAAAAAAACGCATTTGTGTCGGTTTAAACGGAAACCCATTTTTTAATACCGAAAAAACTAGATAAAAATCTGTATATTTCCACTTAAATATAAAATATATGAATGAACAATTTGTGCCAATTTGTATTTGTTTTTTATTTGAAAACATTTTGGGGGGGGGCAATTAATCTCACCCACGATTTTATAACACACATTATTTCCTATATAAAAGTTATAAAAAATGGAGGGGGGGGGGGTCGGTATAACAGCTGCTTTTAAAAATCGAAATGTATTTTTCGGGGAATATTGAATTTTATTTTTATATATTTAAAATTAACTGATTTTAGGAAAAAATACAAAACAGGGGAGGTAGGGTTTTGGGGGAAAATGCAGTAAAATTCGATTTTCCTGTGATTATTATTAATTTTCACAAGCTTTAAAAAAAAAAAAAAAACATTAGTCTTGAATAATTTGCACGGATAGTGTGCAGGGATTGTAGTTGTATTCATTAATCTTAATAATAAAGTCACTAACATTACATAACAGATTTAAATAAAATATTACTAAGGCAGCCCTGAAATCTTTGGAAATAGTCTGGATTTCACATCTTCTACTTAGGTTTTTGGGGTAAAAATGCACAGTTTTAGACAAAAATAAAAGAATATCCCCCGGTTATAAGGCAAGGTGCCTTTCCCTTTGATGTTTAGGAAGTTCAGTTAATTATTCATACTGCAGATATAAATTTACAGAGAAAAATGTTTTCTATATAATATAAATACATATATTAGATTTGGTTCACATAGCTATAATGGAATCAGTGATTTTGTGTCTTTTTTCCGGTTTTTTTTGCATTTTTATCCTGTGTTTAGTGACAGGAGAGGCAGGGATCTTGTATGTGGATTAAAATCTCACCCACACCTCCTGCCCCTGACTCTCCAGCCAGATCTCATGGTATTAGTTTATTAGAGGTATGCATTTAATATTTTATAGGGCACATGAAAGGGTTAATCACCCTCTCATTTATTTTTTGAATGTAATATTTACATTTTCGGCACAAAAGAAAAGACACACAGAAACCAGCTCACACCCTGGTCAAGGAAGGGTTAATAACAATATTCTAGAGTGAAACTCACCTATTAAAAAAAAAAAAAAAGGATAATATTAGTCATGAATTCTATTTTATTAGGAAACTGTAAATTCCTAAAAATACTCATTTAAAAAAAAAAATCTCTTTATTTATTTGGGGGTTATTGAGACATAAAAATGGGATACATTGTTACCAGTTAAACCTTAATTAAAGACAATTTCCTTCCCTAGATGGTGATGAAAATAATTGTATTTATTTTGTTGAAAATTAAAATAATATTCTTATTATAATTAATCCTGTAATAAGGATTTTTTGGTCCAATAAGGACCCCATAATATAGATATATGTTTTTATAGAATTATTACTTACCTTCTGATACATTGTGACATTTCTGAGATACCTGGAAATGTGACAGTGTTAGCAGAATTATAATATTAATTAATTATTAACTAATGCAAATCATTTGTGGTAAATAAATATATATGTGTGTGTGTTAATAGTGTATTAATATTATCACCAATGTGTGTTACCTGTTGTGACATCGGTAACCCAGGTGTGATAATAAGTCTCTCTCAGGCTTATGCATTAATAATAATAATAATAATAATAAAATTAATAATATAGATATAAAAACGAAATTAATAAAATGTTATATACATTATATATAAATGGTATGAATGTTTTCAAATGTTAAATATTCAACAGCAGTTACAGCTCAGCAAACATACACTATATCCCCAAAAATATGCAATAGTTATATATTTTTTATAATAACAAAATACGTTAAAGGGATAATTATTATTTATCTTATTATTTTATTATTAATTATTATGATTTAATTATACACAGTGAATACTGAAGAACAAACAGATATACATAAAAATATTCAATAATGCAGAAAGAAGTATGGCCATGTATAAAATAATAATAAAAATACTAATAATAGTAATAATAGTGCATCTTAAAAAAAATATAACAATTTACAATAATAATATTTTATTAAATGTGTTAAATTATTCAATTGATTTTATTACTACAAGTATTATTTTTATTATTATATGATATATATATATATATATATACACATATATGGACCCATATATTTAGACCTGTTGAACTGAATTCAGAGACATTCAGATCTCGCCTTTGAAAATGATTGAAAAATACAACAAATATTTTACATAATTACATATTTTTCTTTAAAAAAAAAAACTTCTTCAGAGGCAAATGAATTCCTCTCTGAATCTTTTAAACTGTCGGATGTGTAATTTTTTTTTTCATCTCCAAGATGATTTAGAGATAAACCGACAAATGTGTCACGAATCTTTAATGTCAAATAAAATCCTAAGAATTAATTCTAACAAAAGAAATCAATGAACGCCTACAGAAACCTGGGGGGGGGGAAAGACACCTAAATGGGATACAATTATACACGTTCCTTCTGATCGGTTTAATTGTTTTTTTTTTTATTATTATTATTCCGCCAATTGTATTTTTTTTTAATGCATTGGTTTGTCAGGATTTTTTTTTCTTTTCAAAAAAAACCTTTTCGAATAAATTGCTGTCATGTTCATATCAGAGCGAAGAAAGCGGTTTGACAGCGAAATCGTGAAGTCAGATAACTCAGGACCTCTCGTATATATCAGCGATTCAAAAATATAAGAGCAATTTTACCTTTCATGATGTAAAATCACTGAGGATGAGTACATTAGCATGATATAATATGTGTTTTTGTTACTTTGTATCAAGTTGCTGCAGTTAGCTTATCTGCCACTAGGTGTCCTCGGTATACCCCTTAGAGATGCACCATTCGAGTCTACTAAACTATTGTTTTTATATACACTATAAAAATGTTTTAAAAATAAAATTAGGGTAAAAATGTAGCCTTTTCAGTCTTTAATAAACTAGAATATTTTTTTGCTTGCACGGTTTTATATAAAACAGGGTTTATTCTGTATTTCTATACTCCCCTTGAAAATAATGATTTTAACAATAAAAAAACACCCGAGGTATTACACAGTTGGTGTCGCAGATAAATATATTTAGAGAGATAAAGGCCGATGATGTGTTCGTTTGAGCAAAAGCCACTTATCTCTCTTGTTATCCCCAAGCTGCGTTGAAGCCCCTTATAAATTGCAACCGCGCAAGCATCAATTGTCTGCTTTCGTCTTTGTATAAAGTGATCTTATCGGGAGCACTTTGAGACAAATTCAGGCTCCAGAAAATTGTACCTTTATCCGCAGCTAAATCTTTTGTTTTACAAGAGAATAATAATAAAAAAAGACCCGATCTGAAATATTTCACCAATTTCACAATTTAATTTCCACTCGTACATTCGTCTTGGGGTGGGGGTGGGGCTGAATCAGTTTATTGAACATTTTTTGTACTTGGGGTGGATGCTTACGGCTTTATTCCTAAAAAAATAAAAAATGCCCTATCCAGCCACAAAACTCCTGTATGCTACCAATATTATATTGTACAGAGAGCACTGTGGTAGGTAGGTGGAAGAGCCTCCCAGCAGAAGTGGTAGAGGGTAATATAGTGAGGGGATGTAAACATGCATGGGATAGACAAACGGCTCCTGAATCTAAGACGAGATCAACGACTGATTAAGGTCAGAGTCTGGTCGGGTTGGGTCTCCAAGTGAGAGCATTCTGCTGATGCTGGCTTGGGGGGCGGGTACCTTGGAGGCTTTGGTAAATGTTCTGGTAGAAGCACCATGCAGGGGCCACCATAATCTGAGGTTGGTGACCACCACGATCGACGCTGGGAGGTTAGGTGTGAGTTGAGTGGACACAGAGACAAGGAGAAAACTGAGAGAAGAGGCCACTGGAAATGGAGGCCAGGAGCAGATCGGAGGAGACTTTGGTGACCCCTGAGGTCTTCGGTGGCGTTGGGTTGACCCCTTCCTTCAGCATCAGAACAGGGTCCACGCTATAGACCCTTATACAGATAGCCTGGGCCCTCTATACCCAGATAGAGCAGTAAATAATCTGGGGGAGGCTCGGCCCTGGAGTATATTTAGGGGCAACATTCAAGGGTCTTCACCTTGAGTGCTTTCGGGATAACGACAAAATAAGGGAAAGGTCTTCTTCAGATTACATAGTAGGGCAGCCTCCTCGCTGGCTGGGGTCATTAGAGTTGTAGTCCCACAACAGATTTCAGTGATATCAATGTGTGCTGTATTATCGAGGGGTCTCTTGTTGTACCCCCTTGTGACCAGGTTCTGCCCCGAGCTATGAGGTGCGTAGGACACCGGTTGGCACCGTATGGATGAATCTTAGCCCAGATATGCAGTTCCATCGAGCCGCAAAGGGATTCTGACTTTATTTACCGGTCGAGGTGACCACAGAGGCCGCCCCCGGTAGGACAGGCATTGTACAAATGACACCTCGCTGCTTTGCCGAGCTTTGGTCGGGATCCGGCGAAGATGTCCCTGTCAACACGTTGTCACAATCTTCTCGGCTGAAGCCATGGCAGTGTCACTTCACACCGCGGTACACGTCAGGCAAAGCAGAGCCTGTCCGGACTCATAAATCACGGCGCCCGGCTCCTCCGCGAGCCGTGAAAGGGTTAATAAGCCCCTCTTGATACAGCCGCATCCTATATTAATGCTGAGCATCTCTTGACGCTCCAAGTCTACTGCAACCCAGTTCACTTAACCCTTCGACTACCAATTCCAGCGCCTAGGGAGGAGCTTTGGTGGAAAATAGCAAAGTATAATTAACGTGGATCGAGGAGGGGGAGGAGTTAAGGTAGGGCTGTCCAAATCCATGGCCCAGGGGCCACAACTAGCTCGGTGACGCACAATGCTGATGGGTTAATTAGCCATCAGATTCATTGCCAGGTGGGTAGATTATTATTATTCCGTGATTTATATAGCGCTAGCATAATTCGTAGAGCTGTACAAAGTAGGACATAACAAGTAGTGCATCAAAAGAGCTTACAGTCTAGAAAGCATCTGGGTTGCATAGACCGTCCAGTCATCAATCTTCTGGGTGTCAGACATTCCTAAAACTGACCCCGACCAGGGCAATTCATTGAGGGGGCATTGAGGATGTCATTAGAGGCCCGTCTCTTCACCATATGTTTCCCCATATGGCCCTTTGATGTCACGAAGGGACTGTCATTTCCCGTACATTAGATATATATATATATATATATACATTAAAACACACAGGTCTTACTCATAAGTAATAAGGGAGCGGAATACTGCAGCAAGTCTGATAGAATCACTAAACAGGGCTGTCCTGCCACCTAGTGTCCAGGGTGAGTATTACAGCGCATTTCTGTTTTACATCTCGTCTCCCCGTTTCTCCTGCTGTAAAGACTCAAACCTTAATCAGTCGTTGGTCTCGTCTTAGATTCAGGAGCCGTATGTCTATCCCATGCATGCATAATACTGTATTACTCTCTACCACCTCAGCTGGGAGACTGTTCCACTTATCCACCGCCCTCCCGGTAAAGTAGTCCTTTTTATATTGGGTTAAAGCCCCTAGTTCTCGTTAAAGCCATATTAGGCCGGCCTATAGTTAAAAAGGGTTAATATATGGGGCAGTGGCATGGCTGTAAGTGCACGTTTCAGGGGCAATACATATCTTCCAGGGGTATCTAAAAAGGCTTTTTTTTAGGCCAGCCCCGGAGTCTGCGTCGCGCATGCACGTTTCCACTGCACAGCCGTGCAAGAAAAACATTTACCTAAGCGTTTAAATTATAAGGTAATTTCTTAGAGCTAATTAGCCGAGAGCTTCTTTAATCTCAATTAGAAAGCGCGGGGAAGCTGGTTTCGCCTTTTCCTGCAACGGTGAAACGCGATACAAATTAACCCCCGCCGTTCCCGCAAACGCCTTTACGCGGGCGAGAGGGATTCGAAAGGCCAACCCCCCCCCCACAGATAGGGGGTAATATTTAATTTCGGCTCAAATGTGATTTGTGGATGTTGATGAGGATATAAGAATAGGTACGACTCGAGGAGCCCCTCGCTCCATGAAGATGGTGACCACGAGAGGTCACAGCTGGTCGGACCATTGGTGGATTCCAGCAAGGATTTTGGAAGCTCACGATGGCAGGTTTCAGGGTTATGTTCAGATGATGGGCAAAGTTACTGATCTACCTGTCCTACCTGGATTTGAGGCATCACAAATGAGCTTCTGAGCCCGAAGAGTTGGGTTTCCATGGTCTGACGATGAATGGTCCTTTGGTGGTCAATAAACGAGGTTGACCAGACATTGTAACAGGAGGTGCCTCCACTGTTACTATGGGGTTCTCACCGCCCTATCCTTAATCATATATCATTCTGACGGTCTGTGGTCTGACGATGAAAAATCCTTCGGTGGTCGACAAATGAGGTTGCCCAGGCCTTCTTGTAACAGTAGCCTCCACTGTTAAAATGGGGGTTCCCACCGGTCCTTCAAGACGGGGCCTCCAAGACGTCAGTGGTGGTTGGACCATTGGTGGGTTCCTACTAGAGTCAAGACGCTGGGTTTGAGGGTTAGGTTCAGATGATGGCCAAGGATACTCAATTCATTCATTCACCTCTTTCTACTAACCAACCTGCCCCACCTGTAAAGTAAGGAATGGATTCAGGCAACCAGAAACGAGCTTCTGAACCCAAAGGAAAACCAGAGAGTTGGGTTTTTATGGTCTGACAATGAAAGATCCAAATCAGGTTGACCAGGCACGGAGAAAGTTCCCAGAAGGACCCTAGAATCAACTATAAACCAAACTAGAAACAGCGGGGAGGAATAAAAACGCCAGTAATGGGCTCATTCATTTCCATCCAGGCTCATTAATATCCCGTTTCCTCGTGATGGATATTTAGATTCCGCCTAATGAGACGGACAACAGATGAACGTAAATCGAGGGGATTGAGAGTAACGGCAGCGGCTCACCCCAGGAATATCATCGTTAACCCTTCGGTTTCAACCCCCTCCGCCCAGCGGCACATTCATTGGAGTATACAAACATCGGGCCCCCGACAGCTTCTTTTAAGCCTCCATCTTTATTTTGCCCCCAGGTACTCATTCCTGCCACGTTGCTGTTACTTAGGAAAACCAGACTGGCGCCCCCTAGGGGACACATACAGAAACCAGTTGACAAAAAAACAAAAACTGTCACCTCATTGGTCGAGCTGTGGACAGTCTGTATTTCGCTTTGAGATAAAAAAAAAGTTTTGTTTTTTTTTAATAACCCTCCAAACGCCACTTTTGTCAACTCGAATTTTATTAATAATTATTAATTAATCATTAAAAAAAATGTATTTCTTAAATAATTCTTTATTAAATAATACAAATAATACAATAGTATTTATTATAATACAATTCTATAATATTACATATATATTATTATATATATTATTATATATATTATATATTATATATTTTATTATACCGGTAATTTACTAATTATTACTTACTTAATGTATTAATTTATTTACTTTTAAATTACCCCCCCCCCCCCCATCTTTAAGGTCTTTTTCTGTATTGTTTTAAGATTTTTAATTAGATGTTTTTAATTCCATCTGACACCGTCCCGAAATATCAGATTAATGGGGCCGGGTCTGCTCGGCCCGCGCGCTGCGCACACGTTTTCATTCATGTACAGTGATCGTTAAGTCCTCTGCTGCCCGGGGGAAAAAGATCCTAAACCTGCTGGATTCAACCCTTTTGGATCCAGCGTTAGGACCACATTTCCCAGGAATAATTCTTTCATTTTCTGAAGATTTTGACTCGTAGGTCATTATTTCCAGGAACTCTTAATTGTCATGTGATGCAAAAGCAAGCACTAGTTGGTTGTTGCCATAGACACTAAAAAAGGTGGGGTTTTTTTAATAAAAATCGAAAAGTGACAAACCTGCGTCCCTCTTCCCTCCCTTGTTCCCCCCCCGTGTTCCCCTCTTTCCTCCCATGTTCCCCTCTTTCCTCTCTTGTGCCCCTCTTTCCTCCCTTGTTCCTCCCTTTCCTTCCCGTGCCACTCTTTCCTCCCCTGTGCCCCTCTTTCCTCCCCTGTGGCCCTCTTTCCTCACTTGTTTCCACTCTTTTTCACCCCTAATCTCTTTCTCTCTTCTCCCGTAAAGTTAATTTTCCTAGTCACACTTTTTCCTCCCCTGTTCCCCTCATTACCCCCCTGTGCCCCTCTCACTTCCCTAATGTCCCTCTCTCCTCTCCCCTGATGTCTGTTTGTCCCCTGTGCCCCCAAAATCTGCCAGAATTTGCCATACAAAACAGCCTATGAATCTCTGTGCAATTTCACGCTGGCCCCGAAGGTCTTTTCTTTTTTTTTCCTCCCCATCCAGCCGCAGCGTTCCAGGCCTCACAGAGCACCGCGTGTGGTTCTAATGCCTTTTGATGGGACAAATTGGCAGGCGACGTTATTAGCCGGGCGACATCAAAGCGCATTCATCTTCGGGGGGCACCGCGTCATTATTACAGCTCTCGCCCTGGGGTGTAATAAATGTTTAAAGACATGCAAAACCGAGGTAATGGAATGCAGATCCGGCCGTCCATAACCCGCCGCTCCTTCCCTTTTCTGTGCAGCCATTTACCTATCGAGAAATCGGGGAGAAAAAAAGTGGAGAGTAACGGGAAAAAAAGTCAGAAAAGTTTGTAGAAAAACGAGTGATGAAGATAAACGCTTAAAGGGGCAACCGACGGAAGAGATTAAACGCACCAGAGGGGCACTTTGATTTTAGGAGGAGCGGTCGGAGGTGTTACTGAGTGGGGCATTTAGAAGAATAATGGGGTTTATTTACCCCGTTTAGTTGATAAAGCCATTTCCTGCTGTTTCTAGAGAGAGGGGCATCAGGGGAGGAGAGAGGGGCATCAGGGGAGGAAAGGGGGCAGCAGGTGAGAAAAGAGGGGCAGCAGGGGAGAAAAGAAGAGCAAGAGGGGAGAGAGGGGCAGCAGGGCAGGAAAGGGAAGCACCATAGAGGAGAGAGGGGCATCAGCTGAGGAAAAAGGTGCACCATGGGAGCAAAGAGAGGCATCAGGGAGGAGAGAGGTGCATTAGGGGGATGAAAGAGGGGCATAGGGAGGAAAGAGGGGCATCAGGGGAGAAAAGGGGGAATCAGGAGAGGAAAAAGGGGCAACGGGGAGGAGAGGGGGCATCAGGGGAGGAAAGAGGGGAATCGGGAGAGGAGAGAGGGGAATCGGGAGAGGAGAGAGGGGTATCTGGGAGGAAAGAGGGGTACAGGGGATGAAAGAAGAGTTTTGGGGGAGAGATGGGCACAGGGGAGGAAAGAGGGGCAAGAGGAAAGGATAGAGGGGGCATAGGAGAGGAAAGTAGCATTATAGGAGAGGAGATAGGGGCATCAGGGAAAGTAGGAAGGGTACAGACAAAGAAAGACAGCGTCAGGGGTGAAAACAAGGAGATCAGGGGAGAAAGAAGGGACAGAGAGGTTTAAGAGAGGGACTGATAGGCTAAACCGGAACACTTGGCAGGTACTCTCAATATTCTCATTTTTTTTCCTTCCAGACATCAATAAAACAATAACGGAGGTATTAAAGTTGTATTTTAAACGGGGGAGGCGGTTATATTTCACCCCAGGAAGTGCAGAATATGAGCAATCGGGGGGTAATACTATTTCCTCCCCGGCTGACGGCGCGCGGCGGTTTTTATAAGGCGCTGTATTTATGTCGCAGGAAATAGGACTGGGTTTTAGGTGCAATTAAACCGAAAAAAGTTGTTTATATCAAAACCTCGACGTGGCCATAAAAAAAGCCACTTAAGAGAAATGATTCCGCTCTGCAATTCATACGGATCGCGGAAACGCTAATAGCCGCCTCCTATTGGGTGTGATTTATGAGGGGAAAAATGCAATTTCTGGGTTTTTTTGTGCTATTTCATTCAGTGTGAAATGTGAAACTTTTTTGGAGTTAAAATCCTCCATATTTTACATCCATGCAGATTTTTTTTTAAACATTCATTTTTCAAAGAGTTCTAAGACCCACAACAAAGACATTATGGGAGATCTTTCAAGGTCCCCACACTTAAGGTGAGGACCCCCCAACACCCCTGTGAGCTAAACTGAACTGATAATGTTCTTCCAGGAGATATTTCATTCCGCATCATGTTCTAGATTGGTCAGATCTGGTAGATAAGTGGCTTCTTGACCATGATTGGAGGTCTTCTCCTACGAGGTCTACTATTCTTCAGGAGGTTGAGTTGGGTTTAGCTGAGAGCTTTGGTTTTTCTGCCCTCTTGAGTTAAGGGAAAGATGATCCAAACTCTACGTCTAAGGAAAGCCAGGAGGCTTCAGTTGCCGAACCAAGGTCAAGTTAAACAAGAGGACTCGAAGGCAAGGTGAGGACAGAAGGAACCAACGTGACACTGGAAGACACAGAGTCAACATGCTTGGAGGTTGAGTTGGGTTTGAGTGAGAGCTTGGGTCTTGCTGCTCTCTTGAGATGCAAGATACGAGAAAGATGACCCAGAAAGTTCGGACAATTGTGGTGAGACGGGAGAGCCATGGTAAATACAAGATAAAGGAGAGGACTCGAAGGCAAGGTGAGGACAGAAAGAATCAGTGGCGTGCTGTAGACGCATGGTATGTCCAGTATGATCCGCCATATTTCTTCAAGAAAAAGACCAATAACCATTAAAAAAACTAAAAATATAAGGAAGGAAGCTGGTTGGGCACAAAAACAAGTAACATTTAGTCACGTCTCCTAATCTTGTTCTGATCCTAAATAACTCGTGTTGAAGGCAACCCTCTTCCAAAATGTCCTAGGTGCCCCAACCAATTATCCCTTTTTTCTTTCATTTTCCTTTAACGCTCGGGAAGCTCCACGATGGACCAAAACCGAGTAGGTCTTGAAGGTTCATCTCTCCAAATATCTACTGGCCTTCTAGAATTCCCAAGAATACTTTTTTTGATCTTATCCTTGGCGTCCTCCCAAAAAAAAGTCTTTCTCAGCCTTATTTAGTTTTTTTTTGCTGAGTTCCGTCGCCCGTTTCTTTTTCTTGAAACATTCTTCTTTTCTTCCAAATATTCCAAATGAATCAAATCGGAACGTTCTCCATCCTTTACGTCTTATTTGGTTTCGGTTTTTTTCTCTGAAAGAGAAGAATTGCTGCCTCCGACGGCTTCATTTTTCTGTTAATATGGTGTGTCGTGTAATGTATTCCCCTCCCCCGAGTCATCACCGGGGAGTTTTTTTTTTAGTATTTACCGCGTGGTGGCGAGACGGATGGCGCTACCTGGAGCGTTTACATTAACATGCGTGTTTGTGTCGGGCTCCGATGTATCATGCCGTTTAGATGGCTGCCTCTCACTCCTAAAAACAAGTGTTCTGGGGTTTTTGAGCAATGTTTTCCACCCCGCCACAATTTAATTTTTAGTTACTACAACCTGCGAGCGCGGATTCCGGTAAACAAATCACCCAGATCAATGTCTTCGCTTGCCCGTGCGTCTAGGAGGCCCTTCGTCCCCGGTGGAATACGTCGTCATGGTTTTATTCTGGAACGCGTGGTTTTAGCGGAAAAAAACAACCAAACGTCCCATCGTCCAGGTCAGTGGTGCTTTGTGAATAGACCCAAAAGCTTGCAGTTCTTTTTGGATCATTAGAGACACAGCCAACGTTGGCTCTATGCTCCAGAAAGAATCCCCCCCCCCCAAAAATTATATTTTCCACAATGTCGTTTCCTAATTTATTAATAATTAATATTATTTTTTGCAAATATTTAATTAGCGTCCTCGTTTGTAAGTACGGTACTAGGAAGGTCAACTTGAGGTCCATCTGCAAGAACCAAATTTTGGGGTGAATTTTGGAGAAAAAATCGAAGACAAATCCTCCAATAGTAATGGTAACTACTAGACTCAGAAGGTCAATGTGAGGTCCAGGTAGAGGAACCAAATTTCAGGTGAATTTCTCTAAATTTATGGGAAAATAACACATTTTAGAAATTCCTGTCTTGATGGACCGAGGACAGACCTCGTGCCTCCGACCGACGTAAACTAAAGTTATTTTGAACCGCAGCGGCAGGTTGTCCCCAGAGGACAACGGGTCTCCCTACCTAATTCTCAAGCTCTCCTATGGCCAATGATTAAGAGAGATGGGTCATTGGAGAACCTGGATATCAGAGTAGAAATCTAGAACTTGACAGCAGATTCTCCCACTGCGTTACCCTCTGCCACCTCTGCTGGCTTACCATTCTTGGTTAAATCTAGACTGTCCCAAAAGATGAGCCTTAAATAACTTTCCTCATACATCACCTCCCGGGCTGTAATTAGGTTTTTATGAAGCGAAGACCAACGCGCACACCGGCAACTTAATCACGTTTCCTCCGTAGTCCAAGTCAAGATAGCTTGAGGGGGAAGTCGCTCGCTGCTAGACTTATGGTTGCGATCAACACAAGGAAATTAACTCTAGATACAAAGTTGGGTTGGTTTTTTTGTTTTTTTTTCCTCCCCCCTTTTCCATGTGAAAATATTTATCAGGCGGTGACAATGACGGAACGCAGCGGGGAATTACAATGTCCCCCCCATTAGTCTAGAACATGAAAAATGGAGCCAACGGCTGGAGAAACGCAACATGCGCGAGGGCGTCTGAGAGTCCATTAGGCCCTGATAGACACTTCACTTACCCGAGTCAAATATCACGGTCTAGTTTTCATTAATGCCGGGACGGGGATTGAAGACTCGGGGCGCGCGCCGTCTGCCGAGAAGGACGGAATAATCTGCGGCTCGTGATTAGGTCTGAGGAGTAGAGTTGTCCTTTAATCTTTCTCATTGCTCGGAATTTCCATCTGCGCGGAGAGACGCGTCGTCCGTCTTCAAGACTAATGTGTTGGTTCTTATGTTCCAGAATTAGATCACCGGCTGAAGATCAATCATGTCGCGGCCCTGAGAGGGTAAAGAGAGCCAGGAGATATTGCCTAACCTACCCCCCCCCCACACACGCCGGTCCCTTTCTCCAGCCGGTGGTCTCAACTGCTCCAGAACGCAGCTCGTGCGCGAGCTTCTTGGCTGTGTTGAGCCCACAGCAAGGGCGGCGCAGTACACCAGGAACTGCAGGTTTATCATTAAGGTGTACAGCGGGAATTATACGTTTTTGACCCGCGGAGGTGCCCGTCCACCCCAATACTCACCCGTGGAAAAGCTATGGACAGTGAGGTGCTTCAAGAGATGCCTCATTTATGCAGTGAATTCATGGCAAAGATTCCCAGAAGAGGAGGTCCCTTGTTAGGGTGGGAGAAGGAGTGGGGCAAGAAAGCATAGCGAGCAGGGTCTCTGTCTGATGATCGCTCCTGGAGTCTGGAAGTCGCTTTTCACCCGCCACTCAATGAGTGTGACGTAAGCTTCCTGTGAGATCTCAGTGTTTCTCTAGAGAACGTATGAAGAAGGGACCGCTGAGGTCTCAAAAGCTTAGATAACTGTTCCACCCATAGGGAACTTGTAACTGGACAATACAATGACCCCTAAACCCCGGTACTGTTGGGTGAGCCATTTATTTGGGCGGACGGGGGCACAGCTGGAGCTGGATGCTGAGGCTTTGCCCCTTGTTGCGCAGCACATATGATCAAGTGGTGCAAAGAGCAATCGCCATAGCAACAGAGACTTTGCACTATAGAGCTCAGGTTGCCGTCCCGTCTCCATCGCTCTACGGCCCCCCTAGTCAAAGTGTCAGGTGCTTCTGCCCCAACACGTGGCAGAAGATCCTCTCTTTTTTTTCTCCCCGTCGGCGGCCTGTCTGTCAGGCCTCTCTCACGTCATAACAAATCACCGGCACTCGGCCTG
This sequence comes from Spea hammondii, assembly GCA_029215755.1. Classification (NCBI taxonomy): domain Eukaryota; kingdom Metazoa; phylum Chordata; class Amphibia; order Anura; family Pelobatidae; genus Spea; species Spea hammondii. Next base: position 6,472,130 of record JARDYJ010000006.1, read on the forward strand.
AGCCAGCGCACGGCCGTGATAAATGGCCTACAGGACTTTGAAGTGCTCTAGCAGTCGAGATGGACCCGGGGTACTGACAGAATTATATACACAACAACGTATCCAATAATGAGACCATTAAACATTCCCGCCGTGTGACAGGCGGTCTGAGCAAAGCCAGCGCGCATCAATCATCCCGCCACGCATAACCTTCACAATTAGCTCGTCCGCCGTGCATTTCTGAACATTATTCCACTCCTCGCTCCGGCACTCTCATATCCAAGCTTCCCACGGCCTACCTCTCTTTTTTTCGGCGTTACTCCGCATTCTCGCTCCAGGGTGGTGGGTAACTGGAAAAGCCTCCCAGCAGACGTGGTAGAGGGGATTTAAACATGCATGGGATAGGCCTATGGCTCATGAATCTAAGACGAGACCAACGACTAATTAAGCTCTTTACAGCAGGAGAAACGGGCAGACTAAATGGGCTTCATGGGTCAGATCTACCATCAAGTTCTAAGTTTCTGCTTTGATATCCAGGTTCTTCCATGGCCTTTCTCTCTTATTCCACATATCTACCCCATATATCCATGGAGGACCTAGATCTCACCTAGAAGAACTTGAGAATAAGGTAGAGAGATCATGTGTCCTCAATTTGAGGAGACAGTTCCTGAGATGGGGTCTTCTGTCCCTGGTTTCCAAGGATCTTCTCCACATCCGTTTGTCTAGGATGGAAGAAGAAGACCTGGACGAATAAATACAACCTAACATTATCTGCGTATCTTAATCTGGTGTTTGTTTTGGAGTAGGAAGGGCCTTCAAAGTCTATGAACATGGTGGGCTGGAGAAATAGTCCACCCCACCGTAGGTGGTCAGAGTCCACAAAGTAGAAACTGTGTTTCAAACGCAGGCATGATTTTACGAGGTTCTCAGGATAAATTCCCTTTAAATATCTATTTATTGGGCATAAATATGAATTCTTCTAGCAAGAAGCCCCTCGGGAGAAGTTACGGGGTTCAACTGGCCAACTGACTAGGACACGAGGGACCCCATGATGTAACAGTATGAAATAATTACCCTACAGCAATCCGGTTTTCCTTCTCTTCACTTCGGATTGGCCGGGGTAAGGGCAATGGGGTCCAGTAGAAACCACCACCCTTGCTCCTGGAGGTTGGTTATTGGATGACGTTCTGGCTATAAATGAACATGCGCATGGCACAAACAGGGCATAATACAGGGTGGAGTCGGGGAATGGGAAAAGTAACAGGAAAATACCCGATGAGGGTAAATACCGTCGGTTATAAATCCTGGGCCTGGGTGAGTTTTGGGAGGAAAGTGGCAGCCTGTGGCAAAACTTGCATTATCTGATCAATTTCCTGTCCTGAAGTCTCCTCCCTCACCACCGTTACCATGGCTGCCTGAACAAATCAGTAACAATCAGCAATTTAACAGGGGAGAGATAACTTCATAGGACGAAATAATCCTGAGAACAGGAAGTTAAGGCGGCCGCTCCCACGAGATACGCGTAAGGTGGGGGTGTTCTCAGATAAATATGTTAATTGACTCTGCTGACAGCATTACATGGGTTAATTTAGTGAATGGGGCTGGAAAAGAATAAAAAGGGATAAATAAAGTGAATTTTATTCCCGGTGGGGGAATTTATTCCCGGTGGTTTATTAGAATGTAAACGGTTAAATCTTACTGCATTTCTTACTCTCATCGCCCACATATATATATATTATTGGGGCGTAACAATAAGCGTTAATGTTTTTTTGGCATGATCTTTTTTTCTTCTAACATTTAATAACAATTATAGATTGTAAGCTCACGTGCAAGGACCCTCTAAAGCCCACCATTCTTGCTGGGTACTTTGTATAAAAAAAAGTCCCCTACGGCTAGATTGTAAACTCACAGGCACGGCCCTCAGCTCCGCGGAATATGGTAGAGCCTAAATAATAATAATAATAATAAAAATAATAAGTATATAATTATTTTTTATCATTTTCATTTTTAGCATTATTTTTAAGATTATTTTATTTGTATTATTTTCAGTATTTATTTAATCACTATTTTTTTTTAGGCGTATATATGTAACGCAGCCTTGTTGTGGTTAACCGAGGGTTAATCGTCGCCGCAGGACGCGTTGAATATCTTCAGCTTTAGAAATAACCATTTTTTATTGTATTTTTTTTGCCCTTTTCCGTCTTATTGAGCGGCGGAGGGCGGTCACTCGCATTAAGTCTCCATTTGGACTTTAAGTGTTGTGGAAAGTGAAGCTCGGCCCCCTGGCACGCGGCTGCCACCGAGGGGGACATTAAGGGTCTTGATGAGGCTGGGGGAGGGACGGGCACGGCCCCAGCTCGGACGCCGCTGGCTCTGCCCGGAGACCTGGACCGAGAAGGTAGGATTGTAAGCCGGTAACGTTGCCAGGGCTTGGCCCCCCAGTACCTCTCGGCCCCCCCCCCGGATAATGGGATTTTAATCGTTCCCCTCCTTGATCGCCACAACGAGCCATTAAAACACAAATGACCCCGAGGTGACCCCTGGCTTGGATGGGGATCGCACTTCTGACGGCCAAATGGCCCCGACGGCTGATGCCACTTTGATGGTGCGTCTGCGGAAGGTACGGATTCTATCTGTCGAAATGTTCTGCAGGGCATGTCGTCCGGAGAGGCTTTGGGGTGATGCACAGGAGCAATCCTGGAGAAAAGTGAAGCAATTGCCATAGCAACCGACGGACTGTTACCCCGGGTGGCTCCACCGATCTGCACCAGAAATGTCAATTATGAAGGAGTTATCAATAGTGACCATAGAAGGACCAAGAAACCATAGTCCGGGGGTGGAGATGGGGAGCGGGAGGCAGAGACCGGGAGAGGAGATGGGGAGAGGGAGGCAAAGACCGAGGGGGGAGACGGGGAGCAGGAGACAGAGACCAAGACAGGAGATGGTGGGCAGGGGCAGAGACCGGGAGATGAGATGGGGAGCGGGAGGCAGAGACCGGGAGAGGAGATGGGGAGCGGGAGGCAGAGACCGGGAGAGGAGAGGGGGAGGGGGAGGCAAAGACCGGGAGAGGAGACGGGGCACTGAGAGGCAGCGTCCGGGAGAGCAGACGGGGAAGCGTTAGGCAGAGACCTTTCTCTGCTCTGTGTGATGGTGCTGCTAACACATTCCCATTATCAACACACTTAATATAGAGAGATACACCATGGGTGCAGCCATCTTAACTTCCTGTTCTCATGATATACAGGCTTATTCCTCCCCATTAAGTTATCCTTCCATTGTTGTTAAGTTCCTGGCATCTTAAGGGTGAAGGAGAACCTGAAATTGATCAGATGACGCCGGCTCTGCCACAGGCTGCCACCTAAATGTGTCCAATAATATAATACTGATAAAAAACAAACAAAAAACAAGCTGCAACCATACAGCCGAGTCTAACTTTCTGCTCAGTTAACCCCTTCTGGCTTCTCCGTTATAGGAGTTTTTAGTAGGGGGGATACTAATTGCTTCCATCTGGAGTTAAAACTTTTTTTTTTTTTAAGGCAAAAAATCTGCTTCTTTTTAACTTGGAATTTAAAAAATAAATAAATAAATAAAAATGTGTCAAATATGAACAGATTTTATAGAAATCACCATAAATCCTTTCCGAACAGGCCCCAAATTGTGACGCATTGCGGACCTCGTAAAAAAACGACAGACCCTCCACTGCAGAGCTTAACCTTTTCCGGCAGAACCGAAAATAAAACAGGCAAAGGGTATTTTTTTTTATTATTATTATTATTAGGTTTTTTTTTTCTTACGCTAATAATTTACAAAAAAAAAAAAGAGAGAAATAACTCAAAGACAAGTCCATCTGCTTTGAATAAATTTTAATTTCCTATTCTGTCTCTCACCCATTAGCCATTCCGCTGAGAATTCAGCTAAATTCTTTCATTTAGTCTATCCCATCTGTATCCAATTACAGCGGTCCGACAGCAAAAAAAAAAAGAATGTTTTATAGAATTTTTTAAAAAAAAATTCACCTCTGCAAGGTGCAACACAAGGTTTCTGTAATATAAATTAAATGCCCCCACATATGTTCTACAGCTGATACATATGTTGGAGGTGTTGGGGATTATATATTGTGCTGTGTGATTTTAAAAAAAATATTTTTAACATTTTTTTAAAAAAAAATTTGTATTTAACTAAAAAAAAAAAATAATAATTATAAAAAAATATTCTAATTATTAAAAACTACCCAGTCACAAACTAATTTCTCAATAGGACTTTTTGAACCCCCCCTTTTAAATTTGCTCGTCAACTTTGTACGCGTTTAAAAAAAAAAAAAAAAAAACTTTTCCACCAAATCATAATGAATGATTTTCCGTCATTGAAACTTTTATCATTTGAAGTCTCGAAACCGATTATTTCTGATACTTGTCATTCCGCGGCCCTGGAGAGCACCTGCTACTATTATTGTCCCCCTTCCTGGTTTGAAGAACAGATGTTTTTAGGTAAAAAAAAATAACAAATTATAGTATTTTTTCAGAATGGGGTCTGTTGGCGAGGTTGAAATTTGTAAACGATAGGAGGTCGGAGGTCAACGAGGTGTTGTGGGATCAAGCTTTCACTAAATCATAAGGAATTTCTTCCAGACAATCCCTGGGGAGCAATCGGAACCTCTAAAGACAGCCAAATAAATAATTTTAGAAACTGAAGAGGAACAGACGCTAAAAACGGAAAATTTTACATTTTTTCCAGACCAAGTAACTCAAGAGGGTCTCCATGAAGAGACAAAGAATTGGGATATGTTACGTTTGGAATGCCTAGTGGATCCCAGTTGGGATCAGATGCCTTATCCTTATATGGCCTATAACTAGCCTCCTGATTGGCCTGTCCTATCATCCACTTTGAATGGTTCTGGAATCTTGAATTACGGTAGTGAGGGCCAACCAAGATGGAGCAGAGACATAGAAGAAGTCAAAGCTTAAATGACCATGTGAAACATCCTGAAGGACATAAATTCTGTGATGTCTTCTCTATTACTCTCTCAGGGTAGTGTTGTCGAATTAATGGTCCATAATAGCGTTGTGTAGGTTCCTTCAGCCGGTTCTGGTGAAATTCTAATAATTAAACCCAATAAAACGTGGTAACATAAAACCATCTCAGCCGGTCTGGAAAACGTTGGAAAGCCAAAAGATTTGGTCAATGACCAATGAAACATGGTGACATGCCACCATCTTGACCAGTCTTGAAAGCCGTGGAAAGCCAAAGGTCTTTGGTGAAGGACCAAAAAACGTCTTTCTAAGTAGTCTCTACCAGTACGATAGAAGGAGATACCGGGAATGTCAACTTCCCACACACCTCCTTGGATGGAAAAGTCCTGAGAACCATTGTTGAAATTTTTCCAATCTGTTTACCTCCTCGTCAGGCTTAAAGCCTACCTTGTGGAGGTGGTGAACGTTCAGGACGCCCTCATTCAGTCTTCTGTCTATAATAGTTGTATGGCAACCTGGTGTGAGGATCAATCCAGTAGATGACCTGCACCACAAATACATTCATATATTAATGGCAACTCAGTGGTGGCCACGAGCTGAAGATCCTCCAAGACTAAGTGTGACCTTTTGGGGAAACCTATCCTTCCATCCACAAAGAGGTTACATGGGTTCCCATGGATACGCAGGACCTTCACAACCATACCTTGACCCAACTCAGACTATGATAGTTTCTTTAAAACTCGTATTAAATTTGACATCCTTTGTCTGGCTCATATTTATCTACAAGGCCTTTGATGTTGGTGGTGAGCAGGGGTAGCGCAAACAAGGAGGAATTTCCTGATATAAATACCCGAGATGAGCCATCGGAAGGAGGTAAAAGGGCAGAGGAAGTGTAACAATGTAACATTCTCCTAATACGTTCCTCTGAGAACTGTAGGCTTCATTTAATTTCCTTTTTTCCAACAAACGCTTTAAAATTTAAAGTACTAGAAATTTTAAGTAAAAAAAAACAACTTTCATGCCCCCTCTGGAAAATTCCTTGTGCTGCACTGAATTTCCTCGACAGACGCAATAGTTATCAGATCAGACGTGGTCATGAAGTTCAGCTTCCCTGTTCCCGTATTTCCTGTATCGGCTGTTTTACATACCATGGCGATTAAAGTTATACTAACAAATACGTCACCCCAGGTTCTATATCTGCTCACAGTAGCTTTCCACAGCCCTCCCGTAAACCCAATAAGTAGCTACCTTCTGCCTACAGGGGTTGGTAGCCATTGTCCAAATTAAGAAGCTCTCCATTTATCAGTGGTAGCCATAGCAACCAAACAGTATGAGGAGAATAGGGTAGAATTAAATCACCTTTCACAAACTTGGCATACGAGCAGACAGGTCCCGTGTGTGTTGGTGACCAGGACCTTTGGTGGTGGCATGTGGCTTCCTTGGTCTAGCAGAAAGTAGCCTCTGTGCCTGGTTGAATCAGAGAAAATCCAAGGTTTCTCAAGCTTCTTCCAACAAGATAACCCTAATGGAGAACCACGACAGGACAACAGCATCTGATTCATACAATATTTTAGGGTGTTTGATCCTTCACTGGCTCCATCATGCTCCTAATGTAAGTGGTGACCATCTATTCAGATATTTAAAAAGACTCCAAACTTGAAGATTCTCTCCCTTCTTCCCGTGGGCAGTGAATCGTTCCTCATTAAGAAGAAGAGAAGACTCAATATAACACATAATTCCAAATAAAACTTGTGCGCTGTGTCATCTTGTTGCTTACTTAATTGGCTTCTGCAATCATATCTGGAAAAACCCAAGCAGGGATATAATAAACTGGGAGCTAATGTACCAAATAATCTGATTATTAGGACATTTCATGGCTATTCAAATCATTTAGAACTCACCATTTCTTTCCTTTTCGCTTAGAAAAATGGACAAATCAACTCACACAGTAAAGAAACCTTGCCAGGCGGCTTCGTGTTTGGCGAGCCAGGCTAGTCCTCTGTATAATGGCCACTAATAATTTGAATGAGAGCTAGAGAAGCTGAAAGAAAATGATGGAGTAATAAAAAAAAATGTGAATGAATGATTCAAATTAAGTGGTCTGTAGACACGCTGGTGGCCACATGAACATACCATGGTTGTAGAGCAGCTCGAGCCTTGGTGGGCTTTGCACCTGATGACAGGGCTCTTTAGAATAAATGTATTTATTCTACAAATTTTGGTATATTTTAAGGAGAAAGTCTGTTTCATGTAAGACCTCAAAAAATAGCAAGAACCAATGTCCCAGAAGGTTCCATCATCTGTCCAAGGTGCCGACTTAGTTAAGTGGACAGCCCAATCAAGTCTACTCCTAACAAATTGGCGTTGTGTCTTCCGATACAGAGCCACCTATACGTAGACTGCTTTACTGAGGGATCCTTTAACCCTGAGATTGCTTTCTTCTAAAAATAGAAAGAATTCAGCAAAAACTTCTCGGCCATAGCCTTGAGTTATCAGAGGCGTTGAGCATGTTCAACCTGTCAAGGGTTGACGCTTAAATGACCAAGACACCTTATGTCTTAAGGGGAAAAAAAGATGGATTGTATGTCTTTAATAAAATCTTAATCACATTAAAGGAACCTTAATCCTTGGAATCAACCTCCGTCATTAACGTCAACAGAAGAAAGGAGATAATTCTTCTAAGCCCCGAGGAATATATCATGGAGATGAGCCAAAGATCAAACGCACCTTCTGCCTAGATATGGTCTTTTACCCGTGTCTGAAATTCATTAGCCTGGGAGGACAAATCATTTGATTGACAATATTCTAAAGAAGAGATGAAAAATCTCGTTGGGGTCACAACGAGAGGCAGGTTTCACAAGTCAAGCATAGTTTAATTTAAAGCAGGGCCGTCTAGCTGGAGTCTGATGGGACGGGAAGAGGTTTTGCCTTATTTATATCATTCCACTAGAGGAATTATCCAGAAACTTTTTGGAGAAGGTTCTCCGGGATGACATGACCTTGAGTCCTCGTTTTCTTCCCATCCAAAACACAAAGTATTTAGTAATGCAGGATCTGGATTTCGCTGGTATATGGGAGCTGACATATCAAACTTCAGTAGACTTTACAAGAATCTTGCCCCCACGTCAATTGCGAAAGTGGCCATTAAGCGTGGTGGGCAACTCAGAAGAATATGCAGATCCTACTGACAAAACCCACCAAGTTGTCCCACTAAATTCCACTAACACCGTTCTCCCAGTCCAAGTCCAAGTATTTGTTGACTGGGATCTGGATTTCGTCATCATTTGGGATTGGAGGGATCAGACTTCAGTAGCAATCATCTTGCCAAAGTATGGTGACAGAAGCCCCATGTTACTTGCCGAAGTGCTCATTAAGGGTAATGGCCAACTGAGCAGACTATGTTGTTCCCACCAAGTTGTCCCATGAAACAGGTGCCCCGTTCTTCCAGTCCAAGTGGCGGTCATGATTCACTAACACCGAATCTGGATTTTGCCAGTTTATGGAGGTGGAGGTATCAAATTTCATCTAACCAAAGCATGGTGGCCCCACATGACTCGTCGAATCGGGTCAACTCAGCAGATCCCACCATTACAACCTACCAAGTTGCCCCATGAAACAACGTCTCTGCCAGTTATAATGTACTACGTGCTGTGTTTTATCTCCTCGCTCCCCGGGCGATGTCTTCTAGGTCTGCTCTGGAGTATTTCCTACCCAACGAATAGTTAACCCACCTTTTTTTGTGTGTAATTGCATCAGTTTTTTTTTCCAGGCCAGTTAAAAAGATTTAATAAAAAAGGAAAGGGAGGAAAGAAAGAAGAAAAAAAAAAAACAGGCGAATCCGAGGTATTGATCTTCCTGCTTATTGTTCTTGCGCGATTTTGACATTTATTACTTTGCAATTATGTTTATCTGGGGCATAAATACGCGGCGCGCACGTTCTGCGGTCTGCGGCACGGAGAGGTGATACATCGCACTTATCTCCTCCGCTACGCTTTTAATTTGTCACCCTCCTTCTGCTAAAGAGACGCTCTCATTAAAGGATAAATAACGTATCTTTTAGTCTAATTATTTTCTGGAAGCAGGTCCCATGTGTCTTAGTGACAAATGCCCCCCGTGTACCCTTTTTTTTTTCTCTATATATCTATAATTGCGACGTCTCGTTGCCACCACCTTCACGGTTCTTCAGCCATCTCGCGCAGGACGAGGAGACAATGATTAAACAAAGAACCCTAACCTAGTCTGAGGGTGTCAGGGTGAACGGGCAGATTCTGTAGGTTTTTACCCCATTTTTGGGGTGAATGGACAGATTGTAGCGTTTTTGCCCCAGTCTCAGGGTCTCTGGGTAAATTGGCAGATTTTTAAGGTTTTTTTTTTCCAGTCATGGGGTGAATGGACAGATTCTTAAGTTTTTTTGCCCCAGTCTCTAGGTCTCGGGTAAATGGGCAGATTCTTGGGGTTTTATCGCAGATTATGAGGGTTTTTAATCTAGTCATGGGGTGAATGGGCAGATTCTCAGGACTTTTGGTCTCTATGATATCCGAGCATCCTGATTGGTGCTTTTCTCCCTGCTATATCACAGCTGGAATCCCTGCTTGAATACAGGTGACTCCATTCAGAATATCTTTTCCTCCTGACCAGTCACGGTTTCCATAACGACCGTTATTAGAAACCATTCGGCTAGCGAGTCGCTGCAATAGGATCTGTGTGATGGGCTGTTACAGGGTTAATATTTGAGGCTCCTCAGGGGCAGGTATGATCGTAATTTTCTAAGATTAATAAACTGCTTTCCAGAGAAGAAACGAACGGGTGTCTCGGCACTATTCACGCTAAGCGAAGGCCCCATCATGAAGGTACAACCATTACCTGTGTATGGGAAGCAGGGGGCCCAACCTCTGTGACCTATCATGGGGCCTGTCGTTGACCATCTTGGCCTTCTACCCAAATGTGGGCCTTGGCTGGATTTGTGGCCAGGGTGGACCCTTTTTGGGGGATTGCACTCTTTCCAGACTTTGGAATCTCCAAGGAGGACACAAAAAGTTAAGACGGACACTTTGCCTTAACATTCATGGCCAGGACCTGGACCCATTCTATTAAAGGAGGAGATGAAGACACCGAGGTCACTTGTGAAGGCCGAGGGGAGGGAGGAAAGAAGGCCACAGGGACTAGCCAAACTTAACAAGGACACTTGGTAGGGAGGCTGTAGGCAATAAAGGGGCAGTAGAGGGTCTGAAGGGGAGTTGTTTGGTAAGGAAGGTGTAGAAAAGGGTCGTAATGGAGAAAAGAAAAGGAGGGTGATGGAGGCCAGGACTGGAAAATATGATAATGAAATTCAGTGATCAGCGAGATTTGAAACAATTGCTCTACGAGGTGTAGCGGGCGGTGGGGGGGAGCGAAATCAACAAATCATTTTGTTTTATTGGCCGTTAGAGTCTCGGGAGAAAGTCAGCCTGCAGCTCACTGCCTTTTTGTCGAAATTAAAATGTCAGAGAAAAAGAAATAGAAGAAAACAGGGAGGTCTGCAATTAATTACGGACCCATAAAAATTCAATAATCAGGAGACCTGAAAGGAGGCCGAATTTGAGAGGGGGGTGGGGGGTCAGATATATGAAGCTGTACACTTCCATCTCTCCAAATGAGTTTTTTTTAATCTGATGGGGCATATACGGAGATGGCGTCACCCTCATATTTTTGGCATTAAAAAAAATTTAGGAGATCAGGAGTCCCATAGCTGCCCTCAACATCGAGAAACCACGTCCCAACAGTACTGTGTCCAGGACCTGGAATGGGGAGCACTGGTACATTCGGCGAAGGGAGCCGATCCATGCCTTAAAGGCAAACAATGTTTGGTAGGGCTGGGAGTGGTGGTTGGTCAGTGGTCCATAGGGTGCAGCACCCTGTATTCAATCAAGATGCCAACTTCATTAACCACTTGAGTTGGTCTACAGGCTGGAGCAGAGGTCTACATCTCCCAGCTTCTCCCTCCAGCATCTCCAGGTTAATGTTGAGTAGAAAAGCGGTAAGCAGCTCTTCCTAGCTAGGGCACAGGGGGTATCTCCAGAGGAATGCTTTCTGCCAATGGGTTGAGGTAGTACTGGTCAATCTATTATATATATATGCCCAAAACATAGAGTTAGACCACAAACTCATGGCCAACACAGAACCTCCTCAATATTGAAACGTGGTACAGAGCCCAGATCATCCCAAAGACGAGAGAGCGTTGCCAGGGGTCCCTATCAACCTTTATTATCCCCTTCACCAGAGAGCCCCTCTCCAATCTTCAACTCAAGTAAAAAAATACATATTTTCGTAATTAATCAGAAATCCCATGACGAGGACATACAGCTCATCATCACCTGAGAAGGTGAGAATTCGGGAAACGAGGTGCTTAAACCAGAGCGATCACAATGAAGAAATAGAAAGATCCTGGTTTGGGGAGGGAAAGAAATTGCAAAAAGAAACAATTTGGTCTGGATGGAAAACCTTCTTTTTCTACGGGTTGTTTTCGCTTTCTATGGAAAGCCATTTGTACGGCCTAATTTATCACCAACGCAGCAGTGACAGTAATTGGGCTCTGTTATTACAACAGCGGGTCAGATGTCCTTTTCTCTAATAGACCTTCCACGGTCTTTGTTTTATAGATATTCCGAGATGTCTCCAGTGCATTACGGCAAGCGGAGGTCAAACCAAGAATCACTCGAAGAAATAAAGAGAAGCATTTGTACACCACGCAGAGGGAGCGAATTGGAAGGCAAGTGAGGATCGGCACTGGGAATTGGCCAACTAAATCACCAATTGGATGGTGAACCGCCAGAGGACTTCTCCGTGACCGGAAGAGCACATCTCTCCACCCCATTTATTTCCATTGACTCCCTTATGGCATGAGTGCTTGATCATCTTTGAAAAAGATCTGAACAAGAGAGACAGCAGGCAAAAAAAGCCAACACCTGGTCGAGGACAGGTGATCACAAGTGGTTGACCTGTCCTGGGCCAACACCAGGACAATGGCCCAGAGTTAACTTCATTGCGAGGAGCCTAGAGTCGGAGTTATCATAACAGTCTCTAGGACAGTTGTCTTGGATGAATTCCATGTCTGTTTAAGTCTTAGAATTGTCCCCTCCGTGTTGGGAATGCTTCAGTCTTAACCGTGTGACTAATGGTGGTCTACAGAGAAACGACCTGATAAGGACTTTATTAGCTCTGCCATAAAGCAGTTAGCCCAGGGTGGTTTGCAAGCAAGGGGTGGCACCAAATCCCACATGATGGCCTACAATGGCCGCCTTCGGGTCTGCAGGCCTCAAGTTGGATCTTTCATGGGGTCTTTAGAGGAGGAAGCCCCAGAAGTTGAGATGGTGGGGTGGCGGAAGGAGGTTAGTGAAAGGCCATCAAAGTTCTCCAAGAAGGTTGTCCATGAACTTCCATTTCCATGTCCTGTTAAGTTCTTTCAATCGAGCAACAAAAAATATCTCGCCTTACGATATAGCAAACTGCGTTTAATGACCAAATAAACAGATTCATTTGTCCATGGGCTCAATTTAATTTTTTTCTGCAGGAACCACAAAAAAACACCACAAAAAAAATATTACAGGCGTATTAAAAACATTATACGGGCTTCGGACATAAAACCTTTGAATAAACTTCGCTCAAGTTAAAAAATTAACAAGTTTATCACCAAACAGACCATAAAAATAATTCAGGCTATGGGTTTCGGATTTTTTTGTTTTTGTTTTTGCTTTAAATACAGGCTTGAACGAAATGTATTTTTCATGTATTTTCATGAAATTCAGCATTAAAATCCAAAAAAATGTAAAAAAATAAATAAAAATAAGGAAAGTTATAGTAATAGTCTGGGGAAATGAAATAAAAAGCCTCATTCTCCTACGACCAAGGGCAATTACCACTCGTTGATGCCTTGGACAGTGAACCTCGGCTGGCGTATTGCTGAGGGTCTGCTCGCTCACGGCGGGGGAAAGCAGCAGATGGACGGCGGTGTTATCAGAAGACCATAATCGCGCAGGCAATCTTCAGGTGCCCTCTGGAAACACCTTCAAACAGGTAATGAAACCACAAATGAATGGAGCTTTTCCTGGTACATGATGTCCCATCAGCTGCCTTAACGAGCCGGGAGTCCGGTCAAAACGGAAATGGGTTAAAATTACATATTTTTTTTTGTGGATAATAAAAAAAATGGCGTTTTAGAAAACACTTTGAATGCTCTTATTTTTGGTTCCAGACTGATCAGAAGAATTTTTACCCCCCACCCCTATTGCAGATGTCCACCAGCCACAAAAAATAAAAAAAATAAAAAGTTAATTTACAAACGTGCAAATATATTTATAATTCTGAACAAAACTGGACTAAAATTCTGGATTACGCAACAATTTGCACGATTCTTCCAAAAGTATCGCAAAAAAAATCACTGAATTTTGCTCATTTTCGCCCCCGATGTTTGTATTGTTACCGTGTAAACCTTTTCAGATTCTTCAAGGTATTTTTCCTTCCAAAAAGTTGGAAATCGATAAAATCAGGTGTCCGAGGCTGTTCCGTGTCAGTAGAAGGTGTTGTATTTTTAGGGGGACGAGTTAATTGTTTTCTTATGTGGGGGGTGGTGGCTTTAAGTCCGACCGAACGACCCACGGACTCTACGCTCGGTCAAGGCCGATGGCAGAGCAAACCTTGGATCTCCATTGGACACAGGAGTGAAGGGGTTAACCTATCTCATCGTGTCAGCCTGCGTACCGCGTTCAGCTGGCACTGGACGCGAATTACCTGCGGACCGTGCCCAGGTGCTCACATTATCGAAGCTCTTAGCTCTGGATGGTCCCTGGAGTTGGCTGGGTCCTCCTCAGGCTTCAACGATCCTTGGTCGGATGTCAGCACGGCAGATGTGACCTGGAGGTCTGGCTCCGAGACATTGATTAGCTTGGGCACAGAGAAGCCCAGAGATGGACCTGCCTTTGCTGGCCAGAAAATTAAAAAAAGGACTTTGAGGTCATTAAGGTAATGGTGCTCTTCGGTTAATAGGCCCACCATCTTTCTTTCCACTTTCCATGAAATTTTTTGAACTCGTTCCTGACCGTTTGATCACCTTCACACATAACGATCTGCGATAATGAACCTGGACAAGTATCCGAAACATGATTATGTTAAAGACTAAACGTGTGGAGATGCTTCTCCTACACACCAAAGAGCTTTGAACCTCCCAGAGGACCTTCAAAAAAGTTTACTGGCATGATGAAGGGAACTTTCTCCCAATACGTGGCGTTCTGGGGCAGATCTCCACATGAAGATGGACAGAACCTCAGTAGTGTCGTCCATCTTCCCACCACATCCAAAATAAGCTCTCGGTCAAAGTCCAGCTTCTACGAGGCTCCTCAGACCTTCTGAAAACCATCCGTCGTTAGGGATATGGGGGAAAAAAAGGTGACCCCATTCATAGCCTTTCCAAGAATCCTTGAGGAACAGGACGATGTTCCTCATGGTTATGCGTAGTTGTCTGGTTTGGGACATGTGGTCTACAAGCTTGTGTTCCTTGTCCATGTGAAGGCCTGTCAAGTGGTAGACATGCATGGGCCATGTACAAGAAAATTCCAGGAATGGTGGAGATAAGTAAAGGACTGTCCATGACCCAGGCTCATGTCCTGAAGCCACATGACTACAGTTGCCATACCAGCCATTTGTTTCTTTGAAGGACACGTATACATTTCACATGTTGCTTACCGGCACATGAAAAAGTGCTGCCCCCTGCAGTATAAACTGAGAAAATCAGTAACTTGGTTACATATCCCCCCACTCAATCACACTGCATACATCCCAAGTGTCCTTGTTTAGTTTGACCAGTCCCTCCATCCCAGCATAAACACCGGCAGTTCAGTTAAAATGGTTGGAACTGAGGAACTCACTTAAAAAGGGTTCCCTAAAGGGAGAAAGCGCCCCTCTTCGGCCATTTTAAATGTACAGTGAGCATGATGCCCCAACGGGGCTTATAATAATGTTTTAAAAGCCACCCCTTAATCCGGATTGAAACCCGCCCACCACTTATTATTTTATTGAATTCTCCTGTTTCATATTAAAAATGAAAACACCCGTACATTGTACAGCGCTACGGAATTTGATGGCGCTATATAAAACAATAAATAATAATAATAATATGCTTGATTTTTGTGATTGTAAATTCATTTAAGGCCATCCTTAATCCAGACTGTTTTTCGGATTACCCATTGTACAGCGCGGCAGAATATGACGGCGCTAAATACACCAATGAGTGAGGGATGGTAACGTGATGCCGTGAATGGTAGAAAGAGTTAAATTCGGCACGTTCAATGAGGGTGCAGTACCTATATCTCGGCACCAGGTGGCAGCACCTTCCTGCTCTTTGTTCGCAGAGCGTGCTGGCCCTAGGAGCTGCCTCTCCGTGCCTATTGGCCGCCTGGGACATGTGACGGGGAGGTCCCCGCACCATGAGGATATGCTCTATAAGACCTGTCGTCCTTTGGACTGGCTCGGGGTCCCACCATGTCCTATTCCACTGTCTCTAGAGATGCTGCGGTTGGAATCGCTCTGCTGGGGGCCACATTTGCAGCCGGGGTGTACGTCGGTGAGTCCCAGGAGCCCATAGGTGACATCTATAGATGGCTTTCCTTCGCCCACCAACTATGCCACAAATTTTCTGCTTCCATTTCATTTTGCCTGTCGACTCGGCAACCTGCCCCATAGGGTGCAGAGCCTATAGGCGCTAGATAGCCCCTATAGCCATGCGAAGGCATTTCCCCCTCCTCTCATTAGGGGTTAACCAAAGGGGTGAAATAACCCACGGCGCAATGTTGTTTTTTTCTGGCACACACGTAATATTTGTTCATGTAGCGCCATCATATTCCGTGGCGCTGTACAAAAACAGAGGCTGCCCGGCGGCGGATGCTGCTCAATAAGCGCCATGGCCAGCACTGGGTTAAATTTCATGCCCAGTGGCCATTGGAATCCCAGCCGTGGCCAGACACAAGACCGGTGGTGCCGAGCCAACGTTGGGCTTGCTGAGGATGGTGGGAGTTGGGGGCCACACACACCTTGGTGGTTGGGCTTGCTGAGGATGGTGGGAGTTGGCTGGTTTATTACCCCTCCTCCCCCCTTCTTTTAGGGAAGAGGTACTACCTGTTCAGGAAGAAGAAGGCGCAGAAGATTTTCGAGACTCCCGATGACCCCCGGAGAGACTACGTCCTGCGCCTCTCTCTCCGAGAGCACCCGGCCGCCAAGAAACTGAGACAGGTGGGTGCAGAGCGCGCATGTGACTCCCGCCATCGCAATACGCCAGCAACGTTAACCCTCCGCGTGCCGCGCGGCAAACTCCGCCTTCCGTTCCAGATTTTTTTTTTTGCCCCTGGTGGGTAAGATGCTTTTACACGCTAACACAGGGTATATATATATATATATATATATATATATAATGTGTATATATGTACTGGTGCGTGGATTAACCATTTACAGACGCAAGGCGTAAAGGTACGGCTACCATGCAGAAATACACGAGTCGGGGAGGAAAAAGCCGAGAATAATGCATGATCTCTATAAATGATATTTATTATTACTATAGAAATTACTACATAACTATTTCTGTATAATATAATAGAAACAGGCAAACGAGAAATATTAATTACAATATTATTAAAAGTAAAATAATAAAAATAATAATAAACAATAAAAAATATTAATAATAATAAATGTAGTAAAAAAAATAATAATAATATAGATCATGATAGATAGAATAGTAATAATGATGACAATGATAATAATAATAGTAATATAATAATAATAATAATAATAAAAAGAATATATATGATAATAATAAACAATATATAATAATAATAAATGTAATAATAATAAAAAATAATAATATAGATCATGATAGAATAGTAATAATGATGACAACGATAATAATAATAATAAAAAGAATATATATGATAATAATAAACAATATATAATAATAAATGTAATAAGAATAAAAAATAATAATATAGATCATGATAATAGATATAATAGTAATAATGATGACGACGATAAAAATAATAGTAATATAATAATAATAAATATAATAAATAGTAGTAATAATAACAATACATATATAATAATAATAATAAATATATAACAATAAATATAAGAAATAATAATATATGAATAATAACCCCTTCCCCAGCTATGTCCGACTTTTTCCACCCAAAAGCAGCCTCCGCTCTAGGCTCCTCCCTGATTTGTGATAGGCTCCTCCCTGATTTGTGATAGGCTCTTCTCTCTGCCAATCCCTGTCCCTAGGTCTGTACCGGGCCCCCCGATTTCTGACGGAGACCCTGTGTAATCCTATATGTTTTCAATAAGCGTCCCCAGTTACAGGAACCCCCCCGGGGAGACGACCCTCTGTCCGGTAACTCCCACCGCTCCGGTCGGCGACAGATTGCTGATTGGTTAATTGAGTAGATTCATATGGGGGGGTGTAATGGGTAAATGAAAGTACTTTGGGGGTCCGCTGGGTAAGAGGGTCCGCAGGACGTCCCCCGCGCAGTACAGACGGTCCTTGTGTTTCAGCTCCTCTCGGGGATGACGCCGCATGATGTCAGCAGCGACGCCGCTCAGTTTATGGGGAACCTCGCCAGGCTCATCAAGGCACGGAATGTCCTGGACTTGGGTGAGGACACCCGGCTTCCGGGGGTTAACATCTAGCCCCCCCTTCGCTAAATGACTGTGTATCAGTACCAACATGCCAATACGGGGGGGGGGTGGCGATGGTCCGTACGCGATGTATATGTATGTGTGTATGTATAAGCGCTCAGAACCTCGGAGGTCTCTTCTTCAGATGCAACACTGCGTTACTGTGTTTATTTATAAAGCCGTTCCCTGCTGTTTCTATACACATTATCGGGGCTTTTAGGGCTGTAGAACCCTGCGATACCCTCATACCCAGCAAAGATTCTGACCTCCTAGAAAAGAGGGGCATTGGGGGGAGAGGGGGGCATCAGAAGAGAGAATGGCTTTTGGAGATGAGGGGGGCATCAGAGGAGGAAAGAGGGGTATCAGAGGAGGAAAGAAGGGCATTAGGAGAGGAGAGAGGGGAATCAGTAGAGGAAAGAGAATAAGAAGAGGAAAGAGGGGCATCAGGAGAGGAAAGAGGGGCATCTGGAGAGGAAAGAGGGGCATCAGGAGAGAAAAAAAGGGGCATCAGGAGAGGAGAGATCATCCTAATCATCTGCCATTTACC
Source organism: Spea hammondii (assembly GCA_029215755.1). Classification (NCBI taxonomy): domain Eukaryota; kingdom Metazoa; phylum Chordata; class Amphibia; order Anura; family Pelobatidae; genus Spea; species Spea hammondii. The sequence goes on from JARDYJ010000006.1 coordinate 6,490,319, forward strand.
CGTCTCAACCACAAGCTGAGGCTGGCAGAGAGTCTTAAGCGTTGTTTGTTTGCCACTGAATGCCACGTGGTTTTTGCCCCAGGCAGCAGCTGCGGGTACAACCCCCTGATCCTGGCGCTGGCGATGCCCCCTGAAGGGAAAGTGACCGCGAGCGGCGAGGACAAGGAGACCTTCCAGCACGCCAAAGAACACTGGAAAGAGGTAGCGCCCCCTCTGGCAGGGGCACAGACATTGCATTTGGGGCAGGGGGCACTTAGGGCAAATGTGTCTAAACCATTCTCATCATCCTTAGGCAGGCGTGGAGCACAGGATCGACCTCCTGCTGAAACCAGCCGGACAGACCCTCGGTAATTATTATGTCACTGGCTCGCAATGATGTCACTCCTTCACAGCGCGAAATAACTGAGGGGGGTAATTAATGCCAAACGGGGGTAGTTTCATTATTATTGATTGATTTATATAGCGCCACCATCATCCACGGCGATGTACAATGGGTCAGTGTCAGTTCTCTAGTGAGAGGGTGGTGGATAAGTGGAACAGCTTCCTGGCAGAGGTGGTAGAGGTTCGCACAGTGAGGGAACATATGCACGGGGTAGGTTTGCGGCTCCTGGTTTCAGGACAGTTGGGTGTTATGCACCGGCGGACTCCGTGTTTCTCGTTCTCAGACGATCTGCTCTCCGCCGGGGGCGCCGGGCAGTTTGATTTGATCTTCATCGATATGACGGACGAGCGGGACTGCAAAGCGCGCTACGAGAAGTGCCTGCGGCTAGTGAGGAGCGGAGGGATACTTGCCCTGGACGGGGTAAGACAGTCCCGGGGTTATGGGCTACTTGGCCCTTACTGAGAGGACCCAGCTACTATCCACACCCCCCAATGTAGGCATAGGGGAAGAAAGAGGGGCAACACAAGAGGAAAGAGGGGCATCAGAGGAGGTGAGAGGGGTGCATGAGAGGACTAGAGAGGGGCATCGGTAGAGGAAAGAGGGGCATCTAGGGAGGAAAGAGGAGAATCAATAGAAGTAAGAGGGACAGCAGAGGAGGAGAAAGGGGCAGCAGAGGAGGAGAGAGGGGTGCAGGGGAAGAGAAGGGCGTCAAGGGAGGAGAGAGAGGTATTGGTAGGGCAGCAGTAGAGGTAAGAGGGGCAACAAAGAAGAAGAAAGGAGCATCAGTGGAGAGACAGGTGCAGGGGCATCAGGGGAAGCTGTGTACTGTTAACCCCTTGATGTCCTCTTTCCAGGCACTGGCCTACGGCGCAGTTCTTGGAGTGGGGCACGGAGCGGCGGCAGAGCCGGCAATACACCAGCTGAACGAGGCCATCTTACGAGACGCCCGAGTGGCCCTGAGCCTCCTGCCGCTCGCCGACGGACTCACCCTCTGCTTCAAGCTCTGACGGAACCGCAAGGGAGTACTCTATACAGGGCTGCAACCCCCGGCCGCCACATCTAAAGGGACGAATATGGACCGGCGAGAATGTCGGAGCCTTTTTTGCCCTCTGTAGGGGTAAATGTCGCTTCCAGTTCTGGGCAGAACCATAAAATCTTGCGCATGCAGAAGAGGAGCGCGGGGTCCCTCGGCCTCCCAGCAATAAGCGCAGCTTTTTTTTCTTTACCTCAATCAATATTTTAGTGAAATCAGAGCATTTCGGATACAAGAACTTCCGTGATTGGCCCTGGCCCGCTCAGTGTCACCCTACGTGGATTAACAGCAGCATATTTACCACCTCGTGTGAAGACCCCTCTTATACCCCCCCCGGCCGGGGTCCTGCATTACCCACACCGTGCACTCAGGACGCAGATCAGGGCATATTTATTTTATTTTTTACACATCTGTTCTTTCATAATATGACCTCATCACTAATAAAAATATTTATATGACCTCATCGCTAGTAAAATTATGACCCGATTGTAAAAATAATGGCATTTACCGTATTTCCCCATGTATAAGACAAACCTTTTTTAGAAACATGCGGGGTCTAAAAACTGGGTGCGTCTTACACAGTGGTGATAGATTTTTATTTATTTTTTTTAACCGGAAAGGGGGACCTGCTGCTTACCTCTGTGTTGCTCAGCAGCATCTCTTGATCCGTCGCGGCTACACAGGAACCCAGTGGAGTCACATGAAGTGACATGACTCCGCTCAGTTCCTGTTCGAGCAACGCAGACCCCCGCGGAAGTCTGTGAGCCACACCAGAAGATCTGCAGTTCAGGTAAGGGTGGGGGAGTAAATGAATATGTATATATATATATATATATAATGTGTATGTGTGATAGCATGGATGCGTGTGTAAGGGGCACAGGGAGGCTGAAAGTGATGTGCATGTACTGGCTGCCTGAGCATGATAGGAGTGCGATTGCTAACAATTGCCAGCAGCTAACATCAATCACACTCCTATCATGCCCAGGTAGCCAGTTCAATAACTTTATGTAATATATATTTTTTCAAATTTTGGGCCCCAAAATTGTTTCTGTGATGAGCTATTTAAATATTCATTCCACTAGAGCTTGGCCCAAAGATACAGCAGGGGGTGAGTCAGCCACCGAGAGCCAACTCATAACTTGGCCTCTGAGCCGTTACTCACAACCCCATGCAACCCCCCCCCCCCCCAACTAGTTGCCCGTTTCTCCTGGACTTGTCTTCGATTCAGGAGCAATATGCCTGCCCCATGCGTGTTTAGTACCCTCACTGCTTTAGCCTCTACCACTTCTGCTGGAAGGCTGTTCCATGTATCCACCACCCTCCCCTGTAACATTTCCCACTGTGAGAATCAGCCCAAGTTTTGAAACTGATGCTCCCGCTTTAGCTTTCTATTCTTCTGAAGAGCGAAAACAGAGACCGGCGAAAGTTTTTTTTTTTTCTTTTTATTAATTATAATTACTGTTTTTTTGTTTGTTTTTTTCGGGATATCAAAAACCCTCACAAAATAAAGGTGGTTTACGGCAAAACCCACTGCCCGCCCCCTCCGGCGGAAGGATCTAGGTTTCCACCGCTGCTTAAAAAGGAACGTAAAATGGACCATGCATGCGCGTAGGTGTCGGGGGTCGCCCTCCCCGATGGTTAACTATACGTTAAAGAAGGAACGCGCCACTGAGGAACCTTGTAACGGGGGGGTTTCCACCGGACGATGGGGGGCTTCTACCTCGGCACAGCTCCAGTCCTATGACGTTTCGGGTAAGTGGGGGACAGAGGGGCCAGAAACAGAAGCTTTGCTGGTTATGGTTTGACAAACACGCGGGTCAGGCCTTCCGATGGCGGATAGCCCACGGCGGGGGTCGCGGCTCAAGCCTCCAGTTCCAGGCCGAGGCCGAGCTTGTGGCCGCCGGCGTTGATGTTCTTCCCATCCACCAGGGCCGCCAAAGTGAGCTTCACACCTGGGAGGAAATATGGGAATTAATTCAAGGCTGTAAGGATATAACCCCCCCCAATGCAGCTTTAGTAAGGACTGAAGCCATTGGCTGGTCACTTCCTGAAGGCTAGAAGAACCTACCCTTATAGATCATGTAATGAAGCTGCAGCTTGGAACCCACAGATGCTAATTAATTGCCCCTGGCTCCTTGTAAGAGCCCCGACACTTACCTGGCCGCAGGGTCTGAGTGTAGCCCACGCCGACAAGGCTCGAGTTATCCACCTTGGCCTGAAAAGTATATATATATAAAAACATTAGCCAATCAGGCGCGTTCTGGGGTTCTTATTGCAGGATGAGAAATGCGGGGGGGGGGGGGGGCGCGAGCACTCCGGACACTCACAGAGATGGAGGCGTGGGAGTCCAGCTGGTACTTGGCCGCGATGCCGAAGCGGGTGCTGTTGTTGCCGGCCGTCCAAGCCAGGTTGACGGCCGTCTCCATCTTGTCGCTGACCTTCTGGTAGATGGAGCCGGCGAACTCAGAGCCGTCATTTCTGGAACCAAGGAGGAGAAGTTTTACCCCAACGAATCCCAAAGGGTGAAGTTATACCCCTCCCCCATCCCCCAACCGGAAGCCCCTGGGAGATGCCTCCATGAGGGGTGAGAAGGCGCATGGGGACTGGCGGGTCACTCACACGTTGGTGTGCAGCTGGAAGTCGCCCGTCTTGTAACCGATAGCGAAGTTGTTCTTGGTCAGCTTGGACTTGGCGCTGTCGAATGTCATCTGGTAGCCGGCCAGCCAGCCTTCGTAGCCCACGACGGCGGAGCCGTGGATCGCCGGGCCGGCGAAGTCAAAATCCACATCGCAGCCCAGGTTCACGAATTCGCGTTTGTAGGCAGCCTTCACCTTCCCGCTCTTCTTCCTGAAACACGAAGGACTCGGGTCACCCCAGAAGCACGCCGAAAGCACCCCCCCCATCAGAACCCCATCAAAAGCCTGCCCCCCCCTTCCAGACGGGAGCCCCATCAAAAGCCTGCCGCCCTTCCAGAGGGGAGCCCCGTCAAAAGCCTGCCCCCCTCCCAGACGGGAGCCCCGTCAAAAGCCCGCCCCCCTTCCAGACGGGAGCCCCGTCAAAAGCCCGCCCCCCTTCCAGATGGGAGCCCCGTCAAAAGCCAGCCCCCCTTCCAGACGGGAGAGCGCATGTCACTGAAGAGACCGCCCACAACACATTAGGGGTGCAGTAAGCTGCCGTCACTTACCCGGTGTTTGGGGAGAAGGTTGTGTCAAACGTCAGCTTCAGGCCCTTGGCGATCTGGGGAGCAAAAACCCAACAACATTCAACAATAATCCGGGGTGTAAGAAACGTAATGCATTAAAGGCGTATGGCGCGCGGAACTGCATTCCAGCAGAAGAGGCAGAGGGGCGCCCACCTGGTCTTCGATGGTGATCTCTGTCCCCAGAGTGTTGTCGGTGTTCCACTTCTCGGTGAAGGTCAGGCCGTACTCCCCCCACTTGTATTTGGTCTCGAGGCTGCCGTTCACTTTCCCGGAGTCCGTGTTGGACGAGCCAGAGGTCTTAAACTCCTGGCGGGGAGGAAAACCAAAAAGGGGGGCGATAAATAAACCCCATGGTAACCAGAAACAGGGGCACGAGCTGTTCAGAGCCCTCCCCCCCCAGGAGTCAGAGGGTTAAAAAGACGAAGCTATTAACGATTCGCTTACCACTCCGCTCGCCGATTTGGTCTTCACGTCGAGTTTCACCAGCCCAAAACCTGATCGCGCAGGAAGAGAGGAGAGCGTTAAACCCGCTTACAATCCGCATCCCAGCCGCCGAGGCCTCGCGCACCCGCAACCAATAGAATTCCTGGGCTTCAGTAACCCTGGCTATCAGGCGACTAAGGCCCGTCATAAAAGGCATGTTATGGAGCAGCCCTGCCCCATAACCTCCCCATATCCCAGTATCCCCCACCCCATAAAATCCCCGGCCCGCTATCCCCCAGCCCCGCTATGCCACACCCTATTAGACCCCCCCACCAGTATATAAACACCCCCACCCCATTAGACCCTCCACTATATGTGTATATTATAACCCCCTGCGCGCACTCACCATATCCTTTGCCGAAAACGTCTCTGGCGGATTTGCCGAGGTCGGCGTAAGACGGGGGGACGGCCATTTTTCCTACAAGTCAGAGAAGAGGGGCAAATCCTCAAAACAAGATGCATCAAAATGCAACATGCACGGGGGGGGGGGTCGTCGGGGGACAGCCAAAGCATTCAAACAACTGGAGGGTCGGACAGGAGGGGCAGTTACATATACAGAGGGAAACATGATCCCCCGCAGGATGCCCAATGGTCACTATACCGAGAGGTAAATGGAACAGCCTGCCAGCAGAGGTGGTAGAGGGTAATACAGTGAGGAAATACTGTATTACTGAGGAAATGGCTCCCGAGTCTAGAAAGGGACCCCGTAACCTTGCAAGCACAGCCTCAACATCATGAAGACCCTCGTTACCCCACGAGACATCCGCCCTGGGGGTCACAGAGACCACATCTGCCACTGAACACACGCAAGGCTTCCCTGCATCAATGCAATGCAGACGCATTTACCCCTCCCCCAGTAACAACGCAGGAAGGCTCCGCCCCTAAAGGCAGCAGATAGACTTTAGACTTTATATATAGAATATAATATAATATATATAGAATATTTATAGAGAGAATATAGAATATAGAGAGAGAATATAATATATATATAGAATATAATATATATATAGAATATTTATAGAGAGAATATAGAATATAGAGAGAGAATATAAATATAATATATATAGAATATTTATAGAAAATATAGAATAGAGAGAATATAATATATATATAGAATATTTATAGAGAGAATATAATATAATATATATAGAATATTTATAGAGAGAATATAGAATAGAGAGAATAAATATATATATATAGAATATATATAGAATATTTATAGAGAGAATATAGAATATAGAGAGAGAATATAAAATATTATATAGAATATTTATAGAGAGAATATAATAAATAATATATATAGAATATTTATAGAGAGAATATAGAATATAGAGAATATAATATATATAGAATATTTATAGAGAGAATATAGAATATAGAGAGAGAATATAATAAATATTATATAGAATATTTATAGAGAGAATATAATAAATAATATATATAGAATATTTATAGAGAGAATATAGAATATAGAGAATATAATATATATAGAATATTTATAGAGAGAATATAGAATAGAGAGAATATATATATAGAATATTTATAGAGAGAATATAATATATATATAGAATATAATATATATAGAATATTTATAGAGAGAATATAGAATATAGAGAGAATAAATATATATATATAGAATATAATATATATAGAATATTTATAGAGAGAATATAGAATATAGAGAGAATAAATATAAATATAATATATATAGAATATTTATAGAGAGAATATAGAATATAGAGAGAATATAATATATATAGAATATTTATAGAGAGAATATAGAATATAGAGAGAGAATATAATAAATATTATATAGAATATTTATAGAGAGAATATAATAAATAAATATATATAGAATATTTATAGAGAGAATATAGAATATAGAGAGAGAATATAATAAATAAATATAATATATATATAGAATATTTATAGAGAGAATATTTAATATAGAGAGAGAATATAATATATATATAGAATATAATATATATAGAATATTTATAGAGAGAATATAGAATAAAGAGAATATAATATATATATAGAATATTTATAGAGAGAATATAAATATAATATATATAGAATATTTATAGAGAGAATATAGAATATAGAGAGAATAAATATATATATATAGAATATAATATATATAGAATATTTATAGAGAGAATATAGAAAGAGAATATAATAAATAAATATAATATATATATAGAATATTTATAGAGAGAATATTTAATATAGAGAGAGAATATAAATATAATATATATAGAATATTTATAGAGAGAATATAGAATAAAGAGAATATAATATATATATAGAATATTTATAGAGAGAATATAAATATAATATATATAGAATATTTATAGAGAGAATATAGAATATAGAGAGAATAAATATATATATATAGAATATAATATATATAGAATATTTATAGAGAGAATATAGAATATAGAGTGAATAAATATATATATATAGAATATAATATATATAGAATATTTATAGAGAGAATATAGAAAGAGAATATAATAAATATTATATAGAATATTTATAGAGAGAATATAATAAATAATATATATAGAATATTTATAGAGAGAATATAGAATATAGAGAGAGAATAAATATATATATATAGAATATAATATATATATAGAATATTTATAGAGAGAATATAGAATATAGAGAATATAATATATATAGAATATTTATAGAGAGAATATAGAATAGAGAGAATATAATATATATATATAGAATATTTATAGAGAGAATATAATATAATATATATAGAATATTTATAGAGAGAATATAGAATATAGAGAGAATATATATATATAGAATATTTATAGAGAGAATATAGAATATAGAGAGAATAAATATAAATATAATATATATAGAATATTTATAGAGAGAATATAGAATCTAGAGAGAATATATATATATAGAATATAATATATATAGAATATTTATAGAGAGAATATAGCATATAATAAATATTATATAGAATATTTATAGAGAGAATATAATAAATAATATATATAGAATATTTATAGAGAGAATATAGAATATAGAGAGAGAATATAATAAATAAATATTATATATAGAATATTTATAGAGAGAATATAGAATATAGAGAGAGAATATAATAAATATATATATAGAATATAATATATATAGAATATTTATAGAGAGAATATAATATATATATAGAATATTTATAGAGAGAATAGAATATAATATATATAGAATATTTATAGAGAGAATATAGAATATAGAGAGAATAAATATATATATATATATATATATATATATATATATATAGAATATAATATATATAGAATATTTATAGAGAGAATATAGAATATAGAGAGAATATATATATATATATAGAATATAAAATATAATATATATAGAATATTTATAGAGAGAATATAGAATATAGAGAGAATAAATATATATATATAGAATATAATATATATAGAATATAATATATATAGAATATTTATAGAGAGAATATAGAATATAGAGAGAGAATATAATAAATATAAATATAATATATATAGAATATTTATAGAGAGAATATAGAATATAGAGAGAGAATATAATATATATCTATAGAATATATATAGAAGGCTGAGGTGGCATGCGCGCCTGGGACACAGCCGGGGCTCTTAAGGTCAAAGTGTCACACACTAACCTGTCCTATATATAGCACACGCTACACGTGGGGGGCAGCCATCTTTGAAGCATGCACGGGGAGGAATAACTGATACGACTTCATGGCTAAAGGAGCAGCAGGTGAACTAAACCGGAAAAATCCCATCCAGAGAAGGGAGGGAACCCCCTGGGGGGGGATAACTCAGGAAGGGCTGGTTTATTCATTTAAAATAGAATTAAAAGGGGAAAAAGGGTGTGTTGGGGGGGGGGGTTACATAAAAAAAATATATATATATTTTTTTTAGATAAAAAAAAGCATTTCCCCATTAAGAAAAGGCAGTGCGTCTCCATGGAGACCGCAGCAACCGGTATTAATGACAGGCATGTCCTTGACTTCTCACAGGCCCTACACGTTGAGATGGCGTCCCTTCTTCATTTATTGACCTTCTGAGGACAGGGGATGAACCAGCGCCTGCCGCCCACCAACGGGCTGACCTACACCAGTAGGGGCAACAACTGGCCCAACCCCCCCCATACATTCCCGTGGGGCCATACTGAACCCCCCCCCCATCATATACAGAACATACATGAGCAGCTACATGCATTTATACAATCACCTCACCAACATATATACATTATATACACACACACCGACATATATACATTACATACGCCCACATATATACTGTTCTGTATGTATATTATATATACACCCACATATATTATATAATATCACATATATACTGTTCTGTATGAATATTACATATACACCCACATGTATACTGTTCTCTGTGTATATATTATATCATATTATATATACACCCATATATACTGTTCTCTGTGTATATATATTATATCATATTATATATACACCCATATATACTTTTCTGTGTGAATATTATATAGTATATCAATATATATACACCAAATATATTATATAATATATTATATATACACCCACATAAATACTGTTCTGCGTGCGTGTGTATATATATATATATATATATATATATATATATATATATATATATATATATATATATACATACACACACACACACACACACCAAATATATTATATAATTATATTTACATATATACTGTTCTGTATTTATATTATAGAGCCACTTATATTATTTATTATATAACACATACACCCACATATATACTGTTCTCTATGTATATTATATATACCCACATATATTATATAATATTATATTACATATACACCCACATATATACTGTTCTGTATGTATATTATACAGCCACTTATAATATTTAATATTATATAACATACACCGACATATATACTGTTTTCTATGTATATTATATACACCCACATATATATATATATATATATATATATACATAGCACAGTATATATGTGAGTGGTGTGTGTGTGTATGTATATCTATATGTGTGTGTGTGTGTGTGTGTAATATATATATATATATAGAACATTATATGTGGGTGTATATACATACAGAACAGTATATATGTGGGTGTAAATATAATATAATACTATATAATACACACAGAACCTATATGTGGTTGTAAATATAATATACATACAGAAAAGTATATATGTGGGTGTAAATATAATATATAATATATGTGACTGTATATATAATGATATACTATGTAATATACACACAGAACAGTACATGTGGGTGTATATGTATTATAATATATAATATACATACAGAACAGTATATATATGTGGGTGTATATGTAATCTAATATATAATATATGTGGGTATTTATAATATACATAGAGAACAGTATATATGTGGGTGTATATGTTATATAATATTAAATATTATAAGTGGCTGTATAATATACATACAGAACAGTATATATGTGGGTGTATATGTAATCTAATATATAATATATGTGGGTATTTATAATATACATAGAGAACAGTATATATGTGGGTGTATATGTTATATAATATTAAATATTATAAGTGGCTGCATAATATACATACAGAACAGTATATATGTGGGTGTATATGTAATATAATATTATATAATATATGTGGGTATATATACCATAGAGAACAGTATATATGTGGGTGTATATGTAACATAATATTAAATAATATAAGTGGCTGTATAATATAAATACAGAACAGTATATATGTGGGTGTAAATATAATTATATAATATAGTTGGTGTGTGTATATATATATATATATATATATATATATATATATACATATATATATATATATACACACACTATATAATATACACACAGAACAGTATTTATGTGGGTGTATATAAGATATTATATAATATATTTGGTGTGTATATATTGATATACTATATAATATTCACACAGAAAAGTATATATGGGTGTATATATAATATGATATAATATATACACAGAGAACGGTATATATGGGTGTATGTATAATGATATAATATACACACAGCACAGTATTATATATATATATACACACACACACACACACACACACACACACACACACACCCACCCCCCCACATATATATATAGTTCTGTATGTATAACATATCAAATATACACACAGCACAGTATATAAGTGAGTTGGTGTATATATAACATGATATATACACTGTTCTGTATGTATATCATATTATAATATATATATATACACCCTCTCACATATATAATGTTCTGTATATTATATAAATATATTTTCATATCATTATATATGTACACCCACTCATAAACACTGTTCTCTGTGTATAATATATATCTCACCCACCCACACGCTATTAATACATTATATATTATATACACCCACAGACATATACTGTTCTGCACATATATGTATATTATATACATATATATTTATTTATTTTTATTACACTCACACATATACTATTAATACATTAACATACATTGTATATTATAAATATATACACACCCACTTTACTGTTCTGTATGCATTATATACTCACATATATCCCATACTGTTCTGTATGTATATTACATACACACACACACTCCCATACTATTAATACATTAACATAATATATATAAATATATGTAATAGATATACACACACATTTATACATTTCACATTTTTTCATATACATATATATATATAACACACTTTCAAAAACACACACATTATATCCATCTCTACACACACACACACATATATATATATATATATGGACTGGTGGTATTTCCCAACTCTAGCTTCTGCCCCCAACGGCGTGGGGCAGTTTTAACCCATGAAGCTCGCGGAAGGGCAGAGCGCCCGGTACCCTCAGACATTCGGCCCTATGGCTCAGTCTGTCCCTCAGACACATGGCCGCCGCCGCCGCTATCCCCCTGCCCAGGCCACGGAGCACCGGCCCCGCTCTGTTCTCTGGCTCCCAACCCGTTTGCCCCGGGCACCTGCCCCGCCGAGTTGTGCCAGCTCCTCGGCTGCCCCGGGTACCTGTGCTGAGAGTCGTGCGGCCTGTGCTACCCGGTGCGTGCGGCTGGAGGGCGAAGTGAAGGAGACACGGAGCCTGTCAACTGCCAACCACTCCCAAGGACCCCGCCCAGGTTCGACCCCGGGCTGTCCTCCGTACTGCCTGTAAAGCACGAAGCCCGCCCCGCGCCCTGTATCTGGAAGCCCCATAACGCTACCTCTTCACAGCTTACTACTAACACCGGGGTGGCAGCCACAGGCGGTGGGAGGCCGATATAAAGGAAGCAAACAAGAGGGTTTTCTACAGGCGGCGCTAGGGCAGCTCCAGTCACTCGGGGGTCCTTCTGAGGGCGGTAGCTGAAGCAGCGATTGCGCTGTCCTAGGCAAAGGTGACCTCACGGGCAGCAGACACTAGGTGGCGCTCCACCCACTCCCAGACCACATATGAATGAATGTGTACTAAATGCCTTATAACATCCTTATTAGAAATACAAAGTCCTTATAAGGAAATGCTTACATTTACAAATATTGCTTAAAAGCTTATTTTTAATCAAAACGTGGACTCTGCTTTACTATCTCCCAATAAAATGTTTTTAGAGCAAGCGTCGCGGCATTTCCTTCCACCTTTAACAGGGGTGGTGGCCACCTACCACGCAACTGCCCCTGACCCACCCTGAACCAGTAGCGTCCATGCCCACCCTCGTGTGGGGGCTTTCAGGCCCCTTTCGATAGCTGTTTCTGCCCCTATGTGGGCAATTAGCCTCCCGCTCCGAGGAGACCGTGCAATCCATGCCGGTGGTCGCTGGTGGCAGCTGTCTCCAGCAACTCAACCAACCGTGAAGCCACCAACAGCCCTTCTAGAAGATAGGGTGGAAAGCACACAAGTGCCTGGTCAAGACGGAGATAACCAACACTCGGCCTGTAGGCTGCCCTCAGAGCCAACAGGGCACAGAGTGTCGCCTCAAGAGAAGACCTTTCCCGGTTCATTAGTTCTGTGGTCTTTTGGCTCTATGAGCATAAACACTATGGAAGCCAAGGACCCTTTCACATTCTGAAGATCTAGAGCTTCACCCACGGAAGCCAAGGACCCATCCATCAAGAGGCCCACCTGTGGAAGCCAAGGACCCGTTCGCATTTTGAAGATCTAGAGGTCCACCCATGGAAGGCAAGGACCCATCCATCAAGAGGTCCACCCATGGAAGCCAAGGACCCATCCATCTAGAGGTCCACCCATGGAAGGCAAGGACCCATCCATCTAGGAGGTCCACCCATGGAAGGCAAGGACCCATCCATCTAGGAGGTCCACCCATGGAAGGCAAGGACCCATCCATCTAGAGGTCCACCCATGGAGGCCAAGGACCCATCCATCAAGAGGTCCACCCATGGAAGCCAAGGACCCATCCATCTAGGGGTCCACCCATGGAAGCCAAGGGCCTGTTCTCTACCTTGAAAAAGGTCCATGTCCAACCCAGCAGGAAAGAAGGTGGTGACACGTTGAGACCAGTCTCCTCTTTAATAATCTACGTTCATGTAAACAGATCACAAGCCCCAGGCGCAGGCTCAGGTTAACGGAAATCAACAAGAACATATTAAAATGAATACTGTTGCCGCGGGCAATACGGTAAAAACGTTGACATTTTAAACATGGCGGAATCGTAAACACGCAGTAGAAAGTCTATTCTACCGGACGCAACAAAAATAGAACGCAATACACATTCTCTACCGGGAGGTCTCGTCAGAAGGGCACCCAACAGACAAACCGAACATTTTCGTTACACCAAAAACTTTAGCTTTATGGACATAACCCAAAAAAAAAAAAAAAAAAAAAAAATGCATTGGATAAAAAAAAAAAAAAAAATTCATAAAAATTGTTAAAAAAAAAAAAATATATATACATTTTTATATTTGAGAAAAAAAGGCTTTTTAATATTCTTTTTTTTTTTATTAGAATTGAATTAAAAACCGGCAGTTTTTATTTTAAAACCAGTTCCAGGCGGTCAGGGCGGCCCCTGCTTGGGATGAGGCGGTGAACCCTACCGGCCGGTGGCCTTACACACCGCGTGCTACGGGATCTAGTCGAGCGAGCCAATCATAAAGGGCGTGCGCTGGCAGCAGTAGCTATGTGATCTCATTTACAGACATTAGAAGAACGCCAACACCTTTAAAGCTTTTGGTTTTTTCCGTTTTGTTTTTTTTTCTCATCTGAAGAAGAGCCCTCTGAGGTTTTGAGTGCTAATGACGACGATCTCTTGGACAGATACGGTCATTTAAAGGCACATAAACATAATTTAAAGGGGGCAGGGGGAGGCTGTGATTGAGCAAAATACTGTAATACACGGGGGTTAACGGGAAATATAAAAATTGGAAATTTTAGGGCATAGTTTTACTCACAAAAAAAACAAAAAACTTTAGACGAGAAATACTTTTTCTTTTAAAACAAAAATACAAATAAAGTAGACGTTCACGTAGAGTCTGTTAGTTGGCAGCTTCTTGCCCCTCGCAGAAGGGGCGTCAGGCCTCCAAGGTGAGCGAGGGTCCCCAGCGGCTGCCGCTAAACTGGTTAATAAATAGCAGCATAACAAAAAAAAATAAAAAAATAAAACAAACACCAAAAAATTGAAAAAAGTGCCCTGGTGGACTCTGCACACCAGTCAAGTGTCGCCACGAAAGGTAATGCGTCTCGGGGAACCGGTACACATCGCGTGGCGCCCCCCCCCCCCCTGCGGATGTAAATTAAGCGCATATATGTAAAATATATATATATATATATATATATATAAAAAAAATGTTTTAGGAATGAAAGACTAAAATTTTGTCTGTCCAGACAAAAAAAAAAAAATCCTCAGATTAAAATATTTATTCTATACACGATATTCTGGATAATTTCAAGAAAGGGGAGGAAAAAAAATAAATAATGGGTGCGCGGATGCAGAACCGTCCACTTTCGGCCATTCTTATGCATAAATTAAATCATCACCGTGGTTACGCTACGGAGGATATACTCGGATATTTTCCCCACGCTGAGTTTAGAGGTTGGGGGGGTCTCATTAGAATTGTATAGCAGCCTTTACATGCGTCCTTCCGACGAGCGCGTGCAGGAGATCGGCGGTCTCAGCCGAGGCGCTCCGTGCGTCTTGGTACCTGCACCCCCAGCCCCCCCCCGAGCATGCGGAGGCAAAAAAGCGGGAAGCCCCCCAACCGTCGGCCATCAACCTTCAAGACCTTCCGCCGGTCCGGGAACCGCTTCAGCCGAACAAGTTCTTGAGGAAGGCGGGGCGGGAGAAGGGCCAGCAGTACTCGTTGGGGACGGGCCCTCGGACGTTGCACTCGAAGAAGGAGAACATGGGGAACCAGATGCGGGCGCGCCGGCTCTGCTGGTAGGCCCGGGTGTTGGCCAGCGTGTGGTAGTAGAGGAAGAGCCTGGTCGTGATGTAGAAGGCGATGAAGACGTCTATGGAGTAATGCTCGTGGGCGGCCAGGATGAAGAAAATCCCAAACAGGTTGAGGACCCAGGACAGGGTGTGCAGGAAGTTCCAGCTTCGGGGGGTATCTGCAACACAAAAGGCATCGTTGAGGCTACGGGGAGGGCCCCGCGTCTAGGGCTGCGAGCTCGTTGGCTCTCGTTACGAGCACTTACATTCCGTGACGAAGAAGTTGAGCATCGTCAGGACCACCGTGTGACCGCTGAACATGTAGTCGCCGCACGTGTGCACCCCCGTCAGGGTCATACCAAAACCACTCCAGATGGCAAAGGCTCGCTGGAGCTTGGCCCACATGTTGTCGTAGAGCTGGAAGGCAAACACAAACCTCTGGTTACTCAGTAAGGGGTATTAAGGGGCGTCCTACGGGTACGGAGGACAGGAGGGCCGTGCTTCGCCGTACCTTTCCCGAGCACTGAAGGTGTTCTCCGGGGACGGAGAGCGACGTCACGAACATGGTGATGCACCTCAGGAGGAAGACGGTCCCCATCAGACTACAGAGACGGCGCAACAGGATGGACCTGGGGTGGGGGGTGACAAGTCAAAGCGGGTTAATCTCCCGAGGGCGCGGGTCATACCGCCGGGCTTGGTTCGGTCCTACAAGTCCACCCGACCCAGGCCAGAACGTCTACTCTATGGCGCGTCACAGAGCATTAATCATGAACGTTAAAAGCCGCGGACGGACCAAAGGCCTTAGACTCCCGCCCCAGGCGAGGAGCCGTTTCCTTTGAACGTTGGGGGGGGGGGGGGGGTCGTACCGGTGTTTATGGAGGAGGAGGACCAGCAGCCAGATGTAACAGAGGACCACGCCGCACATCTCCGTCATGGCGAAGGCCCAGGGGATGCGAGGGACGCTGCACGGGGAGACAACAAACACTTTACTCACTACGGAAACACAGGGTGGGTTATGCGCAGAACGGCCACAAGGGGGCGTTGCCATCGTGCCATCCACCACACAAACACGGAATCGGGGGCAGATCGGCCCGTCTAGCGGCCCTTTTCCCCAAACCTTAACCAGTCGTCGGTCTCGTCTTAGATTCAGGAGCCGTACGCCTCTCCCGTGCATGTTTAAATCCCCTCACTGTATTACCCTCTACCACCTCTGCTGGGAGGCTGTTCCACTTACCTACTACCCTATTATCAGTGAAGTAAAACATTCCCTTCCATCTAAGCCCCCTGACCCTCTAGGTTATGACTTCTAGATCTGATAAGCAGTCCGGGCCGGGGGGGGGGCGGTATGGAGGGGTGGGGATAGAGGTGTTGCTAGGGAGGCATATATTGCATAACATGAGCGCGGGGCGAGGGGGTAAGTCTGCGGGGCGGGTCTATGGTAACCCGACCACCCGGTGGGGGGGGCAGCCAGGAGTTACTTCAGTTCATGCTTCAGTCAGCCCGACGGCGGCAGACGCGGCTCGTGGCTGTTACCCAATAGCCCCTCCGGAGAGCGGACACCCAGCTGCTGGATGAGAGTTACTCAACTTCTTGTAAACTGCCCCACCCCTCCCCGGACGGGAACGCATACTGGGTGTATAGCCTGTAATTTGCCCCCCTCCCCGTTAACCCCTTAAAGTGCACTCAAGTCTGTGACCGGTGGCAGCCTGTGGCACACCCGGCATCATCTGATCAATGCCCTGTCCTGAAGCGCCCGGTCTTCGTATCGGCAACTTAACAGGAGGGAGATAACTTACTGGGGAGGAATAAGCTTGCAGAGGCTGAGGACAGGGCATGGTTTATTTAGTGAATAGACTAACAGGCAGATCCGCGTTAAATCAGTGGTCGGCAGCACAACACGCTTGGTCTTCAGAGACCATGAAGGCTGGCCGAGCCTGTGGCTAATTATCACGCCGGCTGTAGCCTAAATACAGAGGCAGGGGCTGGGTCAGGCACGCCCCAGAGAGTTTCGAGCGATCCCGTGAGCAGCGATTGGCCGCGCCCTCTGCCTGTCACATTATTGACAGAGGGAGGGTAAATACCGACAGCAGGAGAATAGGCCCGTCTAGTCTGCCCAATCACACCTTAATCAGTCGTTGGTCTCGTCTTAGATCCAGGAGCCGTATGTCTATCCCATGCATGTTTAATACCCTCACTGTATTACCCTCTACCACCTCTGCTGGGAGGCCATCTCCCGGGTATTTATGCTATGCCCCCGCCTCTCTCCATCATTCTGATATCTACCCATCTCCTGGGTAGTTATGCTATCCCCTCTCTCTCTTACCCCTTGGCTCTCTCATTCCAGTATTACCTAGACGACTGGTCCAGTCCCCTGGGTATTTACCCAGATCTTCTTCCACTCCACAGTATTTACCCATGTCCTCGTCACTAGGGGGCACGGATATTTCCAGGCACCTACCTGTCGAGGAAAATGTCCGGCAGGGGCGGGTAGGTCTGCATGTCGGGCACGCGCTCGTGGACTATAACCATCACGAAGGAGGTGAAGCCGAAGACGATGAAGACGTAGACGCAGCTGATGGCCGTCTTCCAGTACTCCGGGTCCAGCCTCTTGGCCGCGTGTCTGTGCTTGCCGTTGGAGTACTGGTGCTGGTCCGCGCCGGAGTCCGTGGCGTTCCCGTCGTAGTCCCTGGCCAGCTCTCCGTTGCACAGCCAGTCGGGGCTCGGCGGGGAAGCGGGGCCGGCGGCGGGCGGCTCCCCGTTCAGTCCCAGCTCCTCCAGCACGTTGACGTGCTGCTTCTGCAGCTTGCGGATGGACAACATGAGGCGCTTGATGTCCCCCAACACCTTGATCTCCAGCGGCGGCGAGCGCAGGTCGTAGTCCGTTAGCGCCAGCAAGGCCGTGCCGTCCAGACGATGCTTGTTACACAGGAGGTCCACGTAGTCGCAGAACCCTTCCTCCCGCAGCCATTTGGCCACGTGCTTGGGGGTCCACCGCCGGATGCAGAGCTGGGTGGTGCTCGCCATGGCTTTCGGGGTTACCTGCAACAGAGCGGTGATTAAGCTCCGCTATCGACCCGTTCAACAGACAAGTTCGCAGGGACCAGCCTTCGTATCTATAAGAGCCTTCGACGATTAAAGGTCAAAGGTCAAAAACATGACATTAAAGAAATCGAACAGGTTTGACAAGGAGGCTCCACCCCCTCATTACCCTCATCCCAAAGCGTACCGGTTTATTTAAATCTATTAGCCTCTATTATTAATTTCTATTAACCTTTAGATTTTTTTTTATTTTTTTTTACATTTTCTTCATTTATTTGGACTAAAAGTAATTTTTTTAATTTAATTTTTTACACTTAAGGACTAGAGTTTTTGTGTTCTGTTTTTTTTTGTAGAAACCACACATTTTGCCAAAAAAAAAACCCCTCTAAATACCGGTATATGGTTCTGGATTAAGAAAGAAAAAAAAAAAAATCAATCCAGGGTCCACATCCTATCTTGCCCAGTCATAAGAATGGAGGTGTTGGCGATGGACTTCATTCCCTTACGCTGGCAGAGAAGCGTAGGAATGTGGTGGTGGGAAAGAGGTGCCGTAATCTCACGGTTCAAAGTGTTCAAGGTTACTGTAGGCAAAAAAAACAAAATCCGGGAGGCTCATTAACGCCCCCCCAAAGGCCACGGGGAGCCGCAGATAAACACTGCTGAGCCTTCAAATTCCATTCTATGATCGTTCCCTGGGACATTCATGCACGTTCTCCGGCTCTCCTACGCCTGGGCTCGCTGCTTCGCTCACCAAAGCTCCCGCAGAAAATCTCAGCTCCTGTCTCCCTATCCCGAGTATTTACCCAGGAAACCCTCTGATTTTCTGCCCTCTTTGCCTGGATTTCTGTCGGTATTTGCCCGGTACTCCGCTCTTTGATCCTGGAATTAATTGGCTCCCTGGATCTATCATTCAGTCACACCATGAAATGTACCCATCATCTGGGTACTTGAAACCCGGCTCTCTCCTTTACCCATCTCGCAGATGTCTCTCTCTCCCTTACCCTGGTGTTTACCCGCCGGGTATATCTCGCGGGTATATAAATATACGCGCTCCCCTGTTTATCTCGCGGGTATATATATATATATATATACGTGGGTATATACATACGCGCTCCCCTGTTTATCTCGCGGGTATTTATGTGATACTCTTTCCCGCTCTGCCTGGTACCTGCTCTCTGAGGTCCCACTTTACCCAGAAACCCTCCGGTATTGACCCTGGTCTCTGATCAATATATTGACCCGCACACACACACTACACTCCCCAGCCAACAAGACAAAACACACAACCTACAGCTGAAAACAACATCATGCTACCCCCTCTGCCGGGCGTCCGGCTCCTGCTTACACTCATCACTCCGTCAGCGCAGACCGCAGTCGGGTAAATACCATTAGAAGCTTCTGTGTCCGACCGAAACACTTGCAGCAACAAGTTACCCGCATGGATAAAGTAACTCACCTGGGGCGTCATTCCTGCACGCGCACGACAGCCGGTGGAAGCCTCGGACTTTAATATCCGGGGGGGGGGGTTTAAAGCCGTGGGGAGGAATTATTAACGCTGCATATTTCACATGATAAGGACCGGAAGCGAAGGGCTCCTTGGCATTTATCAGGACGAGTTCCCCGGTTACGCTATCAGCTCTCCGATAAGGCGGCAGGGAAAGACACTGCGCATGGACACGGGCAGAGCACCGGGGGGGCTGCGGCTGGTGAAAGTTCACCCACATCTACTCGGGTTCCTGGGGCGAGTCTCTCGGAGCTCCCGGGGCGTAGCGAGGCATGAATCACTGCGATGCAGTCGCGCAGGAAAAGGAACCTTGTGTCTTGAGCAATTGTTGTTGCCTCACAGCTCAGTGCATGACGCCTGTGAGCGGGGGGGGGATGCAGGAGGCACTCGGGGGGCCGAGGATCGTTACGGTGTGACAGCCCCGGCACAGCGCGGGTTAACCCATCTAGTGCCATGAGCTCGCAGCCGCACCACAGCATGATTACTAGCTGGGAAGAGCCGGCCCGTGCCAAGAAGACCTATCCACCAATGAAACTGGGGGAATTTGCATGTACATTAACCTCTTCAGTACCAAGCAGATGTAGCAGTGCTGTTTCTATACACATTATCAGGGCTTTAGGGCTGTAGAACCCTGCGATCCCTTCATACCCAGCAAACATTCTGAGCTCCTAGAAGAGAGGGGCATCCGGGGGAGCTTCTGGAGAGGAGCAAGGGGGGAGTTTCTGGAGAGTAGGGGAGAGCATCAAGGGAGGAGAGTGGAACTGATCTGGAGAGTGGAACCGACTACCGTAAACTTTACAAAACACCCATAAAACCAGCTGAATATTACACAAAATCTAAAATAATTGGCAGAAACAAGCGATTCTTTATAAACACACATATATATATATATAAATATATATATTATAACACATACACACATAAGTGAGAGAATAAATTGATTAGTGTGTGGATGAATTGTCTGAATGAGGGAGAGAATGAATGAATGTCTGGATGAATTGTGGGCAGTGTGGATGTCAGGGCTGGCTTTGGGGTGTGCAGCCTGTGATCTATGCCTGTAATTTGGGGGGTTATCTATGCTGAGTTTTTATGTGAATTCCAGTTGATCTATACCTCCAAAGCTGGGTTTGTGTGTTATTCTGTTGATCCATATCAGATATGACATGTTTCCATACATTATTTATGTTTACCTGCAAATACAGGGTTTGTATGTTTTATTCAGTTGCTCAATACCTGCAGTGCTGTTTCCATGTGTTGTTTATTTGATCTATACCATCAGCGCTGTTAACATGTGATTTCTGGTTGATCTATACCTGCAATGCTGGGTTTGTGTGTTATTCTGTTGATCTATACCTGCAATGCTCTGTTTCCATACATTATTATTGTATACCTGCAAATACAGGATTTGTTTGTCTGATTCTATGCCTTCAGTGCCGAGTTCACATGTGAATTCACAATTGATCTATACATGCAACGCTGGGTTTGTGTGTTAATCTATCCTTGCTATGCGATGTTTCCATACATTATGTATTTAGTTATGTAGTTTTCTATGTCTTATTCAGTTGATCGATACACGCACGTGCTGTTTTATGTGGTTTTTATTTGATCTATACCTATTTTTGGTGAGGGAGTGATTGCATGCTAGGGAGCGTGGAGCGAGACCCAACATGTAACCAATCACATGTGTGTAATCAGGGGTACACAAGCATATCACATGATGGCGTTATATATATATATATGTATGTATATCATATATACATACATACAATTCTATAATCATGTAGAACATATTACACACATGTAAATAACATGTGTATAATACATTATATACATATAGATTTTATATTATATATAGATATTACATGTATACGTATATACCATACAGACAACCTCCAGAACACCCTCTTACCTCCCTGAGGAGCCCTTCTTGCTCCCCGGGGCCCCCTCTGTCCTCCAGCGGGGCCCCTGCCTCTCCTCACCCGATTGCGTTACACGAGTACGGGCTCCCTGCTACCGAGCAGGCCCCAGCCGCGTCCATGGAAACGGGAGTAACAAGTCGGGCAGTGAGTGTAAAGAGCGGCCCCAACCAGAGAGATTACGTGTTATAGACACGCCCACAGGGTGCACAGGCGGCGCTACAGCGGCACCCGCTGGCCACCCAGCGCACTGCGCGCACCCTTCAGCTGCCGGCCTCCCTAAAGATGCACATTATAAAGTGGATTTGTGTTAAATCAGACCGGGGTTCCCCATACGCTGTGCTGGCCGGGTTATTTTTATTAATATTGTTACTATTATTATTACTATTATTAGTAGTAGTAGTATTATTAATACAACTATTATTACTATTATTAGTAGTAGTAGTATTATTAATACAACTATTATTACTATTATTATTATTGTATCATTATTTTATATAGCGCCAAAGTCAAAGTCCGTACCGCAGGTTACTGGCAAAATGTAAAGACCAGATCTTATTCCCCTGGGTGAGGGGGCAGATTCTCAGGGTTTTTTCCCCAGTCTCAGGGTGAACGGGCAGATTCTCAGGGATTTTGCCCCAGTCTCGGGGTGAAATGGGCAGATTCTCACGGATTTTACCCCCAGTCTCGGGGTGAACAGGCAGATTCTCAGGGATTCCTCCTTGCTATATCACAGCTGGAATCCCTGCTTGAATACAGGTGACTCCCTTCAGAATATCGTCACCTGACCAGTCACAGTTTCCTTAATGACCGTTATTGGAGCCATCCCGTCACTGCAACAGGGTCTGTGTGACGGTCTATTAAAGGGTTAATATTAAAGGAGCCTAGGGGGGGCAGAGATGTCTATAACCTCTGTCTCTGTGTTTTTGGGGTGAAATATGTCATTTTTAGAAGTTATGTTTGTTTGCGACGGCCCCCCCTTTAAAGACGATTCCCCGGCTGACTCCTATCACCTGTTGCCAGTAATCACGGCTCGTCCGTAACACGGAGTCTGGCGTGTTGTCATGGCGGGGCCGGCAGCGCAGCGCACAGAGCTCCCGGGGGAAGAGGATGATGAGGGACACGCGAGACCCTCTGTAAAAGAACTTCAGAGCCTCCTGGACAGCAGACGGACCTCGTTCCCCCATCACGTTAACGAAGTGTGGCCCAACCTCTACTTAGGAGACCTGTGAGTACATCCCACGCCTGGATGTTGGCCTCGTCTTAGAGCCCTCACTGTATTACCCTCTGCCACCTCTGCTGGGAGGCTGCTCCACTTATCCACCACCCTCTCAGTACAGTATAGGGAAATACGATCAGGTTTTTTAGTCCATGAGCAGCTCTCAAAACCTTAAACGATGGAACGTTCTTATTATTCCACGGAGGGGAAGCTCTGTTGCCGTAACAACAAGTAGTAAGAGGGTCTCCCATAGACTGTGTTGGGTTTAAATTGAGTTTTAAAGAGGCCGGAGCAAGAATGTCCTGAAGGAAGACTCTTCACAACTTCATGGCTTGAGGAGAAGACCGTATCTAAGAAAAACAAAACCCTATTTATTCAAAACAGTTTCTTTTTTGATACTTTTTGAAACATTTTTGGGGGTTCTACAGCATTCCGATAGGTAAAATATGGAGTTTATATCAAAATCCCATGTGATGTTTTTGTCCGGGGCAGAAGGAACGTGTCTGGGGTCCCTCAGTTTCCCAGTTCTGGTCCTGAGCATGACGGAGCTGGAGGAACATCAATATGGAGGTTCTCAGGCCACCAAATTGTCCCCAAGAACACATAAATAACATTATTTATCCCCAAATTCCTCTTCTCAGTGTCATCGCCAATAACAGATATGAGTTATGGAAGATGGGCATCACCCACGTTCTGAATGCGGCTCACGGGGGCCGGTTTTCTGAAGGCAACTGCGACTTCTATGGTTCCACCATCACGTATCACGGAGTCCCCGCGTGTGACGTTCCACACTTCGACATGACCAAATATTTCCGCTCCGCCTCAGAGTTCATCCACAGGGCTCTAACCACCGATGGAGGTACGGCAAGGGCCGAGGGGGTGGGGGGACCCCGTGCTACCCCTGCTAATGATATGGGGTCATCTTACCATCATGAGGAAACATCTCAACCTGTTCCAAGATGTCCATGGTGCTGTGTAGAGCGAAGCCGATGTACATTCCGCCAGGACGGACATAGGGCTCCACCGTCTTACAACAATGAAACGATAAAATTAAATATTGAAAAATATTCTATTTCCCTTTTAACCCCTTAAAGACTAAGGGTATTTTATTTATATTTTTTATATATATATATATATGTTGTTTTTCTAAGGGTTTTTTAAGCCTTTTTGCCTTATTTTCAAGAATCATAAAATAGGTAGAAAGAAAAAATTACCGATGTAGTCTTGATAAATTGGTTTAGTTTTAGTCATGATGGTTTAATTTCTTTTCTAGCCAGGCTTCTGGTCCATTGCGTGGTCGGCGTTAGCAGGTCCGCCACCCTGGTCTTGGCTTATCTGATGATCCATCACCACCTCTCCCTTAAGGGGGCCATAAAAAAGGTACAGGAAAACCGATGGATTTCCCCGAATCCGGGATTTCTCCGACAGCTGCTGGACCTGGATGAGGATCTACGTCGTACCCAGCGAAATCCGGGACAGGGAAACGGGACTTAAGACATGATGTCAGAGTAACATTTTTCTCAACATGATGTAATAAAGAGGTTTTCTATCAACACAGTTACGTCCTCTCCTTCTTCTGTCTCGTATCACATATATATATATATATATATATATATATATATAGTGGATGCCATATTTTTACTGCTCTTACTGTTAAGAGCCGTTTTCACAGCTTCAGGTCTCTTGTTCTTTGCAGAGTTCTTTTAACCAACAGGCCATCAGAGAGCGGCTGGTATTGGCCCCGTATTTATTTATTTTTCTAGCCTTTCTTCATAACTAAGGCCTTCTATTAATTCTGAAGCCGACCCCCCCCCCCATACCTTTTTAAGCTATAAAATGTCCTTTTTAAGAAGCGGTGTCCATAATGTCATTTTTGCTCCATATAGTTAAAAAAAACTTCCCACCATAGACTCATGAAGAGTAATAATTCTAACACAACAGACGCCTGACATTAAAGAAACAATGGCTCAGTGTTTGGGCTTCTCTCCGGCCCCCCACCGACGCATTCGGCCGCGTTTGGTGACAGCCCGTCAGCTGCTACGTCCCATCAACCACTTCACAGAGGGACACCAGGAAATCAGACACAACGGTCGCTTCACGGAATCTCCTGCCGGTTACAAGAAGCGGTGGGAATCTCCAAGTATGAGGAGGCTGTGCCGGAGCCCACCTTCGGTTCTCGAGCTGGAGACCCTGCTAGAAGCCCACAAAGGAGATTTCCACCACGTCGATCAAGTTTTCCCCAATCTGTACCTTGGTGATGTGTAAGTGGTCTCCGTAAGATTAAAGGATCAAGCGTCTCCTTAAAAGCTACTCACACAATAATCCACGCTAAGGATCCGGGATCTTCTTAAATGTCCCACATAGAAGCGACCAGAAATAGCGGAACTAAACAAATTAACAACCACCCAAAATGTCATAAAAAGGGGGGGGGGGCTTCCACCAAAATGATTTCAAAATAATATAGTTTTAAAAAATTTGGAGGCTCCTCACAAATTAAAAAAAAACAAACAAAAAAAAACAGGAGCTCCTCAGAAAAACTATTACAAATTTGGGAGCTCCCCAGAAGAATTAAAAAAAATTAGGCAGAGCTTCACAAAAACTATTAAAAATTTGGGGTTTCTCCACAAAAAAAAAAATTATAAAAAATTTGGGAGATCCTCACAAGAAAATTTTTAAAAAAATTGGAGTATCGTGTTAAAATGTTAAAAAAAAAATTGGGGTGATTTGCACAGAAATGAATAAAAATGTTAGGGGATGCATACTTTTAGATTTCTGACCTGGCCGTATTATGAAAATGTTCTATCGACGACCTTCACAGGGAGAGCTATGATAAATTATACGATGGCCGTGGGCGATACCTTCTAATGGCTTAACCCTTGTGTCGTAACAGCGTCATCGCAGGTGATAAGGAGAAATTGAAGAAAATGGGGGTCACTCACATCCTCAACGTGGCCCACTGCTCCTGGGAGTGCAGAGGAGACAGCATTGACTATGGCCCCCATATTCAGTACTACGGCATCACGGCCGAGGACTGCCCGCAGTTCAACATCAGCCGGTTTCTCAGACCTGGAGCTCAGTTCATCCACAAGGCCATGAGTACGCCCAACGGTAAGAGTCCCACCAAGCAACCGTTGACTAGATCCATAAAACCGTTAAAATAGTTAACTTGTTGGTCACATTTATTACAGGAAAGATCCTGGTTCACTGCGTGCTCGGTAAAAGCCGCTCCGCCACCCTGGTCCTCGCCTATCTGATGATCTACCAGAGGTTTACGCTGGAGGAAGCCATACGCCATGTGTCTCGTTTCCGTTGTATATCTCCCAATCGTGGCTTCCTGGAGCAGCTTCGGAACCTCGAAACTGACCTGCAGCATGGACTCTGGGGATGTCATATCCTATAAGGGCCCAGGAGACAGACGAATAATTGGGTACTTTTGGGGGTCCTACATTCGTCCAATAACTTTTAATTTAACTTTTACTAATGCCCTAGCATGCTTGGGGCAGAAGGAACCTTCTATGTGAAAATGGGAGGCTTTCTTCAAGGGCTTCTAGGACAATTTGACCTGTATTAGGAAGGACCAAGTGATCAGAGGATGCAAGTGTCTCCTCTGATCACTTCGTTATCAGTTCTCCTTTAACTTGCCCCTACAACAGACATTAACCAATAATTGTCCATGGACACCATCGTCACTGTCCAACCATTGACCATGCCAGACGAGCGATATATTAACCACTGTGTATAAAGCAAAAGGAGGCTAAATCTTAATGTGGTTGACTCAGAATGCCAAAAAAACACTGGGCCATCACTGGTCTTCAAAAGTGTTCATATAAATAGTTTCAACCGAAATTGGAAGATAAAACTTAATTCTTGAAGGCCACGTCAAACATATGCATCAGTTGGGAGGTCACACGCTTTTCACACAAGAGAGGAATGCCCCTGAAGCTGACAGGTGGTTGACAAGTCCTCCATTAAATCTGAATGGCTTAATAGTTAATCCATCCTCGAATACCCAGTTTATAAAGCTTATCAGAAGGTTTCTTGCCAGAAAACCAACCATGAGTGAATTCTTCCCTCAAGTGAGTTATAGAGGTTGAATAGGGTCAGTTTCGGGTAATGTTATAGAAGAACCGTTCTTGTAAATAAACATTTGGTTTAACATTCTAATAAAAATCTAATTATTTATAAGTCTTAAGGCCTGAATGGGGGTTTTTTTGCGATGGTTGCTACCATATTTGTGTTAGGACGACCATGAGCAAAAATGGCTATATAAACGTATAAGAAGAACATAGCATATAAAATGCTAAAAAAGAACCCAAAAAAGTAAGAAAGGACGTCGCACTGGAGCAGAAATGTCTGCATCGGACATGAAGACCATGTACAAAGGTACACAAGGTCAAACGAAAGAGCTCCAAGTGGGACACAAAGTTATTTGCTGGATTGTGAAGAAAGAAGAAAGGAAAGATATGTGGTTGGATACAATTTAAGGATTTAGGGCAGAAGCCAGGGCCGGCATGGATGTGTTGGAATATAATGATGGAGACACGTCTCATGGTAGGTGTTGGTTCACAGGATCTTAAGTTGGTGTCCTCTGAATGCGGATATTAAAGCCATTAATTCCGCCATTGCTTTATCAGGTTTTCAAGCACTAGTTCTGGCGGAATGTAGTCATAAGGGAAGCATGACATCACAATACATACAGTTATGTAACCATGTACATGGGAGCTTCATCCTATTCCTGACCAGCTGTGGACAAACAGAGGTCATTTGAATCCTTGCTCTGCCAGGAGGTAAGTTTTATTGCATGACACTTTATGCATGCAGGACATTTCCACAATTAACATGTTAGGATTAACGACTTCCCAAAAAATTAGATTTTTTGGCAAGTAAACCCAATTCAATCAAAATCCATCCTTTTTTTTAAAAAAAATGTCATATCATGCATTTGTTTTTGGTCGATAACAGTTATGGTGGACCATGTTGCCCTAGCCATGCAAAGGGTTAAATACCCTATGAATTTAACATTTGGCATTGGTGGAAAAGCTCTCAAGTGGTGTCATCTGGTGGCTACTTTGGGGTACTACAGGTTCATGCTTGAATTGCAGGTGGTCCACATAAGGATGTCGTCCATAACCCCCACCGTCAAACCCATAAAAGAATCAGAACGGAAGGAACGATATCTATCAGAGATACAGAAAATCCTAGAAGCGGCCTCAGCTCCAATAAAACCCATTGACCACATCTGGACCAGCATCTTCCTTGGAAACTCATACGTAGTATAACGCTCCATCTCCTGCCTACAGCATGGCATGGACCATCTCTTGCTTCCCAACCTCAAAGAGGACAATGGCTACAAAACCCTAATGCTGCTTGTATGGACTCTTTCATGTTGAGCCTTTGTTGCATGAACATTATCCTTTGATTCTATGTGCAGAGCTGCTGCTAGGGACATATCCCTACTACGTTACCTGAAGGTCACCCATGTCCTGAACGTGGCCGAAGAGGCTGTGAATAACCAAGTAGACCCGACGGTGTACACCGGACTGCATATGAACTACAAAGGGTTCAAGGTTCTCGATGACCCATCTTTTGACATCAGCTCCTTCTTAGAACCAGGAGCCCGCTTCATCAACGAAGGTGTGTCCTCTCATGGTGAGCAGAAATATGTGATTGTTCAGCTTGGACTTTGAGGACCTTGTTTCCTCCAGCCTTGTATGTTAGGATTTATTACCAATTTTTCCCCCAAAAAAAAATTCTACTACTTTTTTTAATTTTCCACAGGTAGAGTTCTGGTTTTCTGCCCAAAGGGTGTCAACCGTGCACCTGTCTTTGTACTTGCTTACTTGATGCTGTACAACAAAATGTCCCTCAAGGAAGCTGTCTACAGCATCATCGCCCATCGGAGCATCAACCCCAACGTAGGGTTCCTGTACCACCTCTATAATCTGGACCAGCAGTTGAGTCAGCAGAGAGCAAAGAAAAATGCATAAACCGGTAGTCCGGTTAATAAACGTCTGACACTAAAAGCGGGTTCTTGATGCCCCTGGCATTCTGCTTCACACTTTTATAGATCTCAAATAATAACTTATTATAATTGAGTTTTTGGAGGTGGGTCACAAAGTGGGTAGAGCTGTCATGAACTTGAAAGCTGTTTTTCTAGAGTTTAGCGTCCTGGTCCTTGCCCCCAATTCATGTTACCCATTTGTGTTCTCCCTGCCCGGCTCTTGCCCTTGTTTCAACTCAACCTCTGTTAGGGATATTAATGAGACAAAATAGGCAAAACCAATATTTTATCACACACGCAAAATAACGACGCTACCAAATATTGTAGAACCACATCCACAATATTAATTTAAGGAGATATAAAATATCTATATGAGTCACACAGTGCATGATATAAAACACAAAATTCTTAAAACATGTCAAAAATGAATTAATTCCAAATACAGTATATTATCGATAGTTATCAATATGAATTATTATTTTATGAGTCTAACACACAATTAATTTCCAGTCCACTCAGCAACCAAAATGATAATAATCAGGGCGGTAATAAAAAGATCACTAACTCTGTATATATTAGTTCAACTAATATGACAAAATAAGAGTATTAGTGAAGTTTCTAATAGATGCAAATGATGTCAAACTTCATCTATAGGTAAAAATACCTTTTCATTATTGTCTTTATCACGGGTTATAAGCTGCAGTCTCACAAGCCATCATATACAATAATGCCAAATACTGGCTATTTCCCAGAAACAGGGAATTCTATATGAAGAAGACAAAATTCATCTCTATTCAGAATAATAAAACAGTTATTATTACCACCACTTGTTGCTGTGGTCCAACTGGTCCTTGCAGAAATTAATCCAGGTTCAGTGGCAAGAAATTAAGTGGAAAAGAATATAACTTTCTAAAAGTTATATAGGTTAGGACTCAAAGTAACTCTAAGAGTACAATATGGTGCCAGGATCTTAAGATTCCAATTATCTGGGGTACATTTGGTGAATGAGTCCGTCAGGGTCTGTCTGTTTCAGGGTGCCTTCGTTTCAGGGTGAGTCTTAGGGTGAGTCCCTTAAATTATTAAAGACCTAAGCTTTTAAAGACAGGGCTCATTATCATAGCCTCCACCTCTTGATTGGAATTCCCCAATCATAACGGTGGGTTTTACCCATTATAATTAGGATTTCTACTCATATTTACACCGTTGTAATTTCTTAATTTACCTGTGAGAGACGCTCTGGTCTAAGAAATAACTTAAGACCATTACATATGTGTTTGGAATTTATCCATGGTCACCTTATCTTTAGATGTTACCTCCTAGATAGTAAATCAGGTCTTTGTAGTCACCCATATCTCCAGACGTTGCCTCCTAGGTAGTAAATTAGGTTTTGGTGGTCTTACGACGTATCCCCCATTCCAAGTTACATTCCTAAGGATATGCAGTGTCTACTCCTTAACTTTCTCATGGAAGATAACGTTAATTGGATCATATATACTGAAACATCTATATACATGAATGCTTCTTTGTTCTCAATTATAGAGGGAACAAGGACAAAAAGAAATAATCGTTATATGATTTAGTAAAATAAAATGGCTCTGACTCCATTTTGTGTTCATGTAACATACATATATATGGAATACATGTTTTCCATCATAAAATATCTGACACCTCTGACCGTCTGGAGTATGCCGGCTGTTTTGTGACTTGGCGATTGACTTCAGCTTGTAATGACCAAGCTTCCGTCTCTACAGTCCCTCTGGCTACAAATCCCCGGCTTGTGCCGGCCATGCTATAGCCTCTTCAGTCCATCCGACTCAGTTTTCCCAAGCTTTGCTAATTTTTCAGCCCAGTCCTCACTCCTGTTTGTCTGTTCTCTGTGTTACCCAGTGTGAGCTGTCATCTCAACCTTAATGCTCACTGTGAGAATCACAAGGTCATGGTCTTCCTCTACATGGTTTCAGCTCCCACCGCTCTGGACCAGGTAGGTCCAAACACTCACCCTTCTGAAGGCCTGATCCAATCAACAGCAATCTGTAACAACAGGGTAAATTGATATTGTTAGTGAATGTATAGATCAAAGACATTTCGGTAAACTGACCACTTTGTTTCCATCAGAAATAAACAGGTGTGGAAATGCTCACCTGGTTGTACATTGGATTTTCGACTTCAACTATATCATTGTAACCCAGGGCTATGAAGACCTTCTTGTGACAATAGCAAATCAGTAATTTCTACAGCGACTTCTCGGCCAATCAGGCTGGTTTTCTATGGCTTGAAGGGAAGGGTCTGACCAGTTGGATTCAGTATCGCAGGATCGCAGAGGACCACTTAGTCCACTACCTTTGGTCTGGTGGGTCAATGCCTGACCGTGCACGGTAATTTTGCCCTCACTTGAACTTGGGGCAATGTAACAGCATTTGTGGTGACCTCCTCTTCCCCAATTGAAGAGCAAAGTGAGCGTTTTAGGTGACATCTTCTCCCCCGATTGGAGGAAGGGGGAGAGGACGTCACCGCAAACACTGCCGTTTTGGTGGAAGCTCCCACAGGGTTATGTCCGCCGAGATGTGGTATCTGCATGGATCCCAGCTCACTTCACATCACCGATGTACTCGTTTAAAAATGATTATACAACATTATCTACTTGTTTACTCCAAATTGTGCAAGTTATATGAAGCAACCCACACATAAAGCTGTAGGGTTACCAGCAAGTAGGTGGCAAAAACTGCCCACACCCTGTATGTGAAATGAGTTATAACATGTACTCTGAAGAAATTGTACTTTCGTTTCTTGCTCCTGTTTTCAGTGATGGCGTCCGCTGGTCCTGAGAAAGGAGCTGACCTGCTCCATCTGCCTGAGCGTTTACACCGATCCCGTAACCCTGACATGCGGACACAGCTTCTGCCGGGTCTGTATTGGGAACGTGCTGGACACCCAGGAAGGATCTGGAGTTTATACGTGTCCTGAGTGCAGAAAAAGGTTTAGGATGCGACCTAATCTTAAAAGAACATTGAGACTAAGAAACATAGCAGATAATTTCTTCCGAATAGAGTCCGAGCTGGAAAAGATTGGGATAGCCTGCACTTATTGTATTATCTGTCCTGTTCCTGCTTCTAAAACTTGTCTACATTGTGAAGCTTCTTTGTGTGAGAACCACATCAGGGTCCACAGTAAGTCACCAGAGCACATCTTAACTGAACCCACTGCCTCCATTGAAAAGAGAAAATGCTCCGTCCACAGAGAGATCCTGAAGTATTACTGCACTGAGGACGCTGTCTGTATCTGTGTGTCCTGCAGGCTGGATGGAGAGCACAGGGGATACCAGGTGGAGACTCTGAATGAAGCCTCTGAGAAGAAGAAGGAGAAACTGAGAAATGTTCTGCAGAAACTGACCTCAAAGCGAGAGGAGACAGAGAAACGAGTCCAGAGTCTGCAGGAGCGCAGGAGAGAACTGCAAGAAAAAGCAGCTGCAGTAACAGAGCGAGTCGCTGCCCTGATTAGAGACATCAGGGAACAGCTGGAAGCTCTAGAGAAGCGGGTTCTTGGTAAGATCTCCCGGTACGAAAAGCAGGTCTCACTCAAAGCCTCAGATCTAATCCAGCAGCTGGAAATAAAGAAGAAGGAACTGTCCAGGAAGATACAAGACATCGAGGAGCTGTGCAACACGACTGACCCAATAACTGTCTTACAGGAACGGGAATCAAACCATTATAACTTTTGTGATGCTGATGAGGGAGATAATAACGATAAGGGGAGAGATGATGAAAAGCTCCGTGCTGTAGATCTGGATGAGGATCTGATCTCAGTGATTTTACACGCAGGTTTAGCTGGTATTGTGATCGGTGCAAAGAGACGTCTCGATGCTCCTCAGGCTTCAGACATATTACTGGATGTAAACACGGCTGGTAATTGTGTAGATGTATCAGGTGACTTGAAAACTATATCCAGATCAAAAATTAACCAGGGTCGCCCAGAAACACCAGAGAGATTTCAGGATGAACCTCAGGCTGTAAGCACCAGGAGCTTCTCCTCAGGGAGACATTACTGGGAAGTGGAGGTCAGTGAATCAGGGGAATGGGGTGTCGGGATGGCCTATCCCAGTATAGACAGGAGAGGACGTCCTTCACAAATCGGATATAATAAGAAGTCCTGGGGTTTGTGGAGCTTTTTGGGTAATCAGTATTCAGCGATACATGACAGTAAAGAAATCCCTTTACCTTACTGGCCATCCTGTCTGATTTTAGGGATATTTCTGGACTATGAGGCCGGACGGCTGTCCTTTTATGAGCTGTGTGACCCGGTCAGACACTTACACACCTCCACCGCATCCTTCACTGAGCCGCTTCACGCTGTACTCTGGGTAGGGGATGAAGACTGGTCACAGATATTGTTTAATAATGCCTGGATAAGAATCAGGAGCTGGGATAACTGACAAGAAACATAATAATCACCCGTGTGCCAGTAATATTTCACTCCCTTCTCATGGGGCGCGCAGCCTCGGTCATGTTACATGGCGTTATGTGACCCCCACCGCACTCCTAGATGAAAAATTCCAGACAGGCCTGGAAAGCAACCCCCCCCCCCGCCTCCTGGATCAGCCTGCCCTGTTAATAATAATAATTAGAGCTATTACCTGGCATATAATATTTACATAAATAATATATTTCTAGCTCTAACACTATGGCCCCCAGAATGATAGGAAACATGGCAGGAGGGGGTTCATAGAGGCCTGAGCCGTAAGAATGGGTCATCTAGCTGACATGTAGATAGGGGATGGTTGGTACCTGTACACTGGTAATAACATGGGGGACATGGTCATGATTTAGTAACGTAGAAAGCACAACATCAAAAATATGGCATTTTCATACATCAGACCAGAGTCTGCTGCCCGTCTTTATGACCCAACTCATTACTAGCGTCGTAAAGTGCCCGGGCCCCCCAGCCATTGTCACGAAGGGTACAAAAAATAAAAATCAGCCATTGTCACCAAGGGGTTAACGTAGAAGAGGAAACTCATTACGAGCGTCATAAAGTAACTGGGCCACACATTCCCTCCCATGTGACACCAAATGGACGTCTCCTCGACACGGAGAAAAGGGGGATTTCTATAAAAATGGGAGATTCCCAAAGATTCTTTCACTCTGATACAGTACAGATTTTCTGTCATTAATCGTTATTTATCTTGAAACTCTTTCGTACGTCTTTAGCTATCATTTGTGGATAAAATTCAGATTAAATATAAAGGAATCGGTTCTGTGTTTGTGATGTTATTTTAAAAACCTAGCTTTTCGAGCACCGCAGGTTCAAGGGGCTACCGGAGGCTCCTCGGGTATTTTTAAAACCTGGTGGTGGCGGCGAGTAATTTTTGGGGTAAAGAGGTCTGGTTTGAGGTTAAGTTGCTCTGTGGCCAGAAGGCAGCATGATAAATGGGCCGGAGGACCCGTTTCAATTTATCCTTTTGTAGGAGACAAAGGGTTAACTTCACAACAAATGGGCCTCTTCAGCAGATCCCAGAAAGTTCCAGATCCTCTGAAAACTGCTTACGTTGTGGAGGTTACCGGCTGATGTGGTTTCACTAAAGCTTTGCCTTTAATGAGTTAATGAAAACTGCCCCTATATACGTATAACTGCCCTTATATGCCTGAAACTGCCCCTATATATGTATAACAAGCCCTATATGCCTGAAACTGCCCTTATATGTTTAAAACAGCCCACTTGCGCAAATAAGGGCCGAACCTTTTAAGATAAGGTATAAAAGGTTGGAGGAAACGTTTTTTATTACTGCCACGCCTGATTC
Organism: Spea hammondii; assembly: GCA_029215755.1. Classification (NCBI taxonomy): domain Eukaryota; kingdom Metazoa; phylum Chordata; class Amphibia; order Anura; family Pelobatidae; genus Spea; species Spea hammondii. The sequence goes on from JARDYJ010000006.1 coordinate 6,525,317, forward strand.
ACTTTATTACAGATCGAGCAGTCGGATTTGCAAACACTTTCACGGCCATAACCCAAAAGTTACACCCTACAGCAGGGATCTCCAAACTCGGCCCTCCAGCTGCTGCAGGACTACATCTCCCATACTCCTCAGCCAGCCCCTTAGCTGAAGGAGCATTATGGGAGATGTAGCCCTGCAGCAGCTGGAGGGCCGAGTTTGGAGATCCCTGCCCTACAGGGTTAATACGAACAGGTGAGATAAACTGTCCGCACCCTATATGTGAAATTTCCCTCTGATTCCGAGAAACTAGACAGTTTCAGTTTCGTTTCTTGCTCCTGTGTTCAGTGATGGCGTCCGCTGGTCTGAGAGAGGAGCTCACCTGCTCCATCTGCCTGAGCATTTACACCGATCCCGTAACCCTGACATGCGGACACAGCTTCTGCCGGGTCTGTATTGGGAACGCGCTGGACGCCCAGGAAGGATCTGGAGTTTATTCGTGTCCTGAGTGCAGAAAACGGTTTAGGATGCGACCTAATCTTAAAAGAACATTGAGACTAAGAAACATAGCAGATAATTTCTTCCGAACAGAGTCCGAGCTGGAAAAGATTGGGATAGCCTGCACTTATTGTATTATCTGTCCTGTTCCTGCTTCTAAAACTTGTCTACATTGTGAAGCTTCTTTGTGTGAGAACCACATCAGGGTCCACAGTAAGTCACCAGAGCACATCTTAACTGAACCCACTGCCTCCATTGAAAAGAGAAAATGCTCCGTCCACCGGGAGATCCTGAAGTATTACTGCACTGAGGATGCTGTCTGTATCTGTGTGTCCTGCAGGCTGGATGGAGAGCACAGGGGACACCTGGTGGAGACTCTGAATGGAGCCTCTGAGAAGAAGAAGGAGAAACTGAGAAAACTTCTCCAGAAACTGACCTCAAAGCGAGAGGAGACAGAGAAACGAATCCAGAGTCTGCAGGAGCGCAGGAGAGAACTGCAAGAAAAAGCGATTGGAGTAACAGAGCGAGTCGCAGCCCTGATTAGAGACATCAGGGAACAGCTGGAAGCTCTAGAGAAGCGGGTCCAGAGTGAGATCTCCCGGCAGGAAGAGCAGGTCTCACTCCCACTTTTAGACCTAATCCAGCAGCTGGAAATAAAGAAGGAGGGACTGTCCAGGAAGATACATGACATTGAGGAGCTGTGCAACACGACTGACCCAATAACTGTCTTACAGGAACGGGAATCAGACCATTATAAGTTTTGTGATGGTGAGGAGGGAGATGATAATGACAGAGACATTGATGATAAAAAGCTCCGTGTTGTGGGAGATCTGGATGAGTGTCTGATCTCAGTGATTTTACACGCAGGTTTAGCTGGTATTGTGACCGCTGCAAAGAGACGTCTCGATGCTCCTCAGGCTTCAGACATATTACTGGATGTAAACACGGCTGGTAATCGTGTAGATGTATCAGGTGACTTCAAAACTGCGTCCAGATCAAAAATTAACCAGAGTCGCCCAGAAACACCAGAGAGATTTCAGGATTGTGCTCAGGTTTTAAGCACCAGGAGTTTCTCCTCAGGGAGACATTACTGGGGAGTGGAGGTCAGTGAATCAGGGGAATGGGGCGTAGGGATGGCCTATCCCAGTATAGACAGGAGAGGATGTCAGTCACAAATCGGATATAATAAGAAGTCCTGGGGTTTGTGGAGCTTTTTGGGTAATCAGTATTCAGCGATACATGACAGTAAAGAAATCCCTTTACCTTACTGGCCATCCTGTCTGATTTTAGGGATAATTCTGGACTATGAGGCCGGGCGGCTGTCCTTTTATGAGCTGTGTGACCCGGTCAGACACTTACACACCTTCACTGCCACCTTCACTGAGCCGCTTCACGCTGTACTCTGGGTAGGGGATGAAGACTGGTCACAGATATTGTTTAATAATGCCTGGATAAGAATCAGGAGCTGGGATAACTGACAAGAAACATAATAATCGCCCGTGTGCCAGTAATATTTCACTCCCTTCTCATGGGGCGCGCAGCCTCGGTCATGTTACATGGCGTTATGTGACCCCCACCGCACTCCTAGATGAAGAATTCCAGACAGACCTGGAAAGCAATCCCCCCCCCCCCGCCTCCTGGATCAGCCTGCCCCTGTTAATAATAATAATTAGAGCTATTACCTGGCATATAATATTTACATAAATAATATATTTCTAACTCTAACACTATGGCCCCCACAATGATAGGAAACATGGCAGGAGGGGGCTCATAGAGGCCTGAGCCGTAAGAATGGGTCATCTAGCCGACATGTAGATAGGGGATGGTTGGTGCCTGTACACTGGTAATAACATGGGGGACATGGTCATGATTTATTAACGTAGAAAGCACCACAACATCAAAAATATGGCATTTTCATATATCAGACCAGAGTCTGCTGCCCGTCTTTATGACCCAACTCATTACGAGCGTCATAAAGTGCCCGGGCCCCCCAGCCATTGTCACGAAGGGTACAAAAAATAAAAATCAGCCATTGTCACCAAGGGGTTAACGTAGAAGAGGAAACTCATTACGAGCGTCATAAAGTGCCCGGGCCCCACATTCCCTCCCACGTGACACCAAATGGACGTCTCCTCCACATGGAGAAAAGGGGGATTTCTATAAAAATGGGAGATTCCCAAAGATTCTGTCACTCTGATACAGTACAGATTTTCTGTAATTAATTGTTATTTATCTTGAAACTCTTTCGTACGTCTTTAGCTATCATTTGTGGATAAAATTCAGATTAAATATAAAGGAACCGGTTCTGTGTTTGTGATGTTATTTTAAAAACCTAGATTTCCCAGCACCGCAGGTTCTAGGGGCTACCGGAGGCTCCACGGGTATTTTTAAAACCTTAAACATAACGTGGTGGTGGCGGCGGTGGCAGCGAGTCATTTTTGGGGTAAAGAGGTCTGGGTTAAGGTTTAGTTGCTCTGTGGCCGGAAGGCAGCGCGATGAATGGGCCGGAGGACCTGTTTCGATTTATCCTTTTGTAGGAGACAAAGGGTTAACTTCACAACAAACGGGCCTCTTCAGCAGATCCCAGAAAGTTCCAGATCCTCTGAAAGCTGCTTACGTTGTGGAGGTTACCGGCCGATATGTTTTCACTAAAGCTCTGCCTTTGTCCCTAAAGAGATAAGGAGTTAATGAAACTGCCCTATATACGTATAACTGCCCCTATATACATGAAACTGCCCTATATATGTATAACTGCCCCTATATACATGAAACTGCCCTATATATGTATAACTGCCCTTGTATACATGAAACTGCGCTATATACGTATAACTGCCCTTATATACATGAAACTGCCCCTATATACGTATATCTGCCCTTATATACATGAAACTGCCCTATATACGTATAACTGCCCCTACATACATGAATCTGCCCACTTGCGCTAAAAAGGGACGCTTTTAAGATAAGGTATAAAAGGTTGGAGGAAATGTTTTTTATTACCGCCACGTCTGTTTCACTTTATTAGGGAACGAGCAGTCGGATTTGCAAACACTTTCACGGCCATAAACCCAAAAGTTACTCTCTATAGGGTTAATACGAACAGGTGAGATAAACTGTCTGCACCCTATATGTGGACTTTGTTCTAACATTTCCCTTACAAAAAAATTACTGCATTTTTTCTGAAGTAATACTGCAGTTTTTTGGACATGAAAAACTGCAATACTGCACTTTTACTGCAGTATTACTGCGCATTTACTGCAGTTTTACTGCATTTGTACTTCACTGTACTGCAGTTTTACTGCACATTTACTTCACTTTTTTTTTTATATCGCAAACCTACAGTTGTACTTCAATGTACTGCAGCTTTATTGCATTTGTACTTCCGTACAAAAATAACTGCAGTACAACTGCAGTACAGTGAAGTACAAATGCAGTAAAACTGCAGTAAATGTGCAGTAATACTGCAGTAAAAGTGCAGTATTGCAGTATTTTCATGTCCAAAAAACTGCAGTATTACTTCAGAAAAAATGCAGAATTTTTTCGTAAGGATTTCTCTCTGCTTCCTAAGAAACGAGACAGTTTCAGTTTCGTTTCTTGCTCCTGTGTTCAGTGATGGCGTCCGCTGGTCTGAGAGAGGAGCTGACCTGCTCCATCTGCCTGAGCGTTTACACCGATCCCGTAACCCTGACATGCGGACACAGCTTCTGCCGGGTCTGTATCGGGAACGCGCTGGACACCCAGGAAGGATCTGGAGTTTATTCGTGTCCTGAGTGCAGAGCAGAGTTTCAGGAACGTCCTCCGATGGTGAAGAACAGGAAGCTCTGTAACATAATAGAGACTTTCCTATCTACTCACCCAGCGCAGGAGGACGTTGGGGTCTCCTGTACTTACTGTGACTCTCCTGTACCTGCTGCCAAAACCTGTCTGCTGTGTGAAGCTTCTCTGTGCGAGAAACACTTACAGAAACACAGCAAGTCCCCGGAACATGTCCTAACGGAACCCACCGCTTCACTGGAGAGCAGAAAATGCTCCGTCCACCGGGAGATCCTTAAATATTACTGCACCGAGGACGCTGTCTGTATCTGTGTGTCCTGCAACTTGGTCGGAGAGCACGGGGGACACCAGGTGGAGACTCTGAATGGAGCCTCTGAGAAGAAGAAGGAGAAACTGAGAAATGTTCTGCAGAAACTGACCTCAAAGCGAGAGGACACAGAGAAACGAGTCCAGAGTCTGCAGGAGCGCAGGAGAGAAGTGCGAGAAAAAGCAGCTGGAGAAACGGAGCGAGTCGCTGCCCTGATTAGAGACATCAGGGAACAGCTGGAAGCTCTAGAGAAGAGAGTCCTGAGTGAGATCTCCCGGCAGGAAGTGCAGGCCTTACTCCGCGTCTCAGATCTAATCCAGCAGCTGGAAATAAAGAAGGAGGGACTGTCCAGGAAGATACAAGACATCGAGGAGCTGTGCAACATGACTGACCCAATAACTGTCTTACAGGAACAATCAGACAAAAGTGACTTTTGTGATCCTGAGGAGGGAGATATTGTGAGTGATGAGGATGAAGAGGATGCTGAGGACAGAGACATTGATGATAGAAAGCTCCATACTGCGGGAGATCAGGATGAGGATCTGATCTCAGTGATTTTACACACAGGTTTAGCTGGTATTGTGACCGCTGCAAAGAGACGTCTCGATGCTCCTCAGGCTTCAGACATATTACTGGATGTAAACACGGCTGGTAATCGTGTAGTTGTATCAGGTGACTTGAAAACTGTATCCTGGTCAGAAATAAACCAGATTTACCCAGAAACACCAGAGAGATTTCAGGATTGTGCTCAGGTTTTAAGCACCAGGGGTTTCTCCTCAGGGAGACATTACTGGGAAGTGGAGGTCAGTGAATCAGGGGTATGGGTTGTCGGGTTGGCCTATCCCAGTATAGACAGGAGAGGATGTCAGTCACAATTTGGATATAATAAGAAGTCCTGGGGTTTGTGGAGGTGGTTGGATGATCAGTATTCAGTGATACATGACAGTGAAGATATCCAGTTACCTCACCTCCCGTCCTGTCAGAGGTTGGGGATATTCCTGGACTATGAGGCCGGGCGGCTGTCCTTTTATGAGCTGTGTGACCCGGTCAGACACTTACACACCTTCACTGCCACCTTCACTGAGCCGCTTCACGCTGCGATTAGGGTAGGGAATAAATCCTGGGTGAGGATCCAGAGCTGGGATTAATGATCTCTGTGTTACTGATCTGCCTGGCAACCAGTGACACCTCAGAGAAGGTAAAGCTGATTGGTTACAGAGCTATTTCACTCCCCATCTCCAAATCTATCTCTGCCAAATTATAATTAACTAAATAGACATTTTTAACATTAACTCTGGGGATTTATTTCATTCTAAGAAGTTACACAGAAAGAAGCAGAAAGGATTTTATTTGGTAGAAAGTAAAATATAAACGTTAGTTATAAGCGGCCCCTTTTACATTTAGTTTCCATAATATATAATTCAATGGGGCCAATAAAATGAATTGGATGATGAAATGGATTTCTTGCGATATCGACTGTTAAAAACTTTTTTTTATTGCATTTGGCCCAAATTTCTTAGTAAGCGTCATCTTTACAGTTCTATACGTTATATAAACCCATAGAACTGTGTTTAAAGAGTCGGGAGTCCGTTTTTTGTAGGATTCCAAAGTATTTCACTGCATGCCGATAGAATAGAGCAACACATTTTTATATTCAGCTTTTATAATCAGTTATTCAAATACGTGAATTATTAGATTATTTTAATCGGAGCGTTTATGGGTTTTTTTCTAGATGAGTTTAAGGAGGAAGGAATCCGTTATATCAGGGACCTTACCAGTTTAGGAATATAAAGGCGATCTACATCTAAGAGCATTTTCCATTCATAAGATATGCTTACGCTTTATTTGTAGTAATAGCGTTAGGTAAGGAAATGGTTAACGGGCTAAGGTTTTTTTAATAGATTTAAATAGTAAATAGATACAGGAGGTGGGATCTCTACCCAAAAAGTCCGTTGTGTGCGTTACTGTGACGTCTGTATCAAATGTGTAAATTATTGGCTGATAAAAAGCCTTTGAAACTTGTGTTGGGGGTCCATTCCAGAGACCACCTGTCTGCGTACAGCTGTGATTGGTCCTTGTTAAAAGATATTATCTAATAAACACCGATATTGCTGTAAAGAGTACCTGAGACTGGCGAATGATTCTTGGATTCCCCATAACAGAGTCTGAATGGGACTTCTTAGTTATCGCCATAACTGGGAGCTCTCCGGGTTCGACCCGAGAAACTCTGGGAGAAACGCAACACCCAACACCCCCTACTCTCCCCCCATTTCCCCGTTCAGTGACGTCAGCAGAACCGCCCACTGACGTCAGCGGCCAGACCTGTCCGCATCCTGCAAGGGTAGCCTCTGGTAGCCGGAGCCCCCAAGTTCGAGAAACAGATAAGAACTCAGATCAACCTGCAAATAGACAGAAATATGGATATTTTAAATTCAAAATGTCAGGGGCAACACCTTTAATGCCATCACGGCCTTATGTAAAAACGTAACTGCAGGGATAAAGGGTGGTGGATTTACGTCAGACTGGTCCTCTGTCTCTAATAGGACAAGACATGGTTGCCCCCTCTCATCCTTGCTGTGTTAATCAACTGTTGAGGCTTTAGCGATAACAATAAGGGGGAATGATAGAATTAAAGGGTTCCCAACATCAATTAGTGTTAGAGACAGACAGATATAGTATTTTTGTCCAATTACAGGATGAATATCGACAAATCGGTGGCTCTTGCGGTTAATGTCACTAAAGAAGACCTAGCAATGTGGAAAAGTTTTTTTTTTTTTTTCCTGCAGGGTAGGTAATAAGTTTCAATACCTTGGAATAACAATTACTGCCGATCCTGGGAAGATAATGGAAAACAACTTTATGCCCCTTTTGAAATAGACCTGGGCAAGGCGATCATGGAGCAGCCTAGATGTCAGTCTGAACCACATGATGCATAACAAGTAACTGGTAGGTACAGACAGGTTAGATGAAACACACAGGGCTGGATAGGAGAGCACCGACAGGACTAGTAAATGCAAAACAGGACTGGTTTGCACAGAGAAGACAAAGCACAGAGAATGTGCTGTTCCACCAAGGCAGGACTACTAAACCAGGCAGGTAGAACATACCCAGGCGGGATAGTTGTTATGGAGTTATTATGCAAATACTGTGACTGTTTGTTTATGGTAATATTGCATTGCCTTGTACTTCCTGTTTCCTGTTCCAACCTCTGACCTGGATGCAGTTATGCAGTTCAACATGATTCCTCAAACCAACAGCTTACTGTGTCTTGATTTCTTTACATGAAACAATAGTCTTCCGGCCAAGGGTCTGAGTGCAGAAAAAGGTTTAGGATTCGACCTAATCTTAAAAGAACATTGAGTCTAAGAAACATAGGAGATGCCTCGATGCTCCTCAGGCTTCAGACATATTACTGGATGTAAACACGGCTGGTAATCGTGTAGATGTATCAGGTGACTTCAAAACTGTATCCTGGTCAGAAATAAACCAGAGTCACCCAGAAACACCAGAGAGATTTCAGGATTATTCTCAGGTTTTAAGCACCAGGAGTTTCTCCTCAGGGAGACATTACTGGGAAGTGGAGGTCAGTGAATCAGGGGAATGGGGTGTCGGGATGGCCTATCCCAGTATAGACAGGAGAGGAGATCAGTCAGTGATTGGATATAATAAGAAGTCCTGGGGTTTGTGGATGTGGTTGGATGATCAGTATTCAGAGATACATGACAGTAAAGTAATCCGGTTATCTCACCGCCCGTCCTGTCAGAGGTTGGGGATATTCCTGGACTATGAGGCCGGACGGCTGTCCTTTTATGAGCTGTGTGACCCAGTCAGACACTTACACACCTTCACTGCCACCTTCACTGAGCCGCTTCACGCTGTGTTCGGGGTCCCAGTCCAACTGACACCAAATGGACGTCTCCTTGACACGGAGAAAAGGGGGATTTCTATAAAAATGGGAGGTTCTGTGTTTGTGATGTTATTTTAAAAACTTAGCTTTCCGAGCACCGCAGGTTCAAGGGGCTACTGAAGCCTCCTCAGGTATTCTTTAAACCTTAAACATAATGCAGTGGTGGCGGCTGTAGCAGCCAGTCATTTTTGGGGTAAAGAGGTCTGGTTTGAGGTTTAGTTGCTCTGTGGCCAGAAGGCAGCGTAATGAATGGGTCTGAGGACTCATTTCGATTTTTGCTTTTGTAGGAGACAAAGAGTTAACTTCACAACAAATGGGCTTCTTCAGCAGATCCCAGAAAGCTCCAGATACTCTGAAAACTGCTTACGTTGTGGAGGTTACCGGCTGATGTGTTTTCACTAAAGCTCTGTCTTTGTCCGAAAAGAGATAAGGAGTTAATGAAACTGCCCTATATACGTATAACTGCCCCTATATACATGAAACTGCCCCTACATGTGTCAGGATTGGGCTGGGAGCATAAGAGCAGAGGATAGTTCAAAGCGGTGTCAGTAAACAAGCAATAGGTCAAGGGCAGGCGGCGATCAGAATAAACGGTAGTCCAGGCAAGGGTCAGGTAACAGGCAAACGGGGTAGTCCAATAGGTAAACCAAAGGTCAGGTAACGAAGAATCCAATAGAGGGTCTGTAGCAGAGCGAGCAGAGGAGAGGAGAACAGGAAGCTGAAGTCCAGGGACAGACAGGAACCAAAGTTCTGGAACACTGGAGTAAAGGGTTTTTATAGTGCTGCAGGTTTCTACTCCTCCCCTGTGCTGAACAAGCTCCTTACTGGATTGGTTACCAGGCAGGGGTAAATCCATAGCACCTGGTTCATTAGTGTTGTATGTGGCCTTCACTGGTGGATGCTTAATGGGGATTACAGGTGTTCCCACCCTGCTACAGGTGTACCGCATTGTGTTGATGCTTGAGCAAGCTGGGGTTTGCTGCAACTTTAGGCCGCGGTTTCGGCCTACCGCACTACCGCGATCGGGGGAAGATGTTGCTACTACAGACCGCGGCTTTGGCCTACTGCGCGATCGCGGAGCTTTTGCATGGCATGCAGTAATGGAGGACAGCAGGGGGGAGCAGGTAAGGGTGAGAGGGGCATGACAACATGTTTAAAACAGCCCACTTGCGCAGATAAGGCCCGACCCTTTTAAGATAAGGTATAAAAGGTTAGAAAAAATGTTTTTTATTACTGCCACGTCTGTTTCAGTTTATTACGGAACGAAGAGTTGGTTTTGCATAACCCAAAAGTTACACCCTACAGGGTTAATACGAACAGGTGAGATAAACTGTCCGCACCCTATATAAGGAATTTGTTCTAAAATTTTCTCTCTGCTTTCTGAGAAACTAGACAATCTCAGTTTCGTTTCTTGCTCCTGTGTTCAGTGATGGCGTCCGCTGGTCTGAGAGAGGAGCTGACCTGCTCCGTCTGCCTGAGCGTTTACACCGATCCCGTAACCCTGACATGCGGACACAGCTTCTGCCGGGTCTGTATTGGGAACGCGCTGGACACCCAGGAAGGATCTGGAGTTGATTCGTGTCCTGAGTGCAGAGCAGAGTATCAGGAACGTCTTGTGATGGAGAAGACCAGGAAGCTCTGTAACATAATAGAGACTTTCCTATCTACTCACCCAGCGCAGGAGGACGTTGGGGTCTCCTGTACTTACTGTGACTCTCCTGTACCTGCTGCTAAAACCTGTCTGCTGTGTGAAGCTTCTCTGTGCGAGAAACACTTACAGAAACACAGCAAGTCCCCGGAACATGTTCTAACGGAACCCACCGCTTCACTGGAGAGCAGAAAATGCTCCGTCCACCGGGAGATCCTTAAATATTACTGCACCGAGGATGCTGTCTGTATCTTTGTGTACTGCAGGGTGGTCGGAGAGCACAGGGGACACCAGGTGGAGACTCTGAATGAAGCCTCTGAGAAGAAGAAGGAGAAACTGAGAAAACTTCTCCAGAAACTGACCTCAACGCGAGAGGAGACAGAGATACGAGTCGAGAGTCTGCAGGAGCGCAGGAGAGAAGTGCGAGAAAAAGCAGCTGCAGTAACAGAGCGAGTCGCTGCCCTGATTAGAGACATCAGGGGACAGCTGGAAGCTCTAGAGAATAGAGTCCTGAGTGAGATCTCCCGGCAGGAAGAGCAGGTCTTACTTCGAGTCTCAGATCTAATCCAGCAGCTGGAAATAAAGAAGGAGGGACTGTCCAGGAAGATACAAGACATCGAGGAGCTGTGCAACATGACTGACCCAATAACTTTCTTACAGGAACTGGAATCAGACAGAACTGACTTTCGTGATCCTGAGGAGGGAGATATTGAGAGTGATGAGGATGAAGAGGATACTGAGGAGGAAGATATTGAGAGTGATGAGGATGAAGAGGATACCGAGGACAGAGACATTGATGATCTGGATGAGGGTCTGATCTCAGTGATTTTACACACAGGTTTAGCTGGTATTGTGATCGGTGCAAAGAGACGTCTCGATGCTCCTCAGGCTTCAGACATATTACTGGATGTAAGCACGGCTGGTAATCGTGTAGATGTATCAGGTGACTTCAAAACTGTATCCTGGTCAGAAATAAACCAGATTTACCCAGAAACACCAGAGAGATTTCAGGATTGTGCTCAGGTTTTAAGCACCAGGAGCCTCTCCTCAGGGAGACATTACTGGGAAGTGGAGGGCAGTAAATCAGGGGAATGGGTTGTGGGGATGGCCTATCCCAGTATAGACAGGAGAGGAGATCAGTCAGTGATTGGATATAATAAGAAGTCCTGGGGTTTGTGGATGTGGTTGGATGATCAGTATTCAGAGATACATGACAGTAAAGTAATCCTGTTATCTCACCGCCCGTCCTGTCAGAGGTTGGGGATATTCCTGGACTATGAGGCCGGGCGGCTGTCCTTTTATGAGCTGTGTGACCCAGTCAGACACTTACACACCTTCACTGCCACCTTCACTGAGCCGCTTCACGCTGCGATCTGGGTAGAGGATAACTCCTGGGTGAGGATCCGGAGCTGGGATTAATGATCGCTATGTAACCGATCTGCCTGGCAACCAGTGACAGCTCAGAGAAGGGAAATCTGATTGGTTACAAAGCAACTTAATAACCCCTCCTGCACCAGAGCTATTTAACTCCCCATCTCCAAATCTATCTCCAAGTTATAAATAACTAAATATAAATTTTTAAGATTAACTCTGGGGATTTATTTCATTCTAAGACGTTACACAGAAAGAAGCAGGAAGGATTTTATTTGGTAGAAAGTAAAATATAAACGTTAGTTATGAGCGGCCCCTTTTATATTTAGTTTCCATAATATATAATTCAATGGGGCCAATGAAATGAATTGGATGATGGGATGGATTTCTTGCGATATCGACTGTTAAAAACTTTTTTTATTGCATTTGGCCCCAATTTCTTAGTAAGCGTGATTGTTACAGTTCTATACGTTATATAAACCCATAGAACGGTGTTTAAAGAGTTAACAGAGCGCCTCGTATTGCTTGTTTCTTTAATGTGTGTCGGGAGTCAGTTTTTTGAAGGATTCCAAAGTATTTCACTGCGTGCCGATAGAATAGAGCGACACATTTTTATATTCAGCTTTTATAATCAGTTATTCAATATGCTTTTATTTGTAGTAATAGCGTTAGGTAAGGAAATGGTTAACGGGCTAAGGTTTTTTTTAATAGATTTAAATAGTAAATAGATACCGGAGGTGGGATCTCTACCCAAAAAGTCCGTCGTCTGCGTTGCTGTGAGGTCTGTATCAAAAGTGTAAATGATTGGCTGATAAAAAGCCTTTGAAACTTGTGTTGGGGGTCCATTCCAGAGACCACCTGTCTGCGTACAGCTGTGATTGGTCCTTGTTAAAAGATATTATCCAATAAACACTGATATTGTTGTAAAGAGTACCTGAGACTGGCGAATGATTCTTCTTAACAGCGTCTTAGTTATCACCATTACTGGGTTCGACCCGAGAAACGCAACACCCGAATCCTCCGGGTCGCGGGGGGCCACTAGAGGCTGCAAGTTGAAACAGCAGCACAAGGGATCTGATGTATCCACGAGCCTGGTGTTATGGAGTCATTATGCAAATACTGTGACTGTTTGTTTATGTGGTGTCGCTGCATTGCAATGTTTATGCTGTCGGTCTGCCGTCTGTCCTGGCCCATAACTTTCATACGTCTGTCAGTTAGCTCCGCGCGGGACGGATTTTTTAATCCAGCTCCCGCTGATTTTTTGCCCAATCCCGCCCGCTCCCATAATGTGGGTGTTCCACTCCCGCCCGCTCCCGCCACCTTTGTGGCCAATCAAGCCCACCTCCTTACCTGAACTGCAGATTTCCCGCTCAATCCCGCACGTCTGCCCTTGAGTTGCTCCCTCACAGCGTCTCTTCTCTTGCTCCGCCCCAGGAACAAGGCGGAGTCACGGGAAGTGACGTCACATCACGTGACTCCGTTTTGCTCCTGGGCGGAGCAAGAGGGGAGACACCGGGACCCGCAGGTACAGTGCCTGATCGCCGGCTAGCAGGTCAGAGGTTGGAACAGGAAAACAGGAAGTACAAGGCAATGCAATACTACCATAAACAAACAGTCATGGTATTTGCATAATAACTCCATAACACCTGGCACAAGCAGGGTGTAGAATTCTAGAAGATCTAGAAGTGGATCCTCACTGCAGGAACTGGAGAAGGCTGCCCCCCTAATGGTCGACAGGTGACACAGCTACTGATGGAGCGGGATGTGGTACGCGGGTATAGGGCAGAAGAGTCAGAACCCCACAGTGGTCAGGAACCAAGCCGAAGTCAGGAGCCAATAAAGGATAAACGCGGGTCAGGCAAAAGAGTAGTCGGGAGCACACAGTTCAGGGCAGGCAGGCAGTAGGAAGGGTGGTCAGGCAACATACACAACAGAAGAGGGACATACGGGGGGATTCCTGCAGTGAATTGTTCTTATCAAATTCCGCAAGTGAGAGTAAATTTTACCAATTATCTTGCGTCTCGTTGACACAGGCTTGTAGGTATAGTTCTAGTGCTCGATTAGCTGGCTCAGCTGCTCCATTGGTCACGGTAGGCGGTTGAAAAGGATAACTCAATACCCAGTGTCGTGCAGAATGCTCTCCAAAATCGTGAAATGAAGTTGTAGTAGACCCTATAGCAATCTTCAAGGAGGTTTGGTGACAGCACAAAGCGGGCAGGATGAAGCAAAGTCCGACACATCCTTTCTCCTGGTGGGCCACTAACATTGTCTGGCGATTAATGATAAAGTTTGTGATGCCCCGGAATGACCTGCCATTCTGCTTGAGCAAAGAATTCTGGGAATTACGGATGTGTTTTAGTAAAGGAGATGATAGATTAGTGGTGAAGGCGATACGATGCTGGGGAACAATGGGTTCCCCCTGTAGGGGATCCTCTTCCATCTCAATTAGAATATGAGATAGTTATGTGTGATGTAAGCTCTTCGTATCAGTCTCTAAACGTGAGTGTGCGGTAAAAAACCTTTCCACCACTAGGTGGCAGCAGTCACTCGACACAGATAGAAGACCACGGCTAGTCGGAAGGTTTGTCTCATCCTAGGTAACGAAGACGCTCGGACACTCTGTCCCTGTTGTGTCCCGAGGAGGATTAGTGGAGTTATGTGCAACTGCCCACCATGACCTGGCACGGCTCAGGCGGAGGTTTTAACGCATTCCCTTATTAACCCTCTAAGCAAAAAAAGGGTGAAACTGATCTCCCAGCTTCCCAAATGCTCGCCTTACTGGGGGCAGCCATGTGTACCTGAATGGCCCTCCACGGTGTAGCATCACTAGCAGACAAATACCAACAATCTCCTGCGCCCCACAACATGTACTCTTCCTGTTTTGCCACTAGAAGGACGCAACACACAGGGGAGGACAGCTGTAGGACCCAGGCTCTTATACCAGGACTGACCACAAAAAAACTGGACAGCTGGCAACCACAAGACGGAATGATAAAAGGGGAGATGGGTTCAGGGAACGCAACTAGGACTGGGCAGACCTCGCAAGACAGTAAGGTCTCCAACACCTCAGTGGGCCCCTGTGCTAAAAACTTTACCTGCTGGTGGGTACTTTTTGTGTAGGAGCTGCCTTTTGGCACTGCAGGGCTTTCTATACAAAGTTTCTATAAGAGACAGCCAATAAGAGAGGAGGGATTGCACCACATACTGCAGTCTGGAGCGGAAGGAGGCTCTCCATGTCAAAACGAGGATCCCTCAAAGTGCACCAGCTAGTCAGATTGAGGCAGATGGTAGGGTCGCCAGCACTCCCTTTAGTCACCTGTTAGAACTATACCCAGAGATGGCTTCAGACATGGACGCGGCAGGACTTCTGGCCAGGTGGGGGACCAGGGGCAGGACAGTCATCCTGCCATATACCACCAGTCCCCGTGTGATGTATTGAAGCACGATGGTGGAATATGATGTCATATCCTGGCCTTCTGCTTCAAAAGTGAGGCAGGTACCTGGCCATGTTCACTGCCAGCTGCTCAAAGCACCTCTGCTGTGTCACCACTCTGTGTATCCACATCTAAACGCATGTGCGCGCTATCCCAGTCACCTTGGGCAAAATGGGACACTTGAGGTGGGTGGTCCATCCGAACAAAAAAAGTTGGTAGGAACACGTCATGATTATCTATTATGTCTGTGTCCAGGACTAGAGGTAGAAGGTTCATACCATATCCACCTCTAAATTGTTCTTCAGGTTTGGTTTAAACAGAATTATTTTTTTAAAGGACAAACCTGGCCCCTTCGTGCCCAGAGCCTCGGTTCCTTCCTGGCAAAGAGGGAAGGGCGAGCGAAAGGAGAGCGCCCAAGGATTAAATTAACCGAGATCAAAAATAGAAGCAAAAGTAAGATTTGCCTGAGTCAGAGCCCAGACATCTAGAAGGAGTCAGCTTTAGGCCGAAGGGGGGAAAAAAAACAAGAAGAAGTGTGAAGTGAAGACAACTCCAAGAGAAGGAGAATCGAGACTACGTGCAGGTGTGTGTGCTTTCAGTTGTGTCCGCCGAGGATAGCAGCCATAAAATCTCTACATTCAACAGCCCGGTTCCAACCAAATGACATTTAATCCCGACGGAAATATCTAAGTGCGTAGGACGTTAGTGTATTGGATATTTAGTATATGACAAATAGGCGTTACTTGTCCATGGGATACATAGGCATACCTTCCAGCATTACATAAGACCTAAAAGGGGGAACTTTTACAATGGCGCCGATAGAGGCGGGGCCAGGGGCGTGGCTTATTCCTGACTTTTTCCGTGGCTCAGATTAATTTTTGAGCTCGCTTTTTTAATATTGTTGAGGAAAAGCATACAGAGATGCTGAGATTATTCGTTGCACTTATTGTTCCTGTTTTCAAGCTGTTAAAATATAATTTGGACCGCAAAGCTTATTTCAAGAAAATGTATCATTTAAGCATCTCGCATTGGTAATGTTTGAAAATATGAAAGACCATAAAGGACTTTCTAGGACTACCTAGGACTCTAGGAAAACCGTGGTCCTCTTTGATCTGACGGGCTTCTGACGTTGAGTGGTTGTTACCTGCTTTATGTTTACATGCGTCTGGGTGGGCATATCAATGTAACGTCTAAGAAGGGTCCATGGTTCTGGAGCACCTATTATTGGCTGATTATTATTTTCTTTTAAGCCCCGAGGTCAGTGGCCACAATGGCAACCAGAACCGCAAAACGTCATCTTCGTATTCGAAAAGATATTTTATAAAAATAAAAAAACTAGTGCATCGTGAGGGAAATATCTGAATATATTATATGCAGGATTGGTGAGAAGAAATATTTCCAAGAAAGGTAGTCTGTGTTTTGGTCGAGACCTGTCCTTTCCGAGCTCCTGAAGGTTTAATTTACTGATAGTCTAATTCAAGCTTCTTCTGAAGCCACCATTTGGGTTCCGAGAGCCATGAAGGAGTAAAGTGTTGAGACGTAATTAATTGTCCCCCAAATTCCCCAAAAACCGTCTTTCAAGTAGTTGGCACCCAATAAGATCTGAAGGTCATCTACGTTCTTCAAAATACCTGTTCTAGAGAAATAAATAAAATGGCATTTTCCAAGTTGGAACTTGTGTTGGGCTAAAGCTCAGTTAGGCCCATAGTTGGACCCTGGTGTCCCAGGTTCCAAACAAACCTGTTTCTTATATTTGTAATGGTCTACAAGGTGACTGAGAAATGTTCACCAGCAGACGACTCCATCTATGATTTCCAGTGAGGAGAAATTCATCCCAACGACAATAATACTCTTTTTGTTCAGGATGGCCAGTCTCGCGCAAGCCCATGAACCCCTTCCTGTGTCTGATCTTCAGCGTTTTCTCTGTTGCCATCAAGGTTCTACAGGGCACGTGAACCAAGTCTGGCCAAGGCTGTACCTGGGAGACGCGTAAGCATACTTATAGATCAGCGCAACAGAACACGGTTTGCGGTGGGACTGAAGAAGACAACTTGAAGATCACCAGTATAACAACACTGACATTCCAACTTATGTTCCTTACACAGGTTTACAGCCAGGGACAAATCCGTGTTGCGTGAACTGGGGATCACACACGTGTTAAATGCTGCCTCTGGGAGATACCGCATCAACACTGGACCTGAATTCTACAGAGACCTCAAAATCGACTACTATGGGGTAGAGGCAGACGATGATGCAAATTTTGACCTGAGTGTCTATTTCTACCCGGCGGCCCAGTTCATAAGATCTGGGCTGCAATCTAATAAAGGTATAGCTTCAAAGAAAACAGGTCTGGATTTTAGGGTCTGTACAAATAAACCAAACGTCAGCATTGCATTTCCGCCTCTTTGTGCTTTGAATTCCTTGGCCACGTGGTCACGCAGACGATGGTGGAGACAGCCAGCAGGAGATATCAAATACCCAACAAAGGGTGACCTTGGCTTCACCTGTCTACACAGAGTGATCTGATGTTTAATGTCTTACTGGTATTCTATGAATCACAGAGACAGTGATGGGATGGTAGAGACATGTTATTTATAGTACATAGGACAGGGCTGTCCAACCTGTGGCCCTCCCGCCATTGCAGGACTATATCTCCCATGCTCCTCTGCCAGCCCCATAGCTTAAAGAGGGTTATGGGAGGTAAAGTCCTGCGGCATAGAAGAAGAAACTGAGAGATTCGGCCACGGTGGACGTATTTGACTTTATGTCCAAAATACAAATATTTCCCATGAGGTCCGTCTTTTTATCTGCATAGCCAGATGTTAGGTCAGCTGTTGGTAATAACCATGCCTTTATTGGTCATTTCAGGCCGGGTGCTGGTGCACTGTGCGATGGGCATCAGCCGAGCTGCCTCCCTGGTCCTGGCCTTCCTGATGATCTCTGAAGGCTTCTCCTTGGTGGACGCCCTACGAAGTGTCAGTGAGCATCGTGACATCTTTCCCAATCATGGCTTCCTGGAGCAGCTTCGTCAGCTTGATATTAAGCTTGAGGCCAAGAAAAGGTCTTGAATGGAGCAGATACGGAAGCCTTCCTTCAACCGATGACAACCATCACTAACACGTAAAAGTCACCATCAGCAAAGCTATTCGTCCCGTCCATCAGGACACTCAGAAAAGTGCTTTAGCAAGTAGTTTATTTTATCTAGCAGGACGTGGCTTCGATGCCCATGGCTGGCACAGGTCTGGTGAATGAGACCACTCAGGCAGGAGAGCATATCTATGAACCTACTACCTTCCTCTGGTGGCCAAGGTTCTACACCCAGGTTGCAATTTGTCCAGGCTGATGGCACGGGGCGGCTGCCATATACACATGTCCAGCGTTTGATCATGCGTTTGTCCAACACTGCGTATGGTGAATACCAGGGCTTTTGGTTAAAGAACTATTCTAGTGCAAAGTGGTAAAAGTGGGCAACCACCAGATCTCATTGGTTGCCACTCTTACACCACTCTTACAGCCCCAACTTTCTGTAACTGTGATCTATTTACTAAGCTTCAGGTCACATTAATGATATTCTCGTATTAAAAATGATACCATATGGAGTTTTTGGTTGCTTTGCTTATTGACGCTCATGGTGGGACTTTCCTGCTGATATCAGACACATGGCTAGAAGTCCAGATCTCATCCCTGTTGTGTGTTCATTTTGCCCCATTACTAGATTTGTAGTGGAAACCTTGATTTGTCGTTAGTTAAAGATACACTAAGTTGAGTCACCTGCATTCAAGTAGGGATATCAACCATAACACACTGGGAGCAAAAGCACCAACTGGGAGTCTTACAGTGGGAGGGATAGGAAGGTGCCAGATCCAGACTGTGTGACCCCCGAGAATCTGCCCTTTACCCTGAGATTGGGGCAACGCTAAGAGTATGATGCAACGACCCACCACATTTTACTTGCAATGAGGTTTCATAGCCGAAAAACTGAGAAATAAAAAAACTTTCCTTAAGTTTGGTTTCTGAAATATTTGTTACTACAGTTTGTTTTTTTTAACGAAGTTCTGTGCGTGGCAACGTAGGGTTAAAATGTCCAAAGACCGTTAAAGGAAGGTCTGACCAGCAGATAAAAGATCTGACCCCCCCCAGTCTGCCCCCACCCCGCCACCAAGGTCACAGTCAGCAAATCCCACCCTAAAAATAACCCAAACTGCCAGCGGGGCGAGGAGTCGCATAGCGCGGCTCATTCACACCAGAGATACGGCAGACGCAGGTACCTGCGGGGTCTCCTGGGGAATCGCAAAGGGGGTCTCCTGGGCAATCGTAAAGGGGACTCCTGGGGAATCGCAAAGGGGTCTCCTGGGGAATCGCAAAGGGGGTCTCCTGTGGTATCGCAAAGGGGTCTCCTGGGGAATCGCAAAGGGGGTCTCCTGGGGAATCGCAAAGGGG
This sequence comes from Spea hammondii, assembly GCA_029215755.1. Lineage (NCBI taxonomy): Eukaryota > Metazoa > Chordata > Amphibia > Anura > Pelobatidae > Spea > Spea hammondii. The sequence goes on from JARDYJ010000006.1 coordinate 6,544,672, forward strand.
GTCTCCTGGGGAATCGCAAAGGGGGTCTCCTGGGGAATCGTAAAGGGGGTCTCCTGGGGAATCGCAAAGGGGGTCTCCTGGGGAATCGCAAATGGGGTCTCCTGGGGAATCGTAAAGGGGGTCTCCTGGGGAATCGCAAAGGGGGTCTCCTGGGGAATCGCAAAGGGGGTCTCCTGGGGAATCGTAAAGGGGGTCTCCTGGGGAATCGTAAAGGGGGTCTCCTGGGGAATCGCAAAGGGGTCTCCTGGGGAATCGCAAAGGGGTCTCCTGGGGAATCGTAAAGGGGGTCTCCTGGGGAATCGTAAAGAGGTCTCCTGGGGAATCGTAAAGGGGGTCTCCTGGGGAATCGTAAAGGGGGTCTCCTGGGGAATCACTGTACTGTATTGGTTAATAATCTAATATTATTTTATATGAAATATTTGATCACATTATTTGGTTCGGTTGAATATTATTTTGGTTGTTTTTAGTGATTAGGGCACTATTTTTGCAGCATTTATTATAATTTGTGATTATTTTTATGTATATATATATAATATTTATGGCTGCGCTGTGAGTCCTGGATCCATGCATTAGTCACGTGCTCTCCGAGTGATTGTCGGACACAATGCAGATGCCGTGACGACACGTGACTTGCTTGTGGCTGTTAACACGCGTGTTAGTTAAGAGATCTGTCACGGAGCAATGCGCGGAGTTAGACCATAGACTTTCGTTAGTCAGAGAGTCCTGCTGTGTGATTAAGACTGAGCCATTCTATTGTTCCCCACAGGCAGTATGATAAGGAGTCGGGGTGTTTAGTAGATCAGGGATCAGATAACAGAGCGAGAATCATACAAACGGCTGATATGCAGCTGCCTGAAAACTTTATATTATGGGGGGAAAAACTACAACTGGGGGAAAAAAAACAGCAAAATATTTTTGAAAATGAATTTTTGTTCTCATTCAAGGAATAAAACAAACGGTGGGAGATCCCGCTTTATATCTTTTTTGCCCCCCAAAAAAGTACTTTCGTAAAAAACTAAAAGACTCATCTAAAGACTCCCCCCAAAATATGTTCAGTACCCCCTTTCCCAGGGTACTGCAGATTAATACCCCAGAGGACAGATAACTGGCCAACCAGAGAGGAGACCCCAGTTTCAGGTAAGAGGGTAGATACTAGATTCTATGTTTTTGGAATATAAGACTTTTTGGAAAAAATGTATGAAAAATATTAGAGGAGTATGGAGTTTTTTGGGGTTTTTTATAACCAAATGTGAAAGAAATAGAATAATTTCTATAAATATATTTATATTTTGGTAAACGGTCAACTCATATAATTGGTAGAAATTTGAGAGATTTTGTCGAGGTGACATGTCCACAAATTTGGATCAGAAATTACATTTTTGGAATTTTTTCACTTTTTTTTGCCTGTAATCGCCTCGTTGGCAGCTGCTTTGTTAGCGTGCGCGACGGGTTTGTGATGGGATATAGCTGGGACGACGATTTTGCTGATAGATTGAGATCTTGTTAAGAGTCGGGTCATGTAACCACATACTCATCCCGATGGCCCCCGGGGTGTAATTTCATTCCTCGCAAGCAGTTGGGGCACGATGTGATCCTCTGGGAGGCTGTTTGACCCGTCGCGTCATCTCATTACAGCAGCTGTCTTTTCACATGGACATTCTCACTCTGTTGACACGTTCTTCCCAACGTTATGTGACGGAGCCGCCGTCAGTGGCCGACGTTAACCGTTTATCTGATCTCAAAGGATGAGGGTAAAATTTGGATGGTTCACAACTTTCTAAAACCGTAACGTTCAGCCGTAAGATATGTATTTGTGGGTGGAACGCGGACGGAGTGAAGTTTCAGACGCCTGGGAATCCGTGGGCCAGGAATTAGCTCTTATGTAGCATTCCAGTCGGGAGATCAAGTCCACAGTGGGCAAAAAGGACCTTTGAGGTGCCTAGTAGAATGCGAAAACTTTATCGAAGATAATTTATGATATTTCAACCCAAGCGCGGCCTTTCCCTTCATCATCCAAGGGTAGATAATGCTACCTTCTCATTTTTTTCCCCCAGGTACCACCGAAGATAGGTTTCCAGAAAGGAAATGCCTGCGGACGCACCCCTCCGAAATAAGAAGCCCAACGCGTACGCAGCTGTGGCTGTGGATCCAGAGACTGGTTACTGCACCCCGGGAGCGTTTGAACTGGAGAGACTTTTCTGGCATGGGGCGGCCAAATATGCCCACGTCAACGAAGTCTGGCCCAATCTCTACATCGGAGACGAGTAGGTTTGACCTCTATAGTTCTTACGGGTTCAGTGGCAAAGTACAAAGACAGCTCAACAGAAAATGAATCTGAGGTTCAATAGGTTTCTTCCACCTGAACGCAATTGTTTTATACATAGTATCGGTACGACGCGAAGACGGGCGCGGTGGCTTTCTCTTGGGGTTAACTTGAGGTCCTCTCGTCCGATTAGAGTGTTTGATGCTAAAGAATGGATTATTCAGGCAAATCCTGGAGTAACGCATTATTTTTGGTTCTTTTTATACTATAATCTGCCAGGGGTTTAACGAGAATCTCCTAAAGCGAGGCTTTAGGACGTATTTGTAGAGGGTTAACGTGTCGTTAAAGGAAATGTCGCTGTCGGATTGCCGTTGACTTAACGTTCTCTGGTGACCTGCAGGAAAACCGCTCTGGACAGATACAGCCTGGAGAAAAATGGATTCACGCACATTCTGAATGCCGCGCATGGACGTTGGAATGTAGACACGGGCGCAGAATACTACAGCGACATTACGGTGGAGTACTATGGGGTGGAGGCCGAGGATCTCCCGAGATTCGACCTCAGCCAGTACTTTTACCCTGCAGCTCAATTCATTCACACGGCGCTGAACAATCCTGACAGTAAGTAATCCCTGTTAGAACCAGATATTGGATGATGTAACGGAGCCTTGCTTTACAGAGAGGGTGGTAGATACGTGGAACAGACTCTCAGCAGTAGCAGCAGAGGGTAACACAGTGAGGGGATTTAAACGTGCGTGCGATAGGCGTACGGCTCCTCAGTCCAAGACGAGACCAAGAAATGATTAAGGTTTGAGTCTTTACAGCAGGAGAAACGGGCGACTAGATAGGGCCGGCAAGTCTGAGGTACTACTTATACTCACAGAATACGACAGAACAATATATTTATATTAAACACTACAGGTGATCACTGAGAGGCTAGGACCGATGCCACGGTTGGCACAGGTTTGGCGCAGGTTTAGGCAATCTGCCCAACAATAAGCACAACTTCATATTTCAGAATAGATGGGCAACGCTTGCTGCGGTAAGCAATCTTCCGTTGTGCTCTATTAACTATGTCTACCTCGAGCAGCAACTTTCCTCACCACAGAGGAGAAATGTGTCAGGGATTCTGGTATCTTCAGACCCTGGTGCGTTTCACCAAAGCTATTATTGGAGCGGAGTGTCTCCTGCGTCAAGCAACTTGGGGAATGATTTTTGTGAGACTTGCAGGAGTCTCAGACATCCTAATAAAACAGATAACTCGTCAATGACAGCTAGAGATCAGGTTGCCAAAATCCTTGGGTGTCGGGTTTAGGATGTTCTAGGTCATGGACAAGCTTGTACTGAAAACCTCCCCTCTGTCTGCAGGTAAAGTGCTTGTACACTGTGCCATGGGCCGCAGCCGATCCGCATCCCTCGTGCTGGCCTACTTGATGATCTACAAGGACATGACCGTAGTTGATGCGATCGCGCAGGTCCTGAAGCATCGCTGCATCTTGCCAAACCGGGGGTTCCTCAAGCAGTTGAGGGAGCTGGATATTCAGTTGGCCTTGGAAAGACGGGCTGCCCGGGCACAGGCCAACGGGACGGAGAAACAGGAGTGATGGCCAACCAAAGAATTAACGGGCGAAGGAAGCCTAGAGACGGAAGATGGACTCATCTACATGAGGACAATGCTGCTCCTCTGGATCAAGCTAGTCCAACAAGTTACATCTGTGGTGCGGGTTCCTGCCAGATAGTGACATTTCCACTCTCCATCTTACTTTTGCCAAGACGTAGATTTTTAGTTTATAGCAACGCAGACCTACTTGGTGATGGACAACGTAGACCATAACTGTTTTGGGATCTTCTCCTTGACTTGGACACAGAACTTGGTGAATATAGAGTGGATGGGTCTTCCTTAATACCCGCCCTTCCTTATAAAACCTTCACAGGAGAACGTTTTATTACCAACATTTGTTTTTGTAATGATGTCATCAGAAAACTGAAACCACTCATTGATCAAAAGGTGGGATAATGTAGAAAAATGGCTAATTTCAAAACGATTACTATTCATTAGATAAACGTGTACAATTATTTTTACCCCAATTTTGCACTATTCTCTCGTGGATCCTTAATTATGTCGCCCAAACCAAGGATCAACGGCATCGGTTTTTGTATCTGTATCACGTTTGAGTCTTAGAACATGATGTAACCAGTTTAAAAAGTCATGGAAACTTGTTCAATGTATGTGATTAGAGACTTTCCGAAAATTTAATAAATTGTTTTCATAAATTGATTACTGTTAAGAATATTGGCCATGAAGGACAGTGAAAGGTGCGTGGAGCAGGGTCGCAAGGGTAATGCACAGCGACAGTGGCTCTAGATTCTGCTCAACGCTACTCTACACGGCTGTCTAGACTAGGGAAGACGAGAACATTTTTAACCTCTTGTCCCGGGGACACAACAATTTCATTGGGAATCGTGCTTTTCTTAACCTCATGAGAATTCATGAAGCCAACATGGACTGTCCTCCACTCAACCTTTGAGGAAGGAAGGTTTTACTGAGAACAGGAAAAAGTCAAAATGGAGGACCACCATGGAAGCGCGGTGGAGTAAAAACCCTAGAAGATTCATAGTTGATCCCAAGTGGTTCCACGTATTAATAGACAGGTTTGTGTGTACTACACATCTCCACCTAACCTTCTAAAACGGCTGTGTAGCATTGGTTTTGTGAATGCATTACAAGGCATTGACCAATTACATAAGAGCCGCCATCTTTCTCCCCAAGATATCTGCGGTAATAGCGTTACGGAGGGACCTGCGCGGCTGGAAACAATCTCTAGCGCGAGAGGCTCGTGCGCCGTACGCTAAAACAACACGAAGGGAGAGAACAGGAAGTGAGGTACAACTTCCTGCTTGGGTTGACGGGAGAATGCTATGCCTTTGGGGGATGTCAGAACTGGAAAATCTAAGTCTAAACCACTTAAAAAAATAAGAATAATAATAAAAGTAATAGTTTTAGCGCAAAGCGAGACAGGGTTCTAGAAAATCATACAATTAAAAAAAAATAACTTTTTTCTTGCACATAATTCAGAAATGGCTCCTCATAATTTATTCCATGTTAAAATGTACAGTTTTTTTTTTTGTCCACTCTGGACAAAATGACGTGTCATATCAAATAAAGAATAGAACAATGCATTAAATAATCCCTAGAAATAAACCTGAACAAGAAAAAGGGGAGGAAAAAAATAACAAAAAAATTCTCACAAATAACGGTCTCCAAGGGCATAAATATATATATGTGTGACATGCGTCTCCTTCTGTTGTGGGCAAAGATACTTTCTAATAAAAATAATTCCAATTTTTTACAAAAAGACATAAAAATATTCAAATGGAATGAAAGTTTTAAGTCAACTCTAGTGTTCCAAGAGGACTTTAAAAAAAATTTTTTTTAACCAATCCTCACCAAAATGTTACTCAGCATTTTACATTTTTTTGTTAATATTAAAATTTCTTTGCCAATTGGAAAACTATACTTTTTAATCCACCCTACACCTATTTAGATCCATTATATGAAATTTTTATTTTAGTTTATTTAATTTTTTTTAGGATTTTCCACATTTTTTATTTTTAAAAAATTTTTTTTTTTTTTTTTTTAAGAGGACACCTGGAAAAAAAAGTTAGCATTTGTATACAGTTTCATAATTAACAAAAATATATTTATTATTTTTTTTTTTAAACTTTCAACAAGGCAGACCAATGTCAGAAAAAAAATGTATAGCAAATGGCTTTACAGTTTAAGCACAGGACTTATAACGTTACTACGTAGAAAAGCTCACACACCACAAAGCAGCATGCTTAGTAAGGCTTACTTCCAGCAAAAAAAAACCAAAACATAATATTTAAATAAATGTAAAAAAAAAAAAAAAAAAAAAAAAAATGTAAAAGAAACCCAATAATATAACAATATTTAAATTAAAAAAAAAAAAAAAAATCAAGGCAGGTGAGGGAATTATAAACAAGATCATATCGGAATTCAGTGCTGGTTTAAGAGAAAATCCCTTTTGTATAGCAAAAAAAAAACCCACAAAAAAATTAAAATAAAAACAAACAAAAAGTATAACGGATTTTAACCATTTAGCTACCAGAGAAGTCTCTCATGCCATATGGCTGTGCTCAACACAAAAACTTTCTTGGTCGTGAAGAGTCGGGATGATGTATAAGGCTTCCTAGCATCCATGTTGTCAAAAAAAAAAAAAATTCTTATGTTTTTTTTTTTTGTCCTCATTCATACCAAGTGCTGGCTTTGAAATCTCATCGTAAAATACTTGTGCAGTAATGTGGGGGAGTTTGTAGGAACTGCGGGAAAAGGGGTCGTGAGCAAGGGGAAGAAAAACTAAATGGTGAACAGGGATAAGGCGGACAAATCCATCGTAGGGAGAATGAAGGAACGCAGGGCGCTCTCCTTGGGATTTTAAAGCATTGGTGGGAAAAATGTTAAAAAAAAAAAAAAGTATTAGAAGATCAGTGCCAAAAAAAAGGAAAAAAAGGTGACGGAGGTGTGGGAGAGAAACTAGGAAGACGAGAACATGACCGACACGTAACGGAACCGCCTTCCCGTTGCTCGAGGTTTGACCGAGATGGAGGGGCGAGGAGAAGAAAGCTGCATTACATCCTAAAACACTGGCCTGGGATAAGGTGGAGGGCCGAGTAACAGGTCGGAGGGAGAGCGCACGGGGGGGGGGGCGAATGGGACTGGTGGACAGCCGGGCCGAGTCAGTCTCTTCTGGGATGGTCGTCAGTCCGTATCAGCTTTTGTAGTGCAGATTATACTTTGACTTAGGGGAACAGGGTATGGGATGCTGGTAACCCCAAGGGCAGCTCACCGCCTCATGTACGACCCGTTGAGCGGCGACTGTTTGGGCATGGCCGTATTCATGTAGCCGTGATGCCCGGGGCTGGAGTACATCATGTTGCCATGAGGACTGGCCTGCATCGACTGCTGAGCATAGGGCTGACTGGCCATCATGCCCATTTGCATCGGGTACTGAGGGGTCTGGTTCATGTAGCCGTGGTTGCCATGGTAGCCACTGTTCATCATTGACTGCGGCATACGGTAGCCGCCCATGGCGTTGAGCGTGTTGACCGGGTTCACATTGTACGCCGGTGCTGGCATTAAGTTGACACTCATGTTCATCCCGCGTTGCATGGCGAGCGAGCGAGAAGGAGCTTGCATGGCCACAGTCTGGGGTGGAGGTGCGTGGCCGTACAACTGGGGCGGGTGGGGCCCGGAAGAGGCTCCTGGGGGCAGCGCAGACACCTTGGTCCTCATTGACATGGCGCTTTTGCCAGTCATCTGGGACTGCAGCCTCTGGCTGTGGGAAAGCCCCATTTGACCACTGGACATGTTGCGTTGAAGAAGGGGAGGGGGCAGGTTCATGGGTGGCGGGGTAAGGTTTGGCGGAGGGGTCATGGTGGCCTGGGATTGAGGGGGCACAGAATGCGGAGACTGGGAAAGCTGTACCATGTTACTCAGGGACGAAGAGAGTGAGGCACTGCTTGCATAGGACGTAACAGCCGGCGCGTGGCTGTAAGGCAGGGAGTGATCCATTAAGGTGTTGGTCAGCTGCTGAAGTTTGGCAAGACTAAAAGTAGCAGAGGGCTGAGGGTAATGGCCAGGTCCAAAGTCCCCTTGGCCCAACCGGTCATAAAGCGACCCCAAGCCACCTCCTCCCGTCTCGGGGATGTCCTGCAGTGTGAAGCCAGAGCCGGACATGCCGCACGGGGCAAGCTGCTGCCCGCTGCTCGGGGGTCTCTCCACAGCACATGCTTGCGGGGACTTAACGTTACATTGGGCCTGAGGCGGTGGTGACCCGATCATGTTGCAGCTGCTGTTCATAGCGGACCTCTGCTGAGTTACGGCGCAGCTACTCTGGGTCAAGTTGGAAGAGGTCAGCCCCCCGCTGTATGAACAGCTGTTCTGAGAGGACAGGTTACCCCCTCCCATGGCAGAGTCATAACTGCTGGGATTATCATAGTTCTCTGAAGTGCTTTCAATGCTGCCCAAGTCACTGAACCCGCTGTCCACCACCTGCTGCGAGTGGTCAGGCACAGACGGGACATCCATCATTGGGCTGGTCTCTAGGCTTTGAAGGGAAGGGACGGGGATGCCAGTCTGTTCTGGGCTTATCTGGGCATAGCTGCTGTCCATGTGGGGGGCACTGGGACTGCTCGCTGACCTTGCCGACTGAGCAGGCAGCAAATGAACAGAGGAGACAGGGCTGCTGTGGTCCGGAGGCTGGCACTCCTCTGAAACGCCCACAGCTGGGCTTTGGACGTAGTTCTGAAGACCGTGGCAGGGCTCTGGGGCCTCTGCACATTCTCTGTAGGCATCTTCGTGTTCTTCGCTCTCCCGTGTAAGAGACTGGACAGCCTGCGCCGTTTCCGAGTCAATGTCCAACGTCCCCCCGCCATCCCCTCGGAGCGCAGGCAGCAGATCTTCGGTTACAGGCTCATCGGGAGCCGGGGCTTGCTCTTCTGCTTCAGCTGCAGGTTCTGGGTTCCTGGCCGTGTCGTTAACGGGTTCCACCACCTTTACTTCACTGCAGCTGCTGGTGGAGACATCTCCCTCAGATGTCTTATCCGCCATGCCAAGAGCTAGCAAAGCCTCCTGCTCCGCTAAGGTTTCCTGAAACGTCTCCTCTGGTATCTCTTTCTTTGTTGTGTCCAGATGACTCTCATCCTCGTCATCTGCATCATGATCATCGTTCTGAGAACGTTCTTCTTCATCATCCTCCTCTTCTTCTTCCGCAGCCACTCGCTGATCTGTCTGCCCGGTCACTGAAACATCCATCTTCTCCGCTCCTTTGTCTGGTTTCTCTTCCACTTCTGTGTCCGCCTTGTTCTCATCGCCTCCCTGCTGCTCATCTTCCTCTTTCTTGGTTTCCTCTTCTTCACCCATGGCGTCTCCCGCCATTTTTGTGTCTCCAGCTTCTGTCTGTTCCGGTTTGGCAGCGTGCGGGCTGGATGGCTCCGAGGAGACGGCCTCCTCTTCTTTAACGTCAACATCTTTGCTGGTTTCCTCTGCAACCTCTTGAGGGGCAAGTTTGTCCTCCCCTTCCTCCTTCACCTCGTCACCCTGAGCCTGGTGGTCGGACTCCATGGGAGTCTCTGGCGGAGTATACAAGTTGAGTTTGAAGCCAGCCTTTCGCTCCATGCTGCGTCCCCTCCTGGGTCCTCTTTTCACTCCCTTCGGCCACCCTTGCTTTCGTGGAGTGCGAGCGGGGACGCGTTTATTTGCGAGCTTCCCTGGTGTTGCTTCCTCTGCATGACCTGTGTAGACAAACAGGGTAATAAACGCCTGCTTTACCAAAGCACCATAACGCACCAAAAAAATCTCATCTTCCACCAACTAGGGACAACTTCACCTCCTAACAAACCCTAAGACACAGGCCGTACCGGGGTGTCAGCATTTGTTGTTTTTATATAGCGCCATCATATTCCGTAGCAATGTACAGTGGATGCTTCATCTCACAACGGAGCCGGAATATGCTACTATTTCACCCCCCATCAGGATGTACCTGCTTCGGACACGGCTCCACTTGGCACACGATGGGACCGTTGATCGCTCTTCCTCTGGCCAGGCTTGACGCTCGGGTCCGTGGGCTGCGGATCGGGGATGCCCAGATCAGAGTCGTCGAAGGGCTCGTCCAGCACCTCTGTGGTTTCAGAGATGGTCTCGGTGGTGACGCTGCTGTTAATTCGGCCGCGTTTGCGCCCCCGCTTCCTCCTCAGGCTGAAGGCTCTCTGTGCAAATAGATTCTGGTATTTATACAGGGTATTGGGTTCTAAAACGGGCCACTTAATGCGGTTCTGGCCATTTCACACACAAGATCAGGACTTTTTCTTGGTATTTTAGGAGAGGCCAGCAGCAAATAACACCACCAGGTCCTGCAGTACCCAACGTGTCCAGCAGAGGCCAGCAGCAAATCGATATTTACAAAAATTAAACTCAAAAATATGAATACACTGAAATAACTGGGTCTACAAACCAAAATGGGTAATTTTACATTTTACGCTCAGAAACGACAGCCCAGCATTGCCTTTTTTTCTTAGCTCATAATTTGTCCACAGATTACACATTTGCAGAAGTGGTTAAAAAGGCAACAATCTTGGAGATGTAAACGGATGTCCATCAAAGCTCCTGACTACGGAGAATTAAGGTAGGTCTGGGGGCCGCGGTTCTATCTGGATATGAACATAGAACGTGAAATGCCAAAAGCCAACACGTTACCTTCCTCTTCACCGCCAGCGTCAGGGGTGAGGATTCTTGGCTCTCGTCTTCCTCCTCGCTTGCCTCCTGCTTCCCCCTGTCTGCTGGGAGCGGGCTGCTCTCCGCGAGGAGCAGATATTTCGCGGCGGACTGCTCCTTGGGAGGCGACTGCTTGGTGTAACGGGACGCATGCATGCGCTGGTAGTCCCGATCTCCAGAGCTCGCCTGTTCCATGAGACGCTCAGCCTGCAGGACCCAAAGCAACGTAAATTCGGGCCTCGCCCGGAGAATGAGGTTCTGGAAGATATTCACGCGCCGTCGACGGCTCGCTTCCTACCTCCTTTTCAGCTTCTCGCTCCTCTTCAGACATGGCGGCGCTGGAGGGGATGACTGGCGTCCACCGGAGACACTCTGGATCCACCTCATTGACACGAGAGCGGTCTTTAGCCTTTCGGAGGTGACCCGCCATGACCTTCTCTCTCTTGATGATTGCAAACCTGTAGACATATTATGGAAACACAGCACAATGAGAAACACGGAGCCATTACACCATCCATCCCTAAAAAGATGGCGGCCCAGTCACGTCATAAACCCCATGAAGACCGCTCCCTGTTAGAGGCCAAACCATTCTCTGGAAGCCATGAGTGTGTTGATGATCACGGATGCCTCCACGGGGTCGCTTTGCTCACCTGTCCCCTCTTCTGTCGATCATGTTGAGATGCTGCAGAGTGGTGGCGATATCATGGGGGCACATCCCCGTGGCCCGGCTAAGTCCTTTGACGCTGACCTGCTTCTCCTGGTGAGAAGACAGGTAATCGATGAGGACGCTCTTCCAGTACGCCAGGTAGGACAGCCTGCCCAGGTCGGACAGGGGCTTTTCGGGAGAGCCGGCCTGGCCCTCGCGGCGAGACAGCAGGTAACCTGTAAGAAGATCCATGCAGTGACAAGAAGTGCGGGTTCTTGGCTACACGCTCCTGCCTGCCCGGCCCTGGGGATCCCCACGCGGAAGGTAACGATGGCCGTCGCGGTCTCGCCTTTTGTGCTACTAAATTTTACTATTTTACTATTTACAAAACACCAACAAAAAACACGCGTAGTTTTACTACAGAACTAACGGGCAATTTCAATAAGAGACCAGAAACCGGCAGAGCGAGACGGAGATAATGAGAGAGCCCTGCGGGCTGTCGGGGTTATTAAGAGGCACTTGGAGGGACACAAGTACCCCGGGGAGAGAAACTGCCCAACTAGCTGTGCTTAGAGCGGACCTCATTACACACCTCCGCCGGCTCTAAATAAACACAGACACGCAAAGAACAGATAACACGCTCAACGGAGAGCCTCACACGCGTGTAGCACCGAATCGCATTCTTCTGTCTATAAAGAGCTACAGGGTGGGTGAGGAACCGGAGGGCTGGGGTTATCTCCCAGAACAAAAACAAGGCACAGACGGCGACGCCAGACAGACACGACAGCAGCCGAGAGCGCGGGCAGACAAAAGAGCTGCCGAGACCAGCCCCGACGGCAGAGACAGGTGGACGGAGACGGGAGGAAGGCGAGATATTGCACGCAACACCTGACCGGCCCATCGCCATCTCCCAGTACTACGCAACCCGTTCACAAAGCGATGTCACCACCCCGTTGGGTCTTACGATGCCATCACCTGGTAACGTGCTCACATCTCTCGTTAGTTTATCGGGAATCCTAGAGGTTCTGGCTGGTGTCCCTGCCGCATTCAGGTTAAAGTTTGCTGAATCGGATCTACCGTTGCTCGTACGGCCTTTTCTTGACAAACCTAAAACCGTTGATGGATCTGGCCGCTCCACCACTGGTGGCCTTGGAAATCGTGCTTTGGTTTGGCCTTCTGTTGGCTGGTTGACTAAGGTACACAAAGCTAGTGGACAGAGCAAGGCGGCGCTCATCGCTACGGGCCTGGCGCAGGTTTACGTTGGAGCGAGGAGGTAGGTGAACTTACTGAAGTCGATGAGGAGCCTTCCAAATCCCTGACGCTGGTACTGAGGCAAGATCATAATGCAGGAGACGTTGTACTTCTGCTGGCAAAGCTTCTCCTGTAGGGTGGAAAGAAGGGAAGACAAGAAAGGAGATGGATGGGGTGGGGTACGGACACCACGGCTGAGCTGTCCACAACGGACCGGCAGCCACCGTACCTTGGAGAAGTACCCGACCACATGACATCCCTTCTTGTCATTTTTGGTGAGGACATAAAAGAGGAACGGCTCCACGTCGTAGTACAAGGTCTTGTGGTCCAGGAACAGCTTTGCCAGCAAACACAGGTTTTGGCAATAGAGTTTGCTGACGTTTCCGTCCACCTGGAGGACAAAGAGGACAGACCCTTAACGCGTGTTTCATGGAACATAGATTTATCGGGGCGTACAGATAACGGGACACGGTAGGTACATTCACCCCCATCCGAGCCACAATAAATCCAAAAACTTGCCTCGAACACAGAGAGGTCGTCTTTGCGGTAGATTTCATTGGCCGGCGGGTGGAACCAGCCACACTTCTTCAGGTGGCGCAGGAGCATACCCTTACTTTTCATGTACTTCAGACAGAACTCACACAGGTAAAGCTTCGGTAATCTAGGAAACGTGGAGACGTTAAGTCAGTGGGGGGAGCTCTGAACGCAAGACAAGGCCACGGTCCAAGCTCGTACAGCAGAACAGGTGGGGCCGACGGCTGGTATCTGCCGGCAGGGTCCACGTTCCTACGTTCCTCACCTTGCATACTCCTGTGGGTAAGGCGATGAGTACCACGTCTGGATTTCGTACTTGCCGAACTCAATAACGGAAGGGTAGCGGCCGATGTTGTCGGGGACATTCTTGCATCCTATTTTCTGGAAGTAAGCGACAAAAAGGTCTTACTTTACAGCCTGCCGTTCATTGGGTCGTGCTGAGGTACAGCCTAAAACGATAGGACGTCCCCCACCCAATCGGCTGCTTGGCTCTACAGCTTCTCTCCAATACAGCTGGTGTCTCCTCCCTTCTCGTTATTTCGCCCCTAGCAACACCTGACCTCACACTGAGCTCAATGGGCCTGGGAGCTCTGAAAGCCAGCCAATCGAACGCCGGTAATTCTAAAAATCACACGACCCGGGCAAATTAACACTGAATTTCTTGATACTAAGGAGACCAAAGTGTACAATCTGGCAAGTCTACACATCCAGGATGGCCTGGCGCCGCTCACCTCGAACGAGAGTTCTCGCGCTTGCCTGAATATGTCCACGTCTTCTTGGGTCAAAGTGTCCACTCGGCTCAGCAAACCCATCTCCCAGCTCTCTGGCTTTGCGCATGTTTTTGAATCCGCAGCTGGTGTTTAAAAGCAGAAAGGTTATTGGTAAGCGGGACTTAAACCTCACGGTAAAACGGCCCAGAATAATCTATACCGTTAATCCCCCCCAGGGACGGGTATTTTATATGCAGTATGCCGTTGGGTCTAACAAGAACATAATTAGCAAATCAAGTTACTGTTGACTTATTGTATGTGTGCGTTGTACATATATGTTCATCTGAACATGCACGTGTGTTTCATGCATCTATGAGACGTACAAGAAAGAGAGGTCATTGGTTAAAAGAAAGAGAAAGAGTTGAGAGATGTTTGTGGTAATGGGTGGTGGGGGGGAATATGGTAACATGGTCAAGCGATGAATGGATGGAAGGAGCTCAAAGCGAGGGATGGAGGGGGTGATGAAGCAGCCAAGAGGACACTGGACCAGCCATGCCAAAAAGCGATGAGGTAATGGAGCTGCAGGAGAAAGCTAGAGAACTACCTACGACGAAGACACAGGCGAGAGCTGGGACGGAGAACGAGAAAAGCGAAGGTGGAGAGAGTTCGACTAGCTGGAAGGGGTCACTAAATGGGGAGATTTCAGAGCATGGATCGAGGAGAAATTTATTTCAAGAAAGAAGAAGAAATACGAAAAGGAAGAACCATGTGTATTAGGCAGCGTCTGCTCGGACACCACTGACCGTTACCGCATCTCTTGGTGTAAAAAGACCGGAGATTTGGGCGGCTGGTGGTAATTTGGCCTCCTGACAAGGAGGACAACACGAGAGAAGACACCAAAACACAGCGTGGCCCCTCAAACTGCGATATCCGGCACCGGGAATCCTCGATGGTTCTTCTGAGAAGTCCCAGGGCATTTATTTTACAGAGCATTAGTGTGTAGTCCCCAGGGCAATTATCGGATTAGAAAGGATGGAGGAGGGGGGTCTTTAGCCCATGCTTACCATCATCTTGGTTGGCCATAATCCTGTTGTCTGTCTGGCCGACTTTCCCTGGAGTCCTGGATCCCGCCCCTAAGGGTCCCGCTTTATACTTTAACCTGCCTACAGTCACGTGGTTTTTAAGCAACGTTGAACGCTTGAAGTGGGAGATGGCTTTCAGCGCCCGTCCCCTGGCCGCTGCCCAGTTAGGTGGGACGGGGTGCGGGAGAAGGAGCCTAGCCCTAGCATCCCTCATGCTAAAGAAGTGGGCCGAGGTATAGAGTCTGCCTTTGCGTCGAACGCGCTTGGGAGGTGCGTAGCTCGGATGGCTTTTTTGGCGTGGCTGGCCCTGGGTGGCATAGATGTGGGACAGTCCGTCAAAGAGCCCCTTCAGTTGGCTGTTACTGGGAAGGCTTCTAAAGGACGGGGCACTGGAGCGGCTGGAGGAGCTCCGAGGGGACGTAGAGCTGATGGAATTGCTGGATTTCTGGGAGCCCGGGCTGTGATTGGAGACGGGGTTCGCGAGCGAGAGAGGAGGAGGATGTGAAGGCTTGTGTGTGGTACTCGTGGCTGGCACGTGAAGCGGAAGAGGCTCGGGGTCAGCGAGCTCGTTCCTGGCCCGGCAGTGCATGGACAAGTCTACGATCCGACCACGGAACCTGCGCCCCTCGGGTGAGGGAGTGAAAAACTTAGTGAGCCCGTCAATGAGGCCTTTTGTTTTCTTGTTAACTTTGAGGGGGGAGCAGGCGGAGGTGAGGGTGGAAGTGATGTGATGGGGGCCAGGCCGGATGAGGTTGCTTGCAGCCAGGCTGCTGTTGCTGGGCTCCTTCACGGATGCAGCATGACCAGATGGTGGGGTGGTGGTTGGGGGACACACTTTAGTTTTTTGACTCCTACCAGGTGGCCCCCTTCCTGCGAAGGCATTCAGCGCTCCTCCATCACCCGACAAGCACCTGTAACAGAAAGAGGACACCTCAGTAGGCGATGCCCTCCATGGATGGAGACATCACCATGCAACGGGAATGGCTTCTTCCCCATGGAGCACCACGACTGTAACAAATCTGGTCCTAACAGGACACACAAACTCCCACAAGGCTACTGGCTGACCGGTCACCGCATGGCCTTCAAACTCACATCGGCAATATAAAAAAAACGAGGGTGAACAAGGGCATATATGGTGGATCTGTCCCCATCTAAGAGTCGGCTGCCCAAACCGTGCCGTGATTTCACAGGTCCTGTCCGCGTAATCGAGACGTTAAAATAATTAATTCCCACAGATTAACTTTAATTAGAGACGGATCGGCTCGAAGGAGCCATCTGTCTGCGTCACGACTAATAGCCGGGGCTTCACACACTCACTACAACCTCCTATTACGTACCATTTACAGATACCGGGGGGGGGGGACGACGACTACCAGTGAAGAGGTTAATTTGGCCGGGGGGGGGGAATCTTGCCCTACCCAAGGGTGCCAGGGGTACCACCGCTGCAGATCCATACCCCTGGGCCCCGGTGATTTTACTTTTTAAAGCTATGACCTACAACTTGTGCTGCTTTAGCTTGCTTTTCGGCCGCCCGATGGGCTTTGCGTATCTCCTCTTGATCTGCGCGGCTTTCTCCTGCAGAATCTTCCGACCCCTTTTTTTGGGCTGACACACGTGACAAATCCACATGCCTGAATCAAGAAACAATTACAGAATTACTGATTCGGCCCCTGAAACATGCGTTGCCCTAAAGGGTGGGGGGGGTGGAGTCCTGTTGGACCCAAGTAACCAATTTTGCCCACGAGTGGGGCTTTAAAGCAGATGGCCAAACAGCGGCAAGCGAACACGAATACAGACTACCGCGCGGCCCTTTGAGAACGTGACCGTTTTACCCTCACCTTTCGGCATGCGCGAGAGAGGCGGGTCGCAGCACTCCATGTGAAATCCTCGGTCACAAGAGTCGCAGAAAAGCATGTTCTCCTGAAATAGAGAGACACGCGTGAGGCTGGCCGCGTCACCGCAAGGTTCGGTAGACGCGCGGGCGCGGAACGAGCTACTCACGGCGTTTTTGCCCTGGATCCGGCAGGCACTGCAGGTCTTGCACTCGATGCACTGCCACCTTAAAGCCTTCACGTTGGAGGTCAGCTCCGGGCAGAACTTTAAACAGGACGGGTGACCTGGTGGAGGACGGCCAAGGGGTAAAATAATAATAAGTACTGCCACCCCAGATCGAGTCTTAATAGAAACAGGTTTCCGGTAACAGAAGCCAAACTCAATAAAGAAACCGGATCTAGTTGGGTCGGCCCAAGAGACGATGGTAATGATGTTGGGCCAACATAATTGGAGCCACATTGGCTTTTGGGACCTCGGAGGCCTCACGTTCAGGTGGAAAGTGAACGGCCCAGGCGTCTGCAGACTACTGAACTCAAACTCATTTACTAATTAAAGGCAGAAGGGCCTGGAGACCCCAGCCCAGGTCTACCTGCTGATCAGGGGGCCTTAAGATGAGGCAGCTATATTATGGCTGGCACTGCCAACCACAAAACCCATGGAAACAGGAAAAGCGCCCATGGATTGGGATGCCCGCTGGAGCGTGATGGGAGCGTGATGCCCCAGCAGAGGTCCTATTACGCCAACGGTATTGTTGGATGGAGTACATGCCTCCATCCCACGGGATTCGGAACGCAGCCTCCAAACACAGCGGAGGAGCTAATTAAAGATGATTTGATCCTAATGAAGCAGAGAGAGGATAAGCTGCTAGCACTAACAGAGGAGGATCCATTACAGAGACTTATCTAGAGGGAGAGAGACAAAACGCGTACGCAGACAAGCAAACTATCAGCACTGGCCACCTCCGCTGGGCGGCTGTACCACGTCTCCTCCCGGAGATAAAAAGCTACCCCTGAATTGTAAGGAGAATCACAAAGCCGGCACTCACCGCTGCTCCCGCAGTCCGCGCATGAGATCAGCTCCTCCGGCTTCTTCTCCCGGTTAGACTCCTTTGTCCCGAGGCAGAAGCTGCAGATGGGAATGGGGTCTGCCCGCGGCTGTGGGGAGACATCACACAGAAAGGTCATTACGCCGCCGGCGGACCCAACGGAGAGCTCTACAGGAACCTGGCTTCACTGGATGAGGGCGTTTAGTACTAATCCACCGAGGACACGGATGTCTCTAGCATAAAAACAGAGCAGATGCCGAAAGTAGTCTAATCCAACCCAACTGGCGTTTGTGCGATACCCTTTCCCACATGGACCATACCAACCATGAATATCACCAGGGGTCCTCTCTGTCTCTTGGTGGACATGTCAGACAACGCTCAGAAACATCCCCCCCCCCCCCCCCCCGAGACCTCCACACGTTGGCCACGCAGGAGAAATCATTGAGGAACCGGAGCGCTCGCACTACTTACGAGAGACGACCGCAACCCGCACCCCTTCAGCTGATGGTCAATGACGTCCGCCATGACGGCTCAGTCAGTGGGACAATAAAGGAACTCTCAACGGTCTCACAGCCCACCAGTCTCTCTAAACTATCTTGACCCATCTCAGAGACCTATCTGAAGAGCTTCTGTGATCTCGGGCTTCACAAGCTCGATTCCAGATCTCCGTTAAGCGGCAGCTCCCCACAGCTGCTATGATGTCATCAAAGCGCAGGGAGTGGAACGTGCCCTTTTATTTGGGAAGCACTTCTTAAGCGAGATCGCGCGGTTTGAAAGGCGCGCATGGCGTCAATTTGTTTCCTCCCGGGGTAATTGCTTCTAAATCAGCGAAAATAAATAAAGGCTGTCGGCAACGTTATCTAAGGAGAAGATTATCGTCGGCGGGCGAGACCACGGGGGTAATTAATCCGCGCATTATAAACTGCTCGCTCACTAATGAAATCCGTTCCCCATTGACTTTCATTAGTCAGAATCCGACTGTATGATTAAGACCAAGCCATACTATTGTTCCCCACAAGCAGTACGATAAAACGTCAGGGGGGTTTTGTTTAGTAGATTGGGGTTAAGACAACAGAGCGAGAACACATACAAAAACCATGAAAACATGATATTATGGGGCAAAAGCTACAATTGGGGTAATATTTATTAAAAAAAAAGTATTTTTAATCTGATACAAGGAATAAAGTAATCACATGACTCCCGTCAGCGATGATATCCATTAGGTGGTGTCACACAGGGGTAAATAACAGGGCCTCTTGGATCTTATATATTTTGCAGACATGTATGACAGATAATTGCCCCCCCTCCCCCAGATTTGTGTCTACCTAAAAACCTAACATCTGACCTCCTTACAGAAGCCGTCAACAAGCTTTGCAGAATTTGTGCCATCAAGACCAATTTATTATGCTCCACCCCCCAAGTATCCCAATGCGAAGCGATAATGGTATCCCCCAAAGTCAGAATGGTATGATCCATACAAAGGTTCATTGGTAATTTGGGGACAGCAGGGACACCCTTTCTACACGCCTGAGATATGGTGGCATCTCAGACTGTCCTCACCATGGTCCTAGGGGCCACCATTTGTTAAGAGAAGGATTTCTTCTAGTCTTATCAGGCAACGCGGGAAGATAATTAGATAATGTTATGGTGGCCAGAGAGGACCTTTGTTTTATTTGATGAATTGCTTTATAGAAAATTAAAAGGTGCCACAGGGGTCCGAGGATCTAGTCAGTGCCAGGAACCACTGGGGACCACAGGGGCCCCTGAAAGTTTAAAAAAGACTGAGGATTTTCAAAAGAACCTATTCCTATAAGAAGAAGAAAAAGTAACCACGAGTGGTCCAGAAATGCTGCCACCTACCCCGAAGTGACCCTCCCTGGGGTTTAAACGCGAAAGCCCCGGTATATTTGATAGACTCTTTGCGTCCCGGTTTGAACTTTTGTAACCGGAGGAACTTCTGTATTTGTTTTGGAGCGTCATTTGGGATAAAATTGTCGAGCCTTTTTCTTATTTTCCTTGCGGTATGGTAGCCGGTGGGATTGCAGGAGAAGTGAATCGGAGAACATTCCTCGGGGGGGGGGGTACGTGAGGTCACAGCAGCTCACACGTACCGTTAGACGCGGGCACGATCTGGGGCTAGACTGTCGGATTTCATGGAATGACCCCATAGAAATTGGGTGTAGAGCGAGATGTTCTCTTCCACCAGTTTGCCAACGATGGGCGGAAGTTGAGGCTTCTGGTTAGAACTCGTATAATTGGGCCTCAGGCCTTGCAAGTTCTGGATCTAAACGGACCCAATGGTGAGGACATCAGGTGGGCGCCTACAAAAGTAGACTTCCCCGAGGGTGGATCCGGGCAAGGCTCAGTTGTACGCCATCAAGCAGAGAGCACTCATCATGGACCTCCATGAAGATCCAACCTCGGAGGAACCTTGAGCTTCTCCACGTGAGTTTTCTAAAAGCCCTACACAAAGCCCGCCAGGATCTGTGACGGTCAGGTGGACCTCGACGTCCTTTCCAAGGTTCTATTCAGCCCGCCGGGAGCTCGAGGTGAACGCAGAGGTGTGAAGCTGCCATAACCCCCCCGGCAGGGGCACTCATACTCATTATCTGTGAGCATCGCCGTTTTTGGCCACATTAAACGCTTTTTGTGCTAGAGCTGTGAGTAGAGGGGTCAGCCGGCTGGCTGCCCCCCCTGTCCTCCTGGCTGTTGCCAAGGGATACGGGTCCCTGATGTGCGGTCTCTGAACACACGCCTGTGGGCTGCCACTTGCTGTACACGAGTCCGCCGGGCCGCCTCGCAGATGGCGGGGGGGGGGCAATCTTTTGTCGTTTGTCCCCGTTGTTGGGTTGGTGACTCGGCAGCTGCTCCCTCCTCAGCCGTGTACAAGAGAGACCCCCTTCTGTAAAAACGCAACACGAGCCCCCCCACCCCGAGTCTTAATGCAGAGGGTCCGGGATTGTCGGGGGATAGGGTCCTGAGCATGTTAGAAGTGCCATACTTAGCCCTGTCACATTGTATCATGACTGTGCTGGGTCAGGTGGATAAGTGGAAAGGCCTCCACGCAGAGGTGGTAGAGGGTAATACAGTGAGGGTATTAAACATGCATGGGATAGACATACGGCTCCTGATTCTAAGACGAGACCAACGACTGATGACGGAGAAACGATCGGCTTTTCTCCAAAGGATTTTTACCTGCGCACTGCAGGGCCCTACCCACTAAACGCAGCGATGCATTTCTCCTTCTACATTATACAGGGGGCCGGTCACTGATTTATCTATACATTATACAGGGGGCCGGTCACTGATTTATCTATCCATTACACAGGGGGCCGGTCACTGATTTATCTATACATTATACAGGGGGACGGTCACTGATTTATCTATACATTATACTGGGGGCCGGTCACTGATTTATCTATACATTATACAGGGGGCCGGCTCGCTGATTTATCTATACATTACACAGGGGCCGGCTCACTGATTTATCTATACATTATACAGGGGGCCGGTCACTGATTTATCATCTATCCATTATACAGGGGGCCGGTCACTGATTTATCTATCCATTATACAGGGGGCCGGTCACTGATTTATCTATACATTATACGGGGGCCGTTCACTGATTTATCTATACATTATACAGGGGCCGGTCACTGATTTATCTATACATTATACAGGAGCCGGTCACTGATTTATCTATACATTATACAGGGGGCCGGTCACTGATTTATCTATACATTATACAGGGGGCCGGTCACTGATTTATCTATCCATTATACAGGGGGCCGGTCACTGATTTATCTATACATTATACAGGGGGCCGGTCACTGATTTATCTATACATTATACAGGAGCCGGTCACTGATTTATCTATCCATTATACAGGGGGCCGGTCACTGATTTATCTATCCATTATACAGGGGGCCGGTCACTGATTTATCTATCCATTATACAGGGGGCCGGTCACTGATTTATCTATACATTATACAGGGGGCCGGTCACTGATTTATCTATACATTATACAGGGGGCCGGTCACTGATTTATCTATCCATTACACAGGGGGCCGGTCACTGATTTATCTATACATTATACAGGGGGCCGGCTCGCTGATTTATTTATACATTATACAGGGGGCCGGCTCGCTGATTTAACTATACATTATACAGGGGCCGGGTCGCTGATTTAACGGTTAGAACACTCGGGACGGCGGGTACAGTAAATCCGGTGCAATGTCTGGGGGTTTGGATTTACTGAGAGGGTGGTGGATAAGTGGAAGAACCGGCTGGCAGATATGGTAGATGCTAATACAGTCTTTACAGCAGGGGAAACAGGCAGACTAGACGGGGTGGTGGATTTCAGCCTGGTGGAACCCTGGTGGCCATGGAGAAGTTTGAGGGCACAAAGCCCCTCCTCCAAAGGAATTGGAACCAATAAGGGTTCCCCCTGGTAGTCCTGAGGTCACAGTGATGACATCATAGATGTGAGGCAACCTCCGCTATAGGATCACTTGCCACCATGAATCCTCTTGGCTAAGATATCTGTGTGATGGGAGTGGGGGTCTCTGGGGTGGGCATCAAGGGGCCACATACATTAACGTGAGGAGGGTGGGCTCTTCTCTGATCGGCCGCCCCATCCTATAGCGTAATATGCCGAGCCGTTGTTTTTGCCCGTTGGAGACACAACCCCCCTGGCCATTTATTGGCTGATGGGCGTAACCCCTCACTGCTCATTGGTGGGACTGACTGGACACAGACAATCACCCCCCCCCTCCGCACGGAGAGCTGCGATTCTGGGTCAAAGCGGCAAAAGCGGAGCAACGAATCCTTCCTGTGCCGCTTTGCACAGCACCCAGCTTCTCAGCTTACCTGGTCCTTCTCGTGGGGCAGTAGGCCGACGACGGGGAGGCCGGTATTCGGGGCCCCCTTGCTGTCGTGGCCCCCGTAATGGAGTCTGTACTGCGCGCCGGCCTTCAGCAGCCTCCCGCTGTTCACGGCCCTCTTGGCAGCCAAGCGCAGCCTCCTCTCGAAAATGGGGTTGGTGACGACTCCGGCCAGGTCGTCCTGGCCACGCAGGAACTTCTCCATGGCCTTCAGCGAGGACCCGGTGGGCTCCTGGAGACCCTCCAGCGCCCGCCGAAGGAGCTTATTCCAGTCCACGGTGCGCATGTCCGTGCCCACCACCCTGGATCTGGGCAGAGGGGCCGGCGGGGTCGCCGCGAGCCGCCCCGGGTTCTCGGGGTCCTTGTACGAGACCACCCCTCTGTTGTTGACCTTGAGGACGGACCCATCCTGGACGCTGAGCTGGAGCTGCTCGACGACCAGCCGCTTCTGGAGGCCGTGGGCCGCGTGGACAGCGTGGCAGATCCGCTCCTCCGACGGCCGCTGCTTCTGCCGCTTCACCTTCTGGATGGCCTCCAGGATCCACTCCGTGTACAGAGGGCTCGCCAGCTTCACCATGACTGAGTCCGGGAGCCGCCGGCCGGCCCCACCGCTCACCCGCGCGCCACCCAACACATTCCCCGGGACACCGTCGGCCAGCAGCTGCAACACAGAGAGAGAGTGCCGTGTCAGAGAGAGAGGGAGGGGGAGAGAGAGAGCGGCGTGGGGGAGAGAGAGGGAGGAGAGAGAGAGAGGGAGGAGAGAGAGAGAGAGAGGGAGGAGAGAGAGAGAGGGAGGGAGGAGAGAGAGAGAGGGAGGGAGGAGAGAGAGAGAGGGAGGAGAGAGAGAGAGAGAGAGAGGGAGGAGAGAGAGAGAGAGAGAGAGGGAGGAGAGAGAGAGAGTGGCGTGGGGGAGAGAGAGGGAGGAGAGAGAGAGAGAGAGAGGGAGGAGAGAGAGAGAGGGAGGAGAGAGAGAGAGAGGAGAGAGAGAGAGAGAGAGGGAGGAGAGAGAGAGAGGGAGGAGAGAGAGAGAGGGAGGAGAGAGAGAGAGGGAGGAGAGAGAGGGAGGAGAGAGAGAGAGGGAGGAGAGAGAGAGAGGGAGGAGAGAGAGAGAGGGAGGAGAGAGAGAGAGGGAGGAGAGAGAGAGAGGGAGGAGAGAGAGAGAGAGGAGAGAGAGAGAGAGAGAGGGAGGAGAGAGCGAGAGAGAGAGGGAGGAGAGAGAGAGAGGGAGGAGAGAGAGAGAGGGAGGAGAGAGAGAGAGGGAGGAGAGAGAGAGAGGGAGGAGAGAGCGAGAGGGAGGGAGGAGAGAGCGAGAGGGAGGGAGGAGAGAGCGAGAGGGAGGGAGGAGAGAGCGAGAGGGAGGGAGGGAGGAGAGAGCGAGAGGGAGGGAGGGAGGAGAGAGCGAGAGGGAGGGAGGGAGGAGAGAGCGAGAGGGAGGGAGGGAGGAGAGAGCGAGAGGGAGGGAGGGAGGAGAGAGCGAGAGGGAGGGAGGGAGGAGAGAGCGAGAGGGAGGGAGGGAGGAGAGAGCGAGAGGGAGGGAGGGAGGAGAGAGCGAGAGGGAGGGAGGGAGGAGAGAGCGAGAGGGAGGGAGGGAGGAGAGAGCGAGAGGGAGGGAGGGAGGAGAGAGCGAGAGGGAGGGAGGGAGGAGAGAGCGAGAGGGAGGGAGGGAGGAGAGAGCGAGAGGGAGGGAGGGAGGAGAGAGCGAGAGGGAGGGAGGGAGGAGAGAGCGAGAGGGAGGGAGGGAGGAGAGAGCGAGAGGGAGGGAGGGAGGAGAGAGCGAGAGGGAGGGAGGGAGGAGAGAGCGAGAGGGAGAGAGGGAGGAGAGAGAGGGAGGAGAGAGAGGGAGGAGAGAGAGGGAGGAGAGAGTGCGCGGCGTCAGAGAGAGAAGGAGGGAGAGAGAGCACGCGGCGCCAGAGAGAGGAGGGAGAGAGAGCGAGCGGCGCCAAAGAGAGGGAGGTTACTTTACTGAGGAGGTGGTGGATACGTGGGAGAGCTTCCCAGCAGAAGTGGTGGGTACTGTGACATGCGCAGGCCCCTGAGTCTGAGACTAACCCGCGAGGCGTTGGCCGAAATTAGCCCCCCCCCGCACACAAATTACTGCTGGGAGGCTGTTCCACGTATCTACCACCCTCTCAGTAAAGCGCTCTCGTGCACCGGGTGCAGACAGAGCGCAGGCCTTACCTTCTGCAGCGCCTTAACTCGATGATGTCATGGTTTCCCCGTGAGCTCGTATCTCAGTCTGGGGAGAAAAAAATAAACGTTAATAAAAAGATGCAAAGACATGATGTCAGAAGTCAGCTAATGATGTCACAGCTCGGCACGTAAACCAGTTAAAACATTATGACATCAAAGTTTGGAAAGCCGCCTTATCGCCGTAGCAACCAATGAAATGCCTCTTCAGGCTGGACCCCTCTGTCAGGTTGCCATGGCAATAAGAGCACTTTCTGAAACTTTGCACCGGAAGCTGGTCGAGTAGTGGCGGCTGAGGGTGATGGGCTTTCTGAATCCTGCCCACCTATTGGCACGAGAGGCGGGGGGCAGACACAGAACACACGGGACACAATGGCGCCTGATGACATCACAACAAATCTTGGTGGCACTGGGTGATATCACACACGCTATACACCTTGCACAGATACTACTCACTGTTTACAGATGACGTCACACGCAGCTTGCACACTGCAGATGCTACACACTGTTTACAAATGACGTCACATACAAACAACCGCACGCGAGTGCCCCCGTGACGTCATGCGTTACCCGGGATACACACAGCCCTCAGCACACAGGCGGCCAAGCTAAACCCGATTCCAGAAGGGTGACGTCACCGCCCACGTCCTCAGTTTCCGGATAACGTCACGGTGCAGGTGCCGTCTCCCCCGAACCCAACCGCGGCCTCAGGTGCTTCCCGCCCCCTCATCCCCGGCCACCGGGCGGACTCTCACCTCGCTCCGGCCGCCGTTAAACCTCCACCGCCATTTTGTTGCCTCCGCGCTCGGCTCCGACATGACACTGAGCGGCCCAAGCAGATCACAGCCCCGCCGCCTCGCCGGGCACGCCCACACCACGCCCATTGGCGGCATCGCCCGTCCCTCACCGCATTCCACCAATCAGCGCCGGCGCTAGACCGCTGGGGGGCGGAGACAACGTCTTCCTCACAACCTGCCCGCCCTGGCCGCTGTTGTGGCAGAGCTGAGCCCTGATTGGTGAAGCTGTGTGGTCGTCAAGGTACGAGGAGGCGGGGTTGAGCGAGAGAATCCGGGACGGTGTAGAAAGCGTTAAACACCCCAGAAATTGGGTAAATCGGCCAAAAACCCAACCGGGGGTGGGGGAGAAATCTGTGCATGACGTCATGGTGGTGACACGTGCAGCGCAAAGCTGGGATAAAGTGGCGGGATTGCGCCACATTTGCACCAGGATTTCATATCACGGCCAAATATATTTTGTATAAAAGTAAAGGTCATCCATGGGGGGGAGAAATAAAAAAAAATTCTGGATGAAAATCATTTAACTCACATTTTCAAAAACTCTGGAATTTTGAGATTCTCTGCCCAAATTTTCCGAAATACCCCCCCCCCCCACCCCGTGCTTTGCGTTCAGTTTACACAATGATTTTAGTAATTATTTACCCCATCTGCCCCCATTTTTATTAATTTAAAGAAGACTCTTAAGCTTAAATAAAAAAAAAAAAATATATATATATATGTAAAAAACAAAAAGGCCATTTGTTCTGTTAAAAAGTATTTTTGGAATATAATTAAAACCCCCGCGTTCTCCTGGACTTCAGTTTGAGGATCAGAAAGCAGTTTGGACCTGCACCCCCCCCCCCATCCCGGTACATGTCCAGCAGGGTCACGTCGGGTTCCATCGGTCTTCTGAGCATCGGCCCGTTGGCCCCAGCGACAGGTCAGGGGACCAAATCCGATGGCCAACATGGGGTGAGCTGGGGGCCCGAGCTGGACACGTGAGGAGAAAGTGCCCCAGGGGGCCGGGCCTGGACCATCACCATGCGGAAGAACCTCCTCAGTCGATGGTCTCCTCCAAAAATGTCCTCCTCGGGTCAACTCCACCAATCATTGGGGCATCTTCTCCCCATGGGGGGGGGGGGTCTCATGCCGCCCACAGCTCCAGACCTCGGCGGGGGTAAGTTTTATTATTATTATTTTAATTATCTATGACACCTTTGAGATGTGTGATGTCATAACCACTTAAAAAAAAAAATGAACAAAAACGTTTTATTTATTTTTTTATTAGTATCAAATAAGACATTATATGAACAGATATTTTGTTTATGATGAACACCGATAAAAAAAAAATACAACTGAGATCTCTTCCGATAATGAAACTGTGCGTTTACACCCTTTAAAGCCCGCGGGGGGTCCACAGGAGCATCTGAAAAGCGACGCGCTGTGTCGAGGGGGGGGAGGGGGCCCTCGGACTTTACAAAACGGGTTAAAGAACTGATTTTGGCATCGCTTAAAAGTAATAAAAATAAAAAAAAGTTTTCTGAACGAATTAGTACCTGGTTTTGATGCCAACGGGCACCATTTAAAAAAAAAATGTAGCTTATGCAGAAGGGGGGGGGTTCCCAGCGGGGATTTGGGGCGAGGCGGCCGTGAAGCTCACAGGAGGGGGGGGCGTCAGACGGTTGAGGACTGTCTGGGGGGGTAATTCAGAAGTTTAGTGCCCAGCAGGAGAATGATATGTCCTCACCAACCCCGAGCCTCATTTGTGGTGCAGAGTTGGACCTCCACCCAGTAGAAGGGCAATAACGTGGACCCATGAGTGACATCATAACCCCAGACTATGGAGGTGGCCCGGGCCTCTTTGCCCCCTTCGGTGTTGGGAATGCTTCTCTCGTCGAGCGCAGCGGGAGGCCAGGTCTTCTTCTGGTAACCCAACTCCTGAGGGCCACGCTACCCTTGCCAATGGCTGGAGGGAAGCCGCCCTCCCCAAATACTGAGCAGATGCCGCTGGAGCAGAGGTAGCGAGAGGGGGCCCCCCCCCATGCACTACGTGTGTGTGGGGGGGCAGGAAGAGGCTCCTTTAATATGCACGTTGGAGATGGGAAGTGGTTGGCAGGGGAAGGCGAGAAGATGTCTGAAGGAGCTCCTGGGACGTCCTCCGCTCCGTCTCCCGCCGTTATTACTTGAAGTCTGGTTTCTCGGGGAGGGTGCAGCCGGCCCGTCGGATGACCACGTTGGCCGAGTAATGACCGGCTCGGACGCATTCTTCTAAAGGCTTCTCCGAGACCAGCTGAGACAGGAAGCCTGCGGGAAGAGACACGCTTCAGAACGTCTGGCAGAAGCATCATCGGGAAGGAGGAGAAGACGAGAACGTGCCGGGCTCACAGAGGTCGGCGGCTCCCACGCCCGGTTCTAGAGCGGACTCGCCGCCCAACCGAGAGCCAGGACGGGAATCGGGGCCGTTCTCTGGCCGGACCGGGCCCTTACCTCCCACAAACGCGTCTCCCGCTCCGTTGGTGTCCACGATCTTGGACTGGTCGATCTCCAATACGGGGAAGGACCTGACTTCGTCGGCTGCGGAAAGAAAACACACAACGGTCAATAAGAAAGGCAACAAAACAAGAGACCAACAGGGCCCGGCCCGGGGAGGAATTACAGAGCCCACATGGAAGCCTGATTGACATTGATAACTTTTATTGCGCCAACTTAAAAGTTTCTGGAACAAGAGACCTCCGAGGTCTCAAAGGCTTACATAACTTTACGACTTTTTCTTGGCCTAATAAAGAGGCATTAACTCCGACTCCGGACTCCGTATAAATCCGCAGGTCTATTAGCGAGTAACGGACCAGCTTATTAGATCACGTCGGATTAGATGGCTTTATCCCCGTGTCCCTCCTCTACCCCTTCCAGCTCGAGGGAGCCTCTTAATTCCCACGGCTAGCACGCCCGCATACTGATCTGATTAAGCCATGAACATGCGCGCAGCACGGCCAGTGCCGGCCACATGCAGAACTCGGCCCTGCCCCTCCCCCCGCGTGATGCAGAGTCCTCCTCACAATGGTTTGGCCACGGATACACCGACGGCGGAGATGTTCCTTTGTGCTAGGCGGGGCTTATAACCAAAGTCCAATCGTATGATTGGACTCCCAGGAGCGGCGCTGGGGCCTCCCGTCCGAGCGTGGAGCTCTCCGGGACAACCGGCCAGGAATTTGTGGGAGCAGCTGGCCTGTCAGATCTCCGCGGGTACGAGAGGTGCCAGGAAAGGCCGGCTCGTCATGAGCTCTGCTCATTATCATGTCAATGGAGTCTGCGCCGGCCACACAAAGCCCGGCTACGAGAAGCTCAAAGAGCCTCCTGGCTCAACCCGCTTACAAAACCTCTCAGGAGAGCATCTGTAACACGGAGCTGATTATCTCCCCAATGTGGAGACGCGGCTGTTGGGGAGGACCACCACCTCTCTGGTGGGGATTCCACCCTCGCCCGCCATTGCTAAGCCGCTCCTAGCGGGGCATGTGATCTGCTCGGTGCGGAATCGGGGCCCTTACCTGTGGCCATGATGGTGTCTTCGCTGCCCTGGGTGAACACGACAACCCGCGGCCTACTGGAGTTGACCTTTGGCAGAGCCTGCGTCCTCCGCGCGATCTCGCTGATGTCATCGGTCTGTCGGAGGCAAGGAGGAGAGAAGCGCGTTGGCCGTGTGCATTCATGTGTACATGGGAGGAGGGGCCATCGCTGGGAGCATGCGGCCTGATATGCAAATTGACTGCTTCAATAATGACTTCATTTGCATGGAGGTGCGCCCAGTGATGTCACATAAAAGGCACAGAACCTACCATTTTAAAAACCCTTTGTTCACTTGCACTAGTGACTCCCCCATGTGATTATGAGAAGATCCCCTACGCCGCTGAGCAGGGAGGACTAAGTATCAAAAACTAAAGCCTACAGTTGAGGCTTAAAGACGAAGCAGAAAGGTAAGAGTCCTAAGAGCCAAGCGTGGCAAACGCCAGAACATGCACATTACGGGCTTCGCTACGGCTGATGATCACAGGACGACATATTCGCCATGGCAACAAGTACAATGGCGCATCAATGGCTGCCAGACACCGAAATCAACGGCAACGCGCTACAGCAAAAGCTCCTTAACCCTTGTGGGCCCGGTATGGTCCCGGCTCACTCACCTCGAACCCTTGTTCCCGGGCGAAGGCTGCAGCTTCCTGTAAAAAGACAAACCACAAAGATTATATTCAGTACACCCCCCCCCCTCCGCTAAATACCCCATCAGGCATGCCTGCCGGGGCCCCCCTCTCACTGAGCCTAAAACACGCAGTGGAGTGGAGGACACTCATAAAGAGGACACTAAAGAAAAATGGCACGACGTCGCAGTCATATGACATGAAGGTGATAACGGCCACAAGAGGCTGAGGAGCAGGTAAAGCCCCCTGCCCACTATTAGTGTCCAGAACGCCCACCCCACCTCTTCGGTTCAGGTCCACCTTCAGGAGGCCACAACTCACCGTTTCGTTCCCAAACAAGATGTCCACGTACGGCATGGCTTTCATCAGAGGCTCCTTGTAGAACTGGCTGATGAACGGGGCCGAGAGGTTCATGCAGAAGATCTTGTTGTTTTCCGAGGCCTGAGTTCCGACTTTCATGATGGACTCCGGCGACACCGTCAGGAAGAAGCCCTGAAAGAGCGAGACGATCATCAGCCACGTAACCAGCGTGGAAACAAATCAACCAGTCGGCAATAACAAAGCCTATAATATGATGTGCCTGGGCACGCGCCCCCCGACGTGTGTAGGACACGCGGCCACCACGGTGGAACCACCTCATTAGCGGACATTTATATGGCCGAGACAAACATGTTTTCAGCTTTATTCCTCCCAGCAGATATTTTTTCTGGTTGCTCCAATGTCTGCTCAGTGACAGGGAGACAGAGGCTGGGTGTGTGGCCCCTGGGATCCCGTACCGGTGGACACCCACCAACACCCTCCCTCTGATACCGAGTCCCATGCATTGAGTTGGGACCTCTGATGAAACGTCTTCTCCAAGGCGCCCGCTGAGCCCCCTGGCAAACCCCGGCGTCAGGAGAACAACGAGGCAAATGAAGTCTAATTCCACTAACAGATACCACATGAGAGGGGGCGAGAGGAAGAGAGCAATAGAGAGAGGGCGAGGGAAAGAGAGCGATAGAGAGAGAGAGGAAGAGAGCAATAGAGAGAGAGAGGAAGAGAGCAATAGAGAGAGGGCGAGGGAAAGAGAGCGATAGAGAGAGAGAGGACGAGGGAAAGAGAGCGATAGAGAGAGAGAGGACGAGGGAAAGAGAGCGATAGAGAGAGAGAGGGCGAGGGAAAGAGAAGCCCCGGCATTACTATACAAGGCTCCACACTTGACACACCCGGAACCCCCGACGCTCTCTCCATGAATAGGCCTTTCTTCCCGTGCTGTTTTATTGAGTGTGAAAGTGATGAAAGCCGCAAGTTTACATTAAAACACCAAGTGAAGTCATTTTTAAGGGCGCTGCGACCCGCGACCAATAACCCCGCGAGCGCGCCTATCAAAGGGCCTATTATGGCTCAATCCCCCGCCTCGCACCTCTCCCAAACCCAAATCACACATTCCAACCTGCAGGAGACTTCTCCAAAGGTCACATTAGCGGCCTGGAACTCCACGCTCTACGACTTAGCGCTCCACTAAACCCATACATTCAACCTGCACAAGTACAGCAAACGCATGGACCGCATGGACAGCGAGCTCCGCCCACCTTGTAGCTTCCTATTGGTGCAGGAAAAACTAATTTGGATTCCCAAAAATCTAACACATTTCAGATTTTGATGATAAAAGTGGCTCCATATTAAAGGGGAGTCGTAGATGAGTGGAACAGCCTCCCAGCAGAGGTGGTAGAGGGTAATACAGTGAGGGTATTAAACATGCATGGGATAGACATACAGCTCTTGAATCTAAGACGAGACCAACGACTGATTAAGGATTAACGGGGGGTCAAAGTGGCCCTTCTGCGTAGTGAAGAGGCCATAACTTGCCCAACGTGTCAGAATTTAGGGCGAGACCGTTTGGGGCCAAAGGGTTAAAGTGGCAGCTTCGCAGGGAGCTGGGGGGGGCATCAGTAGCCTGCAGCGCGATCAGACGGACGCCTGCTGGATCCACGAGCTTCTGGGCGGCTGCCACGGCGGGAAACAGAGGCTTTTATTCTCCTCGCCGGGCATCGAGTTACCGGGACACGCTGCGCTAACCGCAGAGAGGAACACGGCCGAGCTACTAAACGGGGTCCGGCGCCGAGACAATTTTATTTCACTCCCCACACCTTAAGGCTCTGCCTCCCCACAGAGCTGGTAAGGAGAACGGAAAAAGGAAGCTCCCTGTGGACCCCTAGAAAGACAGCGTTTAGATAAAGCCATGGAGACCACGGCTAAGGAGGCCCGAGACCCCGGTGGAAGGACCTGGATGTGGGAGGATGGGTTATGGGACCTCACCGTGCATTGGTCAAATATAACAACGTTATTAAATGTTCTATATTAACATCAGCCAATCACAGGAGGGATCACGGTTTTCAGATTAAGACCGCGTCCAATAGAAAATGTGGTCTTTTCCACATGCCGACACGAAAAGGTCTCTGTCCGGACACAAACCTTGTCCTGTCAGCTCATGGCTTCCGGCTAACACAACGGCCAATGAAGCCATTTCATTAATGAGGCCGCTGAGTCATGGACTCGTTAAGGAGGTGATAATGTGGCAAGAGTTCATTAATCAGGCGCCAAATCCCTCAGCAAACATTTGCAGAACGAAGTAAGAGGGAAGTAAGTAAGAGGGAACGGACGCAGAGTCGCTGTGGCCTTCAAACCACTGGAGGAATTGGGTCTTCACCGGTGAGGAGGACACAACTCACGGTCACCAATGGGTTAGGGTCAACGAGTCTGGATGGACTCAGTTTTGGGGTCTGTGAAACCAGTGGAGAAGAGGTAGAGGTTTGATCCAATGAGGGAATCTGAACACGATCTGCCATCTTAGACAAGACTTTGCGGATCGCGACGAGCCTTTTTTCTGCCAGAGGCCCAGCATACAGGTATGAGGACGGTGCCTACAGGCTACCCCTCATAAACCTGGCAGCAGAAGAGCTTCACCAAAGTAGGCTGACCACCCAGCGGTGGCCGATGGAAGTAGGAGACAAACGTAGGAGAGACTGTAGAGTAAGGTAGTGTGGAGGTAGAGGGCAAAATGTCAGATGACACCGGTAACGGGGTGTAGACCTAGCGCCATCAGGAGGAACGGACAGGTAGTCCAAGCTGGTCTTCACTAGGATAGATGATGAAGAGTAAGTCTCGAGGAGGCCGAAGCAGAGTCTGATGGGCAACCAATTTTATCTACAGCTACCAAGGCGGCCAAGATGTTTAGAGCCTCGAGGCCGTAAAAGCTCTATACGAGGACTGACTGGAAGACCTCCAATACAAGGTTTAAATAAGAGGCGCCTGTATGAAGAGCTAAAGCCAGGTGGTGTTGCTCATTGAACGTGGAGACAGAGGTGTCGGAACTAGCGAGAAGGAACCAGCCGCGCTGCTGTCACATTCACTAGGGTCGAAGAGGGACATAATGAAGGCTTTCCCAGATGGAGACCTCAAAGACCACATGATTCAACAGTCTCTACGACCGAGAGGACGGCGGCTGATCCAGGTCACGGTACATAGCGGCCTATTTAATGTATACAGGCACAGCCTCCACCACCCGCTGATTAATGGAGACCCAGCCTCCCGGAGCACTCACAGAGATCCTTAACTACATTTATCTCTGGCTGGAAGTCGGCCACGGGCCAGAGACAGCTACAAAGCCACCCCGTCCCACGCAGCAGCACGCAGAGAGCTGATTAAAAGGCAATTATTCACTGGCGGGGAGGAAGAGCCATTCACGCTGCTGGGAGAAAGGTTCCCGGCCTCTGCTCCGGGGAGAGGACCTCTGCTTAATCAGATCTGTGAAAGTCCTGGTCTTCTTCCAGATACGAGGCACCGAGAACATCAGGTCCGAGAAAGAAGAATTAGACTCAGGAGCCATATGCCTCCTC
This sequence comes from Spea hammondii, assembly GCA_029215755.1. Taxonomy (NCBI): domain Eukaryota; kingdom Metazoa; phylum Chordata; class Amphibia; order Anura; family Pelobatidae; genus Spea; species Spea hammondii. The sequence goes on from JARDYJ010000006.1 coordinate 6,578,246, forward strand.
GTTCATTCACCGCATTAGCCTCTCTTGCTGGGAGGTGGTTCCACTTACCTACAACCCTCTTAGTATAGTCAAGTCACCTAGATTATGACTTCGTGCTCAAAGACGTCAATCCTTTGGAGCCATCAACCAGGATGGATGAGGCCCAGAAGACGACCTGCCCTTCACGCTCCGTTCTCACACGCAGCCATAATCCAGACCGTGAGTTTTAAGTCTAAAGAGACCTAACCCCTGTAACGAGTACATTACACTTTGTGACACTAATTGCTGCCGTTTCCTCAGCCTCCATGCGCAGCTGGGTTATTGCCGGAGAGCACGCGCCGGCCGGATATCTTGAATTATTCAATCACATCATGTGTCGGAGATATAAAACGTGCGGATACAGTGGACTCGGTCACCCTTAGGGGTAAAAAGGACAGGAATGCCCCTACAGCAGGGAGTTGGGGGGGGGGGGCTTGATAGTCTTTGGACCCCACAGGCTAGATGTAGGGTATGGAAGGTTCCTCAAGGAACTAGCGAGCCGAAGAATTAATCGTGTCGATGGACACCAAGCGTGCTCGGCTGAAACAGGCTCTGGCCCCTGGGCTCCTGCGCTACTCCTCACTTCGGACCCTATTATCTTTATTCACCGAGAGTATTGCCCGAGGATCCACTACATCTAAAGCTCCATATGGCACAAAGACTCCCCACTGCCCGGGGAGCCCGCGCCACGCAATACTACACGAGAAAACAGGGCAAAACGGAGCAGGTCAATGGATAAACGATTAAAAGAGGACTTCCGTCCGTCCGTCCGTCTGTCCATCCATCCGTCCTTTGGGGCGACTGGTAACCAGACGCGGTGATTGACTGGCGTGAGGAGGAGGAAGCGGGTGGAGGGTCTCGGCACAATGGGCCACATTAAAACAGCTCGGAAAGCGCATCTGTCGCTGGGATCACATTACGAGAGGCGACCGCGGAGCCTGAGAGGAGGGGGTAAGCCTTCTCCCCCTGCACGGGGGGGGGGGCTTGGCATTATGTCAGTGAGCGTTTAGCGGCGTGGGAAACAGGCGAGGAGGGGGAGCGAAGCCAGCCTCCAATTACACTCAATCATGTGTGTAAGAAACAGGCAGGTTTAACCAGACGTGTTGCCGGGATAATTACATGAACATTATCCTCTTCGCTCGTAACCCCTTCAGCACCAGACGCCGCCATGGACCTCTGATTGGAGGAGTCTGCCCGGCATGGTCCGGACCTGAAAGGGTGCGCCGAGACAAGACCCCAGACTTTTCGATACGCTCGCGGTGTCATTAATAGCGTGCGGGTTTTGGTTCCTTAGCAACGGATTGGCACCAAAATATTTTGGCCGTGTTTCAGGGATTTTATTCTTTCCCTCCCCTCTACTTCTCTCCCGTCTGTAAGATTTGTCAGGCAGGGGAAGGGCTCCAACGCCCCGCGCGGGCTCAGGCGTAAATCCTAAAACGCTTGGCATTTAAGGGGCTTCAAACAGTTACATCTACGGTAATTGCCCCATGGGAGGGCAAAAGAAATAGGGGGAGAAGGTGAGATGGCCGAAGGGGGCCAATGAATTAGTGTCTTCTGCCCTTTAGTAGAGGTGGACGGGGGAATCGGGTGATTCATTATGAAAATGGGGTCCTACCACCCAACATACTTAGCCTGGAAACGCCAGCTCCCACTTTCACGCCCCATAAAAACAGAAGAGACTCTAGAACGTTCTGGAAGCCGACGTCAGATATGGTGCAGAGGCAGGAGAGCGGCTTCAAGCCCCCTCTTCACCGGGACGTATCCTACACAGATGAAGAGTCAGCCTGCGGACCCCCCCTGAAGCTGGACAGATGTCGGTCTCCGGGGCCCTCGTTCAGATGGAGGATATGAACGCTCTCTCGGTAACCCCAAAGCCCGGCCCCGTTCCTGGAGATCGGACGTCTCCGCTCCCAAGAACATCTGGAGACCAAACTATGGAGTCTAGAGCGTGGACGGCGCTTCTCCACAGCCAGCTGACCGTCTCTCGGTATGCGAAGCCCATAAACGTGACAATTGGGTGTTCCGGCCAAATTCTTTACACCTCTGAATTATTTTTGCATTTGGACAGGCTGTGGTCTGGGTCCACGCGTGTCATTTCCATACCACAAAGACCAAAAACATTAAGCGATAGCAGGAGAGGGCCATGTCAACAGCAGACATTGGAGATGATAGAGCGCTCCCCACCCTCCACCACTTACCGCGATGTAATAGACTTTGGCTTTCTCCACCAGCTGCCAGTTCTCCTTCAGGTCCAGGTGTTTGGTTTTATCGTAGCAGTTGGCTGCCGCCAGATTCGCCACCAGAGACCTGGAAACAGACAGGGTATTGGTAAGCAGGGCCACCAGTAGAAATCCAGGGGACACCAGAAACCTACCCCCCCCCCCCCCAGCCCTGGGGAGCAGAGTCTCACCTGTTATCCCCGGTTATGCAGGCGGCGCATGTTCCCGTTGGCTGCTCGCTCTGCTCGTAGTAATGAGCGTCCACGCGCGCCTCCTCTGCCTTCTTCTTCAAGATCTCGCCAAACTTGTCTTTGCCGATGCAGCCGAAAAACGTGGCGACTTTGTGCGGCTTCTGGATCATCCACTGCGGAGAAGAGACGAGACGGGGGAAATCAGCCACGTCGGGGGCCATACGGGGCAAATTAGCAGCAAGACATTACCTCTGGACATTTTCTGACGGGGTGTAGAGAATTTAAACATGCACGGGACAAGAATGCAGCTCCTGAAACTAACCCGAGACCAAGGACTTAATTCCGGCCCGGTGGAGATTAGGTCTCCATTGCTCAGCATGACCCTTGGCCAACGTCTTCTAGCCGCCGTCGCTGATCGTGAAGCGACCCGAATGAGCCACAATCTGTCCCTATTGTGCGGATGACAGGTTTAACCTCAATGGGAGAGGATGGAGGGCAGAGGGGCCAGGGCCAACCCAAGGCCAACTCCGATCTGGAGGTGGACTCCAACTCTGGACCTCAAAATAACGGTCGCTCTCACCACGTGGGTCTGAGTATCTAACAGGAACGGATCGGGGTCCCTTAATTACCTCAGGACTTAACGGATTTCTACAGGGAGGTCGTCCACTGCCCTCAAATACATTTTATTACCCCAACTGCCCCTGTAACAGGAAAAGCCTAACCAACACTAGCCTCTAAAGCGAGGAGACTTTGTTTGGGGGGGGGGGGGCGATGAAAACCCGGCGGCCGCCTGCTAATGACACAATGGGGAAGGGGGGGAGAGCAGTTAAAAGCCGCTCTCTCTCTCTCTCTCATTACAGCCGGGGAGCTTTACCCGCTCCGTCTCCGGTGAGAATTAAAAGCTGCCCCGATTTGCCGGCGAGCTCCGGAGCGGGAGGGAGGCGCTAATTGTTTTCTCGGCAGGGTTCGAAGGCACGATAAAAATCTCGATTACTAATCAGTGTTATGTGTAAGGGCACGGCGGGGTCGCCGGCGCGGTTACTGCACAGCCATCGGGGGCCGACGTCCCACCCCATTACAGCCAATACGTTAATAGAGCGCCAGCAATAACATGAACCCTGTTCCCGAGAGCTTGCAATCTATTAGGACTGCTTCCAGCGGGTGGTCTCTGGGGTATACCCATTGGGGTTCCGCCCTTGGGACGTGGCATTTTCGGTGATTTTTGCAGCATTTGTCACTAACCAATCGGCAGTTTCCAAGGTAACCGGAACGTGCGCTTTGTGGAAGGTGGGCTGTGTGTGCCCCCCCACCCAGCGTCGTGAGTGCGGATTACGATTTTCTGTAATTAAGCGCCCGTCAGGGACCCCACGAGCAGCTGAGATTGCGAAATCTTTTAACCCTTTGGTAACCAGAGAACATGAATTCCGCGCCCCATAGATTCCATGGTGGTTTTTGCCCTAGTACCCAGCCCCCCGGGGCAATTATTCCTGCCCCGGCTACACCAAGCGGGGTTAAATAGTTAAAAGTGGATTATTTTCCTGGGAGATGTCGGGATCCCGCTAGGAGCGCTGTGTCTCAACCAACGACGGCAAAGTAAAGAGAAGTCTCGTCCGGCTGCGTGTAACGGCAAAGAATGGGCTGCCGCTGCCCTAAATGCCCCTCGTATGGGGCATCACTCCCTCGCGTGACTCTCGGCCGCCCCCCGTACTGTCGTTTGGAGGCTCTTGGTACCCCACTTTGCAGCGACACCTCTGAGTCCATCACTGAGAGACTTTATAGTGGATTCTGCCAATTCTGGCCCAAGAACGGGATTGATACAACCGCGCAGGACTCGAGGGCCACGCGTCAATCACCAACGCGTCCTTTCTATACTACAAAAAAAACTAATAAAATCGCCCTTCCGAGAAAGAGAGCGAGCGAAAGAGCAAGAGAGAAAGAGCCAGAGAAAGAAAGCGAGTGAATGAAAAAGCGAGTGAACGAGCAAGAAAGTGAGTGAGCAAGCAAGAGAACGCTGTGTTCTACTTAGCGCGGCTCCCCATCTGCTGAAGATAATTAGACGATTATGTCAGGCGGTGCCGCGGCTTTTGTGTCGGGGAGAAGGGGGAGAGGAGGAGGCTCGTTCCACCGGCACAGATGTCTTAATAACCCAGGCAGGAGGGGGGTAATCGGGACATGATCCAGTCTAATGCCCTGAGAGTCCCGCTGCACACCTTCCCCGATCCAGGACCCCCTAACCACGCTGCAGGTCTGGTGAACGACGAGAGCGCCGCGGGTTCTAACGGGTCCGCCCACCGCCCGGATATGACCCGGTATGCGGCAGCTGAGGTGTAGCCCCCTCGCCGGTGAGCCCCCCGGACAATAAGCGGCAGAAGCGTTCCCATGAAGCAGACACTAGCGCTTTCTGCACACAGGGGGGCCCGCAGCCGGCCACCGATTGGCTGAAGTACCGGGATGTAATAGTAGAGGGGCGCACGCGCGTGGGAACTCTCACGCTGACTCTGTACCGCCTGTCTAAAGACACGTTGCTCACCCCGGGGCAGCCGCCTGCAGCTTGGATCCACCTCCCCGGGTTAGATGGGCTAAGAATTGTTACACGGCGCTGCGGTATAGGCCGGCGCTATATCCATGACTAATAACGGGGGCTTCGGAGTATCTGCGCCGTATCAGGGTAGCGGGGGTGGGGCCCTGGATTTATTAATGGGAAAGAAGGGGCTCAGGTTTGGGGGTCCTGTGGGTCCACTGTGGCCCTTGGGCACCGATCACCCCTTTATAACCCCCTCCCCCCATTGTGGCATGTGCCGGGAGGGGGACAGCGATGGCCCCCCCCTGCCAGGACTAAACTCGCACTTTCCCAGAGACCTCGGACTGGCGGCGCCCCCCGGGTAAGAGACGCTTTCTAGGAGAGCTGGCGCGTGAGCGATGAAAGGGCCCAAGAAAGAGACCCCCGAATTCCTGCCGGGACAGATGTGAACGAAACGCATCGGAATTCCAGGTGTCAGCCGCCAACGCAGTGATTTACGAAGCGAGGATGCTGGCACCGCGCCGCATGGAGGGGGCCCCGACTCTTAACCCAGGCCCCGAACACAGCCCACGGAGCGCCCTAGAACCAACACAGCAGCTGCCACGGCGACCCCCCCCCTTTAACGAGCCGTCAATCCACGCGGCACCTCATGAAATCCCAAGCCGGCTAGAATTTGCTTTTTTTTTTTTATGCGTTTTGCTGAAAAATCAGCATTTAATGTTATTTATGGCAGCGGAATCATCTCAGTTGGCTAATAATCCCTCCAGGTTCCGGCCTCCATTGCATCGCGCGGCGCATTTGCGCTGAGAAGGGCGAAACGTTGCCAAGAAGAAAGCCGCCGGATTAACCCTTTCAGCCAATCCGGGGCAAGCAAAAAATAAAAATAAAAAAATAATATTATAACAAAATAAGAAAAAAATAAAATAAAAAATAATAATAACCGTGGCGTGGGGGAGGGGAGAGAACTGTGAAACCGACCTGGGCCACTTTGACGGAGTTTTGCGTGGATCCGCCGGCATGATAATCCACCTTGAACTTTTTCACAAGCTCCTCGAATCTGCAACGAAAAAAAAAATATATAAAAAATACAAAAAATTCCCCAAAAGTTAGTAGGAAGGGAGTTTCAGAGCCAGGAATCGGAGGGGGAAGGGTGAGCAGGATGCGCATGGCGCTCGTTAGCCGCTTTACAAGGTGTGAGCTGAGAAAATGCAACGCCGCTGCTACACAAAGGGGGTCCTCCAGGCGCGGGGGGCTCGGGGGGCCGTAAGACCCGGGAAACTCCGACTACACGTGGCTGCCTTATTACCTCCGCTACTCCGGGGGGGCTAGACTGTTCTCCAACCCCCCGGCACAGCACGCAAGCGGTTAACACACACCTCCATTCACAGGCGCAAATTTTTATTTTTGTATTTAATTATTTTAAATATTTAATTAATTTATAATAAATAATTTTAAAAACATGCATTTTAGGAAACTTCCATAAAATATGTGAAAAAAATAAGCGATTAAAAAAATAAAATGTTTTTTTTTTTTGGGTGCACATCCGGCTGGCGTGGTGCAAACCCCCCCCCCCCGGCATATATATCACGGGTTAGCGCCGGACATGACATACGTTATAATTCGATATGGGGGGGGGGCATGCTGTTATTTCCATGGCAACACCGCCTCCGGCATGTTCTTGTAAAAAATAATTTAAAAAAAGTGTGCCCGCATGTGCTTCGCGGGGAGAACAAACCGATCCGGGGCCACGCAAACACCTGGCTCCTTTAAATGCCCCACGAGAGGGGGAGGTGGGACCCTAATATATATATATATATAAATAATAATAATAAAAAAAATACATGACATTTTTTTAATAGAAACTAAGATTTGTCCCAAAAAATGTTAAGGGGCGGAAAAAATAAATCCCTTTAAATGTCAGATTGATGGAAGCCAAACGTCGCCCCCCCCACACACACGTTTGTACTTAAAGCTATTGAAACAATATGGCCAGAGGGGGAGGAAAAAGGCATTCTGGGCTGGTTTGGAACAGACGGTATGGGGGGATTAATCGGGGGTAACAGCGGGATGGGGGGGTTTGTACAGCGCTGCAGAGCACGATGGCGCTATATAAACAGACACATCCCTTTTTTACTTCCCCTCGGGCAGCTACGGGTACCCAGAGGGGTCTGACGGTTGGGGCAAATAAGAGCCTCTATTAATACCCCCCCTGCCCCTTTAATTTGCCCCATGGGGCAACACACAAGGTGGCCAGAGGGGGGGGGGGGGCGATCGCGCTGGACAGAGAGCTCGTGGAAAATTAACAGGTGCTCTTTGGTGGCATATGCAAGAAGGGGAGGGGCTTAATGGCAGCTCCACCCAGTCCCCTTTCGTTAACACCCCCAGTAGGGTCTTCATTACACTTAAAGTTGTTGAATGTATGGGTCAAAGTGCCCTGGGGCGGGGTAGCTCTCAATAGAGTTTACTAAGAGGGTGGTGGATAAGTGGAACAGCCTCGCAGCAAAAGCAGTAGATATTAACACAGCGAGGGAATGCATGGGGTGGGCTCCTGAATGTAGGAGGGACGGTAACGAAAGGGTTAAAGTGACTGCCGTTGCCCCCTTCTAGCTTCCGTGGCTTGAAACAAAAGGAGCGTCAGCTGCTGGGCCAGACACGGCAGATAGGCAGGTGCATCTTTCTTTTGGGGGGGCTGCTGGCAGATGCCAATAATTTATCCCCCCCCACCAAGGAATGCAGTCCCTTTATTGCCTCTCTAAGCCACATCCGGGCCCTTCCACCCCCCCAGTGCAGGAAGGGGGGCCCTGGACGAGCATGTGGGGGTGTTGGGCTAATGAGGAGCAGGACTGAAAAAAGGGCCGTCTGGATCCGCCGCTCTTACATATGTGACATGTATGACTTCCTAAATATGATCGGGGGAGGGGAACCATCCTACCTGAATCTACGCCGAGGCCAACTATGGTTTGATTAGGCAGACTAGAAGGGCCAGATGGGGGCCAACCTGCTGCCCCCGTTGGGCAAGAGGCTGAACTGCCCCCAAAGCCCTCGGTGCTCCCCGCCATCTTTCCTGCGGCTGCTCCTACAGGGCGATTTGCTTCTGCAGGTAGGTCAAAGGGTTAACTTTCAGCTGCCCCTGGGAGCTGCTCGTGGCCCCTGTGAGGGAAGCCCCCCCAGACCCCCTGCCACATATTCCAGACGAACAACGGCCGGGAGCGACACGGGCGCCACCTAGTGGCAGAGCCCGGGACTGGTGGGCCTTTAACCCTTCAGGTGCCAAGGCCAATTGTGTACACATTAACCCTTCCCGGACACCTGGTGTAGGGCGATGGAACACACGAGAAGGGGGTAACATGCCGCGCGCACGCTGAACGCTCTCGGCAACCCTGCTATACGTGCTACAACTCCCACCGCCCATCAGGATTCTGGCTGAGCATGATGGGAGCTGTGACCCAAAACAAAAACCTCACCAAGCCCATTTCTTTACCTAAACAACATAAATATATTTATTGGAGCGTGGGGGGGGGGCACCTGCGATGTCACAGACCCCGGTGCCTACATGCTACCTGCCGATCTTGCGTTAACATTTTGCGTGACATCTCTGGTTACCATGGTAACAAGCAGCCCTATTGGCCATCTATATATTCCAATAAGCGGTTAAGCGATTGTTAGCTGATAAGGATAATATTGTGTGGAAGCGGGCATTGCTAGGCCCCCCGGGGGTTCCAGGTACGGCGGTATGCGTGCTGGGGCCCCCAGGGTGGGGTTCCAGGCATTGCTAGGGGCCCCAGGTGTTCCAGGTACAGTGGTCTGCATGCCGGGGCCCCCAGCGCCACCTGGTGGACACGCAGCATCAGCACGCCTCCAGGTACGGCCTGCCTGTCTCCGTGGTGAAGGAGTGGAGGCGTGATGTACCGCGCGCCCGCGCATGTCTCACACGTGTCTGCGCTGGCACGCTTTGCCTATTACTGGTTAACCCCTTGGTGACCAAGAGCAGCACCAATAACCCGCATCCCCTGTCCTGCTGCCCAAAGCCTTCCCGGAAACAACCCTTTCATTGCTGGAAACCCTTGTCATGCGACCCCCAAAAAAGCAGGCGCTGGGGCAGTTGCCATAGAAACCGATCAAGTTTCCGGGTTGTTTCATCCGATTTACAACGGGCGCGTCGCCTGTCAGATTTGAGATCCCCCCTCTGTACGGGAAGGAAGTCTCGCAGTAACCAGCTGTCTAAAATACACAGATTAGACAGACACCTCTCCTCGACCGGCCCGAACCCATCCGAGAGACGGGAAAAACCAACAGCGGCCTGCCGAGACCTCCCCCGAGGGGCGTTCAGATCCAAAACAAACATCTCGGGAGCCACAAAGTACTGGGCGGGCCTAACTGAAACCACAGCGGTCTCTATTCGGAAAAGAAATGCCAAAAAATACAAATACAACATTTGTAGAAAAAAAGATAAATATTTACGAAAAAAACTCTTTTCTTGTGACTTTACCGGACGTCTATAATGAATATGATATGTATACGACGAACATAAGCTTCCCGGGGCGGTCTCGGCGAGCGTCGTCTCTGCGCGTTAATCACAACTGACCTTTACGTTGATGCAATTTGCTTCGCTCTAATCCGATTGGACGGCTTCGACTGCCGGGAGAGCCCGATGAACGCTGCCGGCTGTAAACGGAGACCGACGGGCGGCCACGGGGGGGACGAGAGAGCGGAGACCGCTACCCGGTGACCACAGAGAGAGGACAAGAGCGCGGAGACCGACCGGTGGTCACAGAGAGGACAAGAGAGCAGAGACTGCTACCCGGTGACCACATTGAGAGGACAAGAGCGCCGAGACTGCTACCCGGTGACCACAGAGAGAGGACAAGAGAGCGGAGACTGCTACCCGGTGACCACAGAGAGAGGACAAGAGAGCGGAGACTCTACCCGGTGACCACAGAGAGGACAAGAGAGCGGAGACTCTACCCGGTGACCACAGAGAGGACAAGAGAGCGGAGACTCTACCCGGTGACCACAGAGAGGACAAGAGAGCGGAGACTCTACCCGGTGACCACAGAGAGGACAAGAGAGCGGAGACTCTACCCGGTGACCACAGAGAGAGGACAAGAGAGCGGAGACTCTACCCGGTGACCACAGAGAGGACAAGAGAGCGGAGACCGACCGGTGACCACAGAGAGAGGACAAGAGAGCGGAGACTCTACCCGGTGACCACAGAGAGGACAAGAGAGCGGAGACTCTACCCGGTGACCACAGAGAGAGGACAAGAGAGCGGAGACTCTACCCGGTGACCACAGAGAGGACAAGAGAGCGGAGACTCTACCCGGTGACCACAGAGAGGACAAGAGAGCGGAGACTCTACCCGGTGACCACAGAGAGGACAAGAGAGCGGAGACTCTACCCGGTGACCACAGAGAGGACAAGAGAGCGGAGACTCTACCCGGTGACCACAGAGAGGACAAGAGAGCGGAGACCGACCGGTGGTCACAGAGAGGACAAGAGAGCAGAGACTGAGGTTGTTGGCTATGGTGACCACTAACAACCTTTCCAAACCACGAAGAGCAGATCCTCTCTATGGTGGAGGACCGGCCATCCGCGTTCCCCGGCTGTGAGCAGACCGGTTAAGGGAAATTCCGGGGGGGGGGGGCGCAGGGTGAAGGAGACATCCAGATGCCCACCGCTGCCACCCATACCGAGGAGCCCAAAGGAACTCTTCAGCATGGAGATGCCCCATCAGTCTGACCCCGTCCAGAACCACAGCACGAGGGACACAACCACCCCGGGCGTCCGCTTCGGCCCTCGTGGGACTTGTCAGGGAGGCGCGAGCGAGCAAGGAGGTGCTTATTTCAGCACGCAGAGCTTGGAAGAGCATTAACTCCTCAATCTCAACGCCAGGTTGGGGATTCTAAGTAAATTTAGGAGCGGCAGCCCCCAGGGGCCCCTCCCGCCTGCGACGCGCCCCTCGCTTCTTTTTCCGTAGAGCTCAGCGGCCGCTGCGGGTGGAAAATTTCAACTTACAGCTCTTTGTGCTTGTCCTCTGCCAGGATCTGGTCGTTCGTCTTCAAGCCGTACCTGCGGAGGAGAAAAAGAGAGCGTTACTACCGTTACCGTGTTCACTTTGGGACAGAGCTTACGGAAAGGGTGGTAGGTAAGTGGAACAGCCTCCCCGCAGAAGTGGTAGAGGGTATTAAACATTGGATAGACATACGGCTCCTGAATCTAAGACGAGACCAACGACTGATTAAGGGTTGAGTCTTTACAGCAGGAGAAACGGGCGACCAGGCGGGGGCCGGATGGGGCCGATACTTGAGATCTCGGCTAATCTTCAGCTAACTCTCTGATGGATTAAGAAGATTTGCGGAGGGAAGTCAAGGCAGTAATCGGTTTAACCGATTAGATCAGATGAAAGGCCCGCCGACACTTGTTTGTTTTATTCAGTTTTAAGTTAATATATTTTTAGAAATATTTTGCCATTTCCTTTTTTTCACCCCAGCTGTAGTTTTTGCCCCATAATGTAATATTTTCAGGCATCTGGGCCAGGCCCCCCTCCGCGCCATCGCTCGCCACGTACTTATCCAGGAAGTCCTTGTCCACCACGGCGCAGATGTCCAGGAGCGGGTTCCCCATCCCGAAGAGGGTGTTCTCGCTGCAAGAGAGAGAGAGAAAAAAACACAAAGCGTCAGACGGGGGCTGCTCTCGCGGTCTCGGCTGCCGGGCAACCGGATGCGGTTTCTTCACCCCAGTTGTAGTTTTTGCCCCATAATATAATGTTTTCAGGCAGCTGCATATCAGCCATTTGTTATCCGACCCCCGATCTACTAGATCACACACCCTGCGGAAAACAATAGAATGGCTCGGTCTTAATCACCAACAAGACTCTCTGACTAACGAAAGTCTATGGAGGAACGGACTTCATTAGCATCGCCATAAAGTATCAGCTCAGTGTGGTGTTTGAGCCGGGAAAGTCACCCAAAATATCACATGACGGACAGCGACGGCGGCTCCCGGTCTGCAGATAAAGGGAGTTTATTGAAACAAAATGAGGTAAAATCAGGTTTACTACTAGTATAAATATAATAAATATTACTACTACTATAATAAATATATTACCACTATTATAATTATAATAAATATTACTACTACTATAATAAATATATTACCACTATTATAATTATAATAAATATTACTACTACTACTAGTATAAATATAATTACTACCACGACTACTAGTATAAATATATTACTACTATTATAATAAATATTACTTCTATTATAATAATCAAATATTACTACTATAATAATCATTATTACTACTATTTTAATAAATATTACTACTATTATAAAAAATATAATTACTACCACGACTACTAGTATAAATACAATATTACCATTTTAAATTATAATAAATATTACCACTATTATAATTATATTACTACTACTACTACTACTATATTAAATATTACTACTACTACTACTATAAATATTACTATTATCACTATTATAATTACATTACTACTACTACTATAAATAATACTACTACTATTATCACTATTATAATTATATTACTACTACTACTACTATATTAAATATTACTACTACTACTACTATAAATATTACTATTATCACTATTATAATTACATTACTACTACTACTACTATAAATAATACTACTACTATTATCACTATTATAATTATATTACTACTACTACTACTATATTAAATATTACTACTACTACTACTATAAATATTACTATTATCACTATTATAATTACATTACTACTACTACTACTACTATAAATAATACTACTACTATTATCACTATTATAATTATATTACTACTACTACTATAATATTAAATATTACTACTACTACTACTATAAATATTACTACTACTACTATAAATATTACTACTACTATTATAATTATATTACTACTACTACTACTACTATAAATAATACTACTACTATTATCACTATTATAATTACATTACTACTACTACTACTACTATAAATAATACTACTACTATTATCACTATTATAATTATATTACTACTACTACTATAATATTAAATATTACTACTACTACTACTACTATAAATATTACTACTACTATTATAATTATATTACTACTACTACTATAATATTAAATATTACTACTACTACTATAAATATTACTACTATTATAATATTACCATTATTATAATTATATTACTACTACTGCTATAATAATTACTATTATAATATTACTACTTCTACTATTATAAAATTACTACTATTATATTACTACTACTAATATTATAATAAATATTACCACTATTATAATTATATTACTACTACTACTACTACTATAAATATTACTACTACTATTATAATAAATATTACCACTACTATAAATTATATTACCATTATTATAATTATATTACTACTACTATTATAATTTAATATTACTATTATAAATATTCTATTAAATAAAAGACTAATATTGGCACTATCAGTAATAAGACCCCATGTGGCTCCACTTCTCTTTGAATATTTGTTACCCCCGCACGCTCTGTATGACGACGTGCGTGGCAGAACACGAGCTGAAGTGCCGTTTGGCCCCGAGGCGTGTTCCTTGGCCCCAGATCCTGCCAATTAAAATCTAAAACGGGTTCAAGGAGAGAGCCCACGAAACCACGGAGCGGAGGCGCACGCCGGCGCCCACGGAAACCACGGAGCGGAGGTGATGGAGGACAGGGTTTTGGGATCATCGCCTTCCCTCCGTAAACAAGACGTCAGCCTTAAAAGCCGTCTGTCTGGATAAACCGGAAACACGCGAAGCGGCCCAAAATATTTACAGGTTTATGCCACGTCTGCAGGACCGGCGTCACGGGGCTTCCGAGGGGGGGGGAGACCCCCAGCCCGGGAACACCAGATCATTACGGGGGCTACATATAGGAAACGCGCGCCGATCTAGCAGGAAAACAGGAGAAATTCCCCCAAACTCCTCCACGCAGCCTGGATAGAGCGTCAGCTCCCAAGCTCAGGGCCTGGAAGCGACGCCATGTAGACGGACGGAGCGGCTCTCCGCGAGGAATTAACCCCGAATAACCCGAGCAGGGGCGGGTGCTCATGGGAAGCGGCCCATCTTGCGTTGAGGGAACGAGGGGCGGAGGCGCGCAGAGCGTTATCTGGCCACGTGCGCTCGCCGCTCAGGGTTCCCACCACGTGAAGCCGACGGGCCGGCAGCGAGATAAGCAGCTGCCGCCAGAGAGTTATCGGCGCCTCCCAGCTCCACCAGCGACCGTACCCCGCCACGCCGGCGATAACCCAACGAGGCACAAATACTCCCGGAACGAGAACGCCGGCATATAGCGCCACTGTACGCCACAGCACTGTACAAACCATCCGGCCCCCGTCCGCAACGACTCAAATCAGTCCCGTCTTACATTCAGGAGCTGTATGTCCATCCCATGCATGTTTAAATACCCTCGCTGCATTACCCTCTACCGCTTCTGCTGGGAGACTGTTCCGCTGATCCACCACCCCGCAGAAGGATGAACTCCAAAGGCTGGAAGGCTCTGTAAATAGAGTCTAAGCTCTCGTCCTCTTCCGCATACCTTTCATACCGAGCGAGAGGCCGCGAGGCTCCGAGTGACAGATCGCCGGCACGCCGAAAAATGAAACGTTACGAAAATTAAGATAATTTTAAAAAAAAAATTGTAAAAAAAAAAATAAAAAAAAAAAAAGCTTAAACCGTGACATTATTTCTGGTCGCCGTGTGCCCCGGCCGCAGTCTCCGGGGTATTTGCCCCGGCCGCAGTCTCCGGGGTATTTGCCCCGGCCGCAGTCTCCGGGGTATTTGCCCCGGCCGCAGTCTCCGGGGTATTTGCCCCGGCCGCAGTCTCCGGGGTATTTGCCCCGGCCGCAGTCTCCGGCCGGGTGGGGTGATGAATAAGTCATGGCGTGAAGAATATAAACGATAGCCTCCGGCCAAGCGCTGGCCGCCCCGCAAAGGGTTAAGGAGGCCATTAAAATACGGCACACAAACAAACAGAGGCTCGGTGCCAGGGGTCAACCGGGGCCATCCTCTCGGGCAATGACAGCTAATGTCCCCCCCCTACTGCATCGAGACCCCCCCACCGCAAACACAACAGGTGCCCACCAGGACAGGACACTATTAACCCTTAGTGAACAAGGGCCATGTGGGGGGCTGACCACTGCCCAATGACACTGCGATTCGATGACATGACAGGGCAGATGGTGCAGGGCAGGCCGGGGCAACTACAACTGCCCCCCCCCCCCAACGTCCCAGCAGCTTCTATAACCCGTGCGTTTAAACCGAGGAGCAGGGGCGGGGGTAGGGGGGCAAATGACAGCGGGCTGCCGGGGCAGCAGAGCCCGAGCCGTACCCGGGCGGGAGGCAGGCAGGTTCGGCGGGGTTACCTGAGGGCTGGCATGGCGGCTGGCAGGGTGCTGTAGCGCTGACAGTGGCCGGAGCGCAGTAGCAGCAGAAGACAGCGTGCTCCCGAGGATGACTAGCCAGCAGGAAGCGGAAGCCCCGCCCCGTCGCCTGTGATTGGCTGCGGCGCGCAGGGTGCTCGGGGGGAACACGTGGGCCCATGCCAGTACCAGCCCCGGCAGCAGGCAGACACACGCAACGCTGGGGGCAGATCCGGGGACAGAGGGGCAGATCCGGGGACAGCAAAGGCTGGGGCAGAAGCGCACAGCCAACCGGACTGCGACTAGCACATCAGGCAATGCTCTGTGCTACCATGCTGCACCCAGAAATGCCCCAACAGCTGGCACCAAATACCCCTGGGGGGGAGCCACATGCCCTAGATGCGTGGCCCCAGCCCCTTCACACGGTTTAATACCCCATTACCCCAGGCGCTGGCACCGCAAGCGTGTCCAGTAACGCCCCTCTCTCCCCGCAGACTGCCGTGCATTAAAGCCCGCGCAGCCCAATACCTGTATAGAAAGTAACCCTGTAACTGCCCCAACAACTGCCCCTCACACCCCCTACCTGCTGGGGGGCATCTGGGGAAATAGCCTGGCAGCCATCATGTCCCCAGCGTACCTTCTAAACCCCCCCTGCTATTAAAGGGGCACTGCAGCCATCATATAGCACGCCGGCCCTTTAAATGTTTGCCATGCACGCCGTAGTATCACCAGACGCATTTGCCCCTTCTGCCCCCCCCCCCACACATCAAATGCCCTGCCTCCCCCCCTCGGATATACCCCTCTCCCTGGGGCTGCGCGGAACGCACTCCCACCGATTCTTAACGGTTCTTCTCTGCCGTTGATTGGCTGCTTCCAACTGTCGGGGGCATTAAACTGCCCCTTTAATTACCCCAGAACCCCTAAAACGGCAAAGCTGCCCACGCAAGGTGTAACACTTTCTATATCGGTTTTAAGTAACTCGTCAGTACCCCCACCCCGGGCCCGGCATATAGCCCCGCTGGGGCAATTTCTGCTACGGCTGCCCGCGTTCACACGACGCACCTGGGCACCTAGAGGCTGTTGCCATAGCAACTACTAACGCTTCTTTCAAACCTGGGGCTTATGAGGTGAAACCTTCTGCAGGCCGGCTGAGGGTCATTTCCTCAGAGGGGCAGTTTACCCCCCCAGGGGCATTTTCAAGGGGGGGGGGCTCCATGAAGATTTAAAGGGCCTGCGCATGTTCAGACATTCACCTTTGCTTTACTTTAGGCACACACCGGGGTGGGGGCGTCTCCAGCTTCAGCCAATCAGCAGCCAGAGGCCGTGCCGTGTGACCCCGAGGACCCGGCCGCGCACCGGGCGACCCTGAACCCCCTCCTCCTGGGCACGGAGCCAAGGAGTCAAAGTTCCCTGGAAGGCTGCGCATGCACCTGGTGCAAACCCTTAAACCCCCTCCCGGGGGCATCTCATAGCCCCCCCGGGACAGGCGGTTATACCCCGGAGGCCCACGCTATGGACAAGGAACAGCCTGGGGAGCAGACACACCTGCCAAGTGTCTCTGATCAGTTTGGCCAGTCCCTCTCCAAAACCCCTCGTGCCACTCTATCAGTCCCAGATGTCACTTTTTTCCTCCCCAGATGCCCCCTCTTTTCTAGGAGGTCAGAATGTTTGCTGGGTATGAGGGGATCGCAGGGTTCTACAGCCCTAAAAGCCCCGATAATGTGTAAAGAAACAGCAAGAAACGGCTTTATCAACTAAACGGTGTAAATTAACCCCATTATTCTTCTAAATGCCCCCCTGAGTTCCACAAATACCCGGCGACAGGAGACAAAGTCACAGAGAGTCTGCAGAAAGCCCTGTTGGCCCTTACGGACAGCGGCCAGCATCAGGGGCCGCACTCTATTCCTCTAATGATATCTCCTGTTATACGTTGGTAAGGAGTGCCCTGCACTGGCCCGTATCCTCGCTGTCATTCCCCATCGCTGCCACTAGAGGGCGATAGAGCCTTTCACTGCCGACAATAACTCGGCGTCGCACTCTGCACCAGGGCTGCCCCCATGGGCCGGGTATCTGCCCCACGGGCCGGTGACTGACGGGATCGGGAGCTCTGCAGAGCCTTTCGCACACATTGTGCTCCCATCAGACTATCACAGATCCCTCTGACACAGAGAGCTCCCCCCTGGGGGGCAATTAAACTGTAAAGGCGCTCCCAGCCTTATGGCCATTAACCATTTCATCGCCTCAAACAGTCATCAGTCTCGCCTTAGATTCAGGAGCCACGCGTCTGTATCACCCTCTACCACTTCCGCTGGGAGGCTGTTCCATTTTTATGTTCCACTCTCTCAGTAAAGTAACATCTCCGACCCCTAGTGTTAGATTCTGGTCATAGCTCTAACTTTTATCCTCCCCCTAACTATTTAAATGTCTCTCCCATATCCCCATCCCACATCCCCTCTCTCCTCTCCCCATCCCACATCCCCTCTCTCCTATCCCCATCCCACATCCCCTCTCTCCTGTCCCCATCCCCTCTCTCCTGTCCCCATCCCCTCTCTCCTCTCCCCATCCCCTCTCTCCTCTCCCCATCCCACATCCCCTCTCTCCTCTCCCCATCCCACATCCCCTCTCTCCTCTCCCCATCCCCTCTCCCCATCCCCTCTCTCCTCTCCCCATCCCACATCCCCTCTCTCCTCTCCCCATCCCACATCCCCTCTCTCCATCCCACATCCCCTCTCTCCTCTCCCCATCCCACATCCCCTCTCTCCATCCCACATCCCCTCTCTCCATCCCACATCCCCTCTCTCCTCTCCCCATCCCCTCTCTCCTCTCCCCATCCCCTCTCTCCTCTCCCCATCCCCTCTCTCCTCTCCCCATCCCCTCTCTCCTCTCCCCATCCCCTCTCTCCTCTCCCCATCCCACATCCCCTCTCTCCTCTCCCCATCCCACATCCCCTCTCTCCTCTCCCCATCCCACATCCCCTCTCTCCTCTCCCCATCCCACATCCCCTCTCTCCTCTCCCCATCCCCTCTCTCCTCTCCCCATCCCCTCTCTCCTCTCCCCATCCCACATCCCCTTTCTCTCACCCACTCCCTGCCCTCTCCCTTTTCTCCCTCATCCCCCCTCTTCCCCTCCGCATTCTCCTAACATTAAACTGCAGCCGCCGCGTTCTCCCCCATTCTCCTAACATTAAACTGCAGCCGCCGCGCTCTCCCCCATTCTCCTAACATTAAACTGCAGCCGCCGCGCTCTCCCCCATTCTTCTAACATTAAACTGCAGCCGCCGCGCTCTCCCCCATTCTACTAACATTAAACTGCAGATGCCGCTCTCCCCCATTCTCCTAACATTAAACTGCAGCCGCCGCGCTCTCTCCCATTCTACTAACATTAAACTGCAGCCGCCGCGCTCTCCCCCATTCTTCTAACATTAAACTGCAGCCGCCACGTTCTCCCCCATTCTCCTAACATTAAACTGCAGATGCCGCTCTCCCCCATTCTCCTAACATTAAACTGCAGCCGCCGCGCTCTCCCCCATTCTCCTAACATTAAACTGCAGCCGCCACGTTCTCCCCCATTCTCCTAACATTAAACTGCAGCCGCCGCGCTCCCCCCCATTCTTCTAACATTAAACTGCAGCCGCCGCGCTCCCCCCCCATTCTTCTAACATTAAACTGCAGCCGCCGCGTTCTCCCCCATTCTACTAACATTAAACTGCAGCCGCCGCGTTCTCCCCCATTCTCCTAACATTAAACTGAACCTGCCGGGCTCTCCCCAATTCCTCTAACATTAAACTGCAGCCGCCGCGTTCTCCCCCATTCTCCTAACATCAAACTGCAGCCGCCGCGCTCTCCCCCATTCCTCTAACATTAAACTGCAGCCGCCGCACTCTCCCCCATTCCTCTAACATTAAACTGCAGCCGCCGCACTCTCCCCCATTCTTCTAACATTAAACTGCAGCCGCCGCGCTCTCCCCCATTCTCCTAACATTAAACTGCAGCCGCCACGTTCTCCCCTATTCTCCTAACATTAAACTGCAGCCGCCGCGCTCTCCCCCATTCTACTAACATTAAACTGCAGCCGCCGCGCTCTCCCCCATTCTCCTAACATTAAACTGAACCTGCCGGGCTCTCCCCCATTCCTCTAACATTAAACTGCAGCCGCCGCGCTCCCCCCCATTCTTCTAACATTAAACTGCAGCCGCCGCGCTCTCCCCCATTCTTCTAACATTAAACTGCAGCCGCCGCGCTCTCCCCCATAAAGGAACAGGGAAGGGGTTAAGGTGCGTTGGCTGCGCCTTACGATACCACGCCGCGTGTTCATCTCCGCGCTCACGTGTTCTTCTCACACGCCTGACTCTAAAATAAAGCGCGGCGTCCGAAGGATGATAACCTTCACCGCAGAGGACTGCCAACAGCCCCGACTCCAGGGACACGGCCTTCAAGGAGTCGATTGGAGGGTTTATTTTAAGAAGGAATAAAAAAAAAAAAAAAAGATGCATCGGCTCGTTACTTAGGAAAAAGGCTATTATTAGACTGTATCTGCCGGATGACTGGCCCTCGGCGGCCCATTTGCATGTAATGACTCGGACCTTAATCAGCCGTTGGACTCGTCTTAGATTCAGGAGTCGTATGTCTATCCCATGCATGTTTAATCCCCTCACTGTATCGCCCTCTACCACCTCTACGGGGAGGCTGCTCCACTCATCTACTACCCTCTCAGTAATGTAAAACTTCCATATTAATTGGCCTACGAAGACTGCTTCGGATGCGACGGTCGTACCTATCAGAGAGACAGCCGCTCTGAGGACAGTGAGATGGCTGCAGGGAGAGAGACGGGCCCTCCACGGGGTCACCGCTTCCTGAATCACGTAGAGACCGGATAACAGCCGGACAGGAAGTGATCAGCCGGACAGGAAGTGATCAGCCGGACAGGAAGTGATCAGCCACATCCCGACATATAACACCGGCACAGACCCGGGACACCGGAGAGTACACGAGTTACCCCAGCACCAGTAACAAGAGTAATACCCCCGGGGCAATTATTACAAGCAACGGCATAATACAAAGAGCTGCTTGCCCACCTGTCCTGTCCTTAGCCCCCGCTGCTTGCCAATGCCCCCACCCCATCCTTAGCATTTCTTGCTTGCCCAATACCACTGTCCTCAGCCTCCGCTGCTTGCCCCCCTGCACTGTCCTCAGCCTCCACTGCTTGCCCCCCGCCACTGTCCTCAGCCTCCGCTGTTTGCCCCCCGCCACTGTCCTCAGCCTCCGCTGCTTGCCCCCCCGCCACTGTCCTCAGCCTCCGCTGCTTGCCCCCCCGCCACTGTCCTCAGCCTCCGCTGCTTGCCCCCCCGCCACTGTCCTCATCCGCCGCTGCTTGCCCCCCCGCCACTGTCCTCAGCCTCCGCTGCTTGCCCCCCCACCACTGTCCTCAGCCTCCGCTGCTTGCCCCCCTGCACTGTCCTCAGCCTCCGCTGCTTGCCCCCCCTGCACTGTCCTCAGCCTCCGCTGCTTGCCCCCCTGCACTGTCCTCAGCCTCCGCTGCTTGCCCCCCTGCACTGTCCTCAGCCTCCGCTGCTTGCCCCCCTGCACTGTCCTCAGCCTCCACTGCTTGCCCCCCTGCACTGTCCTCAGCCACCGCTGCTTGCCCCACTGCACTGTCCTCAGCCTTAAATGCTTACCCTATGCCCCCTGTGCTGTCCTCAGCGTGCCCCCTGCCCGGGCTGTACCCTCTGGTGCTTGCCTTTTCTGTCCATACATTCCACTGCATGCCGCCTGCCCTGTGGTTGCCCTCTGCCCCACGGGTACGTAAACCCAGGAAGACCCCCTCTGGATGCCTGTAATGCCCCCTTCTATACCCCAGATTGACCCCTGGCAACCAGTAATACCCCCCTCCATCAGCCAGTGGCGCGGTTACCTGGGCCCAGGCTCCTCCAGCTTCTGCTTCTTGGGCTGGGGCTCCTCTGCTGCTGCCACCTTCATGCTTCACGGCTGTGGGGGGTCTCTGCCGGGCGGCTACACCTCGCTACCTTACACACGCTGCCTGCTGCCCCTCCTCCTCCGGCAACTGCCCTGCCCTCCATCCAGGACTGCCCCCTCAAACTGCCCTCCTCCCCTCTCACCTCATCGCGCTAGGCCTCTCCTGGCCGTGGTCGCCTAGCAACCGGGGTCCTCGCCCACTCTAACACAGTAGTCCCGGGTAGTGCCTGACGGGCGGCTGGCCTAAACCTGAACCCCCATGACCTGTGCAATTATTTATTGCTTTATATAGCGCCACCACATTCCGTAGCGCAGTGCCCTACCAAAACAGTCAAAGCGCCAAGAACATCATTAAAATGACATCGTCTCACAGTCAATCACAGAAGGTCACGACATTTTTCTCCCTGAAAAACACTTTTTAATAGACTTTTTTTAAACAGTCATCGGACCAGGCAGCCACCGCTGTACAAATTACACGGCAATCAGTCAGCGGGTGTCCTAGTTGTTTGAAGGCGAATGCCTGGGCTACCTAAATGGGTCCTCGGCGCCATCTTGGTTGTGGCGGAGTAGGCTTTGATGATGTGTACAGCTACCTGGCCGCCCCAGTGACTTCCTGGTCCTTACTTTGGCTCTTCCCGGTAATTTATTCGCTGCTCCGGGCTGCGGGAGGCTGCCGGTACCTGGTAAATACCGGGACTTTAAGTGCCAGGGGCTGCAGGTCTGGTATTGCGTTGAAATCTACGTGTATGGCAGCCATGTGTCTCTGCATTACGTACATAGTTATGGGCTTGTTAGAAATGATGTAATATAGAAATATTTGGCCTATATCCTGTCATTAAACTTTGTACCGGATACATGGATTAGAACCCAAACGTATCTAAAATAATTGATACCGGCGGGGAGGAAAAAGAAGCTTCATGTTGGCTGTGGCTAAAAGCGAAGTAATTCGTAGCCACGTATAGAAAAAAGATATATTAAAAAAATGATTTTGTGTTTCTCACGTGATGTCGCCGACGCTCTGTCTGCGGCGGTGTCTGGGGTAAAGATGGCCGTCACGTAGGGGTCCCAACCCGTGTCCCTAAGGCAGGGGCATTCCTCCCAACGGCCACTAGTCACAATCAGGGGTGTAGCCTGGTTTCGTATACCCCTCTCTGGGGCAGTTGATCGAGACAGGGGTAATTATCCCACCTGTCGCTTCCGAATGTAACTCCAAAAGAGAATTAAGACCCCTGTCGGCCCTTCGGAGCAGGACCCACATCCCGCTACGTGGCACGGCGGCAACCCACCTAATCGGTCTCGACTTAGATTCAGGAGCCGTACGTCTATCCCGTGTGTTTAATACCCTCAATTTATTACCCTCTACCACTTCTGCTGGGAGGCCGTCCCGCTTATCACCTTCTGAGTAAAGTATTTAAAAAAAAAAACGTATCCTATATACACTTATTACCCGCTAATTTATTAAATTCCTAGCTGTATTAAGTTGGAGATTGCTCAAAAAAAATGCTCAATTATTTTTTTCCTTCACTTAATTATTCTGAATTAGTGTTATTATTATTAGTGTTTTTTATTTTAATTGAAACAATATATATAATTTTTTTGGTATTTTTTTTAATGATAGTTTAAAAAAAATAAATAAAAAAATGTAAAAATTAATAATTTAAAAATAAAATAAAAATGAATATTTATTTTTTTTTAAATATTGTTTTTTTGGTTTTTTTTTTTAGTCTTTCTCGGCAAAACCCAGAGAAGGTTATCCTCTCTCGCGCATGTGGTGTCCCCTCTCACCTCGGGTCTAATCGTTCTAGGTGAGTAATCGGGGGTAATAATTACGCCGAGCCGCTAATAAGGACGAGCCGTGTTCTTGTATCAAGGTTCACGTGGTGGAAGATAAGATCCGGGGAGCGAGGAGTGGCGTGAGGAGTCCCAGGGTCACGCGTTAGGGTATGATCCGGCGCCCGTTCCGTGTATCTTATCCCGTGGGATGATTACGTGTCGATCAGATGTCAGGGGCCGGCTGAGTTATTCTAAGATCCTGGAAAGGAAGGATCCGTTGAAATGATTAAAAAGTTTTTTAGTGTTTTATATTTTTATTAACTTACTTTTTATTTGCTGGGTTGTTTTTTTTTTTAATTATTATTTTTTTAAATATTTTTTATGCATATTTGACATCTGAGAAAGGGACCTCTGAGTTCCAAAAAATAGCACCTTCCGAAAATATCAAACATTACAGAGAGAATTATTTTTTTATTCTATATATATATATATATATTTATATTTATATAAATAAATAAGAAAATATATATTAAAAGAGTGACCCATTAAAGAGACATGTTTTGGGGTTATTTCTTGAAAAAAAAAAAAAGTAATTTAAAAACACAGGAGGCAGTCTTTGATAGTTGCCCCAAAAATGGGTAAATTCAAATTGAAGGTATTGCCAAACCTCAGCTTTTTATTATTATTATTGAAAAAGGGCGATGGTCACATGGCTTTTGTCCAGGGGAATGTCAGCGCTTAGATTTATTTTTTGACAGTTGGGTGGTATGGCCTATGACTTACTCTTCTGGAACGTTGTTGCGGATGTTACTTGTTGAAGGAACGTTCTATGGTTCTAGATTAATGATGATGGTCTGCTCCTTGTATCTGCCGCTTGCAGAAGATGATTCACAGCCTCTTCCTGGTCAACGGCTCCGGAGACATCTTCCTGGAGAAGCACTGGAAGAGCGTGGTGAGCCGCTCGGTCTGCGACTATTTCTTCGAAGCCCAGGAGAAGGCGGCCGACGTTGAAAATGTCCCCCCGGTCATCCAAACCCCCCACCACTACCTCATCAGCATCTACAGGGAGAAGATGTTCTTCGTGTCGGTGATACAGTCCGAGGTGACCCCGCTCTTCGTCATAGAGTTCCTGCACCGAGTGGCCGACACCTTCCAGGTGAGCGTCTCCTAAAGCGCCCGAGACATTCATGGTGGCAAACAGAACGTTAGGGCGGTTTCCGGAGGGGGTCAGGGGTGTTTCTAAGGTCCTGCTGGTCCATGCTTGAAGGCTTGAAGGCCCATGCGCGTTGGCTGGCTTGCCGATCCTTAATCTTGGGGTTTAATTATTTCTCCGAGGACTACTTCGGCGAGTGCTCGGAAACCTGTCTGAAGGATAACGTGGTGGTCGTGTACGAGCTGTTGGAGGAGATGCTGGACAACGGGTTCCCCCTGGCCACCGAGTCCAACATCCTTAAGGAACTGATTAAACCACCGACCGTCCTGAGATCCGTGGTCAACTCCCTCACAGGTAACCAAAAGCCGTCTTAGCGCCTCAGGAGATGGGCACGATAATTCCTCCCCGTTATGTGGGCTCTCGCGCCCGATTGGTTCAGGCAGCTATTGTGAGGGTGGGCGGAGGAGGAGAAGGGAGAGAACGTCAGGACGGGAGAATGAAGTCCTTTCTCCCCACGCGTAGACAGTCATCTTTGATCTGGCACTCAAAGGGTGCGTTTGCCTAGCAACAGACTGGGAAAGGTTAAAGGTCAATAACGTGCAAGTTCCACGTGGCTCCAGTTCCTCGTCCCTGAACTGGTTTTACAACCAGTCGGAGGCTTTACTTATCAAGTCCCCCTGAGTGCCGATGGTGGCGGACGTCACCGCGGGGCACCGTGTTTTAGCTGGGGCAATCCCGTCTACCGCCTCTGCTGGGAAGCCGTTCCGCTTTTCCACCACTGCCTCATTACTTACCGTTTTCTCCCCATTTATAAAGGGAGCAGCAACATGGGGGACACCCTGCCCACCGGACAACTCTCCAACATCCCCTGGAGGAGAGCGGGGGTTAAATACACCAACAATGAAGCTTACTTTGATGTCATCGAGGAAGTTGATGCGATTATAGATAAGTCTGGTGAGTGAGGCTGGCAGGCGGTTCCAGGTGCGTCAGGGACACGAGACACCCGTTCACCCACGAGACTGGGGTAAAAACCCTGAGAACCTGCCCCTTCACCCCGAGACTGGGGTAAAAATCCTGAGAATCTGCCCCTTCACCCCGAGACTGGGGTAAAAACCCTGAGAATCTGCCCGTTCACCCCGAGACTGGGGTAAAAACCCTGAGAATCTGCCCCTTCACCCCGAGACTGGGGTAAAAACCCTGAGAATCTGCCCGTTCACCCCGAGACTGGGGTAAAAACCTGAGAACCTGCCCCTTCACCCTGAGAATCTGCCCGTTCACCCCCGAGACTGGGGTAAAAACCTGAGAACCTGCCCCTTCACCCTGAGAATCTGCCCGTTCACCCCCGAGACTGGGGTAAAAACCCTGAGAATCTGCCCATTCACCCCGACACTGGGGTAAAAACCCTGAGAATCTGCCCCTTCACCCTGAGACTGGGGTAAAAACCCTGAGAATTTGCCCCTTCACCCTGAGACTGGGGTAAAAACCCTGAGAATCTGCCCGTTCACCCCGAGACTGGGGTAAAAACCTGAGAACCTGCCCCTTCACCCTGAGAATCTGCCCGTTCACCCCCGAGACTGGGGTAAAAACCCTGAGAATCTGCCCATTCACCCCGAGACTGGGGTAAAAACCCTGAGAATTTGCCCCTTCACCCTGAGACTGGGGTAAAAACCCTGAGAACCTGCCCCTTCACCCAGAGACTGGGGTAAAAACCCTGAGAATCTCCCCTTTCCCCCCGAGACTGGGGTAAAATCTGCCCCCACAGCCAGTGACTTGGAGCGGCGGCTTATTGTTTATAATGAACCGGGGTCCCTCTTCCTGTTTCCTCGGCAGGTTCCACGGTGTTTGCGGAAATACAGGGGGTGGTGGACGCGTGCGTCAAGCTGAGCGGGATGCCGGACCTCTCTCTCTCCTTCATGGTAACCCCAAACTGGGGGGGGGGGCGGGGGGGGGGGACTCCAGTCTCCAGTCTCCAGTCTCTTTCCGCTAACGGGGTGATTGGTTCATTCAAGGAACTGCTTGGGCATCGCAGTGTTTTATGGTGGCATCGGATAGTCTTTGGGTGTGGAGATGGCGCAATGGGGGACCAGTAGCCGTAGTCCAGCAGTGCAAAGGATAGGGTTAAATTATTCCTCTGGTCCAGCACTGTCCATAGGGGCCAACAAAAAAAGGTTTAGTGCTTTATTAGCCTAAGCCGTAGCTGGTTTCTTTCTCCGCAGAACCCCCGGCTCCTGGATGATGTCAGCTTCCACCCCTGCGTGCGATACAAGCGATGGGAGTCAGAGCGGGTCCTGTCTTTTATACCCCCCGATGGCAACTTCCGCCTCATGTCCTACCGCGTCAGCTCGCAGAAGTAAGCGTGTCCTTCCGGGGGGGGGGGGGGGGGGCTGGTGTTATTAGGCTTTTAGGGTCTGTAATGAGACCAAGACAGAGATGACTCCAATATCTTCTGAGAACACGTGACTCGGGATTGCTTGGTGCTAGAGCGGCATGGTGGCTCCATAGGACCCTAAGTGAGCCGATGGTTCTTGTATGGGAGAGCTGTTCCGAACCTTCTAGGTTTGTATATTGTTATATATTATACTGTTACCTGGGCAACCTGACATTAACACGGCCTCTGAGAGGAGATCCAGGGAGTCTTCACTGGATGCCATGAAATGCGTCCCACTTAGACCTTTCTTGGCACAGTATGGACTGGGTTGCAGTTGAAGGACGTCTAGGGATTCCCATGAGCTCCTCTGCATCAGCGCTGCGCACGGACAGCTCTGTATAGCGACCGTCTCGCGTTGCCTGTGCCCGGTCGCCCCCCCTCGGCCGCCCGCTTGTGCCCGGTCGCCCGCTTGTGCCCGGTCGCCCCCCCTCGGCCGCCCGCTTGTGCCCGGTCGCCCGCTTGTGCCCGGTCGCCCGCTTGTGCCCCGCTCCTCAGCCAGCTCCTTTTCCCTCCTTACAGCTTGGTAGCAATCCCGGTCTACGTGAAACACAACATCAGTTTCCAGGAAAACAGCTCGTCGGGCCGGTTCGACGTAACCGTCGGCCCCAAACAGAACATGGGCAAGACGGTGGAGGGGATCGTCATGACTGTACACATGCCCAGAGCGGTGCTGAACATGAGCCTCACGCCAACCCAAGGGACGTACACCTTCGATCCTGTCACAAAGGTACGTCGCTGCCAGCGCAGACCGGACCCCTCTGACGCCGCGGGCTTTTGCAATTCCGACATTGTTTTGGGGGGTTTTTTGTCTATTCAGGTGCTGAATTGGGACATCGGGAAGATAAGCGGGCCAAAGCTTCCCAACCTGAAAGGGATGGTGTCCCTGCAATCCGGAGCCCCCAAACCCGAGGACAACCCCAGCGTGAACATCAACTTTAAGATCCAGCAGTTTGCGATATCAGGTAACCTCGCCCCTTCCCAGCCGCTTTACCCTCCGTTTTTTGGGGGGGTTTTTTTACCCTCCTCCATTCGAAGAGGTCTTTCCGTCGCCCCGCGCGACCACCGGCACCTTCTGTTACCATCTGCGCGAGATTCCGAGCTGCGTTCCTTGGCCGTGAGATCTCTGCTGATTGGTTTGGGGAGGACCGAGGACAATCCGGGAGGCGCATGCTTTTCGAGGGCTCCCGACGACCTTTGGGTCTTAAGGCCCGTTCTAGGCGCTCTGTGTAGCAACCTCATGGTCTTCGCTGGCGGGTCAGGCGGTTGAATTTTTGTTTTTCTCATTGGCTTCGTTGTTATTACACTAGGGGGGAGGAGGGGCAAGTTATTGCTATGTTACCATGACAACTCTTCCCCTAAAACCAAATACTTTAAAATGCTGAAAACTGATATCGTATGCGGGGAACCCAACCGCTCCCTTCTTCACTACATCATGCGATATAGCCGGTCCGTGACTGGCTGAGAGTCTTGGCTGTGGGTTGGGGGATGACTTGCAGGGTGCGCTGCACATTTACCAGCCAATCAGGAGAAAGGAAGATGTAGACGCCTCAACTGGACTCTCCATCTGGCAATGATTGGCATTGTGTGGGGATACCTGTAACGAGCCCTGTACCACCGCTTCCTCTGCAGGTCTTAAGGTGAACCGGCTGGACATGTACGGGGAAAAATACAAACCGTTCAAGGGCGTGAAGTACATCACCAAGGCCGGCAAGTTCCAGGTGCGGACATAACACGCCGCCCGGGGGGGGGGGTACACAAAACCGAATGCGGCCTTCAGTCTCAACCACAGAGCCTGGGGCTATGCTTTCCTGACCCGGCAGGGAAACGGCCTCTACGGAGCTGGTATGGGGCAGGAACCTTGTAGCGAATACAGAGTGACCCCTGGAGTCGAGGGAACTGACGTCTTCGTACATAAAATAAGTTGCTGTTATTACACGTGACTGTAATACTCAGCTGTTCCCACTAGAGGGCAGCACACGCACAGCGCCGCTGGGAAGCTGCAGCCGTCCACCCCGCGCCCTCTCATGTTTAAAATATTTCAATTGTAATATTTCTAGGGTTTCATCCAAATATTCCCGTGTCGTTATTAAAATAAACCTCCGATCCGGTTCACTGAACCGCCCGGTAACCCACTGCGTTGGTTCATTTCGTCACTTCGGTCTTTTATTCCGAAATGTAAAAAATGTCTCGGTCTTCTACCGGACGCAGAGTCTGGGAACCTTTTCTGGCAAAGGAATAGAAAGAAATACTCGTTTCTGTTAGAGATATCTCCATAGTAGTTTTCCAGGCCGATTCTGTGACGATTCTTGGCTTCCCCATTTTCCCAGAAGTCGTCAGAAGGACTCTGCGGAGTCCATAAAGCGAAACGGTCG
Organism: Spea hammondii; assembly: GCA_029215755.1. Classification (NCBI taxonomy): domain Eukaryota; kingdom Metazoa; phylum Chordata; class Amphibia; order Anura; family Pelobatidae; genus Spea; species Spea hammondii. The sequence continues at coordinate 6,607,309 of JARDYJ010000006.1, forward strand.
CCCGACGGATTTTTATTAACCCCTTGACGGCAACTGATGTGCCAGAAAAAAAATCAAGGCGTTCAGCGACACAGACCGGAGATCGGTCACAAGCGGCATAGCAAGAGACTTTGCCACTCGCAAGATGGCGGCGCCCATTAAAAACCAAACAAGTTCTCAAGAGGGTCTCTCCAGGTATTCCAGCCCAGTTTATTATCACTATGTGATTAGTAAAATAACAAAAAAAAAAAAATCAAAATAATTTCCAACTGAGTATGTAAAAAAAGTTTATTTTTATAAGCTATTCCTAAACTTAGTGTTGTATCTTCACAAAAATTCCTTGCATGGAAAGAGTTAAATACTGGTATTTGAAATGCCCATGGGGTGTCTAGCTTTCACAATTGTGTGGTTTCATGGTGTAAGTCGAACTGGCTGGGTCCAAAGACATCCCAAATAGGACATAGGTGCAGACTGACCAGGTTCCCAAAAATCTGTGCACTTCCCAAATGAAGTACAATGCGTGTGAAAACTAGACTTGGGCACCGGCCAAATCTTCGCGTTCGTCTTTGTGGGGGAACAAATCTTTGTGTTCCACGAATATTCGCACATTCCTTTGGTTGGTTCGGGCGAATATTCGTGTACGTTCTGCATGTTCGTTTTTTTCATAGTTTTTTGCCGTTTTCTTTTTTTTCTTTTCTTTAAAGAGGGGTTAATACGGGGTTAACACAGTAACTGTACTCAGCAGTTTGGGCGCCAGCATCTTAAATGTCCATACGAGCAACTCTATTGGTCACTGGCAAGTTTACAACACACACATAAACATACACATATACACTACCCTATACACATACACTGCCTCTATACACATATACACTGCCTCTATACACACATACACTGCCCCTATACACACATACATGCACGTTCACACTTGCAGCCACACGCTTATATCCACTAACACACATACACTTTCAAAATACAATCACACTCCTCCCTTTCTCATTATCCCTCACATTTTTCTTTATATCTCTTCTTTCTCTTTACCTTTCTTTTTTATCTTTATTTCTCTTATGCTCCCATTTCATTATCTTATGTATGGGGCGGCTTCTCTGAAGATTCGGAGGAACTCGGTTCCAGAGATATGGGGGCAACGAGTGACGGGAAAAGAAAGAGGTGATGAGTGAGGAGGAGGAGAGCCGCAGCCCATTGAAAGAACATAAAGATCGAGTAGGAGAGTATTTGCTTATGAGGGCAGAAATGTATGGTGGGCAGTGTTATGGGGGAGCAGTGTTATGGAGGAGCAGTGTTATGGTGGGCAGTGTTATGGAAGGGGGGGGCAGTGTTATGGAGGGGGCAGTGTTATTGGGGGGCTTTATATGTCAGTACCAGGATTTTAAATTCTAAAGGTAATAGGGAGCCAGTGGAGGATCACAGAGGGGGGAAGCAGAAGAGGAGCGGCGTGCAAGGAAGATAAGCCTAGCAGCAGCATTTAGGACAGACTGTAGAGGAGAGTGGAGACAGTGGAGCGCCAACCGGAAGAGTGTTTCACTTTCTCCCCATCTCGTATCTTTCTCCCTCTGCCAGACATTCTCTCCATCTCTTTTCTTTCTCCCTCTGGTTTCTTCCTCTCCATCTGCGGTGGGTGCGCGACGTCTGTTTCTTTGGACCTCTTTGGAACCAGACTGCTACAACAGAGGTCTGAAGAAACAGACTCCCTTATTTTTGGGACAATTAGACAGAAATCCATGATCTCCCAAACAGAAGCTGGACAACACCCGCTACTACCGATATCCAAGAACATGTAACAGGGCATGAAAGTACCGGTACATGCTCCCAAAACCTAGGACTGTCTCAGGAAAATCGGGACAGCTGGCAACTATGTAAGTGCTCCCAATCAATGGCACGAATTGTTATACATTATTCAAATAATGCACTGGGAAAAATAAATATGCCCCTAAACAAAACAATACAGACGGCAACTAGAAACGTACAGGGTTAACAAAGTATGTGAGTTTAAACTCTCCGCACCCAGTATGTGTAATACGATATAACACACCCCCTGCTTTCCGGGAAATCACAGAAATTCAGTTTCGTTTCTTGCTCCTGTGTTCAGTGATGGCGTCCGCTGGTCTGAGAGAGGAGCTGACCTGCTCCATCTGCCTGAGCGTTTACACCGATCCCGTAACCCTGACATGCGGACACAGCTTCTGCCGGGTCTGTATCGGGAACGCGCTGGACACCCAGGAAGGATCTGGAGTTTATTCGTGTCCTGAGTGCAGAGCAGAGTTTCAGGAACGTCCTCCGATGGTGAAGAACAGGAAGCTCTGTAACATAATAGAGACTTTCCTATCTACTCACCCAGCGCAGGAGGACGTTGGGGTCTCCTGTACTTACTGTGACTCTCCTGTACCTGCTGCTAAAACCTGCCTGCTGTGTGAAGCTTCTCTGTGCGAGAAACACTTACAGAAACACAGCAAGTCCCCGGAACACGTTCTAACGGAACCCACCGCTTCACTGGAGAGCAGAAAATGCTCCGTCCACCGGGAGATCCTGAAATATTACTGCACGAGGACGCTGTCTGTATCTGTGTGTCCTGCAACTTGGCCGGAGAGCACGGGGGACACCAGGTGGAGACTCTGAATGAAGCCTCTGAGAAGAAGAAGGAGAAACTGAGAAATGTTCTGCAGAAACTGACCTCAAAGCGAGAGGACACAGAGAAACGAGTCCAGAGTCTGCAGGAGCGCAGGAGAGAAGTGCGAGAAAAAGCAGCCGGAGAAACGGAGCGAGTCGCTGCCCTGATTAGAGACATCAGGGAACAGCTGGAAGCTCTAGAGAAGAGAGTCCTGAGTGAGATCTCCCGGCAGGAAGTGCAGGCCTTACTCCGCGTCTCAGATCTAATCCAGCAGCTGGAAATAAAGAAGGAGGGACTGTCCAGGAAGATACAAGACATCGAGGAGCTGTGCAACATGACTGACCCATTAACTGTCTTACAGGAACAGGAATCAGAATGTGCTGAGGACAGAGACATTGATGATAGAAAGCTCCGTGCTGTAGATCTGGATGAGGGTCTGATCTCAGTGATTTTACACACAGGTTTAGCTGGTATTGTGACCGCTGCAAAGAGACGTCTCGATGCTCCTCAGGCTTCAGACATATTACTGGATGTAAGCACGGCTGGTAATCGTGTAGATGTATCAGGTGACTTCAAAACTGTATCCTGGTCAGAAATAAACCAGATTTACCCAGAAACACCAGAGAGATTTCAGGATTGTGCTCAGGTTTTAAGCACCAGGAGCTTCTCCTCAGGGAGACATTACTGGGAAGTGGAGGGCAGTAAATCAGGGGAATGGGGTGTCGGGATGGCCTATCCCAGTATAGACAGGAGAGGAGATCAGTCAGTGATTGGATATAATAAGAAGTCCTGGGGTTTGTGGAAGTGGCCGGGTAATAAATATTCAGAGATACATGACGGTAAAGTAATCCGGTTATCTCACCGCCCGTCCTGTCAGAGGTTGGGGATATTTCTGGACTATGAGGCCGGGCGGCTGTCCTTTTATGAGCTGTGTGACCCGGTCAGACACTTACACACCTTCACTGCCACCTTCACTGAGCCGCTTCACGCTGCGCTCGGGGTAGTGAATAAATCCTGGGTGACGATCCGGAGCTGGGATTAATGATCTCTGTTAACAGATTCACCCAGCAACCAGTGACAGCTCAGAGAAGAGAAATTTGATTGGTTGCAACATACTACAGGATCATAAACTCTTGTTTACCTGGTAAATCTATTAACCCTTTCAGGAACTGTTGTTTTTTTTGCCATGCTTGCACTAAAGAACCAGAGCCGTTTTTGTGTTTTTGCTTTGACTTCAGCTCTGATTGCCCACCAACTCATTTAGTGCCCCCCACACACACATTATATATTGTTTATTTCAGCACAAGTAGGGCTTTCTTTTCAATTAATAATTATATATAAAAACCATCATTTCGTATGAAAAATTTCAAAAAAAGCGGGTGAAATATGGAGAAAAAGGAAATATTTTCACAGTTTCACCTATAAAAACTATACGTAACCGGTGCAAATGGGAAAAGACCCCTCATATGCCTGTTGTTTTCATTTATTGTGGCACTTACAGGGTTAAATATGAATGACGCACATGCTGGGAGTTGCGCCCCAATAGCGGCCAGAAAAAGAAAAACTGCTAAACAAAGGTATATATTTTTTGAAAGATGGCATCCCAAAGTATTTTACCTTGGGGCATTTTAACACTTTTTATTTAACCATTTCAGTGCCAGTCTGCCCTAAACATTGCAGTAAAATTGCATTTTTATTTTTTATTTTTAACAAACCCATTCTATCCAAACTGAGTATTTCAGTATTTTTTCCCCCTGGGTACGTGAAATGACTGAAATAACTTGTGATTTGTATTCAGAAGCACCCCCCGAGTACAGGAATCCCCCGTACACACGGGTAGGGCATGTCTCTGCGGCACTGCGGGTTGGGAACATGCGCATTACAGTTTTTAAACAGTCTCAGCTGAGACAGGTAGACGTCCCATATTTCATTTTAACCCCTAAAACTATATATTTCCCCAAACTAGACAGCTCAGGGAATCTAGTTAGGGTTATATTGGGCCGTCCCACGCAGCTTATTCCACCCCGGCGCCTTCCACAATTACTCTAACAAAAAAAACCTTTTTCACATCCGCTTTGCGGTTTCATGGATTATTTTTCTGAGTGGGTGTGAAAAAACAAAATCGGTCTTGATTTGTGTTCAGTAAAATCCCCCCCCCGGAGTACAGCGATACCCCGCATGCAGAGATAAGTCATGTTTCTCAGATATTGTGGAGTCAAAACTGGAACATGCGCAGTTCAATTTCTAAACTTTTTGTAAATATTTTTTTATCAGATTACTAGAAAGTGACGAGTTTAGACATCGATCAGGAAGACCGATCAATAATCAGTGACTTAAATGTCACCGACAAGTGATGAGGTCATAATTATGTATTTTTATTAATAATTTGTGGGTTTTTTATTATTACCCTAGATGACCCCTCTCTCTTTCTAGGGCAGGGTCACCCAGGGGCCGCCATAATGATCCGATCGCTCCTATTGGCCAGGAGTGTTCTGATCATCATGAGCCCACTTTTGATTGGTTCTAAACTCACAGCATTTGACCTGAAAACACCCCTGACTTTCAAGTCAGTGCTGTTATTTTGTAAAAAGTTTATTTTTTATTTTTTTTTTTTAACTTGTGTGGCGACCCAATCAGCGATCAACCCCCTTCCCGCGATCGCCGGATTACCGGGTACCAGGTACGTCTGTGGTCGTGAAGGGGTTAACCCCTTACTTTGTACCCAAAATCCTGGGGCTTTTCTTGCGTTTTGATGATATGCTTGTTTAGCTAATCATCCTTTTTCATTTTTACTAAACCCGCACAAATTATACATCATTTTTTAAAAAATATATATGAATAATACATTAAAAAAAGGTAAAAAAAAAGGAAAACAGCGCCACATTTTTGTATAATTTTGCTACGACAAATGTAGCTGAGTTGATCAAAATCCAGTAATTTGAGTGTTGAATTTGGGAATCCCTCATATGGAAGAATTACGATATCTTTGCGGGAACCTCGTTTTTTTCGCGCTTGTTATGCAGCCGTTTGGTCGCCAAAGTTAGCCATTGTGTTTTTTGTTTTCACAAAAGCTTTCAGCTTGGCCCAAGGACAGAGGGCAGTTGCCCCCCAGGCAGTCCGCAGGTCTTCACAAAGGGCCGGTCCGACCTGGATATGTTTAGAAAATGTAGTGGCCGTTTTTGGTTGTTTTTATTCTGTTTTTTTATTATTTGTGATATGCGGGGGGTGGGGGGGGGGGGTTCTGATGGAACGCCATGAAGCTTTTAAGCGGTTAATGTTCTTATGTCTGCGTCTGAATGCAATTTCTCATGATAATTAAGTAAATACAGATTGTTTAATTCTATATAATTATAAGTTCTTCATGTTAAAACTTTTATTGAATTTGAAGCTCAAGTTTACACACCTTCACTGCCTCCTTCACTGAGCCGCTTCACGCTGCGATCGGGGTATGGTATGAAGTCTTGCCTCATATATTGTGTAATAAAGCCTGGGTGAGGATCCGGAGCTGGAATTAATGATCTCTGTGTAACTGATCTGCCCGACAACTGGTGACTGCACAGAAAGGGGGGACTCTAATTGGTTAACACATAATAACCCCTCGCTTACCAGGGCTAATTCACTCCCCAGCACCCGAGTAACTCTGCTGATGCACCAATGTCTGCGTCTGAATGCAGTTTCTCATAATAATGAGGTAACTACAGATCGATGAATTAGTTCTTTTTTTTTTTTTCTATGCTGTTTCTGTCATTCTAGCAATTTCCATATAGAGGAGCAGGAAGTATACGCTGTATTTGATGAGATGGAAACGTAACTTAAATGCGCATTTTTCTCTTACGTTCAGTATCTCTCAGGGCCGGCCTTAGGGGTGTGCGACCTGTGCGGCCGCACAGGGCGCCATGGTTGCAGGGGCGCCTGACCGGGACTTAGATTAAAGCATCGTTTTTTTTTTTTTTAAACTTTATTTAACATCATTCATGTTAAATAAAGTTTTAAAGAAAAAAACGATGCTTTAATCCAAGTCCTGGTCAGGGGCGCCGAGCGGTTGCTCGTGAAGTTCTCAGCAACCGCTCGGCGCCCCTTACTCTCCGTGACTCCGTCGCTGTGCCGGCATCTCATGTTGAGCGCCCGGCTATTCCGGCTCTCAACATGAAATGCCGGCAGAGCGAGAAGACGGATGCCTCCCGTTCTCACCGCAGGACTGCGGCAACAAGGTAAGTGTGTGTGGGGGGGGTAGTTTGAAGGGGGAAAGGGGGGGGAAGTAGTTTGAAGGGGGGGTGTAGTTTGAAGGGACAGAGGGGGGGTGTAGTTTGAAGGGGTAGAGAGGGAGGGGTAGTTTGAAGGGGCAGGGGGGGGGCGCCAGAGGAGTAGTCCGCACAGGGCGCCACAACGCCTAAGGCCGGCTCTGGTATCTCTGATATATAATTATCCTGAAATTCATTATGTTAAAACATTTATTGAATTTGAAGCTCACAATCCTCCATCAGCCATATTTCTTAAACGTGTATTTTATTTCTCATTTGCTCCTTTTCTGTTTGCCTGGTAAAAACTTTATATCTCCCAATAAAAATAATAACTGACCCTATCTCCTCTTATTGCCTTATACGTTATATTGTCAGAAGACCGTTAATTATGACATCATCCATCTCCTCCTTTTCATGCGTTATGTCTTCCTATAGAGATAAAGCTTATCTATTAATTCAAAGGGTAAATATAGAAATGTGTCCTTCTATTCATATCAGAATAATTAACATTGTAAAAAAAAACTGAATGGGAATAAATGAAATAACCCAGAATGAGTTAAACGTGAATATTTACATGCAAATTTTGAAGGGTTAATAATAAATGGCATCTGACAGAAAAATATGTGCGGTGCTATGTCGGAGCCCTGAGGTAACGCACATGCGCCAGAACTACAGCTCTCTTCAAAGGTCACGCGAAACTATGGCCGGCACTCCGGACAGAAGGAAGGCCACGAGCAACCAACGCAACAAATGGCAACCGCTGCTACCCGCTACCTGAAGCACTGAATTACCAACAACACTTACAGAAATGTTAGGAAAAACACCACACAACACAGTGAATGAGCTGCACAACAGAATGAATGCGCCGCACACAGTGTAAATGAGCCGCACAACAAAGCGAATGAGCTGCACAACAATTAGTGAATTAGTACAAAACACAAAAAAGGAAAAATTATCAGCAGATAAATAAAAAATGAAAATGATAGAAACGCCTCAAAGAGGAGGATAAATGTTACCTCAGAAACTTCTTCTTTGGATAAGGCAGCACAGCTGTAAAATAATACCAACGAAAGGGAACCCAGGACTCAACCCCAGAGGCCTGCAGCTTCCATATCCCACCATCAGGACCGAGATGGACATGCCTGGCTACCCTGGTCTTGCTTCCTCTGACATTTTGGGATGAAGCTTGTGAGTGCTAGAGTGTAATGCATTCTAAACGTGAGATGGCATGCCTTTCATGCAGGAGAAAGTGAGTCAATGAGGTTGAGGAGATGAAATAGTTCTTAGGTAAACAGGCAAGAAGCCGCTACTGTAGGACAGGCCACACCACAAGCTCAACAGGCAAAGTATCACTGAGCAAGCAATCCAGGCAAGAGGCAGGTTTAAATAGTCTCCTAAACCGGTGCCGTGATCAGCACTCGGTGGTTGCTGGTGGAAGATCCCTGACCGCAGAGAACAAAATAGCAATGCAGGTAGTTAACTGCAAAATAATGGATGGGTAACACAGATTGGCAAGTGGGAGGTAGATCTGAGAAGCTCTCTATGGATTTGAGGTTCCTTCGGCAGGCACAACCCCTGATGAGCCATCCGCAGACCTTGAACGCTCATTCCCACTTTGTATCCATTTTATGACATTGGTTTTTTTTCTTCCGTCAGCAATATCTCCATGGTCATTGTTCTAGGTGAAAAACCTCATCTCCGTAACAAGGCTGTTGGACTCGCCCTGGATCAATATAACCTTATCTACTTTCACTCACCGTAACTTCAGGTAGCAGTCTACTGTTAACCGCCCTAACAGTAAAGAAAACTTTCTCTATGTTGAAGACAAAAGCTCCTTTCTTCCGGTCTTAAGGGATGTCCACGTGGTGTCAGGAAGAGATCTCCAAAAACCATCACTGTATTGACCTTCAATATACTTGCAAAGGTTTGTCATAGCCCAACGAAGACGTCTTTTTCTTCAGAGAAAACAATTCCAATTTGGCATTTATTAATTTCTGAAATTTTCCATCCCTTTAATCGTTTTTGTAGATGTGGTCCTACCAATGATTTATAAAGCGGCAGAATGATCTTCTCATCTCCTAAACCTTTTCCTTTTAATACACGCCAGCATCTTACTTGCCTTAGCAACAGCTGCCTGAGGTTGTGCACAGCTGCACAGTCTATCGTCAATAAGGACACCCAAATCCATATATAATCCAGTATAATTAGCTTTTTTTGTTTTTCTAGCCCAAGTGCATCATTTTACATTTATCTATGTTAAACCGCATCTGCCAATTAACTGTCCATTCTCCCGATGATATCCTGCTCAGACTTTAGTTACTCACATGATTTTGTATCCTAACTCTGGTATTCTCAGGATCTTTTTCCTCTGCACTAAACTTATCCCTCCTCTGCTGTTAAGTTGCTGATTGCTGTTGATTGGTTAAGGGCCACATTTGTGAGAATGAGAGGAAATCGAGAGAGGAAATTGATTGCATAATGCTGGTTCTGCCACAGGCTGCCGCCGAGCTTCTCACGGATGAAACAGGATTAAAAAGTGGTTTAGCCGGCAAATAAATGCACACCAAACAGAAAGCTATACAAATGCTCTTTATTTTTTTTGTAAAGTAATAGAGTAAAGCTGAATCAGTGACAGTATAAGACCCATTAGGTCAGGATACCCCATACTGCGCCGTGTCTACAGATCTGTGCCATGCAACAACCCTTCCGATCAACACATCAACCTCAGTCTAAATTGGAAGCCTCATTTTAGACACTTTCTGCAGCCAAGTGGAGTCACAGTATTCACCAAAAATATAACCAACGGCCATGCTAACACTATGATGAGTCCACGAAAAAAAGCTATAATAGTATTCAAAAAATGTCTTTGGCTTAACTAATAAGTTTGAATGGGTAAAAAAAAAAAAAAAAAAAGGCATTATGGCGTTTTATTGAAATCTACACAACCCATCTCCCGGCAAACACACACCTTAAGAAGATGGTATTTTGGAAGATGGGAGTGCCGAAGGCAACTAATGTTAAACATTCAAGAGTCAGGACTGAAAAGGTGGAACCGATGTTGATTTTTAAATGGCCAGGCTTGCCTATCATGGAGGAGAAACCGGAGAAAAAAAGGAGGAAGCTCTCCTTTGAGGTTCCTCAACTCAGCCCAAAGTTCTCCAACCAAAATGCGGCTCCTTTATAATGTAGTTAACGTGGGGGAATTCGTTTCTCGATCGTCACCCTTTTAGTAAGTTCAGACCCTAGAACTTAATAACGTGAAGAGGCATGTAGGAACCCTCTTCAGGGTCACCATAGTGGTGTTCATACCCACGTGGAGAACATGAAAGGTTAAGGATGGACGGCTACCATGCAAAAGTTTGTTATGTCCATCTTGTGCAGAAGACCTTGTCTCATTACCAAAGAAAGTAGATTATACACCCTGCCAGTTATCAGGGTTTTCCAGGAACAGAGATGGACAACTCGACCATCCGTGACCTTGGGGTCTGGGACGGCTGGGTCGCCGCGTTCATGTTAGGCTTTGAAATCGGTTGGTGGAAACGTGAATATTATACAGTCAAACCGTATGATTAAAAGGACACTTCATAAACACTTAAAGTGTAAAAAAAAAATCTGGTATCAGCTCAGAGAGCACGAGGGCTGAACCGCGCAGGACCGGAAAAGCTCAACCAAGCACCAGAAGAAGGCGGCAAGAAAAACAAGAAGTAAACAAAAATACATTCGGTTTTAGTGTTTCATACGTATAAAGTGAGGCCCGCTCGGATAACGATACTCGCAGGCGGTGCGCAGCATGCGTGTGTGCGTGTGGGGGGGGGGGCGTGACGTATGCCAGAGCCAGCTACGCAGCCTGACGTACCGGATACAGGCCGAGGCTTGGCAGAAATATCATTAGGGTCACTGGTGCAAGGAGATGTTAATACTTTAGCCTGTTAAACAAAATATTATTAATAATAATAATAATAATAATAATGAAAAGGGGGGATTGAAGCAGTCGTTGGAAAGAGCCGACATACTGCTAGAAAAACGTGATGCAAAAATCTCCAATATGTCTAAAAAAACAACCCGAAATGTGTTGGGAGCCCTTGCATCTCTTATTATTGGGTACAGGGTACTAGCGTGTGCTGTACAGAAGGCAGCGGGGAGGCCTGGCCCCGGAGTTACTGGTACCATGGGGTTTTCCTGGCCCAACGGAGGGCGAAACCAGCATCCGTTCGGATCTTGATTGACGCAGCCTCGGCTTCCCTCACGGTCTCTTTCACCGACTGCATGAGGTTCTGGGCGTTGTGGACAAGCATTTCCGTGGCCTGCGGAGAGGAAAGGCAACCAAGTGGAACGTTAGATGAAGCCCATCAAAGAGGATGGATATTATCATGGCTGCCAGCGAAGATAACCACAATTATGGCCTGGGTAGGTTAAAAGGGGTCTGCATGAACCTTAATGTCCCCAAATCAGGAGACATGCTGAACCAGGAAAGATCGCGTTGAGGCGCCTCGACGTTTTATGGAACCCCAAAGCACAGGCCGGTTTGTACGATAACGATACCCTCGCACCCACCTGCTCAGACTCCTCTTCGCTGATGTTGGTACGTCCCAGCATGGTGGCCTTGACGGTACTGAGAATCTTAAGCTGGGTGCTGATGGTTGGAATTCTCTCGCATACCTACACAAGAAATTGAGACTGATAAGACGGCGGGGGGGGGGAGGGGAGGGTCAGTGCCACCAAACAATTTGCATTGGGGTCTGTTCTGTAGACGTAAAACGTCTTTTCTAGGTCGGCCAAAGATCAGTGCAATAGGAGGCCGCCGTTGCAGTCAGTCACGTGAAATTTTGGGAGAATTTCCCTGCTCACACACCAGACTGAGCTGATGCTTTATGGCGATGCTAATGAAGTCCGTCCCTCCATAGACTTTCATTAGTCGGAGGGTCCTGTTGGTGATTAAGACTGAGCCATTCTATTGTTCCCCACAGGCAGTATGATAAGGAGTCAGGGGTGTTTGTCTAGTAGATTGGGGCTCAGATAACAGAGCGAGCACTCAACAAATGGCTGATGCAGTATCTTTGAAAATTTATTTTTAATCCGATAAACAGGACAGTTTTCACAGTGAGGATCTTCTTTTTGATGACATCATATAACCCCCCCACCCCCAGCCAAAGTTTGTTACCTGCAGAAGATTAGTTCGGATCCTCTTATCTGTGCATTGCTTGGCCACCTCCTTGGCCAGCCGAGTGACCTCGTCGGAGGCTTTGGCGATGTCCTTCGCACATTGGATCAGGGCTCGCTTGTTCCCGCTGCCTCCTCTCACCAACTTCGACATCTCTGCCATCAGAAGCGCCATGCGCTTGGCAGCTGCGATGATGTCATTACCCTGCAGGTTACAACACACAATGACCAACTCCTTTCTGGGATTCGGGGGAGCGTTATTCTGCGGTCACTAGCGTTATATTTGCAAAAAAGCCCCCCAAAAACTTTCTGTGCCTCTCTCTTTCTCTGCTTCTAGGAGAGGTAATTAGAGACCGCACATAATCCAGTATATAAGAAAAAGCGCTCTCCACGATAAGGCGACTTTGACTGTTTCGGTTTCTTTGTCTAAATGGTACATTCGGGGTCACGCCATCATGGAGCTCACATTCTCGATCAGGACAAAACTAACAAACCTTAGACCTACTTAGACAGCTGAGAACAGTTAGATATATGCAGGTCTGTCTCCGGAGACACTGCCACGTAGCAAAACTACAATCAAAGTGAAGCTGGTGTCAGACTTGCAGGGTTGGGTTGCAGGGATCGGTATGACTGACATCAACACATTTAAGCTCCCTTCAGTCCCACTTATTCTTTCAAAGCCCTGCAGACGGATGGCAAGACAGGCTTCACGTTCAGACACGAAAACAAGTCACAACGGTCAGCACCGCAAGACACGACACAAAGGGCTAGGTCGTCCAGCGTGCGGCCAGACGCCGCGCTGCCGCTCGCAAGCTGTGGGTTAGTACCGAACACAGCAATGACAGGTCATGCACCGGTGGCCATCGTTAGTATCATTTATATATTTTAAACGGGTGGATGAATGCCGGGGGCTTGATAAACAGAGATCACGGAAGGCTCCAGGCATGGCATAATATGAACATATTATTATGGAATAACACGGCTGAGAATAACTATGGAAGACACGAGAGAGAGAGGGGGATGGGATAGACACGTTATAATACATAAAGGCAGTTAAAGGATAGGAGGGACATTTATTACAGAGGAGGAGAAATGTTATAAGAGATTACGCTCTAACACTAGAGGGTACGAGGCTGAGATGGAATGGGGGGTTTATTTTTACTAAGGGGGTGGTGGATAAGAGGAACAGCCTCCCAGCAGAAGTCGTAGAGGCTAATACAGCGAGAGGATTTACACATGCGTGGGATAGGCATATGACTAAATCCACGACCAAGGACTGCTTAAAGCTTTGGGTCTTTACAGCAGGAGAGACGGGCAGAAGTTCTGGGACTTCCCATCACCAACCAACTTTTGCAGAAGCATCTTCAAAGGTCAACCGAGCAGATGGGAAGCTTTAGCACTAGGTGGTGGGTCGCCCTACGGATATATATGCAAATTAGCTAGTAGCTAAATTTGCATGTGGGAACCTCATGGTGAGGTCGCTGTCTGATTGACGTGCATGAGACCCATTTTATGTTCCAGAACTTCACAAGGACGACTGCTTATTCTGCATCTCACAGGGGGTAAGGCCCATGAGATACCTTTCCATTAAACGTGACAGAACTTGCTTGCTTAGGGTATATATGAAGTGCCTGGATCAATCTATTTTGACCACAGTGGCCCCCCACACCCATTTTTGGGATGTGATTTGTATGGAGGTAGTGTTCTTAAAGACGGTTCCTACAGCTTCTCAATACCTTCATCTCCAGTTCTCCACCATCAACGAGGCTTATCAGGTTCTCAAGTCTCTAAGTGCAGCAGGAACCCACAAGCATCGAGGACTGGACATCAGGGGCGAAAATATTACGCTTTGTTTTTTGTTTTTTTTTGGAGGGCAACAACACTTTGGACTTCATCCACTCTGACAGACAAGACTCATGTCCTTCATGAACACCGCCATTCCAAGCCATGCTTTTTTTGTTCTCTGTGGAAGCCAACAAAACCTACAACATGTGAGACAACATGGACAGCGGGGGGGCTCCAAGGCTTGCCTCTCTCTATTGGGCTACAGAACTACTACTTTGTCGGATGGCGGTTCGGGAAGCTGGCTGTCCTCCAGATGGTGTTGGATCAATGCCACCTCTGCCAACGCCTGGTTGAGGGCGCTGGATGTAAATCTCTTAATTTGATAATCTGGTCACAACTGGTAAAAATCACCAGCGAGTAATCCAAAGTATGACCATACACTTCCAACTTAACCAACACATCTCTGCAGAGAGCAAGAAGACTTACTACACATATACTTATTGATGTGGTTAATGGAGATCGAGGTACTACTAACCATTCAAGGCTGGGGGGAGGCCTTAAAACCTTCAGTGACCGTATTATGCAGCCCCCATTGATGATAACAGTGGTTCACCCAGTCTACATGGCACTGAAAACCCAGTGTGGGGGGTATATTATTACTTTGGAAGTGCATGGGGATACCATTCTTGGGGGGTCTTCCAAAAAAGGAGACACGGGACCACTAACCCCAAAAACGTTTCACACAGAACACACGCAAGCGGATTCCCGCAGACTGTTGAAGCCATTCAAGCCGGCACAAGTACACACAGGGCACTCAGCGAGAACGTCGCAGCCCGAGGGGAGGCGCAAACCGTGTCATGGATGGAGGGTGGGATGCACATGGCACGGTGGAGGATGCAGATTTGGTAACCATAGAGTACCTTACTGGACCATTTGGTAGCCTCCCGATGCAGAGCCTGAGCGGCGGCCAGCATTGGCTGGTTTACAGGCTGCCCCTCGGGCACTAAGAGCAGCTCTGGCTCATAATCATCTTCCATGTCAGAGGAGAGGGCGGCTTCCACTGACACCTCCTCCTCTTCCTCACGCTCCTGCTCTACCTCCGACACAACGGACTCTCTACCCTGCTGCGGGGTAGCAGGAGCGGGGCTTCCGGGCGACTGGGGAGGGAGGGGTGAAGGTAAAGAAATAAGGGGGACAGAGTTAGTATAAGAAGCAGAGGCAGGAAGGGAGGGTAAAGGGGCTGGCGGCACCAGAAGCCAAGCCACATAAGGATTGAGGAACACTTGGAAGACCTTTTCAGAATGCGATAATTTACCGTATTTGCTCGATTATGAGACGGCCCTCAAAATTTGAATGTCAATTTAGGAAGAAATCTTGGTTTTATTTCCTTTTATTTGTCAACCCCAGTTATGCACATCTGCCCCCTAGATATGCCTTATGCCCCCCTATTTGCAACTCTGGTTCCAGCCCCCCCCCCCCCCCCCGACTCCCTGCGCATAGACAACCTCTGCTGCTGGCCGGCACTTCCGCCAGGGCTTCTATGACGGAGCCCCGGAAAGTCATGTAATGCTGGGCAGCAGCGGAGGTTGCCTGTGTGCATTGCGCAGGCGTTCACCGGCTGCCAGAGAGGAGGATCCAGGTCTCCTGCAGCGCTGCGGGGGATCTGGATCTTAGTCTTGCAGTCAGACCTCTATTTCAGGTGTGATTATAAGACGACCTTGAATATAAGACGAGGGGTATTTGCTCTGAAAAAAAAACTTGTCTTATATTCAAGCAAATACGGTATAATTGTCTGGTCTTCAAAACAATCGGTCTTACAATTTGGTGGCTTCAATGCAAAAAGCACCTGTTCTACATGTTGGATGGATTATCACCATAGCGTCTACCGAAAATTTCCATCCCTGACCTTGTCTACTAGAACCCCCCAATTCCACAGTCACAATGGCCGGCGTACATTAGCGCCTGTGGTTTCCTAACCGCTCTCCATTCTTTTCCTCCGGATGTAAAACGCCACCCAGGCCAACTTACGCGCGTGAATCATGCCCGCGGGACGATGCCCCGGACAGCTGGGAAACCGAGGCAGCTCGGGTGTCATTACGGCAAATAAGAAATCAAGTTTAAATTATCGTAAACAGAACCCAAGGCAAAGATATCACAGCTGAGAAGCCAAAGGGCAGTGGTGTCTATCTGTAGCTTCCCTCTCCTTCCCCAACCCACGTCAGGAGCTTCTCCTAGAAGCCAACTCAATCATGTCACAAGAGATGTCGGCCCTTCTAGCTCTGTGTGCCTGTTTTTAATTAGTGGGTTAATATTCCAAAGCGGTTAAACATGCCCTGATATAACCCTTTCTGTGCCAACCCTCTTGACACCCTTCCTGTTTCCCTCAGCGGGTTGTTATCCCAGGTTGGGTTACCTTGCTGGACCACTTGCGGGCCTCGTCGTGAAGTTGTCTTGCGGCCACCATAATCGGCTGGTTGACCGCCTCGCCCACTTTCAGCTCGGGAAACTCCTCGTCCTTTTCCTCGGGCGGCGGTGGCCTTGGAGGTGGAACTTCTCCTTCGGGGAGCGGGGGTTTCGGAGGAGCGGCTTCGTCGGACAGCTGCGGGAGAAGCAAGCAACGCGTGAGGCGAGAAGGACTTTGGGAGCGGGGGCGCATTGTTAATTTATTAAGGTTAATGCCATCCAATGAAAGTTGAACAATTACCCGCAACTGCTCCAAGTCGGGAGGTGGTGGAGGAAAATCTGGTTCCGGTGGCTGAAATGCCTCCCTGACCTTTGCCACAGCAGACAGAATTTTGTATCCAGAGTCCAGGAAACCCTTCTGGAGAGCTGAAGAAAGAACGCAGAAAGGTAAAAACCGCAGGCACACGCGGACCTCTCCTCTAAATCGGGACTATTCCTTCTACGGAACTCCATTACACGAAGAGTTCTGTCTGCATCAGTTTTTTTGCTCTTTATTTATTGCTCTTCTCATTGTCGAGTTCTGCTTTTGTTAACAAGGTTGGGTTCTTACCAGGGTTTGAGATGTTTCCAGCAACCGATTTGGCCTCCATCACCATGGGGGAGATGGTCTTGCTCAACTCATCCGAAGCCGTCTTCACCGCCTCGCGGAATTTAGGGTCTTCAGAGTTCTCCACCTCCCGTTTGGCCACCAGCAGGATGCGGTTGGCCCTACGGGCAATGCTTGTGGCCCCGGCAACGAGCATCTGAGGCTGCATGTTGGCCATAGCCACCTTACACTTATCGATGTCTTTCTTGATGGCTTCTTCAGAGGCATCCAACAGGGACCTGGTGTCAATGGCTTCATCCACCAAGCCTTGGTTTGGAGAAAAAGTTGGGGAAATATGAAAAAAGAATCATGAAACTACAACCCATGTAGGCTTCTGATGATGTCCTACAAATTTCCAAAAGGTTTTCCAAACGTACCCGTCATCTTCTCCACGTTGTCAATCCACTGGTTTTTCATGGTTTCAAAGTGCTCGTAGGCAGCCTGATTCCCGGGATTTCGGAGCAGAATGCGCGCCGCCGAGATCACCTGCAACGGACCAGGTTTGGTTATGTGGTGGAATCTGGCATTGCCGCCATATTCTTTTTCATTCGGAGTAGAACCTATACATTGCTTTAGGTACGCCGGGTTTCCTCCCTCCCTCAAAACGTTCTTCTTTCCCAAAGACTAACCTGGGGCGTCAGCTCCCTGGCCGACTTCACGGTGGCTTGGATTGCCTCCACGGTGGCTTTATTAGCTGACCCCACGGCGGCGGCCTTGTCGGCGGTGGCTCCAAGTCGAGCAGCGTGGTTCTCAAAGTTTGCAGCCCTCTCGTCGAAGACCTGCGTCGAGGTAAAACAAGAATAAAAGGTTACACCGCCCCGTTATTATAGAAGTATAAACGGAAGGCGATCGCAGGAAGGAGAGCACACCTGTTCCCTGTTGGGAGCGTCGGGAGGAGATGTTGCCGCTACGGCAAGCAGTTTGATTGGAGTGGTGGTGTCGCTGAAGATGTCAGAGACTTCCTGTGTCATCGCTTCCTGCATTTTTCCCTTCAGGTCCTGTCATTGGAGGGGAAATAATGGACTTGTTATTCTGAAATTCCTGCTTCGACACAGGTGAATATCTATGGCTATAACCCAGATACCTTCAGAGCCTCCTGGAGCTGAGCTGCCACGGCTTGAGCTTGAGGAGAGTCTCCCTCTCCCCTCGCAGCCAGTTCTGCCAGCTGCCCGGCCAGCTGTTCTACCCGGTCACACTTGGCCATCATGTCCTGGCGAAACGGTCCCATCATGGAGTTGGCCAGACGGCGCCCCTCGGCCACCATCGCACGGATCGCAGCCTGGCCTGTTCAGGAGACAGAGGTCCGTGTGAATCCAGGAACCCTGCCCAGACCTTTATGCTGGTTGTGAAACCCGAGCCCGTTCAGTGTTCTCGTACCGACTCCCCTATCGTCCATGGTTGGGTTATCGATCCAGCGCTGGGCCTGCTCCACCTTTCCCTCCATGTTGACAGCCGCCTTCACCGGGCGACTGTTCGCCACGGCGCGGTTCACCTTGGTCTGTAGGTTCTGCAGCGAAGTGGCAATCTGCTTGGCCAATGCACGGGCCTCTGGGGTGTCTCCTTTGCCCCTGTGGGGAGAGTAGGGTCATTTGTACGCGTGGCATTAACGCACGCAAGCATTACTCGCTCATTTCTACCGAGTGGGTGCTTTAGGACTGGCATAAATGGAGGTGGTGTGTCTGCTCGTATAAGCCAATCCTCAACTGCCATTACCCCCAACAAGAACCATTTTGTCCTCTTGTTTTCCATTCCTCCTCAGTTCTACCCTATCTACATCCCCAGACCACCTCCCCCCGGGCCCCAGTCACTGTACATACTGCCGGCGAAGGTCAGTGAGCTTAGCGGTGAGAGCGGCGACCTCTCCCAGGGAGCGCAGGATGTCGTCGCGGTCTTTGGGATCCTCGCAGAGCTCTGCAATCTTCTGGGCCTCCGCAAGCAGGGCTCGGATATTTTCCTCTCCCTCCGGTCCCCCGTTGGGATCTGCGAGCCAGCTCTGCGGGGAGACACGTCAAAGAAATAATAAACGCTATTCACTGCATTCTCTAAACAGCAGCATCCGCGTCAAAATAACAAGAACTACGGTGAAAGGCAAAGGTAACAAAGCCTGGCGGCGTATAATAGCCAACTGGCCATCACCAGGGCCAACGCGATGTCCTCACCTGGGCGGCATCAGCCCTCTTGCCAATGGCCTGCTTGGAGTTTGTCAGGGCCTCCAGTTTGCGGGCAGCGTTCCCCACCTTGGATGTCAAGACGTCCAATCCCTGGGATACTTGCTGAGCTTTCTGCATGGCCACAGGTGTGGCGCCCTGGCCCCTAAGGAGGAGAGGAAAACAAGCCTCCATTAACCAGGGATGCGAACTAAAGTGTTCCACAGAGAAGAGTTACAGATACGGAACGACATGTTGACTGGGGCACCATGATGGGTTTGCACCACCATCCCAAAGGTATGTTTTCCCCTTAACTGCAGGCCTTCTCCGTCTGCCATGGCCAACATGTAGTCGCGCATGCGTCTCGGCTTATGGTTCCGCAAACTCTTCTCCATGCCCAACGGCAAGGTCCGTTTCTGGACTCAAAGGCATGACGTCATCATTACCTCGCTCTTAGCTCAGACACCTGGTCGGTCATCTGGCCCAGGGTCTGGCAGGTGCCCAAGATATCTCTCCGCTCCTTCCCGGCACACAGCTCTCCGACCTTCCCAGCTTCGTCCAGTATCTGCCGCACGGCTTGTTCACCGGCATCACCTGCGCAGGCGGGGAGGCACACGGGAAACCAATGAGCAAGCAGGGATCCTTCCGACCGGGACCTTCACGTTTAGAAGACCGGACCCAGAAGGACCCATATAACGCGCCCCCCCCCGCTTATCAGTAACGCAATAACCTTAAATGTAACAGTGTTAATGAATGTGACGAGTTTACTAACGGCCCAGAGGAAGAGCCGTTCCGGGGTAAAACCGGTACCTGGAGGGGCGTTGGGATCACGCAGCCAACCTTTGGCCTGGTTCAGCTTTGAGTCAATCAAGGCCAGCGCTCTCTTCATGGCCTCCGTATCCTGCGCGGGAAATAAAAGCAGACCCCCTGTGAGTTCTCCGCGGCCCAAGATATAAAGCGCTGCTGCCGGAAGCCACCGCTAAACGGGCTTTGCTGCAAACCGGCCATTCTCGGAAATCATTGTAGAATTTGGATACAAGGTTCGTAAAGGGATCATCATCGTCATTTGTGAGGTCAACAGCCTCGGAGCGAGACGCGGCGTGCAATCCAGCGGGACAGTCTCGGACCAACAAGGCGGCCATGTTACCGGCACGTCACGCACACCGGCCGTTTATACTTGGGTAGGGGTAACCCTTCAACCAAACCACACCAGCCGAGAAGGCATCTCACACACCACCAAGGAACACTTCCCATGCAAAAAAAAATAAATAAAATTAAAAAAAAAAAATCACCAAAATCTTTAAAACCAAATCCCAAAACTTTGATTATACAAAAGAAACTAAACGCAGCGGTTAGGAGGACAAACTTCATGACCATCATTTCAGAACAAGCTTCCTCAAACCTGCAAAGAGGGTTTATTAGGCTTTCGGGGGGGGGGGGGGCGTAGAGTCCCCATATAGCCTGTAAAGAAGGGGGGCTCTGTCTGCAGAAAGGGGGTCAATGTGCCTTATGGGGGCTTTTCTGGATACCCCACAAGCAGGCTGGGGGTCACATCTCACACTCAATAGCTAAGGTTGTTTAGTCTACACGAGCAGCCCAAGATCTGCCCCCTTCAGGTCTCTCTAGTTGTCCGACGGTTGCCCCTCGCCTCTAGCAGAAGACCCCGAAACCGCCCCAGGTCTTCGGTAAGCATGTGGACTCCCGACGGGCACATCCAATCAAAACACAAGATTAAGCGGTAGCGAAAACACTGCATTCTACGGTTACGGGGACATGCGGCTCCTGTACGGCTTACCTTCTACACGGCGCAACACAAAAAAAGAGACGGGATTGGGGGGGAAAAATAAAAACAGAAAGAGAAAGCAGAGGATGAAACGAAGGACACTAGGAGAGATCAGCTCTGTAACAGCAACGAAGACCCAAAGCTTCCCCCAAAACCTTGTACCCCGCACCGCTCCTCCCGCTGAGAAACCCAATGCCGCCATTCCCTTTTCTTGATGTGGTTTGCCCCAAAATCCCAGTTTTTTTTCTTCTTAGCGTTACCCCCCCCCCCAACTTACCTTGCTAGCCCAGGCGTCTTCGTCCCAGGACGTGAGTTGCAGCACTCGGATAATCTCGTTTATCTCCGCGCTCATCTTCTCCACTGTGAAGTTGCGGTTCTTGAGGGCCTCCTCGATGCCCTGGCTGCGGGAGTTCTTGGTGGTCACAAAGATCTTCATGGCTAGAAGAGGGGAAAAGACCAAGCGGAGGGACGCATGAGCAACAGCGTGACGATTCCATAGCGCATGGAACCAGAAGGACGCATGCGTTCGTTTCTTGGGACTCGGGGCTGGATATTTTGGGATTATCTGAAGCCTCCTCACCAGATATCAGGACAGGGAGGAGGTCTTTGACCATGTTCATGGAGTTCACAAGCATGACGCGGTGCTCCTGGTGGGTTAGCTCCTGCTGGCGTTCATCGATCATCTTGGCCATCTTGGTCATTCCTGCGGCAAGAAGACTCGCGTTACCGCCTGCGCAGACTCGAGGTCTCGAGAAGTCTCTGAGATCCAGGAGATCCAGCTTCCCAGATCTGTAGCCGCCATATTGCCATCGCACTTTGTCCAGGGGGGGTCTCAGGCTATTACTCAGCTCTACTATTTGAGAAAGAGGACGCTGGCCCCCCCCCCCCCCCAGACACCACGCGATCAGGTGATTGAGGCAATCGCATACCGGGACCAAGGTTTTTGGTGTAGGTCACGAGGTCCTCCATGCTCTCCACGACTTCTGCCACCGTCAGGTATTCCAAGATTCCTTTGCAAACGCGGATGATTTTTCTCACCTAAGGAAAGAAAGACGATTTTTTGGGGGGGGCTGGGGGTGTCTGGTGGTCCGACCCCAGAACAGGATGAGACAAGACGGGTATCGCAAAGATGGTTCGGTAACTCAAACCACGTCCTCCCCGCACGCGAACAGCTTATAAAAGACCTACCTCGGCTTCGTCGAAGGTCAGGAGCAGGTCGGAGGTCCCGGAAAGTATCCCTCGCGAGCCGTCGATCAGGTAATCGCGGGCCGGGACGGAGTACGGATCGGCATGCAACATCTGAGCCGCTTGGACAAGCTTGGTGCAGGCGTTTTCTACTCTGGGGTAAGAGAGCGAGAAGAGTTAACCAAAGAGGGCAACCCCATAAAAGAAGGATCAGCCTTGGACCCCCCCCCCCCAGTATCACGAATAATGATTTATAGGCGGCTGCCTTTTTGGTTTGTTTTTATTAAATTGAAAAAAAATAATAATAAAAATAATAATAATAATAATAATAACAAAAAAAATGCTGAAGGGCATCGCAATCCCGAATTTATACTTAAAAAAATAAATAAATAAATAAATAAACCATCTCCTACAAAAATATATATTTTTTATTTATTTTTGAAAATTTTAGTCGGAGCCAAAGAAACCAGCGCAGGATACGTCGGGACTTACTTGATAAAAGCAGGTGGCATGTCACGCTTCATGATCTGGTCCTCGGTGGTTTGAACGGTCTCCTTCCCAACCTAAAAAAGAAACGAGCGGGTTTCGGGTGTCAGGGTTCACGGTACGGCGTCAGTGCCCGGCTACGGCGGGGGTTAACGTGGCCACCTCGGCTGGGAGCTACCTCCTGGCTCGTCACCCGGGGCCTCGTCATCGCTAGACCAGAGCCAGACCCTCCAGAGACCGAAAGGGGGTAAAAGCAGCTGTCCGGATGGGCCCGCTGACTCATACTGGGAAGCCGGAGGGAGTGGTAGATAGTTGGAAGGGTCTCCCAGCAGACGTGGTAGAGGCTAATAGAGTGAGGGGATTTGAATAGGCATCTGGATGAGATAAGACCGATGCAGCAGTGGAGCTGCAGCTTCTCCCTCAGCCAAGGGCTTGGCACAGATTATTTATCAAACTGTAGTTAAAAGGGATTGGGGTGCAAAGGGGTAGAACTGAAGCAGTCGCCATAGCAACGAATGGAGGGTTTCTGCCACAGTTTTAGAACTCGCTAATTGCCCCCAAACAGAGGGTTATTCAGAAGCGCCGGAAGGCGAGGGGCCGGTAATAAAAGGGTCAACGAAGCAGTGGCCCCGAGCGCTTACAGGGGCTGAACAATGACTCCCCTATCGACGCGGGGGGGCAGGAAGCGATGATGTCATCTTCATTGACCGCGGGGAAGAATTACCCAAACTTTCCGGCTGCATCATCCGGCACGCGGACAAAAACAAAAAGGGGGGGGGGGC
The DNA here is from genome assembly GCA_029215755.1 of Spea hammondii. Lineage (NCBI taxonomy): Eukaryota > Metazoa > Chordata > Amphibia > Anura > Pelobatidae > Spea > Spea hammondii. Next base: position 6,630,535 of record JARDYJ010000006.1, read on the forward strand.
GTGAAGCCTCAAGAAAGTGTGGGGCAGTTACCATGGTGACGCCTCCATTGCTGCGCTGCTTGCCAAGTACGAGCAAAGTGAAAATCCAGCCCAACATCGGCACGCGGGAAACGAGAAGGGGCGGAAAAAATTTAACTACACCACAAACTTTTAAGAAGCCTTTTCAGTTTCTATGGCAACCACCTCTGTATCACCCGACAATTAAGTGTTCCCGGCAAAAACTATACATATATATACATATAAATATTAACGTGGGTGGCAGAGATACCGGCTCACAGGACACACAGCACCCCCCCTGTCCCTGACCTAAATTGGTACGACCTTTTGCCTGCTTCCTTCCGAGTTAAATGACCCCGGACCACCCAGCCACACTATTAAGTTACACAACGTTCTCACAGCGGGGTATTTAAAGAGCGGTCTGCACCCCCTGGAGGAGGAGCCTCGGTAACGCAATACGGTCCGCGGGGAGAGCGCCGGCGCGTTCCGCAACGTAAAAGCCCGACGCCGCGAGAACGGGTCAAAATATAAACATTTGTGGAAAATAAATATTAACGTTTCAATATAATTAACAATAAAATAAGGGTCGGGGGGGGGGGAATTAGCCGCGGGTGAGACATTAGAAATACAATCTGCTTCACGCGGCAACCGACGGCCTCCTCCAGGGGCCACGCTGTCTCAACAGCCGCGGGAAGACGTTATTTACAACATCGAGGGTTTGTGTCGCAACCGAGAAAAAGAATGAGAAGAATTCCCCCCTCCCCTGCACGCTACCAGATGCCAAGTGTCCCTGTGCAGCACAGCCAGTCCCTCTCTCCTCCATATATATATATATATTCCTGTCACTCATCGCCGGGTTGCGGATCATAGCATCGCCGGCCGCTGCCTGAAAGGGTCCAGTTTAATTTACGAAGCTGTTTGAGAATTTGGTGGGTAAGTAGAACAGCCTCCCAGCAGAGGTGGTAGAGGGTAATGCAGTGAGGGTATTAAACATGCATTGGATAGACATACGGCTCCTGAATCTAAGACGAGACCAACGACTGATTAAGGTCTGAGTCTTTACAGCGGGAGAAACGGGGAGACTAGACGGGGGCCGGAAGGGGCCGATCTGCCGGCGGGTTCTATGTTCGGCCCTTGGGCAGGATGCCCGGCCCCAGGGGGAGTCGGCTGGTGGTTGGAACGTATCTTGGAGGAAGCAGAGCACGGCGTGGGTGGCAGAGATACCGGCTCACAGGACACACAGCACCCCCCCCTGTCCCTGACCTAAATTGGTACGACCTTTTGCCTGCGCCCCCCCTTCCTTCCGAGTTAAATGACCCCGGACCACCCAGCCACACTATTAAGTTACACAACGTTCTCACAGCGGGGTATTTAAAGAGCGGTCTGCACCCCCTGGAGGAGGAGCCTCGGTAACGCAATACGGTCCGCGGGGAGAGCGCCGGCGCGTTCCGCAACGTAAAAGCCCGACGCCGCGAGAACGGGTCAAAATATAAACATTTGTGGAAAATAAAACAAAGAAGGAAAATTTATTAAAATACAAGCATCGGCAGAACTAAAAACCTGATTCTCATATTAATTACAAAGGAGAAACGCGTCGGGGCTGTCCGTTTCCCCAACATGTGACCACTGGCCCCGCCTACAGTTCCACCCCCATGGTATTTTTATTTTATTCTATTTTTATTTTTTTTGATGAAATCTTTTTAAATTATTTTATTATTTCTCGTCAAATATATTTTATTAAAATTATTTTATTATTTGTTTTATCTTTTTTTTATTTTACCCCCCCCCAAAAAAGCGAGGGAGCGAATGATCGGGCAGAATCCTTCTGCACATTTACAAGGGGGGGGGGGCACAAAAAATGTAAAGGAAATAATAAATAAAAGAAAAAATATTGAAAATTTAGAAAAAAAACCCAGTATTTTTAGAATTTTTGTTTTTTTGATGGCAGGAATGTCAGGGCACTTTCCCCAATAGGTATTGAGGTTTGTCAGATGCTGGCTGGCAATCATGGGAGTTGCAGTCGCCGGAAGCTCATGATATTGAGAAAGAAAAAAAAAGAAAAAGAAATTTAATGGGAATGGAGCAAAAAAATAATAGAAATATTGTTAAAAAGAAATAATAAAATAAAAGTTTTGGTGGCATATGTTTAAAAAAAAATTCCCGGCCCGAGGAGCGGACCCCCCGGCAGGACTAGTGACCCCAGTACTGGCGCCGGCCCCCTTACTGGGAATCACTGGGGTTTCCTCGTGGCGGGAAGTCCGAGGCACAGCTGTGTTTACCAGCCACGCTGGCTGCCATCCAGGACCACTCTCACCGTCACCCCCCCAAAACACAGAGCCTGCCGGCACATCGGCCCCCCGTCTAGACTGTAGGTCCCCAGGTCGCCTACTCCATGTTTGAATCCACATTGTGGATGTGTTCATGTCCTGGTGAGGAAGAGGTTAACAGGCAATTGACACCTGCCCCCCCAGCTGCCCCCCCCCAGTCTCCAGACAGTCTATGGCCGCCCTCCGTGGCCACTTTTAGAAGGTGACAGGAGCCAAAACGCAAGGGGACCTGTTTGGGGGTGGGGGGTATTATGGGGTTTAAAGCGCCATTTTTTTACGTTTTTTTTTTTGCTAAATAATAAAGCGCATATTTTATGGTTTCATATAAATAATAATAAAAAATGTAAAATAATAATTTTAAATACGATGCGCCTGGAAGTTGTCAACGCGACAAAAAAGAAAACAAAAAAAAATCGTAGCTCAAAAATGATAAAAAATTTTCAAACAGTTAATGGAAAAATCTCTAATGAAAACCCAATTTAAAAAAAAAAAAAAATGGGCAACGCCACGTAAAGTAAAAAGTGAAGTATTTATCGGGAAAAGAGGGGCCGCGGTGGGCGCCAAGAATAGAACGCAGATTAATTCTATATTTAATTATCTCTGTGGGGGTGAAATTCATCCGCCGGCCTCTCGACAGCTCAGCTTCCGGCCAAAATTTACCCCCCACAACGTGGGCTAACGTAACTGCCCCCCCCCCCGGGTAAACTTGCCCCCCCTGGCACTTGGAATGCAACTTGTAAGAGATCCCTGGGGGGGGGGGTTATGGGGCAACAGCTGAGCTCCTCGCTCCAAAATATCAGCGGGATTCTGGATTTCCCCCAAATAATCGGCCGGCCTCAACCAAGAAAAAAAAAATAAAAATTGAAATTTCCTCCAAATTTGGCTAATGAGCCTAAAAAATGCCAGAGACATTATTTTTTTTTCAGGGCTGCCGGGACTGTAATCAACTGAATTTATCCCAGGATTTTTTTTATTTTTTTTTTTGTAGCTTACAAAAAAAAAATAAATTTTTTTTTTATTAATTTATTTAATTTTTTTTTTTTTTAAAAAAGGCATTTTAAAGCAAATGAAAATTCTAAATTTTAACACTTCTGGTTCGATGACATCCAACGCACAGATGTCACGTATGGGTTATACTTGGTGTAAAAAAAAAATACTAATTTTTCGGTGACTTTTTTAAATTTTATTTATTTATTTTATTCTGAAGCTGTCGCTGGAGGCAGGAAATTCCCCGACGTCCTCCACCGAGCCACGCGAGTTAAATGTCACCGTTTGACGGACGGGGTGACATCCAGTCCCCAGATGCCACGGACGGGGTATATTTGGGTTTAAAGTATTTTTTTTTTTTTTTACTTGGGAGTTTTTATTTTTTTTTTTATTTTAGAAATTTTGTACTGAAATTAGAAATTGAAAAATTTTGAATAAAAAAAAAAAAACCTAAAAACAAGATCCTCACTCGAAACAGCGACAGGTGCGTCTGTAATATTGGGTGCGCCGTTAACGGCAGAACGCACCGTACTTTGTCGCCGTTAACACAAATTTCGGTAAATTTCCGGCAAAACACGAAATTTCATAATTTGGCGTAAATTTCCTTATTTTTTTTCCTCATGCCAGGCAGGTTCATAACGGATTTAAAGTCCCCCAAAAGTCCCCCCCGGCTCACTTACCCGCACCAGGTTGCTGACGGCCGCCTGCACGGCGGCCACGGGGGCCGTAAGCTCCGGGATGGCCTTCCCGTCCACCTCGCCCTCCTCGTGCATGATGACCAGGTGCGAGATCTGCTGGGCCACCGGCTCCAGGATGCTCTCGATGGTCTTGGTGTGGAACACCGGCATGATGGCGGCACACGCAACACTCACCCAGCGGAGAAACTACGGCCCCTCAGCGGCCCTCGCTCAATGCAGCAAGGGGTATTACCCGGCCCTTCCTGGGGTATTACACGGCTCTGGGTTGCTGGGTTCTGTTGCCCCTGGCACTTCTCTGCTCTTGCCCTTGCTTCCCTGCTTCAAGAGCCTCTGTGGCCCCTGGGCTCCTCTGCTCTGTTGCCCCTGGGTTCCTCTGCTCTGTTGCCCCTGCCTTCCAGCCCCCGGCCTCCCTCTCCGGACTTTTCCACCTTAGCTTCCCAACTCCTGTCTCTGCCTGAGCGGCCGGGTGACGTCACCATACCACGCCTACTCCCTCAGACGCCCGGCTTCTGTCGCCACCCTCCAACCCCACCCCGCCCTCGAATCCCGCGCTACCATTGGTGGTCGGCCGCGTCGCTCACAGCAGCGCCGCTTCTCACGCCCCGTCCCCTCCTAGTGACGTCACCCAGCTGCCATCTCCTTAAAAGGCGAAGCCTGGAAATCGGAGGGATTCCTGGGACTGTGACGTCACTGGGGGGTCTCAGGAATGTGGGAAAGAGGGTGGGCTGGTGGGGGTAACCTGAAATACCCCAACAAGGGGCAAAGACAGCATGCAGACGCTGTCAGGAGTCCCTTTTTAGTGTGGCTAGCTATCAATACCTGCTAAGTATCCCTGCTTAGTCCTGCCTCCCACTTTGTGCCCCAAGCCCTTGTGCCCCTCTTCCCTCCCTTGCCCCCCCTCTTTCCTCTCCTGATGCCCCTCTTCCCTCCCTTGCCCCCCCTCTTTCCTCTCCTGATGCCCCCCTTCCCTCCCTTGCCCCCCCTCTTTCCTCTCCTGATGCCCCTCTTCTCTCCCATGTCCCCCCTCTTTTCTCCCTTGATGCCCCTCTCTCCTCCCTTGATGCTCCCCTGATGCCCCTCTATCCTCCCCTGATGCCCCTCTTTTCTAGGAGGTCAGAATGTTTGCTGGGTATGAGCGGATCGCAGGGTTCTACAGCCCTAAAGCCCCCCGATAATGTGTATAGAAACAGCAGGAAATGGGTTCATAAATGAAACTTTTCAAAATAATTTTAATATTTTTTAATTTTGGAATAAATTATTTTTTTCGCATTAAATTACTAAGCACAAAAAATATATTTTTTTAACCAAAAATTGAAAATTGTCCCTTAAATTCTGGATAGATTTTCCAAATTTGAATTTAAAAATATATATATATTTTTTTTTTTTACTCCAGATTCCTGAAAAGCACACCTTGCTTGGTTTTTTCCTCCCCAGGGCTGACTAATTTGTCACCTCTTGGTTTGTGGTGACATCAGCCGTTCCCCTGTGGTAAAGGTTCGTTCGAGGCGCGGTCGGCGACCACTTCCTCCCCACTCACTGCTTCTTCTTCTTCTAATCTGATGAGTGTCTTCCAGGTGACGGCGGCAGCCGGATGGCTCTAATGACCGTCGCTATGGAAACCGTGCCTGGTCAGGGTCTGAATGGAGTCACCTGTGTTCAAGCAGGTATTCCGGCACCAATCGGGACGCTCAGATATCATTCAATCAGATGAGACCAGGTGATCCCTTCACCCCAAGACTGGGGTAAAAACCCTGAGAATCTGCCCCTTCACCCCAAGAGTGGGGTAAAAACCCTGAGAATCTGCCCCTTCACCCCAAGACTGGGGTAAAAACCCTGAGAATCTGCCCCTTCACCCCAAGACTGGGGTAAAAACCCTGTGAATCTGCCCATTCACCCTGAGACTGGGGTAAAAACCCTGAGAATCTGCCCCTTCACCCCGAGACTGGGGTAAAAACCCTGAGAATCTGCCCATTCACCCCGAGACTGGGGTAAAAACCCTGAGAATCTGCCCCTTCACCCGAGACTGGGGTAAAAACCCTGAGAATCTGCCCCTTCACCCCGAGACTGGGGTAAAAACCCTGAATATCTGCCCCTTCACCCCAAGAGTGGGGTAAAAACCCTGAGAATCTGCCCCTTCACCCCAAGACTGGGGTAAAAACCCTGTGAATCTGCCCATTCACCCCGAGACTGGGGTAAAAACCCTGAGAATCTGCCCCTTCACCCCAAGACTGGGGTAAAAACCCTGAGAATCTGCCCCTTCACCCCAAGAGTGGGGTAAAAACCCTGAGAATCTGCCCCTTCACCCCAAGACTGGGGTAAAAACCCTGAGAATCTGCCCCTTCACCCCAAGACTGGGGTAAAAACCCTGTGAATCTGCCCATTCACCCTGAGACTGGGGTAAAAACCCTGAGAATCTGCCCCTTCACCCCGAGACTGGGGTAAAAACCCTGAGAATCTGCCCATTCACCCCGAGACTGGGGTAAAAACCCTGAGAATCTGCCCCTTCACCCCGAGACTGGGGTAAAAACCCTGAGAATCTGCCCCTTCACCCCGAGACTGGGGTAAAAACCCTGAATATCTGCCCCTTCACCCCAAGAGTGGGGTAAAAACCCTGAGAATCTGCCCCTTCACCCCAAGACTGGGGTAAAAACCCTGTGAATCTGCCCATTCACCCCGAGACTGGGGTAAAAACCCTGAGAATCTGCCCCTTCACCCCGAGGCTGGGGTAAAAACCCTGAGAATCTGCCCCTTCACCCCAAGAGTGGGGTAAAAACCCTGAGAATCTGCCCCTTCACCCCAAGACTGGGGTAAAAACCCTGTGAATCTGCCCATTCACCCCGAGACTGGGGTAAAAACCCTGAGAATCTGCCCCTTCACCCCGAGACTGGGGTAAAAACCCTGAGAATCTCCCCTTCACCCCGAGACTGGGGTAAAAACCCTGAGAATCTGGGGCGGAAAGAAGGACTGGCCACACTAAACAGGGACACTTGGCAGGTATGGCTGTACTTGAGTTTTCAGAGGACGGGGAGGAAGAATGGTCTTTGGAATCCGACACAAACCACAAGAGATGAAGCTCCTACAGCCAACTTCCTAATATGGGAGAAGCAGCTCCGGCGGGGTGTCGGACGGTCTGACGGTCAGCCGAGGCCAGGCAGGCGTCCCCCGTAACCCAAAGTCCACCATTTGGGGCATTTTTATTATTCCAGGTCACTTTTACCCGCCTTTTATCGCACAATCTTTATAAACTAACTCATTTGCATTATGGATACCTGCCAAGTCTCTCTGTTAAGTTTGGCCAGTCCCTCTTCTAAATTCCTTGTGCCTTTTTACTCCCCTAATGCCCCCCCCCCTTTTCATTCCTTGATGCTCCTCTTTCCTCCAAAAAACTCCTATAAGGTTCCTGACTCCGAGTCACTGGCGGGTGAATGAGATGGTCCGGGGAGAGGTGGAACCGGTCACCGATCTCCACATTTGATGGCATCGTTCCTTACGACAGCTCTCCACCCCCCCGGACGCGATGGGCCTCCACCCCCCCACACACACGCGATGGACCTCCACTGTATTAGCCTCCACCACTTCGGCTGAGAGGCGATTCCACTTATCTTCCACCCTGTTGATATTCGGGGGCCATATGCCCGTCCCGCGCATGTTCGCTCACTGTGCTGATTATTATTAGGAAGTAGAGGGAGGTTTTGACAGCCATACTTTAAGAAGGATGGAGGAGACAGGTGGAGGAGACCCCCCTGGGCTCAGGGGGGGCAAGGGTCAAACAGCACGGGGAGGGGGGGGGGTTTGATTGACAGCCATAACAGTTAAATATAGACGCGCAGGGGGATTGAGGGTCGGTCAGAACTTAGAAGATCAAAAGTCAACTTCCTCTCTGATCATAGAACAAAAATGATAAATATATTAAATATTTGCTTGAGAAAGATGGCCCCCCCTTCACTTGCCGCCGTAGGTCTAATCAACCTGGGCCAGAAGACTGATGAAGACAATAAAGTTCATTTTGACTAAAACCTTCCAACCTGTGATGTTTTTTGGGGGTGAAGAAACAAAAAATGGAATTCCGCCGGCTCCAAAGCTCTTTGGAGAGATCAGTTTATCCCTTTGAGAGATAGGCCAGGACGAGGTGCACACGGAACACTCGGCCTTCACAGAAGGTCTTCTTGAGTTCCTCGACTGGTTCCTACCAGCTTCTTGGCATGAAACACGTCCAAATAGTTGAAGGCCAAATGTCATGGTTTGGTCTCCATGGGAATGACCTGTAGATGACCTTGAGGGTGTCATGGAGGACTCCCATGGTTTTGTGTTGGTGGTACGGATGTGCGCCTAGCGACGAAGATGTGTTGTGGTGGAAAACTTGCCTGAAGTTCTCCATGGGTGTCCACGCTTCCTGGTTCCTTCCGTGTCCAACCGGGCTGTGATGTCAGGAGGCCCCGCATCACCAAGCTACGTCAAAAGGTAAGGCTTCCTTATGGGATATCGGACATCGTTTGCCGCCAATGACATCACTGCGTGAAGCCACGTGCCACGCCATCGCAGCAGTGTTCCAGAAGCCGGCCGGGTCACGAGGTAAGACATTAAAGATTGCCAGAAGATTGGATAGTCCCTGGTAAAGCTACAGGTAAGTAAATAAGATCTTAAGAAGGGCTTAGAACATTATGAATGACTAGAATGAAGGCTAGGCCCCATCCTGGGCTACTGGTTGTACCTTCCACCAGAACCACCACCGATCGTGGCCCCTGGTCTTCAATCTAACATTTTTATAAATGAATGAGATGCCCCAAAGTCTGAGACAAGGAACAATGAAATCAGGTGTCCTGAACCTCGTAGGCATTAGCCACGCGGCCACCTGTGGCAGCATATCCTGATGGACCTCGTTGGCCAAAGCCTCCGTGACAATACCTCCAGATGTCCTACAGAAGTAAAGGGAGACATCGCTTCGGAGGCTCGTGTGACGGGAGGATAGAGGAAGTGGGTCATCACTTGGGGCTGTTCTCCAGCCAAGGATCATGGGAAATAGACACGTTTACATGAAAGGTCCCGCCTCTGTCATCCCTGACGGAAAACGGTAAGTCAAAATAACCCAAAAATGTAAGATTCCGCTGGGTTTTCTTATGGGTTGGGTGAGGGGGCTTAGGTATTTTAATTGGTGGGCACGCTTGCTGGGTTGGGGGGGGGCTCCATTTATTTATTTATTTCCATTTCCTTTATTTCATTATTTTGTTGTATTTTTGCTATTACTATTTAAAAAAAAATAAAAAAATTGAACTAATATATCTGTGAAAATAGAAAAACAAAGAAAATACCAGAAAGTAGAATTTATTCAAGAAGTAGATTCTTCGCAATTTAAATATGAAATTTAAATGAAATTATACAAAACGTGCAAAAACATTTTTTTTTGTACACATATACAGACCTGAAATTTTTGACAGATACACAAAAATATTCCGCCCCCCCCCTCCCCTTTTATTTATTCAGGTAAAATACTAATTTCTCGTGGGTGGGGGTCATTTCCAAAACCCAGGGGGCCGAGGGTCTTCCTCTCAGAGGATACAGAAAGCAAACAAAAAGAATCAGTAGCAGTTTTTCTGCCTGGCGGCAGCTAAACCCTCATAGACTCTTGATTGGGTGGTCGGATCGGAGGTCTGGTCGGGACGTGGACCTCATGGCGCTAGAAGATGGAAGACGGCTCGTTGTAGCTCCAAACATGGCGGGGCGAGAGAGACTGCGAGAACGACGCAGCTGGTTCTGGACCCCGGCCGGTCAAACCCTTCCGTGTAGGAGAGCTTCATGCCATCCCGGAGGAGCGGGGCTTGCGAATGGCAGGTGGCCACACCAAGCGTCTTCCACCGAGATGCTTCTAACCTACGGAGCCTCCGTCACTGCTTTAACCAACCCCAGTCCATGCTCTGAAGGAGAAGAAGAATCACAGGTTAACGGGGGGGGGGGGGGGGGGGGACGGATCGGACTCATCGCTGACCTCCAAATACACACCGACCCCGTCTCTACTCTTCTAACGGTCTTCACCGGCCCCCTCGTGATCGTATACAAGACTTCCCAATGGCTGCCCCCATCCTCTGGAATGCCCTCTCCCGGCTTATCCCACTCCCCCCCCTTCTGTCCTTCAAAAAAAACTTCTTCGAGACGACCTATCAACGGACAGGTTACCTGGCCTCCTCCCCCTAGCTCCCCATTCAGGAGGACCCTGTAAGCGCCGTCACCCGAGATTGACCCTCCGTGGACACCGCACACTCACCATGACGCTGTTCTCCTGCTCCACGGAGGTCGCCAGGATTAAGGTGCTCAGCTGCTTCTGATAAACCAGATTGTCGTCTATTAGCCGTCTGCAGTTCTCCCTACGGACAAAGGGGAGGAAAAAGTCACCGTCCGCGCCTACACCGTATCTGCCCCCCCCCCCATTTACTAGCAAATAAGAAGTGGGGCAACAATGTCTCAAGAGCCACGAGAAGACGTTATTTACAACATCAAGGGGTTTGTGTGGCAACAGAGGAAAGAATGAGGAACCCCCCCCCGTGTCTGCACACTACAAGATACCATACCACCCAAGTGTCCCTGTTCAGTCCCTCTCCCGAGTCCCTGTAACCCCCCCATCTTCCATATATATCCCTGCTCCCCTAAATTGTAGGAGAACCCCCCCCCCCATGTTCTGGATCAGTGTCGCTGGTCACTCGGTCAAACGGTCTATTTTTATAAATCATAAAAAAAAAAAAAAAAAAAGGGGGTTTGGGTCTTTACAGCAGGAGAAACAGGCAGGCCAGACGGGCCAGACGGGGGCCGATCTGCCGGCAGGTTCTGTGATTCTTCCCCGATACCTGAGCTGGCATGTCACAGGTTAATAAAACAGACCCCCGCACCGTGTGCTTGCCCCCCCACCTGCTTTTGTCCTTGGGCACGGAGGCTGCGCAGAGAGGCTGCGGGGAGCTTCGGTCCGACCAGTCACTGGTCTGTAGAGTGTTGGGGGGCTCTAGACTGGAACTGCCGAGCGAGCGCGCCGAGCTCTGTGTCTGGAACGATAGAGAGGGAAACGTTCTAAACGCGGATCTAAAGCATCAGACATTGCGGTAATTCGGAAAGCGAGAATAAATGACACAAAGCTGGGAAATCCGCATTCTTTCATAAATAAAAAAAAGAAAAATGACCCCCCCCCCCGCGCTTACGCATGCGATTTTCAGCAGGTGCCATATCTCCCGCTGTCTCTTGGCCTGCATCTGCATCAGGGAGCTGTCGGCGTCCTTAATGGTATTCACCGTCATCTCAATTTGGGGAAGCAGGTCGATGATCTTCTGCTTACATCTGAAAAGCCGGCTGCGGACAGAGACGAGGTCAACGTGTTTGGGGCGTTTAATAAAAAATTAAATAAAATGAATAAAAAAAAAAATTAAAAAAAAATGGAGGATCCCACTTCTGCCACCACGTAGCTCAGGGGTTTAACCCTCTCACGCTACCTCAGGTGTCCAAACAGCTCCCGGAGCACGCGATCCTGGCTCTGCACCGTCTGCACGATGATTTTAACCATTTCGGTACTGTCACAGTAGGCATTGTCTGCAAAAAAAAAAACAAAAACAAAAAAAAAAACACACAATCATGAAATAATAATAATTAAATAAATAATAATAATAATAAAAAAATTAATTCCAGACAAAGCAAGGGACAGAACAAACTCTCCTTTGACCCATCGTCCGATAAATACAGACCTGGAGACCAGGATTTCCCTTTCAGCTGTTTGTATAATTCAATTGCTCTTTTTTCTCTAAAATAATAAAAAAAATAAAAAAAAATAAAATCAATATATGAAAACAGTCACTGGGACAACCTGCGCGGTGGGACAGCGTGCCCATTTATTGTAGAGCTGATGGGGCAAATAGGTTTGCTATAGAAAGGATCATCAGAACATTAAAGCTGCTGTTCCACTTGGCAGGCCCCTCGCTTTATTATTTATTATCTCATAAAAACAAGCGTGTAAGAGCGTTGGTGTCACATGGGGGGGGGGTTAATTGAATTGTGCATGTTACGGGACCGGGGCGAAGGTGTCTTCTTACAGCTGGTCCATCACGTCTCCTTGTCTGCGGGCGTACGGACTCCTCTGCAGTTCCACTATCTCCGTGTGAAGCTCCATGATCAGTTCATCCAGGAAGCCGATCTCTCCAGCCTGCCACAAAGAGCACACAGAATGAGCGCGCGGAGCGGCACGCCGGCAACCTTCAGGAACGCGGCGGCGGAGCCCCCCCCCCCCGAAGTCCAAGGATATCGCGTGCTTTCCCTTATCGCACGAAGAGGGGGGCGAACACCAGATCCCCAATCCTTCCTCTTCAATACCCACGTTGGGACCACGTAGCCCCCTGTACCCCCCGACCAAGGCCTAAGGAGGGCCTGACCTTCTAGGACCTCCACAATGCAGCCAAAGTCTACATACATTTGTGGTTCTGAAGGTGTAAGAATGGCTCATTTTATTCACTACACACCTAGCAGATTTGTTTGTTTTTTTGTTATTTTTCAGTATTTTGAATAGAAATAAAACAAAATTACCTTCCCACAGGCCACGGCTTTATTTTCCATCTCCTTCCAGGCCCTCAGCATCTTCTCGGAAGCTGAACGGGGGGGAGAGGGGTAAACAAGAGACCTAACGATTAGTATTTAAAAAAAAAAAAATAAAAAAAAAAAAAAAAAAAGACAAAAATAAAAGTTAAAAAAAAATAAAAAAAAAAATACAATAAATGATCAAAACCAATTAAAGATAAAAGCGAAGGTGTTTTGGGGGGCTAGACGTACAGATGCCGTAGGTCATTTGGTCGCTGTAGCGTTCCAGGTCGATGTTGATGCTCTGCTTGAAAAACCTCAGCTTGGCTTCCAGCTGCTGGGAAGCGGAGAACATGGTGTTCTTCATCTTGGTCAGGTTCGTGTTGTAGCGCAGGAGACTCAGCCTAGGGGCACGCCGGACACGGATTTGGTTACCGGAGTCACCGACGGAAGGACAGAAATAAAACATAAGGGGGGGGGGGGGGGTCGTGAACTTACATGGCAGCTCTCTGACCCTGGAAGAGACGGCTGTAGTCTTCTTTCAGGCCGGAAATGTAGTGGACCGCCTCCGCCCAGACCTTGCGCAAGTGGACGACGGGGAACTGGACCTTGCTGTCCTGGACTGGAGGTACAGAAAAAATTAAAATAAACCACGATGCCCACGCAGCTAAGAGCCCCAAAACGCCTTGTCCAGGACGTCTAATTCAGGCTCCTTCTACGTATGCCTGCATCGCGCAGGACCAGGTAATAAATTAGCCTACAAGCAAATGGAGGACCAATCAAGTTGGAGCATTACATAGAAGCGTGGGCCCCTACATCCGAGACCCCTTCCTCAGGAGAAGGATACCAGATGGTCAGTCGTTGATGGAGAGGAGCGATGTCTCTGGTGGCACGGACCTCTTCCCTCGGCCAGGAAATGACATCATACCCCCTGACAGCGTGTCATCGTACGGCCTATGGCCACAGCCAGGGGTTGGATTAGGGAGCGCGGGTCTCCAGTGACACTAGCAGGCTACTCACCGATGTAATTAACGGATTCCGATAGGCTTCTCGACTGGAAGGGCCCCTCGTAGACGGTTTTGCTTTTGTCAAACAAATACACCATGTAACTGTCCCATCCTCTCTGTATGAACAAAAACACAACGGGGGGGTGAGCGGCCACCCCTCATTATCCCGCCCGACGTCAATACGGGGCGATTGCCGGCCTTTCTGCGCCCATACGTCGGCCATACTTAAAGGAAACCAAGCGAGATCCTCACCACCCCGTCTATGACGCACTGCGAGGCCGGTTTCCGAGGGTCGAGGGACAGTCCCATTTCCAGCAGCAGTTCCTGGTTGCCGGCGCTGATCCCGGTCTCCCTCTCGATGCGAGACTGTAAGGAGAGCAGGTTCTCGTCGGGTTGCAGGAGGACAGAGAGGATTTTGGCCGACGTCATGTTCAGGATGTGCACGACCTGCGGGGGGTGATAAAGCAGCCGCGTTGCCTGACCAGTTAGCCGTCACTAGCCCTCCATCGCCCTCCATTCTTTCAAAGGCTGCCTAAACCAACCAGCAACTCAACACTGGGGGAGACATGATATTTTTGGGCGATAACTCACTGAACCCTTGGCTCTTCTGAATGCCCCGGGAAACCTCCTCACCTTGAGGTTTAGGATATTATCCATGAGCTGGAAGCATCGTGGACGACCAGTGACGGGATCAATCAGCCCACCGCGGCTCTGGGGGTCCCAGTTGAGGATCAGCTGTAACCAAGCTTCCCACTGCTCCACCATGATGCTGAAGAACCAACAGGAGACAACGGGTTAGACAGAACCGGGACACGCTGCCCGGCATGACAGCACCCAACAGAACCGGGACACGCTGCCGGGCTAGACAGCACCCAACAGAACCGGGACACGCTGCCGGGCTAGACAGCACCCAACAGAACCGGGACACGCTGCCGGGCTAGACAGCACCCAACAGAACCGGGACACGCTGCCGGGCTAGACAGCACCCAACAGAACCGGGACACGCTGCCGGGCTAGACAGCACCCAACAGAACCGGGACACGCTGCCGGGCTAGACAGCACCCAACAGAACCGGGACACGCTGCCGGGCTAGACAGCACCCAACAGAACCGGGACACGCTGCCGGGCTAGACAGCACCCAACAGAACCGGGACACGCTGCCGGGCTAGACAGCACCCAACAGAACCGGGACACGCTGCCGGGCTAGACAGCACCCAACAGAACCGGGACACGCTGCCGGGCTAGACAGCACCCAACAGAACCGGGACACGCTGCCGGGCTAGACAGCACCCAACAGAACCGGGACACGCTGCCGGGCTAGACAGCACCCAACAGAACCGGGACACGCTGCCGGGCTAGACAGCACCCAACAGAACCGGGACACGCTGCCGGGCTAGACAGCACCCAACAGAACCGGGACACGCTGCCGGGCTAGACAGCACCCAACAGAACCGGGACACGCTGCCGGGCTAGACAGCACCCAACAGAACCGGGACACGCTGCCGGGCTAGACAGCACCCAACAGAACCGGGACACGCTGCCGGGCTAGACAGCACCCAACAGAACCGGGACACGCTGCCGGGCTAGACAGCACCCAACAGAACCGGGACACGCTGCCGGGCTAGACAGCACCCAACAGAACCGGGACACGCTGCCGGGCTAGACAGCACCCAACAGAACCGGGACACGCTGCCCGGCATGACAGCACCCAACAGAACCGGGACACGCTGCCGGGCTAGACAGCACCCAACAGAACCGGGACACGCTGCCCGGCATGACAGCACCCAACAGAACCGGGACACGCTGCCGGGCTAGACAGCACCCAACAGAACCGGGACACGCTGCCGGGCTAGACAGCACCCAACAGAACCGGGACACGCTGCCGGGATCGGGCTAAACGCTCCTCACCTGCATAAGTTATTGGGCGCCGGCAGATTGGCGCTAAACCTTATCTCGCCGGACAGGTCTTCATAGGCGTAGATGTGCTTCGCGTCCTTCTTCTTGATCTTCTCGTGCCTGCGTTCCACCAAAGAGATAAATGAGTCCTACAGCACCCTCAAACCCCCGCTTCCCTGCCACCGGTCTGCCCCAGATACAAGCAAACGTGACTAAGGAACATCACCCGGCATGGAAATCCCTACCGAGACAGAGGGGGAGGGCGAGCGAATGGGGAGCGGGCGAGCGAATGGGGAGCGGGCGAGCGAATGGGGAGCGGGCGAGCGAATGGGGAGCGGGCGAGCGAATGGGGAGCGGGCGAGCGAATGGGGAGCGGGCGAGCGAATGGGGAGCGGGCGAGCGAATGGGGAGCGGGCGAGCGAATGGGGAGCGGGCGAGCGAATGGGGAGCGGGCGAGCGAATGGGGAGCGGGCGAGCGAATGGGGAACGGGCCCTTACCAGGTGAACGGCTGCATATTGTGTAAGAAGGGACGGAAACCGCAGATGCACTCGAACACCATGGTGCCAAAACTCCAGTAATCGACAGTGGCGCTGTACGGCTTGTTCTCAAAGAGCTCCGGGGCCTTGTGTAGAGTGAAAGGGACGGTGGTTAAAGGATGGTGGTCCGCGAGGGTCACTGATACCCAGACCCGCCTTTGATCTCTCTCTGCAATGTCAATATCCTCCTGGAGATGGGGTATCCAGCACTGCACCCACTACCCTAGGTGAGGTCTGTGGTCAGAGATCTGTAACGTGGCAGAACCTCCTCCCCTCAGAACGGGCAGCGGGGTCGCTGGGTAAGATTTTACCCCACTGTATACGTACCAGGTACTGCAGGGTACCCACAAACGACGTGCAGAGACTCCCATGATCGAGGTCCTTGGCGTATCCCAAATCAATGATCTTGTGCAGCGTCTAAGAAGAAGAAAAAAAAAAAGATGAGGCTAGCAATCCCCTGTATATATAATATATATATATTTAAGAGTAGTAGGTACACGGCATCACCGATCAGCAGAGGATGGTGGCACAGAGCACAACCTTATTTCTATCTTTATTTGGCCCAAACCCAGAAACTGAAGGCAGATCGGCCCCCATCCGGCCAGCCTTGTCTACCCGTTTTCCCCCTTTAATTGGTCCTCGGTCTTGTCTCAGGAGCGCACGGGGACGCTGTATTAACCCCTCACCTTCCCATTACTCTCCATCAGCACCACGTTTTCCGGCTTCAGATCTCTGTGGATGATTCGATTTTCGTGTAGATACTGAATCCCGGAACCTGAAACACGAAACGGAGCGGGTTCACGCGGGCTGGCTGTTACACGGCTCTGGTGTTTAGCACTTCATACGAGACTTCCTGTAGACTCAGGGGGTTCAAAGCACCGGCCATCGGACTCCGTTAAGGCTGGGAGCATAACGAGGTTTACAGACTTGGCCTTAACCCTTCCTCCCCATCTTATTCCCCCCTGCGCAACTTCCCATTTAAATCTGGTGCTCCAAACACTAGAGACAACCCAAGCCTCCTAATCTGCGCTCCAAAGCCTCTACCAACCTCCACGCGCCACCTGCGGACTCCATGATTCAAAAGGCTGGACTCTGGAGAAGAGGCGCCGCAGGATCTCCGGCTAAAAGCAACGCCTCAACCACTGATTGGTTGTTCCCACCGTCGGTCATTTTATTGGACCAACCACATAAGTCCAGCCTCTCCGGCGGACAGCACCATTACACGCCTCGGCAGGGGGGGAGCCGCCCGCCACGTACCTATGTCGCTGATCAGGTTCAGTACTTGGCTTTCCTTCAAGCCGCAGCAGTTTTCCGGTTTGTTCAGAAGCTGAAAGCAAAACAAAAACGCACATACGTGACCGAAAACACACGTGTCCCAGACTTAAACAGCCGCCCCAGAGGGCCCCCCGTCTAGACCTTAATCAGCCGTTTAGTTGACCGAGGCCTTGCGAGACTCACCTTCCGTAAATCCCCCCCGGCGCAGTACTCCATCGCCAGGTGAGGCACGTCGTTCACCAGGAAGTCCATCTCCGGGGGGACGTCGCACGCCTTCACCACGTTGGGGTGATTTAATCTAAAGGGGAGGAAAAAAAACCCACAGCTGAGCTCATAGGAGCCGTCATTACTGTCACAGAGACGCGTCTGACTGCGCGGTAATAACCACCACCCCCCCACGCCGTATACAGTAATATCCCCCGGCGTCCTATACAGTTATATACCGCCCCCCCCCCCGGCGTCCTATACAGTTATATACCGCCCCCCGGTGCTGGAGAAGCGCGCCAGACCTTTTCATTATGTGAATCTCCTGGCACCATCGCTCTTTATTCTTCGTACTCAGCTCCAGCCGGCAGGATTTAATGGCTTTCAGCTCTCCGGTTTCCTGCGGGGGGGAAAAACTCAGTGACACAAACACAATAATTAAAAACGCAACAACTTCCGGGCAGCCATTATCAACAGGGCATAGAGAGGTGGTACCCACCCCTTGTCTGTCGGTGGGGGCATCTCCTGGGTCATACCACCCCTTGTCTGTCGGTGGGGGCATCTCCTGGGTCATACCACCCCTTGTCTGTCGGTGGGGGCATCTCCTGGGTCATACCACCCCTTGTCTGTCGGTGGGGGCATCTCCTGGGTCATACCACCCCTTGTCTGTCGGTGGGGGCATCTTCTGGGTCATACCACCCCTTGTCTGTCGGTGGGGGCATCTCCTGGGTCATACCACCTCTTGGCTGTCAGTGGGGGCATCTCCTGGGTCATACCACCCCTTGTCTATCGGTGGGGGCATCTCTTGGGTCATACCACCCCTTGTCTGTCAGTGGGGTCATCTCCTGGGTCATACCACCCCTTGTCTGTCCCCCCCGGGTTACAACCCCGTCTATAATACCCTCTCCCTGCATTGCCTCTATTACCCCAACCCAATAGCTGCGGTCCCACCACCCAGCCAGGACCCCACAGCTGCCCCCACACACCCGGTTCTGATAGAGGCACACATTGCCGAATCCCCCGGTACCGAGCCGGTCCTTCATCTCCCACGGGCCACACACGGCTCCGTGCTGCACCGGCGGCCGCTCCATCCCTTTCCTGGTTTCCCCTTCCCGGGGCCGCTTCCGGTCACCTGTCACCTGCACGCCGGAAGTCCACAGGGCCTCTCACAGCAACTGGGCGGGGTTACGCGCGTCACGCTGGGCGCGCCCGCGTTCCACAACTCGCTTTGAGGTTTACACGGCGGCTTCCGGTGCAGCCAGCCAATCGGATCGCGAGGGCGGGACGAGCTGATACAGGCGTGGAATGGTGGGTGTGTATGTCTGTGTGTTTATGTAGCCGTGCGTGTTATTTACATGTATGTATATATATGTGTGTGATATATACATGTGTTTCTTTCATGCCTGTGTGTAGATTTACATGTATCTATAGATAAATGTATCTATGTATGTGTGTTTCTCTGTGTATGGCCATATGCAGGTGTCTGTGTTTATTTACATGTGTACACATGCACATGTATGTATTTTCTGGCATGACGTCACATTTGGTCACTAGAGCAGGTAATTATGGTGTCTGATAGCATTAAGACGTGGTTTCGCGGGCGCAGGGCCGCTGCTTTGCCTATTCTTATCATGACGTGTAATACCACGTATGTAACCGTTTATAAAACATACTATCACGCGAAGGCTCGATTCCATACCTGCAGACGCTCAGGGCGTCTCTGCCCCAGTCCTAAGGTGAAGGGGCAGATTCTCAGGGCCGCGCCTTCCTACCCCGCTGTGATCGTATACGAGACACCCTATTGGTCCTTTCATTTTTTTGATATTCCTACTTGAATGCAGGTGGCTCCGTGCAGGAGGACCTAGGTCAGACACATTTGACGAGTCGCTGCGCAGAAGCTTCACGATGGGTTAATATTTTAAGAGTCTCGGGGCCAGGAATTCTCAGTTCTCTCAAATTGGCCCCAACACAGAGATCCTTATATTTATATATATATTTTTTTTTAAATGTTTAATTTATTTGCATAAATAGAAGGTTTTACCTAAAAAAAAAAAATAATATGAATAAATAAAAGAGATGCCTGCTGCCGGTAAGTCTGACACTTTCCTTGTCCCTAACGCCGTGGTCGTCGACTAACTCCCAATTTATCTTTCTTCCCCTCGCTCAAAATATTTTACTCACAGCTGGGGTAATTCTAAATTTCTCTAATTTATCTTTTCCTTTATTTCTATTTTTTTTTAAGTAAATAGTTTTTCTCTTTCTGTCTGTAATATATATAAATAATTATTATTGTGCATATAATCTATCAAACAGGCTAAAAAAAATATATTTTCCACTTAAAAAATGTCATAAAAAATGTCATTTGAAACTTTTTTGTTTTATTATTATTCCTCTTTTCTTTGTAAAAAAAAATCAAGATGGGGGGTTATTTTTTTTTTATTTTTTTTTTTTTTATTTTTTTTGCCAAAAGCCTGTTTTACCAAAATATAAATTTAATGTTTTATTAATATAGGCTAATTTCGTGTTGTTGTGGCTGGTAAGGGTTATTAATAAAGTTATTAAAGAAAGTGAATTGTGTTTTTTTAATTATTTCTCTGTCCGCAGCCAAAAACCTTTTTTTTTTTTTTTTTTTTTAACGTGAAACCAATGACGGACCCTCCTTCGCAATCCGGCCCTTCCTCAGCCTCTTCAGGACGGTGTCCACGGAAAAGACCTGCGTAAATAAGGAGGCTGGAAGCTGCTTACCCTCGGATGTCGTTCATTAGATTTTCGATAAAGTTTTGAGATGTTTACGAGCGATAATTTGTTTCGCGGCTAAACGGAAGGCCGAGGTAGACGATGATGTCATGCTTACAGGAAGAGGGGGTGTCCATGTGGATCAAATGGTCACACAGGGGCCATCTTTAAATACCATCATACGGGTTAGTGAGACAGTATAGATGTGTTAGGGCGTCCCAGTTAACCAGTTGGCCTTCCCTTTGGTGGCAAGCAATATGGCGGCCATGTGCACGCTAGTGATGTCATATGAGGATCCGTTGGGCGCCGCCAGCAGCAGCAGGAAGACCCTGGTGGAGATGGACGATATTGACACTGTCCACATGTTGGGGGAGAACCAAGACCACAACGAAGAAAGTAAGTCCACCGATTTGGGTCCATTAGAGGAGAAGACAACGTCCGTGCAGATGACTCGCCACGATGAGACGCCACCGGCGACGGAGACAAACGCGGAAGAACACAACGCGAATCAGCTCAACGCCAACAGCTGGTACGTCGCCATTTACCAAACTTTTTAGGGAGGGGGGAGTAAAATTAGGGATCCTAACAGTCCGTAGTCCAGGCGATCAGCGCACGCCCACTAAATATTATTTAAAAGCCCCCGTCTGGGGCGTAGCGTCGCGGATACAGGTGGATGGGCCGAGTGGGGCCCTGATTTATAGGAGTTTCCGCTTGAAAGTTTGCATGTAATTACAGAGAGTGTCCAGGAGGCGGAGCGCGAGGGCAACAATCCTAGAACCCGTGTTCTAGAGCCTCCCTCGGCTTCTGTGATGCCTTTGAAAAGCAGGTCAGGGTAAAGCTGACGTTCCGACACCTACGGTCCCGTAAGCCTCAGCGGTCACTTCTTCAGGTGGAAATCCTGTTTCTGAGCGGCCCTGTCCATGACCCCCCGCCCCGAGTCCCTCGTTTAGTCGTCAGCCCCGCAGAACTGGACTCTGTTTATTAAAGAGAAGGTCACGCCGGGAACATTTGTTTCGGGGGGGGGGGGGTAGGAAAAGGTTCAAGCTCTGTTTTTCCGCCCCCGTTTGTCCCTTTGAGGTTATATCGCATGTATGTGCCAAGCCGTGTGTCTGTGTGCAGACGTTGTTTAAAGCGGTAGATGTGTTGCGTACACCCGACCGCGCTGCCCTTGCAGATTTAAGGTGAACGTCTGGTCCGGGGGCGACGCGGAAAATGTCACAAGCGTGCTAAAGGGAACTTACCTAGTACATTTTATACGCAAAAAGAACTTGCCTTAGGGAGAAGCTGCAGCTCCAGCGCTGCAGATGAACTCCACCTTTGTGGGCCAACGTTTCGCGCCACTGATTGGCGGCTTAAGCAGGGAGCTCCTTCCACACAGGGGTCTCCTTATACTCCCACCTGCAGGGTTCTCAGGGGGCCGCCCTGACTGGCAGTAAGTATATCATATGTCAGGGGGTATGTTTGGGCCAGTTGAGGGGGTGGGGAAAGGGGCAAATAGATATGGGGGGGTTCTGCAGTATTCCCCCCCCCCCTTGTGGGGAAGAGGAGAGAGAGAGACATTTAAATACATAAAGGGATTTAACAAAGTACAGGAGGGAAAATGTTACAACCAGAGGCCGGAATCTGACACTAGATGACCAGATGCTGAGATAGAATGGAAGATAAGTGGAACAGCCTCCAAGCAGAGGTGGTAGAGGGTAATACAGTGAGGGAATTAAACACGCATGGGATAGACATACGGCTCCTGAATCTAAGACGAGACCAACGACTGATTAAGGCTCGAGTCTTTACCGCAGGAGAAACGGGCGACCAGACGGGGGCCGGAAGGGTCTTATAAAGCTCTGTTTCCATGTCGCATTCCATGCCACAAGATCTCTGTTGGGTCGGTTAATCTCGTTAGGATTTGGGTGTCAATTCACACGTTATCAATAGAGAACCGACCCCCCCCCGTCACCTGATCTCTTAAATAGAGACAGCGCCATCTTAATCCCTGGAACACAATCTGCCCCCATTCTTTCTTACACCTTTTAAATTAAAAGCAGGTAGACCTCCCTTCTCATCAGTTTTCCGTACGGCCCGGATTTCTGCTCACGGTTTAGGTTACCGGCTGGTTATTGTTCTAAGGCGCGCGGTTAACAATAGGCCGCCCGGGCCGGTCAAAAAGAAGCTTTGCTTGATACGGATAATTCCTCTAAAGAACGCGGAGAATTCCCACAGGTGCGGGATATAGCGGAGTAACAGTAATGCAGCTGGTAGACAGATGCTGAGAAAAGCATCGAGGGGGCCGCTTACCAGAAACAGCCATTACTGATAGAGCGGGGTGGGGGAGAGGGTGAGGAATGGAAGGAGGGATCGGCATGAAGAACGCAGAGAGAAGTCCCATTCCCAGAGGTGACCTATTTAGATGTCATCGAAGGCATGGGTCCTGTCCATTGTCGCTCGTCCCGAGGGCCTGCTGCGGACTCACTCCTTTCGTTTCTGTCTTTTTCAGGTGCATCGCCGTCGTTACCGTCGTCCTCTGCCTTCTCTTCTTCCTCTACTACTGCTTTTAGACGTCGGCCCCCCGTTGACGCTACTCGCAGAACCCAAAGTCGTACCCCTAGCCTAGCTTCACCCTGGACACAGAAGAAAACCACCCCGATAAACTGCATTTACCCCAAGAAAGGACCTTCCGGTGTTCAGGGGGGAAGGGGCAGAGGTTACTTGGAATAATGACAATCGGTCATTCTGCTCAAAAAAATGCGTTCTGTTCCACATTCCAAGCATTGGAAGAAAGAGGTCTACATTCTCAAAGCCAACGCGATAACGCGACGGTCTCTGGTGTGGAAAGTGTGACTCGTTACCGGCTGCTGACCTCATACGTCAGTCTGGGAACAGAATGATTCGCTTGATGTTTTATTTAACGAATGTCGTCCGCCAGTTTCAAGAGTTAGAGGCTTCCACCATGTTGTATTTCTCTAGTATTTAACAAAAAGAAGTTGAGAGCACGCTCGGTGTGTGTTGAGAACGTTAAAATATGGTATTGGACAAATTGCACTAGAGGTTGTCGAGATGAGAAGAGCTTCTACTTGAAGAACGCTTCCAAGTTGGATGTACCGGTCCACGGTCAATAATGTTCCATGAGTGTCCTTCAGCCTAAAAGCCCTGAGGAGTGAGGCGAAACGGGCCCTTGAGCTTAGTGAATAGACCAAGCTGTAGAGGACTAGGCTCTTCATAAAACCTTCTGGTTTCGCTTGGACTATCTGAAGACATCTGGTCGATGTTATAGATAACTCTCACACTCTACCTCTGTGGGCCCTGCTTATTAGGATCCTGGATTAGAACTACCACGTTAGGCGGGTTGAAACCCGGGGGTAATTTCATAATGTGCCAGGTCCTCCGTAAACTCTGAATTTTGGAGATCATCAGCCCAACTCGGCATTACCTGCTCTCAATGGCTTTGAGTTCCCACCACCTTTCTCCAGCTGGATCTCTTTAAAACAAATTCAATGCTTCCAAAACCTATGTGGCCCTCAGCACTAAAAAGTTGGAGAAGGAATCCTGATGGGTTTACTCAAAACTCCCTTAAAAAAAACCCCCACATCTCCGTGATAAATACCCCTTATTCCTTAAGGGGTTTGTCTTAGCACTTTATTCTAGAATCTTTGAACACAAGCACTTTTCGTCTAGAGTTCTAGAGCACAAGGTTTTCATACTAATTCTGCATAAACACCCCAAAATACCCTTGTACTAGAGTCGCACCATCAAAGCTTCTTTTACGAAGGAAGCATCCAGAAACCCCCGGATAAATATGAGAATCAGGTAAACCCCCCACCCGGAACCCCCCCGAAATTTTGCTCGCGAATCCCTGAATAAATTGGTCTAAATACTTAAATCTAAGTAAAATACGAGATCATTGTAGGGACGTTGGTCAGGTCTTCTCCTGGTTAATCATCCCACCGCTGCAAGGGACACATTTGAAGGACTTCGCTAACCTAAAGGATCATGGGTAGGAGAAGGAAGGCACCTGAAATTCTGTTTACAACGTTGATGCGGCCAAAATAAGTGAGAAAACTGGTTAAAAAACAGCAATTTTCAATGTATTGGTGGTCTTCCCATGCCTCGGGATTAATATATTTATGTATAACTGCTAGTATATCATCCTAGAACGTGTTTGATCCTAGATTTCGCTTTCTGTGATCTGTAAGGGACCCTTCCCAATATTTAATCGAGCATGTTCTAGCGCGTGGGGCGCCCCTTGTGTTAGGAACATGGTATCTATTCACTTAACCCCTATGTGTTCTACAGGTCGCTGCACCTTTCGTGTATCTGTTTACAGCCTGCGGTAGCAGCCTATGGCACAGTTCTTTAACGGTGACATGCACAATGTTACGATGTAACCGTGTTTAGGTCCTCGGAACCCTCTGTTAGTTTTGGAGGGGGGATTCCCCTTTTTGTTCTAGAGCACGTACTAGAGGGGGCAGTCATACAGTGTTAGATTCCGTGTACCGTACATTGACTGTTATCTGTATAGTAGATGTCATATATATGGAGAGCAATGGCGGGTTATTTCTTTATTTCTTGGAGTCAATTCACTAAATCACAAATTTGACTCCTTATTACTCTAGAGCAGGAGGAACAGCAGAGGAATTTGTCTTGCTCTCCAAGCAACTCCCAACATTTATGAGTTGCGGCAAAATCAATCCCATTGGATTCCATTAGAGTCTTTAGTCTTTGGTGATACCTTTTTTTGGAGCCAACATAGAAAAAGACACTTTGTTGGACCTCAGAGGTCTCTCCTCCAGATGGGAGAAGAGAACCCCGAGGTTCCAGAAGCTTATGTGACTCTGTCTTTTTCTGTCTCGGTCTAATAAATGGTATTGCCTTCAACCAAAGACTCCATCTTGTCTTGGAGCATTATGGCGACATATACATTTTCCTGAGTTCAGTAAGGATTTGTAGGAAACGTAGACTTTTAAAAGTCACGAAAAGAATGCCTTTTAAAGGAACTCATTGGGGTTTAACCTAGAAAGGGAACAAGTCAAATGTCCCCAATGAGGAGGACTCATGTTTTTTCTGAGCAACTTGCAAGTTGTCACAAAATCACTTCCATTGGGTTCCATTAAATCTTTGGTCAACGACAATACCTTTTATTGGACCAATGGAGAAAAAAAGATGGAGAGTCTCTTTCTGGGACCTCATTTCTCTAGACCTGAGGCTTGAGGGCCCAAAAGCTCTAGATCTTTTTTTCTGTTGGCCCAATAAATGGTATCGCCTTCAAATAGTCTCCACGTTGTATCCATTTTCCTGATTTGGATTCAGGAAGGGTTTGTAGAAAATGTGGAGACGGAACCCACCGGGTTTTGTTCCTGAGGGGGATCCCCGTTGACGACATTTTTCCGGATCCCCACCATGACCAGTTCAGCCCTTTATCATATATGTAGCCCGGAGCAGAACACTGGTCAACCGAATAGAAGTATTCTAACCCAAAGTACTGGCTCGATAATCCGACAGGCTCTTTACTAGACTTTTTGGAACAGTGCGTAGTAACGGATTTAATATTTTCTATATATATATATATATCCATAATTTTATATTCGTTCTTGAGGGCTTCGTGTAATTTTTACACGCGCATTAGCGTAACGCACCCTTTGTAAGCACAGATCGTTTTATAGATATATAAGGGCTTAGTGTGTTTTTGTGCAAATGTAATATTTTTTACGTCGTAGCCGAAGCGAGTATGGTTTGTACCGGAGATTTTTGAAGAGCACCTGTGTGTTACGCACTAGAAGTCTTAACAGTATTTTTATACGTTCTTGTGATTGTTGCAGTAAATCTGGGAAAAAGGTCTATTAAAGTGGACGAATCTGACCCCTGAATAAAAAAAAAAAAAAAAAAAAAGTTAATATTTTTAAAAAGAATTTGGTATTTTTCCCCTTTTTTAACAAAAAAGTATACTGATATAAACACACTAAACAAAATAATAATAATAAAAATGTTGTCTTCCAGAGAGACTAACCGGATTTATTCTCAAACCAGATTTTGAGTATTTTTTATTTTTTTTCACCCCCAAAAAACTGTGCTGTTTACGGCTTTGTGCACTTTAGAGAGAAGATCTTCTCAGAGCATATAACTTTAGATGGATAATTCTTGACACAGTGACTGTAAAAGTATGTGTTCTGTGACTCTCTCCTGTACCTTGTGGTGCATTTTTCAGAAATAAATGTCACTTTAGATCCACGCTTATCTGTGAAATGTTTTTTTTTTTCCTTCATATGTCTAACACGTAGTGGATGGGATGTAAACTAATGGAATTTTTGAGTTGTGTGTGTGGTAGAAAGTTTGAGAGACTGTTTTTGAGGTCCAGGCTGAGGTTGTGAGATGACTCGTCTGCGTTTGTGTGGGTTTTCTGGGTGCGGAATTGTATTTTTCGGGGTTTTTTTATTATTATTTGGGCAGTGTGTGGCTTTTGGAGGCTGAGAGTTGTTTTTCAAGGAAGTCCAGTTGGTTTTGACCAAACGTCCAGTTGACTTTGACCAAAAGCGTGGTCGGCACTTATGAGTTTTATCACAACGTTTTCTATGGCAAGCTGAGTTTATTACCGTACCATAGACAAAAAATGATCTCCGGCAACCGAATCCAACCCGTGGGTAGATGTTCCATAAGGGACGTCTAGGCAGCTTCTGAGTTTTCCTCTGTAAAATGTGTGGCTCAGAATCGGCCTCGAAAAAATAAATACAAAAGCAGATTACAGGTAAATGGTCCGCAGCAGATTGGACCCTGCTAACCAAAAGTCAAATTGCTGAAGTCCTACACGATAACGGATGTGTCAAAGGACATCACAGATCAAACCACGGTGCCATTGAACCAGTAATCAGAAATAATCCCATTGTGTTTATAGGTGGTCGCATAGTATTCTTGGTTTTGGAGATATCTGAGCCGGAACCCTTGTTAAGCACCATTTCATCCTCTACAATGTTCTTCTCATCACATGTGGAGATGTATGTTTGTGGAGAGGTACGGTGCCCTGACTCCACGAAACATGGCCGTATGGATCAGACAAGTTCTTGGGCTAGACGCTTGGCTGCAAGATCTGATTGACCGGATTAACGATGCATGCTGATCTACTATCTTGCCCGGTTGATGACTTTGTGACAACCTGCTAAATAGTCCTTTCCGCTTAGACAGTGGACCATGACGCCTTTACATAATACATGCAGGATTCATAGTCGGACGCGAATGTCTGAGACTATGGTATGACATGTAGCCTGTTCCCCAGAACATACAGCAGATGTGATGATGTCAAATCTCCGAAAGGGACAGTAGTAATTCCGAAAAAACATTGGTCCCAACGGGACAGGGTTTGAGCAGCTGCCTTCAGCGTGGACATGGGAAATGTTAGATTCCTGGAAGACCGAAACAGACCCTGTTAATGAAGTCTTAAAAAAAAAATTAACCACTTTTTTCCCACCAGAACCTTACGGTTGGCCAAAAGGGAACACGATTTGCGATTATCTCCAGCTAGACTGATGATTCCAAGAACTAATTCCTAAAATTGTTATTGAAGAAATTGTAAGCACTCACTCACAACATGCCTGTTCAGAGGAGCTTACAATCTATCCAACCAATGCCTTCAACCTGCATCTTGAAGAAACCATCTGTGCTCCTCACCTTCAGGATCTTCAGCCACCGACTTCTTCACATCACCCGCACTACAATGAAATCAACCTCTCCCAATCAGCCCCTCTCCATTTGTCTCCTTTTCTTTTCAACCTCCTAAAAGATTGTAGGCTCACAAGATCAGGACCCTCTTCTCCTTCTCTACCAATATGATAAATCTGTCCATGTTGTCAATTGAAATATTATTTTTACTTTTGTCTTCTCCTTCGTTGACTCTCCTGGATTTACGGAGATCCCTCTGTAAACACTAAAGGTAATTTCTATACTTTGTTAAACAAATTGGGTTAGGTCTGTGATAAATGACACCTCGCAAATATGAATAGCAGGAACTCAACTAATCCGGACGACGCAGGCTGAATTATTATTGTAGAAGGCCCTGTACGTGAATAAACATTTGAAGTTCACACATTCAGCTGTTTAATTTGGTCTTTGGCTGATTTATCTTTAAAAAAGATGTCCAAGAAAAACAACCAGCCTCCAAGTCTTTAGCATCAAGAAGGGTCTTCTGAAAATAAGACGCGCAATGTGATTCTTCTTTATGTCTCACCAAGGTGTCAAAGTCAGCCTAAAGAAAACTAAGCATATTTCGCCATAGATTTTGCCGCCTGCCCTGACGTCGGCTTATTCCTGACTAGAATATTCTGCCGCCTGCCCAGAATGTGGCTTTTTTTTAAAATTAGTTGCTAGGCTTGACCTTCACATTTTTTTAATATAAAACCAGCTGCATGCCCCAACCTCGGCTTCTCTCTAATTAGAACCATCTGCTGCCTACAGGGTATTTACCTCAGCTGATTTCTGGCTTTAATCCTCTTCTGCCTTTCCTGACCATAGTTTCTTTCTGGTTAAAATATATTGCTGCCTGCCCTGACCATAGCTTCTTCCTGGTTAAATTTTCCTGCCCATCTGCCCTGACCTTGCCTCTTACATTGTGCTGCTGCCTGCGCTGACATTGGCCTTCTTTCTCATTATAATTTTCTGTTGACCTCAGCAACTTTCTCATTAGAATCTTCTACTGAGGAAGTGATCTGCATTAATGATTAGATTCGGCATTGTCCAGCTTCAGCTTAAAATTTGGTTCAGTAAATAACTGAAATGAGGACGGCCAACTAAAAAGTTAGGGCTTAAAATGTAAATGCTAACAAATAAATAAATATATTTTTAATTATATGTTGACAAAGGCAACAATAAACCACTCCTTTCTTTTAGTTTTGACACTCGGAGCCGAGCGTGGGTGTAATTAAATGTAATAACATAATTGTTGTGCTTTGTAGTAGTGACAGTTAACCAGAGCTTGGGGTTATTAGTAAATGGTTCCTTTCTTTTTAAGCTTCCTACCAACCACCAATGGACCCCCTAAACCCACTATGCCTTGGGAGTAACGATAACTACCCTAAGGGCTGCAACAGAGCATGAGTTGAGAAAAAAAGCTCTCAATAACTCAAAAATGCAGCTGGGGTTTGGAGACAGAACCCTCCTCCAGTGTTGAGGCTCTCCAACATTCTCTTCCATGTTGCTCGACACTATAATAGAGGACATTTTTCCTCCCCAAAGCATCAGCGTTGGCTGGTCCCACCACCGAGCTCCAGGGACTGGACCCAGTTACCTGGGAGAAAAATTAGTCCTCCAGAAGAAGAAAAAATGTCTCAGCTCAGGTAATGAATCTATCCCTTGACGATCAAGATGACTACGTTTCGGTGGCCGAATGGTCCTTCGAGACACAATCAGAAAAAAAAATAATGTAATTTTGACTTTCTTCCCTATTTTTATCTACAAAACAATGATTAATAACTAACTTCTTGCCACATTCTATTTTGACCAATTTTAGACACAACCGAGAAAAGAATTGTGTTAAAAAAAGAACACTCTGACCCCAACTTCCCCAAATATTCGCTAAAATGAGCAATTATTATTGGTTCGTTAAAATAAAAGTAAAGTTCTTGTATGTTTTTCTCATGTACCCAAAATTCCCTTATTAGACAGAAACTGAACCTGAAGTCTAAGTTTAACCCTAGCCCTATTGTAATGAGTTGAAAAAAATATAAAAATCTCCATGCGGCGGCCATTGTTTTTTTGATAATGGGTTATCAGACAGGATGTGGTCAGACTCGACGAGGTTTTGGATAAACTGCCGTTGCATCACAACTTTTTTTTTTAATTACCCCGGCAGGAGTGTGAGGCATCTGTCGCCATAACCCACCGAGTCCTGCGCAGTCACGGCCATTAATCTGTCCTAATAAGGGAAACGAAGAAGGAGATGAGAAAGGAGGAAGTCTCCAATATTGTGGTTACGTCTGATGTCATTGTACGGAGAAATGCTTGCTGGGACTCTTTTCAAAGAACCCCTTAAGACCCATTTGTTTTGAGAAGAACCCACCAATGCTTGGGACCGGTCCTCAACAAGATAGGGCCCCGGCAAAAAGCCTCCATTGTTGCCCCGCACATGTACACACCTCTTCTTGGTACCAATACAAGCATGGACCTCTTATTCACGTCCACCACACATTGTAGAAGCTCCAGCTGTGCCACTATCAGGTACTAGACCAATGTCTACTAATTGGGGGCATTTTCTGGGGTGCCTCCTGGTCCGCTCCAGTCACCCCAGGCAGCTGCCTCAACACACCTTCTTAAAGAAGCCCCTGCAAGTTTGCAGAACCCCCCATATTCATCGGGAAGGGGGACACCACAAAAAACGTAAAGGGACCGCTTAGCTACGATATGCATTACGTAAAACTATGACGGCTGGACTGCCCCTTAATAATAATAACTGGATGACATCACGTTTACTGGATATGTTACCCAAACCAGTCTGAGCCCATCGTTTTCTGGATACATGCCCCGGGAATCTAGTGGGCCCCACCGCTTTTGTGTAAGTTGGCAGAGCCTTGTTCGTATGTTCCTAGTCCAACGAAGTCTGGCATCCTGACAATGTAAATGCCGCGCCTGTAGGCCACGTGAGAGACCTGAAAGTCCCGTGGAAAACCAAATATTACCTTTTGCACGTTAGGTCCCATCTGAAATGGTGTCGGCTGAGGTAGCGTTGGAGAAAAGTGATTCCCAACATTTTTATACAAAACTGGCGTAAATGTGGACGTTGGGGCGCCATTAAAGGCAGACATGTGATACTAAGACTCCACCCCCCCACTCGCAAGCCACACTGTGCTGATTGCTTTATGGTAGCCCTACTCAAGTCCTAAGTTAGTCCTTGTGACATAAGGATTTGTTAGGTGGTCCCACTTGGTGAATAAGATAAAGGCATTCTACTACGTGATAAAAACTTTAGTGTTTTTGTCTAGTAGATTCAGCCAAAGGGACAAGACGTATACATGTAGTGCGGCTGTGCGTGATGAACTGCATGTGTGCCTGAAGAGACTAATGTTATCCTGAAAGCTTTGACTACTTTTATTATTTTATTTACTTTATTCAGATGCCATTTTTTTGCAGTTGCTATTTTATTTAATATTTTTATTATTTTATAATTTGTTAAATTTGTTTTTGTTTATTTAAATTAAATGATATAGTGTATGAAGAACATTTGGGTCACTGAATAGCGCCCGTGGCGTCTCAGAAAAGAACATTTCTTAAGGAAGGGCATGCTGGGATCTGCTACTTAAAACTGAAAGAATGTGAGGAATCCAGCCGTAGAAAGATTCAATTTATTATTTCATTCATGCGCAGCGCATGATAACCAAAAATCACAGATATTCAGAATGCATTTTCATTGATACCATGGGTTCACAAAACCGAAAATTCTCACAAAACGGAATAATTCTTCACAAAACCGAAAATTCTTCACAAAAATTAACATTAAAATTAAAATTTGATGGTAGCAGCCAAATGAATGGTCAGGAGGTGAAGATATTCTAATTGAATTCACCTGTATTCAAGCAGGGATTCCATCTTTGATATAGCAGGGAGAAAAGATCAGGATGCTCCTAAATTATTAAATGAGAGTCATAAAACCCAGAGAATCTGCTCATTCACCGCGAGACTGGGGTAAAACCCCTGAGAACCTGGCCATTCACCCCGAGACCAGGGTAAAAAATCCACAGAATCTGCTGATTCACCGCGAGACCCTGAGACGGGGCGTAAAAACCCTGAGAATCTGCCTATTGACCCTGAAACAATGAGGCTGGGGGTAAAAACCCTGAGAATCTGCCTATTCGCCCCAAGACATGGGGAGTATAACAAAAAGTTTCTCAGCTAAATTCAGGAAGTGAGTCATACATGTGGACTAAGGGGCAGTAAAGCATTGTTACCCCACCAGCACCCAGGGGGTTAAACGCAGATCGAAGTCATCATAAATCGATATCTGCACGTTAGTGGGTAAGAGGAAGCCCTATTAGCCACTAAACAATGTTTAACCAGCGGAGGGAGCGTCAGCTCGTTCTCATCCTCCGGCCGCGGAGAGGATATGAATAATACCGACCAAAATAGAATGAAGAAACTGGATATTTACTAACAATTATTAGAGCGTCTGCAGTCACTCGCCGGGTAGGATTGTGAAACTCATGAGCAGTCACAGAAACTTGAGGTTTTACTTTTACACAGAAGATGGGCAATCACGTGCCTCGGAGGCAACAATTCTCGATGCCAAACCACAGGACGCGGGCATACCCACCACGTGTCCCTGTTTAGTTTAGCCAGTCCCTCTCCCAAACCCCTGACGGCCCTCTTTCCTGATGGCCTTCTTTCCTCTCCTGATGCTCTTCTTTCCTCTGCTGATGCACCTCTCTTCTACTGATGCCCTTCTTTCCTCTGCTGATGCACCTCTCTTCTACTGATGCCCTTCTTTCCTCTGCTGATGCACCTCTCTTCTACTGATGCCCTTCTTTCCTCTGCTGATGCACCTCTCTTCTACTGATGCCCTTCTTTCCCCTCCTGATGCACCTCTCTTCTACTGATGATGATCTTCAAATAATGACAAGCCAAGGTTCTCACGAGGGCCAGTATTAGAGCCATTTGGTTAACATATTTGGTCAGTAGCTAGAATCTTTACAACGGGAAGGGAGTCTAATCACCGTGCCGCCTCCACCTATAGATGTTTCCCAACAGGGAGTAATCAATAAACCGTATTAGTGGGTAGAGTCTTACACGATGACGTAAAGTACAAAGAATGTATAATTCTGGGAAAATTCAGGGTCAAGATCGTCGGTTTGTCACCGTGACAAATGTTTACAAATGTTTACATGCAGGACCGGCACACACGGTCGAGGAAAGCTATAGGCGTAAACAAATCAGATATTTGCCGTAAACAAATTTTCATTAAGTAAGCAATGCAGACGCAAGCAAACTGCTTAAAAATCCTTAGCAATGTTCGTCGTGTTTTAACACGCAGATGTATCCGCTCGGCCAAACGTTAGCTTCTGCAACACTGGGGTTTTTTTTGGTGTACAAAGGAAATAGTTCAAAATTGTTCATAATTTGACTCTGTAAACATTCCGTAAGCGTAAACATCTGGATTTTCCCGGTGGCTTTTACCCTACATTTGGATAATTTGTTGCCGGATACATTTGGATGGCGAACCACATCACGCGACTCTAAGCGTTGCCTTCAAGACAGGGCGTGTAGAGGTAGACACAGGGCGATAACCTCTAGAGATCAGCTCATTTTGAAACAATTAAACGGTATAAACGCGGCTTGAATGAGTCGGAGGCCCTCGCCGTAAAAACCGCTGGGAATCAGAGCAGATTTCGGCTCCCACAGGCTGAAATAGAAAAATTGCTTCTGCGTTGAGCCGAACTGAGTATTCATTAAATATTGAACAACTCTGAAAGGGTGCATTTTTATAGGGAATTGCTTTGTTTACGGGTGTAGGGAGAGCTGCAGAAACAGAGTCCGCCATATTTCCATAGACGTGAAGCTAATTCGCCTTCCCTCTCTTGAGATCTCGCCTTCTCCTCACCAACTGTCTCTCTGAAATGGCATCATGGATGGTGTCCCACTGCCTGAAGCTCAACATCTTCAAAGCTGAGCTTTTGGTTACCCCACCATCTCCTCTGGCCCTAGTTCTTGATATCTCCACCACAACTGAGAATTCCTCTCGACTCAACAGCCCAAGTGGATATCGCGCTTGGTTCTGCTCTCTCCTTCACCCCTCACATCCAGAGGCTCTCCAAGTCCTGCCACATCCACCCGCAAAACATCTTGCAAATAAGACTAATACAATACTAATCCTTTCTCTTGTGATACTGCATGTGGACTTTTGTTACCCCCATTGCTCTCCATCTGCTGCCCACCTGTACCAGTCACTCCAATGCCCCTCATACCCTCTAGAATTAAACTTAACCCCCTCTTAAAAGCCTATTTCTCTGGTCTTATCTCCAAATATTCCTAACCATCCTCTTCAGTCTTCACTCTGCCCAAAACATGCGTCTCTCTTCTAACGTTATTTTCCCTTTTCCCACCCGTGTTCCCAGGATGTTACGTCCTCCCTACCTTCTAGATCTCTGGCCACCGATCTCCCCACATCACTCTCGTTACAGTCACATCATCCTCAGCCAAGCAGCCTCTCTCCATCTGTCTTATACCTCCTCAACCTCCTAATAGATTGTAAGCTCTTTCTGTACCAGTCGCCAAGTACAAGACCCTCATCTCCTACAGAGTCATCACCCTCGAAAATTCTTCCCGTAGAAGCTTTTAGAGACACGGAGAGCGTCCCGTTCATAGACTTCAGACAGTGCCAGGGAGAGGTGCCATGCTAACACCCTGACTCATATCTGCTCCTTCCTGCCAATCCTCATTACTAACAAACTGTCAAGGGAATCCCATGCAAAGAAGCAGTTTCAGATGCGGCGCCTACGTTTCCTCTCAACGCTGAGAGACAATGGCCACTTTTACCGGCCTATTCTTATTTCTCAGCTTTACGGAAAGCGTCTACACGAGGAAGCAGACAAGCTGCGGGAAAGTGGACGTGAACCCATGAACCCAGACTATGTCAAACTTCACCTTCATATATTTTCTCAGGGGAAGGCTTAATTGTCACGTGACACCGGAAGTTGGCTCTGATAGGCTGAAAAAAAATATTTCTAAAATAAAGATCAGAGCAGGCTCCAACAGTCCAAAGATCAGGGCAGGAGGCAAGAGACTTCTGATACAGTTACCTGTTTGGTGTTTTAGCCATGACCTCCATCCTTAAAGGTGTATTCTAATTCACGTTGCTTCCTGACCCACACAAATGTAAAACAGGTGGAACCCCATCTTGAAGATCAGGCAGTCCAGGATCAGGGCAGGAGGTACACAGAGACTCCTGATACAGATACCCGTTTGCTTAAGTTAGGTCCTCCACCCTACACACCCAAGTTACTTCCCAGCACAAGGCAACGCAGAGGACCCCACCGCACAGGACTTCTTTGTTGAGGTTCTTCAAAATAATGTTTTAGATGATCTGAGTTTCTCAACATTGATCATCCATTCTGGATACTAGTAATCCGTGTTGGTTTTCCCACGGCCCTAAAAGCATCTTTCTTAACCTTAACGGTCCCCGTTTGTTACAAAATTATTGGGCAATGAAGTATCCCCGACATTTAGATAATTATAATATTATTTCTTAATTGTATATTCTCCCACATTCTAATAGCGCTATAGAATGTACTGGTGCTCAATAAATAAACTATAATTATTATAATTAATAATAATAATAATAATAATTATTATTATTATATATTCTTTTGGACTGTACCCATTATATGTATATGTGGGATGGTGATATGAGTCTCGACAAGTCACGAGGCACTTCGCAGAAAATAGCTGAGAAGCACTTTGGGTGAATTTTGTAAAACATTTTTTTGGTCTGTTTTGTAATATTTCAGCACTATCGGTTCCTATTTAGAAAAACAGAAGTAAATTAGAATGCAAAACAAATGTCATTCCCAACATATGTGAAATAAAGTCCTCCTAATACATACAAGTTTGCGAATTCGACACTGATTTTTTGGAGATAATAGTTCACGGTCCCCATAAATAGGCGCTCACTAAGGTGGGTCTGCACACAGGTGTCTGGCAAATAAGGCATGAGTGTGTGTGTTAGCGTATCGTGTTGGCCAGTGTGTGTATGTGGAAGCTTATGCTGTTAACATGAGTGTGTGTTAGTGTATGCTGTTAACATGAGTGTGTGTTAGTGCATGGTGTTAACATGAGTGTGTGTTAGTGCATGGTGTTAACATGAGTGTGTGTTAGTGCATGGTGTTGGTGAGTTTGTGTGTGTAGGTGGAAGAGCATAGTGTTAACATGAGTGTGTGTTAGTGTATGGTGTTGAGTGTGTGTTAGTGTATGCTGTTAACATGAGTGTGTGTTAGTGTATAGGGTTGGTGAGTTTGTGTGTGTGTAGGTGGAAGAGTATAGTGTTAACATGAGTGTGTGGGTAAGTGCATGGTGTATGATGCTGGAGAGTGTGTGTGTGTATTGTGTTATCATGAGTGTGTGTTAGTGTATGGTGTTAACATTAGTGTGTGTTTCGGAGAGTGTGTGGGTAAGTGCATGGTGTAAGAGTGTGATGTTGGAGAGTGTGTGTATTGTGTTAGCATGAGTGTGTTTGTGTACGGTGTTAGCATGAGTGTGAGTGTTAGTGCATGGTGTTAGTGTGTTTGTGATGTCTGGAAAGGGCACGAGAACGTAGAGGGGAAGAGAGTGTGAGTATATGAATGTGTAAGTGCGGGGTGTTAGAGTGAGTATGTGGGTGCTGGGGCGAGCGGGCAGGTTAATACTGCACCTACTAATGCTAGACTCGCCCCGCTGATAGTGAGCCCAAGCTCTTCTCGGGTTAATGAAGCACTGAGTTAGTTCTGTAAGGTTGGGGAAGCGGGGGAGCTGGGACGGTTCTGCTTTCCGACAGCAGCTTCAGGCGTCTGCTGATAACCGCACTTTGTAAAATCTGTCACGGTCACTGAAAAATAAACGTGCCGGACGCAGAGCTTCGAAAATCTGTGCTCAGCAGGAACGCCGATCCTGCCGCGAAATGCGGCTCCAGCATGCGCCTCTGCAGTAACATCATGCAGCACATGCCAGAGCTGCGGCGCATGTCCCGGGATGCTCTCATGCTGTACAGGCATTCCATCTATTTTTTAACCTAGTCTCTGGACCCTGGGGTGAATGGGGCAGATTTTCAGCGTTTTAACCTAGTCTCTGGACCCTGGGGTGAATGGGGCAGATTTTCAGGGTTTTAACCTAGTCTCTGGACCCTGGGGTGAATGGGGCAGATTTTCAGGGTCACGCAGTCTGAAGCCGACTCCATCATATTCTCCTCTGATATCTGAGCATCCCTGCTATATCACAGCTGGAATCCCTGCTTGAATACAGGCGATTTAATTCAGAACAATTCCATAAGGCCATTGACACCAAGGTGTCCACCATGATGAGGACTTTAATCCCTGATTGGATCTGTTCTTATGTCTTACAAACACATCCAAGCAAAGTCGGTCTATAAACACAGCCCTGAAGACAGCACTGATGCCGATTTTGTTGTACATACAGGGGTGGAAAAAAAAAATCAATCCTTATTCTTTGATGGCACTCAGATATTATTACATGGTAAGACTGGAGGCACTTATACCCCCCCCCCCCCCATGCTATTAACACAGGTTCACCATGGGATTCGCTCTGCACAATATGGCTGACTCAGCTTCCTCTGAATGCGGAGGAATGAACTCACTTCCTATCGGCAGGTAAAAATAAAACGAGGAGAGTCATTAACCCCTTTTACGAAGGGCACTCAGTGGAGAAGGACACCTATAATATAGCGTATAGAGCTCCGCGCGTCATGTGGAAACACATTTCATGTCTACGTGTCATGTTGCAATTCTGTAATTAAAGTCATTAAAGAATAATAATAAAAATACATTATTAAAATACAAAAAAACATCAAAAAATTCTTAGTCTCGATCACGGCTGGTGGCTTCAGGAGGCAGGAGAATGAGGGTCTTTTTCAACATAGGGTCAATTGGGGGGACATCGGAACTTAGTCCTGGCCTTCAGAACATCTGATGGTGGCCCTGATTAACGCAGAACCCCATTACAGAGGAACGTGTTACCATGTCTTGCTCAGGAACTTTGAGGTTTTGCCAGGAACTGTAGCTCCGAATCGTGCTTAGTGAATGTAGAAGCAGCCTAAGTAGGAGGAAATGGAGTAATAAGAGGAAAGAAAAAGGAAGGAGAAGAAGAAGAGAGGAAAGAAAAGAGAAAAACAGAGATATTTTGGATAACTTAGGGCTTCCACAATCAGTAGACAGGTGGTCAATCAACCAAGTTTACAGTTACCTCCTTTTTATTGTGATGTCTACATCAAAAAGTGGTCTGATGGGTGGCCATCAAGATGACCTCAACTTATCCTCGCTAGAACCCTACGAAATAATGAGCTTTTGTAACCACTTATGGTGTTATATTTCAATGGTAGGGGAACAGGTTCTTAAGGTCTACTGGAACAGGTCCTTTAGGTCCACCAACTCCTTAATCATTCATGGTCCCTGGAAGTCCATGCCGTGGATTTATCACCACTACCCCCCCAAATAGAACGAGCCAACACCTATTTTGGTACATCACAAAAATAGATTTTTTCTTAAGCAGGAATCATCATCCCACGTCCAACTACGGAATGCGTCCTCACAATGAGTTATAATGAGCGAAGACCGAAATTGGCAGGTCGATGAGGAGAAGCTTGAGTCACATTCTCACCGTACACATGCCTCCGCAGGAAGTGCACACCTCCCGGTAACACCACCACAGCTGGGAGAGCTGGCTCGGGGGGAGAGAAAGGGGTTAATACCAGCCCCAGCCAGGGGCAATCTACGCCCTGAGGGTGACCCTGCCTTATTTTATTCTGCATCATCACGTGGCACGTGTCTTGTCTCATTCATACGGTTAAGCAGGCGTGGTGCGTTGGGGAATTTTTAAAGGAAAAATTACCAATTTCGGAGGTTTTTTTTCTGGGTTAATAAACAAAAATTTACAGTATAGTCCCTGAACCAAGTTGATCCTTTATAATATGTTTGATATTCCCCGTGTACTCACATTTAAGTGAATAAGTCACCGAAACCAGTGGTCATTTTATGTTAAAGAATCCCCCCCAGGTTCATTTCGATTATCAGCTCTTTTGGGCACAAATAATCGTTTTTAATAATTCACTTACTCACGCACATTCTTTATTATTCCATAATGAGTCACGTGCATTCTATATTCACAAAGGGGGGTGTCACTTTATCCAGCTGGGAATACCTGTATTTGCCCATCGGCCATCATCAAATGGGGCACCTGTCCAGGTGGGCCGACGGGTCGCGACGTCACCCATGTTTTTAATGATTTGGGTGAAGAGATACTTTGTAACGAGTTATATTGGTAAATATAGGTGAAGTCACCATATACGTACCCAGGGGACACACATTCTATGCTGAGTAACTGTGCTTGTTGTAAGAACATACTAAGTACCGCTATACAGCGCGTAATCCTACAAAGACAGGGAGGGGGGTTAATCATTTAATTCTTTTTTTTTTCTTTTTTTTTTTAGACACTTTGGGCAAAGCTTTTCCTGACAAATCAGCTGTAAACCCCGACCGCCTGAGTCACATCCACCTCTGGGTGAAAAAAAAAAAAAGAGTTAATGAGCTGCCACGCCTAGGGCACAGTGCCAACCAATCAGAGCGCAGGGGCCAGCATTCTAAGGGCAGGCTGCCAGCCAATCAGATCGCACAGCTGTTGATTATAAGGCACAGTCTGCATTCTAGCTGCAGCACAGAGAGAGTATCAGCGGCAGAGAGCATCCTCAAACCAGCAAGGGCACTGGGGTGAACTGGTGAGTGGCTTCTGCTCTGGGCAGGGTACTGCTGTGGATTACGCCTGGGCTTCACAGGCCACCAGATTACTGGCCAAGGCAGCCAGCAGCAGCATGGAGGGACCCTTCATACTAAAGATCAGCAAGATTATTAATATTACATTTTATTTATATTTTATTATTATTATTACTATAATACAATTATTACAATTTTATTTATATTTTATTATTAATATTATTATTATAAGATTATTACTATTATATTTTATTTATATTTTATTATTATTACTATAATACAATTATAATTATATTTCATTATTAATATTACTCTAGGGTTATTAATATTATTATATTTTATTTATATTTTTATTATTAATATTATAGAATTATTATAATTCTATTCATATTATTACAATATTATTACTATTATATGTTATTATTAATATTACCATTATATTTTTATTATTAATATTATAAAATTATTATTATAATTATATTTTATTAATATTATTATAAGATTATTATTATACTTTAATTATATTTTATTTATATTTTATTATCATTATATTAATGTAGCTTTTAGTCTGGGATGTTCACTGCAGATGCTGTGGCTTTCAACTCTCATCATGCTCAGCTTATAGCCCAGCTGCTGTGGTGTTTGGAATTAAAACAAAAATAAATAGAAAATGTTACGTTAAAAAGTGAAAGTCACATTACAATATCCTGAGTTTGGTTTTGTTAATACATTTTTTTACATTCTTTTTTATCTAAAAAAATGAATAGAATCAGTTTGAAAAAATGATTAATTTACTGAGCCTGTAGTGCGTTATTCTGTTTCTGAGTTTTTTAATTTCTAAAGATCTTTGGAAAATGTAATTTTGGGGGGGATTCTTGCTACACAGAGATGAATTGAAAGGAGAACTAAATATTTTATTTTTAGAATATATCTATATATAGAATAAAAAGTTATTTTTTAGAATTTATCTATTTAATATTCATTTTAACAATATTTAAAAAAAATTTATAATATTTTGCAAATTCTCATTTACCAAATTTACTAAGATGAATTTATATATATATATAAAAATAAATAATATCTTTATATTATTTTAGACAGTGGTGACCTCATCAACCTCACTTCTAGAAGATAAATACTGAACGAGATGAAGACGTTTTTGTTCTCCGTAGTGTTTGCGTTCGTCCTTTTCTCTGGACTTGAAGCAGTAAGTGTTTTTAATTCATATTCCAAAATTCCTTATGAAATATATATATAAAAAATGTACATTTTTACATTTACTTTTTCTCTTCTTCCTCCCTTAGAGATTATCAAAACTAATGAAGGAAAGTACAGAAGGTAAGAGTGAAAAAGAAAGCAGGGGACAGAAGATGGTGGGCGAAATAAAGACATCTGGAAGTTTTCATTTCTGATGCCTTCAACCCAAAGACTTTCAAGATAAATATTATATAAATGTATATTTTTTTTTCACAGAATGCGTCTGTCTGAACGGAGGAACCTGTGTGTATTACAGACTCTACGGGAGACCTTTCCGATGCATCTGCCCCAAAGGCTTTACCGGAGAACAGTGTGAAATAGGTAATTGTCGTTGACATGGGTCAACACCAACGCCAATCCAACACTAGTATCACCTTCAATGACAAGGTGTCTCCAGCTGGTTGAGGATATTGAGGAGATCTCCTTTCAGGACTAATCTTAAAGTCTGTCTGAAGGAGGACATCCATTGGAGGAAAATCTTATCCTTCTTGAGCATAAACCGCAGCGCTGTATGCAGTAATATCTTGTTTTTCCCCAAAGAACTCCCTTTATCTGCAGACCTGGAGGCCACCACTGTTGTCAGTGATATTTTGGTTGACTTTCCTGGCTCAAACACCACACTGAGCTGATGATTCATGGCAATGCTAATGAAGTCTGTTCCTCCATAGACTTTCATTAGTCAGACAGTCCTGCTGGGTGATTAACACTCAGTCATTCTATTTCTCCCCATGGGGGTATGATAAGGAATTAGAGTTTCTCAACTTGATAACAGATAACAGAGCTGTTCTGTTGTGGTATTTGCACTACCAGTGGAGCCAGTAAGATGTCCACATCTGCCCCACCAGGAGAAAAAAAAAATCCAAAATCTGGTATTTAGATGTTTGATAACTGTGATATAATGTATATTTTGTTCTTCATTTCTAGATATTAAAACAAAGTGTTATAAGGATACAGGCTTTGACTACAGGGGCATCGCATCTAAGACTAGCCACGGCAAAGACTGCTTGCCCTGGGATTCAGTTGATATAAGGCATCATTACTTTAATACCCAGAAGAAGGACGCCTTCGTACTTGGACTTGGCAAACACAACTTTTGCAGGTACTAATGCCATTTGTAACAGCACACAAACACCAAGAACAGAAGAACTTCCAGAGTCAGGAGGTCAACCAAACCAGCAGTTATGGATCCTTACCTGGCAATCTGCTGAGTGCTTAAAAAGTCACCTGAATTGATTTGTTTTAGTGTGAAGTTATCTTAGTACTGTTTATGTAATAATTCCATTTTTTTAAAGGAACCCGAGCAAAGGCTTAAAGCCATGGTGCTATTTCAAGAACGGGAAAAAAATCGCAGCCATGCCCTGTGATCTTCCAAAGTGTGAAGAAGAAAAGAGTCCTGGTAAGTACGCTGCATAGTTGGACCCGGAAACATGGTCCACAGTCTCCCCCTAGTGGAATAAACGGACACATAGCCTCTAACTGAAATACCAAGTAGGAGTTTCTACTTACTATCTAGGTCTCCATATGGGACATGCGGACCCAGAATGGTCCTGGAATTTTGAGATGATCCAGTTGTATTGCATATGAGATAAAACAAGAAAATACTTTGTTGGCCATCCATAAGTTTAACTTTGTCTTACTCCCATTGAATTTTGATGATTTTTTTTTTCACCCACAGAACCCACATGTGGCCAACGTCAGCATAAGATGTATAAGGTGGTCCGTGGGAGTAGCACCCCCATCGAGTCCCAGCCGTGGATGGCCACCGTTTACCAGATTTCAAGGAGGAGCCGTCAGGAAAATTTTCTGTGCGGCGCCAGCCTTATTAGTCCGTGCTGGGTGCTAACCGCAGCCCACTGCTTCCCTGACAGGTAAGAAACCCTCCAACGTGGTTACGTTCCGGCCGTGACTTTC
This sequence comes from Spea hammondii, assembly GCA_029215755.1. Taxonomy (NCBI): domain Eukaryota; kingdom Metazoa; phylum Chordata; class Amphibia; order Anura; family Pelobatidae; genus Spea; species Spea hammondii. The sequence continues at coordinate 6,673,341 of JARDYJ010000006.1, forward strand.
TTTAGCACATATGTAGCTAATACCTTGTCATTTGAGTGATCCCTGATCTATGTTTCCCATTTAGTGAGTTCCCAGAACCCAAAGATTATGTGGTCATCTTGGGAAAGTCTAATCTTGACGAGGCCAATGAAGAGAAAGAGCAAAAATTCCAGGTTGAGAAGGTTATCCGACACGCAGACTACAATGACCATACCGGAGCACTGGACAATGACATAGGTAAGGGACCGTTTGGTGGCTTAAAGTCACTTTTCTAGGGCCTTGGTTAATGGGTGGCAACTCATACATTTTTTTTTTTCGTTTTTTCAGCTCTGGTGAAAATTCGCTCTGCGTCAGGGAAGTGTGCATCCATGACAGAATCCGTCCAGACCATCTGTCTCCCACCATCCGAGCTCAAAATGGCGAGCAGCACCAAGTGTGAAATTGCCGGATTTGGCAAAGAGTCCTACAGTAAGTACATGATAGCTAGGTATAATTGGATTATTATTGAAGTGTAGGCACAAGTTTTGAGTATTTAGCCATTCTTCTTCTGAGCATTCGATACCTAACCCTATAGCTAAAACAAACAATTAGTGAATAGTCCATCTTGAAGGCCTTGAGAACCTCAGATGCACCTGTTTGTTCTTACTCTGTCTATAAAAGGTTCTAAACTGTTTGTAGACCAAGTAAGTTGTATGTAACTTTGTTCTCCATTTCTGCAGACAGCTTGGTTTTCTCTCAGCTTCTGAGGTCCACGTCAGTCCAGCTGATCCCCCAGGAGCTGTGCCAGTCGGAGCTTTACTACGGGAAACTGATAAACAACAATATGTTTTGTGCTGGAGATCCCGAGTGGAAGGTGGACGCCTGCAAGGTGAGAAGCTGTCTTTGGTGATTCTCTGTTAATGCTGCCTGGAATTACTGTCGCTGAGGTCCTTGTGGAACCTTTTGTAAATTCCTCCAACAAAGAGCTGGCTCAGGTTTAGGTGACAGAAAAGTAGTGGTGACCAAGTATGAGAAGTTGGCGTTAGCCGCCTATGATCTCTCTTCTAGTACCCAACGTCGGCAGGTTAAGTCGTGCTAAGTTTAACTTTAACCAGGTCTTTGTCTGCTCTTCTAGGGGGATTCTGGTGGACCTCTGATATGTTCCCATGATGGACAGATGACCCTCTATGGAGTAATTAGCTGGGGGGACGGATGTGCTAAGGAAAACCGACCTGGAGTGTACACCCGCATAACACAATATCTACCCTGGATAAAGGAAAACATGGCAGAGGATAATTACAAGCAGAAAACACCCAAATAATGAAGTTTGATCCAAACCTCCAGTGGCTTATCTCTTCACTGCTAGTGGATAAGGAACTATAAGCCTCGACAGAGGGGAAGGAGTTGGAGACTGTTACTGTGACAACATTTCAAGAATTCGTTGACCACACAAGCAAAGGTGCAATGTAAGGTTGACCAAAACGTTCCATGGTTGCTGTCGAAAAAACCTTCAACACCAGCGTTTATGCATTGGTCATGGACATAAGTTCTTAAGATTTAGGTGCAAATTATCTTCTGTTTTTGAACCAGAGGGTCTTCTGATCCATGAGTGGTCATCATACATCCCCCAAAAAGTTCTTCCATACACGCGAAGGGATTTTAGTTTAAGTAACTTCCCACCACCCACCAATTTGGGGACCTTATGTAGCACCTTTTCCACCTTGTGGTGTCCAAGTATCGCACATCCCTTCCCAGGTGTCTTCAGACGTTTATGAAACTGAATCCTTTTGTTGGGATATGCAAATGAAGGTATTTTGTTTTTTTATTATTATTATTTTCTGGGGGGAAAAAATGCACTTAACCCGTTCACCGCTGGACTGATTTTATACAAAACTATGGAGTTTCATATCTTCGTAACAATGGTTTGTAACAAGAAACACAGAATCTCAAGATGGGTGACCTCCCTCTCTCACCGAGATGAACTTGCTTCTAGGCCAACGTTCCCAAACTGACATTTCTTAACGTCCGACGTTCTTCATGGTTTCTCGGAGTCTGAATGCTAATTAAAGGGGAAGCGTCATATTACGATTCTCTGATATGGTTCCCCTTTAAGCAGATCACAGAGCGGTGGAATCTAATTTAATGAATTAACCCTCTTTATGGTAAATCTAACCCCAGAGAATGAACTCTCTATATATATAACTTATTTCTAACTATTTATCTTATTAATTATTTATAAAACTATTTTATTTATTTATTTGTGTATTAGAAGACTTGTTAATATGAAGGATACCCTCGTCTGCTTTACTATCAAAGGTCTGGCCGATCCCTTCAGCGTTAGGACATTTTTTTTAAAAAGTTTATTTATTGTCTTGTATGTTTTTTTAATTGTTGATAACATGAATTAATTTAATATTATATAAATATTAGATTAAACCAATAAATTATTTTCTCTGTACTTTTGCCTTTTTTGTATTAATCCAGATCTGTCCCTTTTAGTTACGTTCTATACATTTAATAAACCCATGTTTCAGATTGCTATAGGGGGCTGAGTGGGAAGCTCTTGTGGCAGAAGAACCCTTTGATCCGGTAGCATCTTCCCAGCATCCCGTGGCACTTACCAGGGTTACTGCTTTGGGGCTCACTTGGGACTTCTGAGCCCCTGCGTTAAACAAAGAGATTGGGGTATCTCGGTCATTGGCAGCGTCCCCTACTGGATAGGAACCTACAATGCAGGTGATGATCCCTAACCAGCATACCTGGGGCCCTTGCCTGGGGTACAGGAGAATATAAATATATATATTTGTGTTTCTGGCTGACCAGTCCTGCCTCCTCCACGCTGTCCCAGAGGTCTCTCTACCATCGGGCAGCATAGAGACAGCGGGCACTCAGGTCTGAGCGGGGGGATTCCAGATACCCTCCCCAGCTAATGGTGGGACCCCAGGGTAACTACAAGACGTTCTCTCCTCAGGGAGCTCACAATACTGTAAAGAGTGTTCCTGCAGCCTGATCACACAGCCCACTCCTGTGGAGGACCTTCTTCCACACACTCTGAGAACCTCCCTCACTGCCCATAGCTAGCTCCCAACAACCTCTGGAAGATCCTGCCGCCCCCTGATTGGTGTATCAGATTACATGTCCCAGCAGGCAAAGGGGCATGAGAGAAACATTCAGCTCCTCCATTTGAAGTCCTGAACTATACTGATTTTCCCAAAACATAAAGCGTGAGCTTTATCACGTTCTAAGTACAGGGTGCGGACTGTTTATCTCACATTTCTGTTTCGCTTTCTGTTTCTGGGAAATCATAATTGCCGTGTCCTATTTATGTTCTCAATTAGATGTATACAAAGTATGAATTGCCCAGCGTAGGGTGGGGTAGTGCATAATACCTGATAATCCTGTTTAAATCACGTTAATAAGGAGGGGTTTTTGATGATGAGCAAGATGGAAATGCGAGGAAGGAGTTCCTGTGATTCCCCCCACCGTCCCTATGTTTTTAGTTAATTATAGTGAATATATGTACCTGGAAAGTCCTCCCCAAATGTGTCCCATAGCTGAGTTAGGGAAAGTTTGGCCAGAGTTTCCGTTTTTTTTGAGAAAACAGAAAGCCATAGAGGCACAAAACATGCCACAATAGGTGGAGAAAAGCTCTAACTCATCAACAGGTCTAGAGTCTATTGTGGCTGGAGATCAGAGCTCTTAAGTGTTGGAGACAGGTGGTGATAGCCCAGTCATGGATACCTTAATGAAATCACTCCTCTAAAATAAGGGTGAAGCGTTTAAAAAGGATACACGAGACATGACTAATATACTGTAAAAAGATATCCAAGAGTTACATGGGTGGACCACATGGAATCCAAGATGGTGGATTACATGGAGGCCCATAATGGGTTTGCAGACAATGTCATTGACGTGCTTGTGGAGATGAATTGAATAAAGTGGCTGACCTAAAAGACTAGTCTCCCCGAAATAAAATTCGTAGGAGTGATAAATTGGTCAGACCATGCACTGATAGCAGGCGTACTTGGCTTAGCTCGTTCCTTCATGAGTATGGAGATTGAACGATTGAATATTGACCCAAGCTCCATCGAACAACCGATCACAGATTACTTCAAGGACAACCCCATTCTTCAGTTTCTCCAGATGCCCTGGACTGTTTACAAAGCAGTGGTTGGGGGGGGGGAGATAATTCACATTAATACAAATTGAAACAGGAGCAAGAGCGTACATGCCTAGGTCGATGTGACCAGGAATAAAGGAACCCCCACCGATCAGGCAACCCGGCAGATTATTCTGGGGGCAGAGGGGCATATCTGGGGGGCAGAGGGGCATATCTATAAGTAAGGTGCATTAAATTGGCTATTGGTTTTCTGTTTGTATGTAATTTATGTTGACTACCTGCATAATAGATACCAAAATGTAAAAATACAGTGTGTTAGTTAGATTACTGTTTTACTATTCCACTAATCTAATTGAATCTAATTTTTTTATTTTTTAAAGCACAAAAAAGCACCTAACTTTTAGGGTGCGGCCTATAATCGGGTGGGGCCTATAATCGAGCCGATACAGTAATTACTGTTAGCGCAATCAATGGGAAAATACCTTCAGCAGGAAGAAAACTTTCTCAGAACAGAGAGTGAGCTTTATCATATTCTGTTTTATATCATCTATTTATTTTTGTAACTGATGAATGTTGGGTTTAGGATTGAGACATGTCTTACATACAATGTCTTATTATACATTGTTGATTACCTTCTTGCTTCTTGATTTCTACCTCTTTCTTCGCTTAGATTTATTTATGTGGGATAAAGCCAGGAGGAGGTCTGAGCCAAACTCGCACATCCTCCATGGCAGCTTTACCCAGCAGAGGGCCGGGTACGGGGTACCATGCTGTATCCGGGCAGCAGGGCTCTGTTCGCTTGGATCAGGCCTAGGCCAGTACCCAAGGTTAATATGCCCCTGAGTTTGGCCCTACAGAGATTGGCACTGAAATGGCCCAGTGAAATGTGCGGATGTCTCCATTATCGGCGGACAGTCCCTACACCGCAGACATCCCGACATTTCAAATAATGGAAGAAGACGCTTTTAAGGGGTGGGGTTAGAGGCGTGGCTGGGGTAGGGCTTTACCCAGAGACTCTATGTCACTTTATGCCCTACTGCTGAGTATTTGTGTAACTGAGTGGGGTATTTAGAAGGAGAAGAATGGGTTATATTTGCTGGCTTTAAAACTTAAACAAGGCAAATATACCCTGATACGCAGCAACCATTCTGAGCTCCTGGAAAGGACTGGCAACAGGGGAGGAAAGAGGGGCACCGTGGGAGGAAGGAGGAGCAATGAGGCAAGTAAGAGGGGCAACAGAGGAAGACAGAAGCACACAGAAATGTGGTGCTCCCACAGAGGCACTGGACTAATTAAATAAGGCCAGTTTGATACTCAGTATCAAGATATGATACTGAGATTTCTGATTCCAGTTAGTATTTGCCACGGAATCCCTCTTATGTCCAAAAGTAAAGTAGGATTTGTGAGGAGCGGCGTCTTTTATTTCAGGTGCAATAACAGGACTTTAACATAATCAATCCCAAGACACAAATCTCCATCAACCGATTTATTTGCTTACATGAAACCATTAAATTATATGTTATTGATACAGAATCTTAAACGTTTGATTAGCGAACTATAAAGAGATACATGGATAGATAGATAGATAGATAGATAGATAGATAGACAGACAGACAGACAGACAGACAGACAGATAGATAGATAGATAGATAGATAGATAGCTCTAATTCTGATTAATTAAACCCATTACATCACTTGGTGCAATATATGAAAAATTACATTCAGACACAGATCTAGTAACATTCCCAGATTTACTCAGGTTATGGGGAGTGAAATAGCCCTGGCACACAACGGGTTATTATGTAACCAATCAGATTTCTCTTCTCTGAGCTGTCACTGGTTGGTGGGCAAATCTTTTACACAGAGATCATTAATCCCAGCTCCAGATTTTCACCCAGGATTTACTCCATACCTCAAAGGCAGCGTGAAGCGGCTCAGTGAAGGTGGCAGTGAAGGTGTGTAAGTGTCTGACAGGGTTACACAGCTCATAAAAGGACAGCCGCCCGGCCTCATAGTCCAGGAATATCCCCAACCTCTGACAGGACGGGCGGTGAGATAACAGGATTACTTTACTGTCATGTCTCACTAAATACTGATCACCTGACCACTTCCGCAAACCCCATGACTTGTTATTATATCCAATCCATGACTGACATCCTCTCCTGTCTATACTGGGATAGGCCATCCCGACAACCCATACCCCTGATTCTATGCCCTCAACTCCCCAGTAATGTCTCCCTGAGGAGAAACTCCTGGTGCTTAAAACCTGAGCATAATCCTGAAATCTCTCTGGTGTTTCTGGGTAAATCTGGTTTATTTCTGATCTGGACACAGTTCTCAAGTCACCTGATACAACTACACGATTACCAGCCGTGTTTACATCCAGTAATATGTCTGAAGCCTGAGGAGCATCGAGACGTCTCTTTGCACCGGTCACAATACCAGCTAAACCTGTGTGTAAAATCACTGAGATCAGACCCTCATCCAGATCTATAGCACGGAGCTTTCTATCATCAATGTCTCTGTCCTCTTCTTCTTCAGAAGGTAACTCATCCTTATCACTCTTAGAATCACAAAAGTCCTGTTGCTGTAAGACAGTGAATGAGTCAGCCATGTTGCACAGCTCCTCAATGTCATGTATCTTCCTGGACAGTCCCTCCTTCTTTATTTCCAGATGCTGGATTAGATCTGAGACGCGGAGTAAGACCTGCTCTTCCTGCAGGGAGATTTCACTCAGGATTTTCTTCTCTAGAGCTTCCAGCTGTTCCCTGATGTCTCTAATCAGGGCAGCGACTCGCTCTGTTTCTCCAGCTGCTTTGTTTTGTACTTCTCTCCTGCGCTCCTGCAGACTCTGGATTCGTTTCTCTGTCGCTTCTCGCTTTGAGGTCAGTTTCGCCAGAACATTTCTCAGTTTCTCCTTCTTCTTCTCAGAAGCCTCATTCAGAGTCTCCACCTGGTGTCCCCTGTGCTCTCCGGCCAAGCTGCAGGACACACAGATACAGACAGCATCCTTAGTGCAGTAATATTTCAGGATCTCCCGGTGGACGGAGCATTTTCTTTTATCAGTAGAGGTGGTGGGTTCCGTTAAGACGTGTTCTGCTGACTTGCTGTGGACCCTCAGGTGCTCCTCACACAGAGAAGCTTCACAGAGTAGACAGGTTTTAGAAGCAGGAACAGGAGATTTAATACAATAACTACAGGAGATTCCAGCCATTGTAAGCACAGGCTCTGTATCGAACAGACTCCGTGCTATGTTCCTCAGTCTCAGGGATCTTCTAAGCTCAGGTCGAGTCCTGAAAGTTTCTCTGCATTCAGGGCACGAGTATCTCCCCTCTTCCTGGGTGTCCAGCACATCCCCAATACAGACCCGGCAGAAGCTGTGTCCACATGTCAGGATTACGGGATCGGTATAAATGCTCAGGCAGAACGAGCAGGTGAGCTCCTCTATCAGACCAGCAGACGCCATAACTGAAAACAAGAAAATGAAACTAAACTTTAATTACCCAGAAAGCTACTCAAATAATTAACTCTTTGGGTTCTCTGTGGTAATACTGTTTTGTGTTCTTTTATTCTTTCTTATTAACTGAGCATTTCCCCCCTCTGTGTGAACTTTGGGGCATCTCATAATGCGTTTTGCCTCCTTAAGCTTTGTTTTGTATTTTCTCCCTCAGTCTGGTTATAGTTCTAGGCCGAGACTGGATCCTGAAAGGGCCTCAAAACAATTCTGAGGAAAGAGCAGGATCTGCTTCTTGTCTACCATTTTCTCCTGTTCACAACCACCTGTAGTCCAACGGTCATTTCCAGGAAGCCTCTGAGGCTGCAGCACCGGTGATTTGTGTGGCGTTGGAGACTTTGTAAATCTCAGCCTCCACTTTATGAACCTCCTGATATAAAAGAAAGAATTGCTGGTAAACAGTGTTTTATAATCCGCCATGTTGGTCTGAGGTAAAAATACAACACACGTCACCTCAACAGGCCAGCGGCCTATTACTGTACCTGAAGTGTATGCAGATGCTTATTATCACCACCAGAACACCTCCTGATTATCACCAACTACACTTAGAAAATGCTGTATTTGGACAAAAGCTGCCGATTGACAGATTTACCCCAGACGATGCCCTAGGCCTGACCCAGCGCAGCACCTCCAGCAGGCTCAGAAAATACTGCCCGGCTATAGACAGTTTAAATACTCAGACAAGACTCCACCCACTACAAAGTAATCCAATCACCAACACCCAGCTGGTTCCAGTCAGATTAACTCTCTCCTAATCTAACCAAGGCCTCAATTTTTCTTCGAGTCTCCCAAGGAGAATCTGGCCTGTGGTAGAGGAGAGGGAGACGTCAGTAAAGCCGGATACAAAAAGAGATCTCCAGAATATCTCTGGCTAGAATGCTGACCCGGGACAAACGCTGCCCACTTCTCTTTCTGTTGGAGGAAAGTGGAATCCATATTTACATTTCTCAGCCACATCTTAAAATCTATGATTTGCTGCCTTCTACACTCCTGTCTCGCATACACGGGTAAAACCCCCGATAAAGATACGTTGGATGCCACCTGCTGCAGATCCTCATCAAGGTTACTGAAAAGCGCGCTGACCTCCTCACTGGACAAATCATTAGTCTCCAAATTCACAATAACATCCAACTTCCAGTCATGTCTCGCTTCCTTACCATTTTTAAAATGTGTCAGTAACACCCTCTCCCAGGTGTTAACCCTTCTTACCCTTTTCTCAGTGCATTTACTCTTATCTACCTGTATAGCTAGAGATGGGGTCTCAGAAGCCCCCTTACAGCACTGTTAGGAGAAGGCCTGGAGAACTCCAGGAAAATTGCTGCTTCTCCGGTTTAACAACCGAATCTACCAGGTCACGGGAATGTGGTCCTGGCATGCCCCACTACCCATCCATTATCCCTTTTAAATGGGGGTGTCTCCAACAATGTCACCAGGAACACCCACTGACATCAGGGAGAACGCCCACTGACATCAGCAGGACTGCCCACTAATCTGGGCAGTTCTGACCTTATCCCTCAAGGGTATGCTCCGGAGGGCCGGAGCCCACAAATTCACAGGTATGATTAAGAGAGCTATAGGGGAGTAAAGAAGGGCACATAGATTTGGGAGAGGAACTGGCCAAACTAAGCAGGGACTCTTAGCAGGTATGCTATTCAGGTTTCTGACTTTGATTGACATTTGTCTGTGAGTCCCACTTAAGTCCAATAAGTAAAGTGTGATTTGAGAGGGATGGATTATTTCAGATGCCATGAAATTATTTTAATATAATTAAGACCACGACACAAATCGCCATCAGCCGATTTATTTTATTAAATGTCACCATTAAATCATGTTATTAATGCAGAATTTGAGGGGGGATTAAAAAGCCCCAGAATGTAAAAAAATTTGGTTAGGTTGATTTAGGAAAGATAGATAGATAATTCATTGTTATTAATTAAACAGAGTATATAATTTGGCACAATAAATTAGAAATTCCATTCAGAAGCAGGTATAGTGACGTTAGATTTACTCGGGTCCTAGAGCGTGAACTAGCCCTGGCATGCAGCGGGTTATTAAGGCGCTACCTGTTGTAACCAATCAGATTTCCTCTCTTTGAGCTGTCAGTAGTTGCCAGGCAAATCAGCTACACAAGAATCATTATTCCCAGCTCCGGATCTTCTCCCAGGCTTCACTCCTTACCCCAAACGCAGCGTGAAGCGGCTCAGTGAAGGTGGCAGTGAAGGTGTGTAAGTGTCTGACCGGGTCACACAGCTCATAAAAGGACAGCCGCACGGCCTCATAGTCCAGGAATATCCCCAACCTCTGACAGAATGGGCGGTGAGGTAACTGGATTACTTTACCGTCATGTCTCACTACATACTGATTACCCGACCAGCCCCACAAACTCCAGGACTTCTTATTATATCCAATCGCTGACTGACGTCCTCTCCTGTCTATACTGGGATAGGCCATCCCGACAACCCATTCCCCTGATTTACTGCCCTCCACTGCCCAGTAATGTCTCCCTGAGGAGAAACTCCTGGTGCTTAAAATCTGAGCACAACCCTGAAATCTCTCTGGTGTTTCTGGGTAAATCTGGTTTATTTCTGACCAGGATACAGTTTTCAAGTCACCTGATACATCTACACGATTACCAGCCGTGTCTACATCCAGTAATATGTCTGAAGCCTGCAGAGCATCGAGACGTCTCTTTGCACCGGTCACAATACCAGCTAAACCTGTGTGTAAAATCACTGAGATCAGACCCTCATCCAGATCTACAGCACTGAGCTTTTTATCATCAATTTCTCTGTCGTTATCATCTCCCTCCTCAGCATCACAAAACTTATAATGGTCTGATTCCCATTCCTGTAAGACAGCTATTGGGTCAGTCGTGTTGCACAGCTCCCCGATGTCATGTATCTTCCTGGACAGTCCCTCCTTCTTTATTTCCAGCTGCTGGATTAGATCTGAGACTCGGAGTAAGACCTGCTCTTCCTGCCGGGAGATCTCACTCAGGACCCTCTTCTCTAGAGCTTCCAGCTGTTCCCTGATGTCTCTAATCATGGCCGCGACTCGCTCCGTTTCTCCAGCTGCTTTTTCTCTCACTTCTCTCCTGCGCTCCTGCAGACTCTCGACTCGTTTCTCTGTCTCCTCTCGCTTTGAGGTCAGTTTCTGCAGAACATTTCTCAGTTTCTCTTTCTTCTTCTCAGAGGCCTCATTCAGAGTCTCCACCTGGTGTCCCATGTGCTCTCCGGCCAAATTGCAGGACAAACAGATACAGACGGCATCCTCAGTGCAGTAATATTCCATTTTCTGCTCTCCAGTGAAGCGGTGGGTTCCGTTAGAACGTGTTCCGGGGACTTGCTATGTTTCTTTAAGTGTTTCTCGCACAGAGAAGCTTCACAATGCAGACAGGTTTTAGCAGCAGGCACAGGATAGTCACAGTAAGTACAGGAGACCCCATCGTACTCCTGCGCTGGGTGAGTAGATAAGAAACTCTCCACTATGTTATACAGTCTATGGCTTCTTTCAAGCTTGGGGCGAGTCCTGTACCTTTCTCTGCACTCAGGACAAGAAAATCTCTGCTCGTCATCCTGGCCATCCCATGTCTTAGTGATACATTCCCGGCAGAAGCTGTGTCCGCATGTCAGGGTAACAGGATCTTTGTAAATGTCAGTGCAGACAGAGCAGGTCATCTCCTGTCTCAGACTACCAGTAGCCATCACTGAAAACAGCGAGAAGAAAACTATACTGAATTTCCCGGAACGCAGATGGTGAGCTTTACCATCTTCTAAATACAGGGTGGGGACTGTTTGTTTTACATACTTTCTGATGACGCTCTAGATTAATAATTGCCGTGTCCTATTTATGTTCGTATTTAGATGCATAACTATGAGTTGCACGGTGTTGGGGGGAGGGTGTGCATAAGCCCAATAATCATGTATAAAAAGAGTAAATCTGGGTAATGAGCAGGAGAAATTCATTCCCTCCATACAGGATTATACATTCATTCGCAGATACTCAGCGCTGTTACCCAAGTGACGTCTGGCAGCATCCGCTGGGCAAGCTTAATGCAAATTGCAGAGACATAGTTTGCATCACTCATCTATAAAAACGTAGGAGGTATGACTCAATTTAACCCTCTGAGTGCCAGGCCAAAATGTCCTGTGTGAGACACTGGGATAATTTTACACTTTACTCAGGGGAATCTCCATATATTTTCTTGAGGACAATTTAAGCTATCTTTATATACCTTGCTTACCCCTGCACCTGGCTCATCATAAAATGGAAACCGACAGAAACCAGAAAGGGACATTAATAAACACATATTCATTAACCCCTTAATGACAAAGCCTGTACATGTACGGGCTCAAAATGCATGGTTTTCAATGGGTTTAGGGACCGCCCATTATCCTTAAGGGGTTAATAAATACATATTTTTGTATTTATTTACTCCTTTATGGTTTGCACTCTGGTGATATGATTTTTTTTGGCTAGGAAGGAGACCTGTATGGCAGCAGCAGTCTTAGTAGAGACGTTTAAACTCATAATTTCCACTTTTGTTATTTATTTTGACTTCGCATAATAGTACAATTATTTTTTTTTTTTTAAAGTTTTAATCCCCATTATCTTCCCATTTAACACAAACCCAATGAGAAAACTGTTCAAAAGTTGTTTTTTTTTAATTGAAAAATGCATCAGTCTGATGGTTATTTGATCGCGCATCACTATTGTTCTGGAGGATGCCATTTTGAGGGACACTTTTCTCTCTTAGCTCCTTTTTCTTGTGTTTTGGGAGTTTTGTTTATTATTTATTTATTTCCAGGAGGCCTCTGAGGCAGTGGCACCTGCTGATTTGAAGAGTTTATAAATCTCAGCCTCCACTTTATGAATCTCCTGGTGTAAGAGAGAATTGCTAGCCTTTTATAATCCGCCATGTTGGTCTGAAGTAAAAATACAACACAAATTGCACGTCAACAGGCCGGCGGCCTACTACTGTACCTGAAATGTATGCAGATGATTATTATCACCACCAGATCACCTCCTGATTATCACCAACTACACTTAGAAAATGCTGTATTTGGACAAAAGCTGCCGATTAACGGATTTACCTCAGACGATGCCCTAGGCCTGACCCAGCGCAGCACCTCCAGCAAACTCAGAAAATACTGCCCGGCTAATATAAACAGTTTATATAATCACACAAGGCTCCACCCACTACATGGTAACCCAATCACCAACCCCCGGCTGACTCCAGTTAGATTAACTCTTTCCTAATATAACCAAGGCCTATATTTGTCTTCGAGCCTCACAAGTAGAATCTGGCCTGTGGTAGAGAGGGAGATGTCAGATGATACAAAAAGAGATCTTGAGAATATCTCTGACTAGAATGCTGACTCGGGACAAACGCTGCCCACTTCTGCTCCTTTTGGAGGAAGGCGGAATCCATATTTTTTTTATAGTTTCTTATTCCGCTAAATAGGGCCATTGTGGGAAATAAAACCAAATCCTTGTTCTTGGCTTCATTTCCCAGCCATGGCTTCATACCTATAACTCGCTGCCTCTTACGCTCCTGTCTCGCATACACGGGTAAACCCCCCTAAATAAATAAAACTATTAAATTATGTGTTATTGACACTTAATTTAAGAAAGAAAATCCACATTTCGTTACATTCGCCATCTTTATTACAGGTACATTTATTTTTACTTGTTCTCATTATTAGAAAGGGATATGTAGTTTTTTCCAAAGCAGCCCAGAATTTTAAAAAAATTATTAAAGAACTATAGATAGATAATAGCTTTAATTAAACCCAGTAAATCACTTGGAGCAATAAATGTGAAATTCCATTCAGACGCAGACGTAGTAACATTCCCAGATTTAGTCAAGTTACGGGGAGCGAAATGGCCCTGGCGGTATATTGTAACCAATTGGATTTCCTCTCCCTGAGGTGTCACTGGTTGCCAGGCAGATAAATTATTCAGAAATCATGAATCCCAGCTCTAGATGCTCACCCAGGCTTTTCCCCAAACCCAGAACGCAGCGTGAAGCGGCTCAGTGAAGGATGCGGTGAAGGTGTGTAAGTGTCTGACCGGGTCACACAGCTCATAAAAGGACAGCCGCCCGGCCTCATAGTCCAGGAATATCCCCAACCCCTGACAGGACGGGAGGTGAGATAACAGGATTAATTTTCCATTATGTCTCACTGCATACCGATTACCCGGCCATCTCCACAAACCCCAGGACTTCTTATTATATCCAATCCATGACTGATCTCCTCTCCTGTCTATACTGGGATAGGCCAACCCTACAACCCATTCCCCTGAGTTACTGCCCTCAACTTCCCAGTAATGTCTCCCTGAGGAGAAACTTCTGGTGCTTAAAATCTGAGCATAATCCTGAAATCTCTCTGGTGTTTCTGGGTAAATCTGGTTTATTCCTGACCAGGATACAGTTTTCAAGTCACCTGATACAGCTGCACGATTACCAGCCGTGTTTACATCCAGTAATATGTCTGAAGCCTGTAGAGCAACAAGATGTCCCTTTGCCCCGGTCACAATACCAGTTAAACCTGTGTATAAGGTCACCAAGATCAGATCCTCATCCAGATCTACAGCACTGAGCTTTTTATCATCTCTCTGTGTGTCCTTAGTAACTTCTTCATGCTCATCACTCTCAATATCTCCCTCCTCAGCTTCACAAAAGTCAGTTTCATTTAATTCCCGTTCCTGTAAGACAGTTAATGGGTCAGTCATGTTGCACAGCTCCCCAATGTCTTGTATCTTCCTGGAAAGTCCCTCCTTCTTTATTTCCACTCTTCTCTAGAGCTTCTAGCTGTTCCCTGATGTCTCTAATCAGGGCCGCGACTCGCTCCGTTTCTCCAGTTGCTTTTTCTTGTACTTCTCTCCTGCGCTCCTGCAGACTCTGGACTCGTTTCTCTGTCTCCTCTCGCTTTGAGGTCAGTTTCTGCAGAACATTTTTCAGTTTTTTCTTCCTCTTTTCAGAGGCTTCATTCAGAGTCTCCACCTGGTGTCCCCTGTGCTCTCCGTCCAGCCTGCAAGACACACAGACACAGACAACATCCCTTGGGCAGTAATACTCCAGGACCTTCTTGTGGATGGAGCATTTTCTCTTTTCAAATGACATGGTGGGTTCAGTTAAGACGTGTTCTGCAGACCTGCTGTGGACTCTCCGGTGCTCCTCACACAGAGAAGCTTCACAATGTAGGCAGCTTTTAGAAGCAGGAACGTGACAGAGGATACAGTAAGTGCAGGAAATCCCAGTTTTTCTTAGATCTGACGAAAAAAGATTCTGTGCTATGTTCCTCAGTCTCAGGGTCGATTTCAGCTCAGGTCGAGTCAGAAACCTTTCTCTGCATTCAGGGCATGAGTATCTCCCCGCTACCTGAGAATCCAGCGCATTTCTAATACAGACCCGGCAGAAGCTGTGTCCGCATTTCAGAGTTACGGGATCGGTGTAAACGCTCAGGCAGATGGAGCAGGTCAGCTCCTCTCTCAGACCAGTAGATGCCATAATTGAAAGCAGGAGCAAGAAAACGAAACTAAACTGGTCTGATTTCCCAGAAAGCTACTCGTAACTAATTAACCCTATAGGTTGCTATTTGTAGTACCTCATTTGTGTTCTTTTACTATTTTTCTTTCTTAAGCACCAACAACAATTCCACAACACTGTACAATTTAAATATGAGGGGACTTAACAAACACATAATATACACACACATATATACCAGGAGGTAGCCTTATTACACTTTACAAAGTTCCTGACAATGATGGTGGGCTTATAAGGACCATGTTCCTCATCTTACAATTTAAGAATTATGATATAGGTAACCGAGACATAGGGGAAAGAAGGAGCTTGTGGCAAGATGGTGGCAAACAATGGATGCCCTTCGTTTCAGTAATTTTAAAGTATATTTGTGATGATACATACGTGTGGATTACACACACAACCTGTATAGGCCACAGTACACAATATATAACTTAACACTGGATTTCGAAAGGGTCCAAAGTCCTCGTTTCAACAGTTCACGATGTTATGAAGACACGTTCTGCTCATGGAATTGTCAATAACCTTCCAGGGTGTGGTGGCCAGAGTCAAATTAATAAGAGAAACCTTCAAAGGTAAGTGTAAACTGTGGGAAAACACCACATGAGACATCCACACAGGTTACGGTTGACCTGGAGCAATCTGGTGTGATGATCTCATCCCGCTCTATATGCTGCATACTAAACCAAGAAGGCTTTATGGGCAAAGGTCAATGAGGACCCAACTGCTGAAAGCAACTGATCTTTGTCCAAACCTACCTAGCTTCCTTCAGGTAAATGTTCTATGGACAGATGAAAGTAGATATCTTTGGCGATGCATCCCTGTGAAATATTTAAAGGCAACGAAATTAAGCTTATAAGGAAAAGAACACCCTACTTCCAGTAAAATATAGTGGAGGATCCGTAATGTTGTGGGGCTGCCTCTGGTACTGGAGGCCTTGAACCTATTAAGGAAATCATAAAATCAGGATTACCAGGGTATTCTACAGCAAAATGGTATCAGAAAACTAGGTATGGGATGAAGGGTCTTCCAGTAGGACAATGATGTAAAGCACGCAATTGAAAGTACAAGAGAATGGGTTAAAAAAAGACACTGTTTTAGACAGGCCATCAATGAGTCTCCATCTCAATCCAATTGCAAACCTTTGGAAGGAGCCGAAATCTGCCGCTGGGAAAAGGAATCCTGCAAATGAAGAGTGGAAGAGACTGCAAGAAGCTTATAGAAACACTAGGACTCTGCCTTTAATGCTGTCCACGTCATATTTTATGAAATCACATCAGCTGAAGATACATCCCTTTGGGTGTCCAGTTAAAATATTCTCATAATACAAAGTAGGTACATTTCAAATTAATTCTGAAGGTCTATATGATGTAAAGAAAAACTCAGAGGTACCAATAATATTGACCATTACAGTATGTAGTGTTTGCAGGAGAATTCAAAAAGAAGATTGAAGAACTCTGCGGGATTCCAATCACACTGTGAGGGAGTCCCACCGAAACAAACCCCTTCCCTGTCATCCTCAAAAACCGAACAGAAGTATTTATTGAGGCATCGGCTAGATCTCTATCCTCTTTTAACCCCGAACACTTACAATCACCGAGCGTCTTAACTCCATCCAACTCCCCAAAAGGAAAGCAGTGGGTGCTCACAAACCCAAGGGTAGGATTCAGACCTTCTACTTCAAAGCATACACTCTACAAAGGTGAGCGGCACTTGATTTCCGCAAAAATAAAGCTAGTCGACTCTAACAGTAATAGATGATTAAGCGCCTTGTTTGACAGAGAAGTTGGGGATGGGGGGGTCTCAGAAACCCCTTACAGCTGTGTCAGAAACAGTCGAAAAAAAGAAGCAACAAAAATATGAAGAGTGTCGTAGGGGAGAGAAGAAGGGCACAGAGATTTGGGAGACGGACTGGTCAACCTTAACAGGGACCTTTGCGGGTATGATATGGTATGAGGTTTCTGACTCCGTTTGACATTTAAATCCCTGAATGCCTCTTAAATCCAACACATAAAGTATGATTTCGGCGGAACGGATTATTGCAGATGCGATAAAAGAATATTTCTCATCAGCTATTTTTTTTTTTTTTTTTTTAAATAATTTATTAATTTTTAAAATATATAAGAAGAAAACATACATTAACAAACAATACCGTACAAAGTTTGGAAAAAAGATGCAGCATAGAATATCGTACAAAAACATACAAAGTATGAGAAATAAATTGAGAATCAAAAATTGCATCACTTTGTATATTATATTAATAATTATGCAATACCATAGAAGATAATACATTATACCAAACAGAACCATTCACTACACTGACGAGGACGCATTCACACATATGTGGCGGTAGGATAGCATCTATAGCTATGATAGATTCAAGACACTATACCCATTGGGGTCTTACAGGGTACGGAAATAAATATAAATTAATGTGTAAAAATCAAGAAAAGGCATATACGGCAATAGTATATATGATGTCGAAAGAGAGAATATTGCTAAGAATCGAAATTATCTAAGCAAGACTCCGCCGTATATTTAAACCATGGGGACCATATATGATTATATTTGGAGATCTTTTGATTTATCAAATAAAAATATTTTTCCATCTTAGCCTGATGATTTATTTGCTCAATTATTTCCTTCCAAGTAGGAGGTTCGGATTTCCTCCAAGCTCTCGCTATACATAATTTAATAGCCAATAAAATGTTGACTATTAGTAATTTGTATACAGTCTCTGAGGAGGGGAGAGACAAATGGAAAAGCCAGATATAAGAATAAATAACAAATTTAGATTTAAATATATAAGAAAAAAGTTTCTCAACTTGAGTCTTAATGTTACGCAGCTTAGAGCAGGCCCACCATATATTGAATTGGGTCCCCTCCTCATATCCACACCTCCAACATAAATTAGAATTTAAATTGGAGAATTTATTTAAGCGGGACGGAACTAAGTACCAGCGATAAAGAAGCTTAAAAAACATCTCTTGAATGTTAATCGCGTGTACTGCGTTCCTAACTTGCGACCAAGTATCCACCCATTTTTCCATAGGAAAAGTAACCTCGCAATCATTTTGCCATTTCCTTACTGAAAGGGGTAATACATCACTCTCTTGATTATCTAAATATGATGATATCAAAAATATTAAGTTTTTTTTATAATACTTATTAATAAATATGTCAAGTTCTAAAGGTGGATGAACTATCTGAGTATTCAAAAAATGCATCACTCTAATATACGTGAATAATTCATTCTCAGGAAGTTTAAATTTACATTTAAGCTCAGAGAAACTAAGGAATAAATCATTTGATTTTAAATCGCCAAGTGTACATATATTACTTAAGGTCCATTTATTGAGATTAATATTCTGAATATAATAATTGAGGACCTTTAAAGGTGTAAAAACCGTAAAATACACCTCTGAATTTTCGGATCTTCTAAATTTATAACCTGTTTTTAAGGCATCCAATATAACTTGGTTCGTAAAGTTTAATTTTTTCCAGATAGATGGTCCAAGCCAAAAAAGGTTAAATAGATCTTGTTCATTTGTTTGATTTCGTTCACAATATAACCAACCTAAATTGAGGTTTTTTATTTGATTAAATAAAAAACATTAAATTACATTAAATTGATGCAGAATTTGAGAAAGAATTTAGAAAACAGTTTTAAAAATTGGTTAGGAAAATAGATAGACAGATAGATAGATAGATAATAGAGCTAATTGCCATTAATGAAACCATGTATATTTTAGTACAATAAATGAGAAATTACATTCAGATGCAGACATAGTAACACTCCCAGATTTACTCAGACATGAAATAGCCCTGGCACACAACGGGTTATTATGTTGCTATCTGTTGTAACCAATCAGATTTCCCCTCTCTGAGCTGTCACCGGTTGCCAGGCAGATCAGTTACACAGAGATCATTAATCCCAGCTCCGGATCCTCACCCAGGATTCATTCCCTACCCTGATCACAGCGTGAAGCGGCTCAGTGAAGGTGTCAGTGAAGGTGTGTAAGTGTCTGACCGGGTCACACAGCTCATAAAAGGACAGGCGCCCGGCCTCATAGTCCAGAAATATCCCTAATACCGGACAGGATAAATTAGGCAACTTGATGGCTTCACTGTTATGTCTCACCAAATACTGATTATCCGGCCACCTCCACAAAGCCCAGGACATGGCGTTATTTCCAATCATTGACTGGTCTCCTTTTTTGTATATACTGGGATAGGCCATCCCGACACCCCATTCCCCTGATTCACTGACCTCCACTCCCCAGTAATGTCTCCCTGAGGAGAAACCCCTGGTGCTTAAAACCTGAGCATAATCCTGAAATCTCTCTGGTGTTTCTGGGCAACTCTGGTTTATTTCTATTCTGGTTATAGTTTTGAAGTCACCTGATACAACTATATCATTACCAGCCGTGTTTACATCCAGTAATATGTCTGAAGCCTGAGGAGCATCGAGACGTCTCTTTGCAGCGGTCACAATATCAGCTAAGCTTGTCTCTAAAGTCACCGAGATCAGACCCTCATCCAGATCTACAGCACGGAGCTTTCTATCATCATCTTCAGCTTCACAAAAGTCACCACAGCCTGGTTCCTGTTCCTGTAAGACAGTTACTGGGTCAGTCGTGTTGCACAGCTCCTCGATGTCTTGTATCTTCCTGGACAGTCCCTCCTTCTTTATTTCCAGCTGAAGGCTGAGTTCGGAGGCTCGGGGTGAGATCTGTTCTTCCTGCCGGGAGATCTCACTCAGCACTCTCTTCTCTAGAGCTTCCAGCTGTTCCCTGATGTCTCTAATCAGGGCCGCGACTC
Organism: Spea hammondii; assembly: GCA_029215755.1. Classification (NCBI taxonomy): domain Eukaryota; kingdom Metazoa; phylum Chordata; class Amphibia; order Anura; family Pelobatidae; genus Spea; species Spea hammondii. The sequence continues at coordinate 6,693,300 of JARDYJ010000006.1, forward strand.
GCTCCGTTTCTCCAGCTGTTTTTTCTTGCACGTCTCTCCTGCGCTCCTGCAGACTCTGGACTCGTTTCTCTGTCTCCTCTCGCTTTGAGGTCAGTTTCTCCAGAACATTTCTCAGTTTCTCCTTCTTCTTCTCAGAGGCTTCATTCAGAGTCTCCACCTGGTGTCCCCTGTGGTCTCCATCCAGCCTGCAGGACACACAGACACAGACAGCATCCTCAGTGCGGTAATACTCCAGGACTCTCCTGTGGTCAGAGCATTTTCTGCTCTCCAGTGAAGCGGTGGGTTCCGTTAGAACATGTTCCGGGGACTTGCTGTGTTTCTGTAAGTGTTTCTCGCACAAAGAAGCTTCACAGTGTAGACAGGTTTTGGCAGCAGGTACAGGAGAGTCACAGTAGGTACAGAAGATCCCGTCCTTGCATGGTCTAAGGGTGTTTTTAAGGTAAGAGTGAGTCCCATGCATGTCTCTGCAGTCCGGACACCAATTTCTCTGCTTCTCCGTATCACTATCCCATATACTGGTGATACAGACTAGGCAGAAGCTGTGTCCACATGGCAGGATTACAGGATCTCTGTAAATGTTCCGGCAGACTGGACAGGTCACTCATATCAGAAGAAGCCATCACTGAAAGCAGCGGGAAGAAAACTATACTGAATTTCCCAGAGCGCAAAGGATGAGATTTATCTAAATACAGGGCGCAGACTATTTATTTCACATACCTTCTGTTTCTGTGAATAATTACCGTGTCCTATTTATGTTCTCTCACCTAGATACATAATTAGGAATTGGCCGGTTGCACAGCGTGGGGTGGAGCAGTGCATAATGCCCGATAATCACGTCTAAGAAGGGGAAATTTATGTATAAACAATTGGGCATCATACCAAAATAGCTTGGGATTTATTTTTAATAACATCCAGGTTACTCTAAATTACACAAAAAGTGGATTATTTGGCCAAAATGAATGAATAATGAGGAATTAATTAATAATTTTATCAACATTATCTGGATTTCTGGAGTCAACAATCGAACAAGAAACTCCTTTTGGAGCATGGATTGTGATACATCAGTTGGAAATTCTATATCTTCATCATCATCGAATACCTCCCAGGAGGACCATTCCGATACCTATAGCCACCCAAATTATGTAAAGATTGATCCTGGAGTATACGAAAATAAAGTACATAAACAAAAACTGAAGAAGCAGACCATCTTGATGTCAGGGGCCCACCTTCCATGGTGCTTGGGTACAGTCCCATGTGCTTATGAACATTTGTTGTCTTCCGAGTCACTCCTCCACGTCCATCTGCATATTTTGTGATATTGGTATAAATTGTTCTCCGCACAGATTAATGTCGCTCATGCATTTAGCGCGAGAGCGTCTTGGATTATTTAGTCCAGACACTATTGTCCTTCTCTGCCCGTGGAGTTTCTTGGTGATCTTCGGATGCCCTTTTTCTCTGTAGATTTTTCAGAATTCTCTCTACCGTGGCAACTTGACCACCAAAAGAACTCTGCCAGCCCAGACTTTTGGATTGGGACATGTCGATTGTGCTGCGTTGTATTTCGGAATGGTGGACAGAAAACTTGATATCATCTAACATGGGATGTCCCCAAAGTATCACAGTTTCCTTTGGACTGATAACTAACATCTCCCTTTGAAGGTGCTTTCTGCCAAACTTAAAATGTTATCACGTTTAATCTCTTCCGAGAGCTGCTGATGTACATACTCTAGATTTTCTCAAAGATTTTTTGACCCAAAATGTGAGACATTTTATATTCCCACACAAACTAAAACCATCAGTAGCTCTTTTTTTCCATTCCAAACTTCCGTTGCATTCTCAGCATCCTCTGGTTTATAATCATATGATGGAAACCATCCACTCCAGTATCCACGGCTACGTTAGCTAGATGGATTTGTTATGGATTTATTTCCAGCTATATTTTATATGTAATTTATGTGATTTTAAAAACTTGTCTATAATAATATTGGGGGGCAGTGACGTAAAGTCTAGATTTTATTAAAGGCAGGAGGCATTATTCCGCCTTCGTCCTTTAACGCAGATTTGCCTTTTGTGTATGTCAGGTTCTTTATCTTTCTAAATAAAATGCTCTGATTAACATCTTAAGTTCCCTCCTTCTATATTTCCAGCTGCCACGCCTGCTCTTCCTGCCGGGAAATCTTACTCGGTACTCCCTTCTCTAGAGCTTCGAGCTGTTCCCTGATGTCCTTCATGAAGGTGGTGACTGGCACTGCTAGTCCACCATGCATGTTTCTTGCACACCCCTGCAGACTCTGGACTCGTTTCTCTGTCTCCTCTCGCTTTGAGGTCAGTTTCTGCAGAACATTTCTCAGTTTCTGATTCTTCTTCTCAGAGGCTTCAGAGTCTCCACCTGGTGTCCCCTGTGGTCTCCGGCCAAGTTGCAGGACACACAGATACAGACAGCATCCCTTGGGCAGTAATAGTCCAGGACCTTCCTGTGGACGGAGCATTTTCTTTTATCAGTAGAGGTGGTGGGTTCCGTTAAGACGTGTTCTGCTGACTTGCTGTGGACCCTCAGGTGCTCCTCACACAGAGAAGCTTCACAGTGTAGACAGGTTTTAGAAGCAGGAACCAAAGAGTTAATACAACACAGGGGATCATGGTGTTTTTCAGCACTGGTTCTGTATTGAGACTCAGTGATATGTTCCTCAGTCTCCGGGCTCTTATAAGCTCAGGCCGAGTCCTTAAACTCTCTGCATTCAGGTCACGAGTATCCCCCCATTTCCTGGGTGTCCAGCGCGTTCCCAATACAGACCTGGCAGAAGCTGTGTCCGCATGTCAGGGTTCCGGGATCGGTGTAAACGCTCAGGCAGATGCAGCAGGTGTAGTTTATCTCACATACTTTTTGTAGACTTTCGTGGGGTTCTAGCTGTAGTATCCTGATTTCTTTCTATTATATTAGTCTTTTATTGCCCCAAGCTTGCAGGAATGACACCGTGAGGCAGGAATGACACCGTGAGGCAGGTGATGGGTAATCTCACGAGTAACATTTCTTAGCTTCACTACCCTGTGAGTTGTTTTGGGGGGTTGTACATGTGCTTTAATATTAAATGTTAAAGGTGAGGGCATGCAAGTTCAACATGAGTTTGCATGTCTTTGCCTATAACTCGCAAAATCAGCAACCCCCTACTACATATTTAGATTTTAGCGATAAAGGTTGGTCCCCCACCTCTAGTTTTAGGGTATAGAGGCGCAGATACCCCCCCTAAGGGTTATTTAATTACCCTCAACTCCACCAATCACAGAAGAGGGGAAAATCGTCAGGCCCCAGTTTGGTTTAATGGGAGTCCTGGAAAACCTCTGGTTTTATTGTGTGCAGGGGGGGCTTGCAAAGTGAAGTGCCAACTGAGATTTAAAGTGGCGGGCACTGCGGACGTGAACCGTGTGCGAGGGCACACGAGGTCTGGTTTTTGCTGATGCACGCTCGCTTTTAGCGAGTCATATGCGCAGGGATCAGTTTTACTGGAATTTTATTCATTAACGAACGAGACGTTGCAGAGAGCAACCCATTTAAAGCCATTCGTAGATACCTAGTCCGCTCTGGCTGTGAGTGATGGGATAAACCGGTTCTGCGCATATTTCTATTTATACGTACTTCACGCGCTTGGGTTTTGTTTTAATTCATTCAGGGTGGCTGCTGGACCACCGATCCCTGGTGACCCCCCCCAACATAAAGGGCCCCTTATCATCATCACGTCATCATCCTGAGACCACTTTGCCAAGCATGTACCCCACACGTGGTGAGCGATGAAAGGGTTAAAAGACGTTGTTTGCACTTGGGGCGCGGCGCTGAAATGGTTAATGCGTGTGAGTTGCTGCCTGAGAGTAGTGGGGGTGTTGGTTGCGCCCAGGAATGCGAGATATCCGGACACTTCCTCCCACAATCCTCCTGACCAGGAAGGAAGCTCCCGGAAGTGGAGCCGCGCGCTGGAGGAGGTCTGTAGCCGTTGTTATGGTGACGGCTCTGGGCCCTGTCGCCTTCCGTAGCTGTTGGAGCGCAGGAGCGCGGAGTATGTGAGGGAGAGGGCGCCGCACGGCCGAGGAGAGTCCCGGGACTGTACTGAGTAAGTGGCCGTCCCGGGGGCAAAGAGAAGGGCTGTTACTGGGAATACCTGTCACCGAACTGCCCCTCCACAGTGCGAGCGAGTGACAGCCTACGGAGGGGCATTTCCCACAGCGGGTGGGGGTGAGTGCAGGGCATGGCCCCCAGCAGCTTTGGGTAGGGGTATGGGGGGTGAGTGCAGGGCATTGCCCCCGCCAGCTTTGGGTAGGGGTATGGGGGGTGAGTGCAGGGCATTGCCCCCGCCAGCTTTGGGTAGGGGTATGGGGGGTGAGTGCAGGGCATTGCCCCCAGCAGCTTTGGGTAGGGGTATGGGGGGTGAGTGCAGGGCATTGCCCCCAGCAGCTTTGGGTAGGGGTATGGGGGGTGAGTGCAGGGCATTGCCCCCGGCAGCTTTGGGTAGGGGTATGGGGGGTGAGTGGGGGCATTGCCCCCGGCAGCTTTGGGTAGGGGTATGGGGGGTGAGTGCAGGGCATTGCCCCCGCCAGCTTTGGGTAGGGGTATGGGGGGTGAGTGCAGGGCATTGCCCCCGCCAGCTTTGGGTAGGGGTATGGGGGGTGAGTGCAGGGCATTGCCCCCAGCAGCTTTGGGTAGGGGTATGGGGAGTGAGTGCAGGGCAATGCCCACGGCAGCTTTGGGTATGGGGAGTGAGTGCAGGGCATTGCCCCCGGCAGCTTTGGGTAGGGGTATGGGGGGTGAGTGGGGGCATTGCCCCCGGCAGCTTTGGGTAGGGGTATGGGGGGTGAGTGGGGGCATTGCCCACGGCAGCTTTGGGTAGGGGTATGGGGGGTGAGTGGGGGCATTGCCCCCGGCAGCTTTGGGTAGGGGTATGGGGGGTGAGTGGGGGCATTGCCCCCGGCAGCTTTGGGTAGGGGTATGGGGGGTGAGTGGGGGCATTGCCCCCGGCAGCTTTGGTAGGGGTAAGTAAACAATGTAAGCGGTTACACATTTGTAAACACAGTAAGCGTTTGTGGCGCCAGCGTGGGGTCCTGGCCTCCCTCTCCGGGGGGCTGCATTTCCCCCTTCTGGCAGAGTCTGCACCGCGGCGTCTGCAAAATCTCCTCTGTTTAAATATCCATCCTCCGCGTCTGTGCCTTTACAGAGAGGGTGGTTCATAAGTAGAACAGCCTCTCGGCAGAGGTGGTAGAGGTTACAATGGTTTGGCTAGTGCGTGACATCACGGCTTAATAAGATCATGTCCTGTTTACGAAGCGGGTCGGCGGCTAAACGCCTCTCGTAAATCTGCCTCACCGGCAGCCGGGATGGGTGGGAAAAAATAATTACGTAAAAAAAAAACATCCAGAAAGCTTTATTATGTCTTTATTATTGTTGTTATTATCTTTTATTTATATAGCACTTGAGGGGTTAACCCCGTGTTGGCGGTTGGAATTATGGGCAGCAATGAGTTAAAATAAAACCCCATTGGCCAGTGTAAGATGTGCCAGCCGGCGGCAGTAACTGCTCCTGGTATAGTTTTCTGGTTTGGGGGGCTGGTCTTTAGGGGGTTTTCGACCCGGTCCAGAATGGCCTCAGGCGTGTGTGACATCATCACCCTGGTTAACGCATCACCCCCACCCCTCATTATGTAAATTGGAGAGCCATGTTTAAAGGGCCAAGGTCACTTTGGGTTCACGGTGGGTGAAAGGTCGCGCTCTGTGCGTCAGTCTTACATGCCGGCGGCAACGGTTCTTTGTGAAGCCCTGATTGGTCGGGGTAACTCTGAAATGCTTGCAGAAGCCCTGATTGGTCGGGGTACCCCTGAAATGCTTGCAGAAGCCCTGATTGGTCGGGGTACCCCTGAAATGCTTGTGTCATGACGGGTTCCTTCTGGAGGTCTCCAGGACTGCCCTGTACCCTCGGTGAGGTCTGACCAGAGAGCCGTGGAGGGGCAGAACCTCCTCGTTGTACCTGCCTCTAATGCCCCTCACTATACACCCAGCTTGTAATATCCACTAGGCGGATAGGAGTTCTGTTCCTCGGTCTAGGTTTATGGCGTACGGGTCATAGAGGCCTGAGAGTGCGGGGCGAGTCCGCGTGAGACATCTCCGTTTCCTGGAGTGTGACGCCGAGGCTGTTTATTCTGCGGCCCCCGGGCTGTCTTGGGATATTGTGTTGACTTTTGCGTCGCGTTGCCAAATGGTTGGGGGGGGGGGTTGTTCCTGATCTTCTGTTCTGTATATAAAAGGACAGCATGTTTAATAAAGCGACGGTGCGGAGCGCGGCTGCGTCTCCTACGCCAGGAGGGCGGAAAATGTTTATAACGTTTTTAGCTTAAAATCTCCAAAATATAGTGATATATATCACTAGATACAATGTATTCATTAAAAATAATAATAATGAAATATACATCTATTCTCATATTTATACAAAAAACATCTGCTTAGGAAAAAAAAAACCCAATGTGAATACTGGCATTTTTTATCGATAATAGAAATGAGTAAAAAAAAAAATCTATATTATGTAATAAAAAATTAGACGTAATATCGTAAAATATCCAAAGGATTGTTTTTTTATATATATTTATACAGTTTAAATTAATTCTGATTGAGTCTGCTTAAAAAAAAAAAAAGGAACTGACTGAAATGAAATTTGTTTTATGTGATATGTATTAAAATTAAAAGCGTATATAAAAATGTAGGGGTCCCTGGTTAAAATCTCCAAAATATGCTCGAATTTTTTGTCTCAAAGGTCTGGAATGCATTTCTAGATACATTTAATATATATAATGTTAAAAATATTTATGTTCAGAATTATAATTAAAGAAAAAAAAATAGTCTGATTAAAGCAATAAAAAGTAAGAATGTGCATAACATTGATTGCGTTGAAGATCCCTGGAACGTGGATAAGTTACGGCGAGCGGGGGAGGGGTGGTTAAGGGTTAAGCAGGGAACGTCTGCCCGGGTGCGAGGATGATCAGCGGAATTCCGAGGACGCCTTTTACTTCTGGGTTATTTTTAGGAGTATCGGTAAAATAAACATTAAGAAGAGATCGTCGGAGAGTGGGCACGGAGAGAGAGTGTGCGTGTGCGTGTGCGTGTGCGTGTGCGTGTGCGTGTGCGTGTGTGTGTGTGTGTGTATGTATGTATGTGCGCGCCCGCGTGCGTGTGTCTAACGATCTGCAATAAATGTTCTTCCTGAAACTCGGGCCAAACGTGCCTTTAAAGAGGACGTGTCGCTCGTTTAAGGGTTAAAGCTGCCTCCGGGCTGTTCGTTCTATACACTCTATAAAGCTGTGTAATGCTGTTTACGGATTCATTATTCTATATGCGTTTGAAGCCCGGCATGCACCCTGAGAGCAGCCGTCTTAACTTCCTGTTCTCAGGATTATTCCTCCCCATTAAGTGGTGGGTTAAACCAAATACCCCTTTAAAACCCTGAAAACGTGCGCTGTAAGAAGTCCGTCCAGGTCCGCTGGTAGCTTTGATGGCAGCTCCTCTGGGAACGCCGTAAAGTCTGTCCGGTTGGGGGTACGTGGAAGTCGGTTTTGGAACCCCCTACTCTCGGTTCCTCGGCACGTGCCAGCAGGCGTAACTTGGGAAAGCAACGAGACACGGCACCCGGTCTTAATTACTACCTGTAGCCCTGCCGTTAGTAGACAGTTCCTAGGCCAACATGGACGGAGCCTCGCGCGGGGCCCGCTGCTGACATAGCGCTTCGTGTCTTGCAGGTAGGATGACCATGGCACAGCTGGGAGCGGTGATCGCGGTGCTGACGGCTGTCACTGCCCTGGTCCTCCACTCGTCCATACACAAGGTGGAGGAAGGCCACCTGGCCGTGTATTACAGGTAAGAGAATGGCTCTGAAACACGCGTGCCGGGGGGGGCTGGCAGCACCGTCGTCCCATCAGAGCCGCGCTCGAGACACCATGGGGGGGGGATGGTCTACCAGCATGCCGCTCCTCTGCAGAGGGAACGGGTCAGACATGCTGGTGGCTGCTTCTTTTTTTAAACAATAGTTTTGTGCGCTTTTTTTGTACAAATTCTTCAAATTCATCGCTGATCTTTCTTTTCTTTTAGAGGGGGTGCGTTATTAAGTAACCCGAGCGGGCCGGGCTATCACATCATGGTTCCTTTCATTACCAGCTTCCGCTCCGTCCAGGTGAGTCGCTTCACGGCGCGCTTGCCGTTTGGGTGGCTGCGGGGAAGTTACAGGAGCGCTGTCATAACGTTAGTGGCCGGGAGTCACAGAAGCTTTGGAGAGCGACTAATGAGCAGATGGCATTAAGTCGTTTATTATTTATTCATTTATGTAGCGCCATCGTATCCCACGGTGCTGTACAATGGGGCCCCTGCGAGGATGGGCCAAAGAAAGACAACGTCCATAATGTATTACCGAGAGCAGCATCTTTAGTGTTTTGGGGGGGTTTTGCTGTGTTTTTGTTTTTTGGAGATAGTGTTGCTGACCATGCTTTGTTTTGTTCCTTTCAGACCACTCTTCAGACCGACGAAGTAAAAAATGTACCATGCGGCACCAGGTGTGTCTCTGTTTATATTTGGGGGCTAATTCCTGTTTTTTTTTTTCTTTCTATGTAAAACCCCGTTCTTCCCGCGTGGAAGGAATTAAGATGCTGGCTTTTGGTCACTAGGCATGTATCGTAGTATCCGTCGCTCTCTTTGATCATGTGCCAGGGGTTGCTCTTACAGGTTATGTACATACCCCACGGTAACGCTTTGGGCACGAATCCGACCACGTGTGATTGAAAGCTCTGAAGCGTTACTCTGATTTTAGGAAGTGTCCAGATCTGAACGTTTTGAAGACTTGCTTTCCCTAAATACCCATCTTTGTTTTTGTTTTTTTTACCTTCCAGCGGTGGCGTCATGATCTATTTTGACAGAATTGAGGTTGTGAATATGTTGCTTCCGTCAGCAGGTGAGTGAATGAATTATTCGGGGTCACGCTTAAAGTCAGCAGGCGAGTGAATGAATCATTCTGGGTCATGCGTAAAGTCAGCAGGTCGACAAATTTTGACTTGGCTCTAGCTCCTTGAGCATGATTGATGGCGTTGTGCTTCTAGTCAAGTTCGCGCACGCTGCTTTAGGATTTGCCATTTTTGTTTCGGTTTGGCCAGGGAATTTCTACTTCTGTTGTAAACCAAAAATATTCTGGTTCCATAAAGGCCACAAAGAAGAAGAGGTCATCTCTAGCTTTAGGTGGTTTAGATCCGGGCAACCGATTCCCTGATGCAAAGCTCTTTCAACCTCTGTCTTTATAGTGTATGACACGGTGAGAAACTACACCGCCGATTACGACAAGACCTTAATATTCAACAAGATCCACCACGAGCTCAATCAGTTCTGCAGTTCTCACACCCTCCAGGAGGTTTACATTGAGCTCTTCGGTGAGTTTCCATATGTTCCTCGTCTATGATTCTGGGTAGATATACATTTATCCTCCAGGAGAGGTTTCATTTAAAGTCCTGATCCTTGGTCTACAAACGCTTGGGTCCATCTTCAGTCAGCACGAGGAACATTTGGGGTTGTAATGAACTGGAGTTCGTTTTGGATTCCAAAAGCTTTGGTGGACTCTAGAGAAGGTTGAGTAACGCTCTTCACTTATTCCTCTCTTCGCTCGTACAGATCAAATAGACGAGAACCTGAAACTCTCGCTACAGAAGGAGCTCAACGTCATGGCTCCAGGACTTTCGATACAGGTAAGAGCTCTGCCCTGGAGGGAATTCTCGGTTAATATCCAGATAGCACTAATTCACGCTCCGCCATCTTTGTGTAGGACGTTAGGCAGAGTTTTCAGGAACTCTGTGCCCTGAGTGTAATTAAAGGCGTGGAAGGAGGGCCTTTAAACCTCCGACCTTCAGAGCTTATACTAAAATCTGCGAGCAGAGGCCCTCACATGAGATCCGCTCATAATGTCGGGATAAATAATGATCTTTAAGAGAAGGATCTGTTTCTGTGTTGCAAAGGCAAGGACTGTATGAAAAATAAAAGGTAATGTTTCCGTGCCCCACTGTTCGTGATGGTGCGGCTGCTTAGGAGACCACCACCGTATCCGCTCCTAACCTTGGGGGGCATCTGCCAATGGCGGATCGCACTTTATCGGTCAATTAACTCCATGAAGATCCTGACCTAAAGGATTGAGTGCAAAGTGTGTTCCTCTGCCTTGCCCTTTTTTATTGTCTCTCATCAGTCGAGTGAGATTAGCAGCTATTTGTCAAAGGTGTCGCTTTTCATAACCCAGGGCCGTCGCTCTGCCAGTGACACAAATGCATCATAAACCAGCCTGATATTCTTTAAGGCTGCACCCTTGTAGCAGGTTTATTTTATTTATTGTGGTTCTAGACAGGTTTTTTTTTGGATATGCGGCCTGAAAAAGTTTTTGGAGTATTTCCTCTTAGTGAAGTTCTTAGTATATTCAGACATGCTGAAGGACCTTGCATGGTGCATCTCCATTCGAATAGCCCACGTTTGGTGTGCAAATTAGTCCCTTGTTTGCCGCTTTAGTAACATGCCAGCCTGGCTTACGCCCAAATCCTGATCTTTTCCAATCTGCCATCAGGCCGTCAGAGTTACCAAACCCAAAATCCCAGAAGCCATTCGGAGGAACTTCGAGCTGATGTGAGTAGCCGATCTTGGTTCTTCGACAATAAAAAATTTCTGAAATGAGGGGCTTGTGTACGTATTTAGTTTTATTAAGTCAACCATTAAGAGCATAATAAAAACTATAGATCTTTACCAGTCCGTGTTTTGTTCAAGAAATAATTTAAAGCTCACCAGGGTTGTATTTTGGTGGACAGGTGGCAACTTTTCCACATTTGGTGGATGTACCTGGGCACACTCAATAAAAGGCCTGTGCCCAGTGTTCTTCCACGCAAAACATAATGGATGGGGAAAAAGATCATAATGATCTCAAACGCAAACTGGTATGGGAGGGCCTCTCCGGTTCTCCTCACCGCAGTTCATATTATCTCTGAGGTTCTAATGCAAAATCAGATTCATAACGCTTTACTTAAACCCTCGTCTGCAGGGAAGGTGAGAAGACGAAGCTCCTTATTGCGGCTCAGAGGCAGAAACTGGTGGAGAAAGAGGCAGAGACTGAGCGGAAGAAGGCTATAATAGGTACAGTTAACGTGGTCTGGGTTGGAGACTCCATGGTGTGTTCATACAGATGTGGCTTGGAAGTGTTTCAAATGTGCAACCTACAGGTCATTAGGTGGCCGGTGAGAAGTGGACGTTCAACCCTTGGGTCTCCTCCGTTAGTTTGGTAGGCTTTTGAAATGATGGGGAATCATTGACTGATTTCTAGGTGCCTCACCCTGCCGCTCGTTCCGGGCTGAAGGACTGTGCAGCAAATCATTACCTCCTGTCCTTACCTAATGCCCTCCTTTCTTCTCACCACAGAGGCAGAGAAGTTTGCCCAGGTGGCAAAAATCAATTTCCAGCAAAAAGTCATGGAGAAGGAAACCGAGAAACGCATCTCCGAGATCGAAGGTACGTTTCTCCTCGACGACCGGTGCGAGACCGGAGGTGATGCGCAAATACACCGCTTCACAGACGCTGGATGACTAAAAGTAATGTCCTGAAAGGGTTCATTTAAAGCTGATGTGTCACCTTTATACAAATTACAGCCGTGTAACTGTTTACAGATGTGTGTGTGTATATATATATATATATATATATATATATATTAATGTGTGTGTGTGTGGGTTAGAAATTGAGTATACCATTGGAGCAACCATAATAACTTCCTCTTTTAAGCATCTGCAACTCTTACGTAATGTTCCCCCCTATTGTTAAGTTGCTGTTTGGTTCAAGCAGCCTTTGTAAGGATGGGGGAGGAGTAGAAGGTAAAGGACATCAGGACAGGAAATTCATGAGTTAATGTTGGCTCAACCACTGATCTCGGCTCCTTACTCTTACACCAAAGAATTTAACTTTTTGCCAAAATAGAAGGCTATGAAGATAGAGGAGTTCTGTGGTGGTTACAGTCCAGACTTTGAGGAGCAGGTGCCACAAAATTGTCATCCTGTAATAAACGCGACAGCGAGGGGCCGATCATGGTCTAACAAACTCTTCTGTTTCGCTTCCCTCAGACTCCGCTTACCTTGCCAGGGAGAAAGCCAAAGCCGACGCCGAGTATTATACCGCTGAGAGGTTTGCGGAGTCAAACAAGGTGAGAGCTCCGGCCGTCGATATGAGTCATATTGGTGATATTTCCAAAACATTGGCCCTGAATGGGTAATTAAGACTGAGTCATTCTATTGTCCCCCACAGACAGTATGATAAGGAGTCCGGGGGGGGGGTTGTCTAGTAGATTGGAGATTAGCCATTTGTATGAGTTCTCGCTCTGTTATTTAATATGAAGCTGCTGGAAAGCATTGTTTCTCGCTAACATCTCCCCCGTGCAGTTAAAGCTGACCCCTCAGTACCTGGAGCTCATGAAGTATCAGGCTATCTCCGGGAACAGCAAGATCTACTTTGGAGCTGATATCCCCAGCATGTTCTTGGACAGCATTCCTCTCAGGTCGTCACAAGAGAGACAAGATAGCGGCACAACTGAAGTCGATGGCAAGGCGCGCAAGAGTGAGAAAGTATGAAGTCGCGAACGAGGCGGAGACAACGTTTGATCTAGACGGAAGCAGATGACGGGTCGCGCCCCCCTTCGTCCATCACAGGCTGAAGGAGGGCCACCGCCTGTTGAAACTGCCAATGAATATGCTCTCTTTTTGTTTTGGTTTTTTTTTCAGCTGAAATTTACTAATTTTTAACGATTGGCTTGGGAAATTTGATAAGATTTGTAGGCAAGGTGTTGACGCTAAAGGTTGATGTATGGGTTCCTTGGGTTGAGGTGTTGGAGGAGCTTGTGCTACGTCCTAATGAGCTTATGCCAATAATATATCCGAAGCTTGATTTGCGGCTTTCATTTTCTAATTGAAGGAAAAAAAAAATTTTTTTTGTAATCTCTGTAGCGTAAGGAACCCATTTAACCCCAGTAACTGCAAGTTCTACAACAGCACATGATACCGCCAATGCTTCATCTTCTGTGACGCCATGGATTCTGAAATTCTAAGGCTGGCACCTAACCACCTGTGCTGTTTTATATCGATCACTATAGATACGTCCCTTCCTGCCTCTGAAAACCTCATTTTGGATCATGGCTTTCTCCATTGGTTTGTCCAGCCCCATTTCACGTGTTCTACTTGTCGTGGACAGCACTTGCGATACTAAATGCTGGTCAACTAATGGTTTGTTGGACTAAGTAGTGGAGCCGTTTGGGGTTAAACACAGGGCTGGACAAATCTCAGGAGAGCTACGTAGCCATGGCTTCTGAAATGTTATGGCTGGCGTGTAACGATTTGTGACTTTTTAGATCGGTTTGGATGCCTCCCTTTCAGGCTTCTGAAGACCTTTTCTGGGCTCATAGATTCTCTGTTGGATTTTCCTGTAGAGGCTGAAGGCGTCTCTTTGTGATGGACTTTGCTTGTGGCTCGAATGCTGGTCGTGTTGGTGGTTTGTTGGACGGAGTAGTGGAGCCCTTTGGGGATGTCTATCCAAGGACCTTTGATAAGTGCACCTAGGAACTACATCAAGCGGTGGCAGGACATTAGCCTTCATGATTTATCAAGCTCATATGACTTGAGCTGTTCCTTGGTAGAATCATGAGACGATGTTCTGTGATGAATATCATTTTCGAGTGGATAGTGTAGAGTAATCTCAGATTTAACTGCCAGTAGTGTTTTCAGTCTTCTTCAGGAAGAGATTTTGGGCTATTTTGGATGAAACAGAAGTTGAGTTTTTTTTGCAGGGTGGCTTGTTCATGAAATATTAGTTTTTCACGGCCTGGTTATTTAAAACATTTGTTTAAATAAAAAAAAATTTAAAACGTAATCGCTTACTTTTCCAAAGAGGCAAATGCTTGGTTTTGGGGAAAAAAAAAAGTCTTAATGATGCTAGGCCAGGGCTTGGCAAATCCCAGGAGCCAAGTGCCTCTGGCTTCTAGATTTTTTTGTGCTATTTTTTGTGCAAAAAAAAAATATATATAAAGATGGCTGCGAAAATATCAAGATCGTCATAACGTCTGCAATTTGTCCGGTTCCTGTGGTTGGGGGCATCTTAAAATAACACTATTTCTTTTAGATTTTTTTTCTTTTCTTTTAAATCGGTATTTCTTTTAAAAGAAGGTTGCCCAAAATCAAGACACAAGCCCGATAGCCCTAAAACCGAATTGGACAGACTTGACGCGTGATGAGGGGCGATTGTAATTTTGCTCCAACAAAGACGTAATAAGCCCCTCTTATTACTGAATTAATTGATGGGTAATTACTCCCAGCCACAGAGCGCTGCCACCGATGGCTGAATGATCGCTTCCAATATCCGGTTTGATTTAGTATTAAAGAGCCAGGCTCCTGCACTCAGCTCCCACTCAATACACTACAGGACTGACGGTCCGTCGATACGGCTACTGCTTTTTTTTTTTTTTTTTTTTTACTCTTTTTTTTCTAAAATCGCTTGGCGAGGCTTTTTGATGACTCAGGGGTTAATAAGGACTTGGGTGCTTTTTTTGTATAAATATGTTTTCTAACCACTATTTTACCAGCCTTTCAGCCCGACGTCTGTGTACTCGGTGCTGGCTTGCAATTTTCTTTTCTTTTTTATTATTATTTTAGTTTATTTTATGGTTATATCAAGGGTTTTAAGGATGACATCAGTGGGATCCTGTAGGGATGATGATACAAAACGGCTAATTCTAATTGGTTCTTCCTTGCGTGGAGGTAATAAACTTCCGCTCAACAATGGGCTTATATGACCGCATTTAATATCGATAGAACCTGGGCCAGCTTCTGCTCATTCGCACGGGGTTGTTCTGTTAACAACAGCCCCTTAAAGTCGAATGGGTGACCTTTACACACCTTTCCCTATAAAGGTCTTGTTACTATTATGGAAAATTCCAGAACATTGACACAAGTTCACTTCTTCCATCTGGTGTGGATTCGGCCACGGTGCACATGCATATGTACAGCCACGTGGCACCACTACTTTTACGTTATCCTGCAGTAATCTGGTAGCCTCTCTCTGCTTGGTTTTAAGGGAGGCATCCTGTGTCTGATGGATAATCTTGGGCACTCCACCAAAATGGTGACTGAACGTTTTACCCAGCGTGGCCGCAGCGGTCATTTGCCACGAGTCCGAGCAAACATCTGTGACTTATTAACATGACTTGTTAGGGACAGAGTCCCCCTTCTCTTCCATTTCCAAAGCCGAGCCTTGTTTTATACAGCTCGGTGTTATCTGTACATGACAATGAAAGAAAAAACATTTATAAGAAATTACTTTTGGATTTAAAAAATAAAGCAATTATTTTGATAACCTGGTAATGTCTATTTATTTTTTGCCTCCTGTCTTTAGTTGTAGTTGATACACTATTTGGAACCTCAGAGGTCTCTTCAGAACAGATTTGTCAAGTGTGATATTTGGACGACTTTATCTGCACCACACTGAGCTGATGCTTTATGGCAGTGCTAATGAAGTCCGTTCATCCATAGACTTTCATTAGTAAGAGAGTCCGACTGGGTGAGACACTCCCCATTCTTGTGGGAGAAACATGGTTGGGTTGGCCATTAATAATTCTTTCATGAGCAAAAAGTTAAATTCTTCAAATTCTCCCGGTGGGATTTTTTGGGCAGGTTACGTCTCTGAAGCTATGAGTTGAGTTTGTGTGTTCATGGACACTTCCTTGAACTGATGCCGTGTGCCGCCATCTTGGGTCTTACTAGCGTTTTCATTATTGTCACGCGGCTCCTGAATCCGGCACCCTCATTGGTGAGAACTGAGCGCTGATGATCTGTTTTGTTATCGGCCTCCAACTTGGTGATAACTGCTGTAACACAGCATTAGGCCACTAGGTGGTAACCTTTATACATATTACTCTATTGTAAGGAGCTCCTGCGTTTGAAGTATCCTAAGCTTGACCAAGATAATGTACCCCCTAAACCTATGAAGTGTGCCCTTTGTCTTGCCAGCACATTTTTTATAATTACCTGCTTGTACCTATGGGTACTTTGTGCCTATAGAGTCTCATGGAGAAGCCAGTAGCCTGGAGAATTAGAAGATCTAGGTAAGGTATAGTTTGCCACCAGTGAGTTATCTGGATCTAAGGATAGAGGAGACACGGGGAATGACTAGCAGCTTAGGATGCCAATTTTAGAAAGCCAGGCAAATTAGAAGAGAGGGTGAGATGTCAATAGAGAAAAAAAGGGAATAAGTGTGTCATTGGCATAGGCAGGAATCAAAAAAGATAAGTCTTCCAATAGACAAAAACATAAGAGGAAAGACTGTAGGCTCCAGAACTGAGCCCTGATGCCGCCAACAGAGAATGTTTGAGGAACATGTTCCACAGAAGAAGGTACGGTCAGGGGTAGAATTTCAGACAGGAGACAGCTGTATCGCAGATGCCATGAGAAGGAAGGGGTTGGTCAACAGTGTCCAAGCAGATAAGCTCGAACAAATGACCTTTTGTTTTAACGGTGAGGAGGTTGTTGGTAATTTTGGTGAGTGTTGTTTTGATTGATTGAGGTCTCCTAAGTGTCAACGCTGCAGGTATTTTGGTTTTGCAAATGGGGATAATATTAGTAGTCTCCATTCTTCATATAAATGAACACTCTGAGGCTCCTTCCTGCTGCTTGCCTGCCCACTTGGTGCGACTCTCTGAGTGATAGACATTTGGCAGGTGGGCAGATCGAGCTGGCAGAGAATGAGTTGAGGGCTGTTGGCCAGCCAGACATCTATGTTTCTGTAGAAATGCAGAATTGGCTCTGGCTGCTTCAGGACTGAGCTAGATCTCTGGTTTTCAAAACTGTGTAAATTATTGTCGGCCTGTAGATGCTTATGACATCAGATACTGACATGCCTGGAACGGATGCTACAGGGAAAATCGATTGCCTGGAAGAAACCATCTTGTGTGGGTTATAAGCTTTTTTTTAATCTAGTATGTCCTTTTAAAATCTAAAAAACATTTTATGTATATTTTTCAAAGGACTCCACGATTCGCTTGTAGGATTGAACTTTGGTCTTCAGCGCTTATAAATGATATTCATTGAGGACCAACGGAGACTTGCATGATCACGATCAAGTGAAAGCAAATATTACTCATCTATTGGCGTTGGTCACACTGAGATATCTGTTTTATTAAGTCATGGAGGAAGACATGATGATCCCCCCCCTGCTGGTGCCAATACCTGCGCTTTAATGTATTAGGTTATTGTATGCAAAGGTTTATGGAGGGAGCCAAGCCGCGGTATGTCTGCAGGGTATAGGACGCAGAGCCAAAAAGTGAGTAAGTGCACTCAAATTCATTCATCACTGGAAAATATTAGATTCCTGTGGCTGAAAGACAAAATTGAAAATAAAAAAAGGAAATTAATGGAGGAAAAGGGCTTGGCATCGAGAGGCTGGAATCCAGGCTACTGATTGTTGAGATGCAGCTAATGGGAGCGGTGATGAGCTCTTCAGCTGCACAAATGTTTTTGGGAAGAGCCTGGAACCCAGGGGTGGCTTTTGTGTTGATCTGCATCCTGATTGGCATTGAAGTGCTTGCATTATCTCTTTGGCCCTCATATAATTTATTTCCCTAAAAAAATATATATATATATATATAATATATATATATATATATTTATATGAAACCCCCACTGTTACCCTCTGTGGTGCTATATGTAGGAGCCAACGCCTTGCTGCCCCATCACCCCCCTTGCACTATGATATTTGCGATAATAGCTTTACAGAGGACCTCTAGCACTAGAAGCTCATGCGCAATGTGCAAGGAGAGTCCAAGCTTACAACTTCCTACTTGGGCTGACAGGAGGATTCTGATACAGTCCGCACTGAGGGATCATGTTTCCAAAGCGATATTTTCGATATGAAGTCGCTCGGTGAGGCTAGGTTTCCACTTGGTTTTTTTTTTGCTAAAAATGCCAATTCAGCCACACAGCGTTTTTTTGTGAAAAAAACGCTGCAGCCAGATGTTAGCTGTTCTTCAATAGGAAATCGCACAATGCCATATCCACTTGGCGTTTTTCTGTTTGCCGTTTTTTCAGTCCTCTGGCGTTTTTCTGCTTTTTTGGGCTCTGTGGAAGTTTTTCAGAATCGCAGCATGCTGACGCTCTGGCGTTTTTTGCAAGGAAATCTTGGCGTTTTTCTCCAATAGAAGTCTATGGGAGAGAAAAAACGCCATGAAAAAGCCATGTGGGTTTTGCCTTGGCATTTTTTATGGCGTTTTTTCCCACAGTTACAATGCAGAGGATGGACCCGGTATCTGTGAGTCCTACGAGAAATAGGCGGGAAACAAACAGTTTCACACAAAACAAAGTTCATATTGAATTTTACACCATTTGGAACAAACATCCAATACAAACAAACCAACGGGATCCTGCCTTCCGAAAGCAACAGCAAACAATTTGCACCATCATTTGGGGCCAATCTTCCTAGAGGAGCAGACATTCGGAATAAAGCAGGCCTTACAAACCACAGAAAAGAGACAGAAGGGTCCGCCGGGGCGTAGAACTCTACCAAGGAAATGACATCAGGAGGGGCAGATACTTGCCATTTATCCGAATCCCTTTTAGCTGGGTGAAAATTCCAACGTGTAAAGGCTGGAAAAACTGCCTAAAGTCAAAAAAAGCAATTTCCACAGAAAAAAGCCAGAAAAAACGCCAAAACGCAGGTAAATGCAGTGGCAGTTTTCTTGGCGTTTTTCATCAAGAAAATAACGCAGGACAAAAACCCAAGTGGAAACCTAGCCTGAAGCAGGAGTGAATCATGGAGCCGCGAGTCCTTAAGTATGTGGACCCAGCGGTGGTGGAGCAGGCAGGAGGGGGGCCAGCGGGCTGATCTCATGCCTTAGAGCTGACTAAGTAAAGTCTGTCTCCAGAAGAGAGAGGCAGATTAAAAATCTTCTCTGAGAGCGCAGTAACTTGCAATCTTTTTGTAAAACCACAAAAAAAAAAGCCTTAAACTTAACCCCTAAAATGCATCAAAAACCTGCGTTTTCAGTATTTAAGCATCCTCGGGTAACAGGTTACAACAAAGAACTTTGGTTATATTATGATTAAGGATACTTTAATCTTGAATGAAGTTTCCAGGAACGCGCATGAGAAAGCTATAAAGCTGGGACCTTGTGCATCTCCGGTCAGATCTCACCTAGAGTATTGAGGACCATCCTGGAGACCCCATCTTTAGATGGACATTGAAAGAGCGTCCAGAGGAGGCAACTAAAATAGGCAATGGTTTGTAGGATAAAGATCTTAATATGTCCGGCTTGGGGGGGGTGGAGAGGAAAGAGAGGGAACGGGAGGGGGTGGATGGGGGAGAGAGAAGAGAGAGAGGATGGAAGAGAGATATTTAAATACATAAAGGGATTTAACAAAGGACAAGAGAGAAGTTTATTTTTTTTTTAAGAGAAAAGTTACAAGAATCTAGCACTCAGCGTCAGGTAATGGAGAGTGGCAGATAAGTGGAACAACCTTCCAGCAGTAGTGGTAGAGGCAAATACCATTAGGGGATTTAAACATGGACGGATAGGCATATAGCGCCTGAATTTTTCACGTTCCCATATGAAAAAAGAGGCTTCTGAGTTCCCAAAAGCTTATGAAACTGTACTTTTTTATATTGGCCCAATAAAAGGTGTCACCATAGACTAGGGATTCCGTTTTCTTTTGGGCTATATCCATTTCTTATTCACTTAAATACAGATGTGACCTTCCTTTTCCATGTTTCGTACTCCTCCTCACGCCCGTGCATCTGTACCGAAGCTTCAGGCCGTAATAGATTTACCCCAGGAAGATACGCTTCATATAATCTGGGGGTAATTGATTTTCGGTCTCCTTTGTGCACTTAAAGCCCGTGGCTATTGTGTTTTTATCACCTGATTAACTCTTTAACCCCCTCTGTGGTACTGGAACAATAAGAAAGGACAATTCCGCCCAGAGAAGAACATAACCACCCAACTTAAACAAGGGTTTTTTTTCTCCTAAATGGGGCGAGTATCGTCTCAAAGGTCGGCGTTGAGTTATCTTGTAAACTGCCATAAAACTAAAAAAAAAACTAGAAATAAGGACCTCAGGGCCAATCAAGTTAAATAGAACAATATCTAAAATCCATTTAAGCGTGAATTGTGGCCATTACAGAGAAAGCCCACATTGTGTGGCCTCCTAAAAAACGTCTGGTGGCTTTTCAAACATGAAGTGCTTTTAGAAGGAATGACTTCACTTTCCCCAAATGTGCCTTTTATCGTTCTATCCTCTAAATAAACCAATTTACCTGTGTTTAAAATAAGCATTACACATGTTTTAGAAACCCTTATTATGCCATCATAACCTCCCTGGATCTGCAGGATTATTCCTCCCCATTGTTTATTTTACTACATGAGTTTATTTAGTGTATAGACAAGTGAGAGATCTGCTCTAAGTAAACTATTCTAAATCATAAAAAAAAAAATGTTGGGGTCAGATGCTTGCATGTATGTAGCTGCAGAGCCATGCTGAACATAATTCCTACATTATTCATGCATAGGGGGCGATTTCGTGGGGGGCTTTATTCGGTTACTAATGTACGCTGACGCAAGAGGTGCCACGGTGCCTTTTATGTAGAAAGGTGACTAATGCACTTCATCTTATACCCGATCCTGTTAAGTTTGCTGCGTAGCCGATCATGTTACAATGTACCGGAGGGCTTGTTGGGTTATGTTTTTATAAAGTCCCGAGTCTCTCTTTGTCTTCGGACAGATATATATATATATATAGAACCCGGTGGGGGTTTGTGCCAGAACTAACAACATTATTCCAGGACTTGAAAGTGTGGGAGAGGAGAAAGAAGCCAAGGGAGCCAAGAAGACAAGGGGAAGGGACTTGGCCTCCTATGTGTTTGTGTGTGGGTGAAGGTTACTGGGTCAGTGGGTCACCGGCAGAAGAGAAGACCTCAGGCGGATCTTTTTCCCAACATCTGGAGCAGACCGCGGCTTACATCAGCAGTCTGGGTCGGCGCAGGGATCAAACATCCGAGCTACAATCATGGCTCGGAACACTATTACAATAGGAAAGAACAGCAACAGACTGGTGGAGAAGATGATGAGGGTGCTGCTCCTGGGGGGCTGAAGGAGAATGGGGGGCTGAAGGAGAATGACACAGGATAAGAGGGGATTCTTGGGTGAGGATAGTTTGATTGTAGTCGCGAGATCTTGAAGGGGAGGAGGATGGAGGGTATGCGGAATCAGGGCCGGGCGAAGACTTAACGCCGCCTGGGGCGAAGTTTAAAATGCCGCCCCCCGCCGACGCCGGGGGGGGGGCGGCATTATCTACCCCCCCACCGGTACTTACCCAGTCCTGCGGCGAGTCTCCCTGTGCTGCCACGGTGCCGGCTTGTAATGCTGAGCGCCGGAAATTCACGTCACTTCCGGCGCTCTGCATTACAAGCCGGCACCGAGACCGAACAGGGAAACTCGCCGCAGAGGAGAGAGAGAGGGGCGCCGAGCGGGTAAGCGAAAACCACTCGGTGCCCCTCTCCTCCGCTTCAAAAAAAACAAAGAAAAACCGCTTGGGGCGGCAAAGTGCCGCCCCTTCTGAAGTGCCGCCTGGGGCAATTGCCCCAGTCGGCTCCATTGTAGGGCTGGCCCTGTGCGGAATGTTGGTTGAGGATATTAGAAGGACAGGTTGTAAGTTCCTCTGGACTGGTGTGTTTTTATTGAACGTCTAAAATTAGAATAAGCAGGAAACAGCCTAACAAAGCTAAGGAATTCCAAAAAATAGATAAAGCATTATTATTGTTTCATATAGCGCCATCGGATTCCACAGTGCTGTACAAAGGGCGAAGCATAGAGAGGAGGAGACAATGGCTGAAAAAAGACACTTTCTACCCCAGCAATGCCTGGAAGCGAAGCAAGTACCCCGTAACCTTTAAATAGTTCGGTCCTGCACCTGAAGCTTTTTCTTGCAGTTTATGAGGTCATTTACACCATGAGTGGATCCATTATGTGTTCTCTATATGACCTTTCTATGTCCTGTTTTGGATGGGACTAGATGGTGTACATTGACCGTGTTACCTGTTAAATGTGTTTCAGGACAATATTATTGGCCACTTGACCGGAGTTGCCCATTGTATTAAAATACTGCCAGACCTCTCCTGCCGGTGGTTTCTTTGTGAGGATATCAGTCAGTCCATATAATAAGACAGGGTTTCTGAGGGCTGTTGTGCTGATGATATTGTCTGGTTGTAATTACCTGAGGTTTAATGGTACTTAGACTCAAAATAAAGGTTAACATATGGGTTCAATTTAAGCCAATCTCACTTAAGATAATTAATGTTTCTCTCAACATGGTATTTGCCACCTGCAAATATTATTTCTAGATTGCCTTTTTATGTCGAAACTTAACCTAATCACATTCTCTGCGTGGCTGATATGTGCCGCTCCATCAGCGGTGGGTTGGTGGATCTCTAGGTCACTTGAGTGGAAAAACTATTGTGAAGTTTAAAAGGTTTCACTGTGCAGAGTCCTCTGGACACAATCTGAAGTCTATTTGACCATAAAATATTTATGTCCAAACTAAGACCTGAGGTTGTAAGTTGTATGTGGGCCTCGCTGCCCACAATGCGACCAATGATGATGTTTTCTTCATCATCTGGCCTTAAGGTTGGGATAGCTTCTAAGCCCTGACGTATGTTTGGAGCTCTCTTACCATATCCCAGGTCAGGAAGCGTGTCACATGAAGTCTAATTGTGCAGATTACACATGACACTGTTGGTCACCAATTCCTAGTACTTATTATTTTATGTGTCTGTATCAGTTGGTGTCCCAGTAAAAATGTTGTAGTACTATATATGGACTGTCTGATACCCCTTTCTGCCCCAAATTAATTAAATAGTGATGACTTTCCTGCTCAAAGGAATAATCATTAATGGTTCCCAACATATCATATTTTAATGCAACTCGATGTAGGACCTTCAGCAACGTATAGAACTAAGAATAACTAATTAGATTTTCATAGTATACAATACACAGCATTTAAGAAAGGTAACATGGCGTTTAAGGGCCCTGCAACTATTCTTCACTGCATGAAATCTCCACGTATTGTGAGGGCAGCCATGTTGCATGACAACTTCCAAAGTCCAAGACACAACAGATTTTGCCTAATATGAAAAGGTTACCCATGTCCTAAGATGCTACTAGAGAATATTAGGAGTCCACCACCGGATCATTCAATTGTATTATTGTGTTGAGTTGGGGGTACTATTAAATTGTTTGTGGTAGTGGTCCCTCGAATCTCCTTGACCATGCTATATGGTGGTGATGGCTGGACATGTAAGCATTGGCTTGATGGGTTGACATGACATGGACCTCACTGGTTAGAATGGGCTGTCCTTCCTTCCAGACAATATGGGTGAAGCCGCTTTTTGGCCATGCTGGGGGCTCAGGTGATGTTCCTCTGCCCTCTCTGCTTGTTCAGGTGTCTTGTTAAATCCTCTATTCTCAGATCTTTCAGCTGAACCAAGTGCTCCAGGCGCTGGACTTTCATTTGTAAGATCTGCCAAGGCAAGAGATCATTTTGTTTATAGTCTCCCACTAGTATAAAAATGTTATAATATTGAGGTGAGTTTATTTCACAGGAGTTAGGCTTGAGAAAGACCTGTGTGTCGAAATGTTGCCTGTGAAATAAACTCACCTTACCATTTGAGTGCTTCTTTATTTTGGATTTATTGAAGGACTTGGTGGTACCCTCGCTCGTGCACCATCTCACAACTGAGTGCTGTATTCCAACCTTTTTTCTCTGTATAAAATTAATCAAAGCACTAGCAGAGAGTAGCACTAATTGGGTAAAAAAAAAAGAAAAAAAAAGTTTGCACCTTGCAGGCATCCTGAAAACTCCACATCTCTTCGACCACTTTGATTTTCCAAAAAAGATTTTTAACTCAAATTTTAGAAAAAAAGTAACCATAACAATGTTGGTCATGGCAGATCTAGTCTTCTTCTGGTGACCTAATGACGACCACCCTCGTTTACAAGGCTTTGATTTGAACATAGAATTGTTGCCCAGTGCTGCTCTTAGTGCTTTCAAGTTGGAGTTGGACATCCTTCTTTTCATAAAATTTGGTCACTAAACCAATTTGTCAGTGAGATAACCCCAAACAAGGCCAGGGAATAGCTATAAAGCTACCACCTACCACTGTGGGGTCTGAATGGGTGGCAGGCGAGTCTATCTACTGCTCTCTAAAACCTGCCCGAAGCTGCGTAAAAAGTGCTGTTACGACGACATCTCTCTCCTATTTATAAACACGCGGCTTAATCTTCAAACACTCGCCACCCGCTCACTCTTTGCTGTGGTCAACTGTCCTGTAATAGCTCTTCTGACTGCGCAATTTAACAATTGTTTTAACCTTGATGTGGATTTATTTTATAACACGAGAACATCTGACTAGCCCTTCCCCAAAAAAACAAGTTCACGAGATGAGAAACAGCTGTTTGAAGAAGGTCCACTCTTTGTTTTTCTTGGGAGCGGTGTTAACCCTGCTGTCACACGGCAGACATGACACGCTCCAGGCCCATGAGAGCACCAGATAGTCAGCCTTTATCTCCCAATTTACAGGACACTTTTATAAATAATCTTCAGGCTTTAGATCTCCGGGGTTTCACAGAAGCAATAATATGCTGGGTTCTGTTTGGTGTATACTGTATGCCTTTGGTACAGACGCGTGTTTATGTCTGCTGGAGCTTCACAGATATAAACACTATTTGTGTCCTTTTTTTCTAAACGAGCACCTTTATTGGCTGGATTGATGCCGCCATAAAGGGGTCCTTTGGAAAAGAAAAGTGTTGTGCAAAGAAAGGTTTTCTCTTCTATTGTACGTAAAATGGGGAGTTTTTAGCGCTGTCTCTTCCTAGACAAGGTAGCAATCAGCCCTCCTGCTTTCAACACACAGCACATTATGTAAGATTAACTCTTTGAATGCCCTGGGGGTCAAGGCACACCGGTATTCGGAGAATGATGTGAACAAAAACCTTTTTTGTGTCTAAATAATACATTAAAAATACATAAATGTATTCTAATAAATTAATATGTTTGCATATGAGGTAGGGATAGTTTACAGTGGGGGGCACCTGTGCCATCATAATCCCTGATCCCTACTAACTAGTTGGCACTCTAGCCCTTTTGGGCCAGCTGTATACCTCAGAAAGGGTTAAAACTTCATGCTGGTCAGCATTCACACACAGTTAACAAAGTCTAGCTATGTAGAAGGCCATCTCGGTTTAATGTGTTAAGAGTTGCTAAACATTTCGTTATGATTTATAATTGCAGGCACAGGTGCTAGAAAGCGGAACTGCTGTCCTCGGACTTTGTCCACCGAGCGGAAAGAGCATTTCGTTACCTTTATCGTTGATTTAATAGGATATGAATCAGTGGTTTGGATGTGACAGATTTCTGCTTGCTCGTGCTACATCTGCAGTGCTGTGGTTAGAAATATCATTCCACATTGGGGTATAGAACGTGTCAGCTCTTCGGTTAATCACTGCTGTCTATAAGGGATTCGGCGGTAATTCACTCAGAGAAGCGAATACATTCCACGTACAATTCCTCGCACTTTTATAACTTAAGTTATAAATGCTCGTTCCATATCAAAAGAATCCAGAGGTAGCTTTGATTATTACCGTCTATTGGCATTCTCCTTCCTCCTTTATTATTTATTGATTCATATCGCACCATCATATTCCCCAGCGCTGTAGTGCCTTCAGTAGCTAATGCCCACCAAAGAGAAAAACTTTGAAGGTCATAGAGTCCCTGGTGGTCTAGTGGTTAGGATTTGGCGCTGTGGCACGGGTTTGATTTCCGGTTAGGGAAGTTTTTTCGTTATTGAATAGTAAGGAAGAATTTGTCTGCTTGTTTCAAATCAAAAGGATCCAGTGACACATTCTATAAAGTCTATCCACCTAACGCATCTGCTGGACATTCTCCTTCAGAGGTGGTGGAACTAATGGTTGGTCTTTAAATCATATAATAAAAATACTCCTAGTTTGTCATTTCATGCTTTTAACAAGTGTACATGTTTTGAGGTTTATCTTCAGGGAACTATTTTATATCTGTAGATTAACTACTTACTGCCCTGCCATTAGGCGGTGATGTCCAACAAAGAGAAGATCCATTGATTCAATAGCATCTCTGGTGGTCTACTGGTTAGGATTCGGCACGATTCCCGGTCAGGGAAGCTTTTTCATAATAGGGAGGAATGACCAAAGCATGCCTGTTTGTTTCATAAAGTCTACCCACCTAGCACATCTGTTGGATATTCTTGTTCATTATTTATTATTTACTGTTTTATATAGCGCCATCATATTCCCCACTGCTGCAGTACCTTCATGAGATGCTAATGCCCACCAAAAAGAAAGATAAGCATCATTGTGATATTCCTGGTGGTCTAGTGGTTAGGATTCAGTGCTCTCACCGCCGTATCCCGGGTTTGATATCTGGTCAGGGAAGCTTTTTCATCATTCAATAGGGAGGAAGAATTTGACCAAAGCATGCCTGCTTATTTCATATCGAAAGGATTCAGTGCTACATTCCATGAAGTCTACCCACCTAACAAAGCTGCTGGATATTCTCCTCTACCCTTTATTATTTACTGTTTTATATAGCGCCATCATATTCCCCACCGCTGTAGTGCCTTCATTAAGTGCCACTGCTCACCAAAGGAAAGGTGAACAACATTATAGTATCCCTGGCGGTCTAGGGGCTAGGATTCGACGCTCTCACTGCTGCGGCCCGGGTCTGATTCCCAGTCAAGGAAGCTTGTTACATATCGAAAGGATTCAGTGATACATTCCATGAAGTCTACCCACCTAACAAAGCTGCTGGATATTCTCCTTTGCCTTTTATTATTTACTGTTTTATATAACGCCATCATATTCCCCAGCGCTGTAGTGCCTTCATTAAGTGCCACTGCTCACCAAAGGAAAGGTGAACAACATTAAAATATCCCTGGTGGTGTAGTGGTTAGGATTCGGTGCTCTTGCCGCCGAGGCCTGGGGTTCAATTCCTGGCCAAGGAAGCTTGTTTCATATCAAAAGGATTCAGTGATACATTCCATGAAGTTTACCCACCTAACAAAGCTGCTGGATGTTCTCCTCTACCCTTTATTATTTACTGTTTTATATAGCGCCATTATTCCCCACCGCTGTAGTGCCTTCATTAAGTGCCACTGCTCACCAAAGGAAAGGTGAACAACATTATAGTATCCCCGGCGGTCTAGTGGCTAGGATTCAACGCTCTCACTGCTGCGGCCCAGGTCTGATTCCCAGTCAAGGAAGCTTGTTACATATCGAAAGGATTCAGTGATACATTCCATGAAGTCTACCCACCTAACAAAGCTGCTGAATATTCTCCTTCATCCTTTATTATTTACTGTTTTATATAGCGCCATCATATTCCCCACCGATATAGTGCCTTCATTAAGTGCCACTGCTCACCAAAGGAAAGGTGAACAACATTATAATATCCCTGGCGGTCTAGTGGCTAGGATTCGACACTCTCACTCCTGCGGCCCGGGTCTGATTCCCAGTCAAGGAAGATTGTTACATATCGAAAGGATTCAGTGATACATTCCATGAAGTCTACCCACCTAACAAAGCTGCTGAATATTCTCTTATTATTTACTGTTTTATATAGTGCCATCATATTCCCCACCGATATAGTGCCTTCATTAAGTGTCACTGCTCACCAAAGGAAAGGTGAACAACATTATAGTATCCCTGGTAGTCTAGTGGTTAGGATTCAGCTCTCTCGCAATGCCTCGGCCCGTGTTCGATTCCTGGTCAGGGAAGCTTTTTCATTATTGAATAGGGAGGAAGAATTTGACCAAAGCATGCCTGCTTGTTTCATAAAGTTTACCCACCTAGCACATCTGTTGAATATTCTTGTTCATCATTTATTACTTACTGTTTTATATAGCGCCATCATATTCCCCACTGCTGCAGTGCCTTCATGAGATGCTAATGCCCACCAAAGAGAAAGATAAGCATCATTATGATATTCCTGGTGGACTAGTGGTTAGGATTCAGTTCTCTCACCGCCGTAGCTTGGGCTTGATTTCCGGCCAGGGAAGCTTTTTCATCATTCAATAGGGAGGAAGAATTTGACCAAAGCATGCCTGCTTGTTTCATATGGAAAGGATTCAGTGATACATTCCATGAAGTCTACCCACCTAACAAAGCTGCTGGATATTCTCATTCACTCTTTATTATTTACTGTTTTATATAGCGCCATCATATTCCCCACCGCTGTAGTGCCTTCATTAAGTGCCACTGCTCACCAAAGGAAAGGTGAACAACATTATAGTATCCCTGGTGGTCGAGTAGTTAGGATTCGGCACAATCGCCACGGCCTGGGTCTGATTCCCTGTCAGGGAAGCTTTTTCATAATTCAATAGGGAGGAAGAATTTCACCAAAGCATGCCTGCTTGTTTCATATCAAAAGGATTCAGTGATACATTCCATGAAGTCTACCCACCTAACAAAGCTGCTGGATATTCTCCTCTACCCTTTATTATTTACTGTTTTATATAGCGCCATCATATTCCCCACCGCTGTAGTGCCTTCATTAAGTGCCACTGCTCACCAAAGGAAAGGTGAATAACATTATAATATCCCTGGTGGTCTAGTAGTTAGGATTCGTCGCTCTAACCGCCGTGGCCCGGGTTCAATTCCCGGCCAAGGAAGCTTGTTTCATATCGAAAGGATTCAGTAATACATTCCATGATGTCTACCCACCTAACAAAGCTGCTGAATATTCTCCTTCATCCTTTATTATTTACTGTTTTATATAGCGCCATCATATTCCCCACCGCTGTAGTGCCTTCATTAAGTGCCACTGCTCACCAAAGGAAAGGTGAATAACATTATAATATCCCTGGTGGTCTAGTAGTTAGGATTCGTCGCTCTAACCGCCGTGGCCCGGGTTCAATTCCCGGCCAAGGAAGCTTGTTTCATATCGAAAGGATTCAGTAATACATTCCATGATGTCTACCCACCTAACAAAGCTGCTGAATATTCTCCTTCATCCTTTATTATTTACTGTTTTATATAGCGCCATCATATTCCCCACCGCTGTAGTGCCTTCATTAAGTGCCACTGCTCACCAAAGGAAAGGTGAATAACATTATAATATCCCTGGTGGTCTAGTAGTTAGGATTCATCGCTCTAACCGCCGCGGCCCGGGTTCAATTCCCGGCCTAAGAAGCTTGTTTCATATCGAAAGGATTCAGTAATACATTCCATGATGTCTACCCACCTAACAAAGCTGCTGAATATTCTCCTTCATCCTTTATTATTTACTGTTTTATATAGCGCCATCATATTCCCCACCGCTGTAGTGCCTTCATTAAGTGCCACTGCTCACCAAAGGAAAGGTGAACTACGTTATAGTATCCCTGGCGGTCTAGTGGTTAGGATTCGGTGCTCTCACTGCCGCAGTCCGGGTTTGATTCCCGGTCAGGGAAGCTTTTTCATTATTGAATAGGGAGGAAGAATTTGATCAAAGCATTTTAGTGTAAAATGCGTGTACTAATACTCACTTGTACTGTTTCCTGAAGGGTCATCAGTTCTTGTTCCTTTTCCTCCAATAGCAGACGTACATGAGGCTCTAGTTGCGTGTATGGGTTTGAGCGGCCATCCTGCCTGTAAGACAATGCACCCATAAGTTAAGTTGTCAGTCCGGCTTCCTATCTGTACCAGCAGCATAAGAAAACATGCAGATGGCCCGTATAAACCTCTGGAACCATGTTAAACCCCCTCCTCCAAAAGCCTTGTCTGTAGACCATAAATCTCTCTGCCTTGTGCACTTGGGATTGACCCCTGAATGAGATAGTTTGCTGACTAAACAACATGAAGTCTACAGAGCAATCGAGGTCGGAGAAAGAAAAACACTGCTGGTTTGTCCCTTTCTGCAGATTAAAAAACTGGCTGTGGTCTAAGAAAATGATTAAGTTACCAAAAAAAAAAAGCTTTTCTGGGCCGCTGAATGATCAGTGCTGTTTCTCATTAGAAAACACATTTTTGTTTCCCGAGAGAATTTCAAGAATATGAAAATGCATCAAAAAACAAGAAGGTCACATGGAACTCGAGTTAATGTCACTTTTTGGCCATTGTATGTTTGCTTGATGAGGTCTTGTAGTTCCCACAAACCTCAGTGTGGACTTAGCTTGGAGTTCAGGAGGTAGCGGAATGGTATGATCCATCTAAAGCACTGTACATGTTAGAAGGGTCATGGTATAACACAGCACCTCAAGGCCGTCCGCATTGAGGGTGTGCAAATCAGGGCCCTAGGGGAAACCCTACACTCCTACATCATTTGGCCAGCTCTCCGAATAGCATGTCTTTACTTATTGGGATTTTTACAATGTTAGATAATAAAGCCGTGGACACAGTGGACGGGATGATAATTCTTACATATCAAAAATCTCTTTGGACACAAAATTTGGGGTATAAACTATTTTCCTTGAGGGTACCGAGCAATTTTGAGTGAGAGTATGAAAGATTTTCAACTTGATGATTGTTTCAGCTGTAGCTCTAGAATATATTCCCACCTTACTGTTTCTGCTCATTGCAAAACTTAGACGAGGGGCCAAATCGACATGGTATCTGGGCTACTGTAAACCACAGTGTCGCCGGCCACAGGTTCTCTTAGATTACCTGCTACTTCCAACAATGCATGGTATGTACTTACAATCAAACATTTAAAGTCTAAAGGGTTAATAGTAATATAAGGCCACTAACATTACCTCCAGGACGTGATAACTGATTATCAATTAATTATATTCAAGTGTATTTTTTTGAATGTTATTTAATTTAGCTTTAAAAAGCAGCTAAAGCTGTTACTAAGCTCTTCCGTTTGAAAACGAAAGTGATGTTATACTGTGCTACCTAGTTACCCAAGTCTGTCTTATTACATATTATATATATATATATTTTTTTATTATTATTTTTTTGTGTGTTTTCATTTGGAGTAATTAACAAATTAACTTAATAAATTAAGTGAACAGTAAGTACCAAACATGCCATTAGCTAAAATATTAGCACTATATTAATAATTAATAATAATAACAATATTAATGAAATGATTGCAGGGAGAGAACCCCCCTGCCTCATGGGAAGAAAACTTGGGAGAGACATGGCATACAGTGCTACCTCTGACCTTGGCTTCCTGGCCTTTGGCCTTGCGGAGGGGAGGCTCAGCTGTCCACCTCTCCATCACAAGGTCACAGGATTTAACAACTGCAAAATATTAACACTCCACATTCCCAGCCCGTAACCCTCGCACTGCCAGACAGACGCAGAGCGCCTGGCTGGAGAAAGGTTAAGCAGAACGTTACCGTTTGGGGTGTCTCTGAGGCTGATCATTGGTCCCCGTCAGGGGGAAAGGCTTTCTTGTGGGGGAGAGGATGGCACCGGAACCTGTAAAATCAGAACTTAAACGTCAGATACCTGCATTGGCGACACTGTATAGCATTTGCACACCGGACGCATTTCGCCTTGGATTTGGAGTAGATAGATAGCACAGGGTTAAGGAAAGAACCTGTTTAATGCACAAGTTCCTGCATGACCTTAAAAACCAGCATCTGAAGTATAATTCATGTGACAGGGCACAGCCCCGAGTATTAAGACAAGCTGACAAAGTTTAACATGTTTGGAGCTGAAATTCCCATATCAGTGCTTTTATTCTGCAGTCACAAATTCCTGACCGAGCGGCCCAGGAAATGAGCAGGAAATGCAAATAAACGTGTTTTTCAGAAGAATGATTAATTCTAGACCCGTGGAAGTAAAACCTCCTCTCTACTGATCCTCGACTTCAAAGGCCAGTAAGCAAAATTTACGACTGTAGCATTAATTCATCGATTTACTATCCTATCCCGTCCCCTTATAAAAGGCTGTCTGAACCAATCAGCAACTTAACAATAGGGGAGAGATAACCATGAGGATCCGGAAGACGGGAACTTACCATGGCTGTTTCCATGGGATACACGCAATACATAGACGTTCTTACACTTACTATAGGTTGGGGGTCCAGTGTTCGTACTGTAGTATTCTGACTCCTGCAACTGAAAGAACC
Organism: Spea hammondii; assembly: GCA_029215755.1. Taxonomy (NCBI): domain Eukaryota; kingdom Metazoa; phylum Chordata; class Amphibia; order Anura; family Pelobatidae; genus Spea; species Spea hammondii. The sequence continues at coordinate 6,725,489 of JARDYJ010000006.1, forward strand.
AAGAAATTATGTCCAATACCCGTCATAAACCAAGGAGCTGAACTCATCCACATCTAGTTTTATTATTTATTGCTTCATATAGCGCCATCATATTCCGCAGCGCTGCACAAAGGGGGGGACAGGACTTAACATGTAGTGCATCACATACATACCAGGGAACTGGTGGGACGCCGGAGCAGTCTTTAACATTGCCCAACCCCCACCCAATTCCCCTCCTACTCCCATAGAAGTCTAGGTGCTCTGGGGCTAGTCCCGCCCCCATACATGTCTAACTATGCCCCCGTGTCAAGCCACTCCCCCAGTACAGGGAGCACTTTGGTTTCCCAGGTATGATCACGTAACAATTTGGACTTATAGGCCCTCTCAGCCTCTTTGGGGGAAAAGCTTAGAAAGGGGCAGGGCTAGCCCCAGACACTTTAAAACTGTATGGCGGCGGGAGGGATATTGGGCGGGAATGGAGGTACCCGGTGTGACCCCCTTCTTCCCGTCTCCTTGTACGAGTTCAAAATTGTTTAGAAAGGGCCCTTCCGATCTGGATCGGTGCGGACCAGGTCAGAAGGGCCCTTTCTAAACAATTTTGAACTCGTACAAGGAGACGGGAAGAAGGGGTCACGTGACCCCGTCTTGAAGGGGTCGCACCAGGTACCTCCACTTCCCGCCCAATATCCCTCCCGCTGCCATACAGTTTCTTTCTAAACTATTTTGAACCGGCACGGGGAGACAGCAACGTCTCTGAGTCACGTGACCCCGCTGTGTATGTGAGCATGGATGTGTACTTGTGTGTGTGAGCATGCATGTGTTTTCGTGTGTGTGTGTGAGCATGAATGTGTTATTGTGTAAGTGAGGTGAGATGGAGTGTGTGTTAGTGAGTATGAGTACGTGTGTGCACTTTGTGTAAGTGTGTTTACATCTGTTGTATGTTGGAGGGGGGCAAGGGGCAAAGAAGGCACAGACCAGTTGTTTAGGGGCAATGATGGCATAGACCAGTTGTTGAAGTTGGGGGGCCTGTGGCAATTTTTACCTCTGCTTTGGAACGAATACAATGTTTTGTAAAATCTAGAAAGATTCCACAGCAAGCTATCAGGGTGCAAATAAGACGATTGCCCCTTGCCGCCAGACAGACCTTGGCTTGCTGCGTGTCCTTCTCCTTCTGCTTTCCTTGGAGTCTTTCATCGATCTTCTGGCGCAGAGTGTACAGCACCGGCTCAATCACTCCCGGGGCATTAGAGACCAGCTTTCGCACAATGTCCTCGGGGACGTGAAAGTTCAGCTTGGAAAATACCTTCCTGTGAAATAATAATAATAATAATAATACGTCGTTACTGTATGGCCAGCACGCGGTAACGGGGAGCCCCCTCAATTCTAACCTTAACACCGAATTATAAGTAAATAATTCTTTACTCGTTATTTGATACTTATTGAAATGTTTATTCATATAATAATTACTCATTCACTGATAATTATTTAAATAATTATTTACATATTATTATTCACTGATAATTATTCAAAGATGTATTCACTGAAAATTATTAAATTAATTGTTCTAATAATTATGAGTGGATTATGGCTAAATAATTATTTGAATGAATTAGAATATAATTAATTATGACCAGTACAGTAGCTTGTATTAAATTCAGGGGGGGGTGCAAAAATGTTCTTGCGTCTATGAAACTGAGGAACTTATGTGTGTCCCATGGAAGCGCCCATCTTAACTTCCTGTTCTTAGAACCTCCATGATTATTCCTCCCTATTAAGTTATCTCCACCCTATGAAGTTGCTGATAGTTGCTGATTGTTGCTGATTGGTCCAGGCAGACTTTGTCAGGATAGGGAGAGGAGAAAGGACAGGAAGTTGATCTGATAACGCCAGTACTGTGACATTTTGCCACTTAATAGGGGAGAGATAATGTAATGGGGATACCAATGAAACTGCGTGACCAGGCCACGACGTGGACCTGTGATAGATCTCTATATCCTGACGAGTATCTGAGACATTGGAAGCCACAGCAGGCTGTGCTCAGGTGATTCATTCAGAACTTCAAATGGAATGACAGCGTCTCCTCTCAGATATAATGCGCTTATGGGTTTTATTCATGTCCCTGCAATCAGTTCGTAATCACTCTCTCTCTCTCGCCCTCTCTTTCTCTCTCTCGCACTCTCTCTTTCTCTCTCACACTCTCTCTCCCCCTCTCTAGGAGCGGCTGCTGGGTTAAAGGAGAGTTTGGAGAGCTGGCTTCCCTTGGGCATTTCCTGATTCATTAGTGAATAGTAGAAGGGATTTAGGTGCAGGAAGACAAGATGGATGCACGGCCCCCCGGGGAGCGGACACAAGCTCTCCATTATTGTTCTTAATAGCCCTTAGTCATTAAATCCAGGTTTCTCTGCTTCTATCCAGACCTGCCTTTTAACCCCGTATATACCATAACTCACATGGCAGCCTCTTTTTAAAGAGGGCTCTCTCACCTTTTTCATTCCTAGTATCAGATTTTCCAAAATATTGCTTTGTTTTCTAATTTACCCCGTTTTTTTGGCGTTTTCAGGCAGCTGCATATCAGCCATTTGTATGAGGTTCTCGCTCTGTTATCTGATCCCCAATCTACTAAACCCCCCGACTCCTTATCATACTGCCTGTGGGGAATAATAGAATGGCTCAGTCTTAATCTCACAGCTGGACTCTCTGACTAATGACAGTCTATGGAGGAACGGACTTCATTAGCATCGCCATAAAGCATCAACTCTATGCGGTGTTTAAACCGTGAAAGTTACCCAAAATATCACATGACTGACAGCGACGCCAGCTCCAGGTCTGCAGATAAAGGAAGTTTATTGGAGTGACCTAAATTCCTGTATACAGTACCGGGGGGTATATTACTGTAAACAGCGCTGGGGGTTATATTACTGTATACAGCGCGGGGGGTTATATTACTGTATACAGCGCTGGGGGTTATATTACTGTATACAGCGCTGGGGGTTATATTACTGTATACAGCGCTGGGGGTTATATTACTGTATACAGCGCTGGGGGGTATATTACTGTATACAGTGCTGGGGGTTATATTACTGTATACAGCGCTGGGGGGTTATATTACCGTATACAGCGCTGGGGGTTATATTACTGTATACAGCGCTGGGGGTTATATTACTGTATACAGCGCTGGGGGGTTATATTACTGTATACAGCTCTGGGGGGTTATATTACTGTATACAGCGCCGGGGGGTTATATTACTGTATACAGCGGGGGGGGGGGTATATTACTGTATACAGCGCTGGGGGTTATATTACTGTATACAGCGCTGGGGGGGTATATTACTGTATACAGCGCTGGGGGTTATATTACTGTATACAGTGCTGGGGGGTTATATTACTGTATACAGCGCTGGGGGTTATATTACTGTATACAGCGCTGGGGGGTTATATTACTGTAGACAGCGCTGGGGGTTATATTATTGTATACAGCGCTGGGGAGTTATATTACTGTATACAGTGCTGGGGGTTATATTACTGTATACAGCGCTGGGGGTTTTATTACTGTATACAGCGCTGGGGGTTTTATTACTGTATACAGCGCTGGGGGGTTATATTACTGTATACAGTCCGGAGGGCTTGATTGTCCCCCTTCCCTATATCATAAGCCCCTAGCCGGAGCACTTACCGGTTGAGAGCCCCCCAGTTGCTCAGCTTCTGCTGCGTCGAGTTGGCCGGGATGTAGTTGTGCATTTCGACAATCTTTGGAAGGAAATGCTTCACGACCTCCGCCACCATCACTGAGAAAGAGAGAGGGGGATAAACGCACATTGGGGTCCGCAGTATACTTCACTCTCGCCGACAAACCCCTGCCACACGCTCCCCACCTTCCCACAATTCTGCCCTCCCTTCCTGACCCGTTTGCACTTTGACCTCTTACCCGTGGAGGACACCAACCCTCAGCATCCCTCCGCTACTCCCTCTGCTCGGTCCAAATCCTTCTCCATCCCTCTTTCTTTCTAGTAGGCCTGTGGACATCCCTCCTAATCCTGGTCCCCACGTTTCTCTCCGTTCCCACATCAATCTAGGGCAATCCCCTAACTCCATACCTTCCCCCACTCCTTCTAGAGCGTAAGCTCCTGTGCCAAGCCCCATTACTAGTTCTGTCAGACGCTTTGAAGGTAGGGACTGTAAGAAGTGCCACGGGAGTTGTTGGTGCTATATAAATAAAAGGTAATAATAGTTTATTAAAGGGTTAATATTTGGGGTATCTTGGGGGGGCAGGGAATTCATACTCTGCGCATGCGCTGCCGTATATACAGAGACTACAGGCAGGGGAGCATGGGCAGCTACAACTCCCATCAGTCTCAGGCAGCCGAGGACTGTCTAGGAGTGCTGGGAGTTGCATCCATAGGGCTGTTTATGCAGATATATATAGATCCCTCCTGCACCCCCCGTCGCCGGGGCCGGGGCATTACCTCCGTCGCTGAAGTCCCGGCTGATGCTCCTCTTGGCCCGGCTTAGCGGAACCCGGTCTATCCAGGCGTATAACTCCTGCAGCCGCTCCTCGCCAAGCTCGCCGCCTGCCCACATCGCGCTATTCACTAACGATCCGAGCCGGAGCGGCCTCTGTTGTCATCAGTTGCCGCGGAGACCGCACCGTTGCTAGGAGACGCACAGCTCAGGACCCGGGCTACAGGAAGCGGGAAGGGACAGAAAGCGTCGACTCAAAGCCAGAAATTCGTGTCCGTTACAGACAGAGACTTGAATTTTTGCGTATTTGAATATTTATAAATTATTTTTATTCACATTTTGTGTGCATTGTTTTAGATTTATAAAGGATTTTTATTCATATTTCTGTGCATTGTTTTAGATTTATATATTGGGTTGGTTTTTTTTATTTTGTGTGCATTGTTTTAGATTTATATATTATTTTTTATGTATGTTTTATGCATTTAGATTTTTTGGCCATTTCTATATTTTGTATATTATTTTTTATTTCGTTTTTTGACGGCATTTATTTTGTAGATATACACATGCTCTCGCGCAATATTTTAGATTATTATATTTCTATTTTTATTTATCCTTTGATCTTAACTACCAAGCCAGCAAAACAGCATGTTCCAGAAAAAAAGCATGACTTATATGTAGTGCATAAGTCCCCAAGCACTCAGGTGTTCAATCGTTGGGGGGGCAGGGTGACAAGTGGGGCAGGACCACGTGCCTATTTGCCCTGCCTGCCACCTTGCAGCACTAGAGCAAAAATGCCATGGACCTCAATCGACGTTACACATAGCTGCCCCATGCGAATCGGGACTGTCGCATGGGAAACAGGCAGTTGGGAGGTATAGTAGTGTATCAGTGTAGGATCAGGATTGGGGGGCTATTCTGGAATGTGAAAAATCCCCACAAAATACAGTAATTAACGTGTTTAATTGTTTCTATAGGCATATGACGCATGCAGAGAGCAGTTGTGGCTCGTGGACGAGTCCTCCGACTCACCTGTGATGTGATCCCGGAGTGACTCAGAACCCGCTTTATTCGTCAATTTGTATAAATCCGGACTATTTTTAAGACAAATATATGATGAAAACTGACTCAGACTTTAAGAATCCCCCACCCGATTATACCCTTAGTCAGGGCAAATCCGTTCAAGATCCATCAAAGTGTCTTCTTATCAAGATTACAGGACATTCTTTCACTTCAAATATTTATCCCTGAGCACCGATTTCGACACACGCATGCATGCAAACGCACACACACGCATGCACTCGCACGCTCGTAAATCCTCACAGAGAGGCGTGGAAACTGTACACTCGGTGACATCCATTATATACACTTTTTATTGTTTAAAAAAAGACACAAAAACATTATAATTTAAGCCTTTCCATGGTACGGCAGTCACCGTTTTACGATCTATTGCACCCACCCCACCCCCGTTTGTAGGGTCCATGGACGATAACATGCGGTCCTTCTCCATGGTGGGAGGAAAGGGGAAAAGGATGATAGACGTAGATCCGATGGGAACGGAGAAAGTACCATTGAGTTTGCGTCTTGCTGGAGAAGGTCGTTGCCCCGACGAGGAGTCACATGCAGTCTCATGATCGTATACATGTCAGCGCGTCTCTAATTAGACTTCCCCGGCGGGCCAGGAACACAAGACACAGTTTGGTTTGAGATGAATCACAAGTCTTTCCTTTCATCCTTCACTTTAAAACCCAGAAAAGCCGGCGATGAATTCTTATCTCCGGCTACGAGGAGGTGCAAGACCATGAGAGGTCAGATGATTGTGGATGAAACGTGAAGACCATCCAAAGAACCAGTATAAAAAGTCTGACCGTATAACTGAAACATGAATGTACCCATAATTCAGTGCAGACGATTGCATTGATATAACAAGTGTACCTAACATATGTAAACCGGAGGTCGTCTCGCACGAGACTCGCCCAACCTTTGTCCGTAACACTCTTATAACGTCAAAAAACAAACACATTTCTTGGAATGTATACGAAGATAACACAATATTCTCCAAATGTAAAGAATTTCTTAAATATCAAAAAACGTGCAAAAAGAAAACCCATAAAGTTGGAATAATTTAACGGCACTGGTGAAAAGTACGAATCAGATCCCTTTTTGTATCCGAGACGCGATCGGTTCGGTTGTATGTAAAGGCAGTGCAAATTAACTTTTTTTATATAGAAAAAGTGTCTTGTATAAAGCAGCAGTTTTTTGATTGAAAATTCCTTTTTTTTCTCCTCGGATTGTGCACTCGAATCGCTTCGAGTGAATAGTGCAAAATTTGCAGGGTAAAACCACCGATATAATGCACTGTTGAAGTGAACCTTGAACCGTCTTCCAGAAACTAGGTCAATTAGCCCTAAAAATGTCCTCTCCTTCATCAAGTGCAAGTCTTCCTGCATAGTAGTTGAGCTTAGCCCCGCATGCCAATTAGAATTCCAGTCGTTCTTCCAGTTCCGTTTGGGATCCGCGGAAATGTTCTAGAAGCCCTGAAAAGCACCCACATTACCCGGACTGCTTGTAAAACTGATGATTTGGAGGAAAACAGAATCTTCCCAAATCCTGAATTTTCTGCTCCACGTTGGACAGAGATTGTTGGAATCCTGTCTTCATCATCAGTCGTGCCCTTGCTACGTTGAGACCTTCATCTTCAGAACGTTTGTAATAAGGCACTCGATGGAACGACGGAATAAGCCTAAACCATTTCGAACAGTCGGCAGCCAAGCAGTCAAAACGTTTTGTGCAATTGTTAAATCAGAGGCAGACGGCAATCCAGGACAAGGGTCATCTCCGCTGGATAGGAGGCCTTAAGGCCACCTTCTGAGAAGAAAACAAAAAGGAGAAAAATTGTTCAAATGCTTAAAGATTCAAAATACAAATCATTAGAGGAGATATCTGGAGAACCTAAGTGTATTTATGGTATTTTTTTTTCTGTCAACATGTCATTGCTTCATTTTTGGAATGGTGAAGCCCAGAAAATATGCTACCCTCTGTCACAATATTAACCAAAAATATTAACGAGCCAGAGGTGACAACTGTCTTGGAATCTAGGTGGATAAGAGAAGATAAGGTGGACAACCGAAGGTAAAATGGATAGCAGAAGACAAGCGGTGTCGCTTTTGGACATTCGACTGCGTAAGAAGTGAAACACTTATGTTATGGATCAATAAAACTTGCACATCCATTGGGCAGATTCGAAAAAGTGGATAAAGAGTTAGACGCCGACGGTCTCGGACAACACTTTTCTCTACACCCCACCAAGCACCACACCAATATGGTGGCTCACCTGCAAGGACACCTCTTTCATGCGAAATTCTGAAGGTTTCACCGGTGGTGATGGCTTCTGTTTTAATTCCTGGAACAAAAGCATTGGTAGAGTGTAAGCTATCTTGATATGGTCAGACATCTCATACAACGTCTAGTTTTTTGCTGTTGTGCTAAATTTGTGGACTTAGTTGGCGGGGGTTTGTGTGTATTGGCGATGACTCAAATGAGTATTTCAACTGGATTGAACCAAACATTTCTCTGGATTTCCTCGCGCTGGAGAAAATTGAGAATTTATCTCTTTGTGAGCAACTACCATATCTTAGATGATGAGGTGACCCTCATGAAGAGAGTCACCACAATGGGCAAAGTTGTTCTCCTTTCAAAAAGTTGAATGAATCTCAGCGATCGGCCCAAATGGACCAAAAAGCTCTCTTTTCAAATTATTGATTGAGCAGAAATAATATAAACAAGTGGGTAAAAAAAAAGTCCCCATTGAGACCCAGCGCTCTTTAATGAGACTGTGTCTTTAATAAGAAAATCCCAACAAGGAGAGGCAACTGTGAGGATTTTTTGTCATGCTGATTCACTGGCTGTAAACCGAATACAATCCAGATGTTGATTTTTGGATTCTCGAACGTGCTCCTCCTTGTTGAAGCTTTCTCGCCCGTGGGGAGTTTCAGGAGTTGCAGAATCTGCCGAAACTCATCTCAAGCAAAGAACCAAAATTGGTGCTTGGTGTGTGTTATGTTACCCAAATAAAACATAATTACCGGTTTTGTTTTCAGTGTCGGCAATGGTTTGTTTGGAGGGCTCGATGCCTGTAAAAATAAATAAATACAAAAATATATTTTTTATAAGATGCAAATTTGATGGCCTCAAACCCAAATTTCTAATTTTCTTAGCTCACTTTACCATGCTTCAGCCCTTTGAAATTCTACATAAATTCACCTACCTGTGGAAATCCTAGTCTGGCCTGTTGTTTAGCGGTTGGTGGAGGAGGCACAGGAGGTGCTACTCTGGGTTTTGTCACCTGGAATGACAAAAATAAATTTAAAGTTTAAAGGTAGTGGGGCCCACTAATTTCATGGTCAATATTCCCTTTAAAAATTGACATTTCAGATAAATAAATCACAGAGTTACAATCTAGACTTAAATTTAAATTGAGGTGCTAGAGCACGATAAGCTCAACATTTTGGTGAGACCCAAAACCTCATCATGAAACACAGCAAAAAAAAAATCCAATGGGCTTGAAAATTCCAGAATTTAACAAAAATGTAAGCTTGGAAAAGATACTCAGCACAACAAAGTACCTGGGGTGATTTGGGAATTAATATTGGAGACCTCGGCTGGGGATCAGAAATGAAGGCTGGAGCCTACAGAAGAAGAAGAACAATGGACAAAAATGAGCGCTAAATTCTCACTAGCGCTAGATGGATACAAGATATGAGATCTGAATTAAGAACGAGGCAAGAAATGAGAGATGAGGAGAAGATACGTCTGTGACAGAAGACATGAGAAGCAATGGCCGGTCGAAAAGAAGACCTATTAGGCCACGTGTGGAATGGAATCGCCATGTTCTGTAATGTATCAGGAGACATTTTCTTTTTCTCACCTGCTCTGCGTCCTCACAAGGGACTATTGTTATGAATGCAGATCTAGAATCCTCCAGATTAGAAGTGCTAGCTATTAGCTGGGGTCGACCAATCAAGTGATTTGGGACATCCTTCTTGACAGGCCTGTTGCTTCTGCTGTCTTGGAACAGAGGATTGGTCAAGCCAGAGCCGGAGTTTGTCTTGATTGTCCTAAATCAAGAGATAATAAAGGTATAATTTTCATGAATATAACATAATTTTATTGAATTTAGAAGCTGAAAAGAAAGGCTTTGTGAATATGGATCTTCATTGGATTTGTGGTATGAGGACTATTCAAGGTCATCTAAAAGGCCTTTCCAATTACTTTTGCTGGTGCATAATGGCATGCGTTTTACCGATTGAACATTTTATCTGCCTAATAGTCACCGAAATCAATACTTGTAATTTTTTTTTGTCCTTTTAGAGTCAGTATCTCCGCCCCGACTGCAAAACGGGTTAAAAGAATTATTCATGGAAGGAAAGGAAGCAGTAAATAAAAAAGACCGGCTGACTCATATATATATATATATTTTTTTTGCAGAGATATGTCATAAGATCCTCTTTCCTCAAAAAAAAACAAAACAACCAAAACCACTAAAACTGTACACAGATGGACATCTGGAGCGTGAAGCCATTACAATTCCATGTCCACTCAAGAGGAAGTGGTCACCGATTTCCGTAGGAAGCAATTTAGGAACTCAGCAATAACAAGAGATGATTAATTGTGAAATATTAGGAGGATGTAGAACTTCCACTTTTCACTCTTCTTCACCCATTAAATGTTGGACAATGAATCCATTATTGTGGACAAACCTCGTCGAAACTGTTACCTTTATTGATTGCTCGAGGAATGAGTCCAATGGCCAAGAACTGAAAGGAACTTACCCAAAGACAACTGATTGGGTTTAACCCCTTAATGACAAAGCCCATATATGTACGGGCTCAAAATGCATTGTTTTCAATGGGTTTAGGGACCGCCCATTGTCCTAATAAACAGGGACTGTGTTGAGTCTGATGGTGATGTATTAAATATGATTTCTAGCACCATAAACTCATATTACTAACAAGTCCTGTGTCTCATCATTTCGAGCCAAGAACACATAGACTATGTCAGCTCAGGATTCGGGGAGGAGGGGGGGGGTTGAGAACAGCCGATGTAACATGAGTCAGACTCCCAGATTAGAGAATTTGTGAAGATTGATTCTTCCTGACATCAGAACTAATCAATGATCGGCCGCAGAGCTCGGGAATTACTGAAGGTAATTACAGCTCGGAACGTCAAGCCTTCTTACAGGATTCCATAAATGATACAACGAGGAAGGCATGTTGATAACTGACTCTCAACGTGCATTTCTGCTAAAGAGCTGCTTTCTCTCCAGTCCCATATCGGCTTCTCTTGGTGATAAATCATTGACTCTCAACCTAAATAGACTTGTTGGACTTCTATGTGCTTTCAACCTAAATGACTGATGTTACAGCTGCAAAAATGCCTGAACGGCCAAATGCTTTTAAGAATTTTTCTTTTAGAATAAGCCAGACTTACCCTATTGACCCTGAATATATAGAGCGGAATCTCAATTTGTGGTATTAGCATTTAGACCAGACAACATTTGTCGGCCAGGGAAGATATACACAAAACTTTCACTCTATAAGCTGATAATCATACTATCCCGGAGATGGTTATCATTTTATATTAAATAAATAAATAAAACCTATCCACCTGGCACCAAAAATGGTTAAAATGTGTCCTAAGTCACATTATTAATTTTGTTATTAGTATTATTATTAATGGAATACGCAATATTTACCTTTTTTGAGGATAGTTCCTCAGCCTCCACTTGTAGTAATAAATCCCAGCAATAATCAAGACTCCAAAAAGAAAAACAGCCACCAAAATCCCAACGATCAAGAGCCAGTTTCCGTCGCCTGCGGAGACGGGTACAAGAACGACGGTTAGTCTTCGGACCGACTCGACCATTTACATAAACAAAGCCTTCGCCAATGAATTTAGGTGGAATAACATTATTATTCTCCTCCGAATGCAAGAACGCGAAAAATCCATTACCTGCGGTGATCTCGGTAAACTTGCGGTCACAGAACGGAGGTGCCCATCCTGGCTCGCAGTGGCACTGCCTTTTGTGATTACATGTCTAGACAGGAAAAGGTGTATATTCAGTGAGATGTTACATATGTAGCGTAGTCATTATTAGGTCACCTTTTCAGGGTAGACCAAGATATTTTCATAACGTTCCCCCGATGGGGGTCTCGAGGGGATGAAGACATGGACATTTTGCGCCCATTGTTGAGGCTCATTAAGCCAGCAGGTTTATATGTGATGACTATAAGGGTGGACTGACCTAGGTGTCCACCAAACTGACCGGGGGACCCAGCGTTCACATATGACTCTCGGCAACATACCCCGGACTTTGCCCACACGTGAAGTACGCTAGCGGAGTAGTCAGTCTCTATCACGGACAATTAGACTATTGAAGGGACCTCAATAGATGATATTTGTATGCGACCACAGATGAAGCAGTTGTGGAGAAGACTTACCCCTCTATTGTTACATTTCGCTGAACAATTCTTTTCTCCAAATACTGAAAGGTCCCGGCATTCCCCTTCGAAGCAAACCTGGAAGAAACAACATTTTAGTGTTCAGCGGGATATCCTCCTCTGGCTCTATCAGTGATCTGCAAGCAAGGTAGAGCCGTACCATGCCAAAGCCACACTTTGTCCCGGTCTGGATCATGCCAGGGTCAGAGATGAACCCACTGTCCTTATCCGAGACTTCGGCCACCTTACACTCCTGCCCGCCGATCAGCGTCAGGACGTATTTGTTGTTGGTTATTGGGAAGTCTTTGCCTCTGATACAGTGTAGACGCCCACACTTGACATCCCTGTAAAGATAAGACAAAATGGTTTTTAGACCGAACTGTATGAAAAGCTTTCAAAATACGTACATCTAAACAAAGATGGCCTGGAAATAATGTGTGACGTATAATAATAGAATAATATAATATGTAATATATAGGTTAAAGTGAATATAGGCTTTAAAAAGAGCCACATTTGATATTTCGTACTTAATTCTGCAGCCTCGGTATCCGCTCTCTGTCTTTTTGCAGTGCAGATGCTTGTTGCCTTGAGTGTTGCTCTTGAAGCACATATCCGGAGCAACCTGTGCATCTGGAAGACATCAGAGGGACATTTTGATTAGATTTCAGAAGTCTATGCGAATATAACTCCTCAAGTATCTCCAAATAGAACTTCTCACATGACCACGGGACAATTTGCTTGGATGACTAAGACGTTGGTTGTTACTTGGAGGAGGACCAAAAAACCTGCACGTGCTGTGGGTGGTAGCTGAGGATCGACTTTGAGAACTTGATTTGGAAAAGCTAAACAAAGTATGAAGGTGTATACATATTACATTAGGCTAAAGTATACCCAAGCCTAAATGAAGTTGGACGGTATGGCCATCTTTAGGGGTTTGGTGCTTTGATCAGCACCAGATTATCTTCTCCTGCTAGTGGGATTCCCTAGCAAATCCCTCATCAGTGAGGAAGGTGAGATATCCGTGTTTAAGAGAGGCAGATATCTCCTTGATCTCCTACTAGACCACCACCTTGAAGGATTCCATGAGCTACAGCATGGTTCTGTCTCCAGGATTTAGGATCTGGTCACACTTAAACTTCTGCTCCACCACTGACTTCCTCTCGTTTTCAAACGGGTTCCTCATACATTCTACATTTTTTCTACCACCAAACCACCATTATAAATCGGTAAGCATTACCAGAGCCCCAAAGGGTCTTGCACTGTTGGTTGAGGGACGGGCATTCTCCGTTGTAGCAGTACCCACTGCCATAGCCACAAGAAACTCCATTCTCCTGGAAGGCCTCTTCAGGACATTGTGCAGAGTTCCCAGTGCAATACTCTGGCAAGTCACAGTCCCCCTTTTTTCTGCGGCACATCTCACCAACTGGTCTTATCTGTGAAGATGGAGCATCGGTAAGCTACAGTCTCTATACCTATTACTGGGTAATTATCCCTAGCCTGGATCATGACGTACCTTGCACTGTCGGCAACACTCCCCCTGTGCGCATTCTGCGCCCTCCTTAAGCCGGCAGGTGGTAGCGTTGCAGCATGGATTGGTGCATTCCTGCCACAAAAGCATTCAGAAACATAGATAAGTATACAACTAGATCACGGTACACGTCTACTCAACTGATCAACATCTAAAGTGTGTAGGTCAAATACCCATAACAAACCCAACACTAAATGAATTACCTCGGGGGATCCGCAGTCACATTCCTCTCCGCTCTCCACGAACTGGTTTCCACAGATGGGTCCACCGTACAGCTGGTCGGTGTCTGGAGCATTGAGTAGACAGGTGGGGCTCACGTCGCTTAGAAACGTTTCCAGATCTGCTTGGCTGCAGCTGCTGAACCGTTTGGGGTACACGATGCTGCAAACATAGGACTATATGTTAGATGTCAACTATCATCATGTAGGCTGTAGGGTTTCATACTCAATGGGACCATTCTTTGGAGAACCTTCAATGGAGATGAAGCTTTGTAACTACAAGCGTACAAACATGGCCGCACTGGTCCTGTACTTACCCCACACTTTGAGACATGACACAACCACCATTCTCTCTGGACTCGACACATCGGCAACCTGCCACATCTTCATCGTGGGACATTCCCAAGTTGTGTCCCATTTCATGTGCCATTGTCGAGGCGGCTCCAATTGGGTTGATGCTGTGATCCTTGAGGTTGGGAAAATCCGATGTTAATGACATCAATGCAGAAAAACAAAATGAGAAGGAACTGGGCAAAAGCAATGGTGGGAAACCAGAGAAAGATCTGCGTTGGCTCATTGATGCTACTCAATGGTTATCACTCACTTGGTTAATAGCTCCCGAATCCCCCGTACACATGGCCAGCTTGGTGGCCAGTCCCACTGTAGCACCGTCAAAGTCAATCCCGCTAGATAGAAGAAAAAATGATATCAAAGTTAGGATGAGTCTAGTCAATCATGGGATGTTTCTAAAACCTTTTGGCCTCTAATACAAACTATGTCCCTCTGATATCACTACACGTGTCAATGGGGGACACCAGGAAGGTTGCATCCTGCAGTTAAGAGGTTCTTATTTTGGAAGCAGGGAGGGATATATATCCTGTATCCTCATCATGGTGACCTTTTAGGACTAGTGCTGACTCTGCTGGCCATCTGACGGAGAACACAATGATTGTTAAACTCCTGCTCCCTGCCTCCGACCCACCCCTGACTCATGATGCGTCATGATGTTTAATTCAGCGCTTATTCACACATATCACCAGCCAATAAAACGACTATGTATCTGCAGCCCCCCCCCCCCGCATCCCCTGGTTCTTACGTAATGAGTTGCGCATTATCGTGGCGTCTTTTGGGGAGAAGGTCTCTTTTGCGCCAGGTCAGGAAGTTATCAAGGGTGGTGCCCGCGTTGGGGCTCACGGTTATCTTGTCCCGATTGGTCCACACCTCCATGCCGATTAACGCTACGCGGAATTTCAGGGACCGATACAGCTGCAAGAAAGAACACAAGTGGAAACTGTGTTATCATACACGTCAACAGGGCCATCACATGGACATGGGGACATGATACATAGAATAGGAGTGTATTTTTGGCCAGAGGAAGGGGCGTGAAGAAGCCTAGATTGGCGTCCATGCTGCCCACAAACCCCCATAGGTTCTTATTTATGACATCATTTGTCACATGGACTTACCTTGTCCACATGATTGACAATCTCTTTCATCCGATGCTGAAGGGTAGCCATGTCTCCGAACTTCCGATACTGAAAGGATAAAAAGTAAAACCGGTCACGTCACGCTCTGAAGACACGCGGCCGGGAGAGTGCGGGGCTTCTGTTGCGTACTTACCTCTGCGTTATCTACCACGAGGTAGAGCTCCACGTATTTGGTGCCTGTCTGTAGGGGGGCGGCTTTCTGAAAGAGAATTGACGCCGTACAGATGGTTAGGAACGTAGACAACGACATAAACTGTAGCATGTTGCCCACAGATGGAATCACACTTTGCTTCTCACCCATGGCTGAGGCTTGAGCATTGCAGCTACTTTGGGGCCGTAGTCGTACACCGCGCTCCCGTTACCCCCTTGGCACGCGCCCCTCTTCATCCTGAGGTGTTCGTGTTTGTAGACGGCGTGTACGCCTTGGTCGCCGGCCCCAGGCAGCGGCTCGATCAGGTACATCTCCCCGTCGACCAGCAGGAAGCCACTGGAAGAGGAACTCAATAAATGAACCATCCATATATATCAATAGGAGAATAATCTATAACTCATCATTAACCTCTTCACTACCAGAGTGTCTGAAAAACCAATCAACCGCAGTGTCAGATGTCTCACTTTGGAGGCATATTAGTATTTGGGGGAAGGTGGGGGAGGGGCGGTGACTTGCTTGTTGCACCACCAATGTTATAGTTAACTGAGAGGGTAGTAGATAAGGGAATGGCCTCCCAGCAGAAGGTTAATATAGTGAGGGAATTTAAACACACGCATGGGATAGGCATATGGCTCCTGACGAGACCAACGACTGATTAAGGGCTGAGTCTTTACAGCAGGAAAAACGGGCGACTAGATGGGGCCGATCTCCCGGCAGAGTTAACCCCTTCACTTGTCACTTGTTCGTGTATAGGAGCTCTCACTCATATGTAATAACCGCGACCGGTCTCCTTTTGGACTTCTTCGCACTTGTGGTTGTATAAACTCGCACGGGGGGAGTTGTAGTGTAAAACGTGTAAACACCCGCCGCTTCCTTCCTAATTGTACACTAGTAGCGAGGTTCTTCCTATACGACCTATACATTACTGGGGACAGAGAGCGCCCGGCGGGCTCGGTGTTACAGCCTCGGGCCAGGAAACGCACAGAGTGAGAAATGACCTCCGTTCGCCTCATTTCCTGGAAGCCGTTAGGAGATCTGATAACCGAAGCCACTTCCGCTCGGTGGAGCTCCTCGGGGCTCCTTACTCACTCGTTTCAGGTCTACGCCAGTAACGCGTCCATCAAGCCCCTCTTACTTCTTTCTGCCCTAAAGACTTGGCTTTTATTTTATGTTATTAGTGCCGTCATCTTTTTATAACCGTCTCGCCCGTGTGTCGCCGCACGTCTCATTAGAATAAGTAGACAGGTAATAATAAGAGGTAGACGTGAAGGGGCCGAGGGGTTTATGGAGGGGAGTCACGCTCATCACACTCATCACTAAAAGTCTATGCAGCTGAAAGGGTTAACAAACTACACATTCATTAATGAACTACAGTTCAGAGATAAGAAATATATAAATTAACAATAATAATTATTATAACAACAATATAAATACTACTAATAATAAAACAATAATACTAATAATATTAAAACTAGTACTAATAAAAAAATACTAATAAAATAAATACTAATACTACCACTAACAATAATACAAATACTACTACTACTACTACTACTACTAATAGTAATAATAAATTACTACTACTACTACTACTACTACTAATATAAATACTACTACTAATAATATAAAAATTACTACTACTACTACTACTACTAATATACCGGTAATAAATACTACTAATAATAATAGTAATAATAAATTACTACTACTACTACTACTAATAATATAAATACTACTACTACTAATAATAATATAAATACTACTACTAATAATATAAAAATTACTACTGCTACTTATAATAATAATAATATAAATACTACTACTAATAATAAAATAATAAATACTACTACTACTAATAATAGTAATAATAAATTACTACTACTACTACTACTAATAATAATAATATAAAAATTACTAATAATAATAATAATAATAATAATAATGAGGTTCACACCTTATTCCATTGCAGGTGCTGATGCTGGCCGAAGACTCGACGTCACCTTCCAAATGTCCGTGATAGAAGCAGTGATCCTGGAAACCAAAGACATAGTGAGAAAGGAGACTGGTCTAGAATGTATTCCACCCAGCAAGTGTGCACCATCTCTGCCAAGTGTCCCTGTGCAGTGTGGCCAGTCCCTCTCTCCTCCCCTGATGCCCCTCTTTTCTAGGAGGTCAGAATGTTTGCTGGGTATGAGGGTATCGCAGGGTTCTACGGCCCTAAATGCCCCGATAATGTGTATAGAAACAGGAATGGCTTTGTTATTAACGTAAAAATTCTCCGTGTGGAATGCTTTGGAGAGTGACGGGTCGGCTGGAAGGAGTTAATGCGTCAATGGCGGTAACAGAGACTGTCAGAAACACCTGACGTTCCCCGAGCGCGCTGTCACTCTTATCGGAGCGTGTTTCCAAGGACAGCGTGTGCTAAGAGAACAGATGGAGACAACGCGTTTCCCGGCTCTCCGGGAACAAACTGCCAAGTGAGCTCCGCGGGAGAAACCAGCACAAGGATTCGTATCGAGCGCAGACCCCCTGACGGGGTGATACACAATGGTCACATGCCTCTACTGCCAATGTTGAGCGCAGACCCCCCCTCTACTCAGCCCCTGACGGGGTGATATGCCTCTGATCCTCCAACAGGTTACATATATTATTATATTACATTATTATTAAACCCAACGCATTTCATCTACAGGAAGGGCTGAGCCCTGTATAATGTATAGTTAAATCAGCAAGCCGACCCCCTGTATAATGTATGGTTACGTCAGTGAGCCGGCCCTGTATAATGTATAATGAAGTCAGTGAACCGGCCCTGCATCATGTATGGATAAATCGGTGAGATGACAGCTCAGGAGAAACGCATTGGGTCAGCCGTTATGCTGATACGATACGTACGTGTGATCATCCGTACCAATAATTATTTGTGAAAAGGCAAAAAAAATTAATATAAAAAACGTCACTTTCGAAGAATGAACCCATTTGATTGCATACAGAACGAAGGTACCCCCGAGAAATGCCCCCTTACCTTCCCGTCTGAGGCTTCTGTCACCTGCCCCCCATTTTCCAAGTAATAGGTTAAGGTGTAGTTTTTGCTGATGAGTTCCCTGGAGAAAAAAAAAGATAAAAAATTTAATTTGGATTGGAAAAAAAAAATGTAAGTCACCAAAAAAAACAAAAACACATTTTATGCAATAAAAAAAATCCAAATTTTATAGAACTTCCCCAGGAAAGAAGCGGTTAACGCTCGTTACTTAGAAATAGTGATTAATAACGACACAGGACATCCTGTACAGATATATCTGTTTAGTCATTAACGACCCAATTACGAGAGAAAAAAAAAAAAAAAAAACAGGCTTAACCCTTTCACCGCCAGCAGATTAAAAGGCGGATGCCGGGAAGCAGAGAGATTTTCACGATGATGTAAACGTTTTAAAGGGGCAGACACACATTTTTAATTTCATTTCGTCAAGGACTAGTGGGGCAGAAAAGGAGATAAACCCCTAGGAATAGAGTTTCTCCTTAAAAAACATTATATTTTAATAAAGAGAAAGGGTTTTTCAATTAAAAATACATTTAAAAAATATAAAAAATATTACTTTTTTTTTTTTTTTAAAAAGGGCCACCCTTTGAAATTCTGGCCATTTTAAGAGCTTCGGGTGCCATAACCGGGATGTATATATATATATACATATATATCGTACCCCCCCCATGGGAACCCCCCCGCCCATCAAAGTGCCAACTGTACCTGTTCTTCTGTAGATGGAGGGTATAGTTTTTGCCTCTGAGATTCAGGGCGTACCGCGCATGTTCTGGGTGCAAATTCTGCAAACAGATAAAGAGACGGGGGTCAGTCAATCTCTTCACACGAAAGCCCGACAGATCGGCATGTCATCGGACCTGTTGTACTACGCTACTGAGTTTGGTGGTGTTATATAAAGCGATAAATAATAATAATAAAGGGGTTCAAACCCACAGCATACAACGACGCAGCGCCCATCGAAACGGTGAAAAAAAAAGTAAATAAATGAATGCGCATGCACAATCTTTAGGACCACACCTCTGAGCATCCCACGGCGGCCATCTTGAATTGTGACATGTACTTAAAACGTAAGGGCCGTGAAACTAAAACACTAAGAAGGACAAACCATAGAAAATCATCCAAAACCACCTAAGAAGCCGATTACTGCCCATGCCCCGGTCTGCGGATTATCTTTAGGGCCACGCCTCTGAGCAGCCCCACGGCGGCCATCTTGAATTTTGACATGTACTTAAAACGTACTAAAACACTTAAAAGGAGGCCCAATGTGTCCTGATTCCATGTACCGGTACTGGAAGGACTATCCTTTATGGTTACTGCCATGTCTGCCGGTACATACATTAAAAAAAACAAACCCAGAAGGGGTTAACTCTCCTACGAGCGCTGTTTTTGATCAAGGAGGGGGGGGGGGGGCGTGAGAACGTACATCATGGATGGAGACCACAGGAGAAGACACAGAGAGGCCACAGCAGACTAAATAACCCCGGCCCACATACCCTGACGGTGGTTTAAAGAAGCGTCCCATAATTCATTAAAGATCCCCGCGCAATAAATAACCTTTAAATAAACTCCGCCGGGCCGCTGCATACCTTCTTCATTTATATTACATATACGCTGTAACGGGACAGAAAGAAATCCGGGGCGGAAAAAAAAAATGGCTCTAAACTTTTCAACGTTTTGAAATATTTTCCAAGAATGAAAAACATTTTCTTTATGCATTTCAAATTAAAAAATAAATAAATAAATAAATAAAAAATAATAATAAAAAAATGTAATTTTGGGTGCGATTTTTGGATTTAGTTATTTTAGCGGCGGTTCCGATTTCTTTATTTAGGTTCCATTTCTAGCAAAATAAACATTTTGTGAGTAAAAGAAAATATTTGGGTTAAGAGATGAATTTATGTGCGGAGTAGAGGTTCGGTACGCAAAATGAATATGTTTTGTTACTGGAAAATTGTAGAAAAGAATGTTTTGTTTTTTTCTTGTGGGTGAGTTAAGGGGCTCTTGCGCCCGTCTTGTTTATATTATCTCTGTGTCTGGATTATTCCTCCCCATCCTCCTCTCTCTGTGTGAGTCAGGGACTCACAGACTTCACCTTATCTCCTCGCTGCTTTCATCTGACATGGAAAAAGGGCTTAATATATAGGGGCGAGGGGCGAGGAGGCATCCAGGACTGGTTTATGGTTTATGTTACAAGGGGGTCGGCCATCTTGTATCTGTCATGTTTCAGCTGGCGCTCCCAAGACATTCCATGTATACATTTAACCTCTTCCGTGACCGATGGTCTGCCTTACTTTAAAGGAGGGGGCGTCAACCTTTTAATATTTTTAAATAAATAAATGAATTAATAAAATTATTAATTGAATGAAATTATTTATTAACGCTGTCTACATCGGTTAGAATTTGATGACAGATTAGACCCATTCGGCCCCATCTAGTCGGCCCTTGGTCTTTCCATAGATATCCGTATGTCTATCCCATGCATGTTCCCTCACTGCATTAGCCTCTGCCACTTCCGCTGGGAGGCCATTCCACGTATCCACTACCCCCTCGATAAAATAAAATCTGCTTACATCGCGTCAATGGTTTTGCAGATATTTGGTTGCCAAAGAGAAATAATTTTGAACACCTGTAAGACAAGCTGTATATTGGTGCATAGTACCCCCCACCCAAATCCTTGTTATGGTGGTCTTCCAGCATGACGTTCAGGAAGGAAACACTTTCGTACCTGCGTCAGGTCTCTCTTCGACAGATCCAGGTGAAGCCTCTGTGGGGTTACCCTCTCGTACTTCTCCACATGGGGGAGCTCCACCATTTCCGAACATCCTGCCGGGGGGGGGTTAGAAACGGAGAACAGTCAGTGCCAACAATCTGCGGACTACAGTAACCTACCCCCCCCCCGAAACCAAATATAGTCCTTTTCTTTATAGACCATGATAAGTCAGAGTTAAATACATATATATGTTTTATCCAACCAGGATCAAGCACGAGTTCCATAGGCATATTTATAAACCAGGAAAGAAACAGTTAAAAAATAATAATATGTATATATATATATATATATATATAAATAATAAAAAATAATGTAAATATATAATAAGAAATAATATATACATATTATTAATCTATTTATAGATAATAATATATATGTATATAAATAATAATAAATACATTTTATACACATACACACACATATATATATATATATAGGGTTTCCCCATACAGTAAAGAATGTAATTGGGTCAAGGATCAAATCACATTTTGTCAACACACAACCTTCAGCATGAATGCTCATAACAACTGTGAATGCCCATTTATATACATTTACAAAAAAAAAAAAAATCACACAACAAAAGTTTAAAAACAAACAAAGACCCGGAAACACTTAAAATCAGCATTTAAGAGGTTTAGACCCCAGAGCCATCCCCCTTAAAAAGTTTTGTAATATTAGAACTGGGAGGGAGAGAGGCTTTTGTAAAATAATAATAATAAAAAAACATCTGTTTTTCAATGAGTGAAATAAGTATAAATAGCAGCAAGTCATGCAAAAATAAAAAAAAAATAAAAAAAAATAAAAAGCCAAAAACAAAATCAAAAATAAAGGCCCCACACAAAACCATCTCCTTCCATCAACAGGAGTCTGTAAAACACACTGTAATTCCTGCCCATACATTAGGAGTATCTATAGGTCCCTGGCATGGATTTCCACCCAATAATTGCAATCATATTTAAAAAAATGATTTCAAATATGTGTCATATATGTCTACTTGATGCATAATTATTATATATTGATTTATATAGCGCCTCCATATTCCATAGCGCTGTATGATGGGTGGACAGGACAAAACAGGTATGGAATATAATGTGATAACATAATACACTATTTAATAGATAAATATATAGCCACATGTGATACAATGCATATATATATTATATTATATATATATAATGCAGTATAACGTAATAAAATAATACAAAGTTCTATAATTATGTAAATTAAAAAAAATTATAAATAGTAATAATATAATACAATGTAATATTATGATCTAAAATGAAATAATGTATAGAATATAATGCAGTATAATATAAAGTAAGAATATAACACAATGTGATATAAAAATCTAAATGAATTAATATAAAATCAATATAAATAACGTAAGTTAATATGATCTAAAAAAATGTACTATAATGGAGGATAATATAAAATAATAATATAATACAATGTAATATCAAAATATAAATTCAATAATTAATTAATATAAATAGCATAAGTTAATGCAGTGATATAAGGTAATATAATACAATGTAATATAACAATACGAATTCAAATAATGTATACAATTTAATTCAGTGCAATATACAGTCATATAATACAATGTAATATAACAATTGAAAATGAAATGATGTATATAATATAATGCATTATAATATAAAGTAATAATATAATACAATGTGATATAAAAATACAAATGAAGGAATTAATATATAATTAATATAAATCATTGGTTTCATGCAGTGTAATATAAGGTAATATAAGACAATGTAATATCACAAGATGACTTCAAATAATGAATATAATTTAATGTAGTGCAATATAAAGTCGTCTTATAATAAAATGTAATATAACAATTTAAAATTGAATCATGTATATAATATAATGCAGTGTAATACCAGGTAATAATATAATACTATGCAATATAAAATATAAATGAAGTAATTAATATATAATTAATATAAATCAGTTAACATAATGCAGTGTGATATAAGGTAGTACAATGATATGAATTCAAATCATGTATATAATATAATGCAATGTAATATAAAGTCATCATATAATACAATGTAATATAACGTATGTAATATCACTTTACGCATTTGTATTTGTATTGTATATATTATTTATGTGTTCTTTTATGTATATGCATAGAATGAATGTATCCTAAAAAAATACACAACTGTATCGTATTCGCTGTAACTCTTTGCATGGAACATTTAGTGAGAGTTACCCCTCCCGGGGCATGGAAGGGTCTCCCAGTTCCCAGAGCTTCCAGTTACATTGTATCCATCACTCACCCAGTATAGTCCAGAAAGCCAGCAGCTGGATGACGGAGTTCATTCTGCTGGCTCCTTACCCTGCCTTATCCCATCGACTCCCCCAGCACTGACTATATCAAGGGCTCATTAGCATATATACATATTCTAATGAGAAGGAGGCTCTGATTGGACGGAGGCTGAGTCACACACTTACTTGTCTGTGATTCATTCATTTCAGGAAATGAGAGATTCAGGGAGATCACCGCATGCGCCTGCTTTGTGCTACAAAAGCATATTATTAGAAACATTGCACTTTTTTTTACGCTATTTATGGCCGAATTGGTTAAATTGTGGAAAGCTACCTTTTCTAGTAAAAACCACCCTATTCCAGTAATGTAGTAAGGCAGTAAATGGATTTTCGGTGGAAGACGTTGGAACGGAGCCCACATGAAGTCCGTGAAGAGGCTTCTGAGGGCTGAGGTCCATCGTTGTCAACGATAGCTGAGATAGTGGTAGATAGGTGGAGCAGTCTCCCAGAAGATGTGGCAGAACGTAATACAGAGAGGGAATTTGCAAGGCTCCTGAATCTAAGACGAGACCGAGGACTGATTAAGGTTTAAGGCTTTACATCAGGAGAAACGGCAACTAGACGAGGCCGATTGGGTCTGGTCTGCCGGCGGGTTCTAGGTTTCTACCTGCGCGGCTCTCAGTAGTTGCCCTTTTATAGGTATAATGAACTATATGTATCAAAATGCCCCATCCTTCCTGGTACATACATGAGTAGCAACAAGTCCAGCAGAACCTGGGCAGGAGCCTCGGAAGCTTCATGTTGGGTTTGTTAAGCTATTGACGGGTATTAAGTTACCCCTCTCTATAAACAGTTGGTGTTACCCCCGCCGTAATAGGGTTTTCTGCCTCGATAGTAACTTGAAGGCAACTATAGCCATGCTGGTCCAAGAGAAGATGGAGTCCTTTTACTGGCCAACATAGAAGAAGATCACATAAGCTTCCGGGACCTCATAGGTCTCTTCTTCAGATGTTTTGGAAAGGAACAGAACCCCCAAAGAGGGTGATATCGACCCATAGAAACGTGGACAATCTCTCTCTTGCCCCACCATGTGGCGTCCATTCTTAGGGAACATAGGAAGCTTGTAGATCAACAGGTAGCCGTCCAGGCATCAGACAACTACAATTCCCATGATCCTCAGACCCGCAGACCGATTTTAGTCGCCTCCTCTGAACTCTCTCCAGAACTGTCTCTACTACTCTAGGTGAGGCACAGACCCGCCACATGTTGCACTGTCCTCAGCAGCATCTCTTTGTACATTTAATGAGTTAATATTTACATTATTCTGAGAGGGGGGTGAATAAGTGGAACAGCCTCTCAGCAGAAGTGGTAGAGGCTAATACAGCGAGGGGATAGAGACATCTGAAAGACCAGACCGAGGACTGAAAAACAGGGGACTAGGGGGCCGATCTGCCGGCAAGTTAACATCGTGCATGTCCCTTTAATTATCATTCGTCTTGCAAGCAGGGAAGATGGGGAGGAATAAAGAGGAGGTAATGAACAGAAAGTCTTAATACAATTAACTTTGCTCATGAAAACTACAGTGAGTCACCACCCCGGGGGGCTGTTCTGCTAATTCATTTGCCTCCCAATCTCATTAGAAAGGCAGTTTGTTTCACGTCACTAACTGCATTAAAGTCCGGGGCAGCTGGATCTGTCTACACGTCACATATGCAGCACACACGCCACGGCACATGGGGCGTCAGACATACCCCGACAATCGCCCAGTGTCTCCAAGTCCTAAAAAAAACAATCTTGGTTAAAAACAAATAAAAAAAAAAAGTTAAAATCTCCAAGTTTTGGGTAAAGTGCTATTCTGGAGCACCGGAGCTATCACCTGGTGTGTGTGTGTGTGTGGGGGGGGTATTTCATTGGCTGCCACGGTTATTGCACAACATTTACTAAATAATATATTTTATTTAATATTTAGAACGCCCTATCTGTATTCTGAATTTTTTATTTATTTTTTTTATTTTATTTTTAGTTTTTTATTATAAATATCTAAGGGTGTTAATAAGAAAATGGAATATAAATAGTATTTTTAAAACAATTGGGTTAAAATAATAATAATTATATTTTATTTCCCTACGGCCGCCAGTTGAGCGATGGGGGAGGAGGGGTGGCGGACGAAGCATTAGAGTATATAATATAACGGAGGGGTGCTTATATTGCAGTTGGGTTATCAGGGTCCCAGCATGTGTTAGATGAGTGATTTCTTCCCTTATTTCCTCAAACCGCGGCCTGGGGGGCTACATTTGGCCCGGGACACAGATAGAGTCTGTACGGATGAACGACCCCCCCCCACCGCTCCCTCCTGATAACAAATCTGTTATTGACATTCGACTCCCGAACACTTTGATCTCATTTACGCTGAATGAAGCCAAATGCCATCTTGACTCAATCGGTGTGAGTCGGCCACAGGCCCTCCATTGTTCCCTGCAGTGTCACTTAGATTGTAGAAAGACTCAATTACCAAACTGTTTTCATGGCTTATCCTGGGGTTACAAGATAACCTACTCACGACACCTCCTTAACTCCTCTAAACAATTACCTGGAGAGGTTTAGGAGGTGTTCGGAGAGATGGAGCAGAAAAAATATATATATATCTACTGGGAATTTCCAAATTCTTTGCTGAGATTGTAGTAGATAAGTGGAAGAGTCTCCCGGTGGAAGTGGTAGAGGGTTACCCAGTGAGGGAATTTAAACATGCAAGGGATAGGCATATGGGAAAGAATCTGAGATTGGGCTGAGGTGGCCCCTCCGGACTATACGCTCTCTAGCACTAGCGACCTGTGGCCAGTTGGAAACTGTCCATTTTTACTCCAAAAAGTTCTCAAAAATTCATTTTTTATATCCAGTTCCATCAAAAAATAGCAATTAATGATAAAAATCCCACTTTTTTGTATTTTAAGCACCAAAACATGGCAACATTTTAAAAAACAAGCTTCCGAAAAGTTACGGAAATTATGGTGGATCTGCAGTAGAGCATCTCTGAAAACGGTATCCAATGGCAGGGCGCGGCGCCCCGCTTATCGCGGTTCAGTCAGGTACACGGAAAGGAAATGAAGTTTCCGTGGCAGCCCGATAATCATGCGCGGAAATTTGTGATAATTTGAACGTCATGGTGCAGCTGGAGCGCTGAAAGAGAAGAGAAACTGGGGTTATTTTATCTAGAAGTCGATCTCTCTCAGAGGGTATCGGTTTTCCTACTCCCACTCCAAATGGGTTAGGCCTTCCTGGACAGCTTATGTTCATGTGGTTGTCAGTGGGTTCAATATGGCTCAACATTTTCAAATCATCCGAGGAGGGGAAGGCCGATCTTCTCAATAGAATGTGGTCCACCACAGAAAAATGCTACATATTTTTCCACCCAGACCCATGGACCAGGTGATGTTCCCCAAGGTTCGATCTTCTGAATAGTATGTGGTCCACCACAAGTCAAGATGTTAGACAACATTTTTCTCGACCCAGAACCATGAACCTGGAGATGTGCCCCAGGACCAATCTTCTGAATAGTACGCGGTCCAACACAGTAGAATGTTGGACAACATTATTCTCGACCCAGACCCATGGACCTGGAAATGTGGCCCAAGGTTCAATCTTCATTATAGTACATGGTCCATCACACTAAAATGTTGGACATTATTCAAGACTCAGACCCATAGACCAGGAGATGTGACCCCAAGGTTCGATCTTCTGAATAGTATGTGGTCCACCACAGTAAATGTTGGACAAGATTATTCTCGACCCAGACCCTCAGACCAGGTGATGTTCCCCAGGTATGATCTTCTGAATAGTATAAAGTCCACCACACTAAAATGTGGGGCAACATTATTCTTGATCTAGACCCATGTGCAATGAGATGTGCCCCCAGGTGCAATTGTCTAAGTAATACGTGGTCTGCCACGTTGAACAATAATCTTGACTTAGACTCGTGTACCAGGAGATGTGACCCCCCCAGAACCAATCTTCTGAATACTGCAGTAAAATGTTAGTTAACATTATTCTTGACCCATACCAAGACTTGGAGATGTGCCTATAAGTCTAATCTTCTGAATAGTCCATGGTCCACCCCAATAAAATGTTGGAGAACGTTATGCTTGAACCAGGATATGGGCAACAGTAACGATGTGTATCTTTCATGTTATTTGCAACAAAAAACCCTTTTCAATAGATTTGTTGACATTTTCTGTCATTTCATGCAGTGTCGCCTCGTTATAAGTGACAATTGCTTTCCGTAGAGAATTCTCCACATTGTCATCCGCTCCTCAACACAGAGGAGTTCATCATTTCACAGGAAACCATTCATTATGCTGAGGAGGTGTTACTGTTGCTAGTTTTACATTTATATCAGACAGTGAGAACTAATTTATAAAGAAATGGTGATTTGCACCAAAAATATGTAAAAAAAAAAAAAAAAATACAAAGAATTTTTGATTTTTTTTTGCCTTCTAGATACTTTTTTTAGTTATTAGCGGTTTTTGCCATATCTTCAACTCAGGGCCATCCCTGATGAGGTCAAAAGCCCAGAATGACTTGACTTTTGGGCCACCTCCCCCAGCGAGGTAACCGCCATGGGCCAATGAGAATGCAAGAGCTCTGCTTTTTCTCGTGGAGATGCATCTGGGACTGGTGGGAGCACAGGGCCCGGCCCCCCGTCTTGCCCTATATAAAGGATACCCCTGGTTGCCCCGTAAGACTAATTTTGGTCAAAACATCTTCTTTTCTCGTTAAAAAAAGGAGAAGCTGGTAAAATGGTAACATCACTGAAAATACAGGGTTGCGGTGGTTGCCGTCCTTGCTGTCATATTGCATTTTTTTTTTGTGGTCCTTCAACCATTTAGGTGACCATACAAAAAAAAAAAAAAGATATTAAAACATTAAAAGGATTAAAACTTGATTTACAAAAAGGTATTCTGGAGTCTGGGGTCAACCGGAGGTGTTAAAGTAATCGCTGTAAACAAAAAACAGGAATTATAGCATTAAGATACTTCTTTTGTCACCCAACAAAAAATGTGGAGTGAGTCCGCGCAAAAATAACAAACCAAAGGAAACCCAAAATAAAGATTAGTCAATTGGAGGTCAGTTTGGGTTTTTTTTAATGTCTGTTTCCACCACAAATACAGAATAAACACCACGTGGATCTAGAAGAGGATGTGCGGATTGATCTCCTGGATTTAGTCCTTCTCCATTACATCTTGTCAACTGATACCTCCAGAAGCTTGTCACTCAGCCGAGACCGGCCTAGATCATTAAGAGGCAGCTTGACCAAGTCGCCAAGTGGGAGAACTTCTGTCTTTCAGAAGAAGCAGGGGAGGGTTATGGCCTCCTGTCTTCACCTGTTACCTTCAGATGGTTTATGGTTGCGATGGTGACCCGTGACCCAGCTTCTAAAAAACCCTACTGTTTTTAGTATGTTAAGGCAGAACATACATCACCACCAGCCGATAGATGGCTTTAAGCTTCTGGCTTAGTATGGTCGACAATGGTCACCACCAGTAAAAGGTCAGGTCCATCAAGTAGCTCCAACGTCGACGTTACATCAACGGGTATCCCTCAGGGCAGGTCCTTCATATCTAATACCAAGAACATCCAAAATGAAGTAGGTATCTGGGCCCGTCAGATGTACCCATAGGCTGGATACCTCTGGATCGGGCAGGTGGAATGTACATTTTCCGCGGCACCCTCTTATTGCTGGAGTGTCGCCCCCAAAATGGTGACAATGATACTTGGCTGTGCCTACAATCCCACCCGGGTGTGCGAAGCGAGGCATAAATGAAAAGCCTTAAGCGTACATTCTGAGCTGTTTATTTATGTGAATGATATATATTTTTGCCTTTTTAGGTAATAAGAGCAGTATTTGTCTGCCTTTTTCCTTTTGGATTTTTTTGGGAGGATTTTGACGTGTTTTGGAATGTCTTGTTGATCAGATGCTTGTTTTTTTGTACTACGTCTCCATCTGCTGGCGGTATATTTCTATATTTTTGTTTTTAGAGTTTATTAAAACACTAGCTCTGTCTTAAAAGGGATCTCTTGCCATTTCTTCATTACTAATATTAGATCATATATACATTTTCTTTTTTTACCCCATTGTAGTTTTTGCCCCATAATATAATGTTTTCGGGTAACTGCATATCAGCCATTTGTAGCGAGAGTTCTCGCTCTGTTATCCCCGATCTACTAAACACCCGATTCCGTATCACACTGCCTGTGGGGGACAATAGAATGGCTCAGTCTGAATCAGTCTGACTCTTTGACTAATGAAAGTCTATAAAGGAACGGACTTCATTAGCATCGCCATAAAGCATCAGCTCAATGTGGTGTTTGAGCCGGGAAAGTCACCCAAAATATCACATGACTGACAGCGACGGCGGCTCCAGGTCTGCAGATAAAGGGAGTTTATTGGAAAAACATAACATGTCGACCTACATTACTGTCTACAGTGCTGGGGGGTTATATTACTGTATACAGCGCTGGGGGTTATATTACTGTATACAGCGCTGGGGGGTTATATTACTGTATACAGCGCTGGGGGGTTATATTACTGTATACAGCGCTGGGGGTTATATTACTGTATACAGCGCTGGGGGGTTATATTACTGTATACAGCGCTGGGGGGTTATATTACTGTATACAGCGCTGGGGGGTTATATTACTGTATACAGCGCTGGGGGGCTATATTACTGTATACAGCGCTGGGGGGTTATATTACTGTATACAGCGCTGGGGGTTATATTACTGTCTACAGCGCTGGGGGGTTATATTACTGTATACAGCGCTGGGGGGTTATATTACTGTATACAGCGCTGGGGGGTTATATTACTGTATACAGTGCTGGGGGTTATTACTGTATACAGTGCTGGGGGTTATATTACTGTATACAGCGCTGGGGGTTATATTACTGTATACAGCGCTGGAGGGATTATATTACTGTATACAGCGCTGGGGGTTATATTACTGTATACAGTGCTGGGGGGGTTATATTACTGTATACAGTGCTGGGGGGTTATATTACTGTATACAGCGCTGGGGGTTATATTACTGTATACAGCACTGGGGGTTATATTACTGTATACAGCGCTGGGGGTTATATTACTGTATACAGTGCTGGGGGTTATTAGTGTATACAGTGCTGGGGGGTTATATTACTGTCTACAGCGCTGGGGGGTTATATTACTGTCTACAGCGCTGGGGGGGTTGTTACTGTATACAGCGCTGGGGGTTATATTACTGTATACAGTGCTGGGGGTTATATTACTGTATACAGCGCTGGGGGGGTTATATTACTGTGTACAGCGCTGGGGGGTTATATTACTGTGTACAGCGCTGGGGGGTTATATTACTGTGTACAGCGCTGGGGGGGTATATTACTGTATACAGTGCTGGGGGGTTATATTACTGTATACAGCGCTGGGGGTTATATTACTGTATACAGCGCTGGGGGGTTATATTACTGTATACAGCGCTGGGGGTTATATTACTGTATACAGCGCTGGGGGGTTATATTACTGTATACAGCGCTGGGGGGTTATATTACTGTGTACAGCGCTGGGGGGGGTATATTACTGTATACAGCGCTGGAGGGTTATGAAAGGAAACCACATGTGAACTCAGACCCCAGACTATATGTGGATGTAATTCAGACATGTTCCTGGGCATTTATTGAAGAATAACTGACAATGCGGGAGGGGGGGCTTCCTTGAATTTCTTACTTTATTTTGGTAACGAAAGCTCCGTGTTTCTTCCTGATCAGTACAATAAATCCCCCCCAAAAATCACACGTCTGACGGTTTGGGTTAAAAAAATAGTTTTCGCGTATTGAGCGACACGCAGGGGATGGAATTCCGAACAATCACAGTAACGGAATTCCCACCATCAGACTAATTAACACGTGCGTGACGATATCACCGGGGTGTTAACGCGGCTGTTTGCGGGTTTAAAGAGCGTTATTCAGAGGATATTGTGTACCCCGCTGTGCAGACGGGGCTTTGATTTTTGTTACCCCCCCCATTCAGACGCAGACAGGGCTTTTAATACATAAACATAAGCAACACCTGGATGAATTTGCAAGTGCCCCCCTACATAAACAGTACATCTAGACATACTTTATGCCTATTCCATGCATGTTTAAATTCCCTCACTGTATTAGCCTCTACCACCTCTGCTGGGAGGCTGTTCTACCCTCTCAGTAAAGTAAAACCTCCTTCCATTCCATCTCTGGCCCCCTCTTCTATCATTTCTCCTCCTTGGAAATAAACTGGCTGTAGACCTGTCCATCTAGCGGGTTTTACCATATCCCGTGGACGTATTTTTGACGAATAGCGACCACACTCAGGAAAAACAAAATGTGTTTATCGGTGCAAAGTGCGGGATGAAAATCAAGGACTACCTCCAGAAATTTCAAGGGAATGCTGGCGCTATATAAACCAATAAATAATAATAATAAAAGAAACTGGAGACCGTAGCGCCACCTAGTGGTCAGATGTTAGTACTACGTAGGGCACGTTGGAGATAGGACATCTTGTCGAATGTCGATCATGCTGCCATCTAGAGGCTACATGTATGTACTACAGTCTGCATCCTTCGCCTATTGCCCCAGATGTACGCTCCCTGAAAGGCTCCTTCTCTGACATATTGGGGCTAAAGGTGGGGCGTATCTGCTGGCCCAGCAGGACCGGTCAAAAATTATTTAAAAAGGGCCGGTCTGACCAGCCACATGCGCAGGCAGGAGCACAGGGGGGGTCATGTAACGCGATATGTGAGCAGCTGTAAAGAAGGGCTTTGGGTAAGGATGTCAGGTGGAAAGTAGGAAATGGAAGGGGGTGGTAAGTGATAGGAGTGAGGTGTGATGGGAGTGATGTGAATGATATTTGATTGATAGGTGTAATTGGAGTGAGTTGTGAAGCCAGCGAGGGGAATGATGTGTGAATGATAGGTCTGATAGGAGTGATGTGTGAATGATAGGTGTGATGAGAGTGAGAGGAATGGTGTGTGATGGGAGCGAGTTATGATTGGAGTAATGGCAATGGTGTGTGATAGGTGTGAGCCGATGTGTGTGTGATAGGTGTGATGGGAGTGAGTTGTGAAGGCAGTGAGGGGAATGATGTGTGATTGATAGGTCTGATGGGAGTGATGTGTGAATGATAGGTGTGATGAGAGTGAGAGGAATGGTGTGTGATGAAAGCATGTTATGATTGGAGCAATGGCAATGGCGTGTGATAGGTGTGAGCTGATGTGTGTGTGTGATAGGTGTGATGGGAGTGACGTAAATGATGTTTGATTGATAGGTGTGATGGGAGTGAGTTGTGATGGCAGCGAGGGGAATGATGTGTGATTGATAGGTCTGATGGGAGTGATGTGTGAATGATAGGTGTGATGAGAGTGAGAGGAATGGTGTGTGATGAAAGCATGTTATGATTGGAGCAATGGCGTGTGACAGGTATGAGCTGATGTGTGTGTGTGATAGGTGTGATGGGAGTGACGTAAACGATGTTTGATTGATAGGTGTAATGGGAGTGAGTTGTGATGGCAGTGAGGGGAATGATGTGTGATTGATAGGTCTGATGGGAGTGATGTGTGAATGATAGGTGTGATGAGAGTGAGAGGAATGGTGTGTGATGAAAGCATGTTATGATTGGAGCAATGGCAATGGCGTGTGATAGGTGTGAGCTGATGTGTGTGTGTGATAGGTGTGATGGGAGTGACGTAAATGATGTTTGATTGATAGGTGTAATGGGAGTGAGTTGTGATGGCAGTGAGGGTAAAGATGTGAGATTGATAGGTCTGATGGGAGTGATGTGTGAACGATAATACATCACATTATGAACCCCAATAATCAGCCTCTTAGGGGGCAACTTATCAAAGAAAAAGAACAAAAAGATCAAAATACTGCGGCGTCATTGGCAGGGAGATTATAAGGACTGCTAGGGGTTTTTCAGGAGTGCATATATTACCCTTCTCAGTACTAGGGGTAATAAGGGGATTTTTGCTGGGTATCACAGGTCCTAACGCCCTAAAAGCCATAGCATACATGCCAAGTACCCCTGTTTGGTGGGGCCAGTCCCTCTCTCCCCCTCTGATGCCCCCCTTTTCTAGGAAGTCCGATGTTGCTGGCTTTATAAATTAAACCCATTATTCTTCTTCCAAATGCCCCAGTCACGCCCCTAACCACACCCTCTAAAACAAAAATGCCCCTCTTGGTGACATGTTGGGAGGGGGTGATAATATCGTCTGGCCATTTAATGACAGCCCCTTGGGACTGGCTGCCCTAGGGTAAAATAAATACCCCCGTGTTCAGCCCCTGCTCTGATGGTCGGGGTATATGGGCAGTTAATGGCAGTTCCGGAAACCCAAAGGACTCAAAGCCCACCGCAAACATGACACTCTCGGCAACACTTCCAACCTGGTCTCCTTGGTGACGCCAACTTCCGGCTGCCGGTGACGCTACATCTCCCATGATGCCGCGCGGTGGTCACGGACCCTGCTGCTGCAGTCCTTCCGTATGGACGTCACCGCGCAGCCGTTTCCATGGCAAAAAAAGGAAGCCGCGCTAGTGGAAAGAGAAAGCAACGCCTCAATGGAGTGGGCGGATCCGACTGACGTCACTAAGTGGGCCGATGCGCTGAAAAGAGTCGGTAGTTGTGAAGGGGCCCCAGGTGGGGCAATTATTATAAGTGAAGCAAAAGGTGAGCTCTGTGGGGAGAGAGCCTCGGCTGGGGGTATTATTATATTATAATAAGTGGAGCAGAGGGTGAGCTCGGGGGCAGGGAGCTTGGGGTGGAGGAATTATCTTATTATAGTAAGTGAAGCCTGGGGTGAGAGAGCTAGCTGGTGGGGGTATTAATGGAGTCATTATAATAAGTGGAGCATATGGTCCAGTTTCCTTATGATGGGGGGCATTGAGCCTCAGCTTGGGGTATTAATAGTATTATACTATCCCTCACTCTCAGCTAGCGGGGTAACACACGTGCTATATGCCCATCTAGAGCTTTCTTCACCAGGAAGTCGTTCCCTGGTATCTCTTTAACCCTCAGCCCCCCCCCCCCAGATCTTGGTTCTGGGCTCCCTTTTTGGTTTATGATGTTTCTCGCAGGGCTGTAGTCCCCAGAGCGGATCTAATAACATCCGAGGGTTATTAGAATAGCACTCGCCAAACGCTTTACTCGTTATCATCGGGAGAAAAACGGGGATCCCGCTACCCGTTTTGCTCCCGATGATAACGAGTAAAGCGTTTGGCGAGTGCTATTCTAATAACCCTCGGATGTAGCCTGCCTTCCAATTTTTTTTACTTGACCAAACCTTTAAGGCTTCAACCATCTAACATGTGTCTTTTGCCCTGTAGGTGTTGGTCTCCAGGAATATGGCGGACCTCTTTTGGGTCTCCACCAGCATTGTGAGCCCAGGGTAATAAAGCTAGTCTGGAAGTAGATCACCTCGTTATGAGGAGGAAAGGTCTGCCTGTGGGATACGTGGCAGGAGAACATGCCTCATGTGGTGAAGAAACCGTCGGTGTTTGTCCCTTCACAGATCGTGTTGAGGTGGACTCAGAACCATGCGCGGACGCTGAAATGCAGGCCGCCACAGAGCATACAAGGACGTTTATAGACATGAAACGGGAAACTAGTGAAGAAGACTCTAAAACAGATCCATCATCAGGACGTCTTTCATTTCATGCTAAGGAGGAATCTTCTCCATATCGGGAGGCAGATGTCTCTGACGGCGTTACAGAACACCTGCACACTAATGAGAAATTAAATATCAGTCACGCGTGTACAACAGCTGCTATCTCTGTGGAACACGCCAATATTTACCCTAAGGGGGAAGATGTACATGAAAAGGAAACTCGCAGTGATGGCCAAGTACATGCCTTTAATGAACAAACACACTCAACGTGGGCTTCCACCGGTGAGCAACCCAACAAGACCAGTCTGACGCAGGACCTCTGTAACCATAAACCATCTCACCAGAGAGTATCCGATACCTCCTCTCCACGTGAGGAGCGTTCTCACCATGTTCAACATCAGAACCTTCATCTGGATAGTACCGACCAATCAGATCGCAGAGACGAGGAGGGCAGTGCGGTAGAGAAGCCGCCATTTACGTGTTCTGGGTGCGGGAAGTCGTATAAAAATAAATCTCAGTTTAATCTGCACCAGCGAATACACGTTGGCGATAAACCGTTCTCGTGCTCCGATTGCGGGAAATGTTTCGCCCGGAAGTCGGAGCTTGCCTCGCATCAGAGGACTCACACGGGGGAGAAGCCCTTTCCGTGCTCTGTGTGCGGGAAGCGATTTGGTACGGTGTCGAGTGTAATTGCACATAGCAGGATTCACACGGGCGAAAGGCCGTACGCCTGCTCCACGTGTGGGAAACGCTTCACCACCCGGTCCGGCGAGAAAGCGCATCAGAAGGTCCACACGGGAGAGAAGCCGTTTGAATGTTCAGACTGCGGGAAACGTTACGCCAATCGGGGATTGCTTATGGTACACCAAAGAACTCACACCGGAGAGACGCCGTACTCCTGCGCCATGTGCGGCAAGCGCTTCACCAACTTGTCGAGTGTTGCAGCTCATCGGAAGGTCCACTCGGGAGAGAAGCCATTCTCGTGCACTGATTGCGGGAAGTCCTTTGCTATCAAAGGACATCTCTATACTCACCAAAGGGTCCACACCGGCCAAAAGCCATTTTCATGTTCCGAGTGCGGTAAATGTTTTGCTCATGCGTCGGGCCTTACTGTCCATCGAAAGTCTCACGTAGGAGAGCAGCCCTTCCCATGCCCCGAATGTGGGAAATGTTTTCACAGCAACTCGAATCTTCTTCGTCACCAGAGAATACACACGGGGGAGAAGCCGTACTCTTGCTCCGAATGCGCAAAGTCTTTTAACTGTAAGAGCAGTCTGGTTACCCATCAGCGGATCCACACGGGGGAGAAACCCTTCTCGTGTCCCGAGTGCGGGAAACGGTTTACGGATCAGTCCGGCCTCGTCGCGCATCAGAGGATTCACACCGGGGAGAAACCTTTCTCTTGTGCTGCATGCGGAAAGCGGTTTAGAAACCCTTCGGGTCTCCTTGCGCATCATAAAATCCATGCGAGAGACGAAGCAATTAATGATCGCCTGACAAGTAACATAGAAACATAGAAAGTGACGGCAGATAAGAACCAGTCGGCCCATCCAGTCTGCCCAACCTCTGAGTTCTTTCCTTTAGTACCGGCCCTTATCCTATATCTAGCTTGGCCTTATGCCTATCCCATGCTTGCTTAAATGCCTTTACTGTATTAACATCTACCACTTGACCAGGCGCCTGCCCGCCATTTGAATTCTAGGCTAGCAGAACTGGAACTTTGGTCATTTTATGGCAGTTCTTTTCCCGATGGTTTCTAATCTTTGCTTAACCCAACGAGGAAAGAGTTTTATAAAGGTGCAATCTAGGTTCTCGTCAATCTTTTTTGACTGAATCTCATGCTATTAACATTTTCTGAAAAACCTATTGGATGTGTCTTAGTGTATTGTATTATAGAATGATTATAAGTGCGAGTATCGTGCTAGAGTAGAGATATATATGGTGTTGGAGTATGCATGTCTTAGTCTATGGTGTTAGAATGAGTGTGTGTGTTAGAATGGAGACTAGTGGGGGGGCGATAAAGAAATGCTCCCATGCGCCAATAACCCTAAACTCACCTCTTAGTGGTATTACACAATTACACATGGAGTTATGTTGGGTACTTTGTACTGTACCTTAGAGGGATCTCAGTCCAGGGGGATATCGGTTAGATTCATAAAGTATGACAAGGGGAGCAGTCCATTCTGTTTCCTGTATTCAGAAACATTCCTATAATTTCTAAAATCATTCCTAAAAATAAACATAAGAATTACCTTTTAATTAAGATGATACATTTTTTTATATATATATATATTTTTTAATAGCAGTGGCAGTCTTTGGTAAAAAAACCCAAAAAACTGGAAGAAGAGGTTACCGTTTGTTTTATGATTGGCGTGGAAATGGCTGCATGAGAAGTGGTGCCTTTTGTGAAATAGCCTAAACATGTAAACATGATGTGCATATAATATTTTACTGTAAGTGATCCCCGGCATCTGAGATGTTTCCCCAACTCCTGATAAGTTGTCTATTTATAATGGATAAAACTGTGAAAATGTGTTTTATTTTTCTAAATTATGATGTATTTATATTGATATGGTTTAAAAGATATTTAGTTTTATGAGAAAGGTGAAAATCACTGCTGGACAAAGGCATGGTGAAATTTAAGGAGTAAAAAAGTTTGGTCCTTATGCAGCTCTAATAAAGTCCAGCAGTGTGGTTTCAGCCCGAACTTTCCTTCTGATTAGTCGATTTTGCCAATTAGGAAGGCTCTAGTCGTCACCGATTGGTTTCCTCTTTATTGTCCCGTTGGGACATAGAGTTCTTTAACTATATAAGAAGCCAGTTTGTCAGAGGAGCCTCTAGTTATGGTGTTTTATTAGTTTTTCTTTCTGTGATTTGACATCGCTTTTTGCTTTGCGTCCATCTTGCTCCCCTGGTTTGATGACCAGGTATTCGCTGTTCCTGCCTAACCTCGGCTCAGCTTTTTTTTTGTCTTTGTGTCAATCTCCTACTGTAACAATTGATGTTCCTACACTACAGCCCATCTTTAGCCTTATGTCACCCCAAAACAGCTGAGCGAGGCTTCTAATAACATATGAGCCTCTTCAAAAGAAGTAGGGGCCCTGCACCCAGCAACATTACGATACATACTCCAGGTAGTGCTACCTGGAACAACTGGAAGCCCCCCAGCTAGTGTATCATTGTTCCTCTGGGCACTGACGGGACCATCTGAGGGAACTGGACTCTATTGGGAGGGGGGTTGTACGGGGGATTATAAAAATGAGTTCTGTAGGTAGTGTAGCTGAAGATTACTTATTCCGTGTATTTCAAGTTAAGGGCTAAGGTTTTTAACTTACTAATGTACCCAACAGGAACAAACTCTTATATAAATACAGGTCTTATTGATGCGCTACTTATAACTCAAATGATGGCTCCAGTATGTACAAATCTGAACTAATGCGCTACCTGGGTAATGCAGGGTAATTAATAGTCCGGTTCTTACCACAACTCCCGCAGGGTGCAGTCTGGGTGCCGGAGACCCTCACACAGAAGTTTTACTCCTGAGTCCTGAAGGTTATTCCCTGACAGATCCAGTTCCGCCAGAGATCGGTTTGTGATAATAACATCTCGCAGATCCTCGCAGCAGAATGAGGTCAGACCACAGCGACGCAACCTGCAGAGAGATGAGAGAAAGACAACAGAGAATGCGACCTGATTCATAACTTGGCAAGTAATTAGTTGCCAGGAGAGATGTATAACTGAAATGTTTCTCAGTATGGGCAAAGGCAATGATAGGGAAACAATTTGCTTCGTTGATCCCTTACAAAAGTTGACATGACTTTCCATACAAAAAATGTAAAAAGGATAGTCCTGCTCTCACCCCAGCTCCCGCAGGGTGCAGTCTGGGTGCCGGAGACCCTCACACAGAAGTTTTACTCCTGAGTCCTGAAGGTCATTCCCTGACAGATCCAGTTTGGTCAGAGATCGGTTTGTGATAATAACATCTCGCAGATCCTCGCAGCAGGATGAGGTCAGATCACAGCCACACAACCTATAGAAACACAACAGAGAATGTGACCTGATTCATTACTTGGCATGTCAGATACTGATCACAATACAGTATAGACCCACAGCTACTGACTACATCTTGATTTCTAATTCTGTGTACTGAAAACTGCTATCAACTGCCCAAATGTATTTAGTCTTCCATGAAGGCCAACTATCTGCTGAACCATGTCATGATCCCCTGCTGTGTTTACCAAATGGAGTTGTCAAAGGTACCTGTACCAGTAAAATGTAAAAACCCTTTTGCAGAGAAGTGCCTGCTCTATAGCCCCTCTGGCAAAGGTGAAGATTTTCAGGACCAACCACAGAGGGAAAATGTAGGACATGGACAAGGCAAATAAGTGATATTCACTGGGGTCAGAAACAATGCTGGAATCGGAAGCCTCAAGTCAGCAATTGTGCCAGGCGGTAACAAAGCTAGAGTCAGGAGTTTGATAAATAGTCCCTAGTAGAAGCACTAAAGGGTCGCACAGGTAGGGTGTGCAGCGAAGCCTTGGTCAGGAGCCAGATTAACATTCACCAAGCAGAAGTTAGGTCCAAGATTTATCCTAGATCAGGAGCCAGAATGCCAGCCCACCAGCAGAAGTACCAGCGAGCAGCTAATGCAGCTGGTTTGAGACAAAGAACTAATCCAAACAAGTGGCACAGGACAAGTAAGGGTCAGGAACGATCATCCGGCCAGGGACCCACTGAGTTAAATTATTTCATTGGTACCTATCCACTGACCATGTTTCAATATCTTGTTCTGTTTACCAAATCAAGCTGTCCTCTTGAAATTCTCCTGTCCTGTTGTTTCTTCTATAACAGAAAGTTAGAAGCCTGGTGGCCATCAAGTATTCTGAGGTTCAACTTCTGGGGGAAATGTGGCTGTTGCAGGTTGATTTTTATACAAAAAAAACCTCTGGTTTTAATTTTCTAATCACTGAACACACTATTTTCAGGCTTTTTTCATGAAAAGGAAGTAGATGTCATACAAATCTTTACCTTTAGCCTGGGTTTTTACTTTTCTGTTGCCTGACCTGAGAGAATGACTATATCATTGCCAGGTCTTACCCCAGCTCCTGTAGCATACAGTCCGGGCGCTGGAGGCAACCACACAAAAGCTTTACTTCTAAATCCTTAATTTTAAATCCTGACAAATTCAGTTTGACCAGAGATCGGTTTCTGTTAATAACATTTAGGAAATATTCACAGCATGATGAGGTCAGACAACACTGATCCAACCTGCAGAGAGAAAGACAACACGAAAATAACTGAACATGAAGAGAATATTGCATCACCCAAGGTTGTTTTTGATATAATGAGAAGTAAAATCAATGTCAACGCTCACAGCAAGATATTACGCTCAAGGAATTCAGAGTCGAAAGTTTTTCATGCCTAACCTAAGAAATGGCTGAAGTAGGGAACAAAAATCGGATTCCTATTTGGGCGAGAGGTCAGAGGTGCAATGGAATCCCTGTGAAGGAAGTATATTTCACGATGTTTGGATGCCCTCACTGTATTAACTTCTGCCACTGTGATGGCGATATCAGGACTGGAGGTAGAGTATATGACCAGTATCGCAGATTTTTAGATGTTCTGAGAGAAGGGAGGACAGGAGTTTTGGAGAGGAAAGGTAGACTAGTGTGCCGTCAGCATAAGGGGGACAAATCGTATGATTCTTACCCCAGCTCCCGCAGGGTGCAGTCTGGGTGCCGGAGTCCCTCACACAGAAGTTTTACTCCTGAGTCCTGAAGGTTATTCCATGACAGATCCAGTTTGGTCAGAGATCGGTTTGTGATAATAACATCTCGCAGATCCTCGCAGCAGAATGAGGTCAGATCACAGCTACACAACCTGCAGAGAGAAACACAATAGAGAATAAGATTGTGAGTTTGCGAGCAGGGCCCTCTTTACCAAATGTGTCTTAGTCTGTCGGTTCTAGTTTTGTCATCCCATTTGAAGATAGGTGTTGTAAGGATCTCAGTATAAAGTTTAGGCACTATATGAATAAAAGATGATAATAATAATGATTAAGTAAATATATTATCGCTTGTGACGTTAACACAGCGCTAAAAAGGCTACAGTTTATTTTGTGCGTTAGATATTTCAATGCAGGTCTAGAAATTTGTACACGTTTAAAATAATATTGCCGTCAAAAGGTTACACACAACTTATGCAGAAATAGAACTTTTTCAGCATAAGAATATGTGTGCGAAACGTGTTAAGCCCTTCCAACTCTTAGAGTAATTTACATGAATAAACAAGGTTTTTGCTGCCTGTTCTGGCATAATTTGGCCTGACTATTTGTGGTATGAGATGCCGCTTATCTTTTTGATTTGTTGGTGTATTTTCACAGCTGGGTTAGGTTAATATCTTTTTATGACCACACTTTACAATTAATTTGATCTCGATTGGCTGCCCAGAAAAATTCTGCTACTTGTGTCCCTCTCCTAGTTTTTTGGTTTTTTATCTCATTTGAAAGATAAAAGGGTAAAAGAGAGGTCACATCCAACTATGACTTACTTAAGGAAGTTAGGGACATCATCGCTCACACATTAAGATACAGACTTTTCAACCACAATTCTCTACTTTCAGCTGCCCCAGCTTAATTGTATTGCTAAACAGTCTACTACTCACCGCAGCTCCTGTAGGGTACAGCCTTGGTGCTGGAGACCCTCATGCAGAATTTTTATTCCCGAATCTTGCAGTTTATTCCATGACAGATCCAAGTTGGTCAGAGATCGGTTTGTGATAATAACATCCCGGAGATCGAGACAACAGGATGGGGTCAGATCACATCTACGCAACCTGCAAAGATAGAAAAACGCACCAGAAACTTTGACCTGACCTGGTCTTTCCAGCCTTGGGCACAAATCAGAAACACAAATGCTGGTCCAAAAGACACCACTCTGTTAAGAACTAACTTATTATTTTATATATATATATATAATTTTATACTTAATTGTTAGTTCTTACTTCAGCTCCTGCAAGGTGCAGTCTGGGTGCCGGAGACCCTCACACAAAAGTTTTACTCCTGAGTCCTGCAGTTTATTCCATGACAGATCCAGCTTGGTCAGCAATTGACTTGTGATAATAACATCACGGAGATCCTCGCAGCAGGATGAAGTGAGTTCACAGTCATCCAACCTGCAAAGGAATGACAAACACACAAAAGATAATGAGCCAGATTCTTCAACTTTACTCTGTTCAGACAAAAATGAGTTTGGATGAGTTTTAAGGTAGTGTCATTCAACTGCATGGCACAGAATCCAGCAACATGCTAATTGTTTATCCACCTGCCACCTAAATTAGCTGTAAAAATGTGTCCAGATCCCCCTGATATCAACTGAAGTATGAGATCCAACCTTAACACACACATACACAAAAGATATGAGAATCAGAGAAATGAGAATTGAAACGTTTAAAATAAAAAATAAAAAATCTTACAACGCTGGCACCTTTTTACATTTTAACAATAACTTAATTCCGTAGTTATTAATATATCGACAATTAGTATTATTATTGTTATTAGTGATTGTTAAAGTTTGTATCAAGGGGATCTGGACACAATTATTCAATTATGTTGATCTCAATTGGGCTGCCTGGAGCACATATATATATACATAATTTATATGTTAAAGTGTATTTAGACAAATGTACACATGCTCTATATTTAACTTTTTGAGGATGCCAGTATATTTCTAGACCTGCATTTTTATTGTCTAGAAATTCTGACTAAAATATATAATTTTAATAATGTTTCAGATGTTTTGGTTATAGAGTTCTCACCCCAGCTCCCGCAGGGTGCAGTCTGGGTGCCGGAGACCCTCACACAGAAGTTTTACTCCAGAGTCCTGCAGTTTATTCTCTGACAGATCCAGTTTGATCAGAGATCGGTTTGTGATAATAACATCTCGGAGATCCTCGCAGCAGGATGAGGTCACGTCCCCCATTCTGTAGAGGAATAAGAAAAACAAAATAGGCAATGTGACAGATTGGCCTCATGTGTCTAGTCCACTGTTTATCCTGCTGTAAAGACTGAAACCTTAATCAGTCGTTGGTCTCGTCTTAGATTCAGGAGCCGTATGTCTATCCCATGCATGTTTAATACCCTCACTGTATTACCCTCTACTGCTTATCTACCACCACTCAGTAAGTAAAACTTCCTTTAAAGACCTCTAAGCCACCGACCTTCTCGTTTAGATATTGGCTTATTGCTCTAATGTTTCTTCTCTTGATATAAACTGCCCACCAGTACTTTGTTAAAACTTCCTTACACTAAATGCAATAAAAAGACTTTCTCTACCAGGAATCAACCCTGGCCGTGGGAATAAGAGCACTGAATCCTAATCACTAGACCACCAGGGACACTGGTTTGACACGTCATGAAGACTAGTTAAGCAAAAATATTTAATGTTCCCTACATGTCATGAAGCTATTAGGGGAGGTGGCGCATCTTACATGTAACAGTCCTATCCACCAAATTAACCCATGTAATGCTTTCTACAAATGAATATAATCTCTATGTTATATAAATCCACCGTGTGTGAATCATAGAAGCAGCAGTTCCCTCTTCGCAGGATCTGTTGGATTATTCTTCCGCCTTCTTTGAAGTTAAATGAAATCTCTCTAAAACCACTACTCCTTCCATGAGCTAATGAAGATGACATCAGAAGGCATCATTTTGCATGTCATGATGGACTTCAGTGTTAAATATGAAAACACTTTAATAGGTTGAACCCCTTGATAAGCAGATCATATCCATATTTCAACCAGGGCTTTTACCTGTTTATACTGTCCCAGTTAACATACATAAGATACAATTGTTTATATCAATTAAAATACCCATAGGCATGTTTTAATTCGTTTTTAGATCCATGAGTTTAGCCACTTTATGGAATCACACTAGTAAAGGAGACCATTTTTCGCAATA
Source organism: Spea hammondii (assembly GCA_029215755.1). Taxonomy (NCBI): domain Eukaryota; kingdom Metazoa; phylum Chordata; class Amphibia; order Anura; family Pelobatidae; genus Spea; species Spea hammondii. Next base: position 6,769,522 of record JARDYJ010000006.1, read on the forward strand.
CAAATGCCTCATTAAGCTATTTACAAACCTACTCACAGAATCAGATGTGGAACAAACACTCACATGATCTCTGAACACTTGCGAAGTCCTGGAGACAGCATATTTATTGCCTCGCAAGTCAGTGTAGAGCATTGGAACTTCACTGTGTGAACTGTATCGCTATTCCTCAAACAGTAGGCCGCAGTCCGAACAGTGAGGGATTCTGCAAATTCTTCATCGTACTCGTAGAAAGAAAAATATTGAGTACGGATCGTCAAATGAACCAAAAGAGACATCATTCTCTTCACAAAGTCCTTGTCTTGTGTCTCATACAAATAGCACAGGATTTCATTGCTATCTGAGGCTGTGGATATCTTTTTCTTCATCCATTCTTCCAGAATAGGTTTCAGTCCCGATGACATTTTACACCCAACGCTTTTTGCAATTTCATTTATTTGGTTTTCCCAACAGAGGCCAAACAAGAATTGGATGGATGACTTTAAGTGCTCATGTTCATCAGACTCATTAAGCAGTCGCCAGACTTCTTCCATATGACTAGTAAGATCAGTTCCCTCATCCAAGACATAATAGAGAGCTGCGAAGAACTCCTGTACACTCAGGTGGATGAAGCTGTAACATGTCTGAGTTTCAATGTCCCTCTGAAACACGTTCTCGTTCAGGAAGAGAGATTCTTCTTCTGACAAATCACATCCGTGCTCTTCCAGATCTCCTTTCTCAAATATGATCTTCTGGTTCCAGACTCCATTCTTGGCCAAATCACTCAGCTTCTTCATGTAGGACTTTATGGGCACATTGGAAGTTCTGCTGTGATATTTTAACAAACCTTTCCAGTAAAGCGTGTAAACAGAAGTGGATGTTTTATAACGAGTCACATTAAAAGTCTTTTTTATCTCCTGTTTGAGTACAGTGCATACAATCCAGGATATAATAGGGACGGCACACATAGTAAAGAGCACCGCATTCTCTTTTATCGCATTGAGAGCTGCTTCAGCTTCGTCTTTCTTCTCAAAGAAGTTGAAGAAATAGTTTTCACGTTCTTGCCCCGTAAATCCCATAATTTCTACATAACGAGGACGTACGATATACTCGTTTAACTTCTCCAGCGCGAAAGGTCTTGTTGTAATGATCAGTGAAGACGTCTCGAGAACCTGTTTTCTTATCAAGCTGCTTAAGATGACTTCTTTGGGGGCCACCTGAAAAGGATGGCTACAGTCCTCACCGAGACCCATAAATGACTGATCCAATTCATCTAACCCATCAATAAGGAAAAGGATTTTCTCAGGATCTCGTAAAATTGACTCCATCGCACTCTGTGAGCATTTTAGCCGACACATCTTGGATATAAAATCAGCGATGCTCATTTCTCCGGTCATTCGGTTTATCTCCCTGCAACTCAGATAAAACACATAATTAAACCGGTCCTCATACAGTTTTCCCGAGGCCCAGTCCAGCATGATCTTCTGGGCTGTCATAGTTTTTCCGATCCCCGCAGGTCCCTGTAACACCACAGTTTTCGGAGTAAACCCATGTTTATCAGGATCAAAGAGGTCTGCGGTACTGGTTGGGGAATATTCTTCTGAACATCTATGCTCCATCATCTCAAGATGCTCTTTGCCCAGATATGTTATTTCCTCCTTTCTTTCTTCCTCATTACGATGTTTTTTTATTAGTAGCAGCTTGGTGTAGATTTTCTCCGTGCTGACAATCTCTCCTGTCAGGCCATTTTTGAATTGAATCCATTGGAACCAATTCCTTACACGTTCCACATAATTTCTTCTAAAGTCTGAAGATGAAACAACATATAAAAAATCATAGTACATTAATTACAGTAAACTCTATTGCTTTGATTGGTGGTAGGGGCAGAATCTGGGGTAAAATGTTGGACACCATATTTTAGCAGCAGAAGACAATGGTGGTGGGTGGGGGCTCCATTGTGGTATTTTTAGTGCATATACTTCATCCAACAGAGACACAGTAATAAATACAATATATGTGTAGAAAAATGCTAGGTAAACATGCCCAATGCAATACGTGGGGGTAAAAATGCGCATGGTGTGCTCATCACCAATAAACCTATATGATACAAGCCCAGATTGTACCTTCTCTGGTGGTCTGAAGAACCCCGGGCTTCTTGTGTCCACACCCTTAAGCTTCCATTAAGGGCTACGATAGATCACTGGACCTCCAAATCTTCATATAATAGGGCCACACTCCCAAAGGGATATGTGACCACCTTCTTTCCCTCCTCAGCCATAAGGCCTGCAGGAGGAACCACTGACGTGGTCAAGGGTGACCCATCTCGCCTAGCAAAAACCAAATCTTCTGGGGATCTAGCTTCACTATGACCATTCATTCTCTTAGATCTACATCACTTAATTTTTTTAATTTTCTTATCATTCATTTTGGGTAGGGGAATATGAAAGGTAACACATCACAATACATGGTGTATGTATGTGTAATATATATATATATATATATGTTTGGATATATAATGAAATTAAAGACTCATTGCCTCTCACTCTACTGACAGCAGCTGTTCTGGTGTAGGGAAAATGTGAGCACTTATGGTGCCAGAAAAGAAGGAAATGGGGCTAAAATGTAAATTTCTGTTGAATAACGAATTTGCTTCATTACACTCACTGATGTATAGCAAAAGTGTTAATTGTTTCATGAGAATACAGAACCTTCCAAATAAGTTTACATACCTTGAATGTCTTCTGAAAGTTTTATCCCAAATGAACCTGAAATATAAAGTACGGCCAGTGAACGGGGAGGTGAATGAACTTAAATACATATCTTTATAGGAACATTGAAAGGGCGATCATTCAGACTGTGAGCCATGGGGAGAAAACACCAGGATGATTGAGATGACTGAGCCATTATCCATGTGGGAAGACACAATGTGTATATTAAATACACATGGGACATGTCAGGGTATGGCTAAGGGGTTGGAGACATTTCAATGTCTAGTTTCAAACCTAACAGGACCTTGTTTTTTTTTTATCTTTTGTTGGTTCACTTTGGGATAATCAGAACTGTGAGAAACAAAATATTCCACAAAATATCACTCGAGTTTATCCCCATTTCTGCATGAGCTAAAAGCTATGGACTTTCATATCATATTATTGGGTTTCATACATTCTTTTGAAGTCCAGCACCTTGCCTGTTCTCCAAAATCTGTGGAATGTTCTTCTCCCTCATGTTACGGGGTTGTAGTGATTTATTGTAGAAAACATGGCATGGCAAGAAGTGAAAGTTGCTCTAACGTATCATTTTATTTTTTGATTAGAGTTCCTCAAATTTACAAGATTTTAGTGTCTCCTGGAGTTTTTCTACAAGTCCCATCAGACCAATTGACTGTAAGACTTGACTCGTCGCATCCAGAGCGTTCCTCTCTCCATAATAATCCACGAGACGCCATGAGATATCAACAGGGTCTGCATTTTCCAGGAATCCCCGTTCTAGGGGTCTTTTATCTTTATATCTAAAATCTGACAGTTTACTCCGAAATCTCTTGAAATCTTCTCCTCCCAAATCATACAGAAAGTGCTGGAGAATGTCCAGAATAGATGGTTTATCAACATCAGTGGACGAATCTGAAGCAGCCATGTTGGTGTGGAATAAAGAGATTATGTCTTTCTGAATCCTTTTGATACATGATTCACCAGGTCAGATTAGGCTCACCTTTTGAAGAGAATGAAGCCATTATGAGGATGATTCATGCATCAAAGACCTGCAGAAAATAAAAAGTGTCCATCATAATGATTTAACGGTTTCTAAGTAGTTTTCATGACGTCCTTCAATAGCCTAATCAATGGAATTTACATGTATCAAGTTCATATTCTGGTGATAATGCCTATCCCATGAATCTTTAGATTCCCTCACTGGATTAATCTCTATCACTTATCTTCTTGCCTCCCAACTTCTAAGTATAGTTAAACGTCCTTTAATGACATCGAAGCTTCTAACCCTCAAGATTTAGACTGACATCTTTTCATGAGATTTCTCTAAGTTTGAGAAACCTTTAGTTGGCATTAAAGTTCAAAGAGTTACGGCACATAATGTCAAAAAAAGATAATCTCGCCATGCAACATGGACAATGACACCAAAAGTGGACAACCGCGCATCAGATGAGAGAAACACGCAGACACTGCTGGTTCTCGAAACTATATAAATTGGAAAGTGAAAATGTATTTTCTGGTCTGCATATCACAGGTCTAATAAAATTCAGATTATTTCATCCTGATTATGGAGCAATCCATTAAGAAGGGCTTCATACATTCAGGTGGCCATTTGTAGACCCTACAGAAGTCCATCTTGGAATAACATTAAAAATGTATATATATTCTCATGCCATGGAAATAACATTTTATCTAGTCAACATACCAGGCAAGCAAACTCAAATACTAGGGACGAACTTAAATTTAACAGATTTTAAACATCATTAAAAATAAAACATTCCATTGTTGCTTTCTGTTTAGGGGTATGAGATGGATAGGGGAGGCTTGATGGGAGTCGGAGTTCTGTTGCCCAGCAGGGAAAGAGGTATTCTAGCATTGGAAGGCCACATAGAATAAAGACAGAACCAGGCTGCCTGCTGCAACATCGAATAACTTGGAGAAGCTGCACACATCTTAAACCATTCTACACAGGATAAGAAGCAGAAGGTCGGAACTTATCCTATTGGTCGCTTTCCCACCATAAGAGAAGAAGCAATCCCCCCAAAAACCATCTTATCCTATTGGTCGCTTTCCCACCATAAGAGGAGAAGCAATCCCCACAAAAACCATCTTCTCCTATTGGTCGCTTTCCCACCATAAGAGGAGAAGCAATCCCCCCCCAAAACCATCTTCTCCTATTGGTCGCTCTCCCACCGTAAGAGGAGAAGCAATCCCCCCATGAACCATCTTATCCTATTGGTCGCTCTCCCACCGTAAGAGGGGAAGCAATCCCCCCACGAACCATCTTATCCTATTGGTCGCTCTCCCACCATAAGAGGAGAAGCAATCCCCCCACGAACCATCTTATCGTATTGGTCGCTCTCCCACCATAAGAGGAGAAGCAATCCCTCCACGAACCATCTTATCCTATTGGTCGCTTTCCCACCAAAAGAGGAGAAGCAATCCCCCCCATGAACCATCTTATCCTATTGGTCGCTCTCCCACCGTAAGAGGAGAAGCAATCCCCCCACAAACCATCTTATCCTATTGGTCGCTCTCCCACCGTAAGAGAAACAATCCCCCCACGAACCATCTTATCCTATTGGTCGCTTTCCCACCATAAGAGGAGAAGCAATCCTCCCACAAACCATCTTATCCTATTGGTCGCTCTCCCACCGTAAGAGAAACAATCCACCCACGAACCATCTTATCCTATTGGTCGCTTTCCCACCATAAGAGGAGAAGCAATCCTCCCACAAACCATCTTATCCTATTGGTCGCTTTCCCACCATAAGAGGAGAAGCAATCCCCCCACGAACCATCTTATCCTATTGGTCGCTTTCCCACCATAAGAGGAGAAGCAATCCCCCCACGAACCATCTTATCCTAGCCCTGCGTGTGTGCAGTTTTGCCTCTCCTGATTGGTTGTTTTTGTGTCCATGTGGTTTATGCGTTCAAAGGCTTTAATAACATTGATTCCCATCGTTCACTCTCCTCCCCATTGTTCTGATGTCTACAAAAGCTTGTTTAGCTGCACTCAGTACTCTGTGAGGCAGACACAGTACAATACAGTTATAGTTACTACAGCCGTAAAGTAATAAAGTGCTGTTATTAAATAATAGACAAACCAGACGAAGGAGAACAGGATAACAGGAGGAAGCGGGAGATTCTTCCACCAGGAGCACCAATTTATATAACGATACTAATGATTTTCTCAGAGGTGTCATTAAAGCAACGAGCGTGAGCTGGAGCCTACCTTTACCTTTGGTTACCGAGAGTCAGCAAACTGACTGTGTTTGCTCGGGGAAAAGGTGGGGCATATAGTATAGCGTATATACGTGTTATCGGGCAAACAAGTCCGACTGCATTCCAGGGGACAGCAAATACATCCTGCTGAAGAAATAAGTCATGTCCTGCCTCCCCGGGATTATAGAGCAGACATAGGGCGCGGCATCAGGGATCACCAAGCACATGTGTCCATCCAAAAATATCAAACTTTATTGATTCACAAGGACTTCGTAAAAAGAATGAGAAGAACGTCTCACGCGTTTCGCACATAGCCCCAAAATATAAAAAGAAATAGTGATAAGTGGGCCCTGACTAAAGTTAACCCATTCAGGTCTCAGTGCTCTTAATTAAGGCAGCGTACAGAGGGTTTGACGCCCTCTGTACATCAAACACCGATTGTGAACTACAAAGGGTGAAACGATGTTACAGAGCTTTTTTTTTTTTAAAGTCACAATTTTAATAATTTATTAAAACATTAACCCTTTCCCAACCTTATTTTACTTTTTTTTGTTTACAATGTTATTTAGCCTATTTTTTGGACATTTAAAAGCTTTTATTAAAACTAGTTTAATTTAACCCTTGCAGCCACCTGCTATTTCTCAGGTCGCTGGGATCAGTACGTTGGAAGTGGTCGGCAGGTGACGTCCTCTCCCCCGTTTGGAAGATAATAAATAGTTAAATGCCATAATATACTAAATAAACACAGTGGGAGTAGAAAGGACACTTATTTTTTATTGAGCTGGTCAGCTGCTGGAACAATGTGAAGAGTGGCAGCAGTACTAAAGCAAAAATAAATATCTGGGGCAGCAAATAAAAATAAGAAAAAATAGAAATAAATATAATAGAAAAAAAGGCCAGGAGCGCTACCAGTCTATAAAAATAATGAACATTTTCATACAAAAAAATAAAATTATGTAATTCTTCCAGGATGACTAGTTTATTTTTTTGGATAAAGTCCGTATATATGAAACAAAAAAAATAAAACAATCTTTTTGCAGCCATTCTACCAGTGGGTAACGATCTAAAGGCTCCTCCTTGGCATTCTACGTAGAAGGTTTCCGCACAACGCGTTTCGCCCGGCCCAGAGGCTTCCTCAGATTTTATTTAGCCTTTTAATATTTTCCAATTAATTTGTGAGACAGCTCATTGGTCTTTGACTCACCACCGGCGATTGTAGGCTTACGTACCGGATGCCTTGCATTTACACGTGTCAATTGCCCCAGGCGGCACTTTTGAAGCGCCCCAAGCGCTTTTTTTTAAGCGGAGGAGAGAGAGGGGGGCCGAGTGGTTTTCGCTTACCCACTCGGCGCCCCTCTCTCTCTCCTCTGCGGCGAGTCTCCGTGCTCTGCCACGGTGCCCGCTTGTAATGCTGAGCGCCGGAAGTGACATCAATTTACGGCGCTCAGCATTACAAGCTGGCACCGTGGCAGAGCAAGGAGACTCGCCGCAGTACTGTTTAAAGGTAAGTACCGGGGGGGTTTAGGGTAGATAATGGCGTCGGCGAAGTTTAAAATGCCGCCCCCCCGGCGTCGGCGGGGGGGGGCGGCATTATAAACTTCGCCCCAGGCGGACAGCTACTCTAAAAACAATTTCCATTTCCATTTGGAAAGTGATAGAGAGTAATTAGGGGTAAATAATTAGATGAGCAAGTGCCGGGGCAGAGGATAAGAAAACCCTGTCAGTAAGCCAGGGACATTCTTAACCCCTGAAGGACAATGCAGTGTAAGTCCATACATGTACAGTCTTTGTCGTGAAGGAGTTAAAGAATGTTACTGAAGAATAAAGCTCCTCCCATTCCCAGTAAAGGGCGAGTTCTCCCAGCACACCCAGTCCATCCTGCTGAATGTATGCACGCAGGCAGAGGTAAGGCTGCACGTCGCCCTCATTTTACTTCTCGTTAGTGATGACACCTCTATGAAATCAGCATCTCCCAGGAAACCAGGTTTTCTTCTTATGATGGAAAGTAGCTAATGTACGTAGGAAATGAAATAACGGGGAGGAGGAGAGCAAAAAAACCAACCCCATTTCCTTATTTTTCGCTCCTTCATTTTGTTTCACTTTCATTTTCCGCCCCTCCTTTTTTCTCTTCCCTTTTACAGTTTCTGCTTTTATTACCATTAATTTCCTTGGATTTGTATTATTTCTCTTTTCCTTGAATCGCGTATAATCATTATTTTTGCTTTTTGTTACACAATTTATCTCCTGAACTCCCGGTTCTCTGTTTGTTTATCTTTGGTTTAGCTGTAACTCGGAATGTGTAATATTTCCTGCTCCTTCCACGGAGAAAAATTAACCTGTTGTGGGTCCCTAGAGTCTGAAGTTTGCAGGAAAGGAGATAAGAGTCAGAAGGAAGGGGGGTAAATAAACCTAGATATTTTGCGGGGTTCGCAGAGCAGTGGAAAAAAAAAATAGACAAAAATGACAAAAATAAACAATTGTAGTTGTAGACATAGTTTTAAAGGGACCCCTGCAATGTCGTAATGACATTGCCCAGAATTTAGAATGGCATTATTATTTTATTTTCCTCCGCTATGTCTTTCCCAGATTCATCCTCTGATGCTGCATTTACCTCCAGCATGTCTTCTCCAGACGCGTCCTCCAGGGCTGATACACCAACTGTTCTGGACATTCTCCAGCACTTTCTGGATGATTTGGGAGGAGAAGATTTAAAGAGATTTCGGAGTAAACTGTCAGATTTTAGATATAAAGATAAAAGACCCCTAGAACGTGGGCTCCTGGAAGGTGCAGACCCTGTTGATATCTCATGGCGTCTCATGGATTATTATGGAGAGAGGAACGCTCTGGATGCGACGAGTCAAGTCTTACAGTCAATTGGTCTGATGGGAGTTGTAGAAAAACTCCAGGAGACACTAAAATCTTGTAAGTCTGGTGAATTTCTGTTACCATAAAGACATTTATTTAATGAGTTTATTTACATGATGCTGACTGGCCATACTTTACATTTCAGGCTCATTCGGCCTGAAACCATCGGAAGAAGTTAATGGTATGTAAACTATAGATATTTTTCTTTATAATGCCAACAGTTCAATGGTGTGAGTTAACACAGAAATGAACCAGATTCTTTTAGATGTATCGATTTACAGGTATGGCCACCTCCCGGCGATAACGTGGGTAGGTGGACAACCCCCAATGCTCGTTGGTTCCTGATTACCTCCCATAAAAAAAGGAGAGCTTCCGCGTATTCTACCATCATATTTATTCTTATTATGACATTTGGGTTTATTTACGAAGAGAGAGTTTACAAGAGAGTTGTGGTTTCATCTCCTTGTCTTTAGCAAACGTCATAAATGTCCAACCCTACTGAGCTTCTACTGCAGGAAGAGCTTGGCTGGTTCTGTTTAGTATATTGGGAATATTTCTTTAAAGTCTTCTTATACATTGAATTATGCTCAGCCTTCCTAGTTGGAGAAACTTGCAAGCCGTTCATATTAAAAAGTGAAGTTGGGAGAGTTGAAACCATATCTCTCCTGAAAACTCTGGCCCAGTCTTTAAATGTTCCATACTGAGGTGATCTGATATATTTTATCCTCCACAGAGTGTAGAAGAAATTACCTGGATCTTGTAAAGAAGCAGCACCAAAGGATTCAATATAAAAATGGCCGAATGGGAGAGAACGTCAAAATGGAGACGATCTACACCAATCTGCTACTAATAAAAACGCAGCGTGACGAAGAAGAGAGAAAACAGGAAATAAGAGGTTTGGGTAGAGAACATCTTGAGATGATGGAGCAGAGATGTTCGGATAAATATTCCCCAACCACTGTTGACAAGCTGTTTGATCCCGAGGAAGATGGGTTTACTCCGAAAACTGTGGTGTTACAGGGACCTGCGGGGATCGGAAAAACTATGACAGCCCAGAAGATCATGCTGGACTGGGCCTCGGGAAAACTGTATGAGGACCGGTTTAATTATGTGTTTTATCTGAGTTGCAGGGAGATAAACCGAATGACCGGAGAAATGAGCATCGCTGATTTTATATCCAAGATGTGTCGGCTAAAATGCTCACAGAGTGCGATGGAGTCAATTTTACGAGATCCTGAGAAAATCCTTTTCCTTATTGATGGGTTAGATGAGTTGGATCAGTCGTTTTTGGGTCTCAGTGAGGACTGTAGCCATCCTTTTCAGGTGGTCCCCAAAGAGGTCATCTTAAGCAGCTTGATAAGAAAACAGGTTCTTGAGACGTCTTCACTGATCATTACAACAAGACCTTTCGCGCTGGAGAAGTTAAACGAGTATATCGAGTGTCCTCGTTATGTAGAAATTCTGGGATTTACGGGGGAAGAACGTGAAAACTATTTCTTCAACTTCTTTGAGAAGAAAGACGAAGCTGAGGCAGCTCTCAATGCGATAAAAGAGAATGCGGTGCTCTATACTATGTGTGCTGTCCCTATTATATCCTGGATTGTATGTACTGTACTCAAACAGGAGATAAAAAAGACTTTTAATGTGACTCGTTATAAAACATCCACTTCTGTTTACACGCTTTACTGGAAAGGTTTGTTAAAATATCACAGCAGAACTTCCAATGTGCCCATAAAGTCCTACATGAAGATGCTGAGCGATTTGGCCAAGAAAGGAGTCTGGAGCCGTAAGATCATATTTGAGAAAGGAGATTTGGAAGAGTACGGATGTGATTTGTCAGAAGAAGAATCTCTCTTCCTGAACGAGAACGTGTTTCAGAGGGACATTGAAACTCAGACATGTTACAGCTTCATCCACCTGAGTGTACAGGAGTTCTTCGCAGCTCTCTATTATGCCCTGGATGGAGGAACTAATCCGAACCGGCATAAGAAGGAAGTTATGAGACTACTGGAGAAGTCTGAGAAAAATCTGCCTTTAAAGTCATCCGTACAATTCTTGTTTGGTCTCTGCTGGGAAAACCAAATAAATGAAATTTCAAAAAGCGTTGGGTGCAAAATGTCATCGAGACTTCAATCGATGCTGGAAGAATGGATGAAGAAAAGGATATCCACAGCCTCGGATAGTAACGAAATCCTGTACTATTTGTACGAGACTCAGGATAGGAACTTCGTGAAGAGAATGATGTCTCATTTGATCCACTTGAAGATCAACTACAGATATTTTCCTTTTTTCAGAAATGACGAAGACTATAGAGAAACCCTCATTATCAGATCTCTGCTCTACTGCTTGGTAAATAGTAGTACGCTTCACACAGTTCATTTCAGAGGCTGTAAACTGACGCTTGAGGCAGTGAGCATGTTGTCTCCGGGACTTTGCAAATGTTCAGAAATCACGTAAGTCTTTGTGCCATGACTTGATCCTGCAAGAAGGATCTCAAACCGGTGTCATATAAGATCCCTTTCCTATCATTGTTTGGGAGGTAGATGTTTAGCAGGGCCAAGAGACCCGAGCACTTAAAGAGTGTACATGTTGGGGGGGGAATTGTCTATGGCGCTCTCTCGCTGTCAAGCAACCACAGGTGTGGGACAAATATTGGAGGAGAAACGTGTAGGAGCAATAAGCTAACCAAGAATGAGGAAGATGACAGCTAATATAAAGCCAACCTTAAGGAGGCATGATTAGATACGCTAACGCACATACCGAGGAGAAGGTTGCCATTTTAACAGGGATGTCTTAGGGGTAAAAGCAAAAGGATAATATGAAAGAGAGGGATAATACGAGAAAGGACAAGTGAAGGGAGTTATATAAATAGATAAAGATCTTGCCAAGGCCTAAGGCCAGAGGAAAATGAAGGAAAGGGACCTTGGCTAGATAGGAGAAACAATAGAAGACCTAAAGCATGTGTGATTACAGAGCAAGTGGTCCTACTGAAAGTCTACAAAGTAAAAAGAGACACATCAATGGGGTCTGATGAGATCCACCTAAAGTTCTTGAATGTCTTGGCAAAATCATTTCTTGATTTACTGGAAAATCCATTAGCAGAGTTATTTTACCAGTGGCTATAGGCCGGAGTGGTTCCAGAAGCCTAGACGGTGGCAACTGTAGCACCATTTTACAAAAAAAAGGTAGCAGGGAAGACCCAGCTAACCACAGACCAGTAAGTCTTACGTCCGTAGTTAGGAAATTAATGGAAACCCAGACACAAAAAATAATCGTATTCCCGACTGCAGCAGATTCTACAAGGGTTGTTGCTTGAGCATGTGTAATAAATATATATGTATAATACCTATGCACCAAGTGGTTGGAGGATGCATTACATAATGTACAGATTTTAATTTACCGGTTTGAACTTGAAACTACCTGCCCCAAGACGTATGTTTTTCTGGGACTATTACATGTGTCTACTTAATATAAGGGAGTGAAAAATGTAGGATTTTGATAAAAAATAAATAATCCACCTAAAAGTAATAGGCCGCATTGTTTCTCTCTTCGCAGGTTGGCACGCTGTAATTTGACGTCATCCTGCTGCGAGGTTTTCCGAGACGTTTTTATCAAGAACCAATCTTTACGAAAACTCGATCTGTCGGCTAATGAGCTGGATCGTTCAGGGGTACAACTTCTGTGCGAGGGTCTCCGGCACCCAGGCTGTACCGTGCGGGAGATGGGGTGAGAAGTGGACAGTTAAGCAGCGTGACTGAGGAAGGGAAATGGGGGCTGATGGCACAGCTTAGAAGCCTCATATTTTAACAGAAAATATATATTTTAATCCAATGTTAAAAAAACAATAACAAAAACCACTATACCGAATATGTATGGCCCAGGGTCCTAGACTACAAAGACATCAAACGGATTTAACACTCATATCCGGCACACTAAGGGTTACACCTGTGACCTTTTCTATACCAGGTTTCTCAATTAATGAAAACAGGGTAAAAAAAAACCCACTTTTTTTTACTAACATATAGATCAACTGAAGTGAGTCAAGGCTCCGTTACAGGTAAGAGGACTTGGGGTAAGTAGGATCCTGGTCCTGAGTACTTGCTCTCCATTACCCTTCCTTACCCCCCATCACTGGGGTTAGATAGTGAGTGTCCTACATCTTCATCTCACCTGTCCATTCTTTCACCAAAAAAATGAGTCATACCACGAAAATACCAAGCCACGGGCTTGTCCTTTGAGATATTTGGAGATTGCTCCATAATGGCGATGTGCGTGCTCATAATGCCCCATCTACAGTTCATTTTCCCGTCTTTAGTTCTATGGCGTCTTATCGATAATGAATTCCCATCGCGTTATCTCCTGCATTTCTCCAATCTTTCTTCAGGCTGCACGGTTTCGATCTGATCTCATCCTGTTGCGAGGACCTACGAGATGTTATCATCACAAATCGGTCGCTGACCAAACTGGATCTAAGAGTGAATCAACTAGAGGACGCAGGAGTCAAAGTTCTGTGCGAGGGTCTCCGGCATCCATACTGTACCCTACGGGAACTGTGGTGCGAAACTGTCTATTAATCACATGATCGTTTTGGGTCAAGGCATGGAAAGGTCAACATCTGGAATAGAGCTATAGCTGTATTAAAAGCATAAAAAGCTGGGACAATCATTTAAAAATAAAAAATTAAGATATTTATCACTTGGGGTAGAGGGGTTGAAGCATTTTATCTCGCCTGCTGGCGGCGCTGTCTCTCTCTGAGCAAAATAAATTAAGTAAAACAATGAAGAAAAGGATTTATTAATAAAAATAAAATATAAAAAATAAATATATGTCATTGGGAGATGCATTTTACATCATAATAACATTTTTTTAATACATTTATTAGCGATGCAATGTTCCACAACAACCAGAGGTCTTACTAATACCAAGTTCATAGGATAGGCGTATGGCTTAACTGCCTCTAAGATGAGACCTCGTGTTAAACTGTCTAAATTTCCAAAAGCCAAGTAATAAATACGGTCTCGTTTTCTGTTGCGTGTGTCTCTCTCTGTAGGTTGCAGTACTGTGATCTGACCTCATCTTGCTGCGAGGATCTGCGAGATGCCATCATCGCAAACCGATCCCTGACCAAATTGGACCTGTCGGGGAATGAGTTGCAGGACTCTGGAGCTAAACGTCTGTGCGAGGGTCTGCGGCACCCAGACTGTACCCTGCAGGAGCTGCGGTGAGGGCCGGACTATTCTGAGCAAAGACTAAATCTTACACTATATTATTCAGTATTTATTGGCAATATATGCAGTTGAGATACGTTTTACCTCCTATTACGTTTTTAGCGTCTCAAATTGGAAATGAGGTCTTATACTCTGTTGTGTTTCGCTCTACAGGTTGGAGCACTGTTATTTGTCATCCTTCTGCTGCGAGGATCTCCGAGACGTTATCATCACAAACCGTTCTCTGACCAAACTGGATGTGTCGGAGAATGACCTGAAGGACTGGGCGGTTAAACTTCTCCATGAGGGTCTCCAGCACCCAGACTGTACGCTGCGGGAGCTGCGGTGAGGACTTGGCTGTTAAATGCATGATAACCGTCACAGTATGTGGAGTGGTTGAGATCAGGGGCTAGAGGTATACCCCTCTATTTCCTATATGTCATCCCGGAGTCCGGGTCAGGGGTCTGTAGCTAAGGGCTGTAGGTCAGAGTAGCATGCCCTTGAATACAAACTGTTTAACCTTTAATAATACATGCTTTATGACCTGAGATGTGACTAAAGTGGCCTGTTTCTCTCGTCTCCATGCAGGTTTGAACAGGTGGATTTGATTGTATTCACCCGTGCGGATCTCCAAACAGAGCTATAACAAACCAGAAATGAGCCTAGTATCATCTGTGAAAGAAATGCTCCTTGATATGTCTCCAACTGAGGAGGTTGGCACCGTTGGCCAAGGCCAATGCTACTATGAGACGAACTCCACAGGGTTACTCCTAGTCCTTTGCAACTAATCGGAAAGCAAACTTTGGCGATGATGATGATGATGACTTCCTCGAGACTGCACCCCAAATGTACAAAGGTCTAACACCAAAGCACCATTCCGTTACGTTCATTTACTATTCCACTACTGAGATGACATGTGGCCTTATCTGACCTTCTTCCCAAGACCAATTACCTTCATGAATGTGCCATAATTCCATACCAGATTTTCATGATAACTTATTATTTATTATTTATATAGCGCCAACAATTTACGCAGCACTTCATACAATACATATATTTAAGGGGTCTGACAAGACGAGAATTGACAGACAAACCGATAAATTAGGAAGAGAGGCTTAGCTCGCTAGCTTACAATCTTGAGGGAACGGGGTGAGGACAGATGTAAGGCATAGAGAAAGGATGAAAGGTAGTGTGGGGGGTATCAGTGACATGGATGTTATGGTGCGGTTTTGAGATGTTGGGAGGGAGGGAGAATGCTGAAGGTTCGGTTCCAGAGATATGGGGCAGCTTGAGTGAAATCTTATAGACGGGAAAAGGAAGAGGTGATAAATGAGAAGGAGAGCCTACATGGGAAGAACGTAAGGATCAAGTAGGAGAGTATTTGGGAGGGGGCAGTATTATGGTGGAGCAGTGTTATGGAGTTCCTTATATGTTTGTACCAGGATTTTAAATGTAATTAGGGATCCAGTGGAGGGTTTCACAGAGTAGGGATGCAGAAGAAGAGCGGCATGCGAAGAAGATAAGCCTAGCAGCAGCATTTAGGACAGACTGTAGAGGACAGAGTCAAGATGGTGGAGTGCCAACCAGAAGAGTGTTGCAGTAGTCAACATGAGACTCAACCATTGTTTTTGTGGATTATTGGGGGAGATCAACGTCTTTGAGTTGTCCACCTTAAAGTTCTAATTGAGGTGTAATGATTTAAACCAACCCCCATACACCCTCAATGCTCCGTCTTTCTGTTGCGTCCGGTTTGAACACCGAGCATATGGGATTAAAAGGCTGTGTGTTTTTGCAATAAAGTGTTTTCCCCTCAGCATTGGTTCTTTCTGATGATCGGGGACGGAGTGCAGTAATAGCTCACCGCCCTTTTCAGGACAGAGGTATCCCTCTCCCTCTCTGCTGCGCCAGTTTTCGGTTCAGACTAAAATCGCAGGGCTTTGGGAAACAAAAATTCTTTGTCACTCACCATGATTCGGCCCGTTAGGGATATTAATGAGATAAAATAGGCAAAATCAATATTCTATCACATACACCAAATACTGACGCTATTAATTATTGTAGGAGCACATCCACAATATTAATGTAAAGAGATACCCTATATTTTATCTGTGTCATAATATAACACAGAAAATATATCTTCAAATCAATCAAAATGAATCAAATCAAAAACATTGTATTATGGATTAGTTATCAAATATGAACAGTGGCGACTCTAGAAACAATATATAGGGGGGGCACACAAGATATCACAGTCAAACTGGGGGGGCATTCATAATTTCAAAAATTAATGTGCTATGGAATTATACTTTTGTTATTGGGCTAAAATAATACTTGATCATTCAACATGGGAAGCCTGAAGCCACAACTGAGTGCGACTAATCCTTAAAATAAATATTATAACACAATAAATAACTTTTCCACTAAATGATTTCAGGGCCTTGAACGTTTTGTCCCCTGAAGTCACTACAACTTCAGGAGGGCATTTTATCTCTGGATAAATATAAATTAAATAATTCCTACTGTAAGTTAAGTGCCAGGAAACAGATGACCAAACACACACACCAACACAGGCTCTGTCACACCAACACCCAGACACACACACCAGGACAGGCTCTGCGACACAGACACCCAAACACAGACCCCAGGACAGGCTCTGCCACACCCACATCCAAACACACACACACCAGGACAGGCTCTGCCACACAGACACCCACACACATCAGGACAGGCTTTGCCACATCCACACACACACACACCAGGACAGGCTCTGCCACACAGACACCCACACACACCAGGACAGGCTCTGCCACACTGACAACTGAACACACACATCAGGACAGGCTCTTCCACACCCACATCCAAACACACACCCTAGGACAGGCTCTGCCACACTGACAACTGAACACACACACCAGGACAGGCTCTGCCACACCAACACCTATACACACACACACACCCGAGGACAGGCTCTGCTACACTGATAACCAAAAACACACAAACAGCAGGACACAATCTACGTCACAGACGTCTGCATCAGGATGGATTTTTCACACTGCATTGTCGTTTAAACCCCCCTTAGTGTTTTTGCCCCTGCTGCCCATATATTTAATATTAGCCCCAGTTGCCGATAGCAGGTATAGATCAACACATTAACACACAAACCCAGCTTTGCATGGATAGATCAACTGAAATTCACTTGTGATCTCAGCACTGAAGGTATATATCAAATAAACAGAATCAGACATACAAATCCTGTATTTGCAGGTATACAATAGTATATGAAACGTAGCATTGCAGGTATAGATCAAATAAATACATGGAAACAGCATTGCAGGTATTAATCAACTGAATAAGACATACAAACACTGTATTTGCAGGTATACATAAATAATGTATGGAAATATATAGATATGGATCTACAGAATAACGCAAAAATCCAGCTTTGCAGGTAAAGATCAATTGGAATTCACATAAAAACACGGCATTAAAGGTATATTTAAAACCCCCTTAATTACAGGCATAGATCACAGGTTGCACACCCCAAAGCCAGCCCTGCCGTCCACACTGCCCACACAGCAATCACACTCCTATCATACCCAGGCAACCAGTAAATGCTGGTACCTAGGCATGATGGGACTGTGCTTGCTGTTAGCAATCACACTCCTATCATGCCAGGTCAGCCAGTACATGCTGGTACAGGGTGGCTGTAAGTGATGTGTAGACCCCATACTGCTGGCAGCATCAATACACAAGGGGGGCAGCTAGCTAGGTTTTAGCATGTACTGGCTGACTTGGCATGATAGGAGTGTGATTGCTAACAGCAATCACAGTCCCATCATGCCTAGGTTCCAGAACTTACACATCCAACCAGTAAATGCTGAAACCTAGGCATGTTGGGACTGTGATTGCTGTTAGCAATCACACTCCTATCATGCCAAGTCAGCCAGTACATGCTGGTACAGGATGGCTGTAAGTGATGTGCAGACCCCATACTGCTGGCAGCATCCATAGACAAGGGGGGCAGCTAGCTAGGTTTCAGCATGTACTGGCTGACTTGGCATGATAGGAGTTTGATTGCTAACAGCAATCAAAGTCCCATCATGCCTAGGTTCCAGCACTTACACATCCATGCTATCACACACACACTCATTCATATACTCATTCATTCACAGATTCATTCCCTCAATCACACACACTCATTCAAACTCCCTCCCCACCCCTTACCTGCAGTGCAGCTCCTCGATGCCGCTCACAGACTTCAGCAGAGGGCGCGGCCTCCCTCTGCGTTCTCTGGTAAAGCACAGAGGAAGCGGGACTGGAGCAGAGTCATGTGATGTCACGTGAACTCTGCTAGGTTCCGCTTCCTCTATGCAGTACAGAAGACCCTCCCACAGGTAAGTAGCAGCCTTGGCTGCCGATCTTACTTGGGCCGCACCCTCTCTCTCCTCCACGTTAAATAAAATAAAAATAAAAAAAGACGGGATCCAAATTCGGCAGGGGGGCAACAGGGGGGGCAAGGATTAACCTAGGGGGGGCAATTGCCCCCCTGTAGCGACGCCACTGTGTGTGTGCATTAGCCTGAGTGTGTAAGTTTGTGTATGTGTGTGCGTTAGCTTGAGTGTGTAAGTTTGTATATGTGTGTACATGTGTGTGCTGGTGCTCTAACCCTGTACACTTACACACAAACACACACTCTGATGCTCCCCTTCTCCCAGACACCAAAACCCAAGGCTCAGTTAACACTCCACTAGACAAACACACACACTCATGCTAACACCATGCACTAGCATACTAACACCATAGAGTAACAGACACACACATGCTAATATCACAACACTAGCAATCTTTTTTCGATGTGGTTGCTCTTCAGCCTTGTACTGTACAATAGCCACGCATCTGCTAACACTGGACTATTGTTCATAGCTGTACACAGACTGCACACAAATAGCGGTTGTGAACCTTGGTCCAATCAGAATCTAGATGCCCAGTTCAGAGTAGGAAGCTCTGCTGGAACGTGAGACTGTTGGCATTGTGTCCAGTTATTGTGTTGGCTGAGGCTGATGTTTTCCATTAGCTTACACAGACTAACATCTTTACATACACACATACACACACACACACACACACACACACACAGGCAGTGAGATACATTGACACTGTGCAGTCCCAGGGAGATGTTTTGTGCAGCTTGTGTAAATTGTGCATGCGGGTTCCTGTGGTGGAGCATTTGGAGAGCAGGGCTCGGGTCAATGCTCCATCTTTAGTGTTGCCACAGACTTTGCATCCAGGACTTGATGAAGCCTGCATCGTGTGCAGGAAGTGGACGTTTAAACTCTCTGAGAGACTTTTGTGGGGAGAAGTCGTTCCTCTGCGCTCCCAGGAGAGGCCCGACAGAAGATCCGAGGGTCAGGTGTGGACGCTGGGAAATGACATCATATCCTGGTGCTCAGATTCAGCATATAGGGCCTGAGGAAGTGCGGCCCGCAATGCTACTAGTAGCTACTGGTAGGGCCCCTGTTATGCCAGTTGCTGTAATGCCGTCAACCGGGTGCCAACTGTCACGGATGCACCCTACTCCAAGCGTGCGTGTGACTTGGTTCTGGTGGTAAAAGGGTTAAAATTCACAATTTCATTAAATGATAAGATTTATTTGGATGGCGCTGCCTGTTAATGATCTACAACCCCCACAATCCCTATCTGTGCAGCTCAGGGCCTGGAGATGTCACATGACTGCTTTATAAAGAGAACTACAACTCCTATTATCCTCAATACTTTTTTTTATAATACATGCAAACACAGCTTATACCTCATAAAGACTGCAACTCCCATCACACACCTGTCTCCATAAGATAATGCCAAGTTTAGCAGAAGAGTGCAACTCCCATCACCCAGATACCCTCTTCGCCTGCCTCCCATCATGCACTGGGCTCTGACAGCCATCAACCTGCACTAACAAAACGAGGACTCCAACTCCCACTATGCATACCGCTGGACAGAGAGTCAACTCCTATTATCTCTAGCTCCACTTGGGAACAGAACCAAAAGTCCAACAATGACTCCAATGCCCAAAATCCTCACAGGAGAGCAACCACTCCCCAGCTTCTCTATGGACAGGAACTACTACCCGTTCTTGGAACGCAAACTCGGAAGTAGGCTGGGGAAGCTAAAGGATGTCTTGAACTTACTTTTGGGTAGCGGCTAGTTCCCACCCAGTAGAACGACTCTGGTGATGTCAGCACAACCCTTCCCCAGCCTGCATTTCTAAAAACATCAGTGTTATACGTTACTTCCGGTTTTGCGTTCCCTTTAACTTCCGGATTTGCGTTCCATTTGCGTTCCAAATGCCTGCGCTACTTCCTGTGCCCCGAGAAGCTCTCTTGTGAGGATTACTGGTTTGTAGTCATTGTTGGCCTTCTGGTTTTGACTGATTTAAGGGTGGTGGGAGTCTTCCTCTCTCTGCGGTATACATAATGGGAGTTGGAGTCCTTATTTAGTGAGTGCTGGTTAATGGCTGTCAGAGCCCAGTGCATAATGGGAGGCAGGCGATGGGGGTATCTGGATGATGGGAATTGCACTCCTCCTTTGCTTTATGCTAAACTTGGCATTATCTTAAAGGAGACAGGTGTGTGATGGGAGTTGCAGTCTTTATGAGGTATAAGCTGTGTTTGCATGTGTTATAAAATAGTACTGAGGATTATAGGAGTTGTAGTTCTCTTTATAAAGCAGTCATGTGACATCTCCAGGCCCTGAGCTGCACATATAGGGATTGTGGGGTTGCAGATCATTCACAGGCAGCGCCATCCGAATAATTCTTATCATTTAATGAAATCACTAAAATCCCGCTCTGTCTGCGGCCCTCGGGGCCAGAACTGGACACTGCTGAGTTACAGGTTATAACGGGGATTATACAGGGTGACCCTGCCATCTGGAGCCTTGGCGGGTTCCGGGGGCCGCCGTAATCAACCAGAAACCCGATCCTTCCGTATTATTGTGATGTCATTATATCTATTCTATATGGTGAGAAAGGTGTCTCCGCCCCTTGAATATTATTGTCATGTCATTATATGTATTCTGTATGGCTTTATATGGTGGGAAAGGTGACTCTGCCCCTAGCGTATTATTATGATGTCATTCTATGTATCCTATATGGGTTTATATGTGAGAAAGGTGTCGCCTCGCTATCTATTCCCTGCAATGTGGGCGTCTGTCGGGAAGGTGATTGCCCCCAGGGGGCCGCTCTGTGCAGGCAGATGATGTTCTGTCTTTCTTTAGGTTGATGTTGCTGTGAACGGAGAGCGCAATGGTCATCGGAAGCCACCTCAAGACCGGCCATTTGGCTGAGGAGATATTAACCCTCAGCCTGAAGATTATCTGCCTACTGACTGGGCAGGTGAGGAGTCTGGGCAGAAGGGCACCTGGAGACCACCCAGGAGACTGATAATTTGGTTTATGGTGGTCCTTTAACAAATAAAGTTGGGTAAAGGGTGTGGTGTTTAAACCAAATACAAAAATATAACAAAGGTTACAGGTATTTATTATAAGGTAACAACACAGCAAACACATTTCTCATATACACGCATAGCCAAACCCCACAGGACAACAACCCCCTTTTATCTCTCTCTCTATACATATAACAATTCCCGTCAACACAATTTGATCTCCTCCACTGTTAAGCCTCCAGATCCGATAATAGCTCACTGCTGAGAGCTGACTCTTACCAAATCCACCATGGAGGAAAAGAACTGGTGGAGTTCATGTGTGGCATTATATTATATACCCTTCATTTGACATCACATCCTGTTTCATCACCTCCTTTAGTGAACTGTGGGAGGGAAGGATTCTAAGAACGGCCACCTTAACCTATTTCCTTTGTTTATGGGGACAAGACAAGTTACCACAAAGGCATGGACACCTTCTTTCCATTGGGATAAAAAGTTGTTTTCTACATGTAGGATTATATAATTGTAAGGAAGCATGGAGACCGCATCCCCCATGAGTCAGACGGGACACAGAGCCCCAGCCCGGTGCCTCCACCTCACTCGCTGACCCACGAGAGGAACCGCGAGCAGAAGATCCTGGAACTGACCAACAAGATGATGTCCCTGCTGACTGGAGAGGTGAGCGCTGCTGGGAACGGGGCGTTATACAGTAACACCGAGGCGTGTGTCTGGATGGTGATGGCTCATTGTGTGTCTCAGGTTCCTGTGAGGTGTGATGATGTCACCGTCTATTTCTCCATGGAGGAGTGGGAGTATTTAGAAGGACACAAGGAGCTTTACAGGGACGTGATGATGGAGACCCAGCAGCCCCGCGGCTCTCCGGGTAAGAGGTTTAATCCCTGCGGTCTGTGTGTAGATATTAAGGCATCTTCACTGTAACAAATAACGTGTAAAATGTGAGGTCCGTATAATAAATACTCGGCAATAAGGCAGCCGCGAGAGTTCTCAGGAGCCTGGGCCGCTGTTAAGACTTGAGAGTTTTACAGATTCTGCCAAACGGGGAGCATTTAGAAATGGCGGCGTCTCCGCAGGTAGAAGACATTTATCTGAAAGAGACTCTGAAATCTGCTTGTTTGGGAAAGCGGCTGCTTCACTTAATTTGATGATTTCTCTCCTACAGACGCATCCGAGGTCAGAGATCGAGCCCCTAATTCTCCGCTGGACTGTAAGACGTCTCATTTTATTAAGGAGGAATCCGCCTCATGTGAAGAGACAGACATTTGTGACCCGGCAGAGTCTCCACAGACAGAGCTCACATCGACTCGTAATGAGGACGGATCCCCCTCAGATGAAGACGGAAATGTCTCAGCCCCTGATACACACATAGACCTCGAAGGGGTGGACTATATGTCTGTCTACGTAAAAGAGGAATACATTTCAGATGCTTATTGTATCCCAACCGAACACAAGGAATCTACTTCTACTGGTGAACCCCAAACCAGTAACACACATTTTCAGTGTGAAACGCCCCCCGATGAGGGTACATATAGCTGCCCCGAGTGTCAGGAACGGTTTACCAGCGACTCTGATCTTCTTCTACATCAGACCATCCATGATAGATCGGCGGTCTCCTCTCTGGACAGCGGGAAAAGTTCTCACTCTAAATCTAAACGCATTAGGCATCAGCGAGGGGAGAAGCCTTATTCCTGTTCAGAGTGCGGGAAATGTTTTATTAGTAACTGGCACCTTGTGCAACATTTCAGAGTTCACACCGGGGAGAAGCCTTATATATGTTCCGAGTGCGGGAAATGTTTCAAGGGGAACGCTGACCTTCTTCGACACCTCAGAATTCACACCGGGGAGAAGCCTTTTTCATGTTCCGATTGCGGGAAGCGTTTCAAACAAAGGACACATTTTTTACGCCACCAGCAGACTCACACAGGAGAAAAACCCTTTCCCTGTTCTGAGTGCGAGAAATGTTTTACCAGCAACTTTCACCTTGTTCAGCATTTCAGAACTCACACCGGGGAGAAGCCTTTTTCATGTTCTGAGTGCGGGAAAAGCTTTGGCAGTAACTGGCTCCTCGGCCAACATCTCAGAATCCACACCGGGGAGAATCCTTATTTGTGTTCTGAGTGCGGGAGATGTTTCAAGCAAAAGTCACATTATGTAGTCCACCAGCGGACTCACACGGGTGAAAAACCATTTCCGTGTTCCGAGTGCGGAAAGAGTTTTGGCAGTAACAGGGAACTCATTCGACATCTCAGGATTCACACCGGGGAGAAACCTTATTCCTGTTCCGAGTGCGGGAAATGTTTCAAGCAAAAGTCGCATATTGTAGCCCACCAGCGGAGCCACACAGGAGAAAAAAAATTTCTGTGCTCCATATGTGGGAAAAGTTTTATCAGTAACTGCCACCTTGCTCAACATCTCAGAATTCACACTGGGGAGAAACCTTATTCCTGTTCCGAGTGCGGGAAACGTTTCAAGCAAAAGTCCCATATCGTAGCCCACCAGCGCACTCACACGGGTGAAAAATAATTTCTCTGAGTTTGGAAATCTCCAAACTCTTATTCCTGTTCCAGAGAAAGAGATGCAAAACGCTTCTCTTTCTCTTGGTCTCCTTCCTTCGTTTTCCGCCGGCCTTGTCTTTTTTCCCGGTTGGGATGTGGTTGGGGAGCGCGTCTCCACCTCTGTCGTCCGCCATCTTCCCAACTTGTGTGCCATGTGTTTCTTTCTTTTCCTGGCCTGCCTGCTCCTGACTCACAGCGTTTTCTCTTGAAAAATATTGTAATCTGCTGATTTTTTTTCCCTTATTGTTATTTTTGTTTGCCTTTAACCGCTTCTGTACTGTAATACTCTACCATATTAATCTCTTATTTTGTTTGTGTTTATTAGAACGTAGGTACGTTAATTGTTAAAAGAACTGTTACTAATCAACAATTTCTGATGTCCTGTTAAAGGTTTTTGTTTTATTAAATGTGTCACGCACCTCAAGGTAAGACTTTGGAAAGGGGGTATTCTCCCGAGACACATATTCTTCCGAGTTTGGGAGACGCTGTAAAGGACAGTATTAACTTTGGTACGGTCTCCTGTAAGGGGAAGGATCATGGCGGTTGTGATCAATATGGCAGAGAACAAGACTTTCAATTCAGCCGTTACCAAGACCCCTATGACCTACTGCCAGAGACAGAAAATAATATATATGTGCTTCTTAGCCACACAAAAGACCCTCAAAGAGCGAGGAAGACATTTTTATGCTGTCCTGTCGTTAATGTCACAAGAATAAAAATTTGTCCTCACCAGGCTTTACGGAATCTGACGATTATTGCCTTTTATTAATCACCAACAAATTGCGTAGCGCTGTGCAATTTAGATGAGGTTAACAAATATACACTTGTATGTATATATATATATATATATATATATATATATATATATATATATAAACACAAGAGGAAATGGTGGGCTTATGGGTGAAAAGAGGGGATAGTAGCTACCTGGGGTAAATGGCTGGCGGGTGCACAGAGGGACTGTGTGTGTCGGTGTCGGTTTGGAGAGGGCTTGGGGTCAGGGCCAGCCCAAGACATTGTGCTGCCTGGGGCGAAGTGTCAAAGGAAAAGAGTGGATCTCCAAAAGGATATAGAAATGTTGGAGAAAGTTCAGAGAAGGGCTACTAAAATGCTTCATGGATTACAGGATAAACCTTAAAGGGTTAAAGGATCTTACACACATATATATATATATATATATATATATATATATATACAGCCTGGAAGAAAGATGTGACAGGCGGGGGATATGATAGAAACATTTAAATACTTAAAGGGATTTAAATTGTGACAGGACTGGCATTAATAACATGTTCACGAGGTCCCTAAGAGGACTTCTAACATTTTTTTTTTTTTAAAAAAAATATATATATATAAAAAAAATACATCCCCCCCCCAAACCCGTTAAGCCATAAGCATAAAAATTGTAGAAAAAATGTACACCTTATAGTTTGTTCCCTATAAGTGGTGGGAAAGTATGGAAAATCTATATAAATTCGGTATTTCTGAAATCAGGAGACCTGAATTGATATTCCAATATTTTACCTAATTTTGTGAGAATTCAGAGGGATTTTAAAAAAAAAAATTAATGTTTTTTTCTAATTTTCACTAGTTATTACTAAATTTTTCAGCTAATCATCCAACTATGGTATGAAAGGAAGCTCTATCACTCCTTGAAAAAACAATATATACACGGGTACACTATTCACAGGAAAAGAGACTAATCGCTGAACTGACATAGCGCAAAATTGCTCTGGGACTTGAGGTACCAAAAACCCCTGGGATTAAAGGGGTTAAGGCTGCCTGACAGGAAAATAAACTACTCTGCAAATGCTCCACCCACAGCCCTCGCAGAAATGGCGGGGGAAGGCAGATACATGTGGATGTGATGTCACAGGAAGTGAGTGCACAGGGCTACCATCTTTGTTTCAGGCAAGTTCCCCTCACAGCTCTACTGGGAGTCCTGGCATGTAACCCCCACAGGAAGCATGGGTCACGTTACATGTGGTGAACGCTCCCAATGTCTTGAGACAACTGTAGAAGTGACTTGCGTGGAATTGAAAGATTGCAATCCAATGCAGGTCAGTTGGCTGATAAAGTTGTCGTGTTTACCAAATGTAAGCCCCCCGGAGTAGTGTTATAGTGTGTATGTATATATAGTGTTATAGTCGGTGTGTTTGTATAGTGTGTATGTGTACAGTGTTATAGTCGGTGTGTATGTATATATAGTGTTATAGCCCTTACGAAAAATTACTGCAGTTTTTCTGAAGTAATACTGCTTTTTTTTGAACATGAAAAAACTGCAATACTGCACTTTTACTGCATTTGTACTTCACTGTACTGCAGTTTTACTGCACATTTACTGCACTTTTACTGCATTTGTACTTCACTGTACTGCATTTTTACTGCACATTTACTGCACTTTTTTTTTTTTATATTGCAAACCTACAGTTGTACTTCAATGTACTGCAGCTTTATTGCATTTGTACTTCCGTACAAAAATAACTGCAGTAAAACTGCAGTACAGTGAAGTACAAATGCAGTAAAAGTGCAGTAATACTGCAGTAAAAGTGCACTAAAAACAGCAGTATTACTTCAGAAAAACTGCAGTAATTTTTTCGTAAGGGAGTCGGTGTGTGTGTGTGTGTGTGTAATATATATATATATATATATATATATATGTGTGTGTATGTGTACAGTGTTATAGTCGGTGTGTATGTATATATAGTGTTATAGTCGGTGTGTGTGTGTGTATATATGTGTATATATATATATGTGTTATAGTTGGTGTGTGTGTTTATATGTATGGTGTTATAGTCTGCGTGTGTGTATATATATGTATGGTGTTATAGTCAGGGTGTGTGTGTGTATATATATATATGTATGGTGTTTATAGCTAGTCAATGTGTGTGAATATACTATAGTGTAATTATGTATGTGTGTATATGTATAGCGTTATGGTCAGTGTGTGTGTGTAAATATACTATAGTATTATTGTGTATGTGTGTATATGTATAGCGTTATGGTCAGTGTGTTTGTAAATATACTGTAGTATCATTGTGTGTGTATATGTATAGTGCTAGAGACAGTATGGTCCAGATTCAGTGTGTATGAGTGCATAGTGTTATATGTAGGGCTGCAACAAACAGCAGAAAAAAACGGAGAAAAATGCATTTCTTGTCTTTATTGCCCAACCTGTCCCCCGAGTTATGCACATTTAAGCCCAGGCTTGCCACGCTGCCTCCCACATATGCCTTAAACCACCTGATACGCCACTGTGCCCTCTCATATCCCACTCTGCCCCCCCCCAGATATACCTTATATCCCCCAGATACCATAGTGCCCTCTGATATGCCTTATACCCCAGATATACCACTCTGCCCCGAATATGCCTTATAACCCCTATATGCCACTTTGCCCCCCTGATATGCCTTATAACCCCAATATGCCACTGTGCCCCAATGAAATACCTCAACCCCCCCCCCCCCCGCGTGCTCCAGACTCCTTGGTGTCTAGTAGAAGCAGCAGGTGAACGTATGCGCGTAGACAACCTCTGGTGGTGGCTGGCACTTTCGCTGAAGCTTCTAAAACTGAGCACCGGAAGATCATGTGACGCGGGTGCTCCATCATAGAAGCTCCAGTGGAAGTGCTGGCAGTAGTGGAGGATGTCTGCGCGCATCGCACAGACGCACATCGGCTGTTAAAGAGAATGATCCGGGTCCCCTCTGTCTCTTGCAGCCGGTGAACTTTGCACAATGCGCCCAGACAACATCTGCTGTGCTGGCCGATATTGGAAAAAATTCATTAAATATATATATATATATATATATATATATATATATATATATATATATATATATATATATCACTGCTAACAGCAATGACACTCCTATCATGCCCAGGCATACCCAGATTCCAGCATATTGTTATTGAATTTGAATTTTTCTGTCCAATTTTGGTGTGTTACTTTTAATAAAAGTGTGGTTAACACACCAAAATTGGACAAAAAAAATAATATATAATAATATTATATATATATAAATTGCTAACAGCAATCACACTCCTATCATGCCCAGGCAGCCAGTACATGCTGGAACCTGGGCATGATAGGAGTGTGATTACAGCCTCCCTATGCCATGTATCACCCCCCCTTTACACATCCATGCTGTCAGACACACTCATTCCGAAACTCATTCTCTTAATCACGCATACTTGCTCATAAACCCTCCCCCACCCCTTACCTGAACTACAGATCTCTCACCCGCAGACTTCTGCAGGGGCGCGGCTTCTTCCCTGTGCAACTACTCTTGTCCCGCCCCCAGGGGAAGAAGGAGGTGGAGCAGAGTCATGTGACTCTGCTGGGTTCCTGTTCTCCTGGCTGGTACAAGAGACGCTGCTCGCACACTGCAGGGGATCTGGATCTTAGTGTTATTATATGACCTCTATTTGAGGTTAGATTATAAAATGAGGGGTATTTTTCAGAGCATTTATAATCGATAAAATTGATTCGTTGTTGCAGCCCTTGTTATATGTATAGTCATATATATAAACTGACACTATACATATGTATAGCGTCAGTCTGTCTGTGTATGTGTATAAGAGTGTGATGCTAGCCTGTATTTCGGCATATAGTGTTGAGTGTGTATTAATGTACGGTGTTAGCATGTGTGTTAGTGTTTGCATAAGATGTTAGCGTGTGTTAACCGGGTTTATGGGGTTTGTTATTATACGCATCAATGTAGTTAATGCCCAACAGTGGGGTGGCAGGCGTCACAGTTGCCTGAGCCTGATTAGGCTGCCGAATATCGGAGGGGGCAGAAACATCTCTGTTCAGTGAGATTAATTGGCTTGCTAGCGTCACTAGGGGTTGTGATGCCAGGAGTCTCTGTAAATGGGGAGATATTAGGGACCACCAGGTTTGGGGGAACCTAGAAGTCCTCCACTACAGGCACAGGTTACCATGTGGTTGCAGAGCATGACAGGGTTTATTGCTTATGTTCCCAAATGGACACCCTGGGTGCCCAGCTGGCTGGAGGCTGGAGGCAATAACGATGTACCCCAGCTTCCAGGGAGTGGAGATCTCTTCCGGAATGGTGCCTGCGTCTGTAATTCGCTCAAACGCCATCTTGTCGCAGAATTCAGACAGTCGCAGTAAAATAAATCTGCTTGGTGTCGTGTGATTGGGATCGCGCTTGGTTCCTGTAACTCCGCTTGTGTCTTTAGCCCAAGTTCTTTAGCGAGTGTTTCTTAGAACCGCTTCCGGTATTAGTGACTCTGTCTGGTGAGCGCTTTGAGTATAATTAGGTTGTGTATTTAAGTACCAAGCACATGGTCAGTGACTCCATTTTGACACAAGCACATGGTCAGTGACTTTATTTGAAAAAAAAAAAAAGCACATGGTCAGTGAGCTTTAACACAGCTCGATAGGTTTATGGTTCTCTCTCTTACTCGCTTTTCACACGCTTACATTTAGGTGTAAGTGACACTTTCTGAACAGCAGGTTTTCTGAAACTTTTTTTTTTTTTTTTTTTTATTTCTTGTACAAACAAGAGACTGTAGAGACCTCTGCCCTCCCCTCATTTGATTGCAACAAGTATGAAAAGAATGCAAATGACCACATTGTAAGAAATCTGGACACCTTGAGAAGGAAATCTATTGAAAAAAATGCTGTAGTTGATCTAATTTTAATATCATAAAACACATGGTTCTCCTGGGAACATCAGGGAATTTCACCATCCGGTGTATCAATAATCAAGGTTTCATTCCCTTTGATATGCAAAGTAGTGATCCCAGTAACCTTGTCTCCCGGGTGGTGGATGTCATACTGTCTCCACACCTAACCGATGAAAAGGAAGATGAGGGTTTTCTCACCTCTACGTCCTGGAGCCAGAGCTCTCGCATATGCAAATGACCAGGTGTGGGTGGACTGTCTCCCGACCTCCTTGAGTATTCGGGAAACTATGCAGTGCTGACTCAAACTCCAAAGAGAAAATATGTATAAAAACCTCACCCAAGCTGAGGGGAGACTCTAAGGAGAAGCTCGTGGGAAGGAAAAGGCCTGCAGGGACTGCAGTGTACAGACCTGGGGTGGTAACTCTATCTGCCCCTGGCTGTATGTTCAGGTTTGCGGTGTGTTTGTTTTGGATGCTTTCCAATAAAGCCTTTCTTCAGTTGTTGAACTGCTCCAAATTATATGAATATAAATGTACGTGCACGGAGAGAGAAATAAGACACACGACACACTCTGGGTCAGGTCCAAAATCACTGTTTTATTACGTTTAGGGTATAGGTTATATAGTGTACAAAAAGAAGGACGTCTTAACATATAAATCATATTAATTGGTTATTCCTTAAAACTATACGGATATAGGCAGAAAACCGTTAGAACAAGATGCTATCTTGTGGTTAGCGCGACAAACGGTACATTTCCTGTAGCTAGAAAAACTGCTACCTTGTGGTTAGTAAGACAAACATGAACGTTTAGAATACTGCTACTTGCGTCTCTCACATATTTCTGTGAGGTGTAACTCTTTATACTAGTCAAAGCCAGCTTATATTCACTAAAACCATAAGCGTTTCTTGCTGATATATATATATATAGTTATAAAACTGGGTTCCATAACATGTTCTTTATTGTGTATATTATATTGTCTGTGTGTTTGTAGTGTTCATTTTGTTGGGTGTTACTAGTTTGAGGTGTCTGTTGGTTTATTGCTGTTTATAACCCCCTTAAAGCCCCTGCCCTTCTCTCTCTCCTGATGCCTCATATAACATTAGAAATAGAACACAAGTCAGAGGAAGGTCTTGTTCCTAATGGGGCCCCTAAGAGATCGGTCCTAGGGCCCAGACTTTGTAATAGACTTTTACGTGGTCCAAACCCTTCTGCACGGAGCTGACGCCTGTTTCTGGTTTAATTTCCTTACATAGTTTGGTTTCATCTGTTAAACATATAGCTATTGCTTTCCGGACCCTGTTCCCAATCATTGATAATTTAAATAAAAAGAAAGAGACCAAAGACAGAACCTTGGGGTAGTGGACTCAAACGTCCAGCTGGAAAATGCCCCATTACCAGAAACGCTTTGTGTGTGTTCACCAATTCTCTGTGTTTGAAATAATATATAAACATGATTATTTGATTATTTTTCTCTTTCTTTCATTCTAGGAGTATAAATATACCGACTATTCTGACCACGTAGATCGAAGATCGTCTCCTGCGTCATCTTTCTCATCATCACGGGGGATAAAAGTGCCGCCACTCGCAGCCGAGGAACCCCAATCTCTGGTGGATAAAGTGTTTAGTGAGCAAAATAGAAACATTCATAGAAATTTGAGGTTCTGTTTTTGGATACTTTGGATCCAATCTCGGCCGTACAGAAATGGATCAAACAGCAGAGAAATCCTTTCCGTGTTCCGAATGTGGGAAAAGCTTTGCACGAATGAGTGATCTTAGAGCACACAAGAGAATTCACACCGGGGTTAAACCGTATGAATGTTCCGAATGTGGGAAACGTTTCACCTTGCTAGGAAATCTCAGTAGACATGAGAAAACCCACACGGGAGAGAAACCGTTTGCATGCTCTGAATGTGAGAAATGTTTCATTTCAAGCTGTGAGCTCACAGAACACGAGCGAACTCACACCGGAGAGAAACCATTTGAGTGTTCCGAGTGTGGAAAAAGTTTTGGTCATAAGGTATCACTTAGGTTGCATCTGAGACTTCACACCGGAGTGAGACCGTATCCGTGCGCTGAATGTGGGAAACGTTTCATCACAAAGCCACAACTTACCCAACATGAACGAAGTCACACCGGCGAGAGACCGTTTGTGTGTTCCGAATGTGGAAAACATTTTGCCACAAAACAAGTGCTTACCAGGCATGAGCGAGTTCACACCGGGGAGAAGCCGTACGCGTGTTCAGACTGCAAGAAATGTTTTTTTACAAAGCCAGAGCTACGCAGACACAAGCTGTTTCACAGTGGAGAAAAAACATTTGCGTGTCCGGAGTGCGGAAAACGTTTCACCTTAAAGTCAGAACTCACCAGACACAAGCGATTTCATACTGGAGAGAAACCTTTTCCGTGTCCTGAATGCGGGAAACGCTTCACTACGACGGGGAACCTCAGTGATCATATGAGAATGCACACGGGAGAGAAACCTTTCGCGTGTCCTGAATGTGGGGAACGTTTCGCTAGACAATGGAAGCTTAATATACATGAAAGGTTTCACAAAGAAGGAAACCCGTTTGTGTGTTCTGAATGTGGGAAAAGTTTTGCCACGCAGAGAAGCCTTAATCAACACGAGAAGCTTCACACTGGGGAGAAACAATTTGCTTGCTCTGAATGTGGCAAAGGTTTTCTGAGAATGGAACATCTCAAGAGCCACGAAAGGCTCCACACAGGAGAAAAGCCGTTCGGGTGTACCGAGTGTGGAAAATGTTACACAACAAAGACCGCACTTAGCATTCATGAGAAAAAGCACAAAGGAGAGAAATCATTTGCGTGTTCCGAATGTGGAAAATGTTTTACCACAAAGTCAGAACTTCTAGTACATGAGCGATATCACACTGGAGAGAAACCTTTTAGATGTGCCGAATGCGGAAAACGGTTTACCACAAAGTCAGAGCTGGCTCAACATGAGAAATTCCACACAGGCGAGAAGTTGTTTGCGTGTTCGGAA
The DNA here is from genome assembly GCA_029215755.1 of Spea hammondii. Classification (NCBI taxonomy): domain Eukaryota; kingdom Metazoa; phylum Chordata; class Amphibia; order Anura; family Pelobatidae; genus Spea; species Spea hammondii. Next base: position 6,802,166 of record JARDYJ010000006.1, read on the forward strand.
TGCGGAAAGTGTTTTTATACCAAAGCACATCTCAAGCAGCATGAGAGAATTCACACGGGAGAGAAGCCATTCGCATGTTCAGAATGTGGAAAATGTTTTGCCACGAAGTCGGAGGTCAATCGGCACCTGAGGACTCACACGGGAGCGAAACCATTCCCGTGTTCGGAATGCGGAAAATCTTTTCAAACCAAGTCACACCTGAGTAGGCATGAGAGGACTCACACCGGGGAGAGGCCATTTGCATGTTCTAAATGCGAAAAACGTTTTAACACGAGCGAGCACCGGAATAGACACGAGAAAACACACATTTCAAAGGTTCCAACTGCATAGAGGAACGTGGACAGAATTTAAGAATAGGAAGATGATTTTGGCCCCAATCTTTGGCTGCCCCAATCTTTGGCTGCAAGATTAAGTTTTATAACAATTCGTTTTGCTTTTCCATCTTTAATTTTTAAACCGCGTGGTGCAAATTCTAACTTGTGTGATTTATTTTATTTATTTTTTTTTATTTTTTTTCTTCCTCTCAAAACTTGGATTACACGCAGGATCTTAACCCTTTGCGGTCCAATATATTTTCTCTAAGACTAAAACCACATCATTTTTATACAAAAGTTATATTTTCTTATTGATACAAAGCAATTAATAAATACAATTTTAAAACCATATGTTAGTCTCAATATTTTTTCATTGTATGAAACTTTAATAATCATCCTCTTCACTAAAATCATTCAGAATCACCCCATAATAATAATATGGCTAATCTTTATCATAGCGACATCTAGTGGTCACTAGGAAATCTGACATTGGACCAAGTACACTAATCGAAACCTTAATGAAATCTGTGGCATAAGACCAGAGATCAGAGAAATCGTTCGGACAGAGGGATGCAGTAATACTTATACTAAGCTTGAAAAGTGTTCCTACAATGACTTAAATTTTGTTTTAAGGCAGTGTACATGTGTGTGTGTAAAGGCAGTGTGTGTTTGTGGGCAGGTATGTGTGTGTAAGAGCAGTATAGTGGTGGTAAGGGCAGGCAGTGTACATGTATATGTGTGTGCGTTTATGGGCAGGCGTGTGTATGTGTGTGTGTGTGTATGGGCCGGTGTGTGTGTAAGAGCAGTATAGTTATTTGGTAGCTGGTGTGTAAAGGCAGTGTACACATATACATGTGTGTGTTTATGGGCAGGCCTGTGTAAGGGCAGTGTATGTGTGTGTGTGTGTGTGTGTGTGTGTGTGTGTGTGTGTGTGTAAAGGCAGTGTGTAAGGGTCCTGGGAGGGAGGCTAACATTAGCCTTTTTTAAATAAATAAATAAAAAACTGCTACTGTGGACTATTCCAGTGATACTCAACCAGCATTATGGTGGACACATGGCTGGCTGAGAATCATGGGAATTTTAGTTCACAGCTAGCATCTGCAGCTTTACTGTTGCTGCACTTCCTATGACGCTCTCTTAATACTGAGACTTATTTTTGCGTAAATTTGTATTTTTTTCAATACCTCATTTACATAATACATGCTGGTAAAAAGCACCATTTACTGGAAACAGGAGAGAAGGTCATGAATGTATGCGCTATAGAGGTGAGCTGCTAGTATCTAGAAATACTGCAATCCTCACCATAAACAAATGTTCTCGACTTCCTCCTATGTGGGCCAGCAAAGTATTGGCCTGAAGGGGACAGACACGCAGGCCCAGCATGACTGGGCTGACCATAAATTGCCCAATGTATCTTTTTAGGTGGTAACCCAATAGGGACCCTCTGATAAAGTTTATGGTAATATTATCTGTTACCCCTCCCAGGGGGTATTTATTTCTGCACAGGGGTAATTCCTTTCATTTTTTAGAAAAAATATACAGTAGTTTGCACCCATCCTCCCTTGTTTTGTTGGGTATGGCAGGGGGTCCCTCGGGGTCTGGCGTCAGTGCGGGAGTTGGCCATCTGAGGTACATGCAGGACTTCTCAAGGGACGGCCCCGCGGAGTTCATATCAGTTTTGCTACCGTGCAGGGAGGACGCCGGTAAGCGCTTTAACATTGTTTACGCCTGCGCCAGCATTCCTGGGGGATCCTGTCCTAGTAAGCTAGGAGATGGCTGCTACTGACTGCTGGGTGACCCCAGTGATCCATAGCAGCCAATCCCCCTCAGTTCTGTGCACCGCACCTAATCGCTTCTGAAGCGAATCACGTGTACGGAACCTGAACATTTAGTGAAATCTTCAAGAGAAGACGCAGTACCCAAATTCCGGTAGCGAAGGGGTTAATGTTTGTTGAACTTTTGCGTCCAATTTCGGTGCGTTACTTACTTTTAATAAAAGTGTGGTTAACACACCAACATTGGACAAACAAAATCAATAACAAAATTATATATATATAATTGCTAACAGCAATCACACTCCTATCATGCCCAGGCAGATGTATATGCTAGAACCTGGGCATGATAGAAGTGAGATTACTTTCTCTCTATGCCCTGCTATCCCCCCCCCCCACTTACACATACATGCTATCACACACACATTCTTTCACATTCATTCGCTCATTCATATACTCGTACACATTCAGTTAATGTCTGCCATAGTGCATAACTCCCATAATTATATACCGAACAAGACATTGGCAATGGTACAGGCTACAGCATAACACCCATCATATACATTTATATATGCACTAGACATGCATTTTTCACTACATAATATGTACTTATCTCTTTGAAGTAAAGATCACGATTGAAATGTGATTTCAAAATAACAGCTAAACTGGCGGTTTCTTTAATATCAGACCCTGCTGCCGATATATATAAATATTAGACCCTGCTGCCAATACACTTTATTTTGAAAAAATTGGACCATATACAAACATCTCCTTGGGGCCCGCTCCACAGCATGCAATCACTCCCTCCACTCCCGGACCAAAGTTAGGTATAGATCAAATAAAACAGGACTTGCATGTATAGATCAACGGAATAAGACATACAAGCCTTATATTTGCAGGTATACATAATTAATGTATGGAAACATAGCATTGCAGGTATAGATCAACAGAATAACACACAAACCCAGCATTGCAGGTATAGATCAACCTGACAAGCACCCAGATAACACACACATAGGACTTGCCATCTTTGTCCCCAAACAGCCCAGCTTGTGCCATCTTTGCCTTTCCACAAATCAATTATACATCTATGATACACACAAACACTTCTACAGTCACTCACTAATTCACACTTTCCTTCACATAATCCATTCATACAATAGTTTATTCTCTCACGCATTCACACATCTTCATTAACCCCTTAAGGACGGGCTTATTTTTTCTTTTTGTACCCTGTGGGGCCGAGGCTGTTTTAACACTTTTGCGGTGCTTGTGTTCCGCTGTAATTTTCTCCTCACCCATTAAGTGAACCCACACACGTTCTATATTGTTTTTTTCAGCCCGTCTTCAGATACCATTATTTTGATCATATCTTATTTACTGTAAAAAAAATAAAACATGGTGAGAATTTGAAGAAAAAAAGAAAACACCTTTTATGACTTTTATTTGAAAAATCTTTTACTCACCTACAAAAACATAAGCTGGTTTTTGTAAGTTATAGGGCAATAAGTACAAGTAGCATTTTATGATTTCCAAACTTTTTTCCAAATCTGGTTATTCTGCCTCCATATCCTCTTTGGAACATCTTTGAAGCCGGTTAACTCAATTTATCCCCATGCATGAGATTCTATCAACAGCCTTTGCCAAAGTTTGTGGTAGTATTTTTATTTTATTTTTTCCACACAAAAATTGTACTTCAGGAATGAATTCATAGCTCCTGGCATGCGTCACTATCAAACAACAACAACACAATATATGTTCAGTAACATCTCCCGAGCTCAGTGATACCCCACACGCATGGGTTTGCCGGGTTGTTTGAGATTTAAAATGCCACATTTGGGAAGTGAGCTTTTTTTCTCCATTTTGGCCAGGCTGTGTCTATGCCCGGCCACTTCAATTTACCCCATCAAACCATTCATTTTCTATTAAATTAGACACCCCTCGGGTATTTGAAATGCTTTAACTCTTTCCATGTCGAGATTATATTTTTTTTGAAATTTTTATTAATTTTTGAACAAAGAACAAAAACATCGTAACATAACGTCACAGCTACTGTCGCAGATGTTAAGGAACAGTACACAATCCCAGATAAGGGAGACAAGTGACAATAACATAAAAACAAAAAGGAAAACAAGTCCCCCCCCCACCCCCAACAACCATTTAAACCCATGGCCATGGGAAAAAAAGAGAAAAGAAAAAAAAAAGTAATATATATATATATATACACACACACACACACACATTTTTCATCAGTTGTCCAGTCAAACATAGTAACAACTTAGGTGCAAGGGGTAGCACCTTGAAGTAATCGGGCACTGAACCATGAGGTATCCTGAAAGGTATATATAATTTGTGTCTTAAGGGGTTCGTCCAACGGTTTCCCATTTCGTAAAAAAAAACAAAAAACGTATAGTACCTTTGTCTTTATTAAGGGACGCATCCAACAAGTCCATTCGAAGCAAATACAACAATTTAGTATGAACTAGGGACAGAACGGTGGGGACGCCTGTATCCAACGGTGCAAAATAGGTTTCCTAGCCACTGCCAAAATTATTCTAATTAATGTCACATCTCTGGACCCCCCTATCTTAACCAGGCCATGAATTGCCGCAGTTGGGTCGATACAATAAGCATCAGCTGATAACTGCCTCAAAAAGGTTTAAATAGTAGTCCAGAAGACACGAATTAGAGGGCAAGCCCAAAATTATGAAACAGATCAGCACCTTCAACACCACATTTTGGTCAAGCGTCCACTGGTATTATGCCGATTAAAAATTGTCTATGGGGGGATAAGTAGGCCTGATGCGCTATCTTAAGTTGCATGTTTAGATAGGAGCCAGCTGGTAACAGTTTACAGGTGGGCCATGTCGAGATTTTTAAGATAAAGCGTTAATTTTAGCATTTGCTCATAAAAACTTTCAAAAAATTTTTTATTCTTTTTTGGACTTTGTTTTTTAACATTTTGCTGGTACTGGATGGTTCCTCTGGTGACATTACTGCACAATTATTTTTAAATATTAGCAGTTTTTTTTCTTTTAGCAATTTGGTTTCCATAATTTTAAAAAAAACTATTTGAATATTTTACTAATCACATTGTGATTAGAAAGCTGGGCTCCATTGACTTGCATGGTTATAAAGCTAAGCTAGATATAGGATAAGGCCAGGGAATAAGTACAGTATTCAGAGGTCGGGCAGACTGGATGGCCGAATGGTTCTTATCTGCCGTCACTTTCCATGTTTCAATATTCTGTAATCTGTTGGATTTTTGTTTGATAGAAAAAAAAAATGGTATCCCACGTAATTAAACATCATACACTTTTTACACCGGCCACTTTTCAAGATTAGTATAACTATTACCTCATCACTCTGTCCGCAGGATTTTTCAGAATATTTGTTTTACGGCACATATTGCATTCAAGTTTCGATTCTTACGGGTTTAGGTTTATTGTGGTTTTCAAATATTCCTATAAATCTTTGTAATTTAGACAACTTCTCTAAAGCTTTTGCTGCAGAATCTATAAAAACGAAAAGGACGTTCCTTCTGACCGTCACTTTCTTGTAGAACTTTAACCCTTTGCGGTCCTGTGTCGGAATATATCCGACAAAATATTTTACCATTTGTGGTCCAATGTCCGATTTCCTGGTGACCAGTGGATGCCGTTATTATAAAGAAGAATTAGCCATATTGGCTCGATTATAGGCCGCACCCTAGAAGTTAGGTGCTTTCTTAAAGAAAAAAAAATTATATTTTTAGAAAAATAACACATTAGTGGAATAGTAAAACCATATTCTCCCAAACATACTGTATTTTAACATTTTGGTATCTATTATGCAGGTAGTCAACATATGTTACATACAAACAGAAAACCAATAGCCATTTTAATGCACCTTACTTAAAGATATGCCACTCTGCATCCCTCCCCCCCGACTTACCAAATCAGACTTCCTGGTGTCCACGCATGCACAGCTTCTTGTAGGGGTGGTTGTTTGAGTGCATCCCGCAGACGTTCACCAGCTGCGGCAATGCGCGCAGACAACCTGCGCAGTTGGCAGTTCCACCCGTGCTTCTGTCACCCAGTGGAAGTGCTGACAGCGGAGGTTGTCTGCGGGATGGGTTCAAACAACCTCCCCTGTCTAGGCGTGTTGCGCAGGCATCAACCAGCTGCCGGAGAGTAGGATCCAGGTCCCCTGCAGCGCTGTGGGGGTTCTGGATTCTAACCCTTCTGCCTGCCCAGCTCCCAGAACTGCATGTCCCGGGCGATACGAATTGCAGTAAACCCCGATTATAGCCCGCTCCCCTATATTCAGGCAAATACGGTATTATTATGGAGTGATTCTGAATGTAATTTTAGTTATGAAGATGATAATATAAAAAAAATAGAACCTAAAATATGATTTTAGTTTAGTATTTATAAATATTATAGAAAATATAACTTTTGTATAAAAATTAAGAATTTTTTCCCGATAATTAAATTGGACCCGCTTGGCACAATTAGTGAACAATGTATTGGGCCGCAAAGGGTTTAGATCCTGAGTAGGACCACATTTAGAGGGGGGGGGGGGCGGGGGGAGAAATCACAAGGCGAAACTTGCACCACAAACAAAACATGAATTGTTATAAAATTTCAAATCTTGCAGCAGATAAAGAGCCCCTTGGGGTCAAAGTAATCTTCCTATTCTTCAAGTCTGTCCACGTTCCTCTATGCAGTTGGACCCTTTGAAATGTGTGTTTTCTCGTGTCTATTCCGGTGCTCGCTCGTGTGAAAACGTTTTTCGCATCTAGAACACGCAAACGGCCTCTCCCCGGTGCGAGTCCTCTCATGCCTACTCAGGTGTGACTTGGTGTGAAAACGGTTTCCCCCCCGTGTGAGTCCTCAGATGTCGACTGACCTCAGACTTAATTTTCCGCATTACGAACATGTGGACGATTTTTCTCTCGTGTGAATCTGCTCATGCTGCTTGAGATGTGGTTTGGTATAAAAACACTTTCCGCATTCCGAACACGCAAATTACTTCTCGCCTGTGTGGTATTTCTCGTGTATGGTGAGCTCCGGCTTTGTGTTAAAACATTTTCCGCATTCCGAACACGCGTACGGTTTCTCTCCCGTGTGCGTTCGCTCATGCTGCTTGAGTTGGGGTTTTGTACGAAAAGACTTTCCGCATTCCGAACACGCGAATGACTTCTCGCCTGTGTGGTATTTCTCGTGCGCGGTGAGCCTTGACTTTGTGGGAAAACATTTTCCGCATTCGGAACACGCAAATGGTTTCCCTTTGTGATTTTTCTCATGAGTTCCAAGCGCGCTTTTGGTCGTGTAACTTTTTCCACATTTGGTACACGCGAATGGCTTTTCTCCTGTGTGGATCCTTTCGTGGTACGTGAGCTCCACCATTCTCAAAAAACATTTCCCACATTCAGAACACACAAATGATTTCTCCCCAGTGTGAAGCTTCTCGTGTTGATTAAGGCTTCCCTGCGTGGTAAAACATTTCCCACATTCAGAACACACAAACGGGTTTTCTCCTTTGTGTAACCTTACATGTATATCAAGGTTATCTTGTCTAGCGAAACGTTTCCCACATTCAGAACACGCAAATGGTTTCTCTCCCGTGTGCGTTCTCATATGAGCAGTGAGGTTCCCCATCGCAGCGAAGCATTTCCCGCATTCAGTACATGAGAATGGTTTCTCTCCCGTGTGCGTTCTCTTGTGAGCACTGAGGTTCCCCAGTGTACGGAAGCATTTCCCGCATTCAGGACATGAGAACAGTTTCTCTCCCTTGTGCACTCTCTTGTGAGCACGGAGGTTTCCCAATGTAGCGAAGCATTTCTCACATTCAGAACACGCAAATGGTTTCTCTCCCGTGTGCGTTCTGATATGATCACTGAGGCTCCCCGTCGTAGCGCAGCGTTTCCCGCATTCAGGACACGAGAATGGTTTCTCTCCAGTATGACATCGCTTGTGTGCGTTCAATTCTCCCTTTAAGATAAAACATTTTCCGCACTCCGGACACGCAAATGGTTTTTCTCCACGATGAAACAGCTCGTGTCTCCGCAGCCCTGGCTTCGTCAAAAAACACTTCTCGCATTCCGAACACGCATACGGCTTCTCCCCCGTGTGAAATTGCTCATGCTGCTTGAGTTCTGAGGGACTACGAAAACACTTTCCGCATTCCGAACACGCAAATGACTTCAGGCTGATGTGGAATTTCTCGTGTACGGTGAGCTCCGGCTTTGTAGCAAAACATTTTCCGCATTCGGAACACGCAAACGGTTTCTCTCTGGTGTGAAGTTTCTCATGAATGCTAAGCGCGGTCTTGGACGTGTAACATTTTCCACATTCGGAACACGCGAATGGCTTTTCTCCTGTGTGGATCCTTTCATGGAACGTGAGATTTTCCTCTTTCATAAAACCTTTGCCACATTCAGGACACACGAACGGTTTCTCTCCCATGTGCGTTCTCATATGAGCATGGAGGTGTCCTGTCAAAGTGAAGCATTTCCCGCATTCAGGACACGCGAACGGTTTCTCTCCCGTGTGCGTTTTGATATGATAACTGAGGCTTTCTGCCCTAGGGTAGCATTTCCCGCATTCAGGACACACGAATGGCTTCTCTCCAGTATGAAGTCGCATGTGTCTGGTGAGTCCTGACTTTACGATGAAACGTTTTCCGCACTCTGGACACGCAAATGGTTTATCTCCACTGTGAAACGCCTTGTGTTTCTGTAGATCTCCCTTCATAAAAAAACATTTCTTGCATTCTGAACACATGTACGGCTTCTCCCCCGTGTGAGCTTGCTCATGCCACCTGAGATGTTTCTTTGTATAAAAACGGTTTCCGCATTCCGAACACACAAACGGTCTCTCGCCGGTGTGACATCGTTCATGTTGGATAAGTTGTTGCTTTGAGGTGAAACGTTTCTCGCACTCAGCACATGAATACGGTCTCACTCCGGTATGACTTCTCAGATGCAAAGTAAGCGATTCCTTACAGGTGAAACATTTTCCACACTCGGGACACTCGAACGGTTTCTCTCTGGTATGAATTTTCTTATGCTTACGGAGATCTCCTATTAAGTTGAAACATTTCTCACATTCAGAGCAGGCAAACGGTTTCCCTCTTGCGTGGATTTTCTCGTGTCTGGTACAATTTCCCATTGTGGTGAAACGTTTCCCGCATTTGGAACACGGAAAGGTTTTCTTTGTGGTTTGATCCATTTGTGTATGGCCAAGTTTGGATCCAAAGTATCCAGAAGACAAACAGAACCTCAAATTTGTATGAATGTTTCTATATTGCTCACTAAACACTAAATTCACCAGAGATTGGGGCTGCTTGGCTGCGAGTGGCGGCACTTTTATCCCCAAACGCCTCTTTATGGATTGTTTCAGGATTTTCCTTGTGATTGTATTTGTTTCTTCAGACTTGATGATGAGAGAGAGATGACGCAGGAGACGATCTTCGATCTACGTAGTCAGTATATTTATACTCCTAGAATGAAAGAGAGAAAATAATCAAATAATCATGTTTGAATATTATTTAAAACAGAGAATTGGTGAAAAGACAGAGTTTCTGGTAATGGGGTATTTTCTAGTTGGACGTTTGAGTCGACTCCCCCGAGGTTCTGTCTTTGGTCTTTCTTTTCAGTTTAATTATTAGAGATCGGGAACAGGGCCCGGAAAGCTATATCTAGATATTTAACAGATGAAACCAAACAACGTGAGGAAATTAAACCACAGGGGTGTGGAAAAAATTTCTACCTGTCCAAGAGACTAAAATGGTAGCCCAATCTACTTGTTCTTCATGACAATCTATTTGTCCCGATAGCAAAAAATTTTAATCAAAGCTATTATCCCCTTCCGTACCGGGACGTACCTGGTACGTCATCCTCAAAAAATGCCCCCCACATCGTGGTGATCCCGGGGGCGCTGCTGCTGCTGGAGTCTGGGAAGACCAGCACAGCCACTCCGAGTCCGCCCCGATTCTGTAGGCCAGCAATCGCGTTTTTAGCTGCCACAGGCAGCTTCAGGAAAGGGGGTTGAGTGTTGAGTGGGCCCCCACACAAGTGAGGGGACCTGACACAACATCCCCCTGCTGCCTGATCACTCCATGAGAGTGTCAGTGCAGCGTTAACCTCTACATTTTAGAGGGGGCTCTGCTGCTGGTGGTCTGCAGACCAGCAACAGCAAAAACGAGCCCCCACAAGCCCTTTGATGACTCCCCACATGCATGACTACTTCCTCCTACAAACTCTGGTGCGGCCAGAAACAAACAGGGCTGCGTGACCTCATATCCTGCGCAGCTACAACACAGCGAGGGGGAAGAGGCTTATTACTTTTTTGATTTAATGGATAAAAACCAAATATGCTATTTTTTTTTTTGTTAAAATTAAATGAACAAACTAGGTGTTAAAAACAAACCACAGAATAAAAAAAATTAAAAAAAATTAAAATTTACATTAACGTGTCATTGCACACAACACTGTAATAAAATGTATACGGCCAATACAAACTTCAAATAATTGGATCACATATAAATGTATGTGCGTCAAAAATAGGCAGAGTCACTTAGATGCAAACAAAGGTAAAACATTTAATACGAACAAAAAATAGAAGAAGAATATAAAAAGTAGATAACAAAAATAATATAAAACAAGTCTTACAAAACCTTGGAGAGGAATTTAGTTCATGACATCTGTCCTATGCGTTCCTGAGGATGGAGGGAGGGAGTGTTGGGACGAGAAGAGTCCGTGGATGGCAAGTACATCTCCCCTCTACCTCTCCTCCATGCTTCTCCAAGGCCTTAACTTATATACACGGTTTGAATAATGATGTCAGTCTTGTCAGTATTGGTCTTCACCTAATTGGGTAAACATGCTCACTAAGATCTTTACACGTCGAAACCCTATTTTAGGTGGTCGCTGTACGTTTATTGTAATCCCCTTTTACAGTTACAACTATACCATGCATTAGCAAGTTACTATCCTATCTATAGAATGCCTGTTCAGCAAATCCTTCATTCCATATCTTAAGGTCAAGGAAACCTTGAAGCCTATCATTGAAACATATTAATATATCTTAATAATCATTTATTTATGAACAATGATTACATATCTTAGACTATTGCCTATACCAATAATTATATATGGTCCATTTCTTAATTGAGGTTAAAAAATGTATTAGAATCTTTTACAAACACTTATCACAGCGGCATTTCCCTAATCGCCTTCTTATTTTACCGACTTAATAATAAAAGCTACAAGAACCCAAACACAATATTTCTTAAACTAGGTTTTAATTCCTAAAAGTTTTACTGGTAAATATTAACCCCTTCGCGACCGCAGACGTCCCTAGTACTTCACGTGGACATGGTACAAGCGGTTCCATGACGTACCAGGTACGTCATCCAAAAAAAGTCTTAAAAAATGCCCCCTCACGTGGAAATTGTAACGTGCTCATTTCAGTTTTCACATAGGTTGTAAGTGACAAGTTTAGGCTGCTGTCATCGATTAGGGAGACCGATCAATAATCAGTGACTTAAAATATCATCGACAAGTGATCAGGTACTAATTACGTATTTCTTATTAATAATTTGTGTGTGTGGGGGTCATTATTACTGTAGATGACTCTTCTCTCTTTGTAGGGCAGGGTCATCCAGGGGAGTGATCTGATCATCATCATCATCATCATCATCATCATCATCCCGCTTTTGATTCTGCAGCAGTTTTTAACTTTCAAGCCAGTGTTTATTTTTTTGAAACTCTTTCAATGTGCTGGTGGGGACAAATATTAACCCCTGCATCATGTCACACAATCGCGGCATTGAAGGGGTTAACACTGCACAACTGCTCTTAACAGAGCAATCTGGCAGCAGGTGTGGGGGGGAGGGGGACGCGGGTGGTCTTCACACAGGGATCTTCAGTCTCCACGTTTCCCCCTGTCCCTGCAGCTGCCTCTGCCAATCACCAGCGATTGCAGGGACGAGTGTCTGATCACTCCTCTAGTATGAAGACTTGGGGCCCGCCGCTCCACGTTCATTTTACACTAATGTTATACAAGGTATCAGGAGAGAGAGAAGGGCAGGGGCTTTATGGGGGTTATAAACAGCAATAAACCAACAGGCACCTCAAACTAGTAACACTCAACAAAATGAACACTACAAACACACAGACAATATAATATACACAATAAAGAACACACCGCAAACCTGAACATACAGCCAGGGGCAGATAGAGTTACCACCCCAGGCCTGTACACTGCAGTCCCTGCAGGCCTTTTCCTTCCCACGAGCTTCTCCTTAGAGTCTCCCCTCAGCTTGGGTGAGGTTTTTATACACATTTTCTCTTTGGAGTCTGGGAGAGTCAGCACTGCATAGTTTCCCGAATACTCAAGGAGGTCGGGAGACAGTCCACCCACACCTGGTCATTTGCATATGCGAGAGCTCTGGCTCCAGGACGTAGAGGTGAGAAAACCCTCATCTTCCTTTTCAGCGGTTAGGTGTGGAGACCCTATGGCATCCACCGCCCGGAAGAGAAGGTTATTGTGATCACTACTTTGCATATCAAAGGGAATGAAACCTTGATTATTGATACACCGGATGGTGAAATTCCCTGATGTTCCCAGGAGAACCATGTGTTTTATGATATTAAAATTAGATCAACTACAGCATAGAGACCAATTCAATAGATTTCCTTCTCAAGGTGTCCAGATTTCTTACAATGTGGTCATTTGTATTCTTTTCATATGAAAAGAGGGCAGAGGTCTCTACAGTCTCTTGTTTGTATAAGAAATAAAAAAAAAGTTTCACAAAACCTGCTGTTCAGAAAGTGTCACTTACACCTAAATGTAAGAGAGAGAACCATAAACCTATCGAGCTGTGTTAAAGCTCACCGACCATGTGCTTTTTTTCAAATAAAGTCACTGACCATGTGCTTGTGTCAAAATGGAGTCGCTGACCATGTGCTTGGGACTTAAATACACAACCCAATTATACTCAAAGCGCCCACCAGACAGAGTCACTAATACTGGAAGCCGTTCTAAGAAACACTCATTAAAGAACTTGGGCTAAAGACACAAGCGGAGTTATACGTACTAAGTGCGATCCCAATCACACGACACCAAGCAGATTTATTTTACTGCGACTGTGAATTCTGCGCCAAGATAGCGTTTGATCGGCGAATTACAGACGCAGTCGGCATTCCGGAAGAGATCTATCCAAACAACGCAATACTCACCCAATACAATCTGCCCCCGAACACTAGCAGAGATTATAATGTTTAATAAACAATAGAAACTTAAACCTGCTCTAACAAAACACCAATAATTTCACCAGAGAGACAATTATAAACGCAGCGTCCAAATTACCGCAATATTAACACAACAGTCACAGCAGAAGCACCATACGCCGGTCACTAATAAATATTGTATAAACAGCGTGATACCCGTATACTTATCAGCTCCTGGGCAGTCTCACGGAGACAACGTAACCGGAAACGATGGAGGACTGGAGACACGCGGCTGGATCAATTCAGCTAAAGTCACGCTCTTCAGAAGAGTTCCCCCTGATCTGGCCTTTTAAGTTTTCACCGCCTGTAACCAGCCTACTCTCCCTGCCTAGTTCAGCCTACTTATTGGTTGCCCTGGCCCCCTGCTAGTAGACTGGGAGACCCTGTTGCCCGTGCTTCTAGCTTGGAAAATCTCCATTGTGTTGGGGAATATCTGCTAAATGGTTATACTGTATTTTTGTAATTTTGTGACTTTTTCGGTTGTAGGAACTCAAAAAGAGACGTAGACCGTTCCACATTTATCTGTGTCCATAAAACCTCCTTACACCCCGCGGGGGGATCTGGAGCCTCCGCTCCCAGGGAGACGGGGTACATGGCTTCGTTATTGCCTCCAGCCAGCTGGGCACCCAGGGTATGGATGTGGAGTCAGTTGGGAGCAAATCTAAGCCAGCAATAAACTCTGACACAGAGCTAACTTATATATAACTATGTACTGCTCAATAACACAATACTATGCGGGAATATAGGGGTTAAATAATGCAATAGTCAGTATAGTGTCCATATAACCGTCACCCGCCCGCAACCAGTACTGTGGCCCTCCCCAGGCCTCACCCTCGGGGTAGTTGGGTACCGTATGTTGGGGCACATAGTATGGCTCAGGTTATGCTGTAATCTTCACCGGGTATCGGAGACCGAGGTCTCTTAATTTTGTAATTAATACACACAACACTATACGCTGACATACACACTCAGGCTAATGCCATCCTGTAACAAACACCATACACACAAACCGACACTATACATATATACAATTACACACGCTAACACTATGCACACATACACACTGAAGCTGGCACTACACACACCGTCTCCATCACTATACATATATACATGTACAGCGGTACTACAGTATATTCACACACACACAATGACTATAACACAATACATACACACACACCGACTACAGCACTATTCTTCTACACAAACACACAGCGATACTACAGTCTACACACACACAAACACACTGACCATAACACTATACATATACACACATACAGAGTGATACTACAGTATATTCACACACACACACACTATGGACTATAACACAATACATACACACACACACTGACTACAGCACTATACATTTACACACATACAGAGTGATACTATAGTATATACACACACTAACTACAGCACTACACATATACACACACACTCATACTATAGTATATATACACACACTAACTACAGCACTACACATACATACACATACACACACACTGATACTATAGTATATATACACACACTAACTACAGCACTACACATTTACATACACATACACACTGGTACTATAGTATAACACACTAACTACAGCACTACACATATACACACACACAGAGCGATACTACAGTATATTCACACAACGACCACAGCACTATACAGTTACACACACATTGGTACTATAGTATATACACACACTAACTACAGCACTACACATATACATACAAACACACTGGTACTATAGTATATATACACACACACTAACTACACATATACATACACATACACACTGGTACTATAGTATATATACACACACTAACTACAGCACTACACATACACATACACACACTGGTACTATAGTATATATACACACACTAACTACAGCACTACACATATACATACACACAGAGCGATACTACAGTATATTCACACAACGACCACAGCACTACACATATACATACACACTGATACTATAGTATATACACACACAAACACACTGATACTATAGTATATACACACACTAACTACAGCACTATACATATACACACACACACTGATACTACAGTATATATACACACACACACTGATACTACAGTATATACACACACTAACTACAGCACTATACATATACATACACACACACTGATACTACAGTATATTCACACACTGACCACAGCACTATACAGTTACACACAAACACACTGATAATATAGTATATACACACACTGACCACAGCACTATACAGTTACACACAGATACTATAGTATATACACACACTAACTACATCACTACACATATACACACACAGAGCGATACTACAGTATATTCACACACACACTAACTACAGCACTATACATTTACACACACAAACTACAGCACTACACATATACATACACACACACACTGGTACTATAGTATATATACACACTAACTACAGCACTATACAGTTACACACACACTGATACTATAGTATATACACACACTAACTACAGCACTATACAGTTACACACACACTGATACTATAGTATATACACACACTAACTACAGCACTATACAGTTACACACACACACTGATACTATAGTATATATACACACTAACTACAGCACTATACAGTTACACACAGACTGATACTATAGTATATACACACACTGACCACAGCACTATACAGTTACACACACACACTAACTACAGCACTATACAGTTACACACACACACACTGGTACTATAGTATATATACACACTAACTACAGCACTATACAGTTACACACACACACTGGTACTATAGTATATATACACACTAACTACAGCACTATACAGTTACACACAAACACACTGATAATATAGTATATACACACACTAAATATGATGACTTCATCAGCCAACTGACCTGCATTAGATCGCAAACTTCCAATAACACATAAGTCTCTTCCTCAGTAGTTTCGCCAACCTGGGAATCTACTCCACGTTTCCTGCGGGCTTTCTCTGTTGTGCCAGGACTCCCAGTAGAGCTGTGAGGGGAATTTGCCTGAAACAAAGATGGCTGCCACGTGCACCCACTTCTTGTGACCGTTCCCCGGCCATTTTGTGCAGGCTGTGGGCGGAGCATGCGTAATGTAATAGATTCTCTTCTCTCAAACAGCCCAGAAGTAGTGGTTATAAGGCTAGGATCCTCTGTGGGTAACCAAAGGTAGGAACTATAGGGTTAGGACACCCTGGAGGATCCCAGAGGTAGTGGTTACATGGCTAGGATCCTCTGTGGGTAACCAAAGGTAGGAACTATAGGGTTAGGACACCCTGGAGGATCCCAGAGGTAGTGGTTACATGGCTAGGATCCTCTGTGGGTAACCAAAGGTAGGAAATATAGGGTTAGGACACCCTGGAGGATCCCAGAGGTAGTGGTTACATGGCTAGGATCCTCTGTGGGTAACCAAAGGTAGGAACTATAGGGTTAGGACACCCTGGAGGATCCCAGAGGTAGTGGTTACATGGCTAGGATCCTCTGTGGGTAACCAAAGGTAGGAACTATAGGGTTGTGACACCCTGGTTTACACTGGAGGTAGTAGGTACATGGCTGGGACATCCTGGGGTAGACTGGAGGTAGTGGTCACATGGTTGGGATTGCCAGGGTAGGCTGGACGTAGTGGATATTGAGCTGGGACTGCCACTAAGACAGAGTTACAATAGTCAAGGTGGGAGATAACGAGGGCATGAAGCAGAGCCTTGGTGGCATTTGGGGTTAGAGAGGGATGAAGGCGGGCAACGGTTTTAAGATGGAGGCGCCAGCGTTTAAAACAGGTTGGAGGACACTGAGGCAGCGGGGGTGATGGGACGGGGAGACAACGGCACCATTAACATTGCGGGAAACTCTTTAAAGCATTGGAGGAGCGATAAGAAGTTCAGTTTTGGAGGGATTGAGTTTTGTGAATCGTGGCGACATTCACAAGTGTCAGGAACGGTTTACCAGCGACTCTGATCTCCTTCTACATCAGTCTGTCCATAACAGATCGGGGGTCTCCTCTCCGGGCCGCGAGGAAAGCTCAACTCACACCGGCGAGAAGCCTCGTTCCTGTTCCGAGTGCGGGAAACGTTCTGACAGGAAAACGAAGCTTGTTCTACATCTCACGACTCACACAGGGGAGCAGCCTCGTTCCTGATCCGAGTGCGGGAAACGTTCTGACAGGAAAACGAAGCTTGTTCTACATCTCACGACTCTCACTGGGGAGCAGCCTCGCTCCTGATCCGAGTGCGGGAAACATTCTGACAGGAAAACGAAGCTTGTGCTACATCTCACGACTCACACCGGGGAGCAGCTTCGCTCCTGATCCGAGTGCGGGAAACGTTCTGACAGGAAAACGAAGCTTGTGCTACATCTCACGACTCACACCGGGGAGCAGCCTCGCTCCTGATCCGAGTGCGGGAAACGTTCTGACAGGAAAACGAAGCTTGTGCTACATCTCACGACTCACACCGGGGAGCAGCTTCGCTCCTGATCCGAGTGCGGGAAACGTTCTGACAGGAAAACGAAGCTTGTGCTACATCTCACGACTCACACCGGGGAGCAGCCTCGCTCCTGATCCGAGTGCGGGAAACGTTCTGACAGGAAAACGAAGCTTGTTCTACATCTCACGACTCACACCGGGGAGCAGCCTCGCTCCTGATCCGAGTGCGGGAAACGTTCTGACAGGAAAACGAAGCTTGTGCTACATCTCACGACTCTCACTGGGGAGCAGCTTCGCTCCTGATCCGAGTGCGGGAAACGTTCTGACAGGAAAACGAAGCTTGTGCTACATCTCACGACTCACACCGGGGAGCAGCTTCGCTCCTGATCCGAGTGCGGGAAACGTTCTGACAGGAAAACGAAGCTTGTGCTACATCTCACGACTCTCACTGGGGAGCAGCCTCGCTCCTGATCCGAGTGCGGGAAACGTTCTGACAGGAAAACGAAGCTTGTGCTACATCTCACGACTCTCACTGGGGAGCAGCCTCGCTCCTGATCCGAGTGCGGGAAACGTTCTGACAGGAAAACGAAGCTTGTGCTACATCTCACGACTCACACCGGGGAGCAGCCTCGCTCCTGATCCGAGTGCGGGAAACGTTCTGACAGGAAAACGAAGCTTGTTCTACATCTCACGACTCACACCGGGGAGCAGCCTCGCTCCTGATCCGAGTGCGGGAAACGTTCTGACAGGAAAACGAAGCTTGTGCTACATCTCACGACTCACACCGGGGAGCAGCCTCGCTCCTGATCCGAGTGCGGGAAACGTTCTGACAGGAAACTCCTTCTGTGCCTGAGGTCGGGGGCGCGCTTCTCCCTGCTTCCTCCGGAGCCGCAGCTAGCTCCTTCTGTGCCTGAGGCAAGGATTGTGTTTATGGATACTCAGAAATATCTAATATTAACACATTTTATTTCCCTTTGATAGGGTGTTTTTTTTATAATTGTATATACCTCTGGAATGATCACTTTTGTCTCTTTGAAGTTTTTTACTTTTAATTCCTATAATGGTTTCTTCCATTTTTTTGTATTTTTACTTTCAAATGTTCAATGTTAGTTTCTACTTCTGAGGGATCTTTATATATATATATATATATATATATATATATGTAAATATATATATAAGATCTCCCGTTTGTCTGATCTCTTCCTCTAAAGTATTTAGATTATCTTTTTGAAATATCACTAACCGTTTCATTAAGTCTATAGAGCACTGATCTAGGATTTTATTCCATTTATTCATAAACAATTCATTATCATTTCCAAAGGCTGGATGTTTCTGTATCCTCAAGCCTCTGGGTATTAAATTATTACCCACCTGATACTGCACTATTTGGGGTTTTTACCTATATTCCAGATTTTAAGAAGAATTCCAGTCTCCTTGTTCTTTACTGCTACTCTTGTTCACACATTTATATAGCACTAGTGTGAATGCTCAGTAACTTTGAGACACAGATTCTTCCCCAAAGAGTTGAATAAGCAGATTTTATTGCTCGTCATCAGCCAGACTACTCTCCCTCAATGAAAACAACACGTCTTATATACCTTCACAAACAAGACAGCTACGCGCTAAGATCTGTCTACGTAGCAAGTGTCCTGAAATATACATACAGAAACATACAGAAAACCATTCATCCTATTATGGTCAGTTTATGGCAAGGACCATGTTTGCAGCTGAGATGATCAATCACTTCTGACCCCCCTCATGGTGGTCCTTGAATAGACTTGGTCAGTTTCTTTTAACTTACTTGGAGCAAGAAATAGCCAACCACCTGTCCACTCTTAACCTTTCATTGCACATAGAGTCACACAGAAAAGGACACTCAGGGTTAACATAAAAATATCTGCTGAGAAGCTGAAGGCACATATTCAATATTCGCACTAGCGTGTTAATTTATTACACTATTGTTGTTTTTTTATTTTTTTCCACATGTTTTTGCGCCCCGTTCCTGACGTATCTATTATATGAACACTTGTGAGGAGTGTTTTTTCTGCGAGCTGCAGAACGTGTAGGATACATTTCTTTATATTCATTTTTTTTATTACTATTTTCACGTGACCGGTGGTAGTTTTTCGTATAAAAAATACCACTCTATAGGGTACCATATGTAAGGGATGGATATGGCTCTCTAGAAAGACAAAACTAAGGATGTGGGCAGGGCCGGCCCTATAATGGGGCAGACTGGGGCAATTGCCCCAGGCGGCACTTTAGAAGGGGCGGCACTTTGCCGCCCCAAGCGCTTTTTTTTTTTTGAAGCGGAGGAGAGAGAGAGGGGCACCGAGTGGTTTTCGCTTACCCGCTCGGCGCCCCTCTCTCTCTCTCCTCTGCGGCGAGTCTCCCTGTTCGGTCCCGGTGCCGGCTTGTAATGCAGAGCGCCGGAAGTGACGTCAATTTCCGGCGCTCAGCATTACAAGCCGGCACCGTGGCAGCACAGGGAGACTCGCCGCAGGACTGTTTAAAGGTAAGTACCGGGGGGGGGGGTACCGTAGATTATGGCGTCGGCGAAGTTTAAAATGCCGCCCCCCCCCCCCGGCGTCGGTGGGGGGGGGCGGCGTTTTAAACTTCGCCCCAGGCGGCGTTAAGTCTTTGGCCGGCCCTGGATGTGGGGTATTTCTTTACTCTGGAGAGGCGGCTGAACACTTTTCACCGGGTTTTTCTGCCGTAACGCATACCCTGTGCAAAAAAACTAATCAACACAAAAACGTGCAGAAAATATTTATTCGGCCACCTTCGACAGTTATTGCATGAAGAGCCTAAATACCCCTGATAGGATAGTGCGGGTTGCCTGCTTTAGAGAAATATATCATTTTATGGGTATTTTTGGTTTATTTGTTTAAAATTAGAGTTGCAGTCCCATCGTACCTAATGTAAAAATTCTATGGCTTTGTGAGAAATAATGTCCACCTTATAGTATGTTGCCTATAAGTGCCGGGAAAGTATGGAAAATCTTTATAAATGAGGTATTTCTGAAATCAGGAGACCTGAATTGATAAACTTGGAGGGGATTTTCCATCACTTTACCTAATTTTGTGAGGGTTCAGAGGGGACTATATGTATATAAAAAATTAGGGTTTTTTTTAAACTAAATTTCTCATCCTAAATTTTCAGCTAATTATCTAACTATGGTATAAAAAAAGCTCTATCTCTCCTTAGAGATAGTTGACACGGGTACACTATTCACAGGAAAAGAGAATAATCGATGAACCGACATACTCCAAAAATGGCAAAATTGCTCCGAGACTTGAGGAACCAAAAACCCCCGGGACGGAAGAGGTTAAACCATCGTTCTCTGGGAAATGCCAAATTCCTGAGACAACTGGTCGTCCAAGATAGCTTCTGATGTTTAGGGATCATGAATTCTCTGACGCCTACTTATATGTGACATGGAGTTAAAACATTTTTCGTCGTTCAGAAAACAAATGGTTTCTGTCCCGTGTGAGCGGTAGAGGTTAAAATTAAAGGTGATTTTTTTCCGAAAATTTAATTGGACCTGCTTGGCACACTTAGTAGTACAAGGTAAAATTTGCACCAGCAAAAAAATTGAAAAAAACAAAACATGACTTTTCATGGCTTTTCTCCTGCGTGGAGCCTTTCGTGGCACTTGTGCAGTTCGTTTCTCAAAAAAACCTTTACCACATTCAGAACACGCAAATAGTTTCTCCCCAGTGTGAAGTTTCTCATGTACGCTGAAAGTGAAACCTTTCATGTGTATTAAGGTTCCTTTGTGTAGCGAAACCATCCCCGCATTAAGTACGCACAAGCGGTTTCTCCCATGTGTGCGTTTTCATGTGTGCACTGAGGTGTCCAGTCGTAGTGAAGCATTTCCTGCATTCAGGACACGCAAACGGTCTCTCTCCCGTGCGCACTCTTTTATGAGCACTGAGGCTTCCCGTCGTAGTGAAGCATTTCCCGCATTCAGGACACGCGAACGGTTTCTCCCGTGTGCGTTTTCATGTGGACACTGAGGTGTCCTGTCGTAGTGAAGCATTTCCCGCATTCAGGACACGCGAACGGTTTCTCCCCTGTGTGCGTTCTCTTATGAACATTGAGGCTTCCCGTGGTAGTGAAGCATTTCCCGCATTCAGGACACGCGAACGGTTTCTCCCCTGTGTGCGCTCTCTTATGAACATTGAGGCTTCCCGTGGTAGTGAAGCATTTCCCGCATTCAGGACACGCGAACGGTCTCTCTCCCGTGTGCGTTCTCTTATGAGCACTGAGGCTTCCCATCGTAACGAAGCATTTCCCGCATTCAGGACACGCGAACGGTCTCTCTCCCGTGTGCGTTCTCTTATGAGCACTGAGGCTTCCCATCGTAGCGAAGCATTTCCCGCATTCAGGACACGCGAACAGTTTCTGTCCCGTGTGCAATCTCGTGTGAGCACTGAGGCTTCCCATCGTAGCGAAGCGTTTCCCGCATTCAGGACACGCGAACAGTTTCTCTCCCGTGTGCAATCTCGTGTGAGCACTGAGGCTTCCCATCGTAGCGAAGCGTTTCCCACATTCAGGACACACAAACGGTTTCTCTCCAGTGTGCGTTCTAACATGGTCACTGAGTTTCACCGTCGTAGCGAAGCGTTTCCCACATTCAGGACACGCAAATGGTTTCTCTTCCATGTGCGTTCTAACATGATCCCTGAGGTTCCCCATCGTAATGAAGCATTTCCCGCATTTAGGACAGGCGAATGGTTTCTCTCCCGTGTGCATTCTCTTGTGATCACTGAGGCTTCCCGTCGTAGTGAAGCATTTCCCGCATTCAGGACATGCAAATGGTTTCTCTCCCGTGTGCGTTTTCATATGAGCACTGAGGCTTCTCGTCATAGCGAAGCATTTCCCGCATTCAGGACATGCAAATGGTTTCTCTCCCGTGTGCGTTTTCATATGAGCACTGAGGCTTCCCTTCGTAGTGAAGCATTTCCCGCATTCAGGACACGCAAATGGTTTCTCTCCCGTGTGCGTTTTCATATGAGCACTGAGGCTTCCCGTAATAGCGAAGCGTTTCCCGCATTCAGGACACACGTACGGTTTCTCTCCAGTGTGCACTCTCTTGTGATCACTGAGTTTCCCCCTCGTAGAGAAGCATTTCTTACATTCAGGACACGCAAACGGTTTCTCTCCTGTGTGTGTTCTGATATGATCACTGAGGCTCCTCATCGTAGAGAAGCGTTTCCCGCATTCAGAACACGCAAATGGTTTCTCTCCCGTGTGCGTTCTGATATGATCACTGAGGCTCCCCGTCGTAGTGAAGCGTTTCCCGCATTCAGGACATGAGAATGGATTCTCTCCAGTATGACATCGCTTGTGTGCGTTCAATTCTCCCTTTAAGATAAAACATTTTCCGCACTCCGGACACGCAAATGGTTTTTCTCCACGATGAAACAGCTCGTGTCTCCGCAGCCCTGGCTTCGTCAAAAAACACTTCTCGCATTCTGAACACGCAAACGGCCTCTCCCCGGTGTGAGTCCTCTCATGCGCACTCAGTTGTGGCTTTGTGTTAAAACATTTGCCGCATTCCGAACACGCGAACGGCTTCTCTCCCGTGTGAATCCGCTCATGCTGCTCCATATGTAGTTTTCTATAAAAACACTTTCCGCATTCCGAACACGCAAATGACTTCTTGCCTTTGTGGTATTTCTCGTGTATGGTGAGCTCCGGCTTTGTGGCAAAACATTTTCCACATTTGGAACACGCAAACGGTTTCTCTCCTTTGTGATTTTTCTCATGATTGCTAAGTGCAGTCTTTGTCGTGTAACATTTTCCACATTCAGGACACGCGAAGGGTTTTTCTCCTGTGTGGATTTTCTCGTGCCTGCTACAATTTTCCAGTGTGGTGAAACGTTTCCAGCACACGGAACACGCGTACGGTTTGTCCCCGGCGTGAATTCTCTCGTGAGTTCTAAGATCACTCATTTGTGTAAAACGTTTCCCGCACTCGGAACACGGAAAGGCTTCCTCTGCTGTTTGATGTTTCTATTTTGCTCACTAAACACTAAATTCACCGGAGATTGGGGTTCCTCGGCTGCGAGTGGCGGCACTTTTATCCCCAAACTCCTCGTTACGGATCGTTTTAGGATTTTTCTGGTGATTGTATTTGTTTCTTCAGACTCGATGACGAGAGAGATGACGCAGGAGACGATCTACGTGGTCAGAATAGTCGGTATATTTATACTCCTAGAATGAAAGAAAGAGAAAAATAATCAAATAATCATGTTTATATATTATTTAAAACACAGAGAATTGGTGAAAAGACAGAGTTTCTGGTAATGGGGTATTTTCGAGTTGGACGTTTCGAGTCGACTCCCCCGAGGTTCTGTCTTTGGTCTCATTCTTTTCAGTTTAATGATCAGAGATCGGGAACAGGGCCCGGAAAGCGATATCCAGATATTTAACAGATGAAACCAAACTACGTAAGGAAATTAAATCACAGGGGTGTGGAAAAAATTCTACTTGTCCAAGAGACTAAAATGGTAGCCCAATCTACTTGTTCTTCATGACAATCTATTTGTCCTGATATTATTAATACACATATAACCGGTCCAATAAGTCATTTGCTGTTGTGATGTCATACTTTGTTTTGCATACATTATCCCCTATGCACCAGTCATGTGCATTAACAGCTAAATAACGTTATATTAAAGCTATATTAACCCCTTAATGACAAGACTGTTTCATACTCGTAGGACACTTTGGGACAAAGGCTCGTAACATTTTTCAGTGTTGCTGTTTAGCTGTGATTTCCTTCTCTCTCATTTTGTGCTCCCACACACATTATATATTTTTATTTTTCTCATATCTAATTTACTACAAACAATGATAAAATATGGTGCATTTTTGTTAATTTTTACTATTAAAAAATATAAAATATGGTGAAAATAAAAAAAAATACTCATTTGTTTTGAAAAATCTTTTACTCATCTGCAAAAACTAATGAAAGAAAAACCTGCTGAATTGATTCTACTATTTGTGTTAAGGGCAACCGACAAGGATTAGTGGAACAACGAACCGAAGACCAAGAGGGAGGTCCATTCGGTCTGAGGTGTGCCAAAACCGACGTACCAGGTCGGCCGAGAAAGGGCTACCTCGTGAAAGAAATGGATAGAGAAGAGAGTGGAAATAAAAGGAAGGAAATATATAGGGGGGGGCAAGGGAGGGCAACGAAAGAAGCCGTAATAATTTTAGGTGTGAATTTACCGCTCCTGGTTTATGTCTGTGTCAAACACCCCCCCCAATATGTGTTCAGTAACATCTCCTGAGTACAGCGACCCCCCCACACATGCATGGGTTTGTTGGGTTATTTGGGAGGTAAAAGGCCACGTTCAGAAGGCCACCTCTGTGAGATGCGCATTTTTTGGCATTTGGACATCTGGTCAGTTTGCTGGTCATCTTTGAAGCCGTCCAATTCGATTTACCCCATCAAATCATCATTTTTTTATAACTATGCCCCCCACTGGCTTTTAAAACGCCAATATTCCCATGTGACAAGTTTTGTGAATATATAGTGCTAATTGTAGGACTTGCTTATAAAAAAACTTTTTTGTATCTATATATATATATATATTTTATTACTTTTTTACCCGAATGGTTGAATGCAGTACTTGAGTTCTCTAGAGGGCCTGGATAGACCCTCTGTGAACTTTGATTTGTCACAGTTGGCGCCGTCATCACCCCCCCCCCCCTTATCCTTAGCACTGGATGTGTTATCAACACAACTTTGTCTGTTCTCCATGCAGCGTTATTCACATTGGCTGCGATTTCCCTGACTTCTCTGATGAGCGGGGCATACGGAGGTTCTCTCTGTGGTGCAGTGTGGCCCGGGGTCAGAAGCGTGAATAAATGCGTTTGATTTCCCTCGTCCTTTACGTCGCATATCATAAAGAAATTCATGCCGTTGTTTTTTAACGTCACCTATTTAGTTACAATAAAAACACTGTAAAGGGTCTTTGTTCCAAATCCTTTGCCCCCTGGGAGCCACCATATGGTTCTTGTTAAACTCCTGGGGAGGGGAAGGGGGGGTTTAAAGGAATTAACCCTTTCCTTTCTGTATGTGAAAACCCCTGTTAATAGCAGCCACATTCATTTTAACCCTTTCATGTTTGCATTCTCTCCTGATTTTATCGATAAATGCAGCAGCGTCCTCAAGTGTTTGCGTCTCCGAAGCAATTGCTATACTAGTAGGATCCAAATATTTAACCTCTTAATGACAAAGCCCATACATGCACGGGCTCAAAATGCATTGTTTTCAATGGGTTCAGGGACCGCCCATTGTCCTTAAGGGGTTAAACTTGGCAGGACATTCATCACCGGGAATGTTACGTTTCTTTCTTTGCAGTTCCTCTTCTGGACTGACCTCTGCTTCGACCTCTGCATTTTCCGGCATTAAGCTGTCTTTGCTTATCTCTCCTTGTAATTATAGAAGCTTCTTTCAAGTCCTTCTGCAACTCTGAAATTAGCAAATTCTTAATTTCCAAACAATCGGACAAATCGGAAATCTCTTCTGTCATTAAATCACATTTAGGACATTCCTTTTCTATCGCACACACATTGTGCATCTCATCTTTAACCCCGTCACTACTCTACATTATTAGTCAGATCATCACCACCAGCAAGTAATGCATGAAAAATCTTTATCATTTTCATGACATTTCCCAACTTTTGTTTCTCCTTCTTCACAGAAAATATCTTTTTATTTATTTCAATATTTATTTATTATTTGCATCTTCACATCGACGCCATAAATCGGGCCAAAAACTTGCGTCACTAGCCGTATAAGGAACAAACTTTAATTCAAGTTTACTTGCCGAGGAAAAGGTGTCAATAAAACCCATGCTTACTGTAGATCAGCTGCGATCAGCGCGATACACGATGCTCCTTCCTTCTCACCACGTGGTCTGGTCGTGTGGAATCACTCTCTCTTCTGGTCACCGCTAGGTTCTTGAGTCAGAGAATTTGATCTCTTCAAAGTGCACAATATCCCCCCACACTTTGTTGGAAGAGGAAAAAAAACAAAAAAATAAAAAATAAAATAAAAACGTGCAGTAGAGGCTGGCCGTAGAAAACAAACACCGGCTGGCTGGCTCCTCAAAACGTCTCCAGTGACCAAACAGCAATGAAGACCACGGCTTCTAAGTCTTCTTCAGTAGATTGATTTAGTAACCAAATAACATGCAAACAGTACTGGCCGACGGACAGATGGTAGTCGTAGGTGCTGTAGGCTCAGTATGTTTGGCGAGGTGAAGATGGAAGAGCGGAGAAAGAGTATTTATACCCCTTTCCATTCAGGGTATCAGTCATAGGATACACCAACATTCCACAGAAGAGCTCCGTCACGTGTTTGAAAACATGTGTTCCTGGCACTCGAATTGCATTCATGTAATAAAATATAGGGCCAATACAAACTTCAAATAATTGGCTCAACACATAAATGTATGTGCGTCAAAAATAGGCAGAGTCACTTAGATGCAAACAAAGGTAAAACATTTAATACGAACAAAAATAGAAGAAGAATATAAAAAGAAGATAACAAAAATAATACGAAACAAGTCTTACAAAACCTTTGAGGGGAATTTAGTTCATGACATCTGTCCTATGCATTCCTGAGGATGGAGGGAGGGAGTGTTGGGATGTGAAGAGTCCGTGGATGGCAAGTACATCTCCCCTCTACCTCTCCTGCCATGCTTCTCCAAGGCATAACTTATATACGGTTTGAATAATGATGTCAGTCTTGTCAGTCTATTGGTCTTCACCTAATTGGGTAAACATGCTCACTAAGATCTTTACACGTCGAAACCCTATTTTAGGTGGTCGCTGTACGCATATTGTAATGCACTTTTACAGTTACAACTATACCCTGCATTAGCAAGTTACTATCCTATCTATAGAATGCCTGTTCAGCAAATCCTTCATTCTATATTTTAAGGTCAAGGAAACCTTGAAGCCTATGATTGAAACATATTAATATATCAAGGAAGCATATATTATTATTCGCAATTTGCACCCACCTCATATAATTTTCTCGGGACTTCTCCAATGAGTTTCTTGTAGGAGACATAACTTAATTTCTTCTTTAGTAAGGTAAATAGAATTTAATCCCTGCAATCCCTTTAATGATATCATTTTAATCATATTTCTTTCTTTCTCCCTTTTCCTTCACCCTACTTTAGTAAAAATCCAATAGTAAGTCTACGTCACACTCATACCAATACATAATCGCATAGATTTCCTCCTGTAGTATTGATGATCTATTGGACCATTTACCAAAGAACATCACTCCTGTATCCCTTCGATACACTCCACTGTGTCTTACTATAGAGACACAAGAGGGGAAACACAGCAAAATCTTGCCCTACGTTCATTAGGCGCGAGCGGGAAGAAGAAAAGAGAAAATAACATTATATCGCTCCTAGTGACAGGCCTTCAATCAGTTTAGCAACATACGTGAGGAGAAAAAAAAGAAAAATGTTTCTACTCCTATTGACAATCGTACGATCAATACAGATGATAGTACATCGCCATAAGGAGAGCATACCCAATGCCGGAGGAGATGAAAGGAGAAAAAAAATCAATACCATGTGATCTATTTGTGTCCCTATTTCTTCACATATAGTCAAATGGACTTAATAATATCTAATTTGCATTAAAACATATCCTCCAATTACTGTAGTATTAGCCTCTTGATGCATTAACACATGTGTAATTCTAAATGACACACTTATTCCAAAATATCCCCACCAGTGAAAAAAAACAATGTTCCAATTAACCTTCTTTTGTGTCTCAGTGCATATCTCTTAAAACCTTTAGCGGGGCTATGTGACTCCTACTCGCCCCCGTGTTTATTATCTATAGCGTTCTCACTTGGAACCTAAAGCAAACGTGACTATAGTGCTTTTCCTGTGTACCTCCTGTATATATATGGTGTGTAATCTACATATTATTTAATCAGTTCTTATAGTCTTACTGTCTTTCCTTTCCATAGAATCTGCAAAGCTAGGGAGAAAGCCCCATTTGTAACTTCTATTATGTTTTCTCAACATTGGTGGGATTGTTGAGAACAATGTTCTCCATTTTCTTGTATGGTTAGACAAATCCAGAAAGATCTTAATGTCTGAGAACTTGGAGCCAGCTTGCTGATGTTCTCTCTGACAGCCCATCTGTTTAGATCCTATGTTAATTTGGTCCCATACCTGTTTTCCTGTGTTATACCCCATCTCTGTAGTTTTAACAAGGGCTAAAGGTTCACGGACCCTGTACACCCCTAATGTTGGTCGAATTCCACATTCCCCCCCCCCCTGCTTTGCACATGACCGGGACAAAGCTGCAAATGCATGGAACTGTGCCGGCGGCTAGGGACCGCGGCCAACCCTGTCGGCAATTGGAAATGTGTCGCTACGGACATCCTTTGTCCCACCACGTTGCTCTTTTGAGGTTACATTAAACTCGTGGTGGGCAACACTTGTGGTCACTGAGAGGGAGCTCATTTGGGAACTTTGTTTTTTTTAACCAATCTTTAGGACCGGGGTTACCCAGCAGCGGCTATGGAACTCTGGTCCGGCTACCACATGGACTATTCCCTGGGAAGTTTCCAACCCTGTCGCTCAGAGTCCCGACATCAGATCACGTCGCTTTTTGGACCATAACATCTTTGGATCCTGAGCTCTCCAATGGTGCCCCGGGATTGACGGCGCTCCCTTGGGATCACCCAGCAAATAGTGACTCTTTGTCAGATGGGCATTTCTGGCCATAGAACTGTATGGAGATGCCGGGCTGTCTGGGAGTGATGAGATTATACCTGTAATCCTATCATGTTTGTGTGTATCAATACCTGTGCTGTCCTCAATAAAGTCTGTTTTCTTTTACCCCTACACTAAGACTCGGCTAGTGCTTGGGGAAAAATGAAGGGTTAATCCCTTGAGCAATTAAGCTTTCAGCGGCAGGGAAGATCTCTACGGCGGAGCTACTCAGTCCAGGTACGGGTCTCCGTCACATTCTCTATAGGCTCTTAGTATTTTTTCCTTAATAAAAAGTGAGTGGAAGTTCACAATAACATCCCTGGGGAACACCTCAGGAATGTCTTGATTTATACGTTCAATGTACCCTTTCCAGCTCAATTTTCAGGTCCTATAGATTTTACATTCAAAAGTTCGCTAAATTCTGACAAATAATCCTCCAGTTTGTCTGTTTGTGTGTAATTTCCTCCGGTATATTCCCGGAAACATAAGTTTAATCGCCTAAAGCGGTTCAATTTTATTTCCATATTTTAAATTTTCTGGTTGAAATCCACAGTCACGTTTTTTATGTCTTTATATTGAGTGTCTATTTTACTTATACGTTGTTCCGGGTTTATAATCTTATCAGAAATTATTTTCATTTCTTCTCCCCTGAGTTAGCGTTAATATAGTCTTGAATGAGTCGTGACCCAGAGTCTAGGGACTGCTTAATAAAGTCTTTAGTGGTTGAAGGTAACGGGTGCACCATTGATTTGCACCTCAGAGAAGCATGCCGAGCGGTTTAGTTTGTTTCCTTTTCCTTGGTTAGACATCTTATCTCTCGCTATTGGTCCCATAAATAAAGTCTTAACTGTTTTTACTTTCTCACCCTCCTGGCTCCTAGATTTACAGCATTTTGCAAAGTGATTATTTTTGTTGCACGTGTAACAAACACACTAAAAGGCTGGCCATCTTTGAGATGGGTGAACGCTGCCACACATTCCGTTGTTGCTCAGCCCTTGTAACATAGTGAAGTTTGTTGTTTCTGCCTTTAGTAGTCTCTGTTGGCTTAGAGGGAGCGGCTACCCAGAATCCCTTGTGATTGTGGCAGCACCATGAAATGTCTGAGGGAACAACATGCCTTCTGGCTTGTCTGGTGTCTGTAGATGAGTGTGTAATAATAATGCTTCTACTACCCCTTTAATTTTAAGTGGAAGGGTTTTCCATCACCTTTACCCACCATAACTTATGTAATAGATTTGTGCTCTAATGCATGAATAGGCTGGTAAGCGCTTGCTGACACGTTTGCAGCCATTACTTGAACCTGGGCTTTTGTGGCTTCAGTAGCCTGACACATCTCTACTGCCTTTTGAAGTGCGAGGTCAGTCTCTCTGAGTCTGGCATCACTAACGCTAAAAACCAATTTCTCTCTTAACATGTCATGAAGTATAGTCCCAAATTCAAAGTCTCTTGCTTTTACTCTTTTCTGTCCTGTCATATATCCTTCAACACCTTGCCCCTCCAGAAGCGGATGTGTCCAAAACCGGTGTCGCTCAAACATTTTTCTTTGGATTACGGTGGTTCCTTGAATTGGCCGCTCAACGGTGGCCTGGACACTTTATTTATCCACGTGTGCCTATGAACTAGGACTGAATCACGGCTTTTGAAAATACGGCAAGCACACCGATTGTTTTAGGACACGATTTTGATTTCGACGTTTGAGCACTGCAGTGAAGATGAAACTGGATTACAGTTTTTCTTTGTTGGGAGAGGTAGGGGAGGCCTTGTGGCTCCCTACCGCTTCCTTACAGTGGTCTTCCTCTTCGGAGGGGACCAATTACATCCGGCCCTCCTGCAGGCCTTCTGGCCGGGGAGGGAAGGAAAGGTCCTGGTGTATCACATGGGGGGTTGCCGGACGAATAGTAGAAGTTGGATCTGGCACTGCTGCGGTTCTTCACTGAAATGTACCTCCACGAGAAGCACGACACCTCGGAACTAAAAAAAAAACCAAAAATCAGTAACACTAAAAACCAATAGTCCCAAATTCAGAGTCTCTTGCCTTCACTCTTAGTTCTGTCATATAACCTTCAACATCCTGCCCCTCCAGATGTGGACGTGTCCTGTGAACCGCAGAGGCTCTGGTGGTTTGAAAATCTCCATGCTGATGCTGGATAAGCCGTAATAAAGTCCTTGTAACAATATCCTTACTCCAGCACTCCTGACAGCGTGTAGTGTTTTCTGTGTGTAGTGTTCTCTGTGTGTAGTGTTCTGTGTGTAGTGTTTAACATGGAGAGCAGGAGCCAGCACTACACAGAGCAGTTCTTTATTCAGCTCAGACGCAAAGCTAACTCCCAAACCGGAAAACTGACGCTAAACTTAAAATGGCCGCTGACCATAGAGTTCCCCACAATCAGTCCAGAGCGTCCTTTCTTAAAGCAACAGTATACCACAACAGCATAACTCCTATCATATACCAAGCCGGGCACCGACAGTGGTACAACATAACTACCATCACTAAATGCTGAGCTAGACATCGATGGTGGTGCAGCGTAAATTCCTAATTTCTATAAAATGTATTACATGACGGTATGTGCATACGTGAATCTGTGTATGTGAGATATATAACATATATGTTATATGACCGTGTGCATAATCCCATCTGCTCTATACTGCATCCCGAATCCCTAAACTCCTCCTAATCCCTCCCTCTAACCTTTCTATCACTGTCGACGGTACCACCATCGCTCCTTCACCACAAGTCCGCTGCCTCGGAGTGACCCTAGACTCTAACCTATCTTTTATCCACCTAGAATGTAAGTTCCTGCGGGAACAGGGCCCTCCATTGCTCTTGTATCTGCGCGTCAATTGCTGTATTGTATTATATTGTCGTTATCTGTAACATTTTCATCTTTGTGCAGCGCTGCAGAATCTGTTGGCGCTTTATAAATAAAGTATAATAATAATATTTTAGGTTACATTGAAGCTAGACTTACAGGCACCTCATCTGTAACATTCTCACACCCTGCAGAGGCATCTGGATGGAGTCCCACCTATAAAAGAGGAAATCATGATGTAAAACCTTCTGACAACATCTTTCCAGTTACATTAACCCTTCCCAGGCTGCCTCCCCCAGCATTTACCTGGACACAGACCTGCCAGGGGTTACAGGGAGAGTGTCAGCTCCTGGGCCCAGACTACCCCTCCCTCAGCATTTACCTAAATATAGACCTGCCAGGAGTTACAGGGAGAGTGTCAGCTCCTGGGCCCAGACTGCCCCTCCCCCAGCATTTACCTGCACATAGACCTGCCAGGGGTTACAGGGAGAGTGTCAGCTCCTGGGCCCAGACTGCCCCTCCCCCAGCATAGACCTGCCAGGGGTTACAGGGAGAGTGTCATCTCCTGGGCCCAGACTGCCTCTCCCCCAGCATTTACCTGCGCACACACGTGCCAGGGGTTACAGGTAGAGTGTCAGCTCCTGGGGGTCACGTTGCTCTTTAAATGCCAACACCGGATGTAAGTTACAAACTTCCTTTGGTTTCCTTTCCTCAGGATGCGTTTCTTCTGTGAAATATATTACTTCCCGTTTTGCGTTCCATTTAACTTCCGGTTTTGCGTTACACAAGTGCTTGCAGTGCTTCCTGTGCATGGAGAAGCTGCAGACCGGACGCTCTCCTGTGAGGATTACCGGTTTGTAGTCATTGTTGGCCTTTTGGTTCTTACCCCAAACTGGCATGAGGATGATGGTTTACTCTCTCTGTCCATCGGGATACATAGTGGGAGTTGGAGTCCTTGTTTAAAGTGACTGTTGAGCCCGTTGCATGATGGGAGGCAAGCAAAGGGGGTATCTGGATGGTGCGAATTGCAATATTTTCACTTTATGGTAATAACGTTATGAGAGAAGACCGGTGTGTGATGGGAGTTGCAGTCCTTGTGTGTATTATGAGGCAGAAGCTGTATGTGTGTGGATTGTAATGGGGTGCTGAGGATTATGGGAGTTGTAGTTCTCTTTATAAAGCAGTCATGTGACATCTCCAGGCCCTGAGCTGCACAGATAGGGATTGTGAACTCGTTGTTCCTCAGACCGGTCACCTTCTCCCATCGCTCGGCGGCCCAGTTCTGCTCGCGTGCCCTGCGGTCAGCATGCGCACCCTGACTGGTCTGCGGCTACGTGGCCCCCATACCCAACAAACTGCGATGCTCTGCGTGTGCTGACCCCTTTCAGAACCAGCGTTCGCTCTTTCAGCAACTTGAGCTGCAGTCGCTCGTCTGTTGGATTTTACCCCACGGGCTGGCCTTCCGCCCAACGTGCATCAATGAGCCTCGGCGGCCCCTGACCCTGTCGCCAGACTCGGTTTTTTCTTCTTTGGACCCCTTTTGATCATTCCTGCAGACCGGGAACCTCCACAAGAGTTGCAGTTTTGGAGATGCTCTGGCCCAGTGATCTCGCCTCCACAATGTGGCCCTCGTGAAAGTCGCCCAGACCCTTACTCTGCCCACTCGTCCTTCTGACAGAACGAAATGATAGCTCGCTGCCTGATATACCCCCGCTGACGATGCCATTATTCCTCTTACTTGTCCGCACGCAGAATATTATGGCCACTGTATATTTTTTTTATTTGAAATTCAATCCGCTCTGTTACCCCCAGATACCCCATTTCATCCTTGCACTGACATCATAACAAATCATGTGGGCAAATCAGGGCTGTTAGTTTACAGGAGTGGGATTTATATCCCAGGAGGGAAATGTGTGACGTAGCCCCTGACACGTCGTTCCTCACATTCCCTGCGATGTGGGCGTCTGTCGGGAAGGTGATTGCCCCCAAGGGGCCGCTCTGTGCAGACAGATGATGTTCTGTCTTTCTTTAGGTTGATGTTGCTGTGAACGGAGAGCACAATGGTCATCGGAAGCCACCTCAAGACCGGCCATTTGGCTGAGGAGATATTAACCCTCAGCCTGAAGATTATCTGCCTACTGACTGGGCAGGTGAGGGGTCCTAGGAGGCTTTCTTCTGGAACCAGTAACAGACTGAGATAATTTGGCATATGGGTGGTCCATTAACATATTGGGGTTTAGACGCCTTTTTCTTTCCATTGTGATAAAGATTTGTTTAATACAATTAGGATTATATGATTGTGAGGAAGCCCAGTGACTGCGTCCCACCCAGCAACGGCCCCCATGTGTCAGACGGACCCCCCGGGACCCGGAGCCCCAGCCCGGTGCCTCCACCTCACTCGCTGACCCACGAGAGGAACCGCGAGCAGAAGATCCTGGAACTGACCAACAAGATGATGTCCCTGCTGACTGGAGAGGTGAGCGCTGCTGGGAACGGGACGTTATACAGTAACACCGAGGCGTGTGTCTGGATGGTGACGGCTCATTGTGTGTCTCAGGTTCCTGTGAGGTGTGATGATGTCACCGTCTATTTCTCCATGGAGGAGTGGGAGTATTTAGAAGGACACAAGGAGCTTTACAGGGACGTGATGATGGAGACCCACCAGCCCCGCGGCTCTCCGGGTAAGAGGTTTAATCCCTGCGGTCTGTGTGTAGATATTAAGGCATCTTCACTGTAACAAATAACGTGTAAAATGTGAGGTCCGTATAATAAATACTCGGCAATAAGGCAGCCGCGAGAGATCTCAGGAGCCGGGGCCGCTGTTACCCAACAACATGTGAGAGCCGGGGAGACAGCGGGGAGCGAGTTTATACTCATGAGAACTGTCACTGATTAAGGCAGATCTGTCCCTCAGATCCTCCATGTTGAATCTCTATCCGCTAAACCCACGTAATCCACAGATAAGAATAAGCAATATATATATGTGTATATATGTATATGTAAAGAAACCCCTCTTACACGTAGACTATAGGAGCGGCCATCTTAACTTAATGAGGAGGAATAATAATATTGCAGTTCAAGAGAATGGCCGCCGTTCTCTTCTAAAATAATCAAAAACTATTAATATAACAGAGAAACAGATTCTGCTGCTTCACTTAATTTGATCATTTCTCTCCGACAGACGCATCCGAGGTCAGAGATCGAGTCCCTAATTCTCCGCTGGACTGTAAGACGTCTCATTTTATTAAGGAGGAATCCGCCTCATGTGAAGAGACAGACATTTGTGACCCGGTGGAGTCTCCACAGACAGAGCTCACATCGACTCGTAATGAGGACGGATCCCCCTCAGATGAAGACGGAAATGTCTCAGCCCCCGATACGCACACAGAGCACGACGGGGGGGATAATACGTCTGTCCACGTAAAGGAGGAATCCGCTTCCAATGAAGATTGTTGGATCCCAACCGAACACAAGGGATCTACTTCTACTGATAAAACCCAAACCAGTAACACACATTTTCAGTGTGAAACACCCCCCGATGAGGGTACATATAGCTGCCCCGAGTGTCAGGAACGGTTTACCAGTGACTCTGATCTTCTTCAACATCAGACCATCCATAATAGATCGGTGGCCTCCTCTCAGGACAGCGAGAAAAGTTCTCACTCTAATTCGGAGCATATTAGCCATCAGCGAGGGGAGAAGCCTTATTCCTGTTCAGAGTGCGGGAAAAGTTTTAAGTGGAATGCAGATCTTCTTCGACACCTCAGAGTTCACACCGGTGAGAAGCCTTTTCTGTGTTCCGAGTGCGGGAAACGTTTTAAGTGGAATGCAGACCTTCTCCGACATCGTAAAATTCACACCGGGGAGGAGGTTTTTCCGTGTTCTGTGTGCGGGAAATGCTTCACAAGAAAGTTACATCTTTTAGTTCACCAGCGGACTCACACGGGTGAAAAACCATTTGTGTGTTCCGAGTGCGGGAAATGTTGTAACAGTAAAAAGGAACTTATTAAACATCTCCAAATTCACACCGAGGAGAAGCCTTATTCCTGTCTAGAGTGCGGGAAATGTTTCAAGAGGAAAGCAGGCCTTCGCCGACACCTCAGAATTCACACCGGGGAGAAGCCTTTTCCGTGTTCTAAGTGTGGGAAATGCTTCAAACAAAAGTCTCATTATGTCGTCCACCAGCGGAGTCACATGGGCGAAAAACCATTTCCGTGTTCCGAGTGCGGGAAATGTTTAACCAGTAAGTGGCATCTTGTTCAACATCTCAGACTTCACACCGGGGAGAAACCTTTTCCATGTCCTGAGTGCGGGAAACGCTTCACACAAAAGTTACATCTTTTAGACCACCAGCGGACTCACACGGGTGATAAAACATTTGCGTGTTCCGAGTGCGGGAAATGTTGTAGCAATAAAGGGGCTCTTGATAGACATCTTCGAATTCACACCGGAGAGAAGCCTTATTCCTGCTCAGAGTGCGGGAAATGTTTCACGAGGTCATCCGATTTTACCCTCCACCAGCGGACTCACACAGGAGAGAAACCGTTTCCGTGTTCTGAGTGCGGGAAATGTTTTATCAGTAAATGCCGACTTCATGAACATCTCAGAGTTCACACCGGGGAGAAGCCTTATACGTGTTTGGACTGCGGCAAATGTTTCAAGCATAGGTCAAGTTTAGTGGCCCACCAGCAGACGCACGCGGATGAAAAAAACATTTCCGTGAGTTTGGGAATGTGTGGGGAACGCATGGCGGTAGCAAGAGACTCGCTGACCTTGTCGGAATTCACACCGGGGAGAAGCCTTATTCCTGTTCCAAATGTGAGAAATGGTTCAAATACGTTATTATCTCGAATACGGGCTGCCGTTTACCTTCTAATTCAACTCTCTTAGTTAGGCGTGAGGCCTATAAACAGATGTTAGATATTCTCCACGTCTCCTTACCTGTGTCCCTTTCTCCTTTCCAGTAGCTCCCTGGGCCTCCAGAAGTGCTCCAGTTGGTCAGAATAATGCAGATTCACAGAGAAAGAGAGATTAAAAAATACTTCTTTCCCTGGTTTTTGCTGGACTTTTCCCCCGGTAGGGTTGTGGTTGGGGAGCACGTCTCCACCTCTATCGTCTGCCATCTCCCCAACTTGTGTGCCCTCTGTTTCTATTTTTTCCTGCCCTCTGCTGAATCATGCCTGCTCCTGACTCACCAGCAAAGCCCTTTCTCTTATTGTTATTTTTCTTTGTCTGAATATTTTTTTTCTCTCACCTGAATATAGACACGCATACATTATTATTGAGATTACGTAATCAGTAATGTTTCTGATGGTCTTTTTATTGGAAATGGGATATATATAATATCATTCAGCTAGGGGAACATTTTTTCTTGTGACTCGGTTATGTATAAGGGCACCCTTTATCCATAACCGAGTCACCAGAAAGAATTAAGAGCTTGACTGCGAGATAAATTATATGGGGCTGCTTTTCATTCCCAGTCCGGCCCTGGGTGAGGCAAGATCTGCATTCACCTCAGGGGCGGGGGCGCGCACAGTCGCCCAATCAGCAGCTGCAGACTAGTTGGGAGATCACAATCTTTACTGCTCCCCCCCCCCCCCCCATCACTACGCACCGGCAAATAAGGCCGAGCGCGGGGATAATGAAGATGCTCTGATAAAATCCCTTACGAAGAGACTTGGTGGTATTGAAAGCTAACAATCTAAAACAGTCATGTAGATGATAAAGGTATCGTTTTTACCAAAAGGTTTTTTTTTTTTTTTTTTTTTAAACCCCCACCCCTTCCAGCACAGATAATAGGATATACATGAGACCAATGGGTGTGACTGTCCCAGGAAACTCTGGTCTGCTGTCAGCTATGATGAAGTGCCCTACAGGGGTGGATCTCGGAGTCAGTGAGCAGCTTCCCGAGTCCTGTGTTTGCCCCACTGCCCGGGGTAACTGGAATACCCGGGTGCGCTGATGCTGGGGTCTCTCGCAGACTTCCCGATGAGCTGGCTCTTCAGGATCTCCCTTATCCTTTGGAGATACTCAGATGTTGCTGCCTTCCTTGCCTCCTCATCGTGGATCCCATGTGACTGGGGTATCAGGGTACTGGTAGCTGGCCTGTATGTCTGCTGTGTGCCCTGCTGGTAGTTCCACCCCGTCGGTCTTAAGCATCTTCCCTCTCTTTACTGCTATCCGGCCGCACTTCTCCAGTCCGAAGGACATCCTAATGAGGGGCAAGAAGATACCCCCCATGCCCATACAAAGTTAAAGAGTGTTTTTAAAGGGAAGGTACCTACTATCGTGTGTTTTACCATTAATCCCCTCATACCCAGCTCTAGGAAAGAGGGGGGCATTAGGGGGGGAATGAGAGTCATCAGGGGAGGAAAGAGAAATATCAGGGGATGGAAGAAGGGAACAGGGGGGAAAGGGGCATCAGGAGAGGAAAAAACAGAGTGACCTTTTAGGAGGGATCTGCCTGAGAATATCATACCTAGACTGTCTTCTCTGTAAGCACCACCAAAGAAAAAAAAGAATGCACCATTTCTTTAATATATATTTAATATAATAAACCAATTAAACATTTATTTTATTTTGTGATATAATCAAAATACACTTAAAAACGTATTATATATATTATGTGTTAAATAATGGGGGGTTTTTTATTATTACTATTGTCATCACACCCCATATAGAGAAGCCCCTGGAAACCCCCCTTCCCAGAGGAGCTTATTGCGCAAGGGCTCATGGGAGATGTAGTTTTACCCATTCGTCGTTAGAAAAGCCTGTACAGCAGATAGAGACAGGAAGTGGCTGGAGTGTCTCTTTGTCAGGAAGTTACTGGCGGCCATGTTGGATTAGGGCAAGCTTCCTGGACAGCTGCTGGTGATGTGTAAATGCAGTCACGGATTTCTGTGTCCCACTGGGCAACAGAGAAAGGTTAGTGGAGACAGGTAGCTGTCTTTAGGAAGGTGTCACATAGGGGAGGGTTCACAGGAGAGAGAGATGGGTGAGAGGTTCTGCAGTTAGGGGGTAATAAAATGCTCTGCGGAGCCAGTGCTTCCAGTAATGAGATGATCTGCAGATGTAGCGGTTACTGGTCATACATGACTATAACGTCACGTGAGTTTGTTTTCCAGGTGGTCTGTCGCCAGCCCCTACCCTCCTACATGCAATGCATGTGGTGACTGATGAAACGGGTGAGAGACCTACCAGCATCACCGGCACCTAAGGGTTTTTACCCCACTCCAGGGTCTCAGGGTCAGTGGGCAGATTCTCAGGGTTTTTACCCCAGTCGCGGGGTGAAAGGGCAGATTCTCAGGGTTTTTACCCAAGTCTCGGGATAAATATAAAGATTCTCAGGGTTTTCACCCCAGTTTCAGGGTAAATGGGCTAAATCAGCTAAGGGGCAGATTTTCAGGGTCACACATATCCTCTGATTTCATTTGGTCCCCGGAAGTTACTCTCAGTCCTCTCTCTGGTTATCTGAGCACTTTTTGCTTCCCTTTTTAGATTCCTTTTCTATGAAACATGAAAAATAGCCTCAGTGGCCGGGATTACCAGACCCTATCCTCGGAGCGTCCCACTGACCCCACAATCATGAAGGACGGAAATCGGGTGACTGAGAGGGTCCTGGACCTCACCCTGGAGATCATCTCCCTGCTGACCGGAGAGGTGAGGGCATTGGTGAGACTGCGCTTCATGGTATTAGTGTGAATTATCTAATTATAACAAAGGCTAAATCAGATTTTCAGAAGATAATCTCCAGTCCACTGAGGTCTCTTAAGTGGACTCCAGTCTAACATTTGCATACAGGAATGTCTTGATCCCTCCAATGCATATCTACATCTACACATCATCACATCCACAACTACTTCTCCAGTACCTCCCTTCACCTTCATGCATGAACAGGGCATAATATAGGACATGAGAAGATGACACTTTGATGTCCTTAACTTTCTCTACATGTAGGATTACATGATTGTTAAGAAGGGTGGTGATGTGTCTGACGGACCCCCCAGGACCCGGAGCCCCAGCCCGCTGCCTCCACCTCACTCGCCGACCCACGAGAGGAACCGCGAGCAGAAGATCCTGGAACTGACCCACAAGATGATGTCCCTGCTGACTGGAGAGGTGAGCGCTGCTGGGAACGGGACGTTATACAGTAACACCGAGGCGTGTGTCTGGATGGTGACGGCTCATTGTGTGTCTCAGGTTCCTGTGAGGTGTGATGATGTCACCGTCTATTTCTCCATGGAGGAGTGGGAGTATTTAGAAGGACACAAGGAGCTTTACAGGGACGTGATGATGGAGACCCACCAGCCCTGCGGCTCTCCGGGTAAGAGGTTTAATCCCTGCGGTCTGTGTGTAGATATTAAGGCATCTTTACTGTAACAAATAACGTGTAAAATGTGAGGTCCGTATAATAAATACTCTCAGGAGCCGGGGCCGCTGGTAAGGGGTTTACAGATTCTGCCAGACGGGGAGCGGCCTCTCTGCAGGTGGAAGACATTTATCTGTAAGAGACTCTGAAATCTACTTGTTTGGGAAAACGGCTGCTTCACTTAATTTGATGATTTCTCTCCAGCTGACGCATCCAAAGTCAGAGATCGAGCCCCTAATTCTCCGCTGGACTGTAAGACGTCTCATTTTATTAAGGAGGAATCCGCCTCATGTGAAGAGACAGACATTTGTGACCCGACGGAGTCTCCACAGACAGAGCTCACATTGACTCGTAATGAGGACGGATCCCCCTCAGATGAAGACGGAAATGTCTCAGCCCCCGATACGCACACAGAGCACGACGGGGGGGATAATACGTCTGTCCACGTAAAGGAGGAATCCGCTTCCAATGAAGATTATTGGATCCCAACCGAACACAAGGGATCTACTTCTACTGATAAAACCCAAACCAGTAACACACATTTTCAGTGTGAAACACCCCCCGATGAGGGTACATATAGCTGCCCCGAGTGTCAGGAACGGTTTACCAGTGACTCTGATCTTCTTCTACAGCAGACCATCTATAATAGATCGGTGGTCTCCTCTCAGGACGGCGAGAAAAGTTCTCACTTGAAATCGGAGAGTATTAACCATCAGCGAGGGGAGAAGCCTCATTCGTGTTCAGAGTGTGGGAAATTTTTTAAGTGGAAAGCAGATCTTCTTCGACACCTCAGAGTTCACACCGGCGAGAAGCCTTTTCTGTGTTCAGAGTGCGGGAAATGTTTTAAGTGGAATGCAGACCTTCTTCGACACCGTAAAATTCATACCGGGGAGAAGACTTTTCCGTGTTCTGAGTGTGGGAAACGCTTCACACAAAAGTTACATCTTTTAGACCACCAGCGGACTCACACGGGTGAAAAACCATTTGCGTGTTCCGAGTGCGGTAAATGTTGTAACAGTAAACAGGAACTTATTAAACATCTCCAAATTCACACCGAGGAGAAGCCTTATTCATGTCCAGAGTGCGGGAAATGTTTCACAAGGTCATCAGATTTTTCCCTTCACCAGCGGACTCACACAGGAGAGAAACTGTTTCCATGTTCAGAGTGTGGAAAATGTTTCAAGTGGAACGCGGACCTTCTTCGACATCTCCGAATTCACACCGGGGAGAAGCCTTTCTCGTGCACCAAGTGCAGGAAATGTTTCAAACAAAAGTCTCATTATGTCGTCCACCAACGGACTCACACGGGCGAAAAACCATTTCCGTGTTCCGAGTGCGGGAAATATTTTACCAGTAAGTGGCATCTTGTTCAACATCTCAGAATTCACACCGGGGAGAAACCTTTTCCATGTACTGAGTGCGGGAAACGCTTCACACAAAAGTTACATCTTTTAGTCCACCAGCGGACTCACACGGGTGAAAAAAAATTTGCGTGTTCCGAGTGCGGTAAATGT
The DNA here is from genome assembly GCA_029215755.1 of Spea hammondii. Classification (NCBI taxonomy): domain Eukaryota; kingdom Metazoa; phylum Chordata; class Amphibia; order Anura; family Pelobatidae; genus Spea; species Spea hammondii. Next base: position 6,844,439 of record JARDYJ010000006.1, read on the forward strand.
TGTAGCAATAAAGGGGATCTTGTTAGACATCTTCGAATTCACACTGAGGAGAAGCCTTATTCCTGCTCAGAGTGCGGGAAATGTTTCACAAGGTCATCAGATTTTACCCTCCACCAGCGGACTCACACAGGAGAGAAACCGTTTCCGTGTTCTGAGTGCGGGAAATGTTTTATTCGGAAATGCCGACTTATTCAACATGTTAGAATTCACACAGGGGAGAAGCCTTATACGTGTTCAGACTGCAGCAAATGTTTCAAGCAAAGGTCACATTTAGTGGCCCACCAGCGGAGTCACGCGCGTGAAAAAACATTTCCGTGAGTTTGGAAATGTGTGGGGAACGCTTAATAGTAGCAAGAGACTCGCTGACCTTGTCAGAATTCACACCGGGGAGAAGCCTTATTCCTGTTACAAATGTGAGAAATGGTTCCCACGGTTCAAATACGTTATTATCTCGAATACGGGCTGCAGTTTTCCCTGAGGGGAGGTGAGGCCTACAACCAAGGTTTAGATATTCTCAAAGTCTCTTTACCTTTTCCACCAACGGCTTCTGTGTCCCCTTCTCCTTTCCGGTAGCTCCTTGGGCCCCAGGTAGTGCTCCAGTTGGCCAGAATAATGCAGACATATCGGTGGAGAAAGGGAGATGCAAAAACACTTCTTTCTCTTGGTCCCCTGGTATGGTTTTCCGCCGGCCTTGTCTTTTTCCGGTTGGGTTGTGGTTGGGGAGCGCGTCTCCACCTCTGTCGTCTGCCATCTTCCCAACATTTGTGCCCTGTGTTTCTATTTTTCCTACCCTCCAATGCATCATTCCTGCTCCTGACTCACCAACAGAACACTTTCTCTTAAAAGATATTTATTTCTTCCTCTTTTTTTTCCCTCGTATTGTTATTTTTCACACACATTTCTTTATCTTTAACCCCTTCTGTGTCTGAATATTTTTTTTCTCTCACATATTTTTATTTTAACCTGAATATAGACACGTTCGTTATTATTAAAATTACATAATCACTAATTTCTGATGGTCGGTTTGTCAGAAATTGGATATATATTGGGGTATCCAGCTGCTGATACACTTTCCTCTAGGGGCAAATTCTTTCTGGTCATGTTAGTGTAGATGGTGCAAATGGATCCAATTTCTTAATATGTGAAGATTTTTTTTTCAGTAAAGAGGCCTATATGCCCTATTCGCAGGGTTACATGAATCAGGAGCCAATTTCAGGTAACTAACGGCAACAAGAATGATAAAGTATTGGGGGAGACAATGACATCACGTTTACAGAGATCTGAGGCCTAAACAAATGCTTCAGGAGTCTTTTTACAGCTCCCATCACACCTTATTTACAAACAGGCTCTACCGCTTTCACAGACACTGCGACACATTACCTTCTCATGTGGGCTTCAGGAGATTCCCGTTGTACTTAAATAAAACTCTCCGCCTGTCCTTTCTGTGAGCGCGGAAATCAGCTGGCCAAACGTTGTTTAGTTAGGTCAGATCACATTAACTTCTTTTTCAGCGATTATTATCCTTTATTTATTACGCGCCAACAAATTACGCAGCGCTGTACAAAAATGGGGCTGTGAGCTTACAATCAGGGCCGGCCCGACAATGGAGCCAAGTGGGGCAACCGCTCCAGGCGGCACTTTTGAAGGGGCGGCACCCACTCGGCGCCCCTCTCTCTCGGTCAGGGTGCCGGCTTGTAATGTTGAGCGCCGGAAGATGACGTCATTTCCGGCGCTCAGCATTACAAGCCGGCACCGAGACCGAGCAGGGAGACTCACCGCAGGACTGCTGAAAGGTAAGTACGGGGGGGGGGAGAGGAGGGGTAGATAATGGGGGGGCGGCAGGGAGAGGAAGGGTAGATAATGGGGGGTGGCGGCATTTTAAACCTCGCCCCAGGCGGCATTTTGTCTTGGGCCGGCCCTGCTTACAATCTATCCTTATGGTACTTTTACACAAAGTTCCTGGCAGGAGTTGTGGGTTTATGAGGGCCCCATTTATACTTGAAACAAAAGAAGGGGTGAGGAGGAGGAGGAGCTGTCTGGAGCAGTCATTAGGGGTAAGTGGTTTCGGGCTGCTAAAGAGGATAAAAACAACTGGCGGTGGGTTAGGATGAGTTACCCAATTTTACCCCTCACGCCCTGCAAGGGGCAGAACTTTACTTGTGGCACTCAGCAACATGTGACAATTATATAAGGCCTGGAAAACATGGCCGACGCAGCCTTTGCCCTTAAGAGCAACGGAACAAACTACTTGCCTCCTCCCCCTGAATCAACTATTCTCATTATTATGGAAGAAACCACGTGAGGTGAGGGGCAGGAGGAATCTGTTTGCTTCATACCCATAGATACATCGGATCATGTCACACAGGGAACGATAATCTGGTGAAGAAGATTTGTTTTTGAGACTCTCTGGTAAAATCCCTGAAGTAGAGACTTACGTGGTATTGAAAGCTAACAATCTAATGCAGTTTGGTTGGCTGATAAAGGTATTGTTTTTACCAAAAGTGCTTTTTTTTTTGGAACCCCCCCCCTGCACAGATAATAGTATATACATGAGACCAATGGGTGTGACTGTCCCAGGAAATTCTGGTCTGCTGTCAGCTATGATGAAGTGCCCTACAGGGGTGGATCTCGGAGTCAGTGAGCAGCTTCCCGAGTCCTGTGTTTGCCCCACTGCCCGGGGTAACTGGAATACCCGGGTGCGCTGATGCTGGGGTCTCTCGCAGACTTCCCGTTAAGCTGGCTCTTCAGGATCTCCCTTATCCTTTGGAGATACTCAGATGTTGCAGCCTTCCTTGCCTCCTAATCGTGGAACCCATGTGACTGTGGGGTATCGGGGTACTGGTAGCTGGCCTGTATGTCTGCTGTGTGCCCTGCTGGTAGTTCCACCCCGTCGGTCTTAAGCATCTTCCCTCTCTTTACTGCTATCCGGCCGCACTTCTCCAGTCCGAAGGACATCCTAATGAGGGGCAAAAAGACCCCCTCAACTCTTTAACTTTGTATGGGCATGGGGGGGGGGTTAGGGTTAAAGGAAAAATACCTTTGTGTGTTTTACACTTAATACCCTCATACCCAGCAACCAGGAAAGAGGGGCATCAGGCAAAGAGAAATATCAGGGGTTGAAAGAGGGGGATCGGGGGGGGGCATCAGGAGAGTAAAGAGAGACAGCAAGGGAGGAAAAGGAGCAGCAGGGAAGAAAAGAGGGGCAGCAGGGTAGAAAAAAGGAGCATCAGGGGAGGAAAAAAAACAAAGTGGCCCCTTACAAGGGAGCTGCCTGAGAATATCATACCTAGACTGTCTTCTCTGTAAGCACCACCAAAGAAAAAAAAACTGCACCATTTCTTAAATATATATTTAATATAATAAACCAATAAAAGATTTTATTAATTGATTTTGTGATCAAGTAATCAAAATAAATGTAAAAACATATTATAGATATGGACGTACCGGTATGTCTAAAAAACGCATCCCAAGTATCCCCTACGTCCCGCCCTTCTTGCAGTGGCAGGGATGTCAAACGACAGCCTGGACTCCCCCCTGACAGCAGAAGCCAGCATCGCCGTAAAAAGCCGTAAAACTGTTACATTTTTATACGGTGGTCGCGCGATCGGCCATTCCTTTCCGGGTCGCGTCACTGCTGCAAAAAGATGAAAGTGGGATCGGTGCAGGGGGATCGCGGAGATCATGTTTCTCAACCTCCTCACATACTCACATAATGAAAAACGAAACATAGGGGGAAAAAAAGGTTAGTGATTTTTTTAAAAAACCTAAAAATTAATAATTAAAAAAAAAAGTGAGCTAAGTGATGTCATTGTGACATCAGTGGCATTAATAACATGTTCAAAAGGTCCCTACAAAAAAATACAAAAAATAAAATCATTTTTTTTTTAAATATATATATACAAAAGATAATAAAAAAGAAAAAATAATGTACACCTTATAGTTTGTTCCCTAAAAGTGCTGGGAAAGTATGGAAAATCTATATAAATGAGGACACCTGAATTGATAAACTTGGAGGGGATTTTCCATCACATTACCTAATTTTGTGAGGATTCAGAGGGAAAATTTATAAAAAATTGGGTGTTTTTTTCTAATTTTCGCTAGTTTTTAGTAAATTTCTCATTCTAAATTTTCAGTTAATCATCTAACTATGGTATGAAAAGAAAGCTCTATCTCTCCTTGAAAAAACAATATATAGTTTACACGGGTACACTATTCACAGGAAAACCGACATAGCGCAAAAATGGCAAAATTGCTCCGGGACTTGAGGTACCAAAAACCCCTGGGATTGAAGGGGTTAAATAATGAATGTATTATTATTATTATCATCATCACTCCCCAGATAGGGAAGCCCCCAGAGACCCCTTTTCGCAGAGGCGCTCCTCACGCAGCGGCTCATGGGAGATGTAGTTTTACTCATTCGTTGTTAGAAACGCCTGTGCAGCAGATAGAGGCAGGAAGTGGCTGGAGTGTCTTTGTCAGGAAGTTGCTGGTGGCCATGTTGGATTAGGGCAAGCCTCCCGGACAGCTGCTGGTGATGTGTAAAAGCAGTAATGGGATTTAACTAAGACAGTCACAGATTTATGTGTCCCACAGGGCAACAGAGAAAGGGTAGTGGAGACTGGGAGCTCTCCAGTGCTTCCAGTAATGAGATGATCTGCAGCTGTAGCGGTTACTGGTCATACATGACTATAACGTCACGTGAGTTTGTTTTCCAGGTGGTCTGTCGCCAGCCCCTACCCTCCTATATGCAATGCATGTGGTGAATGATGAAACGGGTGAGAGACCTACCAGCATCACCGGCACCTAAGGGTTTTTACCCCACTCCAGGGTCTCAGGGTCAGTGGGCAGATTCTCAGGGTTTTTACCCCAGTCACGGGGTGAAAGGGCAGATTCTCAGGGTTTTTACCCGAGTCTCGGGATAAATATAAAGATTCTCAGGGTTTTCACCCCAGTTTCAGGGTAAATGGGCTAAATCAGCTAAGGGGCAGATTCTCAGGGTCACACATATCCTCTGATTTCATTTGGTCCCCGGAAGTTACTCTCAGTCCTCTCTCTGGTTATCTGAGCACTTTTTGCTTCCCTTTCTAGATTCCTTTTCTGTGAAACATGAAAAATAGCCTCAGTGGCCGGGATTACCAGACCCTATCCTCGGAGCGTCCCACTGACCCCACGATCATGAACGACGGGAATCGGGTGACTGAGAGGGTCCTGGACCTCACCCTGGAGATCATCTCTCTGCTGACCGGAGAGGTGAGGGCATTGGTGAGACTGCGCTTCATGGTATTAGTGTGAATTACCCAATTATAACGAAGGCTAAATCGGATTTTCAGAAGATAATCTCCAGTCCACTGAGGTCTCTTAATTGGACTCCAGTCTAACATTTGCATACAGGAATGTCTTGATCCCTCCAATGCATATCCATACATTTCTGTAGCGGCAGGGTCTCTATCCACATCACATCCACAGCTACTTCTCCAGTACCTCCCTTCATCTTCATGCATGAACAGGGCATAATATAGGACATGAGAAGATGACACTTTGATGTCCTTAACTTTCTCTACATGTAGGATTACATGATTGTTAAGAAGGGTGGTGATGTGTCTGACGGACCCCCCAGGACCCGGAGCCCCAGCCCGCTGCCTCCACCTCACTCGCCGACCCACGAGATGAACCGCGAGCAGAAGATCCTGGAACTGACCAACAAGATGATGTCCCTGCTGACTGGAGAGGTGAGCGCTGCTGGGAACGGGACGTTATACAGTAACACCGAGGCGTGTGTCTGGATGGTGACGGCTCATTGTGTGTCTCAGGTTCCTGTGAGGTGTGATGATGTCACCGTCTATTTCTCCATGGAGGAGTGGGAGTATTTAGAAGGACACAAGGAGCTTTACAGGGACGTGATGATGGAGACCCACCAGCCCCGCGGCTCTCCGGGTAAGAGTTGTACAACAATATCTCTCCCCTATTGTTTAGTTGTTGATTGAGTCAGTCATTTGCCACTGAATGTTGATCGCCAACGTGTTTAGTTTCGCAATCGCCTCATAATCCATCTACTTCCAGGAGAAGGGTTCATGGCAAGCACTACGTGCAGCGAATTTCCCCTTCGTGTTACGTCAGCCGATTCTGCGGAATCACACAGAGACCGTACCAAAAATAAGGGAACCCAATGCTTGCCTGCCAGAGAACCACAGAAGAAACAGACCAACTGTCTGAGGAATATGGGGCAGAATTCAGATACCTGCGAAGACACAACTCTTGCAGGCAACGCCACACCTGTACCAGGTACAGCGACAGAGTATCCAGTGACTCGTATTAAGCAGGAATCGGCTTTGTGTGAAGGAGGAGGTTTCATAGACCCCAACATATCTACATCCAGAGACAATACACAGTTACAGTATACATCAACCTTAATTAAGAATGAATCGGCCACATACGAAGAAGGAAGCCTCTCGCTAAAGATGTCTAAGATGGAGACGTGTAGTGATGCATCTTCTCATGCACCATTCCAAGCAGATCACCCAACAAAGAGCGTTCACAACTGTTCCGAGAGCTTGGAAAGTTTTACGTCGACCTCAGATCTTAGTTCTCAAGAGTCTCACAACGAAGATAAAACATTCTCGTGTCCCGACTGCGGGAAGGGTTTTACCCAAAGCGTGCACCTTCTCACGCACCAGAAGAGCCACACAGGAGAGAAGCCGTTCCCGTGTTCTGAGTGTTGGGAATGCTTTACCGACAAGTTGAGTCTTTTTAGACATCAGATCATCCACACAGGGGAGAGAGGGTTCTCGTGCTCCGAGTGCGGGAAATGTTTTACCCGTAGCTCGCGGTTGGTTAGACACCAGTTCCTTCACACCGGGGAGAAACCGTTCACGTGTTCTGACTGCGGGAAGGACTTCACCCATAAGTCAAAGTTCCTGAAACATCGGAGGATTCACACCGGAGAAAGGCCGTTCTCATGTTCTGATTGCGGGAAATGTTTCACGGATAAATCAACCCTCGACAGGCATAGGAGGATTCACACGGGGGAGAAACCATTCGCGTGTCCCGAATGCGGGAAATCTTTTATTCAGAGGTCCATACTCGTCACGCATCTGAGGATTCACTCTGGGGAGAAACCGTTCGCCTGCGCGGTATGCGGGAAACGTTTCAGCCAAAACGCCAACCTTCTTAAACATCAGCTGATTCACACGAGAGAGAAATCAACCGCCTGTCACTAATTCCGGAATGAACCCAAGAAAAAAACAATTCTGGTGATTTCCAACTTCATTTCTGTAAAGAGGGTAACATTTTTTAAAACGTAGGTGGGGCTTCCAATAGCGTCCCATGTGTTTGTTGGGGTTCCGATCCAGAGCTAAGCACAGTATTGGTGAAATGGAGACGGTCGCTTTGTCACTGGATCTATGAACCAAAAGAATCAATAAATAACATTGAATCGGGGGGGCTTCATAATGATTCTTCCAGAAACAAAATTACATGACTGCTTCTAAGCGCTGCCTGGGGGCAGATGTGCATAACTGGGGGGGGGGGGGCAGGTTGGAAAATAAAAGGAAATAAAAACAAAATATTTTTCTCAATCATAGCTTTTATTTGTAAAAAAAATACTTTACATGAATTAACATTTACAGGTAAAACTTTTTTCCTACAGGATCGTCTTATATTCAGGCTTTTTCTTTTTTTTTCCTAAATTAATATTCAGATTTTGGGGGGTCGTCTTATAATCGAGCAAATCTGGTAATTATTCTGTTTTATGTTTTTTTATTATATTACTTCTCCCTAAAAAAATGATGTATAATTTGTGTGCGTTCATATATGGAAAAGGGGAATTGTGGGTTTACAAACATATGGGGGGGGGAATGACAAAAAAAATCCACCCAGGACTGAAGGAGTTAAGGGATAAACAGTATTTCTATGTAAATGGTGGGGGGCAATAATAGGATTGCTGGTGTTGCGGTGCATGCTGGGAGCTGTATTCTTGGAAAACCCATAAATAGAAATGTGGACTACAACTCCCAGCATGCAACTGGATTTTTTTTTCTTTTCGTGAGACTCATAAACACTCGAGACATGATGCACTATTATCTCAGGAGCCATGGTGCCGGAGCCTTTTGCTCAGTGAAGCTGTGTGAGTTTCGGTGAAATGGCAGCAGAAGCCACGAACTCTGGTGTTTGCAACTCTATAGCGACAGGTTGAAAACGAAAAAAGGTTTAGGAAGAGGTTCGGAACGCAAAAAGCAGGAAGTGAGCTGTTTCCGGTTAGTGGCTTCCTGTTTCTAATGATCTCAGTTATGAAGCAGGAGCTGCAGGTCAGTGTGGGATTAGTTCATGTGTTTTGGGGCAGGACTGACAGGTCTGTGTGGATCCAAGATGTAAAATGTACCCCTTATTGCCCCGGGGGTAATGCCCTCCCCAGTAAGCAGAAAACCTCCTGTCTGTCTGCCCCCTGTCTCCGCCACACTTGGAATAAATGGGGGCTTTGGGGGGGTCAGTGTGGATCTAAAATACGCCCACTAATGCCCCAGGGGTAATATCCTCCGTAATAAGGAGCCCTAAGGCTGCAAACCTCACCTGACTTCCCCTGCCTCACGTAGACCAAGACTAAAGGGGCTATTGGGGCAGGAGCCGGTCATAGCTCGTGATGGCTACAGGTGCCCCGATTTGCGGACATAGGGATGTGGCCGGAGATCTCGAAGGTGGTGGGACAGATGGCTTCTTCAAGGTGCTGGCTGAGGGTATTAGAAGGGTAGATTGTAAGCTCCTCTGAACAGGTGAGTAGCTTGAGGAAGAAGAGCAGAAGAACCTCCGTCAAGGACATTTGACGCCATCTGCGGTTACGTCATGTGTGACATATGGTGAGCGCCGTATATATTTTACTCGTTCCAGAGCCCATCGGGTTACCGGCAGTAATGAGGGACCGCGGTCTGCTCTGTGAGAAGATCTTAAACCTCACCCTGGAGATCATCTCCCTGCTGACTGGAGAGGTGAGGGCCGCTGGGAATGTCTTGTCCCGGTCACTGTGACGTTGCTGTAGGTTTGGAGAAAGCAGGTAATGAGACCGAGAGCCCCAGAAGAACCCTTACCCTGAGCTGAATTGAGGCGGACATCTTCTCGTCTTCATCAGGCGCGGTTATGGTATTGAGATGTTTGGGTGTATAATGAGTCTGGATGGACAATCAGGGACCTCAGTGTTGAAGCCCATCACACCTGTCGGTTCCCTCTATTGTAGAATTGTAAGGTTGTCAAGAGGTCTGGTGAACCTGTTACGTGTAGCAGAAGCTCCCATGGATCAGACGGACCACCCAGGACCCGGAGCCCCAGCCCGGTGCCTCCACCTCACTCGCCGACCCACGAGAGGAACCGCGAGCAGAAGATCCTGGAACTGACCCACAAGATGATGTCCCTGCTGACTGGAGAGGTGAGCGCTGCTGGGAACGGGACGTTATACAGTAACACCGAGGCGTGTGTCTGGATGGTGACGGCTCATTGTGTGTCTCAGGTTCCTGTGAGGTGTGATGATGTCACCGTCTAGTTCTCCATAGAGGGGTGGGGAGCGGCTCATTGTGTGTGTTCCTTCCTATAGGAGGAGTTTTTGGAAGGAGACAGGGATTTCATGACCGAGACTCCACAGTCCTTTATTTTCCGGGGTAAGAAGATGATTTTTGTTTGGTGTGTTAGGCCAAAAAACTGATGACTTCATAGTCCATATTGTCTTTTTGAGAATCTTTTCATTGCGCCGTCGAAGTTGATACTTTTTTATTGGGTCAACATTACTTGAAGGACCTCAGAGGTCTCTTCTACTTTCCATCTGAAGAAAAGACCTCTGGTGTCCTGAAAGCTTAGGTGACTCTATATCTTTTTCTATGTCGACCCAGTAAAAAGAGGATCAGCTTTGACCTTAGACCCCATCTCCTTTTGGATCAATATGGCTGTAACCATCTTCCACGAAGCGTCTTCCCCAAGTGTCCTTGTCTATGTTATGTGGGGTAAACGGTCTTTCCCTATCTCTGTCTCTCTCCTTTCTCTCGCTCTCTGTCTCTCTCTTGCTCTCTGTATCTCTCTCGTTTTTCTTTCTCTCTCTCCTTTTTCTTGCTCTTTCTCTCTACTTTCTTTCTTTATCTCTCTCTCACTCTCCTCTTTCTCTCTCTCCTTTCTCTCTTGCTCATTATACATTTTTCTGCATGAGAAATAACTAAACTGATTGGTTAAGAGCGGCACTTGAAATGCAAATGTTTGTTTTTGATCAGAAAATCTTAAATGATGTCCGTCTAAAATGTTGACATTTATTTATTTCCCGTAGATGGATCAGTGGAGAGAACTACACAAGAGAGCTCTCTAACGCCCGCTCCTTCAGCAGATCGCGGGCGTGAAGCTAAATGGGGCAGCAGAACCGATCAAGGAGCAAAATCCGCGACTGCAAGTAAATCACCCCCGAGACGCATGAAATCTGTTCGAAGCACGAGACAGAACATCGCGCGGACAGAGGGCAACAAGACAGACGTTAACGTTACCGCCCCCGCGGAACGTACATGGACAGAACCTCCTCGTGTTCAGGGGGACTCGTGTGAAGAAGGGACTGTCTCGGACACAGACCTTTGTAGAGAGCATCCGTCTGTTCATGTAAAGGAAGAACCGGACACAAGTGACGAAGGTGACCTCAGCGACAGCTACGCACCCAGAGAGGAACCCGAGATAGAGCACAAAACGGTTATCGTTAAAGACGAGTCGGACTCCGGGGATGAAGAGAGCTCCTCGGAAGAACAGATCGAATATAAAACGGTTATGATTACAGAGGACTCGGGGTCATGGGGCGATGAAAAGCTCGCAGACGTGGCACCCCCCAAACGCACATCTACGCGTATCGAGAAGGGACTGGCCAAACGAGGAGGGGGCACACCTCGTGATAGGGAGGGTTCCGCCATATGCCAACGAAATCCCACCGACGCAGTCATTGATCCACCCGCCGGCCGCCCAATGACGCGACACACCTCTCGGTTTAGGGAGGAACCCGCCTCTCGTGCGCAAAATTTCACCGACATCTACGCCCCTGCCAAGCATATACAGCTACAGTACTTTGTCATGGTGGACAATCAGGAGAAGAAGAAAGCCGAAATCGGCGCTTTCGCTGCCCACCAACAAACGCACAGCGCCCCAAACGCGCTCAGCTGCTCCGACTGCCAGAAGTGCGTGAAGCACCAGGCGGCCCAGAAGGCGAAGCCTTTCTCCTGCCCTCACTGCGGGAAGGGCTTCTCGTACAAGTCCGATCTGGTGAAACACCAGCGCATTCACACCGGGGAGAAGCCCTTCTCCTGCTCGGAGTGCGGAAAGCGCTTTACCGACAAGTCCAACCTGGTGTCGCATCAGAGGCTTCACACGGGCGTCAGGCCTTTCTCGTGCTCCGAGTGCGGGAAGTGTTTCTCCCGCAGCACGCACCTCGAGAGACACCAGAGCATTCACAGCGGGGAGAAGCTCTTCCCCTGCCCGGAGTGCGAGAAAGCGTTCACCAAGAAATCGAACCTGGTCGCGCACCGGCGGACCCACACGGGAGAGAAACCATTCGCCTGCGCCGAGTGCGGGAAATGCTTCATCGAGATGTCGTCTTTAATACATCATCGGCGGGTCCACAAGAAGCGCTCGTCCTGAGCGCAAGAGAAGAAATATTTACCTATCCCGGGACAAGGCGATACGGGGGCCGCCATGACCATGGGGCACATCTTCATGGACATCCAGGGGAGGGGGACGACAAATCTCCCTTTCTGGATCCTGAGGAACATTTTATTGGGGGGGGGGGGGATACTTGATTATTGTACATGTGGAATATCTCATCAATAAATCAATGTTGTTACTTCAACCTGCATATTATACGGAAAGGATCCGGCCCCCGTCTAGTCGCCCGTTTCTCCTGCTGTAAAGACTCCAACCTTAATCAGTCGTTGGTCTCGTCTTAGATTCAAGAGCCGTATGTCTGTCCCATACATGTTTAATACCCTTCTGCTGAGAGGCTGGTCCGCTTATCTTTGTTCACTGAGAATCACAACAATGAGAGGAAAAGTTTGGATTTACACGCCGTGTGTCAGTGTATGTACATAGAGGTACGTGTTCTGTTACACGTATGCAGAGGCCAGGGTGTACACAGCCTCCGTAGAAGGCTTTTTTCTACAGCCTGGCAGAAGCCCCCGGGAGTTCTTTTGAGGAGAGGAGAGCCTCGGCATGGTCTTTCTACACCCTTCTGAGCTCTCCCGCTGCTCCACCTGCTGGCTGATCACAGTTATTGCGATCTGTATTGCACATTGTGATCGGAACAAGCAGATGAGGAGAGGGCGGAAATATAGTTCCTCCCCCTTCCAAAATTAAAGGGGAAAAATGAAATAAAGATAAAATAAAATTGAATGGGAGCCCAGTGATGTCACCATGACATCACAGCCATCAAAAGATGTAGGAGATCTTCAAATGCATCTCTAACCATATTGCAGAGAAAAATAATAGAATATTATTATATTATTATTACTCTCTCCACTCTCTACTACAACTCCCAGCATGCCGCGGGTGCCCCTCTGTAACCTTAGCAACAGATTCCTGGCCGTAGGAGACACAATTTCTCCACCGGAAGAGCCGTTTTGAGTTTGTTTCTAAACAGGTCTGTCGCTCTTTACCTCCATCAATAGGGCGGCTGCTTTATAAACGAAGAGTGCTCGGAGTTTACGGGTTTAAGCTTTGGCGTTGTCGCGATCTCTAGTGGATAGAACTATGCGCGGAAACCGCCCAACAATGAGATTGAGGTTTGAAACGCAGTGACTTCCGGTTTGATTGTGCGCAGCGGTAATCGGGAGACGGAAGCTGCAGGTCGGTGCTTTTTCGCGGTGTCGGTGTTCCGGGTGTTTTTATGATTCGGGTGGTTACTGGGATCGGTACCGGATGTACCGATATACCGTTATAATAAAAAGGATTTTAGATTTGTATTGCTGCTTCCCCTCCATTCTCTTACAAACCCCTCCAGTGAAATTCTAACCCCTACACTCCCTCTTCATCTCCTTCCCCTTCATCCATCCTCCTCCCTCTCTTTCCCCCTTCTTCTTTCCCTATTCACCCCGCCTCCTATTCTCTCCTCATCATTCTCATCTCTTACCTCCTCCTTCTCATCATCCTCATCTCTCCTGTCCTCCCTTCCCCTATTCACCCCACCTCAAATTCTCACCTCTTCACCCCTCCTCTCCCTCCCCTACTCCTCCTCTCCCTCCCCTACTCCTCCTCCTTTACCCTTCCCCCGGTCTCTCCCTCCTCCTTTCCCATATTCACCCCGTCTCCTATTCTTCCCTCTTCAACCCTATCCAATTTGGGTCAAATGCTGTCCCCCTTTATCCCCATGCGTCTCTCCATATCCTCGTCTACCCTTTTAGCTTTTTTTACACTTCTCCAACTCTCTCCCTCCCTCACCCTCATCCAACGCCTTCTCTCCCTTCACCCTGTTCAATCCCGTCACCCTCCTCCTTCTCTCTTCCTCCCATCACACTTCTCCTCCTTCCTCCCGTCACCCTTCTCCTCCTCCCTCCCCTCCCACCACCTTCCTCTCTCCCTCCCGTCACCCTCCTTCTCTCTCTCTCTCCATTCACCTTCTCCTCTCTCTCTCTCTCCCTCCCCTCCCATCACCTTCCTCCTCCCTATGCCAGCTGCGTGTGTCCCATTGCAGGGGGACCCCAGACCCACGTGTAATACGGGTGTCTCACCGTTTTAGGGCGACTGAGCCGACGATGCAGAGCGGAGAATTTCCCAGTAAATGCACAGAGCAGAGACCATTAATGGAGCATCTGATGGACTCTGTGAGGAGGAACATGGACAGGAACCAGGTGTCTGAAAGGATCCTGAATCTCACCCTGGAGATCATCTGCCTGCTGACCGGAGAGGTGAGGGGGGCCGGGAACTCCGCAGGAAGGTCACCGATACCTGACTGTTCCTGACTATATATCAGAGCGTTCATGATGTGCACACTGGGTACAGTAATCTCCTATATGTTCATAATTCCGCACTTGGTACTGTATCTGCCCAGTATTGTTATGACATCATACCTCACTGCGCAAGATGTCTTCTCACTTCACTGCGAAATAAAATAATTTACACAGGAGGATGTTTCCTGGTTTTAATTAATCTCCCAACAAATAGGATTATATTATTATGAAGAACCCCGGGGAGGATCGTCCGGCAGAAAAAGCTTCCAGGATCCAGAGCCCATTCCTGGCGCCTCCAGCATCCTCGCTGACAGATAAGAGGAACGATGACAACGAAACCCCGGAACCGGCCGATAAGAACGATCTCCAGGAGACGGGCGAGGTGAGCTCCGCGGGGAACGGGGCGTTATACGGTAACACCGAGGCGTGTGTCTGGATGGTGACGGCTCATTGTGTGTCTCAGGTTCCTGTAAGGTGTGATGACGTCGCCGTCTTCTTTTCCACGGAGGAGTGGGAGTATTTAGAAGGACACAAGGAGCACTATGAGGACGTCATGATGGAGACCCACCAGCCCCGCGGCTCTCTGGGTAAGAGTTTTATAACTGGCGTCCAATGGGTAGGATGGGGGTCAATCAGTGCAGGTTAATATACAGGCGGAGGCTGCGCTGCACCCACACTCACACTAACATTTAGGATGATTTTTGTACAATGAAAAGAAAGAGAGAGTCTTTGAGGGTCGGACATCTTTAGATGGCCTTCTGGGTATATTTAAGAGAAGTTCTGTTATAGGCAGATCATCGCGATAAAATTTGTCAGAAAACAAAAAAGGAAACCACTGAGGCTCTCCACAGATGCAGCTCTCATCTTGAAGGTGAGGACGGTAGCTTTAAGAGAAGAAGCGCAAACTGAGGGGAAAACTGGACGGTTCTGGAGACCCCATCCCATAGCGTTATCGAGAGCAGGGCCGCTAAAATGAGGAATGGCTAGCTGGATGAAACACAGAGATCTCAATATGTCCGGTTTGGAGCCGGGATACAGTGAGGGAATTAAACATGCATGGGATAGACATACGGCTCCTAATCTAAGACGAGACCAACGACTGATTAAGGTTTGAGTCTTTACAGCAGGAGAAGCGGGGGGTGTAGACGGGGGACGAATGTAACTTATTGATGGTCTTTATTGAACTTTGGTTGCACTCTCAGGGGCCTTTGGAATGTAAGATGTCCCATTGGGTTTCTTCTCCAAGAACGGTTGAGTTGGGCGGTTATACCGTGGAGTCTAGCGTGTAATAACTTCATGCTGCAGGCGTTGCTGTAGAACGTGTTATAGAAAATGATCTAACGTCAGCGCGTTTGGTTCCAACAGATGATGCCGCGGTGAGAAACACATCTCAAGGATTTGGCGCCGCCGTTTCTCCACCACATGATGTAACCGAAACTGAAAGCGGCTTTCAAACCCATCGAAGAACAAGACTCCAAACAAGAAATCAACAACGCTCTGCGCAGGGGAGATGCGAACAAAACGCGACGGAGGCCCCGGTCTCCTGTAAAGACGGAGACATCATGGACATCGTGGTTTACACGGCCATAGACCACACAGGGGCAGAATATTCATCGCAATATGTACCTGCGCGTAGCAAGGAACCGTCCGTCTCATCAGACTGTGACACAAGTCAGGGGAAACGGACGTATAGATGCTCTGAGTGTCCAAAATCCTTTTCTGACAATTCAGAACTTGCTAAACATCAGACGGTCCACGACGATGACCGGCTGACCTGCCCAGACTGCGGCAAACGCTTCTCCAGTAAATCACATCTGGACAGACACTACATGATCCACGCCAGAGAGAGACCGTTCGGGTGCATAGACTGCGGGAAGAGCTTCACCGATAAATACATCCTCGCTCAGCATCAGAGGGTCCACGCGGGGGGGGAGGAGAACTCCATGAAGAAGTCCACGCTCGAGAGAAACCAAACGGTTCACTCGGAGAAGAAACCGTTCAGCTGCTCGGATTGCGCGAAGTGCTTTGCCGACAAATGGCAATTAATTTCGCATCGCAGGATTCACACGGGAGAGAAGCTGTTCACGTGCTCGGCGTGTGAGAAATGTTTCCACCAAAGGTCACATCTCGTTGAACATCGGAAGGTGCACAACGGCGGGAGATCGTACTCGTGTTCCGCGTGCGGGAAACTCTTCGCCTATAGCTCGCACCTCGTCACGCATATAAGGAGTCACACGGGCGAGAAGCCCTATTCGTGTTCCTACTGCGGGAAGTTGTTCTCGCACAACTCAAACCTGGTCAGGCATCGGGTGATTCACACCAGAGGGAAGCCGTTCCCGTGCTCGCAGTGCGGGAAGTGCTTTATCGAAAAGTCCTCGCTTCTCAAACACCAGAAGATCCACAAGGCCGATTAGCTGTCTCGCTGCGAGAGGAGGAAGATGTCTCAGTAGTCACAAGATGTCTCGTTCTAGGAATCGACTCGTTTCCATCAAACATCACCGGCCATCATGTGCACTTTAGTGCACGTGGTAGCTGTTCACTAGTGATCCCCTTTTCACCACCCCTCCCCCAGCTCTAACTCCAAATGCCCAGGATGGATTTGGCCAATCGCAGCTCATCAGTGCGCATGGAGTGGACACTCACTGCCAGCAAGCTTCTGTAAATAAATTGGTGCATGACCTCGAGTCTTGTGTCACTTCATGTCTCAGCATGCCCTCTTAAAGGGGGATGTCTTTAACCCCTTCCGATACGTTTTTACCGTGAGTTCCGTGTTTGATTTATACATCGTTGTCAGAAAAGATGGGGCTTTTTGTTTGAAACCATGGAAACACGAAAAATTATAATTCTGTAGTTGCCTCTTATGAACTATGACCCGATTTACATTCAGCAACATCCCCTGATTAGACCCCCCCACACACACATTTTTTATGTTCTATAGGGCCACATCCATCCCTTACATATTATTCTAAAGCAATGTGAGGGATCCCGCGTACATCGTATGAATGCCGGTGCTGTCGCAATGACATCAATAAATTCACTGCATTGTGGTTTTATTTATAATTTATCAGAAAAACTTTTTCTTTTAACTTTTTCCCTCTGTGGGAAGAAGGAGAAACGTTTCTCAATCTCTTCCCTCCGCGCTCTCCCCCTGCACTGATCACACTGTGATCAGCAAGCATGGCTCCATGGAACGTGCATCGCTCATCGCAATGCGTGCGATCATCCAGCAGGGGGAGTAATCAGAGATCTCATCTGGGTCTAGGCGGACGCGGTTGAGTCCTTTTTCAACCCCAGTGAGTTTTCTGAGGGTGTCAGCAGTGACGCCTACCGGAATGGGATGCCCGCGGCGATCGAGCGTTCTGTACGCACCGACGCACGAGACCTCTGACCTCTAACTCAAGGCTGATCAATACGGTACTGCAATCAACCGTGCAGGTCAATGGAGCCCAGCTTACTAATCACTGCCATTAGTAAAAAAATATAGTAACATTTAAACAATGCTCCAGTGATGTCAGCATGATATCATAACAGGAACCAGCCAATTCCAAGAAAATTTATTCAAAAATGGTAACAAAAGTAAACTGCTTAATTTTATCAGCAATTTTTAACATTAGCGCTAGATCTTTCCAAAAATCCTGCCATAGAAAGTGTTAAAATACCAGCATTTGAAATACCCTGGGGGGGGGGTTGGTTTTCATAAATATATGGTATGAGGGGGTAAATCGAATTGGCCAGGTTTAAAGGTGTCCCAAATAGGGCATGGGACAAAACGACCAGATTTTGAAAAAATGCCCTATTACCTATTACATTTGGTATTTTCATTAGATTTAGTAGATGAGTGAAATATTTTTCAAATAAAATCAGAAAAAGTATTTTATTTTTTAGCAGATTTTCTCTATTTTTTTTTAAAGTAAATTAGATGACAAAGGGTACAAAAAAACCTGGCCTGAAGAAGTTAGTTTTATGTTTTCTGTGTGTGTTTTGGGGTCAGAATGCAGAATCTTTAAGATTTTGTATACATTAAATGAATAATAATATAAATCGTGAAGAAGCTCAGCTCATAAACTAATGATTCTCCCAGGACTGTCACTCATCTAATAACAGCCTGAGCGGTGCATGCTGGGAGGTGGAATGGCTCTCTGCACTCTCTACTACAACTCCCAGCATGCCGCGGGTGCCCCTCTGTAACCATAGCAACAGGTTCCTGGCCGCAGGGGGCACAATTCAATGGTCTTTAAGGACACAGAAGCTTTAAGCACCGAAGATACAATGTTTCTGAAATTGCGTCGCCACCGGAAGAGCCGTTTTGATTGTTTCTAACCAGGTCTATTCCTCTATACCTTCAACAAAATGGCGGCGCTTTATAAACGAAGAATGTTCTAGTGTTGTCGCAATCTCTAGTGGATAGAACTCTACACGGAAACCGCCCAAACTGAGGCTCTTTACGTCAGAGACTTCCGGCTTGGTTGGGCTCAGTGATAATCGGGAGGCGGAAGCTTCAGGTCGGTGCTTGATTCGCTGTCGGTGTCGATGTTCCGGGGTGTTATGTGATTCGGGTGGTTACTGGGATCGGTACCGGATGTACCTGCCATCATAATAAAAGGATTTGAGATTTTATGTGTCCTCCCCAAACCTCACAAAACCCTCCAATCTTAGTCAAACACTGACCCCTCCAGCCCCCTCCTCTCCCCGGCTCCTCTTCATCTCCTCCGCCTCCTCTCTTCACGCTTTACTGTTCTCCTCTAACTTTGTTCCCCCCTTTCTCTTTTCCTCCACCCTCCCTCCTTTCTCTTTTCCTCCACCCTCCCTCCTTTCTCTTTTCCTCCACCCTCCCTCCTTTCTCTTTTCCTCCACCCTCCCTCCTTTCTCTTTTCCTCCACCCTCCCTCCTTTCTCTTTTCCTCCACCCTCCCTCCTTTCTCTTTTCCTCCACCCTCCCTCCTTTCTCTTTTCCTCCACCCTCCCACCTTTCTCTTTTCCTTCACCCTCCCCCTTTCTCTTTCCCTTCACCCTGCTCTCTCTTCTCTTCACCCCCCTCCTCTCTCTTCTCTTCACCCCCCTTCTCTCTCTCTCTCTCTCTCTCCCTCTCCCTCTCCCTCTCCCTCTCTCTCTCTCTCTCTCTCTCCCTCTCTCTCCCTCCTCCTGACACTAATGTCCTCGGCTTGTATTGTTGGAGCTGGAAGTAAAGGTGGGATTGAGACAGGAAGTGACGCTGGGAGATATATAGAGTAACAATCATTATGTATAGAGTTATGTTCAGTCATTTCGTTAATGGGTTTAACCCTTTCAGTACAAGCAGCTTCGGTTATCACGGTGGCTGCCGGACCCCCCTTCGCCTGCATGTAATCTGTGGCGTAGGGGAGAAGACTCGGGTCACAGGGACACCGGGACTCTGTCTGTCTGTCTGTCTGTCTGCTACTGATACAGACTCGATAGATTTTCACCAGATACAGGGGCCTGGCCTACAGATTGTAACCCATGTCACCTGCGTTAATGCAGGGGGACACAGCCGTGCCAGCTGCGTGTGTCCCATTCCAGGGGGACCCCAGACCCACGTGTAATACGGGTGTCTCACCGTTTTAGGGCGACTCAGCCGACGATGCAGAGCGGAGAATTTCCCAGTAAATGCACAGAGCAGAGACCATTAATGGAGCATCTGATGGACTCTGTGAGGAGGAACATGGACAGGAACCAGGTGTCTGAAAGGATCCTGAATCTCACCCTGGAGATCATCTGCCTGCTGACCGGAGAGGTGAGGGGGCCGGGAACTCCGCAGGAAGGTCACCGATACCTGACTGTTCCTGACTATATATCAGAGCGTTCATGATGGGTATTTTTGGGGTCTTCTGTATGCAGATCTCTTGTTAGTACTAAAAATATAGGACAGTCATGTGATATTTTGGGTGACTTTTCCAGCCCAAACACCACACTGAGCTGATGCTTTATGGCAATGCTAATGAAGTCCGTTCCTCCATAGACTTTCATTAGTCAGAGAGTCCTGTTGGTGATTAAGACTGAGCCATTCTATTGTTCCCCACAGGCAGTATGATAAGGAGTCGGGGTGTTTAGTAGATCGGGGATCAGATAACAGAGTGAGAATCATACAAATGGCTGATATGCAGCTGTCTGAAAACTTTATATTATGGGGGGAAAACTACAACTGGGGCAAAAAAGAAAACAGAGCAAAATTTATGAAAACTTGGCGAGAAATCTCCATTAGAAACATACAGCGTGTCCAGCAGGGCCGTAGAATGTCCTCCTGACGCAGGGATTGGGTTTCAAAGACTATTCCCGTAGTTTCACGATTCCTCGCTTGTTACTGTATTTGCCCAGTATTATGACATCATACCTTTGCGCAAGTTATAAATTAATCTCTCAACAAATAGGATTATATTATTATGAAGAACCCCGGGGAGGATCGTACGGCAGAAAAAGCTTCCAGGATCCAGAGCCCATTCCTGGCGCCTCCAGCATCCTCGCTGACAGATAAGAGGAACGATGACAACGAAACCCCGGAACCGACCGATAAGAACGATCCCCAGCAGACGGGGGAGGTGAGCTCCGCGGGGGAACGGGACGTTATACGGTAACACCGAGGCGTGTGTCTGGATGGTGACGGCTCATTGTGTGTCTCAGGTTCCTGTGAGGTGTGATGACGTCGCCGTCTTCTTTTCCACGGAGGAGTGGGAGTATTTAGAAGGACACAAGGAGCACTATGAGGACGTCATGATGGAGACCCACCAGCCCCGCTGCACATTGGGTAAGAGGTTTATAACTGGCGTCCAATGGGTAGGACGGGCATTTATTCCGGTCACACAGACTGAGAGCCGTATAATATAAAAAGGTGTGGATCATCGCATCGAGGTTTTAGTAAGAAGAAAAGAAAAGGCCAGCCGCTGAGCTTCACTCAAACGCAGACGTACAGTGAGAGAATTTCTCTTGCATCCTGAGTGGTGGAACGGGTTCTTCGGCAGACCCTCTACCCTGAGAACAGGAATCGCTAGGCATCTTGTCGCCGGCTTTCGCTATGAGGACGGCAGCGATGTCCAGCTAGACCCCTTGGTTCCTGTTATAGAGACCAAGAACGGATTAAGATCTGAGTCTTTGCAGCAGGAGCTGGGGTCTTATCTCCTGCATGTAAATTCTATTGAACTTTGGTTGCACTCTCAGGGGCCTTTGGAATGTAAGATGTCCCATTGGGTTTCTTCTCCAGGAACGGTTGAGTTGGACGGTTATACCGTGGAGTCTAGCGTGTAATAACTTCATGCTGCATGCGTTGCTGTAGAACGTGTTATAGAAAATGACCCATCGCTTTTTTGTCGAAACTGACATCGGCGCGTTTGGTTCCAACAGATGATGCCGCGGGGAGAAACACATCCGAAAGCGGCTTTCAAACCAGGCGAAGAACAAAATGTCCCAAAAGAGATCAACAACGCTCTGCGCAGGGGAGATCTGAACAAAACGCGACGGAGGCCCCGGTCTCCTGTAAAGACGGAGACATCATGGACATCGTGGTTTACACGGCCATAGACCACACAGGGGCAGAATATTCATCGCAATATGTACCTGCGCGTAGCAAGGAACCGTCCGTCTCGTCAGACTGCCAGGGGAAACGGACGTATAGATGCTCTGAGTGTCCCAAATCCTTTACTGACCATTCAGAACTTGCTAAACATCAGACGGTCCACGACGATGACCGGCTGACCTGCCCAGACTGCGGCAAACAGTTCTTAAGTAAATCCAATTTAGAGAGACATTACATGATCCACACCGGAGAGAGACCGTTCGAGTGCGTAGACTGCGGGAAGAGCTTCACCGATAAATCAAACCTCGCTCAGCATCAGAGGGTCCACACGGGGGAGAAGCCCTTCTCTTGCTCTCATTGCCAGAAGAGCTTCACCAACAAATCAAAGCTTGTGAGACATGAGATGGTTCACACGGGGGTGAAGCCGTTCACCTGTTCGGATTGCGGGAAGAGTTTTACCGACAATTGGAAGCTCGTCTCCCATCAGAAGGTCCACACGGGAGAGAAGCCGTTCACGTGTCCGGATTGCGGGAAAAGCTTCCACCAAAAGTCACATCTCGTCGAGCACCAGAAGGTTCACGATGTAGAAAAATCGTACTCGTGCTCCGAGTGCGGGAAGCGCTTCACCTATAGCTCGCACCTCGAGAAACACAGGAGGCGACACACCGGCGAGAAGCCGTATTCCTGCTCCTACTGCGGGAGGTTTTTCACTCAAAAATCAAATCTACTCCGGCATCACATAGTTCACACGAGAGAGAAGCCGTTCCCGTGCTCGCTGTGCGGGAAGTGTTTCACTCAAAAGGCAACGCTTCTCAAGCACCAGAAGATCCACCAAGCCAACGAGCTGCTGCTGTGAATGAGGGAAATCTTTTATTATAATTCCCGTATTAGACAAAATAAAACAATAAGCAGAGGATGCCAGAGGAGGAGTAAAAAAGTATATCGACAATCTAGTTCTAATTAGTCTTCTAGGGTATTAATTCACCTAGTCCAGATATTTGCATCTGGACGGGACTTGATAAGTCAAAGTAGACCAGTCTAAAGGGGCTTTTTGTCTTCCGGTTTCTAGCTATGACTACGTTAGCCCCAACAAAGAAGTGGGAAGACCGCTAGAGTTTATTCTTTGGAATATCTGACCTATTTAGATGCTGTCTCAGATTTCTTTTTCTACCATAGCTGTCCAAGCCTTTGGAGGCCAGAAATGACCAAATGCCACCAAGGTCTGACTTCTGCACAGCCCCACCAGACGCGTGGAATGAGCCCACCTCTTTCTCGCATCTCCGACATTTATCTGAGGATTGAGGGGTACGTCGTTGTCAGTCTACTTGGTACCATAGCCAGAAATGCATGACCTCTTTCTTCATTAGGTCTGATAGCATCCATCTTTTTTGAGAGGAGAGTTCAGACCGTGTGCATTTATGGATATAAACCGAGTGATGAGAAGCAAAACTCAAACGTCCCTCCCTATCCGGCATCCTGGACATCCTCAGTGGACCTCATAACCTTCTATCTGCGGAACTTCCGCAATGGGGTATCCAGACAACAAATAGAAATAATCAGATATAGCCTCGCTGCAGTCACCGACGACATCGAGGAGGCGTCTTTGGCCGGGCCGCGTGGAGACGGGAGGAGAAAAAAAAAACTATTGAAATAAACCATTCGTTAGTGAATTATTCACAAAAGTGCAATTAATGAAGTAAAGAACAGGCCATAGGTTATTTCTATTATAAAGTTAATCAAACTAATTACATATAATTATAAAGAACTATCGGTTCACACCAAGTGTAAAGTATCCCGTTTTTATAGATGAATTTGGTAAAATATAATTATCAATAAGAAACCCCAAATTATACCCAGGAACGAATCCTGAACAATTCAGTAATAATTATAAAATACAATTGGTTTGTACAAAAAAAAAAAAAATTCCCAAAAGTAAAATATATCTTTTATAGATTAATTTGTCAAGAAACAAAAACAAATGTGTAACTTATATAATTTAATTGTAGTGTATAGTTAATAATACTTTAATAATTATAACATTAAGGTAAAGCACATTCTTTATCAATTAATTTAGCAGGATTAGCAGATTTGATAAAATATTTGTAATTTACAAACCCAAATTTAGGAGGAAAAATGTAAAAAAAAAAATCTAAGGCGACTTTCCCAATATAGTTTGACTACTTTGGGAGATCGTTGGTAGATAGAAAAAAGCTTTCCAATGATAATGATAGATAAAAAAATGCTAATTCCAATGAAAAAAGGCCTTGTTAATTAGATAATTTTTATAACAATAGGCTATGCCAACAAAAAAACCCCCATATGGATGAAATGAATTTACAGAAATTCCTCATTAATCTTTAGTAACCCCTCGTCGGTTTTGGAGGAAATCCCCATTTGTATTGGATGTTTTGTTTTCCGAAGGAGTTGGTTCGACTCGTGGACGATCTCCAGGCTTTCCTAGTCTTTGTAAATATCGTCTCGTCTTCTATTTTCTCTCGAAGCCGTCAGGACCTTCTCTTTAAAGTTGTGAGAACAGAATCTTCTGATCACATCCCGTGTGAGATCGGTAGGTTTGGAAATCCTGCGGTAACGATTTAGGATATTGGTTTCTTCCTCCGGGTTTAACCCGAGATTATAAAAAAAAAAATAGAAATCCTAATAGTTGTAGCGTTATTTCCTCCTGATTGTTCTGTTTTTCTTTTTTCAATAAAGCTTGTTTCATATCAGCATGTTCCTATGTATCTTCTATTATTTAAGTTTCACTTTCCGTCAGCTTTGCTTCTGATCTGGCATCTTTTTGCTCTTCGGCAATCAGGGCTCCATTGACTTGCATTGCTGATCGCGATGCATGTGATCAGCCAGCAGGGGGAGTCTAGGGAGACCCTGCTGAATCTCTCCTGTCCTCTAGTGACCGTACTGCTGACGCCAACTAGAAGGGACTGCCTGATTGCACGATCGGGCATTCTTTGTGGAAAAGTGTACCAGCGCTCGTGCATGATGATGAGGGCATGGCAGAGATCCACGGGGCCGATGGGATCCTCATTAATCTTTAGTAACCCCTCGTCTATCCAGACCCTCCTGAGACCTCTGATGATTTCCCCCGCAGGCTGAACAGAGGTACTGCGATCAGCAATGCAGCGCTAAAGAACAAGGGAAAAGAACGAGAAATAGAAAAAAAGTTAAAGTACATAGAATAAAATAAAAAATGAATCAGCGGATGGAGGCCATGTCACCGTGACATCATAAGGGTGACCACCTGCTTCAAAGAGGGATCATTTAATTGGAATACATGCATCACCAGTTTTTGATACTTATAAAGGAGCATTGAGGGGCGAGAGTTCATTTAGGGGGACCCAATAGAAGGGGGACACAGGGGCCGAGAAGTACGGTGGTTCTTCTTCATTCTGCAACCTACCAAATGGTCTGATAACTCAGATCGCTGCAAAGCCCGCCGTCTTTATTCAACACACAGAAAGAGGCAGGGAGGGTGAAAGGTAAGCAGAGCATCCTCCCAGCAGAGGTGGTAGAGGGTAATACAGTGAGGGGATTAGACATGCATGGGATAGACATACGGCTCCTGAACCTAAGACGAGACCAACGACTGTTTAAGGTCTGAGTCTTTACAGACTCGATGAGGCGGGTCTGCCGGCTGAGGTTCTCTCTGTTGGCTCCAATGAAAGGTGTAAAGACTCCTATTTACTAAGGACGGAGCGCCTGAGAATAGCTCCCTGCTCTGTGCTACCACCTCCTCCCAAACCGCAAACTGCACCCTCTGTGTTAACCGATGATGTCATGGGAGTATTTGCATTCTCAGTTATCACATTCATTTAATGTTTTCTGTGTGTTTTTTGGGTCAGAATGGCAGAATTTTTAAGATTTTGGGTGAAATAAATGAATAATAATATAAATTGTGAAGGAGAAGCTCAGCTCATAAACTAATCATTCTCCCAAGACTGTCACTCATATGGCTCTCTGCACTCTCTACTACAACTCCCAGCATGCCGCGGGCACCCCTCTGTAACCATAGCGACAGATTCCTGGCCGCAGGAGGCACAATGCGATGGGCTAAGGACACCGAAGCTCTAAACACAGAAGATACAATGTTTCTGAAATTGCGTCTCCACCGGAGGAGCCGTTTTGAATGTTTCTAACCAGGTTTATGGCTCCGTGACTCCAACAATATGGCGGCTGCTTTAGAAACGAAGAATGCTCGGAGTCAATGGGTTTACGCTCTGCTGTTGTCGCGATCTCTAGTGGATAGAACTCTTCACGGAAACCGCCCACAATAGGAATGAGGTTTGAAACGCAGCCGATGGTAGCTTCGTGAAACGCAGGCACCTCCCGTTAGTGACTTCCGGTTTGATTGGGCTCAGTGATAATCGGGAGGCGGAAGGTGCAGGTCGGTCTGTGTTGTTGGTGATCCGGGTTTTTTTCTGTCTCTTCTCTCACAAACCTCTCCAGTTTTAGTCAAATACGGACCACCTTTATCTCCCCCTCTCCTCTTTATCCCCCCCCCACCTCCTTTCTTCACTAGTCGCTCCCTCTTCACCCTCCTCTCTCCCCTTCACCCCCCTTTCTTACTCCTGCTCCTCTTCATCTCTTCCCAGGCTTCCCCTCTTCCATCCTCCGCTTTCTTCTTTCCCTGCCTCCTCTCTTTACCCTTCACTCCCCTTCATTCCTCCTCTCCCCTTCATTCCTCTCACTCTACCATTCTACTCCAACTCTCTCTCCCTTTTAACCTCTTCACCCCTCCTCTCCCCTCATTCCTCCTCTCCCCTTCATTCCTTTTCCCTCCTCATTCCTCCCTCTCCCCCATCCCCCTCTTTCTCCCCCCATCCCCCTCTTTCTCCCCCCATCCCCCTCTCTCTCCCCCATCCCCCTCTCTCTCCCCCATCCCCCTCTCTTTCTCTCCCCCCATCCCCCTCTCTTTCTCTCTCTCAGTCCCTCCCCATCTCTTTCTCTCTCTCAGTCCCTCCCCTTCTCTCTCCCTCTCCCCTTCTCTCTCTCTCTCTCCCCCTTCTCTCTCTCACTCTCTCCCCCTTCTCTCTCCCTCTCTCCCCCTTCTCTCTCTCTCTCTCCCCCTTCTCTCTCTCTCTCTCCCCCTTCTCTCTCTCTCTCTCCCCCTTCTCTCTCTCTCCCCCTTCTCTCTCTCTCTCCCCCTTCTCTCTCTCTCTCCCCCTTCTCTCTCTCCCTCTCCCCCTTCTCTCTCTCCCTCTCCCCCTTCTCTCTCTCCCTCTCCCCCTTCTCTCTCTCCCTCTCCCCCTTCTCTCTCTCCCTCTCCCCCTTCTCTCTCTCTCCCTCTCCCCTTCTCTCTTTCCCTCTCCCCTTCTCTCTTTCCCTCTCCCCTTCTCTCTCTCCCTCTCCCCTTCTCTCTCTCCCTCTCCCCTTCTCTCTCTCCCCCTTCTCTCTCTCCCCCTTCTCTCTCCCCCTTCTCTCTCTCCCCCTCTCTCTCCCTCCTCTTCTCTCTCTCCCTCCTCTTCTCTCTCTCCCTCCTCTTCTCTCTCTCTCTCTCTCCCTCCTCTTCTCTCTCTCTCTCTCCCTCCTCTTCTCTCTCTCTCTCTCCCTCCTCTTCTCTCTCTCTCTCTCCCTCCTCTTCTCTCTCTCTCTCTCCCTCCTCTTCTCTCTCTCTCCCTCCTCTTCTCTCTCTCTCCCTCCCCTTCTCTCTCTCTCCCTCCCCTTCTCTCTCTCTCCCTCCCCTTCTCTCTCTCTCCCTCCCCTTCTCTCTCTCTCTCTCCCTCCCCTTCTCTCTCTCTCTCTCCCTCCCCTTCTCTCCCTCTCCCTGCCCTTCTCTCTCTCTCCCTGCCCTTCTCTCTCTCTCCCTGCCCTTCTCTCTCTCTCCCTCCCCTTCTCTCTCTCCCTCCCCTCCCCTTCTCTCTCTCTCTCCCCCTCCCCTTCTCTCTCTCTCTCCCCCTCCCCTTCTCTCTCTCCCTCCCCTTCTCACTCTCCCTCCCCTTCTCTCTCTCTCCCCTTCTCTCTCTCTCTATTCTCTTCCCTCCCCCCCTCTTCTCTCTTTCCCTCCCCCCTCTTCTCTCTTTCCCTCCCCCCTCTTCTCTCTTTCCCTCCCCCTCTTCCCTCTCTCTCCCTCCTCTTCCCTCCCCCCTCTTCTCGCTCTTTCCCTCCCCCCTCTTCTCGCTCTTTCCCTCCCCCCTCTTCTCGCTCTTTCCCTCCCCCCTCTTCTCGCTCTTTCCCTCCCCCCTCTTCTTGCTCTCTCCCTCCCCCCTCTTTTCTCTCTCTCCCTCCCCCCTCTTTTCTCCCTCTCCCTCCCCCCTCTTTTCTCCCTCTCCCTCCCCCCTCTTTTCTCCCTCTCCCTCCCCCCTCTTTTCTCCCTCTCCCTCCCCCCTCTTTTCTCCCTCTCCCTCCCCCCTCTTTTCTCCCTCTCCCTCCCCCCTCTTTTCTCCCTCTCCCTCCCCCCTCTTTTCTCCCTCTCCCTCCCCCCTCTTCTCTCCCTCTCCCTCCCCCCTCTTTTCTCTCCCTCCCCCCTCTTTTCTCTCCCTCCCCCCTCTTTTCTCTCTCCACTCTCTCTCCCCCCTCTTTTCTCTCTCCACTCTCTCTCCCCTCCCATCAAGGGCCTGTCCTACAGATTGTAACCCATGTCACCTGCGTTTATGCAGGGGCACATAGCTGTGCCAGCTGCGTGTGTCTCATTGCAGGGGGACCCCAGACCCACGTGTAATACGGGTGTCTCCCAATTTTAGGGCGACTGAGCCGACAATGCAGAGCAGAGAATTTCCCAGTAAATGCACAGAGCAGAGACCATTAATGGAGCATCTGATGGACTCTGTGAGGAGGAACAAGGGCAGGAACCAGGTGTCTGAAAGGATCCTGAATCTCACCCTGGAGATCATCTGCCTGCTGACCGGAGAGGTGAGGGGGCCGGGAACTCCGCAGGAAGGTCACCGATACCTGACTGTTCCTGATAATATATCACAGAGCGCCATTGTTGTCAGTGATATTTTGGGTGACTTTCCCGGCTCAATCACCACACTGAGCTGATGCTTTATGGCGATGCTAATCAAGCCCGTTCCTCCATAGAATTTCATTAGTCAGAGAGTCCAACTAGTTGATTAAGACTGAGCCATTCTGTTTAGTAGATTGAGGCTCAGATAACAAAGCGAGAATCATACAAATGGCTGATATGCAGCTGTCTGAAAACTTTATATTATGGGGCAAAAACTACAACTGGGGCAAAAAAGAAAAGAAAACATCTGAATTAATCTCTCAATAAATAGGATTATATTATTATGAAGAACCCCGGGGAGGATCGTACGGCAGAAAAAGCTTTCAGGATCCAGAGCCCATTCCTGGCGCCTCCAGCATCCTCGCTGACAGATAAGAGGAACGATGACAACGAAACCCCGGAACCGGCCGATAAGAACGATCTCCAGGAGACGGGCGAGGTGAGCTCCGCGGGGAACGGGGCGTTATACGGTAACACCGAGGCGTGTGTCTGGATGGTGACGGCTCATTGTGTGTCTCAGGTTCCTGTGAGGTGTGATGACGTCGCCGTCTTCTTTTCCACGGAGGAGTGGGAGTATTTAGAAGGACACAAGGAGCACTATGAGGACGTCATGATGGAGACCCACCAGCCCCGCTGCTCATTGGGTAAGAGGTTTATAACTGGCGTCCAATGGGTAGGATGGGGGTTTATTACGGTCATGTTTGCAGCAGAGAATATTGGTAACCGTGTCCCACGCAAGAGACAGAAACATACGACAAGGAATTAACTCGTGTGCTTATCACGGACATTCGAAGGTTGGTGTCTTCACGGTCCTTTCTTCTCACAGGCGCTTACTGGAGGAGAGTATAGTTGAAGTTTATTAAGTGAGGCTCCACTTTACAATACTCTTGGTAGATGGGGGTCCAGTAGTTAATGAAAATGAGCAGGTGTGATATATAAGACGGCCCCCCCGGCAAGTAAGCCTTTATTTTCACTCAATGCGTTTAACCATATGCACATTATTTAAGGTGTTGTTATTTTTTGTCTTTTGGAGGAATTATATGTTATAAGTTCTGATTAAAAGTTAAAATGTATTATTTATAATTTTTCAAGCTATCTCCATAATGATATTGACGGAGAGTTCGGAGGAGGCTACTAAAATGGGGAATATAGCAAAGTCTAAGATCTCAATATGTCCATCTTGGAGCCGAGATACAGCGAGGGTATTAAACATGCGCGGGATAGAGATACGACTCCTGAATCTAAGACGAGACCAACAACTGGTTAATGTTTAAGTCTTTACAGCGGGAGGAAGCCGAATGTAACTTTCTGATGGTCTTTATTGAACTTTGGTTGCACTCTCAGGGGCCTTTGGAATGTAAGATGTTCCATTGGGTTTCTTCTCCAAGAACGGTTGAGTTGGGCGGTTATACCGTGGAGTCTAGCGTGTAATAACTTCATGCTGCAGGCGTTGCTGTAGAACGTGTTATAGAAAATGATCCATCGCTTTTTGTCGAATCTAATATCGGCGCGTTTGGTTTCAACAGATGATGCCGCGGGGAGAAACACATCTCAAGGATTTGGCGCCACCGTTTCTCCACGACATGATGTAACCGAAACTGGACTTCAAACCAATCGAATAACAAAATGCCCCAAAAGAGATCAACAACGCTCTGCGCAGGGGAGATCTGAACAAAACGCGACGGAGGCCCCTGTCTCCTGTAAAGACGGAGACATCATGGACATCGTGGTTTACACGGCCATAGACCACACAGGGGCAGAATATTCATCGCAATATGTACCTGCGCGTAGCAAGGAACCGTCCGTCTCATCAGAAGGAGATCTTCTGTCACCTACAGAATACACGCAGACTGAATATCCAACTTACGCAAAGTTGGAATCTGTCTCGTGTGAAGAAGGGAATCTCACGGACAACAGTATTTCTATGCCCACGGAGTATACAGCTATTCATATCAAGGAGGAAGAGACCTTTGATGAAGAAGCACATTTCTCTGGCGCTTGTATGCAGGCGGAATACGTTCCTGAGAGTTATGGAGAATCCTGGCACAATAACAGTCATCAACTTGTAACCCATCCAGGCTTTCCAGATCTAAACTTCAGCGGCCATATTGAAACCTATAACATGGTATCCGGTGACACAAGTCATGAAATGGGGATTTATAGCTGCTCTGATTGTCCAGAATACTTTAGCAACAGCTTTGAACTTTCTAACCATCAGACAATTCACAAGCTCAATAAGCTGACCTGCTCAGAATGCGGGAAACGGTTCTTAAATAAATCAAGCTTTGAGAGGCATTACATGATTCACACCGGGGAGAAGCCGTTCGTATGTTTAGACTGCGGGAAGAGCTTCACCGATAAATCAAAGCTGGTCCGACATCAGAGGGTCCACACGGGGGAGAAGCCGTTCTCTTGTTCTCAATGCCAGAAGAGCTTTACAGACAAGTCAAAGCTTGTGAGACATCAGATGGTTCACTCGGGGGTGAAGCCGTTCACCTGTTCGGATTGCGGGAAGTGTTTTACCGACAAATGGAAGCTCGTTTCCCATCGACGGATTCACACCAGAGAGAAGCCGTTCATGTGTCTGGAATGTGGCAGATGCTTTACTCAAAAATCACATCTTTTTAAGCACCAGAGAATCCACCAAGCTGATAGATACTTGCCGTGAGAAAAATTTTACATTTAGAAAAAGTGTTACGGGGCCAAATGTGGTTATTCCAAAATTGAATTAATGGGTTTCTGTTAGCGCAGGAAAAGTCTTGTGGGGGAGGGGGGATGAATTGTTAAAAATAAACAAATTGTTTTGTAATCCTTATATTTATTATTTCAATCTGTTAATTCCACCATCCGCCGGTTGCGTTATATTAGAAGGAGGTTGGTTCCACCATCCGGCGGTTGCGTTATATTAGAAGGCGGTAGGTTTCACCATCCGCCGGTTGCGTTATATTAGAAGGAGGTTGGTTCCACCATCCGCCGGTTGCGTTATATTAGAAGGAGGTTGGTTCCACCATCCGCCGGTTGCGTTATATTAGAAGGTTAGTTTCACCATCCGCCGGTTGCGTTATATTAGAAGGAGGTTATTTTCACCATCCGCCGGTTGCGTTATATTAGAAGGAGGTTATTTTCACCATCCGCCGGTTGCGTTATATTAGAAGGAGGTTGGTTCCACCATCCGCCGGTTGCGTTATATTAGAAGGTTAGTTTCACCATCCGCCGGTTGCGTTAAATTAGAAGGAGGTTGGTTCCACCATCCGCCGGTTGCGTTATATTAGAAGGAGGTTGGTTCCACCATCCGTCGGTTGCGTTATATTAGGAGGTTGGTTCCACCATCCGCCGGTTGCGTTATATTAGAAGGAGGTTGGTTCCACCATCCGCCGGTTGCTTTATAGTAGAAGGAGGTTAGTTTCACCATCCGCCGGTTGCGTTATATTGGAAGGAGGTTATTTTCACCATCCGCCGGTTGCGTTATATTAGAAGGAGGTTGGTTTCACCATCCGCCGGTTGCGTTATATTAGAAGGAGGTTGGTTCCACCATCCGCCGGTTGCTTTATATTAGAAGGAGGTTAGTTTCACCATCCGCCGGTTGCGTTATATTAGAAGGAGGTTGGTTCCACCATCCGCCGGTTGCTTTATATTAGAAGGAGGTTAGGTTCACCATCCGCCGGTTGCGTTATATTAGAAGGAGGTTGGTTTCACCATCCGCCGGTTGAGTTATATTAGGAGGTTAGTTCCACCATCCGCCGGTTGCGTTATATTAGAAGGAGGTTAGTTCCACCATCCGCCGGTTGCGTTATATTAGAAGGCGGTAGGTTTCACCATCCGCTGGTTGCGTTATATTAGAAGGAGGTTGGTTCCACCATCCGCCGGTTGTGTTATATTAGAAGGAGGTAGGTTTCACCATCCGCCGGTTGCGTTATATTAGAAGGAGGTTGGTTCCACCATCCGCCGGTTGAGTTATATTAGGAGGTTAGTTCCACCATCCGCCGGTAGCGTTATATTAGAAGGAGGTAGGTTCCACCATCCGCCGGTTGCGTAATATTACGAGGAGGTTAGTTCCACCATCCGCCGGTAGCGTTATATTAGAAGGAGGTTGGTTCCACCATCCGCCGGTGGCGTTACTTTAGGTTGGTTCCACCATCTAGACGGGTAGAGGGCCTTTTTCAGGAAAGTTACTATGGTCAAGGAGTGGTAGAGAGATTGTCATAATATCGAGAGAGAAAAACTCATGCATTCCCCTCTCTCTTCCTCTCCTCTACAGCACAAAGAGGTAACGTCGTTCTTCTCACGGCGTCCGTTATCAGCTCGTGCCAGTGCTCAAAAGAAACAAATCTCCCCGAAAGAGACAGAAGCTGTGATGTCATTTGATCTCTGGCAGCTCTGTGTTTTGAATGATCCATAAAAAGGAGCGAGACATCGAGCCTGGAGCTCAGTGCAGCCTTAAAGTATATTGCGGACAATCATTCTCAATCCTAGCACCGCTCAGGAGGATGCAGAATAGATTGCAAGCTCATAAGGCAAGCCCTTTTCTCCTTCTGTGACGGCATATGTCAACGTGAGCTCGAGTTATTGTTCATTCTGTATATGGTTCGCGTTAACGTGATTGGTGATTTTATATTTTCCCCTTTTGTT
Organism: Spea hammondii; assembly: GCA_029215755.1. Taxonomy (NCBI): domain Eukaryota; kingdom Metazoa; phylum Chordata; class Amphibia; order Anura; family Pelobatidae; genus Spea; species Spea hammondii. The sequence continues at coordinate 6,877,487 of JARDYJ010000006.1, forward strand.
CATTTCGCTGTGAAATCCGTTACCGGTGCTCTACCAATAAAACGTAACGATATAAAATGTAACACATACGTGTATTTTGGGTTGGTTTGGTGGTTCTTCCTTGAGTTTCATTTATTTTCATGTTGGTATTTTGGGTACTCTCGGTCCCATGCCATTTCAATTTGACACAAGTGCATTTGACGGTCTGCCCGGTCAACGAAACCTTCCACCGCGAGGAAGGAGAACTAATGGAGTGCGCTGTCCACCATGATGCTGGCTCATTATCATTAATTATCAGTATCATTGGCAGATGTTATCCTCCCCCCCTGAACCTTAATACACACTGCCCATAAACACACACACACATATATATACACATACACTGCCCTTACACACACATATACATACACACTGCCTTTACACACACCTGCCCATAAACACTCACATACACTGCCCTTACACGTCTTCCCTTACACAACAGCTTACAAATACCTACACTACTCTTACACACACCTGCCCATACACACACAAACACATACACTGCCCTTACATATGCCTGTCCATACACACTGCCTTTACACACACCTGCCCATAAACACACACATACACATACACTGCCCTTACACACCAGCTTACAAATACCTACACTACTCTTACACACACAAACACTGCCCTTACATATGCCTGTCTATACACACTGCCTTTACACACACCTGCCCATAAACACACATGCACATCCCTTATGCGTCTTCCCTTACACACCAGCTTACAAATACCTACACTACTCTTACACACACCTGCCCATACACACAAACACATACACTGCCGTTACATATGCCTGTCCATACACACTGCCTTTACACACACCTGCCCATAAACACACATGCACATCCCTTATGCGTCTTCCCTTACACACCAGCTTACAATTGCCTACACTACTCTTACACACACCTGCCCATACACACACATATACACATACACTGCCCTTACATATGCCTGCCCATACACACACATATACACATACACTGCCTTTACACACACCTGCCCATAAACACACATATACACATACACTGCCCTTACACGTATTCCCTTACACACCAGTTTACAAATACCTACACTGCTCTTACACACACCTGCCCATACACACACACATATACACATACACTACCCTTACACCCCTTTTCTCACCATCTCTTACCCCATCCTGTGGTGGGAGCATGAGGTCTGTCACTTCATATCTCTGCTTTTCTGGTCCCTCATCACTACGCGCCGGTTATTGATGCAGAGCACAGGGATGACGATGACGAGGTGAATGCCTTTCGGCAAAGTGGGACAGAGGTAGGGATAGGCGGGACAGAGCCCCAAAGTCGGGGCTGTCCCAACCAAATCGGGACAGTTGGGGGTTATGGAACGGGGTTAACTTACCCTATCAGCGACGCGGAAGCAGTCGGTCGAGTGAGCGTGAGTGAGTGAGCGTGAGGGTGTTTTCTCATCAGCGTTATGTGCCTCCCCCGCGAGGAGCTCACATTCTACTTTAATTGCCCTCAATGTCTGTATACAGATAAAAACATGGATGCCGGGCGGGTGTCCACGCATCCACTACATCACACAACCTGCCCAGCGTTCTGTATCTGCTCATTATCCATGAACATTAATAGACGGTCCATCTGACATATGTTAAACGCCGAGCAGTGAAAGGGTCAAAAGTAACCTGACCAATGAGCAGTCAGGCTGTTATCAAATGTGGAGAGATTCGGCCCCTTGGGGGGCAATCCCATATCCTCATGCCCTTCCCCCACACTTCTGCAGAGCATCCCATTCCTCACCCCCCACACTTCCGCAGAGCATCCCATATCCTCACCCCCTTCCCCCACACCTTTGTAGAGCATCCCATATCCTCACCCCCTCCCCCCACACTTCTGCAGAGCATCCCACCCCTGCCTGCCCCAGATAATCTTCTGTTTACCAGCCGCTCCTCGGCTCTGATCCGCTTGTCAGTGTGTTCTGCCGTCACACATATCCCAATATCAGTTTAACTCATGTTCCCTTAGTAGGCGGTAGAGCCGTGCTAGAACTAAGCTTCTTACTTCTGAAGCTATGCATTATGGAGAACTTTATTCTTTAAATGGGAGAAAAAGGATTTAGGAATAATTGGGAACAGACTCGGCCACAGTGCACAATGCCAGTCAGCAGCCGCAAAGGCCGATGAGATATCAGCATGTATAAAACGGGGTATCCCCCCCCCGGGAGGAGGATATCATATTACCTCACCTTAAATGCGCCTGCAATTCTGGGCACCAGTGCTTAAAATGGAAGATCCATACACAGCAAAGGAAGGGGTTCTTTACAGCCATGAAGATAAAGCGTTCTTGACGGTTAATTTTGTTAAATCGTATTAGAATACATTAAAATAACAAAAAAAACATTATACAGGAAACACTGATCTCCTGCCGTCCGTCAACTGCCCAAAATGCCCACGAAGGAAGTCAATCACATGATCTTCTGCAGAACGGGAAGTCTTTAAATATATTCAGTTTTCGCTTGTGATGTCATAGCTGTGACTTCTCCCTTATATGAATCTTATTATGTTTACTTAGATCGTTCCTCATGGTGAAAGACTTCCCGCACTCAGAACAGGAATACGGCTTCTCCCCCGTGTGGGACCGCTTGTGTTTCACGAGACATGTGCTGTATGTGAAGCTCTTCCCGCACTCCGAGCACGAGTACGGCTTCACCCCGCTGTGGACCCGCTGGTGGATAATGAGGTGCGAGCTCTGCCTGAAACGCTTCCCACACTCCGAACACGCGAAGGGCTTCTCTCCCGTGTGGATCCGCTGGTGGGTACTCAGGATGAATCTACTCCGAAAGGTTTTCCCGCACACGGAGCACGAGAACGGCCGCTCCCCAGTGTGAATCCTGTGGTGAAGAACGAGAGCCGAGCGCGCAGGAAAACCCTTCCCACATTCGGAGCACGAGAACGGCTTCTTCCTCTTGTCACATTGTTTCTGTACTTCTGGCAGCCTCGATGTCACGCAACGAGCCCCCCCGGCAGTGACATGACCTACGTAATCGTCTTGGCCAACTGTGACATCACCTCCTTCGCGGGAAGCTGCCTCCTCTTTAATACGAGACGGCGTGCAGTCCGCGGGCGCAGGTTCTGTCAGAGTATCTGCCGGATCTTCCCGAGTGACGGGGGTCGGCAATGTATGAGCAGGAGCCCATCGCGCAGGTTCTTGTGATGTGTGAGCGTCGCGGTCTAACTGCCCTGTAATATGTTCCAAAGACTCGCTTGTCGTCGCACTTTCTATATTCACATTCTGAGGGTCTGTTTGAAGAAGGTCGCGTTTCTCTTCATTCCCACAATCCCCGGAATTAACGAAGATGTCGCCGCAGGCAGATTCAGCTACTGAATAAAAAAATAAAAGAAATGAAACCCAACTCTAGATATGAATCCACCTGAAGATCACGGAGACAGCACTGCTTGTGACAAACAGGCCAGAGATCGGTCATCGTATTACCCGGAGAGCCGCGGGGCTGGTGGGTCTCCATCATCACGTCCCTGTAAAGCTCCTTGTGTCCTTCTAAATACTCCCACTCCTCCATGGAGAAATAGACGGTGACATCATCACACCTCACAGGAACCTGAGACACACAACGAGCCGTCACCATCCAGACACACGCCTCGGTGTTACTGTATAACGTCCCGTTCCCAGCAGCGCTCACCTCTCCAGTCAGCAGGGACATCATTTTGTCGGTCAGTTCCAGGATCTGCTCGTTGTTCCTCTCGTGGATCAGCGAGTGAGGTGAAGGCACTGGGCTGGGGGGTACGTCTGACTCATAGTGACTTCTTTTACACATGACGGGGTCTCCACGTTTCTTTACAATAATATAATCCTAAAGAGAGAGCGAGAAAAACACCTAATGAAAGGCGTTCAGCCTCCTGCTCCCAGTAGATATTCTCACAAAGTCCTAAAATACAGTTTTGTACTTCTTTGAATTTCAGGTTGACCAGCACTTTGGCTTCTTGGGTAAATATGAATTACAAATTGTAAATAACAACAAAAACATGGAAAACCCCACTTCGGAAAATAAAGCGTCTCCCGCCGTGACCTCCTCTCACCTCTCCGATCAGCAGAGACAGGATCTCCAGAGTGAGGTCCAGGATCCTCTCGGCCACCCGGCTCCTGCTGTCCATCATTGTGTCCGACCCGTCCGTCCGTCCGTCCGTCCGTCCGTCCGTCCGTTTATCCTCGGAGTGACCGGGGAGGAGAATATATTGTATTTACAAATGGCCCCTGAAATGATAAAAACTCCATGAAACGGATCTCAGCATCACATGGATGTCAGGGCCGCCGCCTGTGGCTGAGACCGTGCTGACGTTGACAGGTCACCATGATGACAGCTGCGTACATTTCACATGTTAGAGATGGGTGCCATCTTTACACCCAAACAGTGCCACATTTACACCCAAACAGCTAAACAGTACCACCATTACACCCAAACAGCTAAACAGTGCCACCATTACACCCAAACAGCTAAACAGTGCCACGTTTATACCCACACAGCTAAACAGTGCCACCTTTACACCCAAACAGCTAAACAGTACCATATATACACAAAAACAGTGCCATCTTTACACCCAAACAGTGCCATCTTTACACCCAAACAGCTAAACAGTGCCACATTTACACCCACACAGCTAAACAGTGCCATCTTTACACCCAAACAGCTAAACAGTGCCAACTTTACACCCAAACAGCTAAACAGTGCCACCTTTACACCCAAACAGCTAAGCAGTGTCATATATACACCCAAACAGTGCCATCTTTACACCCAAACAGCTAAACAGTGCCATATTTACACACACACAGCTAAACAGTGCCATATTTACACACACACAGCTAAACAGTGCCAACTTTACACCCAAACAGCTAAACAGTGCCACCTTTACACCCAAACAGCTAAACAGTACCATCTTTACACACAAACAGCTAAACAGTACCACATTTACACACACACACACACACACAGCTAAACAGTGCCAACTTTACACCCAAACAGCTAAACAGTGCCATCTTTACACCCAAACAGTGCCACCTTTACACCCAAACAGCTAAACAGTAGCATCTTTACACCCAAACAGCTAAACAGTGCCACCTTTACACCCACGCAGCTAAACAGTGGCACACTTACACCCAACCAGCTAAACAGTGCCATCTTTACACCCAAACAGTGCCATCTTTACACCCAAACAGTGCCATCTTTACACCCAAACAGTGCCATCTTTACACCCAAACAGCTAAACAGTACCATCTTTACACCCACACAGCTAAGCAGTGCCATCTTTACACCCACACAGCTAAACAGTGCCATCTTTACACCCAAACAGTGCCATATTTACACCCAAACAGCTAAACAGTGCCATCTTTACACCCAAACAGCTAAACAGTGCCACATTTACACCCAAACACCTAAATAGTGCCATCTTTACACCCAAACAGCTAAACAGTGCCACCTTTACACCCAAACAGCTAAACAGTGCCACCTTTACACCCAAAACAGCTAAACAGTACCATCTTTACAGCTAAACAGTGCCACCTTTACACCCAAACAGCTAAACAGTACCATCGTTACACCCAAACAGCTAAACAGTACCATCTTTACACCCAAACAGCTAAACAGTACCATCTTTACACCCAAACAGCTAAGCAGTGCCATATATACACCCAAACAGTGCCATCTTTACACCCAAACAGCTAAACAGTGCCATCTTTACACCCAAACAGCTAAACAGTACCATCTTTACACCCAAACAGCTAAGCAGTGCCATATATACACCCAAACAGTGCCATCTTTACACCCAAACAGCTAAACAGTACCATCTTTACACCCAAACAGCACCATCTTTACACCCAAACAGCTAAGCAGTGCCATCTTTACACCCAAACAGTGTCATCTTTACACCCAAACAGCTAAACAGTACCATCTTTACACCCAAACAGTGTCATCTTTACACCCACACAGCTAAACAGTACCATCTTTACACCCAAACAGCTAAGCAGTGCCATCTTTACACCCACACAGCTAAACAGTGCCATCTTTACACCCAAACAGCTAAACAGTGCCATCTGTACACCCAAACAGCTAAACAGTGCCATCTTTACACCCAAACAGTGCCATATTTACACCCAAACAGCTAAACAGTGCCATCTTTACACCCAAACAGCTAAACAGTGCCATCTTTACACCCACACAGCTAAACAGTGCCACATTTACACCCAAACAGCTAAACAGTGCCACATTTACACCCAAACAGCTAAACAGTGCCATCTTTACACCCAAAACAGCTAAACAGTACCATCTTTACACCCAAACAGCACCATCTTTACACCCAAACAGCTAAGCAGTGCCATCTTTACACAAAAACAGTGTCATCTTTACACCCAAACAGCTAAACAGTGCCATCTTTACACCCAAACATCTAAACAGTGCCACATGTACGCCCACACAGCTAAACAGTGCCACATTTACACCCACGCAGCTAAACAGTGGCAAACTTACACCCAAGCAGCTAAACAGTGCCATCTTTACACCCAAACAGTGCCATCTTTACACCCAAACAGTGCCATCTTTACACACAAACAGCTAAACAGTGCCACATTTACACCCACACAGCTAAACAGTGCCACATTTACACCCAAACAGCTAAACAGTACCATCTTTACACCCAAACAGCTAAGCAGTGCCATCTTTACACCCACACAGCTAAACAGTGCCATCTTTACACCCAAACAGCTAAACAGTGCCATCTTTACACCCAAACAGTGCCATCTTTACACCCAAACAGTGCCATCTTTACACACAAACAGCTAAACAGTGCCACATTTACACCCACACAGCTAAACAGTGCCACACTTACACCCAAACAGCTAAACAGTACCATCTTTACACCCAAACAGCTAAGCAGTGCCATCTTTACACCCACACAGCTAAACAGTGCCATCTTTACACCCAAACAGCTAAACAGTGCCATCTTTACACCCAAACAGCTAAACAGTGCCACATTTACACCCAAACAGCTAAACAGTGCCATCTTTACACCCACACAGCTAAACAGTGCCATCTTTACACCCAAACAGCTAAACAGTGCCATCTTTACACCCAAACAGCTAAACAGTGCCACATTTACACCCAAACAGCGCCATCTTTACACCCAAACAGTGCCATATTTACACCCAAACAGCTAAACAGTGCCACCTTTACACCCAAACAGTGCCATCTTTACACCCATACAGCTAAACAGTGCCACATTTACACCCACACAGCTAAACAGTGCCACATTTACACCCAAACAGCTAAATAGTGCCATCTTTACACACAAACAGCTAAACAGTGCCACCTTTACACCCAAACAGCTAAACAGTACCATCTTTACAGCTAAACAGTGCCACCTTTACACCCAAACAGCTAAACAGTACCATCTTTACACCCAAACAGCTAAACAGTGCCACATGTACTCCCACACAGCTAAACAGTGCCACATTTACACCCACGCAGCTAAACAGTGGCAAACTTACACCCAAGCAGCTAAACAGTGCCATCTTTACACCCAAACAGTGCCATCTTTACACCCAAACAGCTAAACAGTGCCACATTTACACCCACACAGCTAAACAGTGCCACATTTACACCCAAACAGCTAAACAGTACCATCTTTACACCCACACAGCTAAACAGTGCCACATTTACACTAAAACAGCTAAACAGTGCCATCTTTACACCCAAACAGCTAAACAGTGCCATCTTTACACCCAAACAGCTAAACAGTGCCATATTTACACTCAGCTACACAGTACCATATTTACACCCAAACAGCTAAACAGTGCCATCTTTACACCCAGACATACAGTGCCATATTTACACCCAAACAGCTAAGCAGTGCCACATTTACACCCACACAGCTAAACAGTGCCACATTTACACCCAAACAGCGCCACATTTACACCCAAACAGCTAAACAGTGCCATCTTTACACCGAAACAGCTAAGCAGTGCCATCTTTACACCTAAACAGTGCCATCTTTACACCCAAACAGCTAAACAGTGCCATATTTACACCCAAACAGCGCTATCGTGGTCCCCAAATAGCTAAACAGCATCAGTTTGTCAATAGTTTAACAGTGCCATGTCCCATGGGGCTATGGGAAGCTGTTTAGTGACAGATAAGGCTGTTTAGTGACATAGTCCCACGTTTAGTCACCAAGCAGCTTCCCAAAGCGACATCTTCCTACAACTATCTTTGTCCCCAGCCTCCCATTGCCAACCCTGTCCCCAGTTTGCCAACTTGTCTGAAGGTATCGCTTGACCCCTTCACTCCTCCATGTGCCCCAACACCTTGCTGGGTTCCCGCTGCCAAACTAGCTCCACCCACAAAAATCATTGCGCGGGTCTGGCGCCACCCAGGAAAATTATTGAGCCGGGCTGCACTCTACATGTAAGCGTTCTAATGATGCGCATGTGTACTGATCTTACACTCATTAACCTGCGTAGTACTGGATCATTTTCAGAGTGGTGGGACTTGGGTTCTAAACAAAAGGCAGCTAGGAGGTATGGTGCATTCCAATAATATACATGGTGTGTGTTGGAGTAGTAGATACATAGCTCTGCATCTAGCAGGCCTCCACTGGGGACAGACCCAGCCTGATATACCCCCTCTAGTTACCTCTGTGTACCCCACTGATTGGCAGGAGGAGCCCCCTATCACACACAGCCATCCCCTGCGGGGTAAACCCCAAGACAGACAGGATTTCACCCTGACGTCACACACAGCTCTCCTAGCGATTTCCACCACCCACTCACCTCTTTTCTCACTTCGTTCGCCAAACGGAAGTGACGTTGCGTGACGGCAAGCCTTAGCGGGCGCCATATTTGTTGTGGGTAGAAAACCGTTTTCCAGGTCTTACACTCATTTCCCCGGGTCAGGTAGGAATCTTGGGGACTCTAGAAAGGTTGATCTGCGGCTGTGCGCCAGGAGGCAACTGCAACAGCTTCCGGTAACTGTCTTGAACCGGAAGTGTCGCTGATAAGAAGAGTTTAGACGCCATGTTGTTGGTGGGCTTTGTTTTGCAATCATTGGGTTGTCTGTTATTCATATGCTGTGTTTGTGCCTCTTACACGTAGAGAGAGAGATAGACTCAGAAAAATAACAATTACCATTTTCTGTAATTTTTTCACTCAAATTAACTACGATGACTTAGAAAGAGATACACATTAAACTCGTCCGCCAAAGCCTCCATAAGTCACACGCGTGTCCTCGATATACACTAGTCCCAAACACTTTTCTATACGAACGATATAATGAACGATAGTGGGCATGTCCTCATCGCAAGACGACGGTCCACTCCAAGCAACGCGTCGCCTCCGGAGAGCTTACGTCAAGCCGCCTCAAACTTACACCCACAGAAAAGAGTTTGTCGTAGACCCAACGATGGTTAGGTTGGACAACGGAGAAGAAACATGACCGCGGACACCATGACAACCATCCAACTCGGACCCCGAGTGTTATTATTGGAAAACCGCTGCATACGCTCTGTTTTTCATTTTAATCGCACTGTGATGTCATACCGGCGACTTCTCCCTTACGTGACTCTTACCGAGATTCCAGTAACTATAGGATCGGCTCTTTCACTCGATCGAGTTCTCCTGACGAAGCTAACGTATAGTTAGCGAAACCTGAGTCGGGGATTTATCCGCCGATGGTATAAATGGAGGAGGTAACTTTATTCTTTGTTTAAGCCCCCACCCCCCATGACAGTTCTACTGAGCCTAGAAGGCAGTTACTTTCTGTGTTACTTGAGTGGGGACTCGAGGGTAATGCTGTTAGAAGATGCGCTCGCCGCTTTCATCCAATGAATGACGATTACGCGATCGTGCATTCCCTTCCACAAGGGACGCCCACTGGAAGTGAACTCGAGAAGACAAGAGCCTCATTAGGTTCTTCCTAGACCCCGCTGGGCTCTCCCAACTGCTTTTCTTCTGCTGCCTCCCTATTACCCCAATAATTAAGGTTATAATCCTTGTACTATAGCTGAGGCTCTCCTCCTCACCTCTTCCCGTCTACAAGATTTCACTCGGGCTGCCCCCGTACCTCTGGAACCGACTTCCAAAGAACCTTCAGCTTTCACCCTCCCGACATTCAAGAACCATCTCAAAACCCACTTCTTCAGAGAAGCCGCCCCATAACCTCCCCGTCACTGATACCCCCCCACACTACCTCTCACCCGTCACTGATACCCCCCACACTACCTCTCACCCCGTCACTGATACCCCCCACACTACCTCTCACCCCGTCACTGATACCCCCACACTACCTCTCACTCGTCACTGATACCCCCCACACTACCTCTCACCCATCACTGATACCCCAATGCTACCTCTCACCCTTTTTCTCTGTGCCTTGTTTTTGTCACCCCATTCCCTCTAGATTGTAAGCTTGCGAGCCGAGTCTCTCCACCTAATGTATCGGTTTGTCTTAGTCTGTCAATTCTCGTCTTGTCGGACCCCTTGAATATATGGATTGTATTAAGCGCTGTGTAGATTGCTGGCGCTATATAAATAAAAGATAATAATGATAATATTTAACATTTTCCCACATCCAAGAATGGAAAGCTTTATTGCGGGATAACTCTGTAAATCCTATTAGGATATGTCTTTAAAAGAGAACCGTCAAAAACCAGCAGCTTCCGTTCCAAGTTCCTTAGAAGGAGGGAGTTCCTTGGACGCCCGTCATCTCGCCTGGTGTGCCAAGAGTCCAGAAGACCCACAAAACAGGCACCGGTGCATGGAATCAACGATCTGATTTACTGAGGCGAGGAAAACCCTTTCCATATATTCACTCTGGATTTAAATCGGACGCCGTGATGTCATACCCGTGACTTCTCCCTCACGTGAATCTTCAGGTGATTTCTCAAACCGTGCCTATGGGCGAAACACCTTCCGCACTCCGTGCACGGATACGGTTTCTCTCCCGTGTGGGTCCTCAGGTGCTTCACAAGGCCAGATTTGTGCGTGAAGCTCTTGCCGCACTCCGAGCATGAGTATGGCCTCACGCCGGTGTGGATTCTCTGATGCACCACGAGGCTCGAGCTCTGTCTGAAACACTTTCCGCACTCTGGACACGCGAACGGCTTTTCTCCCGTGTGGATCCGCCTGTGAATGATGAAAGCGAATTTACAGCTTAAGATTTTCCCGCACACGGGGCACGAGAACGGCCGGTATCTCGTCAGAGTCTTCTGATGATGGGCAAGAGCTGAGCTCTCAGAATACGAGAAGGGTTTCTCCCCCGTATCACGCGGCCTCTCTGTCTCTTCCGAGTCTGGCTCCTCCGTGATGCGATCAGCTACGTAATCGTCTTCGCCAACTGTGACATCACCGTCATCGCGGAAAGCCGCCTCCTCTTTAATACGAGACGGCGTGCAGTCCGCGGGCGCGGGTTCTGTCAGAGTATCTGCCGGATCTTCCCGCGATGTATGAGCAGGAGCCCGCCGCGCAGGTTCTTGTGATGTGTGAGCGTTGCGGTCTGACTGCCCTGTAATATGTTCCAAAGACTCACTCGCCGTCGCGCTTTCTATATTCACATTCTGAGGGTCTGTTTGAAGAAGGTCGCGTTTCTCTTCATTCCCACAATCCCCGGAATTAACGAAGATGTCGCCGCAGGCAGATTCAGCTACTGAATAAAAAAAAAAAAGAAATTAAACCCAACTCTAGATATTAATCCACCTGAAGATCACGGAGACAGCACTGCTTGTGACAAACAGGCCAGAGATCGGTCATCGTATTACCCGGAGAGCCGCGGGGCTGGTGGGTCTCCATCATCACGTCCCTGTAAAGCTCCTTGTGTCCTTCTAAATACTCCCACTCCTCCATGGAGAAATAGACGGTGACATCATCACACCTCACAGGAACCTGAGACACACAATGAGCCGTCACCATCCAGACGCACGCCTCGGTGTTACTGTATAACGTCCCGTTCCCAGCAGCGCTCACCTCTCCAGTCAGCAGGGACATCATCTTGTTGGTCAGTTCCAGGATCTTCTGCTCGCGGTTCCTCTCGTGGGTCAGTGAGTGAGGTGGAGGCTTCGGGTTGGGGCTCCGGGTCCTGGGGGGTCCGTCTGACACATAGTGACTCCTTCTACACATGACGGGGCCACCACGTTTCTTCATAATAATATAATCCTACACAGCGTGAGAAACACAAGTGTCACTGAGCCCTGGAATATGTATAATTCTATACACTTTCTGCACTCCCCCCACCCCGGGACCAATCAGATTATCAGCTCTTCAGCTTTATAAGAATATAAGAAACACGGAGACCCCCAGTTGGTAAAATGAAGCGTCTCCCGCCGCGACCTCCTCTCACCTCTCCGATCAGCAGAGACAGGATCTCCAGAGTGAGGTCCAGGATCCTCTCGGCCACCCGGCTCCTGCTGTTGATCATCGCGTCCGACCCGTCTATCCTCGGAGTGACCGGGGAGGAGAATATATTGTATTTACCAACGGCATCAAACGGCCCTGAAATCATAAAAAGGGCCCTCAGAGAGGAAGCTTCTTTCCAGTTAACGCCATTAACCCCTTAAGTACCAGAGCTATTTTACGCATCAGGACCAGCCCAATTTTACAACCATTATCTCCCTCACCCAGAATTTTGTTTTTTATTAAAACCATATTAATATATGTTAGTAATAAAATGTAAACAGATAGGATTAAGTATATAATATATATATATATGGATTATGTTTTAAGGGTTGCTTCCAGTGGTGCAGCCAGGGGCAGGGTTTTGTAATTGAGCGGAAACGTGGAGAAATGCAAAAGAGAAAAGAGAAAGGAGAGAATGAGAAAAGGAGAGCAGAGTCAAAAGAAGGGGGCAAGAGAGAAAGTAGGAATGAGAGGAGGAAGAGACACAAGAAAGAAAAAAGATGATGAAAGGAGAGAAGAGAAAAGAGAGAGGAGATAGATGGGTTTGTAATTATAATTTTTTTTTTCATATTTTGTTCTTTACAGAGAAAAGAGTGAAAAAATTAAACACATTTAAAACAAAACAATTGAGAGGAGACATTGGGAAATGCAAAGATATACAAGGAGAAAGGAGAAAAGGGGAAAGGAGAAAAAAGGAAAGGAGAAAAGGGGAAAGGAGAAAAGGGAAAGGAGAAAAAAAGGAAAGGAGAAAAGGGGAAAGGAGAAAAGGGGAAAGGAGAAAAGGGGAAAGGAGAAAAGGGAAAGGAGAAAAGGGGAAAGGAGAAAATGGGAAAGGAGAAAAGGGGAAAGGAGAAAAGGGGAAAGGAGAAAAGGGGAAAGGAGAAAAGGGTAAGGAGAAAAGGGTAAGGAGAAAAGGGAAAGGAGAAAAAAAGGAGAAAAAAAGGAAAGGAGAAAAGGGGAAAGGAGAAAAGGGGAAAGGAGAAAAAAAGGAGAAAAAAAGGAGAAAAAAAGGAAAGGAGAAAAAAAGGAAAGGAGAAAAGGGGAAAGGAGAAAAGGGGAAAAGAGAAAAGGGGAAAGGAGAAAAGGGGAAAGGAGAAAAGGGGAAAGGAGAAAAGGGGAAAGGAGAAAAAAAGGAGAAAAAAAGGAAAGGAGTAAAAAAGGAAAGGAGAAAAGGGGAAAGGAGAAAAGGGGAAAGGAGAAAAGGGGAAAGGAGAAAAGGGGAAAGGAGAAAAGGGGAAAGGAGAAAAGGGGAAAGGAGAAAAGGGGAAAGGAGAAAAAAAGGAAAGGAGAAAAGGGGAAAGGAGAAAAGGGGAAAGGAGAAAAAAAGGAGAAAAAAAGGAAAGGAGAAAAAAAGGAAAGGAGAAAAGGGGAAAGGAGAAAAGGGGAAAAGAGAAAAGGGGAAAGGAGAAAAGGGGAAAGGAGAAAAGGGGAAAGGAGAAAAAAGGAGAAAAAAAGGAAAGGAGAAAAAAAGGAAAGGAGAAAAGGGAAAGGAGAAATGAGACAAAAGAAGGGACAAGGGAGAAAGGAGGAGATGAGAGAAAGTAGGAATGAGAGAAAGTAGGAATGAGAGGGGGTAGAGAGACGACGAAAGGAGAGAAGAGAAAAAGGAGAGGAGACAGATGGGAGAAGAGAAAAGAAAAAAAAGACAATAGATTAAATTTAAAGGTGAGAAGAGTCACACAATAAAACACACACACACATACACTCACACCCTCACTCGCTTCAGTGCAGCTCGCACAAACACGTTACGCGGAACCCCGGCTCCTCCTGGAAAGTACTGGAAATGCCATCCGCCACCAGCCCAGCAGTCTCTGGGCATAAGTAGGTAAATCCAGGCCTCGGGACTTACTTCGTTACAAGCCCCCAGAGCATGGGACTGTATGTTTTGGGTGGGGGGTGCTCAGTCCTGACCCCCCCCCAGGTCGCATGCCGCTACAGCTGTATTTTCCGTGAAGTGCGTACATTTCACATATTAGCCAGTGGCGCAGTATGGATGTATAATGGTCTCTTCCCCAATACGGGGGGGGGGGGGACAGCACTTTCCCGGGGCAGTACGGCGGGCCCTATGACTGCACAAATACTCTAATTCACCAGGACCTGCACAGTACTGGGTTTAAAATCATTTTTACCATGGTGGGACTTGGGTTGTTAACCAAGGGCAGTTGGGAGGTATTATGCATGGCAATAATACACATGGTGTGTGTTGGGGTAGTACATACACAGCTCTGCCTCTAGCAGGCTTCCACTGGGCACCGAATCAACCTGATATACCCCCTCTAGTTACCTCTGCCCCACTGATTGTCAGGAGGTGACACCCATCACACACAGCCACCCCCTGCTGGGTAAACCCCGGACACAGAGATGTTTCATCCCCCTGACGTCACACACACCTTTCCCGACGACATTAAAATCTGCACTCACCAGTTATCTCACGATATCCGTTAAGCGGAAGTGACGCCAGGTAGCTACCTGCCTCAGCGGGCGCCATTTTGGTTGTGGTTTTTGGCTCCTCCCCGGGTTATTTCTTAGCTGGGAGACTTTGAGGGACGGTAAAAGTGATCTGTGCGCTGAGCGACGGAAACTGCTTCCGGTCTTCCCTTCAACCGGAAGTGTCCCTGGTGAAGGGGCATCAGCCGCCATGTTATTGGTGGGTTCTCTGTTTCCCTATCAGCGTTTGTGCCTCTTGTATGTACAGAGAGGGGGGGGGGTAAATAATAACAATTACCATTTTCTGTAATCTTTTCTCCTAAATTATTATTTGCCCTGAATCAATAAGAGCGCACGACTTTTACAGCATCGATAGAGTACATACTCACTGTAATCACTCAGAGAGGCCGCGGTGCACATACTCACTGTCATCACTCAGAGAGACCGCGGTGCACATACTCACTGTCATCACTCAGAGAGGCCGCGGTGCACATACTCACTGTCATCACTCAGAGAGACCGCGGTGCACATATGTTACTGTGTCTGCGTGTACGTGTAAGGGTGGTATGGTTTGCGTATGTGTAACTGTGTATGTGTAAGTATGATAACGGACTCCCCCTCTTCAGAGATGGAGGTGTGTATGTGTTATAGTGTGTGAACCCCCCCTACTAAAACAGGAAGTGTTAATATGCAAATGTATTGCGCACGATCAGCAGCACCGCCAGTTTGCATGCTGGCAGGACATCAGTGTTCAGATCCCGTACGTGTGATTGGCTGCTTCTACTGCCATTGAGTTCTCCAAGACATCAGCAGAGACCGCCGGAGGAGAAGAGGTCGATGACACCAGGAACACCCCAATAACCGCACCAGCAGCGATTTACATGGACCCCAGTATGACATAAGAGGAGACGGCATTAAAACAGAATACATTTATTTTCATATTTAAGCTATTACATCACTTCCTGTCGTCCACCAAGACCCCCAAATACCCAGGAACCAAATATACGCGGAAACCCCCCTCTCCCCTCTGCTTGGGACATCACATGATCTATTGGGGTATGTGATGCAAATCTGACAGTGATGTCATAGCCGTGACTCCTCCCTAACATGGATCTTCCGATGTTTATTTAAGCTACTTTTCTGGGTAAACCGTTTCCCGCACTGAGAACACAGATGCGGCTTCTCCCCCGTGTGGGTTATCCGATGTTTGGTGAGAGACGAGCTGCGAGAAAAACTCCTCCCGCACTCCGAGCAGGAATGCGGCTTCTCCCCGGTGTGGTCCCTCCGGTGTTTGACGAGAGACGAGCTGTGGGAGAAGCTCTTCCCGCACTCCGGGCACGAATAGGGCTTCTCTCCGGTGTGGGACCGCTGATGCTTCACGAGAGACGACCGGTGTCTAAATCTCTTCCCGCACTCCGGGCACGGGTGTGGATTTATTCCCGTGTGGACCCGCTGATGTACGATGAGTTCGGAGCTGCATTTGAAACACTTCCCGCATTGCGAACACGAGAAGGGCTTTTCCCCCGCCTGGATCCGCTAGGAAATAACGAGAATAAAAAAACGGCTACAGGAAACAGATTAAAACGAAGCTCGGGCACTAAAAACCACAGGGGTGAAGCCTAGGGCAAGTGGGGCCTGGGTGTAGTATTTCTCCAGCGGGCCCCTACCTACAAGCACAATTCTTGTCTTGTCATATCCCTTGAATTTATGTATTGTATTAAGCGCTGCGTAAACTGTTGGCGCTATATAAATAAAAGATAATAATAATAATAATAACATACTAACACGCAGACTTGCTGCAGCACACGCTCGCTCTAGTCTATACTTACACGTGAGCACACACGCTCTCACACACACACACACACACACATCTATATGCGGACACACACTCATGCTAACACACTCTACAGTACACTCTACTGCCACACTCATTCTAACACCATCCACATACATTCTCCATTTCTAACCAAACTTTTTCTGGAGCTTCTTCCTCTCCCCCCTACTAATCTCAGTTGGTGTTCTTCAGTGTGAGATCTGAGACCTTCTCTCTCGTCTCATCCACACCGTCTTCCTTGGACAACATCCTTTGGTTTCCGGTACCACCTATATGTTGTCTTTATTGCACCACGGAAGGTGTCCTACTACCTAAAGCTCGACATCTGCAAGATGGAAGTGTGAAGAATTCATAGACCATGTCCGCTGACCTTACTCAACTCTCTCCTTCATCCGCCCCAGTCACTCACCAAATCCGCCAACCTCAAGAGAAGCATCTCTCAAACGCGCCCTTCTCTCCCACAAGATCAACAATCTTCCCCCAACACCGCATCCCGACACACGGCGATGTCATACCTGAGACTTCTCCCTCATATGAATCCTACGGTGTACATTAAAACAGGTCCGCATGGTGAAACATTTCCCGCACTCGGTACACGAGTACGGTTTCTCTCCTCTGCGGCCGCTCTGATGTCTCTGAAGACACACGCTGTGCGTAAACCTCTTCCCGCACTCACAGCAGGAATACGGCTTCTCTCCGGTGTGGACTCGCTGATGGATAACGAGGTTGGAGCTCTGTCTGAAAAGCTTCCCGCACTCCGAACACGCGAAGGGTTTGTCTCCCGTGTGGATCCGCTGGTGGGTAAGGAGAACAAATTCACAGCTAAAGGTTTTCCCGCACACGGAGCAGGAATAGGGCTTTTCCCGTGTGTGGGATCTCTGGTGACGGGCAAGAGCTGAGCTCTCAGTAAAAGAGTCCCCACATTCAGAACACGAGAACGGCTTCACCCCCGTGTCCCATCGTCTCTCCTCCATGATGCGAACTGCCCTGCAATCAGCCTCCCCGTCCGTGTCGTCACCGTCATCGCGGGAAGCCGCTTCCTCTTTAATACGAGACGGCGCGCAGTCCGCGGGCGCGGGTTCTGTCAGAGTATCTGCCGGATCTTCCCGCGATGTATGAGCAGGAGCCCATCGCGCAGGTTCTTGTGATGTGTGAGCGTCGCGGCCCGACTGCCCTGTCATATCTTCCAAAGACTCGCTCGCCGTCGCGCTTTCTATATTCACATTCTGAGGGTCTGTTTGAAGAAGGTCGCGTTTCTCTTCATTCCCACAATCCCCGGAATTAACGAAGATGTCGCCGCAGGCAGATTCAGCTACTGAATAAAAAAATAAAAGAAATTAAACCCAACTCTAGATATGAATCCACCTGAAGATCACGGAGACAGCACTGCTTGTGACAAACAGGCCAGAGATCGGTCATCGTATTACCCGGAGAGCCGCGGGGCTGGTGGGTCTCCATCATCACGTCCCTGTAAAGCTCCTTGTGTCCTTCTAAATACTCCCACTCCTCCATGGAGAAATAGACGGTGACATCATCACACCTCACAGGAACCTGAGACACACAACGAGCCGTCACCATCCAGACACACGCCTCGGCGTTACTGTATAACGTCCCGTTCCCAGCAGCGCTCACCTCTCCAGTCAGCAGGGACATCATCTTGTCGGTCAGTTCCAGGATCTGCTTGTTGTTCCTCTCATGGATCAGCGAGTGAGGTGGAGGCACCGGGCTGGGGGGTCCGTCTGACTCATAGTGACTCCTTCTACACATGACGGGGTCTCCACGTTTCTTCACAATAATATAATCCTAAAGAGAGTGCGAGAAACACCTAATGAAATGAATGGATAGACATACGGCTCCTGAATCTAGATTGTAAGCTTGCGAGCAGGGCTCTCTCCACCAAATGTATCGGTTTGTCTTAGTCTGTCAATTCTTGTCTTGTCAGATCCCTTGAATTTATGTATTGTATTAAGCGCTGCGTAAACTGTTGGCGCTATATAAATAAAGGATAATAATAATCTAAGACAACACAAACGACTATTAATGGTTGAGTCTTTTCAGCAGGAGAAATGAGCGACCAGCTGGGCCAAGTGGGGCCGATCTCCCGGCAGGTTCTAGTTAATTATATTTTTGCTGGACAGCTGGTAAAATGAAGCGTCTCCCGCCGTGACCTCCTCTCACCTCTCCGATCAGCAGAGACAGGATCTCCAGAGTGAGGTCCAGGATCCTCTCGGCCACCCGGCTCCTGCTGTTGATCATCGCGTCCGACCCGTCCGTCCGTCTATCCTCGGCCTGACCGGGGAGGAGAATATATTGTATTTACCAACAGCAGCAAACGGCCCCTGAAATCATAAAAAGGGCCCTCAGAGCCGAACCTCCATGGAACGGATCTCTAGGTTGATTATCATTATGAGATTATAAAGGGTCAATGGGATAAAGCGATGGCTTTTGGGACTCGGATAAACCCCACAGACCCAGTCTAAAATACCCCCTCTAGTTACCCCTGTGCGCCCCAATGATTGGCAGGAGGTGACCCCCATCACGCACAGCCACCCCTGCTGGGTAAACCCCAGACAGGTTTTCACCCCCCTAACACCACACACAGCTCTCCAGCGACTTCAAATTACGTACTCACCTGGTTTTACAACGTTAAGTAGCGGCAAGCTTCAGAAGGCGCCATTTTTGTTGTGGGCAGAGACCAGCTTTCCAGGTCTTCAGAAGCAAGAATATTCTTGTTCCGTCTCGGAGGCTTTTTTTCTTTTTAGCGTCGGCAACCCAGTGAGTCTAGAAAGATAATCTGCGACTACGAACCGAGGAACACAAGCAGCTTCCGGTACCTGTTCCGCCATTAGCCGGAAGTGTCGTAATTAATGGACGCAGACGCCGCCATCTTGTTGGTGGGTTACAATTTGTAATCAGTGTCAGTCTGTTTTCCTGCCCCCAGAATGGCCGCCATTCCCCCCCTTTTCCTTATCTATGTAGAGGATGTGTAGAGATGATGAGGCAGAAGGATGGAGAGTAGAGGAGATAAAGCAGAGGGAATTACTGACACTTACAGTAACCCTATTTTTGGCGTTTCCTTACATTTCCCATATTAAATAGAAAAAATATTGTTTACCCGTCTGAAGACCACCCTTAGGGCCCGCGTGGTCATATCACCGGAACGAGAGGTATTGAGTATTTCCAATTAAGAAATGTAGTGAAGTAAAATATTAGTGATCGTCGTGATAAACACATTATTATTGTTATTGTTGTTTTATATAGCGCCTTTATATTCTGTAGCGCTGTACAACGGGTAAAACAGGAGTCACCGGACATAACAAGTGAAATCAAACATAACTGGTGAGGAGGGCATTAGGTCACCGGTCATCAGTGACCCGAGGAGTTGCCCTACCTGGGGCCTCTCAGGGTTTTTGCCCCAATGTCTGGGTGAAGGGGCAGATTTTCGGGTCACAGCCTGGAGCTGCCCCTTCCTATTCTTCCCCCCCGCCGTGATCATATATGAGACTCCCAGTTGGTACTTGTGCTTGCAGTATGTTACGGTTGATATCCATCCTTGAATGCAGGTGACTGAAGTGTGCCATTAAATAACGACAAGTCAAGGTTATCAGCCATTTGGTGAGTCGCTGCACAGATGACTAGGGCTTATTAAAGGGTTAATATTTGAAGAGTCTAAAGGCTGGCTCATCTAGAGCTTTCCCAGGTATGGGAGTCACACGTCGGCACATCTGGGAGACTCCGGGCCTCCTCGAAAGGTAAGCGGGGTATTATTTAAAGCCCCAGGGGTGTGTTCTTTTAGGGATTATATGGTTTGTGGAGGTTATTTTTGGTATGTAGGGGCATGTATTTTTGAAATAATTCCTGGGGCTCAACTGTGAGCTCTCGCCCCAATCAGAAAGCCTACCGGCGGTAGGACTCAATGGATGCTGAAGCTGGAAATAACTGGAACCTATTTATCTCAAAACGTCACAAAAGAGGGGGGCAAATAGAAAATAGCACTTATTGGTGGACTTTCGGAGCTAGGGTTACAAAGCTCACGTCTGTGTACTGGATCGTCATCCTGGATTGGCCCAGAAGACCATGGAGACGGACCAAGCTTTCTCCATCAGGGTCCGGTCCTACATCCCAATCAGAAACATCTAAAGCAAGGGCCGCTGACTGCTTGCGCTCAGTTGACTCAGGTCGTGAATATCCTAGTTCAGTCGGCCCTTCCGTCAAGTACGCCAAGATCTAGAAGACCTCCGAGTACTGTTGAGTTGGGGGTCATCGCCTATGGACTCTCTTTTTTTTTCAGGCATAATGCCACACCCAGCAGGTTTAAGTGTTTTTAGGAAGGACCGTGTGTCTTATTACCTGCGAGTCTGAGATTTCCACCGTCGGAAATACCTCCGGAATTAGACCACAAAGACTACTATGGTGTCCTGCTTGGGACTTGGGTGCCGTTCTGTCACAGTTAATGCTTTTTGAACCTCTTTTCTCAAATGAACAGAAGCGCCAGTTATATTCCTCGAACGTTAAGTGGTGCCGCCTTAACATGAAAAAAAACCCCACAAAATCTGGGATTTTTATAAAACGGCAATTTTGTGCTGCACAAGGAGCTGCTAGAATAATAAATCTATTGGTTTCCATGGCGACTGTGCCACCTACAGCACTTGAGATTGAGACCAACTTCATATTAAAGTCTATGTAATTAAAACGTGATGTCATCAAAGTCCCTGTTGGCGTAACGATCAGGTGTCCTTATACTTTTGGCCATATAGTGCAGGAATAAGGAAAAGGAAGTGAACAGCCGGCAAATAAAACCGGGCGCGCGTTGCTCGGTACATGCCGACCACCACAGGAGAAGAGGATTCCCCGCCGCGTTCCCATAAGAATAACCCTGCTCCGCACCAATGCATGGGCTGGGCCATAGAGACCATGTCCCTGGGATACTCTGGCAAGCGGGACCACAGCGGCGGGGACCCATGACGTATATATATTCCAATTTACGGTACAGAATTTAAGCTGTTGCATGCAAAAAGGACATTTCTTTGACACCCACCCTGTGGTCCACAAAACCCCTAAATGCCCGAGAAGCAGGAAACTACGCCCCTGCTTGGGGTATCATGATTTATTAAGGCATGGAAACATTTTACACAGTTTTCATTTAAATCGGATACCATGATGTCATACCTGTGGCTGCTCCCTCGTATGAAGCTTAGAATGTTTTTTTAAACTACTTTTGTGGGCAAAACACCTTCCGCAGTGGGTGCATGAAAACGGCTTCTCTCCTGTGTGGATCCTCTGATGTTTTGTGAGAGACGAGGTGTATGAAAAACTCTTCCCGCACTTCAAGCACGAATATGGCTTCTCTCCCGTGTGGGCCCTCCGATGGCTCACAAGAGAAGAGTTGTCTGTAAAGCTCTTCCCGCACTCCATGCACGAATATGGCTTTTCTCCTGCGTGGCCCTTCCGATGTTTCGCCAGAGACGAGCTGCTCGTAAACCTCTGCCCGCAATCAAAGCACGAATATGGCTTCTCTCCCGTGTGGATCCGATGATGTTTCACAAGGGATGAGTAGTGACTAAAACTCTTCCCGCACTCCGAGCACGAATACGGTTTTACTCCGGTGTGGACCCGCTGATGTATAACGAGGTCCGAGTTCCATCTGAAACACTTCCCGCATTCCGAACACGAGAACGGCTTTTCTCCGGCGAGAGTCGGCTGGCGAGGGACAAGAATGAAGATCGAGGGACAAGAATGAAGATCGATGGACAGATATGACGTACACTTCTCTAAACAGTGAAAAAAAGCATAGCATCCAAGCGATTGGCTACTGCTACTCCCATTGACTAAAACAGGAAGGAGAATTCCTTCCTCCCCAAAATGCCCACCTATCAGGTCTATAGAAATAAATGCACCCCTGCTTGGAATATCATATATAATCCTACCTGTGCCTTCTCCTTCATATGGATCCTACGATGGATGTTGAAACAATTTCGCATGGTGAAGCATTTTCCACACTGAGTACACGAGTACGGCTTCTCGGCTTTGTGGGTGCCCTGATGGTTCAAGAGACGAGTGCTGCAGGTAAAGGTCTTCCCGCAGTCGGCGCATGCATACGGGTTTTCCCCGCTGTGGATCCGCTGATGGATGATGAGGTTCGAGTTCTGTCTGAAAAGCTTTCCGCACTCCGAGCACGAGAACGGCTTTTCCCCCCAGGTCTTCCCGCATTCGGAGCATAAAAACGAATCCTGGCGATGGTCAAGAGCGGAGCTCTCGGCAAAAAATGTTGCGCATTCGGAACACGACAGCGGTTTTTCCCACATATCGCACAATCTCTGCGTCTCTTCCAAGTCTGCGTCCTCCGTGATGCGAATAGCTACGTAGTCAACCTCCTCGTCTGTGACGTCACCTTCATCGGAGGAGGCTGGTTCCTCTTTTATACGAAGCAAAGTAAAGTCTGCGGCTTCCCGCGTGACGGGGGTCGGCGATGTATGAGCAGGAGCCCGCCGCGCAGGTTCTTGTGATGTGTGAGCGTCGCGGCCTGACTGCCCTGTAATATCTTCCAAAGACTCGCTCGCCGTCGCGCTTTCTATATTCACATTCTGAGGGTCTGTTTGAAGAAGGTCGCGTTTCTCTTCATTCCCACAATCCCCGGAATTAATGAAGATGTCGCCGCAGGCAGATTCAGCTACTGAATAAAAAAATAAAAGAAATGAAACCCAACTCTAGATATGAATCCACCTGAAGATCACGGAGACAGCACTGCTTGTGACAAACAGGCCAGAGATCGGTCATCGTATTACCCGGAGAGCCGCGGGGCTGGTGGGCCTCCATCATCACGTCCCTGTAAAGCTCCTTGTGTCCTTCTAAATACTCCCACTCCTCCATGGAGAAATAGACGGTGACATCATCACACCTCACAGGAACCTGAGACACACAATGAGCCGTCACCATCCAGACACACGCCTCGGTGTTACTGTATAACGTCCCGTTCCCAGCAGCGCTCACCTCTCCAGTCAGCAGGGACATCATCTTGTGGGTCAGTTCCAGGATCTTCTGCTCGCGGTTCCTCTCGAGGGTCGGCGAGTGGGGTGGAGGCACCGGGCTGGAGCTCCGGGTCCCGGGGGGTCTGTCTGGGTCACAGCGAGTCTTTTTACACATGACGGGGCCACCGGACTTCTCCACGATAAAATAATCCTATGCAACGTGAGAAGTGCTAGCATCATGAAATGTCCTACCGTAACACTTCTGCACGGGATAGGTGTTTGGCTACTGACAGAAAAACAGGCAACTAGGCAGCCCCAACTTTCTGCACTCCATCAAATCAGCGTTATCCGAATATAATAAACACGGAGAAAATGGAGCGTCTCCCGCCGTGACCTCCTCTCACCTCTCCCATCAGCAGAGACAGGATCTCCAGAGTGAGGTCCAGGATCCTCTCGGCCACCCGGCTCCTGCTGTTGATCATCGCGTCCGACCCGTCCGTCCGTCTATCCTCGGAGTGACCGGGGAGGAGAATATATTGTATTTACCAACGGCCCCTGAAATGATAAAAAAGGGCCCTCAGAGCAGAAACTCCTTTCCACCCGAAACCCCATGGAACGGATTTCAGAGCCTGATTCATTTTATTACAAGATTATAAATGGTTAATAAACCAAATGAGCTGAATTTACCCAAATTGTGGCCCAGGTCCAGACAGACTGTATGTTTGGGACCCACTTACCATGCCAAGAGGCACGTGGCTGGACAGCGCCATGTATGGCTGCTTATCGCTGCACAGCGCCGAGTACACCAACAATATGGAATTCACTTGGACGGTCTAGACAACCCATCTTATCTCTCGATTATCAGCCGGGCCGGCGGTCACTTGAGTGACCGCAGCGGCTACGTTTTCCACGACACTCGTATAAAGTGCTGCCCCCTGCAGTATGTGGGATGTAAGCGACTCCCTGAAGGAGAGTGGCTGAGGAGATCGTCACAGTCATCGCACGCGGCAAACGGGCCAATCCAGGGGCAGAATGTCATTATTACGCACGCAAAGTGTGGACAGGGACGTATGACATCATATACCAAAGATTTTCTTAGCAAAAGCAACCCAGGTATTGTAACTACTCTCTATTTGACCAATAAGTAGCCACGTTGCTCATGGGCTGCGTTTATCGGCCCTGAACCCGCGCAGCACTTATTTGGATTGGAAACCAAGGGCAGTTGGGACGTATGGCACATACAGATAGTACACAGGTGTGTGTTGGAGTAGTAGATACACAGCACTACCTCTAACAAGCCTCCACTGGGCACATATATACCTCCCTCTAGTTACCCCTGCCCCCTTTGTGCCCCACTGATTGGCAGGAGGTGACCCCCATCACACACAGCCACCACCTGCTGGGTAAACCCCGGACAGACAGGTTTTCACCCCCCTGAGATCACACACACCTCTTCCAGCGACTTCAAAATATGCACTCTGCTCTTCCTCACTACTTCAGTGAAACGGAAGTGACGTTGCCAACGACGCACGTCACCCGGCGCCATTTTTATTGTGGGCAAAGAGACGTTTTCCAGGTTTTTGCCTTTTTTTTTAAGGCTTTTTGTTGCGCTGTTGCCGGCTCGGTGCGAGTAGAAACTTTCCTGCGCCTATCCACTGACCAACGGAAACAGCTTGCGGTAATTCAAGTGCCATAAACCGGAAGCGCTGATGCAACGACCGCCATCTTTTTGGTGGACTGCAATTTGCATTTGTTAAAGTGATAGACAGAGGGGAGTATCCAGTGGCCCTATAACACCAACATTGGGGCCCCTGAGGGCCACACTGCCCTGCCTGTCATCCATAGCAGTGTAGCGTATCCGAGTCCTTACAATAATAATACTAATAAAGGGGGCCCTTAGAGGTACACTGCCCTGCCTGCCATCTACAGTAGTGTAGAGTATCTGACTCCCTATAATAATACAGGGGCCCCTGAGGGCCACACTGCCCTGCCTGCCATCTACAGCAGTGTAGAGTATCTGACTCCCTATAATAATACAGGGGCCCCTGAGGGCCACACTGCCCTGCCTACCATCTACAGCAGTGTAGAGTATCTGACTCCCTATAATAATACAGGGGCCCCTGAGGGCCACACTGCCCTGTCTGTCATTTATGGAACTATACACAATGACATAGGCAGTCAAACTGTCCCGTTCGCTCGCCTATAGCCACTCTACCGGAAGTGGCGTCACGGCTGTGTGGGACGTGCATTTCCCGATCTCTATGGTAACAGGATGGGTCGCGCTGCCTGGCTGCTTCCGCTGTTGCCATAGAGAACGTGGCTCGCGTCTCCTGGCCCAGTGTTCCGTGATGCTTTGCGAAGTGACGTCATCCCCGCGCGCCGGGCTTTGAGGCTGAAGTGGGCTGCCGGTGACAGGCGAAAGGGCCTCTGTGGCCCTCGGGGGCCCCCTGAATCGGTTATTATCGAACCGGGTAGTCAGCGCCGCTCTATGGGGGCAAGAATCGCGTGCAGACATCATTAGAAGAGATCGGTAAAGCGGGTGTGTATGTGTGGCCCCCAGGGACCCCGTGTCATTACCATGCAGAGCAGATACTGAGGCTGAGCGAGTGTGGCCCCCATGGACCCAGTGTCATTTTGTTAATAGCAGATACTCAAGTGGACAACGTTGCTCCTAAGGGCCCTGCTTCATTATTGTAATAGCAGATAGCTGGGGCATGTGGCCCTCTGGGGCCCTGTGTCATAGTGCTCAATATCGTTATAGGCATAGCAGGTACTGAGGTGAAGTGTATCAGTATTTTAATTGCAGACACTTGGGTTGAGTGTTTGGCCCCTAGAGCCCCTGTATTAGTATTGTAATAGCAGACACTGGGGTGGTGTTTGTGGCCCCTAAGGCCCCTGTATTTATATTGTAATAGCAGACACTCAGGTGAAGTGTGTGGCCCCCAGGGGCCCGGTATCATTATAGTCATAGCAGGTATGTTTCTGGGACCGGTTAATGTGCTTTTCCTTCACCTCCAGCCCAGCAGCCAAGATGGGGAAAAAGCGGAGCCGGGTGTCGGAGAGGATCCTGGAGCTCGCCCTGGAGATCATCACCCTGCTGACCGGAGAGGTGAGGGGGAGCGGGGCTCCTGCACTCGATTACTACCCTAGGGGGCTGTCTGCGGGGGTAACTCTGAGACCTAAAAACTACAGGGATCATGGGAGTTGTAGTTGGAGAAGCTGTTGGCTCCTCGTAAAGTCTTTCTCCATACCTAGGATTATATGATCGTCAGGAAGCCCAGTGACCCCATCCCCCGCGTGTCCGACGGGCCCCCCGGGACCCGGAGCCCCAGCCCGGTGCCTCCACCTCACTCGCCGACCCACGAGAGGAACCGCGAGCAGAAGATCCTGGAACTGACCAACAAGATGATGTCCCTGCTGACTGGAGAGGTGAGCGCTGCTGGGAACGGGACGTTATACAGTAACACCGAGGCGTGTGTCTGGATGGTGACGGCTCATTGTGTGTCTCAGGTTCCTGTGAGGTGTGATGATGTCACCGTCTATTTCTCCATGTAGTGGTTGGGAGCGGCTCATTGTTCCTGTACAGTGTGATGATGTCACTGTATATTTCTCCATGGAGGGTGGGGAGCGGCTCATCGCTGACACGTTTTTTTTACGCAGGAGGTGGATATTTTGGAAATGCCTAAGAGGTCGGAGAATCACCGGCCCCTCGGAGCACAGGGTAAGACACCTGGAGACGTTTCCCATCATCCTCTGGCCAAGGGGTCCCGAGCGAGGGTCTTCTAACTAATACCCGACTCTGTGATGGAGGAAACTTCTACTTTTTGAATTTAATTTTTTTTTAAATTCTATTTATTTTTTTACATTTACATTTTTTGGATAATTGATAAAAACAGACGAACAATCCAAATATAATGATGCAGAATCCAGATTTATTCACTGGCAATAAAATACACGACTTATGGAGCAGGGACTTAATTTTTAATGAAATAAATAAATGGCTGTTTATAAATATTTACATTTACAAGGCAAAAAAACATATATATATATATATATATATATATATATATATATATATATATAAAAAATATAATTCCAAAGTTTGCAGTTAATGCCATTTTTTTTAGATCCGGAATACTGAAGAAAAAAAAAAATAAATCAAGAAAATATAAAATGTATATAAAAAAAATAAAATAAAAAAGGGTTTGGAATCTTGACAGGAAAAGCCTCCCATATGTTTTTTTCTTCATCCAGTACACAGTGTTATATTATTCGGGACAGTTGGTATGTGTTGGTGGAGCAGGGACACGGGGGTGTAGAGGGGCTTTTAGCGCTGATATTAACATGTCGAGCGGGGATAAGAATGACCAGGAGAGACGTCTTCTTGCTTCTCCTCTGTAGACACAACGGCAGACGGGGGTCCACCTCCAGAACTTCCCAGCCTTGTCTCACCAGAGCAGACGGACGACGAGGCCGGCCCTCCGAGCGAGCCACCCAATAAACCCGCGAGAAGCGCAACCGAGGCGACGTCTTCTGGTGAAGAAGAAGATCCCACGGACTCCGATGTCTCCCCATCCCCAGGGCGCGCTTCCACTGATACAAAGGAGGAACCGAGCTCGCGTCGAGGCGGAGGGGCCCCTGAGAGCGTGTACGGGGCCACACAATGTACGACGAGGCGTATTAAGGAAGAGCCTTTGTCTTGGGAAGAAAGAAGTCCTGGAGACGCCAGCGACTGCGCCCCAGAGGGACATCAGGAGGAGGAGTACTTCTCTGTGGTTATTAAGGAAGAATGCGCTTCAGACGATGGGGAAGACGCTCCTCGCCTTGGCGCGGCCGGTGTCTCGGAGGAGCGCGGCGCCGGTAGTCCGCCATTGCAGAGAATAGACGGAAGCCTCTACTTCAGGAGGTACAACGAAATCGAGAGGAGCTACGTGCTGGCGCAGGTCCTGCCCTCGGCAGAGAACCTGTATTTCTGCCCCGTGTGCAACAAGTGCTTTCGGACCGACTCGGAACTCGTCGGGCATCACGCGGCGTCCCACCAGAGCCGCCCCGCCGGGGAAAAGCCGTTCGTCTGCGCGGAATGCGGCAAAGCGTTCGCCGTCAGGAGCCTGCTGAAGCGCCACTGGACCACCCACAAGCCGTTCACGTGCTCGGAATGCGGGGAACAGTTTCCCTTCAAGAAGAACCTCATGGTGCACAAGAGGTTCCACGGGAAAGAGAAGCCCCACTCGTGCCCGGAGTGCGGGAAGTCCTTCGGCAGGAACTCGCACCTCATCAGGCATCGGATGATTCACACGGGAGCGAGGCCCTTTCCCTGCCCCCAATGCGGGAAATGCTTCAGCCGCAAGTCGTCCCTCAGCCTCCATCAGAGAAGCCACATATGATACGGACGGCCTTCACCCCCCCCCCCCCCCCCTTGGCCAGCGTCCGCTCGTCTTCTCCGTAGGGTTTGGTACGAAATCAAACGGAGCAGGAGAACGACGTCCTTAGGAAGAGCCGCGCATGAAGCCGGTTCCAGAAGAAGGCCTCTTCCCGGTCGGCGTGGCGGAGGGATTCGGTGGACCTGCGTCGAGTAGCCTGTGCTTGGTGGGACGCGTTTCAGGGAAGACCTGCTTTGGTATCAGAGTTCCAAACAGACTTAATGTTATTTATTAACAGACGGGCCCCCCAGGACCCAGTGCCTCCACTTCACTCATTGACCCGCGAGAGGAACGTTTCAAACGTGTCGCTTCCTGGTCCGTGGGGTGAAGACATCCCACGCGCGGCTGGGTAACACCTTCAGAAGGTTGCCAACATGCGCGCTTCGAACCCGGACCTGTTGCTTGAGCAGAACTCAACCCAGAAACGTCCCAGCCGTTTGCCTGGGGAGGAGCGCTTGGCGCTGAGAGCCTATGCAACGCCACTTAAAGATATTTCAGTCCGCTTAACGCTGCGAGGTAATTGGCTGTCGGGCGGAGCGAGCTGGTGGCTCCGCCCCATGTGAATATTGTGCGCCGCCGTTCTGTGGCCATCTTAATAAAACTATTCTAAGAATTCCGTGGGGTTGTTTTTGGTTGACTAAATACTTTTTTTTGAGAGTTATCCCCTAAAGAAGAACTGTATTTTTTTTCACCTGGAAAATAATAAAAAGAGGAAAAAATAATGAAAACGATAAAAATGTACCCCAACGGCCTTTACCCCATCGTTAGAAGTACCCCCCTGTAAGCCGGTAGTATTACGATAACACGCTCTGGGGTAATGTAAGGAGTGGACGTGGCCCCCGCCGTGGATGTGGGGTATCCCTGGAATTAGGGGACGTCGCTGATCATAAGTGGGGTGGCTGTCCAGCTGCGGCCCCTGCTGTGTTGGAGAAATGACAAAAAGTCTGCTTTTTTCCCCCTATTTCAGTACACTTTATTTTAGAAATCACTATTCCGGGACAAAATGACGGCTAATTTTTGTGCAGGTTCATCAAATACGGAAAAAAGGAACGGCGCTCGTCACTTCCTGTCTGCGGTGGCGCGGTTATTAATCACCCCCCACCCCGTGTGTCCGAAGACGACGCGTTTCACTCTCCGCGAGCTGGGTTTCGGTATGGCGCTATATGTGGCTTTACGATCGCCATAGAAACGCAATATTAACACCGTAGTGCTTGGATCATAGAGAAGCCATAAAAAGGTTAAATACACAAAGTCATCATTTTTCATATTTGTGTAGAATTAGCGGGAATAAACCTGTCAGGGCTCGGTGCTGCGTTGTGGGAGTTGTAGTGAGCCCGTGGACTACAAGTCCCAGCATCCCGAGGGGTGTAGTGTGACGGTCTCGGAAGTGGTGCTGGCGGCCATGTTGTTGGAGTTCAGTGGCTGTTAGTTGTGTCTCGTGTGGTTAGTGCTCGGTGATGCAGAATGTGTGCGCAGAACGAAGCCCGGCTAGGAGTTCACATCCTCCAGGGCTCCATGAGGCTGCTGTCCAGGGGCAGTAGGGGAGGGCCAGGGGTATGTATGGGCCCTGGGTTACAGGAGTAAGGGGTGGTGGGATTCTCTGCAGGACTGTGTTAGAGGAGTAAGGAGAGGTGGGATGCTCTGCAGGCCTGTGTTAGAGGAGTAAGGGGTGGTGGGATGCTCTGCAGGACTGTGTTAGAGGAGTAAGGAGAGGTGGGATGCTCTGCAGGACTGTGTTAGAGGAGTAAGGGGTGGTGGGATGCTCTGCAGGACTGTGTTAGAGGAGTAAGGGGTGGTGGGATGCTCTGCAGAACTGTGTTAGAGGAGTAAGGGGTGGTGGGATGCTCTGCAGAACTGTGTTAGAGGAGTAAGGGGTGGTGTGATGCTCTGCAGAACTGTGTTAGAGGAGTAAGGGGAGGTGGGATGCTCTGCAGGACTGTGTTAGAGGAGTAAGGGGTGGTGTGATGCTCTGCAGAACTGTGTTAGAGGAGTAAGGGGAGGTGTGATGCTCTGCAGAACTGTGTTAGAAGAGTAAGGGGAGGTGTGATGCTCTGCAGAACTGTGTTAGAAGAGTAAGGGGTGGTGGGATGCTCTGCAGAACTGTGTTAGAGGAGTAAGGGGAGGTGTGATGCTCTGCAGAACTGTGTTAGAAGATTAAGGGGTGGTGTGATGCTCTGCAGAACTGTGTTAGAGGAGTAAGGGGAGGTGGGATGCTCTGCAGACCTGTGTTAGAGGAGTAAGGAGAGGTGGGATGCTTTGGAGGACTGTATTAAAGGAGTAAGGGGTGGTGGGATGCTCTGCAGATATAGGTGTGTAGACCGTTCCCCGTCCCCTTGGGCATACCAGGGAATTTTAAGGCTCCGGCTACCCAGAGTCCCTCCTTATGGGACACGGCCAGGACTACCCACCAATGTTGTGGGACACACCCACATTTAAGGGGGAAATGGGCGGGGAGCTCCCAGGTACCCCTTTGGGGTGTAGATCCCGTCTAAATTCTGGATAAAGACCGAATGTAAGTTTGGTTGAGCTGATGATCCCCTCCCCCGCCTCTCCCCACCACGCACGCCATCGCGCACTCCCATCCCGCCGGCCCAACATTAAGGCTTTTTGTCCTATAGGTTGACTCTGAGTGATCCGTAAATTCGTTTTATTAACTCCGCGCTCACCATGAAGGACGTGAACCGGGTGTCTGAGAGGATCCTGGAGCTCACCCTGCAGATCATCTCCCTGCTGACCGGAGAGGTGAGGCGGCTGCTAATGGCGCAGTCATGTCCCTGTCCTCCCCACCTTTATGTGCATGGATCTGAGGCGTGTTATGCTCTCAACATGTAGGATTATATGATCGTCAGGAAGCCCAGTGACCCCATCCCCCGCGTGTCCGACGGACCCCCCGGGACCCGGAGCCCCAGCCCGGTGCCTCCACCCCACTCGCTGACCCACGAGAGGAACCGCGAGCAGAAGATCCTGGAACTGACCAACAAGATGATGTCCCTGCTGACTGGAGAGGTGAGCGCTGCTGGGAACGGGACGTTATACAGTAACACCGAGGCGTGTGTCTGGATGGTGACGGCTCATTGTGTGTCTCAGGTTCCTGTGAGGTGTGATGATGTCACCGTCTATTTCTCCATCATACGGTGTGATGATGTCACTGTGTTTCTTTGTGTAGGAATGCGAGGATTTTGAAGGACGCAGTAAAGCGAAGACAGAGGACACCCGACCGCCCAGGTCACAGGGTAAGGCATTCTCTCTCCCGGGATCTTTGCTGCACTCGTAAGCAGGGGCTGTACGGATATTCATCGCCGATCGCGCTCAGGGTGGCAGTTTCAGGGGCACAGTCGTCCCTATCGGGCGATCAGGCTCCTCAGCACTCAAAGATCTCCATCGCAAGCACTATGGAGCACTGTGTCTACCTAGCACATCCTCCGTAGTGACACGGCTCATGATGTCGCATCGCACGCTCTGCATAATAAAAGGCAACCGTTGAGCTTCCCCGGGTCAGGCCGGCCCAGATACGTCTTTATTACGTGGAATCGGTGGGAGGTCTTCTCCTCTGTAACATCAAAACCCAAAAAGTTCCAGTTTTGAAACAACGTAACTATTGAACCTTTTCTGAGCAGATGCGCCCCAAAAAAATGAGTTGCGAGCCTTCTTTCTTCTGGATCCTGAAAACACTTTCTAGATTTCCCTCTGAGAATGTTTCGCTCACCATTAACTCTTCGCTTTTTCCCCAGATGGAGGAGTTCTCGGAATCCAGCACGAGGGACGTGACACCACCGTATCGCTGCTGGACCGTGTAACCGAAAATAGAAGCTTTGGGAATGTTCCAGAAGAAAAAGACCCGAGAACAAACAAGCCAAGTGAGAGCCTAGCTGCGAAACGCGTGGGAAAGGAACCCTCCCGGCGTGAAGAAAGAAGTCCCAGGGGCACCATAATCGGTATCCAGTCAGAATATACACGTAGTGACTCTGAGGAGGAACAAGCCCCATCGGAAGGCCACGGAGACACCGCTGCTGAGACAGGAAACACGCGTCAGATCAAAGAGAACGCGGCATTAAAGGGTGAAGATGATCTTATGGACAACTATGACCCCACAGAATGTCCTCCTACAAAAGAGGGATCAGCCTTGGGTGAAGAAGCGTATCTCGCAGACAGCGACGGTTACACACCCGGAGAACGTCCGTCTCGTCGAATTAAAGAGGAACCTACTTCATGCGATGCGGGGTCTCCCGCGGATGATGAGCAGTCAGAATATAAACTGGTCATTAAGGAGGAATCGACCTCGTGTGAAGAAGAGGACCTCTCAGACACCGACTTCCACGCGCCCACCGAAGCCGACCTCGTAAAGGAGGAATCGTCTTCCGGTAAAGAAGAAGAGACGGGTCGAGATCTTTGCGAGTCCGGTAATTCCGATCCCGCCGCAAACCAGGCAGCCGACAAGCAGCCAAGGTCCTTCATATGTTCCTTTTGTGGGAAATGTTTCACGAGAAACGGAAATCTTATCGTCCACCGGCGGATCCACACGGGAGAGAAGCCCTACGCGTGTTCCGACTGCGGGAAGGGCTTCACCAACAGCTCGCACCTTGCCCGCCATCAGCGCGTCCACACGGGAGACGGCTTTTCGTGTTCGGAATGCGGGAAGTATTACACGGACAAGTCGAACCTGGTGAAGCACCAGAGGATCCACACGGGAGAGAAGCCGTTCTCGTGTTCGGCGTGCGGGAAAAGCTTCACCGATAAGTCGAGCTTGGCGTACCATCAGAAGATCCACACGGGAGAGAAGCCGTACTCGTGTTCCGAGTGCGGGAAAAAGTTCATCACCAAGTCCCACTTCCTCAGACATCAGAGAAAGCACCGAGGAGACCGCTTCTCGTGCGCGGAGTGCGGGAAGTGCTTCACCGACAAGTCGAATCTCGTCAAGCATCAGAGGATTCACTCCGGGAAGAAGCCGTTCTCGTGTCCGCAGTGCGGGAAAAGCTTCCTGGAGAAGTCGATGCTCGTCTACCATCAGAGGGTCCACACGGGGGAGAAACCCTTCTCGTGTTCGGAATGCGGGCGATGTTTCGCCCAAAGCTCCAGCCGTGTCAGGCATCAGAGGACCCACACAAAAAGTAACGTGTCCTCGGGATAACGAGAAAGGGAAGGAGCTCGCGTCGGAGGACCGCCAACGGAGAGAGATTCTTGACGGGATTTTATAAAAAGGTTTTATTGATGTTCTAAATTTTTTATGGCTAAATATTTAAATAAACCCCACGGTATAGGTCGCAGAGACCCGTTTATAGCACAGGCTCCAGGCCAAAGGGGGGGAGTCTTCCAGGAAGGATTAGATGGTGGGACAGCAGGAGACCCCGGCGCAAAATATGCTGCAGAGGACACCGAATTAAGAACAGCCTGAATTAGACATGGGGGAGTCTTACGTGGACGATTCTTTTGTTATCGCAGTAATAACCCCCCCACCCCACACCGCGGTGTACAGTATCTGTACTGTATCAGCACTGTATCCAGTAATATAACCCCCCTGAGCTATATTCAGTTATAAATCCCCCTGGCACTTTATCCAGCCCCCATGGGGCTGTATCCAGTAATATCAGAACCCCCCCCCCCCGGATCCAGTAATATAACCCCCAGGGTTGTATCCAGTAATATCAGAACCCCCCCTGGATCCAGTAATATAACCCACAGGGCTGTATCCAGTAATGTCGTTTGGAATTGACAAAAACTTCCCTTTATCTGCAGACCGGGAGCCGCCGTTGCTGTCAGTCATGTGATATTTTGGGTGACTTTCCCGGCTCAAACACCACACTGAGCTGATGCTTTATGGCAATGCTAATGAAGTCCGTTCCTCCATAGACTTTCATTAGAGTGTCCGACTGGGTGATTCAGACCAAGCCATTCTATTTTGTCCCGCAGGCAGTATCTACATCTCCTCACTTATCTCCAAATACCCTCCTACCCCATCCCTCTCCTCAACTCTCACTCCTAGTTATAACGCCACTTCAAAATGCAGGCTATGGCAGCCCCTGATCACCCAAGATGGCGATCTGCCCCACTGGTTTTGCAGCAGGAGAGGGGGGACTGCCGCCTAGGCCAGGATCTGCCACTGGTTATGACATCACACATTAAAATTCACAGATAAAGGAAAATGAGCCACTCCAGGAAGAACGGCTGAGCTGGCCCCGTATAATGTATAATTTAATGGGCGAGGACTTAACTGTACATTATACAGGGCCTGGCTAGGTGATTCCTGACGCAGAAGCCCACGGGGGTCGGACCTCCTTCATTTGTCGGGTCAAGGAGGTGGAACACCAATAGACTCTTCAATAGACACCATAGAGTTCTCCAGTCACGGAGGCTTCAGGTTATTTAGACCAGGCTTACCATTTAACGCAAGGATTTGTCTGACGGACGGATTTGTAGGGTGCTGCCGGATTGCGGGGCGCTGTACAACGGGCAGAGCATAGTGTTACCAAAAGCGAGGAGGGGCCCTGCTCAGAAGAGCTTACAATCTAGAAGAAAAGGATGAAAGGTCCTACACAGACAACCCTGAGAACGAGCCTCACGAGGACGGGCCCTCCCCCGAAGAGGTCTTCTGTTCCGAGTTGACCCCGCAGCGGGAACGAGAGAAGCGCGTCTCCCCCGGGTGAGTCCTGAGCGGGGGAGCACTTCCTGTGCCGGACACGTCATGCCTGTCGAGGAGGGACCTCGTGAGGGAACTGCAGAGTAACGCACTTCCTCTTTATTCTAAAGAAAACAAATACATGAATACATAGCTTTATTCAAAATGTCAATCTTTACGAGAATGTCCAAAAAGTCAAAGTAACTCCATTAATGATACGATAGGCCTCTCCTCTTACGCAATGAGCTGCGGGGCTGGTGGGTCTCCATCGTCACGTCCCTGTAAAGCTCCTTGTGTCCTTCTAAATGCCCCGGCAGGACTGCAGAGCATCTCACTGTCTAATCACTATTTAGCTCAGGACGCTCCCCCCCAGTCTGCAGAGCATCACATCGGACTGCACCCCTTCCATAGAAGGATCTGCAGAGCATCACACAGTCCTGCCCCACTTCCTCCCAGGGCTGCAGAGCATCACAATACTCTGTACCCTCCCATATCTATCACTGCAGATCATCTCACCAAAGCAGACGTTGCTGAACATTAAACACTTCTGGGCTTAAAGCTCACTTGCCCCAAATACCCCGTTTTCTTCACATGACCCAGGCACCTACCAGGCTCCCTGCTACTAATGGGAATCCCGCCCTCATCCAACATGGCCGCCGACGAATCCTATTTCCGTTGTTGAGCGTTGTGCAGACACGCCCTCAACTCTATGGTAACGCAGCCGGGAGGCTGGGATCCAGTGCGCATGTGTAGTGCACCTCCAACGTTAAACTACAGCTCCCGTCACCCCACGGGCAGCTGTGACGTCAAAATAAAGCGCTGCCTGGGCAGAGAGGGTCCGTGCAGTGAGCTGTCCTCTGCTGGTGGGGGCAGACGGTATGTGGGGGGTCCAGAGGTGGGGTAACAGCTGAGGGGCAGTCATGTGTCATAATTAATAATTCAATTAAACGTCCTTCTTTACTGAATCAATTGGGGCTTTAATGTCCCCCCCCGGTCACTGTGCAATTAGCCATGGGACAGACGAGATGAGCAGCAGGACTTGTGTCAGTGCAGTTGGCAACTATGATTTTACAAGATGGTGGACACATTTGAAATGGGTCTCTTAAATTACTAATCGTCTCTTTGCAGGAAGCAAGTCTGGGTGCTGCGCCGTTGTTACCGGTAGCCCCCTACCTGCCGGGGTGGTCTCAGCATTAAAAGTTTACCTGCTGGTCTCGAGTCCCTCCGAAGAGGTGGGCGGACGGGTAAGAGAGACATGCGTGTTAACAGCCGGTCCGGGGTTAAGAGAGGTCACGTCAGCTGGAGTTACTGACAAGGAAGGGCTTTTGTGGCTACCAGGAAGCCAACAGCCTCCCAGCAGAGGTGGTAGAGGGTAGTCCAGTGAGGAAATTTAAACACGCATGGGACTGCACTTTAGAGTCATCTCCAGAGCAAATTACAGACTGACCGTAGTCATTTTTTTGTTAGGTACCATCCATGCTGGGCGACAGAGCTGCTTGCATCAAAGAACAGAAGATGGAGGAAGAGGAACTTCACGGTGATGAGACATCAGCGATAACCCGGCCTCGGGGTAAGACATAGCCTCAGGGGCCGTGTTGTCCTGTGCAGCTTCGGCGTTGGGGTATTACGCTCGTGACATCGGTGGGGCCCCGGATAGGACTCCTGATGGGTCCCGTAGTGCTAATCCAATGCGGATAATAAAATATAACGTTCACCCCTCATTATAAATCCAGGTTTAGCGCGTTCCTTGTAGAATGTCCGTGACGGCCTCTAACGAGTTCTAATCTAAACTTCTCTCCACGAGGCAGATGGATCTGTGGGAAGTAAAGAAACCAAGGGCTTCCCCAGCCGTATCCCTATGCCGGGCGACGAAGGAGGCCCTACGTGTAATCCGAAGAAGAGAAAAGGCCGGGGCGGGAGAAGAGCGCGAGAAGGCGGAGCCAAAGAAGCGAATCAGAGCTACACAGATCATTCTACACGCGAAGAACATACAAAGCACGCAGATGCCGGTATTGAGGAGGAAGGAAGCGAAGAAGAGTCCCTCTCAGGCGAAAGGGGACTTCTGACCGTTCGTATAAAGGAGGAACCGCGCTCGGAGGACGAAGAGGCGGAATACAGAACGGTTATCATCAAGGAGGAGTCCCCGTCCGGAGATGAGGGAAACCTCGTGGAACAGACGCGGGTAGAATATAAAACCGTGGTCGTCAAGGAGGAATCGGACTCCTTCGATGAAGACGATGCCACCGACGCGGAAGGAATGCCGATAGAATACACCACTTTCATCGTGAAGGAGGAATCAACCTCGGGCGAAGAAGGAAACCCAGCAGACGTGACGGAAGATGGCGACCACGCGAAACACCAAGATCTCAAGATGCACGAGAGAAGCCGCGCAGGGGAGAAGCCCTTCTCCTGTCCCATATGCGGGAAATGCTTCGCCCATGAGTCGGGTCTGGTGTGCCACGAGCGGGTCCACGCCTCGGAGAAGCCGTACGCCTGTTCCGAATGCCGACGGCGGTTTATTACCAAAGCGCATTTGGTGATCCATCAGAGGAGCCACACGGGAGAGAAGCCTTTTCCGTGTGCCGTGTGCGGGAAACGCTTTGCCGTGACGTGGAGTCTGGTTAAACACGAGAAGATTCACACGGGAGAGAAGCCGTTCTCGCGCTCTGCGTGCGGGAAGTCCGGCCGCGTTTCGCATCAGGAGAGTCACGCCGTCGAGAAGACTTTGGCCTGCTCTGTGTGCGGGAAGCGTTTTCCTGACAAGTCGCATCTCCTTTACCATCAGAGGACTCACGGCACGGAGAGACCGTTCCCGTGTCCCGAGTGCGCCAAGCGTTTTAACACCAAGTCGCAGCTGGTCCAGCACCAGCGGGTTCACACGGGAGAGAAGCCGTTCTCCTGCTCTGTGTGCGGCAATTTTTTTACCTTGAAATCCAGTCTTGTGAAGCATCAGAGGACGCACACTGGGGAGAAGCCCTTCGCGTGTTCAACGTGCGGGAAGTGTTTCACGTTCAAGTCAAGTCACGATCAGCATCAGAAGGTCCACACGGGAGAGAGACCTTACTCGTGCTCCGAGTGCGGGAAGCGCTTCAGCACCAAGTCGCATTTCTCTAGGCATCAGAGCATTCACACCGGGAAAAAAACCTTTGTGTGTTCCGAATGTGGCAAAGGTTTCACCGACCGGTCAGGACTTATTTACCATCAGAGGACTCACACAGGAGAGAAGCCGTTCTCCTGTTCCCAGTGCGGGAATTCCTTCGCGGCAAAGTCGAGCCTTCTGACGCACCAAAAGATTCACGCGCGGGACAAGCGCAGTTAGCGCTGTGAGAACGAACTGATCCTGTGCATGGAAACTGACTTTGCAGACATTTGTCCATATAAGGGCGTACCGTATTTGCTTGATTATAAGACAACCCCCCCCCCCCCCCCCCAACTTTGCATCCTAATGCAAAAAAAAGTCCTGAATATAAGGCGACCCTATTGGGGGGAAAAAAAATAAAACTAATGCTTTAGTTTTCTCGCACTCTGACTCTCTCTCTCTTACCCTCACTCCCTCACACTACCTAAAGCTCTCTGTCAATGTCCCTCTCTCCTTTTCCGTAGCTTCCTTTCTTTTCTTGCCTCTTCTTATCCCTCTGCCATATTCTCTTGTCTCCTATGCTTCTGCCTTCTTTCTTCTCTTGTCTCTTCTTATCCTTCTGCCTTCTTTCTTCTCTTGTCTCTTCTTATCCTTCTGCCTTCTTCTCTTGTCTATTTTATGTTTCTCCCTTCTTCCTTCTCTTGCCTCTTCTTATGCTTCTGCCTTCTTTCTTCTCTTGTCTCTTATCCTTCTGCCTTCTTTCTTTGTCCTCCGTTATCCAAGTACTTCCGCAAAAGGGTGGAGCCTCTCCCCCGTTTCTCCAATTAGGGAAGAGGGAGGGCCCAGAGACTCTCCTTTTGTAGAAGTGCTCCCGGAGGACTGGTTCACACATAAGCGAAGAAAGAAGACAGACTAACAAGAAGAGGCAAGAGAAGAAGTGGAGCTGCAGAAAAGGAGAGTGAGTGTGAGATTGAGTTAGTGTGGGAGATGAGTAAACACCTGATCTGAGGTCTGAATAAAAGATGACCTCGATTATAAGACAAGGTTTTTTTTTTCTAAATAAAACCTCATAATCGAGCCAATACGGTCTTCACAGAACTGTAAGATATTTTCAGTTTTGCCAAAGATAAAACGTTATAAGGATATGAAAAGGGAACCGGCTGAGGAATGTTTGTCATTGAATGGTAAAAACTAAAAACATACCTTCCCTAATAAATGAGAGCCCCCCACTTCGCTTTATCTTGTCCTAGAGGTTTTTAAAACTATTTTTTGTTGCAAACGGAACAACATGAGAACAGGTAACCCCCCCCCAAAAAAAGATCTCTGCCCCTCCATGGATTGGACAGGGAGAGCGATCACAATCGCCCAATCAGATTTTCCCCTTAGCGCCTACCCCAAATGAAACAGTAACTGGCATTATTTGTGTGTCTTTCACGTCGTAAACATATTTTTTTTGTTGTAAAAGATTTTCCACACTCTAGTTTGGTCCAATTTTTTCAGAACCCCCCCCCATATAAATGTAAAGATTTACCAATTTTCCGTTTTTTCCCCCCAGACCTTCCCATCGCTATGCGTACCAGGGTTAAGTACCAGCTGCTACGAGTGGTTAAGCCACGCGGTAAAGAGAAATAAAATGAGTGAAGACTTTTAAGTTGAATTATCTAACGCCTTTACCCCTTAAGGCCTGAGGCTTTTTAATGTGTTTTTACAATTAAAGTATTTTTAGCATTATTTTTTCCCCAAATAGGGCTTTCTTTTCAAATGAAAATTTCATTGAGCAAAAAAATCTCTGTAAAATGGCACCAAGCTGTGAGTGGCCGCCGAGGTTGGACCCACCAGCAGTGGGAGCATTGTGGGGTCACAGGACATGATGTCACGTGACCCTCAAGTAATATCGCAGCTGCAAAGGAGGCGTCATGGGTGAAGAACGATCGGAGTGAGGTGTTTTGAGTGATAGGTGTGATGCGAGTTAGGTGTGATGACTCTCGCAGGGGGTCACGTAATTTTTTGGCAGGAAATAAAAACAATAGGATTACTGTAATTGTCATTAATTCCCTCTGCCTCAGCTCTACTCTCCATCCTTCTGTCTCACCGTCTCTACACATCCTCTACATGGAAAAGGAGAAGAAAGAAGAAAAAAATGGCGGCCATCCTGTGGGTGGGAAAACACTCACAGACTAATTGCAAATTCTAACCCACCAACAAGATGGCGGCGGTTGTTTCCGTTTTCAGCGACATTTCCTGTTCACAGCAGGAAGCACTACCCGTTGTTCAGTGCGCAGTCGCAGAACATCCTTTCATTTCCGAAGATTCTCCAACTTTGGCAGAATCCAATTTTAGCGACCCCAATAAACAAGGCGGCTGTGTACGTTCACTGCCACGCAACGTCACTTCCGCTTACCGGACGTCGGAAGAAACAGGTGAGTGCATGTTTTAAAATCGCTGGCAGAGGTGTGTGACGTCAGGGGGGGCTGTCTTTGTCTGGGGTTTACTTTACCCAACAGGGGGGGGGTGGGGGGCTGTGTGTGATGGGGATCACTTCCTGACAATCAGTGGGGCACAAAGGGGGCAGGGGTAACTAGAGGGGGTATATCGGGCTGGGTCTGTGCCCAGTGGAGGCCTGCTTGATGCAGAGCTATGTATCTACTACTCCAATACACCATGTGTATTACCTGTATGCACCAAGCCTCCCAACTGCCCTTAGTGTAAAACCTAAGTCCCACCACTGGGAAACCGTCAGCTGCAGTTTAATGTTTGTAGAATGTAGGAGAGCGCGGCAGCTGCAGTTTAATGTTAGTAGAATGGGGGAGAGCGCGGCGGCTGCAGTTTAATGTTAGTAGAATGGGGGAGAGCGCAGCGGCTGCAGTTTAATGTTAGTAGAATGGGGGAGAGCGCAGCGGCTGCAGTTTAATGTTAGAGGAATGGGGGAGAGCGCGGCGGCTGCAGTTTAATGTTAGAGGAATGGGGGAGAGCGCCGCGGCTGCAGTTTAATGTTCGTAGAATGTAGGAGAGCGCGGCGGCTGCAGTTTAATGTTAGAAGAATGGGGGAGAGCGCGGCGGCTGCAGTTTAATGTTAGAAGAATGGGGGAGAGCGCGGCGGCTGCAGTTTAATGTTAGTAGAATGGGGGAGAGCGTGGCGGCTGCAGTTTAATGTTAGAGGAATGGGGAGAGCGCGGCGGCTGCAGTTTAATGTTAGTAGAATGGGGGAGAGCGCGGCGGCTGCAGTTTAATGTTCGTAGAATGTAGGAGAGCGCGGCGGCTGCAGTTTAATGTTAGTAGAATGGGGGAGAGCGCGGCGGCTACAGTTTAATGTTAGAAGAATGGGGGAGAGCATGGCGGCTGCAGTTTAATGTTAGAGGAATGGGGAGAGCGCGGCGGCTGCAGTTTAATGTTAGTAGAATGGGGGAGAGCGCGGCGGCTGCAGTTTAATGTTCGTAGAATGTAGGAGAGCGCGGCGGCTGCAGTTTAATGTTAGTAGAATGGGGGAGAGCGCGGCGGCTGCAGTTTAATGTTAGAAGAATGGGGGAGAGCGTGGCGGCTGCAGTTTAATGTTAGTAGAATGGGGGAGAGTGCGGAGGCTGCGGTTTAATGTTAGAAGAATGGGGGAGAGCGCGGCGGCTGCAGTTTAATGTTAGTAGAATGGGGGAGAGCGCGGCGGCTGCAGTTTAATGTTAGTAGAATGGGGGAGAGCTCAGCGGCTGCAGTTTAATGTCAGAAGAATGGGGGAGAGCGCGGCGGCTGCAGTTTAATGTTAGTAGAATGGGGGAGTGCGCGGCGGCTGCAGTTTAATGTTAGAGGAATGGGGGAGAGCGCGGCGGCTGCAGTTTAATGTTAGAAGAATGGGGGAGAGCGCGGCGGCTGCAGTTTAATGTCAGAAGAATGGGGGAGAGCGCGGCGGCTGCAGTTTAATGTTAGAGGAATGGGGGAGAGCACGGCGGCTGCAGTTTAATGTTAGAGGAATGGGGGAGAGCGCGGCGGCTGCAGTTTAATGTTAGAGGAATGGGGGAGAGCGCGGCGGCTGCAGTTTAATGTTAGAGGAATGGGGGAGAGCGCGGCGGCTGCAGTTTAATGTTAGAAGAATGGGGGAGAGCGCGGCGGCTGCAGTTTAATGTTATCTGTGATCTGTTTCTGTGTGAGATGTATAAAGCAACATAAACCTCATAATAACAATTAGACCCTTTTTATGATTTCAGGGGCCGTTTGATGCCGTTGGTAAATACAATATATTCTCCTCCCCGGTCAGGCCGAGGATAGACGGACGGACGGGTCGGACGCGATGATCAACAGCAGGAGCCGGGTGGCCGAGAGGATCCTGGACCTCACTCTGGAGATCCTGTCTCTGCTGATCGGAGAGGTGAGAGGAGGTCGCGGCGGGAGACGCTTCATTTTACCAACTGGGGGTCTCCGTGTTTCTTATATTCTTATAAAGCCGAAGAGCTGATAATCTGATTGGTCCCGGGGTTGGGGGAGTGCAGAAAGTGTATAGAATTATACATATTCCAGGGCTCAGTGACACTTGTGTTTCTCACGCTGTGTAGGATTATATTATTATGAAGAAACGTGGTGGCCCCGTCATGTGTAGAAGGAGTCACTATGTGTCAGACGGACCCCCCAGGACCCGGAGCCCCAACCCGAAGCCTCCACCTCACTCGCCGACCCACGGGAGGAACCGCGAGCAGAAGATCCTGGAACTGACCCACAAGATGATGTCCCTGCTGACTGGAGAGGTGAGCGCTGCGGGGAACGGGACGTTATACAGTAACACCGAGGCGTGTGTCTGGATGGTGACGGCTCGTTGTGTGTCTCAGGTTCCTGTGAGGTGTGATGATGTCACCGTCTATTTCTCCATGGAGGAGTGGGAGTATTTAGAAGGACACAAGGAGCTTTACAGGGACGTGATGATGGAGGCCCACCAGCCCCGCGGCTCTCCGGGTAATACGATGACCGATCTCTGGCCTGTTTGTCACAAGCAGTGCTGTCTCCGTGATCTTCAGGTGGATTCATATCTAGAGTTGGGTTTAATTTCTTTTATTTTTTTATTCAGTAGCTGAATCTGCCTGCGGCGACATCTTCGTTAATTCCGGGGATTGTGGGAATGAAGAGAAACGCGGCCTTCTTCAAACAGACCC
Organism: Spea hammondii; assembly: GCA_029215755.1. Lineage (NCBI taxonomy): Eukaryota > Metazoa > Chordata > Amphibia > Anura > Pelobatidae > Spea > Spea hammondii. The sequence continues at coordinate 6,921,409 of JARDYJ010000006.1, forward strand.
TCAGAATGTGAATATAGAAAGTGCGACGACGAGCGAGTCTTTGGAAGATATTACAGGGCAGTCAGACCGCGACGCTCACACATCACAAGAACCTGCGCGGCGGGCTCCTGCTCATACATCGCGGGAAGATCCGGCAGATACTCTGACAGAACCCGCGGACTGCACTCCGTCTCATGTTAACGAGGAAGCGGCTTCCCGCGATGGAGGTGACGTCACGGACGGGGGGGTTGCTGATTATTATGTGTTTCTTATGCAATTTTGTTTTAGAATGATTTTTTCATTCTATATTTTTTGGTATCTTGGTAATTAAACCCACAGTATATACACTGAAATAACCCCCCAATGCTGTATATAGTAATATAATCCCCCCACCTTGTTTACAGTAATGTCGGTCGGTGACAAAAACCTGGTTTTATCTCATTTTGCCCCAATAAGCCCCTTAACCTGCAGACCTGGAGCCGCCATTGCTGTCGGTCATGTGATATTTTGGGTGACTTTCCCGACTCAAACACCACACTGAGCTGATGCTTTATGACAACGCTGATGAAGTCCCTTCCTCCATAGACTTTCATTAGTCAGGGAGTCCAACTCGTTGATTAAGACAGAGCCATTCTATTGTTCCCCACAGGCAGTGATTTTGGGTGAGGTTTTTTTCTCTCTCTCTAAAACTGTGGTTGGATTTCCTCTTTAGAGATAGAGCTGTGTGGTCTCGGGGTGAGTTTTTGTTCTTTCTCTCAACATTATTTAATGTTTCACCACCCAATAGCTGAATCTGCCTGCGGCGACATCTTCGTTAATTCCGGGGATTGTGAGAATGAAGAGAAACGCGACCTTCTTCAAACAGACCCTCAGAATGTGAATATAGAAAGCGCGACGACGAGAGAGTCTTTGGAAGATATAACAGGGCAGTCAGACCGCGACGCTCACACATCACAAGAACCTGCGCGGCGGGCTCCTGCTCATACATCGCCGACCCCCGTCATGTGGGAAGATCCGGCAGATACTCTGACAGAAGATGAGGGTGATGTCACTGAGGAGACGCGGAGGCCGCGTGATGCCGGGGAGAAGCCGTTCTCGTGTTCGGAGTGCGGGAGGCGTTTTGCCGAGAGCTCAGCTCTTGTCTATCACCAGAAGACTCACACGGAGGAGCGGCCGTTCTCCTGCTCGGAATGCGGGAAGACCTTTGGCTGTAAATCCAGTCTCGTCATTCACCAGCGGATCCACACGGGAGAAAAGCAGTTCTCGTGCTCGGAGTGCGGGAAGCTTTTCAGACAGAGCTCGAACCTCATTAAACATCAGCGGATCCACACCGGAGAGAAGCCGTATTCCTGCCCCGAGTGCGGGAAGAGCTTCGCAGACAGGACGTCCGTGATTAGCCACCTGAGGACCCACACGGGAGAGAAGCCCTTCGCGTGTGCGGACTGCGGAAAGTGTTTCGCCCAGAGGCACGGCTTAAGAAATCATCTGAAGGTTCACGTCCGGGAGAAGTCACAGGTATGACATCACGGCGCCTGATCGAAATAAAAAATCGAGGGGAATATATAGAGGGTAATCCAGACTGAAGGGGGGCAAGTAAAGAGGTGGAGAGAAACGTTGTTACTGGGGTCTAATAGAAGTCATTCAGTAAGCTTGGAGGCGAGTGGAAGAGCGATGAGACGGTGGTTGGGCAGATCGGTCAGGACTGTTTTCAGGATAGGAGTGATGGAAGCTTAAAGGAGTATGGGATGGATCCAGTAAAGAGGGAGAGGTTAAAGATGCGTGTTTGGCTGGAGTGGATGAGAAAGGATAGGTTAGGCGAGGAGAGAAAACTCATCAGTGGCCAGAGAGAACTGGTTAATAGTACAGGAGGAAGGACAGTTTAGTGTGTGTGTGCGTGTGTGCGCGTACGTGTGTGTGTGTGCGTGTGAAGGAGCATATGGCAGACCGATCAGACATTTCACGTATGATTGCCTCAGTTTTATTATCGAAGTAGGTGACAAAGTCAGAGGCGGGGAGGCTGGCGGAAGGGGTAGTTGTGACAGGGGCAAGAATGGAATTGAAAGCACCGAAGAGGCATTTGGGGTTAGAGAGGAGGTGAGGGAGGTGACGTAGGTTTCCTTAGTAAGGGTGAGAGCGGAGTAGCAGGAGCTTGGCATGGTAGAATGAGACTTCCACCAACTGCGTTGGGCAGCATGGGGATGACGTTTTAGGATTATAAATAAAGTTGATTCGAGGAGTCCTATTAAGCACCCAAATTACCGTTTAGTTTTTTACGGGTTTTTTCCCGTCGGAGTTTAAACCTTTCGCCATAAATTCATTCTCGTTCCTCGCCGGCAGATTCCCGATGCCGAGAAACCTTTCACGTGCCCGGAATGCGGAGAGTGTTTCATCCAGAGCTCGGAGCTCACCCAGCACCTGTGGACCCACGCGGGAGGGAAGCTGTTCTCCTGCTCGGAATGCGGAAAATGTTTCAACAAGACGTCGAACCTCACTAAACACCAGCGGATCCACACGGGGGAGAAGCCCTACTCGTGCTCGGAGTGCGGGAGGAGGTTTACAGAAAGGTCCTCCATGGCCAACCACCTGAGGACCCACACAGGGGAAAAGCCGTTCACGTGTACCGAGTGCGGGAAATGTTTCTCCCAGAGGCACGGCTTAACGAACCATCTGAAGATTCACATCAGGGAGAGGTCACGGCTATGACATCACGGCTATGACATCACCGCGCGGTTTTTAGCGAAGGCTGAAGATACGATACGCGACGAGGGCAGAGATCGAGGACACACATCAGAAGACAATGACGCCCGCATTCCACCCCATACAATGAGGGCTTTGAAACATCTCTGCCCGACGAGGGTTAGGTGGTCCCTGACATACCCCCCAATTACCTCGACTCCCGCCATCACATGCGGTATCCACGCAGTTAGTTTTGTGAAGCCGTTCCATCGTTGCATTAAAGTCTCCATTTCCTTGTTGAAGAAGCATTTTCTTGTTAGTATTTGTGCCTCGCGGATTACTACAAGTAACCGTTAGACGCTTAGAGATGGGTCGGCAACTCGTTATTTCACTATAAGGTAAGGTAGCCACCCAAATCCCCACATAGCCACCCAGGTGGCAAAAGAGCGTGGGAGCTCCTCTTGGCCTTTTTGTGTGAAGGCTCCCACCTCTGGGCAGATTGTTGTTATAGTAGCCCAGGGTTCTTAAATTTACTTGGCACCCCCACTCCCCCAGAAACTGGTGTCCCCCAAACATAAGCCTCACGCGACACGTGTTTTGCCTAATCAAGAAATTCTGGCCCTTAGGTATACTGATAAAAAGGACATGTATGTTCTCTACACTATACATGGGGTGCTGGTGCGTGTTAGAGGAGGGGGTGACACACAGGTCAGGAAACTAACGGTATCTATAGATTGTTAGCTTGTGAGCCGAGCCTGCTTTATGCATCCCAGCCTATATCACATCGCTGACTTCCCCTGCTGCTAATGCAGCACGTCCCTATATATGAGGAGGGATATCGCCCGTCAGGGTCAGTCCAGAAGTTTCCCAACAGGGCTGGCCCACTCACGGGAGTGCGGTGAGGTCGCACAACGGTATGGCTGCTTGCCTACTGTGTCTGCAGCCATTACAAACAGCTGCAGGGAAGGTAAGGGTGCGAGGTGTGATGGAGCGAGCGAGTATGCTTTAGTGTAAAAGTGCTTTAGACGGATCAGTCACCGCCGTGAGGAGCGGAGGAGAGGGGTAACAGGAGGGAAGACGGATCGGTCACCGCTGTGAGGAGCGGAGGAAAGGGGTAACAGGAGGGAAGACGGATCGGTCACCGCCGTGAGGAGAGGGGTAACAGGAGGGAAGCTGGATCGGTCACCGCCGTGGGGAGAGGGGTAACAGGAGGGAAGCCGGATCAGTCACCGCCGTGGGGAGAGGGGTAACAGGAGGGAAGCCGGATCGGTCACCGCCGTGGGGAGAGGGGTAACAGGAGGGAAGCCGGATCGGTCACCGGCGTGGGGAGAGGAGTAACAGGAGGGAAGACGGATCGGTCACCCACTGCTGTGAGGAGCTGTGGCAGGTTCTTGAATTCGAGTAATTTGGGTAAGAAATATATATTTCAGTAAAATGAAAGCCCAGGATTGTAGTAACTGAAGCCCCTGTCCCTGCCAGCCCTCCCCTTCCGCCTCCATTTCTCTCCCCTCATAAAAGATTCCCCACCGGTGGGAAATTGTTGCCCACCAATAACATGGCGGCTTCCGTTACCAGAGACATTTCCGGTTCATGGTGTTTACCGGAAGCCGCTTCTTTACCTCAGCGCATACAGACAGGCCTCCGTTTTAGCCCCACTGAGTTCCCGGCACCCAAAAACCTGAAAGGAAAAAGAAACACCCGGACTGTCAGAACCTCGAGGAACGGCTCTCTGCCCAAAACAAAAATGGCGGCCGCTGAGGCTTAGCGCTAGGCAACGTCACTTCCGCTTAACAAGCTTCCTGAGAAACAGGTGAGTGCATGCTTTAAAGTCGCTGGGAGAGCTGTGTGTGACGTCAGAGGGGTGAAAACCTGCCTGTGTCCGGGATTTACCCAGCAGGGGGTGGCTGTGTGTGATGGGGCTCACCTCCTGTCAATCAGTGGGGCACATAGGGGTAACTATCGGTAACTATCAGGCTGTGACCAGTGGAGATCTGCTAGATGCAGAGCAGTGTATATACTACTCCATCATACACCCCACCGCTGTGAGAGTAACTGAAAATCCAGTAGCGCTCGGGTTCTGGCTGTGCCGGAAGATTATAGTCCATGATCACCGGTGAAGTCCTCGCTGGGTGTCAGGTGCTGCTCCTCAGTGGTGGATCTCACCTCGTGATCTCGTAGCTCGGTGGCTCTCTGTGCTGCTCCGACTCCAAACATGGAAGCTTCCGAGAAACGTGTGGTGCGGCCAACGCTCGAGTTTTCCCGGTGCCGTCTTCGGAATGCCCCAGTTTGCAGGGCAGATCCTTCAGCGGTTCCTCTACCTGCTACAAAAGCTTCTACTGGGACCCAGCTGTCCGAAGGGGCCGGACCGCTTAAGCTTCTGGCGTTGCTGTGTCGCGTTGTCTTCTGCTGTTCACCTGATGTTCCTAAGTCCTGGACTTCAGTCACCCTTATCTGACATTTGTCAGGTCCGGTCTAACGGCGTCACTAGGAGCTGGAGACGATCCTCCCGGTACAGTGGAAACTCGTGATGCCGTCCAGACAGGGGGAGGCAAATTCCTGGAGCCCATCCGATAGGGAAGGCTGCTGCAGCGTTCTTCACCGGGGGAGTCATGACCTGAAAGTGGTAGATGTAGTCATGCAATAAGACCGTATATTGATTATCCACCCACCATGTGAAAGTCCCCCGATCCTGACGGGTCCTATCTAACCCCGGCATGGCTTACCCCAATTTAACCTCCTCTCGGGACACTTTTACTTAGGGCTTAATCCAGAATTCTGGGTGATAGGATGATCTGGGGATCTGCCAACTTCCCCAGACCAAGGGTGGTCCAGCTGGGCAGCATGAAAGGTCATTATGTCAGGGCACTGAGTCAGCGATGGCCCCGTCATTCTGTCATCTGTAACCCACCCAAATTTGTGTGCTTCTATCTTATTTAGGTACAGAGCTGCTGAGGCCAGTTGGCTCTTCAAGTGCCCGATGAACCCCAACACTGGCATATGGTCAAGCTCAGCCTCCAATGCATGAAAGGTGGGTCGCTGGAAAGGAAGCGCCCCGGAGTCTTAACCTTCTGTTATGTGATAAAACCGAACATCTCGCTTTAGCTCCACTAACTACCTTAGATAGTCCTTGGTCTCCTAGTTGCTGTCTTATCTGGACTTGGTTAAGGGACCTGTTCCCTAACATATCTTAGAGGAGGCCTGGAAGTAAGAACCCCATAGAAGCCTCCAAGCCAAAGAATGCCATCTCCTCCTCGACATCAAAGTTATTGATACATCAACTCGTATAGTTAGTGTCACCGAGGCATTCTGCAATTCAGCAAGGACTTCCCAGGCCGTCTGCACCATATCCTACTTAGGCTACAGAACAAATACCCCCATCCTACCAGGAACTCACCGTTTTAGGCTCTTCTATTCTACTCTGTTTTCCTCATATAGCTTATCAACCATTTGTTAGACTTTTTGGCCAGAAAGGAGTTTCTGCTTTTATCATTTCAGGGCCGTTTGCTGCTGTTGGTAAATACAATATATTCTCCTCCCCGGTCACTCCGAGGATAGACGGACGGACGGGTCGGACGCGATGATCAACAGCAGGAACCTGGTGGCCGAGAGGATCCTGGACCTCACTCTGGAGATCCTGTCTCTGCTGATCGGAGAGGTGAGAGGAGGTCACGGCAAGAGACGCTTCATTTTCCAAAGTGGGATTTTCCATGTTTTTGTTGTTGTTTACAATTTGTAATTCATATTTACCCAAGAAGCCAAAGTGCTGGTCAACCTGAAATTCAAAGAAGTACAAAACTGTATTTTAGGACTTTGTGAGAATATCTACTGGGAGCAGGAGGCTGAACGCCTTTCATTAGGTGTTTCTCGCACTCTCTTTAGGATTATATTATTGTGAAGAAACGTGGAGACCCCGTCATGTGTAAAAGAATTCACTATGAGTCAGACGGACCCCCCAGCCCAGTGCCTTCACCTCACTCGCTGATCCACGAGAGGAACAACAAGCAGATCCTGGAACTGACCGACAAGATGATGTCCCTGCTGACTGGAGAGGTGAGCGCTGCTGGGAACGGGACGTTATACAGTAACGCCGAGGCGTGTGTCTGGATGGTGACGGCTCATTGTGTGTCTCAGGTTCCTGTGAGGTGTGATGATGTCACCGTCTATTTCTCCATGGAGGAGTGGGAGTATTTAGAAGGACACAAGGAGCTTTACAGGGACGTGATGATGGAGACCCACCAGCCCCGCGGCTCTCCGGGTAATACGATGACCGATCTCTGGCCTGTTTGCCACAAGCAGTGCTGTCTCCGTGATCTTCAGGTGGATTCATATCTAGAGTTGGGTTTAATTTCTTTTATTTTTTTATTCAGTAGCTGAATCTGCCTGCGGCGACATCTTCGTTAATTCCGGGGATTGTGAGAATGAAGAGAAACGCGACCTTCTTCAAACAGACCCTCAGAATGTGAATATAGAAAGCGCGACGACGAGCGAGTCTTTGGAAGATATGACAGGGCAGTCAGACCGCGACGCTCACACATCACAAGAACCTGCGCGATGGGCTCCTGCTGATACATCGCCGACCCCCGTCACGCAGGAAGATCCGGCAGATGCTCTGACAGAACCCGCGCCCGCGGACTGCACGCTGTCTCGTATTAAAGAGGAAGCGGCTTCCTGTGATGACGGGGACGACACGGACGGGGAGGCTGATTATATAGCAGTTCGTATCTCAGAGGAACCAGACCCAGAGGAGACACAGAGACAATGTGACATGAAGAAGAAACCGTTCTCCTGTCCCGAATGTGGGAAGTGCTTTACCGCGCGCTCAGCTCTTGCCCATCATCGGAAGATTCATACGGGCAAAAAGCCATTTTCGTGCCCCGTATGCGGGAAAACTTTTACCTGTAAATTTGTCCTCATTACCCACCAGCGGATTCACACGGGAGAGAAGCCCTTCGCGTGTTCAGAATGCGGGAAGTGCTTCAACCAGAGCTCTCACCTCATTATCCATCAGCGAGTCCACACTGGAGAGAAGCCTTATTCCTGCTCGGAGTGCAGGAAGAGCTTCTCCCACAGCTCGTCTCTCGTGAAGCATCAGCGGATCCACACGGGGGAGAAGCCGTATTCCTGTTCTCAGTGCGGAAAATGTTTCACCCAGAGAAATGGTTTAAATAAACACTATAAGATTCACATCAGGGAGCTGTCACAGTTATGACATCACAGATTCAACTAGAAACTGAAGTTTTTCCCATACCTCAAAAAATAACGATATTCCAAGCTGGATATTCCCGGAATATTTGCCTCCTCGGCAAAAGATTCTCCACTTGATACAAAACCTTTTTTGGGGGTAGTTTGTTTTAAACGCTGGTATCAGATTCAGATTGTTTTATAAAAAATAGCTTTTTTATATAAAAAAAAGTTTTCATTTATGTATAATATGTTTGTGAACAACTGCATAATTCCTGATTATTCTGATTATTTGTCAGAACTTTATTGAGGGGTTTACAGGTTGTCCTGAAAGGCTCGTTCACAGACAGAAGACGCGTGCGTTGGTTAGGAAAGAGTTAATCTGACTGGAGTTGGCCAGGCGTTGGGTATATAAATTGTTTAGTAGGGAAGACTCGGCCAACTACAGTCTTACATCAGTAATGCGGAAATTAATGGAAACCGAGCTAAAGGAGAGGACTTCCCAAAGTCTGGAAGGAAATGGTTTCCAACGTTATAAAATGCGTGGGTTTACTGCAGGGAGATCGACTCAAACTAATTTATTTTTTTACTGGGTTACTAAAACATTAAAAAGTAAAAACAGAAATCCGTGAGACCTGATAGGATACACCCAATAATTTAATTGGTCACTATTGACAGGAATAGCGCCAGAAGTTGGCACCTGTATGTTGAATATGAATATTCTTAATATTCTATACTCTCTATACCTGTTATATCCCTGTATAATCCTCATATTATATACTCTTCGGCCCGTATAATGAATCCCGTCCTTATAACCCGTTATATCCTGTATATTCCTCATATTATATACTCTCCGGCCGTATAACTAATCCCGTCCTTATAACCCGTTATATCCTGTATATTCCTCATATTATATATTATATACTCTCCGGCTGTATAACTAATCCCGTCCTTATAACCTGTTATATGCTGTAAATTCCTCATATTATATATTATATACTCTCCAGCCGTATAACTCATCCCGTCCTTATAACCCGTTATATCCTGTATATTCCTCATATTATATATTATATACTCTCCGGCTGTATAACTAATCCCGTCCTTATAACCTGTTATATGCTGTAAATTCCTCATATTATATATTATATACTCTCCAGCCGTATAACTCATCCCGTCCTTATAACCCGTTATATGCTGTATATTCCTCATATTATATACTCTCCGGCCGTATAACTAATCCCGTCCTTATAACCTGTTATATGCTGTAAATTCCTCATATTATATATTATATACTCTCCAGCCGTATAACTAATCCCGTCCTTATAACCCGTTATATGCTGTATATTCCTCATATTATATACTCTCCGCCCGTATAACTAATCCCGTCCTTATAAACCGTTATATCCCTGTATATTCCTCATATTATATATTATATACTCTCCGGCTGTATAACTAATCCCGTCCTTATAACCTGTTATATGCTGTAAATTCCTCATATTATATATTATATACTCTCCAGCCGTATAACTAATCCCGTCCTTATAACCCGTTATATGCTGTATATTCCTCATATTATATACTCTCCGGCCGTATAACTAATCCCGTCCTTATAACCCGTTATATGCTGTATCTTCCTCATATTACATATTATATACTCTCCGGCCGTATAACTAATCCCGTCCTTATAACCTGTTATATCCCTGTATATTCCTCATATTATATATTATATACTCTCCGGCCGTATAACTAATCCCGTCCTTATAGCCCGTTATATCCTGTATATTCCTTATATTTTATATTATATACTCTCCCCCCGTATAACTAATCCCGTCTTTATAACCCGTTTTATCCCTGTATATTCCTCATATTATATATTATATCCTCTCTGGCCCGTATAACTAATCCCGTCCTTATAACCCGTTATATCGCTGTATATTCTTCATATTATATATTATATACTCTCCGGCCGTATAACTAATCCCGTCCTTATAACCCGTTATATCCCTGTATATTCCTCATATTATATATTATATACTCTCCGGCCGTATAACTAATCCCGTCCTTATAACCCGTTATATCCCTGTATATTCCTCATATTATATATTATATACTCTCCGGCCGTATAACTAATCCCGTCCTTATAACCCGTTATATCCTGTATATTCCTCATATTATATGTTATATACTCTCCGGCTGTATAACTAATCCCGTCCTTATAACCCGTTATATCCCTGTATATTCCTCATATTATATATTATATACCCTCCTCCCCCGTATAACTAATCCCGTCCTTATAACCCGTTATATATCCTGTATATTCCTCATATTATATATTATATACTCTCCGGCCGTATAACTAATCCCGTCCTTATAACCCGTTATATCCCTGTATATTCCTCATATTATAAATTATATACTATCCGGCCGTATAACTAATCCCGTCCTTATAACCCGTTATATCCTGTATATTCCTCATATTATATGTTATATACTCTCCGGCTGTATAACTAATCCCGTCCTTATAACCCGTTATATGCTGTATATTCCTCATATTATATATTATATACCATCCTCCCCCGTATAACTAATCCCGTCCTTATAACCCGTTATATGCTGTATATTCCTCATATATTATATACTCTCCGGCCGTATAACTAATCCCATCCTTATAACCCGTTATATCCTGTATATTCCTCATATTATATATTATATACTCTCCGGCCGTATAACTAATCCCGTCCTTATAACCCGTTATAGCCTGTATATTCCTCATATTATATATTATATACTCTCCGGCTGTATAACCAATCCCGTCCTTATAACCCGTTATATCCCTGTATATTCCTCATATTATATACCCTCCTCCCCCGTATAACTAATCCTGTCTTTATAATCCGTTATATCCCTGTATATTCCTCATATTATATACTCTCCGGCCGTATAATCCCGTCCTTATAACCCGTTATATCCCTGTATATTCCTCATATTATATATTATATACTCTCCGGCCGTATAATCCCGTCCTTATAACCCGTTATATCCCTGTATATTCCTCATATTATATATTATATACTCTCCGGCTGTATAACTAATCCCGTCCTTATAACCCGTTATATCCTGTATGTTCCTCATATTATATATTATATACTCTCCGGCCGTATAACTAATCCCGTCCTTATAACCCGTTATATCCTGTATATTCCTCATATTATATACTCTCCGGCCGTATAACTAATCCCGTCCTTATAACCCGTTATATCCTGTATATTCCTCATATTATATATCATATACTCTCCGGCCGTATAACTAATCCCGTCCTTATAACCCGTTATATCCTGTATATTCCTCATATTATATATCATATACTCTCCGCCCGTATAACTAATCCCCTCCTTATAACCCGTTATATCCCTGTATATTCCCCATATTATATATCATATACTCTCCGGCCGTATAACTAATCCCATCCTTATAACCCGTTATATCCTGTATATTCCTCATATTATATATTATATACTCTCCGGCCGTATAACTAATCCCGTCCTTATAACCCGTTATATCCCTGTATATTCCTCATAGTATATATTATATACTCTCCGGCCGTATAACTAATCCCGTCCTTATAACCCGTTATATCCTGTATATTCCTCATATTATATATTATATACTCTCCGGCCGTATAACTAATCCCGTCCTTATAACCCGTTATATCCCTGTATATTCCTCATAGTATATATTATATACTCTCCGGCCGTATAACTAATCCCGTCCTTATAACCCGTTATATCCTGTATATTCCTCATATTATATATTATATACTCTCCGACCATATAACTAATCCCATCCTTATAACCCGTTATACCCTGTATATTCCTCATATTATATATTATATACTCTCCGGCCGTATAACTAATCCCGTCCTTATAACCCGTTATATCCTGTATATTCCTCATATTATATATTATATACTCTCCGGCCGTATAACTAATCCCGTCCTTATAACCCGTTATATCCTGTATATTCCTCATAGTATATATTATATACTCTCCGGCCGTATAACTAATCCCGTCCTTATAACCCGTTATATCCTGTATATTCCTCATATTATATACTCTCCGGCCGTATAACTAATCCCGTCCTTATAACCCGTTATATCCTGTATATTCCTCATATTATATATCATATACTCTCCGGCCGTATAACTAATCCCGTCCTTATAACCCATTATATCCTGTATATTCCTCATATTATATATCATATACTCTCCGCCCGTATAACTAATCCCCTCCTTATAACCCGTTATATCCCTGTATATTCCCCATATTATATATCATATACTCTCCGGCCGTATAACTAATCCCATCCTTATAACCCGTTATATCCTGTATATTCCTCATATTATATATTATATACTCTCCGGCCGTATAACTAATCCCGTCCTTATAACCCGTTATATCCCTGTATATTCCTCATAGTATATATTATATACTCTCCGGCCGTATAACTAATCCCATCCTTATAACCCGTTATATCCTGTATATTCCTCATATTATATATTATATACTCTCCGGCCGTATAACTAATCCCGTGCTTATAACCCGTTATATCCCTGTATATTCCTCATATTATATATTATATACTCTCCGGCCGTATAACTAATCCCGTCCTTATAACCCGTTATATCCTGTATATTCCTCATATTATATATTATATACTCTCCGACCATATAACTAATCCCGTCCTTATAACCCGTTATATCCTGTATGTTCCTCATATTATATATTATATACCCTCCTCCCCCGTATAACTAATCCCATCCTTATAACCCGTTATATATCCTGTATATTCCTCATATTATATATTATATACTCTCCGGCCGTATAACTAATCCCGTCCTTATAACCCGTTATATCCCTGTATATTCCTCATATTATATATTATATACTATCCGGCCGTATAACTAATCCCGTCCTTATAACCCGTTATATCCCTGTATATTCCTCATATTATATATTATATACTCTCCGGCCGTATAACTAATCCCGTCCTTATAACCCGTTATATCCCTGTATATTGCTCATATATATACCCCTTTAGTCTGATCTTTTTTTATGGAACTCACGGATGTAGAGGACCCGGACGCGGTACATAAATGGCCCTCTCGGACTAATCAGCCAGCTACATTGCCTCCCATAACCTCATTGAAGGTAGAATTCCCACATTTATTGTTTCCTCCCCGAGCAGGACGTGAGGAGGTACAGCAGATGGTGGACCTCACACAATACATCGACCTGAATGCCGCCATAGACAAACACTCCTGATAACAAATGTTTGGAAAAATGAAGTATTGTGAAATTACAAACGGAAAAAATGTACAATACTGGTCCATATTAATAACAAGACAATAAAATAAAATAAAAATGGAAAGGGGCCGCCTCGCCGTCAGAGGATGGACCAGGGAGGGTTCACGGCCTGGTCTGTTTCCATAGAAACGAATATCAGAAAAGTCTCTATAACAACAAAAATTGGTTTCAGTCCACTCTTGGTACCCCCCATACAGTTCAACCAGCTTAGAAGCATTTACATTACATCTTAAATATTTGTCATGATTAAACAAAGTTTTGTCTCAAAGTCCATTTTTTTCCCCCGAAACACGATGAGAACTTCTAGAAACACAATCTCAGTTTTTTTGTTTTTTTTTCATGGTTCGTCTCCAAACTGTACTTTCTTCTGCTTGGAATATAAGGAGCTTCCCGCAGGGCAGGAAGTAGAGGGGTTTAGGCTCCATTACAGGGCAGGAGTCATGGGGTAGCCAGACTATATTGTTAATATATACCCCTACCCTGTTGCCATGGTTCCCAGAAGTTTCTTTGCGCCCCCCCCCCCCTCACAAAATGAGATAAAATGGCCAAAAAAGATCAGGACCAAAGGGCAAAGCCTCTCCCGCGTTCTTAAGATGCGGACTCTTTCTCTCGCAGGTGAATCCTGCGGTGCCGACTCAGACTCGACTGGTCGATGAAGCCTTTCCCGCACTCCGAGCACTGGGACGACTTCACCCCGAGGTGAATTTTCTCGTGCGCAAGGAGGTTTGAGCTCCTTTTAAAGCGTTTCCCGCACAACTCGCAGCGGAACGGCTCCTCTCCTGCGTGTGGAAACAGAGACACATTAAGTAGATCAGCCACTAGAACATCTCACCCACTCGGACTACCTCTTTGCTACGATTTCCCATCATCCCATCTGTTGTAGTTACCCCAATTACCCGTGTGAATGCGTCGATGGGTGACAAGGTGTGAGTTCCTGGCAAACCGTTTTCCGCACTCCGAGCACTCGTACGGCTTCACTCCTCTGTGGATCTTCTGATGAGCGGCCAGATTTGACTTCTTACTGAAGCTCTTCTCGCACTCGGAGCACTGGAAGGGCTTCTCTCCCCTGTGAACTCTCAGGTGGGTGAGGAGGTTGGACGTGCGGTTAAAACATTTGCCACAAATAGCGCAGGACTTCTCCTCCCTGTGGTTCTTCTGCTCGTGCCGAACGAGGCAGGTCATGTTGATAAAGCGCTCTCCGCACTTGGGGCAGCCGAAGGGCTTCTCTCCGGTGTGGCTCCTGAGGTGCGTGGCCAGGTGCGGTTTGGTCGTGCAGCCTTTCATGCAGATGGGGCACATGAGCGATTTCTCCCCTGTGTGCTCCCTCTCGTGCAAAATCAAGTCGGCTTTATACGTGAACTCTTTCCCGCACAGAGGACACGTCAGTTCCGCGTCAGACGTCTCACTGGTGACGAGCTTTGAAGCCACTTCATCCTTCACGCTTGCTGACCTATCAATGTCTTCGTCCGACAGACTCCCTTCTTCCCCGGACTCCGGTTCGTCCTTGATAAGGAAAGACGTGGACTCCTCTTCTTTAATTTCCACCTCTCCTGGCCTCCTTTCTTCACACGAGGCTGTTATATCGTCTTCGGGTTTCACGCCCTCACTTGGCTCTGGTTGTTGCGTGTTTATTCCCGCTGAGTTCGGTGGGTTAGCTGGAGTGTGAGATCCTCCTGCCGTACTGGATCCGTTACCTAGAAGCAAACACAAAAGCCTGAAGAAGTCAGCAGGGTGAAGATAGAACCCGCCGGCAGATCGGCCCCGCTTGGTCGAGACTATTTGATGTCCTCCTGGTTATTGAAGGTCCAGCAGCTAAAACCTTTTCTGTGCATATACTTCCCAACTTTTTATTAAAGCGTAGACTGCCTTTGATAAAGCATTCAGACACTCTCTGGTGTCCGTCTTCTGGCCCCTGCTGGAGACGAAAGAGCTTTGAGCTCTCGCTGGCGCAGGAAGTAGAGGCACAGAAGAGGTTTTATCTCACTCACCCCCAGCAGCAGACACAGCTCGTGGAGGAGAAAGCTCTTCTCACCTAATGAGCTGAGAGGCTGGTGACTCTTTGTCTTCTCGTCCTTGCGTCCTTCAGAATTCTCCTCCTTGGAGAAATAGACGGTGACATCATCACACCTTACAGGAACCTGAGACACACAATGAGCCGTCACCATCCAGACACACGCCTCGGTGTTACTGTATAACGTCCCGTTCCCAGCAAAGCTCACCTCTCCATTGAGAAGTTGAATCATCTTGTTGGACAGCTCCAGGATCTTCTGCTCATGGTTCCTCTTGTTGATCCGCGGGTGAGATGGAGGCACCGGGCTGGCGCTCCGGGCCCCTGGGGGTCCGTCAGACACACGGAGGCTGCTTCTGGGTTCTTGCTTCTTTTTGGCAACAACATAATTCTACACATTCAGAAAGTATCATGAGATGACATAGAAGTGACGGCTTCTGGGCTGTAGACCATCTACTGCGCATTGTAATTTTTTGTAATACCCCGCCGCTCTCTCCGTGGGGTCGCTCCAAGGACCCCTTGGGATGGCGGGTATCTGGCACAAAAGACATTTTAGAAGCAAGTCTGCAAAGGGGGCAAGAAAATCCCCTGAGAGGTGGCACAGGTTACACAAAGATGCCGCAAACCCAAGGCTATGAGGTCAATAACGATGCCATAAATCCGCCCCATCATATATGATGTCATAGCATAGAAGTTACCACCCCCCATAGGTCACCGATATATAACGAGGGTCCCGAAACTCCTCACCTCTCCGGTCAGAAGCGAGACGATCTCCAAGGAGACGTTCAGGACCTTACCGGTCGCCAGCCGGCCGCCGTGGCTCATTATCAGACGCCGCTAGAAGCCTCTGAAAACAAAAGGCTGATTCAAACTATTTAGGGACAGCGTAAAATGGTAAAAGGAACGTTATCTGCCACGCTACGGCCGATATACACATTCCTACCCCAGTGCGTGAACACGGGGCAAGTCTCGCATTACTGCCTCAGGCTGGGGGTATGTATCAGAGGGGGGGGGGGCATGTGTATTTGCCCAGTCCACTTTTAACCCCTTCCCTCCTCATTTACCCCCTCTTATCTGTGGCCCCCATTAGCTGCAGGGCTCCCTCAGACCTGCCCAATCTGCCCCTTTAGCTGTAACTGCCTTCTAGAGGCGAGGCGCGGGTATATTACGTCACACAACGCCCGCTCCCCTCCCAGGTAGACCATCCGATTCCCGTGCCCTCTCTCCGTTATTAACGGTAAACGGTCACCGACCTCCTCGGCGGCTCCCGGGACCAAGCTTAACCCGCAGCCGTGCGACGTAAAAAGCACGCCGACGAGATCTACGCACAAGAGACACGAAACGCGCTGCGCGGCGGGCGACATTTTGTTGGTGGCTGTTGCTAGGTTACCAGTAACGGCTGTCGCTCTGTGCCCCTCATAGTTAGTAGTAGTTGAGGGGAACGGACGACCCAGCGCCCTCCTGTCTTCTACCCTGAACCTTTACAGGCAGAATTGCAGACATTTCCTCATAGTAAATACAGGAGAAAAATGCTTCATTAATTATCAATTAATAATTATCATCCTTATTAATTAGCTTCCACTGTTTAATCTAGATTCCTTCTGCGTGTGCAGCCATTTTGTGTCTTTGGGTCCCTCGCTGCGCATCGGGGATCTCCTCAGATCAAGGCCGCAAGTTAAGAGGAGACGA
Organism: Spea hammondii; assembly: GCA_029215755.1. Taxonomy (NCBI): domain Eukaryota; kingdom Metazoa; phylum Chordata; class Amphibia; order Anura; family Pelobatidae; genus Spea; species Spea hammondii. Next base: position 6,938,305 of record JARDYJ010000006.1, read on the forward strand.
GGAATTTACTGGGGACTGACGTTAATGGGAGTTCCAGCTGGAAAATAGGCGGGGAGTGGGGCGAGTCAAATCCCCGCTCCCGCAGCCCAGAGGATTCCGGTCCTGACCCCCAGAACCAGAGGAGCAGCGCTCAGACATCGGGGGGAACTCCCATTAATGTCAGTGGGACCGCTCCGCTTACGTCAGTGTGCAGTCCTGGCCGCTTCCCTTTAAATTGGGGTGTTTCCCGCGGGACCGCCACCGACGTCACGGGACTGCCCACTTACGTAAGGGATGTAACAGGTTCTAAGGACGGGATTAGTTATACGGTCGGAGAATATATAATATATGAGGAATATACAGGATATAACGGGTTATAAGGACGGGATTAGTTATATGGGCCGGAGAGTATATAATATATGATATGAGGAATATACAGGATATAACGGGTTATAAGGACAGGATTAGTTATACGGCCGGAGAGTATATAATATGAGGAATATACAGGATATAACGGGTTATAAGGACGGGATTAGTTATATGGGCCGGAGAGTATATAATATATGATATGAGGAATATACAGGATATAACGGGTTATAAGGACAGGATTAGTTATACGGCCGGAGAGTATATAATATGAGGAATATACAGGATATAACGGGTTATAAGGACGGGATTAGTTATATGGGCCGGAGAGTATATAATATATAATATGAGGAATATACAGGATATAACGGGTTATAAGGACAGGATTAGTTATACGGCCGGAGAGTATATAATATGAGGAATATACAGGATATAACGGGTTATAAGGACGGGATTAGTTATACGGCCGGAGAGTATATAATATATAATATGGGAATATACAGGGATATAACGGGTTATAAGGACGGGATTAGTTATACGGCCGGAGAGTATATAATATGAGGAATATACAGGATATAACGGGTTATAAGGACGGGATTAGTTATACAGTGGGAGAGTACATAATATATAATATGAGGAATATACAGGGATACAACGGGTTATAAGGCCGGGGTTAGTTATACGGCCGGAGAGTATATAATATATAATATGAGGAATATACAGGATATAACGGATTATAAGGATGGGATTAGTTATACGGCCGGAGAGTAGGAGAGTATATAATATGAGGAATATACAGGATATAACGGATTATAAGGACGGGATTAGTTATACGGCCGGAGAGTATATAATATATAATATGAGGAATATACAGGGATATAATGGGTTATAAGGACGGGATTAGTTATACAGTGGGAGAGTATATAATATATAATATGAGGAATATACAGGATATAACAGGTTATAAGGACGGGGTTAGTTATACGGCCGGAGAGTATATAATATGAGGAATATACAGGGATATAACGGGTTATAAGGACGGGATTAGTTATACGGCCGGAGAGTATATAATATGAGGAATATACAGGATATAACGGGTTATAAGGACGGGATTAGTTATACGGCCGGAGAGTATATAATATACAATATGAGGAATATACAGGATATAACGGGTTATAAGGACGGGATTAGTTATACTGACGGAGAGTATATAATATATAATATGAGGAATATATAGGATATAACGGGTTATAAGGACGGGATTAGTTATACGGCCGGAGAGTATATAATATATAATATGAGGAATATACAGGGATATATAACGGGTTATAAGGACGGGATTAGTTATACGGCCGGAGAGTATATAATATATAATATGAGGAATATACAGGATATAACGGGTTATAAGGACAGGATTAGTTATACGGCCGGAGAGTATATAATTTATAATATGAGGAATATACAGGGATATAACGGGTTATAAGGACGGAATTAGTTATAGGGGCGGAGAGTATATAATATATAATATGAGGAATATACAGGCTATAACAGGTTATAAGGACGGGATTAGTTATATCAGTTGAAGAAAAAAGTATAATCTATGGAAGTCCAATAGAAACATATTATGCTGCTCCGATCAAAAGATATAAAGCTTTATTAATCCTCTAAAACACGCACACAAGCAGCAGTACGGCTCAAATAAATCATTTGCTGCATGTTAAGATAAATATCTAGATAAATAAAAGCTAATAATATCCTGGGGGGGCTAATCATAGGTGCGACTGTAAAGTACTTTCTCTCAGAGTGTGGACTTTCATATGCCTACTCAGGTAACTCTGACATCCAAAACATTTGCCACACTCGGGGCACGCAAACGGTTTCTCCCCGGAGTGGACGCTCTGATGCGTGAGAAGATGAGAACTTCGGGTGAAGCAGTTCCCGCATTCGGAGCACGCGTACGGCGTTTTCCGGGTGTGAATCCTCTTGTGCTTGGCGAGGTGCGAGCTGTTGTTGAAGCTCTTCTTGCAGACCGGGCAGGAGAACGGCTTCTCCCCCGTGTGGATCCTCTGATGGGATATCAGGTTGGAGCTACTGATAAAAGACTTCCCGCACTCGGAGCACACAAAGGGTTTCTCCCCCGTGTGAATCTTCCGATGCCGGACGAGGTACGAGTTATCCGAAAACTGCTTCCCGCATTCCGTGCAAGAAAAGGGTTTCTCGCCCGTGTGAATGGTCTGATGGGCGAGGAACCGCGAGCTGCTCGTGAAACACCTCCCGCACTGCGAGCAGGCGAACGGCTTCACCCCCGTGTGGATAGTCTGATGCCGGAGAAGGTTTGTTTTAATGGTGAAGCACTTGCCGCACACGGAACAGGCGAACGGCTTCTCCCCGGTGTGTATCCGCTGGTGGGTGATCAGGTTGATTTTGCTGGTGAAACGTTTGCCGCATTCGTCGCAGGAAAACGGTTTCTCCCCGGTGTGGATCCTCTGATGCTTCAGAAGATGCGATTTGTAGGAGAAGGCTTTCCCGCATTCGTCGCAGGTCAAATTCTTGACTTTGTGAACCCGCCGATGCTTGGACAGCTCAGAGCTGCTAGCGAAACACTTCTCACACTGTCCGCAGCTATAAACCCTGCCCCCGCTGCTCGTCCTTTGGTGAGAACCAACCAATTCCAAGTCAATACTCGTCTTGCGATCATCCTCGCTATCCTCCCAACCACCACTAGGGGTGCCTTTTTCAGTCACGCTCGTTTTGGTGGCCGAAAGGTCTTCTTCTTCCTCCGATGACACGGACTCCTCTTTAATACATATAGTGATATCCGTCGGAGTATAAACGTCGGTGGGTTTGCTCTCTTTCCTGGAGTCCGAATCCCGTTTAGCAGGAGATGATGTACAGAGATCTCTGGGAATTTTCGTCTTCTTCACAAGTTCCATGTTCCTCACAGCTTTTAGCTCTACCTTCTTCACTTTACCCCGGGTACTTTCTATGTCTTTTTTAAGGTCACCCAGGGAAGAAATAGGATTACAAGATCTGTCATCTCTATCCTTGACCACGGATCCATCTATTTAAAATAAAAATAACAAATACATGAAACAATATATTCGAGGTGCCTTTATTAACGATGATTTTTTAAAACAACTTTTCAAATTTTACTTTTTACCATTTAGAGATAGGCCGATGCCTGGAAAAAAAAGCCTAATAAAACAAAAAAAAAAACATAGAAATAAAAATAATCAAGGAATCTAAAAGCATAGTTTCTCCAGATGGGACAACGACCGAACTATTTCCTACCTTGAGAAGGGTGGGGATGGTCACTTCCCTTCATCACGTCCCTGAAAAGCTCCTTGTGTCCTTCTAAATACTCCCACTCCTCCATGGACAAAGAGACGGTGCCATACTCAGGAACCTGAGACACACAATGAGCCGTCACCATCCAGACACTCCATAAGAGGACATCATCCTGTCCATCATTGACCCTGTGTTTTCCCCCAATAAACATTAGTGGTTTTGCATCCGGTCCCTTGTTGTGTTATCACTCTGGTGGAAGCACCTTATTCCGAGGACCGTGGTGGCTACCAATCAGTAGCCGGCCAGAGTGTGAGGAACATGTGATGACTGAAGACCCCATCGTTGCTGTCACACACCTGCCTCGGTGTTACTGTATAACGTCCCGTTCCCAGCAGCGCTCACCTCTCCAGTCAGCAGGGACATCATCTTGTTGGTCAGTTCCAGGATCTTCTGCTCGCGGTTCCTCTCGTGGGTCATCGGTCGAGATGGAGGCTCGGTGACACCTCTGCTCTGTGCGAGGCTGCGTTTCGTCACAACAACATGATCCTATCGATTAAGAACACAGTTTTAAGAAAGCAGAGAAATGAACCCTCTGAGATCAAACAATTTCTGCTGGACTTCCATTCACAAAACATCCACCAGCCTGTCTGTGACCGGAGCTGGAAGATCTGGATCAAGGCATACATTTTAGAATCGTTTGGTTTAGCAGGTAGAAATTCCATTAGAAGTTTCTCCCCCTTTGGGGGCCATTATGATACATTTGGCAATAAGTTCGGCTTGGGGGAGAGCCAACAGGAGAAAGAGACATTTAAATTGATCAGGAAGCGGGAGGGGTGCGCGGGTCGTGGGTGGCGGGAGAGGAGCGCGGGGAGCAGGAGAGGAGCCGCCTGTAACTGTACTGCTGTCAACGTGATCTCAGCGGATCCTTTTCCTAAATAAAATTGCCAATTAACCCTTTCACCTGTCCGGTCAGCAGGTAGATGATCTCCAGGGCGAGCTCCAGGAGCCTCTCGTGTATCTGGGTCCTGTCCTGGTCCATCTTCCCCAGCTCAAGGGGCTGCGGCCGCTGTACGGATCTTGTCGTATTTCCAATTTAGGGTTAAAACTGAAGAGAACGAAGATGTAAGAAACACAACCCAGGCCGCCCCCCTCCGGGGCCACCCCCCCCTCTGGGGCCACACACCCCCTCCGGGGCCACACCGCAACTCAAGAGAACACAGAGAGACTTATAACCGGCGTATCTCCAGCACATTCCGCAGAAGAGATCTGTGGAGTTACACAGAGGAGGGGGAGGACGCACTCAATAAGAGAGATGAGGAGGTGGGAGGGCAGCCTAAAAGGGATCAGCGAGTGGGATGGCACCCTAAGAAAGAGAGAAGGGCAAGTGGGAGGGGAGAGAGAGAGAAGGGTTTGTGGGTGTGCACAAAGAGGGGGCAACTGGGAAGGAACACTCAAAAGGAGAGAGGCTGGGGTGGGAGGGCACAAAGGAAGATAAAGAGAGAGAAGGGCAAGTGGGAAGGAACACTCCAAAAAATAGAAGAGGGGTAGGACGCCACAGAGGGGAGAGAGAAGGGCCAGGGGGGCACACTTTCAAAGAGATGGGAGGGCAGAGGAAGAAAGAGGGATAGAGAAGGGCACACTCAAAAAGAGAGAAGAGCAGGAGTGCACATAGAGAGAGGGGGCAATGGGAGGTTACACTCAGAGACAGGAGGGGGTGTGCCAGGGCACACTCAGAAAGAAAGGGAAGGAGGAGTGGAAGAGCACACTCATAAAGAGATGGGTGAGTGGAAGGGCACACTCAAAAAGAAAGGGAAGGGGGTAGGAGAGCATATTAAAAAAAACAGACTGGGGAATGAGAGGGGCACTCACACAGCTGGCTGAGAAGGGAAGGGCACACTCACACCGGGCATACAGCCCTGTGTTCCCTCCCACACACCTGGCACGTACCATTTGCCTGCCCCAAGTACCCGCGCTCCGCCTCCCCTGTTCTCTCAGCCTGAATCGTACGGCCGTATGGTGACGTTATTACACGAGGCCCGATATTGCGCAGGCGCGGGGACTGCCGTTACCACGGGAGACGAAAGAAACGCAGCGGCGGCGGGGGGGGGGTACGCGCGCTCGTTCATTCACTGCGCATGCACTCTCTACGAACTACGACTCCCGTGACCCTTTGCTCGCGTGCTCATCCGCGCAGTGTAGACATCAGGCCCCCGGCGTGTACAAGGGGCCGCATGTACCAGCAAGTCACATCTGCCCCACTTCCTGACCTTGGGGTATAACAGTATTTTATTCTCTTCCATGCGTTAATACCCCCTGCAGGGGGCAGCACTATACCTGCGCACAGCAGTGACACGTATGGAAAACATGGCTGCTGCTGGGGGACCCCGGCATGAGGGGCCTCCAGGACCGTTTCGAGACACTTGGCATTTCCGTTAAATAGAATAATTGTATAAAATAGTCTGCTGAACACGACGTGATCATCCCCTATAATAATGAGTTTGGAGGGTACTAGTGGGTACTGCGCATGCGCGAGATGCTCAGCACGATACTGCACGCGGGAAGTGACGGCACGCACAGTGCGGTTCCTCCTGCTAGGCGTTGGTGAATACGCATGCGCTGCAGAGTCTGCGTCTGCACCTGGGAACTACATTTCCCATGATCCCTCGCACCGCAGCTGTCCGTTATCCCGGTTCTAGACATGCGAGAGAGCTGAAAGGAGTAGTAGGGGCAGAGCTCGGCCTGTAAAAGAAGATCAAAGTTTAGGTGGGTGTGGGGTCCTCGTCTTCTCAGGCGATGCTCAGTATCACTATGGGCTGGGGGGTCTGTGCTGCTGATATAATGGGGGGGACTCAGTATCACTATGGGCTGGGGGGGTCTGTGCTGCTGATATAATGGGGGGGGGACTCAGTATCACTATGGGCTGGGGGGGTCTGTGCTGCTGATATAATGGGGGGGGACTCAGTATCACTATGGGCTGGGGGGGTCTGTGCTGCTGATATAATGGGGGGATACTCAGGATCACTATGGGCTGGGGGTCTGTGCTGCTGATATAATGGGGGGGGATTCAGTATCACTATGGGCTGGGGGGGGTCTGTGCTGCTGATATAATAGGGGGATACTCAGTATCACTATGGGCTGGGGGGTCTGTGCTGCTGATATAATGGGGGATACTCAGGATCACTATGGGCTGGGGGGGTCTGTGCTGCTGATATAATGGGGGGATACTCAGTATCACTATGGGCTGGGGGGGTCTGTGCTGCTGATATAATGGGGGGGGACTCAGTATCACTATGGGCTGGGGGGGTCTGTGCTGCTGATATAATGGGGGGGGACTCAGTATCACTATGGGCTGGGGGGGTCTGTGCTGCTGATATAATGGGGGGATACTCAGGATCACTATGGGCTGGGGGTCTGTGCTGCTGATATAATGGGGGGGGATTCAGTATCACTATGGGCTGGGGGGGGTCTGTGCTGCTGATATAATAGGGGGATACTCAGTATCACTATGGGCTGGGGGGTCTGTGCTGCTGATATAATGGGGGATACTCAGGATCACTATGGGCTGGGGGGGTCTGTGCTGCTGATATAATGGGGGGGATACTCAGTATCACTATGGGGTGGGGGTCTGTGCTTCATGCTGACGAGCAGCTGCCAGTCATCGCAGTTAATTTCTTTCAGGCTGATATTTGGGTAGCTGGGGTCTTTTCTTTGAGCGGACTTGGCGATGATGAACAAAGACAGGGGTCAGATGGCTGAGAGGATCCTGGACCTCACCCTGGAGATCATCTACCTGCTGACCGGAGAGGTGAGGGGGCCCCGTTGTATTTGGTCCAAGCCAGCAGTGGATCATACCATTCTGAGGTTAAGAGGTCCGCTTGTCGCTAAAGCTGTAGTTCCTCTTGGTCTCTTCTGTCCATCTTTAGGATTACGTTGTTATGAAGAAGTCCAGTGAGACCCTCAAACACGGCAGCAGCCACCACTCACAGGAAGACTTCACTCGGAAGCAGACCTCTCGCTTGGTGCCTCCGCCCCATTTGCTGATGTACGAGAGGCGGTATGACAAGAAGATCCTGGAACTGACCAACCGGATCATTCACCTGCTGACCGGAGGGGTGAGAGCTTCCCCAGCTAGGTCTTTACGGGGAGGGTCTGGTTTCTATGACGTCTTGAGTTTTGTGTTTCTCCCCCTAGGAGTGGGAGTACTTAGAAGGACCCGAGAACGACGATAAGGAGGTGAAGAGCCACCAGCCCCTCGGCTCCGTAGGTGAGAGGTGTGCGGGGGTCATCTCTAGTACTTGGAACGTGCAATACTTTGGGTTATTTTTTTTTTACATTTTATTTTTCTGGAATCTCTCTTGGAACTGGATGGCGCCCTTATGATGTCATGGTGACATCACTGGAGTCTGATCATTTAAAAAAATTTTCTCCCTCTTTTTGTACCCTCCATGGCCAAGTCACTAAGCGATCACAGCAGGGTGCACGTGGACATGACGAAAACCCTAGAAGGGCAATCGTTTGGTCCTATATTTCTTTTTCTTGAAATAAACATCTAGAACTCGAATGTCCAGGTTCCTCCCCCAAACCGTGTCTTCATAGCGAGATACGCTTCCACTTATATATGAATCTATTGCAGGACCGGACGACACAGTGACGATAGTCAGCGACGACGACGAATGTTCGGACGACAGCGACATCGTTTATAGTGATGCTCCACAGATTCCTCAAATTAAGGAGAACACGATCTCGTACGGCCAAGGAAGTTCCCAGAAGACCGACGCAACGTCCCCTTCGCACCAAACCTACACGGAATACGGCTCTGTAAGTATTGAAGAGAAGCTCGTCCCAAGGAGCAAGGACGTAGGCGCCAAGACCAATCCACCTAGACAATACTCGCCGGTTATTATTGAGGAAGGACCGATCTCATGTGATGATGACGACGATGAACTTACAGACACGGACAGTTACCCACACACACATTATACGTCTGGGGCTATCGAGGAAGAACCGCCTTCGTGTGAAGACAAGGTTCACGTAGAAGTCAATGCTCAAGGTTTTTATAACACATCTGAGAACCTCTCATTCTTGAAGAACACGGAACTCCCAATCGATCTCCATCGTAGAACCTCCTTCAACCAGAGGCTGAGGATCTACACCTGCTCCAGGTGCCAGAAACGCTTCAGCGGTAATGCCGATGTTCTCAGTCACGATAGAATGGAGATAACTTGCTCTCGATGTTCTGCAGGAAGCTCTTATGATTCCCCGCTCCTCATAGAACAGGTCTTTAGAACGGTGGACGACCTCTACATGTGTCCCGAGTGCGGGAAATGCTTCACGCAGCTGTCACACCTTCTCCTGCATCAAAAGATCCACGCGGGGAGCTTCTTCTCCTGCTATGAGTGCGGGAAGCGTTTCGGGCACAAGAAGAACCTCAACAGGCACTTGAGAATCCACACGCAGGACAAGAAATACGCCTGCCCCGTGTGCGGGAAATGCTTCTCGCAAAAAAACAACCTGGCCACTCACCAGAAGATCCACACGGGGGTGAAAATGTACTCGTGCCCCGAATGCGGCAAATGTTTCCGCCGGGGCTCCCACCTGGTTATCCACCAAAGGATACACACCGGAGAAAAGCCCTACGCGTGCTCCCTTTGCGGCCGAATGTTCGGGGACAAAAGCAACATGAATAAGCATTTGAAGACCCACGTCGGGGAAAACTCGTTCCAGTCTCCATAACACGAGTTCCTCTTTCTCATTGGTCGTCATGTCTGTTGATCGTTCTATGGCCTCGTCGTTGAGATGACCTGTCCTACTACCATTAGACTGGATCTACCCGGGATTAATTCTTTATCTTAATGTCCTTAGAATGTCCGGGACGTTCCATTTTTTTTTTTATACATTTAATGTAATGTATGAGGCTCCCACCCTCCGTACCGAAACTTTAGTGATCTCCGCCTCCTGCGCCTGTCTGCCTCATCTACATTCTGCGTTGCCGGGGGGGGGGTGCATTTTGGCCGGACCGCACCACCGAGAGCGCTCTGCAGTCTTCTGATCCGGTTTTCCAGACACCCTGGAGACGGTAAAAAAATACAAAACCCCGATTATAGGCCGCACCCCCACTTTAAAGATTTATATTCTGGGGAAAAAGTGCCCCATAATAATCAGCCTATAATCAGGCTAATACGGTATATATATATATATATTTTTTTTTTACTAAGATGTCCAATCTTGGTCAACAAAAAAAATATATATTAGTTCAATTTTACTTATTTTTTTTAATTTAGAATTTTAAAATTTTAAATAAAAAAAAGTTGAATCTCAGATTTATTTGGTAAAATTAAATTGAAATTTGAAACGTTGAAATCTAAATGGCAGACGTGGTCGGGGAGGGGGAAAAAGAAATCTATTTTATTCCTACTAACAGGTCAGTTTTTATGTATTTTTTCTATGTAGCAAGCATTTTTTATATATTTTTTTTCTATTATATATGCATCGCGTCTGTGTTTTAGTCCGTCACGCGTTTTATTGTTTTTTAGGGGGGCCGTATCAGTTAAATGTATATATTCCGGTCCTCCCTAGAATGTCGAGGTTTAAGTTGCCATGAATGTTTTGTTTTATGCCAATGAATTAAAAAAAAAAAAAAAAAATTCTGTAAAGATGCAGTGTTTTTCTCAGCGCCACAACACCCAGTAAACATTAATTTCCGAAAAACCATGTTTTCTAGAGCCCTCAAAAAGTATCCCTGCGCGGCGTCCATATTTCAGGGGTCAGTAATGACCAAAAACTTCAGAAAGCAAGGCTTAGAGGTAAGCGATAAAGGGGCAGAAAAGCAAGCAGGGTGGGTTCCGGGCTGTATATCGAGGGGCTTTAATACCACTTTACAGATCTATGGTCAGACCTCTGCTAGAGTAGTGGGTACAGTGCTGGAGTTCCCATCTCCAGAACGATAACATTCTGGAGAGAGATCAGACGAAGTGACTAAAAAGGGCAACGGTTAACAGGAGAAAAATGATCAGGAAAAACTGAGGGATGGGGAGAGAAAAGGGGGGGGGGGATGGGGAGAGAAAAGGGGGGGGGGGATGGGGAGAGAAGGGACGGGAGACAAAAAAAAGGATGGGGAGAGAAAGGGGATGGGAGGAAAAAAAAAAAAAAGATGGGGAGACGAGAGAGGGGGTGGGGGAGAGACGAGGGAGAATATTTAAATACACAAAAGGAGTAAACAAAGGACAGAAGTGAAGATTATTTCAAAGGAGGAAATGCGTTCCAAGAGGCTGGAATCTAACACTAGAGGGTCAGAGGCTTGGGTGTGATATAAAGAAGTTTTACTTTACTGAAAGTGGAACAGCCTCCCAGCAGAAGCGGTAGAGGGTAACACAGTGAGGGGATAGGCATACGGCTCCTGAATCTAAGACAAGACCAACCACTGATTTAGGTTTGAGTCTTTACAGCAGGAGAAACGGGCGACTAGACGGGGGCCGGATGGGGCCGATCTGCCGGCCGTGAAGGATCAGCAACCTCCAGTGACCTTGCACACTCATCCGTTGACTTCAGTCTTTTCCAAACTCTTCCGGTGATAAAGAAGGGGCTAAAACCTGGCGCGTAAATGATTAGGCTGAGAGTGGGATTCAGGGTGTAGCCCCCCTCTGTGGACATAGAGATGCTATGGGTAGGGGGGGTCTGGATATTAATGGGATGACACAGAGCCGAAGGAAGGAAGCGGAAGCTCATGGACTGTTCTCCTCAAGTCTACGGCGGCAAACAATGCGAGAAAAAGGCGCGTAAAATCACATGCGATTTATTTAAGTAGGACGAGAAGGTTCCGGAACGTTACGATGGCTTCTTCCCCTCGTGCTGCCTCTGATGTCTGAAGAGATTCGAGGTGTTGGTGAAGCTTTTCCCGCACTGAGGACAGGGAAATGGCTTCTCCCCCGTGTGGACCCGCCGATGGATGATCAGATACGCGTTATTCGGGAAGTACTTCCCGCACTCCGAGCACGAGAACGGCTTCTCCCCGCTGTGGGTCAGCTGATGTCGGGTGAGATGGGGTTTTTGGGTGAAGCGCTTGCCGCATTCCGGGCAGCCGAAGGGCTTCTCCCCCGTGTGAATCTTCTGGTGGGTCAGAAGGTGGATCTTCTGGATGAACGCTTTCCCGCAGTCCGCGCAGCCGAAGAGCTTCTCTCGCGAGTGATACTTCTGGTGCTTCAGGAAATCCGAGTTGTAGAAGAAGTGTTTGCCGCATTCGGGGCAGATGAATAATTTGTCCGAGGAGTGAACCCTCTGGTGCGTAACAAGTTCCAGTTTAAAGGTGAATTCCTCCCCGCACTCAGAGCAAGCCAGCTTCTTCCCGTTATGAGTCCTCTGGTGTCTAACGAGGGCCGAGTTACTCGTAAACCACTTCGGACACTCCAAGCAGCTTAACGTCCTCTCCGGCGGCTCGGGAGATGCAGAAGAAGACAGATGACTGTTCCTCTCAAGGGCGTAAGCAGACTCTGTGCCTGTGAGCGTATCTCCTATGGGTACGTGAAGGCCATGGTGGGGGAAATGCTCTTGTCCATGGAGGACCTCAGGGCGAGTAGACCCCATCTGCGAAGTTTGTTCTGTGAAATGTCCTTCCTCGGCTATGGCTGATTCCTCACTATTTATACATTTCGGTCCGGCGGGTAGAAGAATATCTTCACGGGTGAGGTCTGCTTCTTCACACGTGGAAGGTTCCTCCTCGGTAATATTACACGGCCGCGTTCCTTGCTGTTTTCCGGGGGGTGCGGACGTTACTGTGAGACAGAGTTCTTCCCGCGGAGAGGATTCCATGGTCGGGTTCCCTTTCTTTTTCAGTTTGTCCATCCACAAGCACCTTTTATGACCAGGTCCTTCAGATGTTCTGCTGACCACCAATCCGTCTCCTGGAACATATAATTAGCAGGACACGAGAAGTCATTGTATTGACCGTTATCAGTGAAAGACGATTAAAAAAGGGCATTAACGGGCAATGGTTTTTCGGGTTTTAACCCCAAATCATCTTTATGTACTTTTACAAAGGTTTTGAACGCTGCCTGAGCTAACTGTCTCGGGTAACCTCTCAATGGTTCTTAGGCGGAGTTTTCCAGGAAGCTGCTGGTCTGAAGCAGGTGTGATAGTAGCCGTCATGGTCAGACGCGGCTCCAACCCGGTCTAATATCCCTTTTAAAACATCACAGGGTCCATCACAGAGATAGGTAGACACGAGAAGCGATAGCCAAAGTGACAGGACTTGATGAACAAGGGCTGTACTGAGATATATCTGATGGGCCCCTCACACGTCTTATCCAGGTTACCAAACGCTTAAGAAGTAAAACATGAGTCGTCATATTTCTTCTTACCCGGAGAGCCGCGGGGCTGGTGGGTCTCCATCATCACGTCCCTGTAAAGCTCCTTGTGTCCTTCTAAATACTCCCACTCCTCCATGGAGAAATAGACGGTGACATCATCACACCTCACAGGAACCTGAGACACACAATGAGCCGTCACCATCCAGACACACGCCTCGGTGTTACTGTATAACGCCCCGTTCCCAGCAGCGCTCACCTCTCCAGTCAGCAGGGACATCATCTTGTTGGTCAGTTCCAGGATCTTCTGCTCGCGGTTCCTCTCGTGGGTCAGCGAGTGAGGTGGAGGCACCGGGCTGGGGCTCCGGGTCCCGGGGGGCCGGTCTGGGTCATGGTCACCAGGCTTCTTTACAAAAGTGTATTCCTGTTTATTAAGAAAGATGATGATAATCCATACGCAGTCATTCATAAATGAAGAGTATGAGTACAGAAGAGATGTCCCCATCCCCCGCTCACCTCTCCGGTCAGCAGCGAGACGATCTGCAGGGCGAGCTCCAGGATCCTCTCGGTCATCGCCTGTCCAGATCTCCGCGAGGACCTTCTGCGTTTGGCTTGAATTTTGTGTTTAAAAAAAATGTAAATTAGATGCCAAAGAATCAACGAATCACGCGATAAACCCTGAATTAAATCGCACAGATGGGGGAGGGGCTGATGGCGAAACGCATCGGCCACCACGACCATAAAACCACGTGCTGCTGTCCTCCGAGGCCCCAGTGCATTGTGGGAGCCCACGTGACAGCGCCACCGTATGTATCATAAAGGAAGTGCACGTCTCCCTGTAACAGGGGGCAAAATACTCGGGCAAAACATATGATTTTCTAAAAATTAACATTTCTGTATCGCCAAAGAGCCAGAGTTTTAACTTTAACCAGTAAGAACAAAATTATTGAGACTTATAATAGCCCCATGGGGCAAATAGGTGGCGTGGGGGTTATTTTTAATGAAAAAGCTGAGTGAATGTACCCCCATCGGACATTAATTAGGCATTCTGCAGCCCCTAGGCCCTGAACACTTACCTGTCAGCCTGCGCCCCTCTGCACTCATTACAGGCTCTGCACACATCACTGAACTCAGCCTGCCCGGCGCGGGGCATCACGGGAGATGTAGTCCTGGTCGGCAGAACAGCGGAGGACCCTCGATGCCGTACGCGCAGGCGCTCGCGTGACCCGGTTGCCATGGGGATAGTGAAAGCGACGGGTAGCGGTGGGCGTGCGCATGCCTGGAGTTCAAAACACGAGAGACATCACCCCTTTTCACTGCAATATGTCTCCGAACGGTAAATTCTCTCGCGTCCGGTCTGTTACTTTCTTTTGCCCCTGTTTAGGATTACAGTAGTAGTGCAGGCTGTGCTGAGTCTGGGCACAGATGGGCAGGTAGGTGGTTTCCCCAGGGAATATAATAGTAAACACACAGTGTGGTACTCAGTATCACTATGGGATGGAGATATACTGACATATACTGACATATGTTATGTGTTATTATTATATTATTGCTAGATACTCGGCACTATTATGAGGCTATTACCCTATTACCTCTCCAGCGATTGGATAAATGCAGCCGGGTACACCGACCTGGGCCAATGAGCCAATGGGGTAATAAATACCAGAAGGCCATCCTAAACCCCGACGGACGCCCCCCCAGATGGGGTTAAACCGCCAGTAGGTAGCTATGAGCCTGTAGGCTGTCTGGGTGGCAAAACAGGACAGGTTTTAGAGGCCACGTCCGGTCCGTTTCTGACCCGTTAACGCTCACCCCAGAGCCCACTACCCAGTCCCTATACTTTCTGGCATGGGGGGGGGGTATTTGCTGGCTTTCACACTGCAACACAAACCAGCAAAAAGAAAAAAAATCATTAAAATAAAACAATAAATAATCATTTAAAAAAAAAAATAAAGTGAGCTAAATGATGTCATTGTGACATCACTGGCATTAATAACATGTTCAAGAGGTCTCTGCGAGAACCACTAACCCTACTGCGCTGATAACGGTGTACGGTAAAAAATATACAAAAAAATATAAAAAGCTAATAATAAAAAGGAAAATAAACCCTTACATCCCATCGCCCTAACACAACCTCTAAACAACAGTCTAAATCTTCAGCTAATCACCCAACTATGGTCTGAAAAGAAAGCTCTATCTCTCCTTGAAAAAACAATATATAGTTTACACGGGTACACTATTCACAGGAAAAGAGAATCATCGCTGAACCCACAGAGCGCAGAAATGGGACTGAAGGGGTTAAACGTTACTTCCGGTTTTGCGTTCCAAGCCCCTGCAGTACTTCCTGTGTATCGGGAAGCTGCAGACCGGGCCGCTCTCCTGTAAGGATTGCCGGGATCGGAGTCATCGGTGGCCGTTTGTTTTTAATCCCAAAATCACATAGGGATGATGGGAGTTCTCTCTTTTCCTTGCCACACGGATATTGGGAGTTGGAGTCCTCGTTTAAAGTGTTTGTTGATGGCTGTCAGAGCCCAGTGCGGGGCGGGAGGCAGGCGAAGGGGCATCTGGCAGGGGTGAGGGACGTCAGTAAAGAAGCATAAAGCCAGCGAAGACACGACGCCCCAGTCACGCTTTATTGGGACTGAGCGTATTTTATCAGGGAACAGGAAAGAGTTAACACGACGGACCCTCGGCTAACGAAATGGATTCCATTCCGCTCAACAATGGCGCATACGCAACAGAGGCGCGGGGATTAGTAACGGCACAGTGGACCAGACGGCGAGTCACCCTTAATACAGAGACAAAAGGGTTTAATACTAAATATTACAATTTAACCCCTGCAGCCCCAGTAATCTTCCTAGAATACGTTTATTGGGTCCGAAGATCCTGCGCGCGGACGCTGTCTCTACCTCGTGCGTGCATTCCGGTGACTAACGAGGTTGGTCTTTTTGTTAAAACCTTTGCCGCAGTCCGCACGCTCGTGTTGTTTCTTCGCGCTGTGAAGCTTGAGGTGCCGATAGAGGTTTGCGTTCCGGTTAAATCGTTTCCCGCACTTCGAACAGGAATAAGGCTTCTCCCCGGTGTGAATTCGGAGATGCTGGACGAGGTCCCTGTTCTTGGTAAAAGATTTCCCGCACTCGGAACAGCGATGGGGCTTCTTCTGGGGGTGAATTCTGCGGTGTTGAACAAGACACGAGTCGCTTTTAAAACGTTCTCCGCACTGGGGACAGAAATAAGGCTTCTCCTGGGCGTGAATACGGAGATGCCGCACAAGATGCAGGTACCTCGTGAAACATTCTCCGCACTCAGAGCAGGAATAAGACATCTCCTGGCTGTGAGTTCTGAGATGATGGGCAAGGTGTGAGTTATTGCTAAAACTTTTCCCGCACTTAGAACAGAAAAAAGGCTCCTGAGTGTGAATTCTTAGATGTCTTACAAGGGGTGCATTCCTGTTAAAACGTTTCCCGCACCTGGGGCAAGAATAAGGCCTCTCGTCTGTGTGAATACGCTGATCCCTAACGTGCTGAGAGTTAGAACTTTTCCCGCAGTCCTGAGAGGAGGCCGCCGATCTATCATGGATGGTCTGATGTAGAAGAAGATCAGAGTCTCTGGTAAACCGTTCCTGACACTCGGGGCAGCTATATGTACCCTCATCGGGGGGTGTTTCACACTGAAAATGTGTGTTACTGGTTTGGGTTTTATCAGTAGAAGTAGATTCCTTGGGTTCGGTTGGGATCCAATAATCTTCATTGGAAGCGGATTCCTCCTTTACGTGGACAGACGTATTATCCCCCCCGTCGTGCTCTGTGTGCGTATCGGGGGCTGAGACATTTCCGTCTTCATCTGAGGGGGGTCCGTCCTCATTACGAGTCGATGTGAGCTCTGTCTGTGGAGACTCCGCCGGGTCACAAATGTCTGTCTCTTCACATGAGGCGGATTCCTCCTTAATAAAATGAGACGTCTTACAGTCCAGCGGAGAATTAGGGGCTCGATCTCTGACCTCGGACGCGTCTGTCGGAGAGAAATCATCAAATTAAGTGAAGCAGCCGCTTTCCCAAACAAGCAGATTTCAGAGTCTCTTTCAGATAAATGTCTTCTACCTGCGGAGACGCCGCCATTTCTAAACGCTCCCCGTCTGGCAGAATCTTTAAAACTCGCAAGTCTTGTTGGGTAACAGCGGCCCCGGCTCCTGAGATCTCTCGCGGCTGCCTTATTGCCGAGTATTTATTATACGGACCTCACATTTTACAGGTTATTTGTTACAGTGAAGATGCCTTAATATCTACACACAGACCGCAGGGATTAAACCTCTTACCCGGAGAGCCGCGGGGCTGGTGGGTCTCCATCATCACGTCCCTGTAAAGCTCCTTGTGTCCTTCTAAATACTCCCACTCCTCCATGGAGAAATAGACGGTGACATCATCACACCTCACAGGAACCTGAGACACACAATGAGCCGTCACCATCCAGACACACGCCTCGGTGTTACTGTATAACGTCCCGTTCCCAGCAGCGCTCACCTCTCCAGTCAGCAGGGACATCATCTTGTGGGTCAGTTCCAGGATCTTCCGCTCGCGGTTCCTCTCGTGGGTCAGCGAGTGAGGTGGAGGCACCGGGCTGGAGCTCCGGGTCCCGGGGGGTCCGTCTGACAGATGGGAACTCCTACGATGTGTCACATACTCATCACACTTTTTCGCAACAATATAGTCCTACAGAATAATAATGATGATGATGATTATGTCGGTGGTGAAGTGGTTCCTCTGCCCACTCTAGAAGCCAAATACATCTACCGACCATCTTTTTGGACCAATCACGCGTGGACTGGGCCCCCTATAACATGTCTCCTCTGCCTATTGATTATGTTGATTGGATTATTGGAAATATCTTCCTTGAACATCATATTTCCCAAAATTATAAAATGTTACTTATGGACCAACCTAGGAGGACCACCTCAGCCTATCGACCAAGCAAGGGCTGCACTTAAATCGTCTACCAAATGAGTGATGGGCTAGTGCTGCGAACACTGCCAGTGAATAATGGCATCACTTCTTCACCTCTCCTGTCAGCAGGTAGACAATCTCCATGGTGATCTCCAATATCTCCTCAGCCACCCCGATCCTGTCCTTGTTCCTCCCAGCTGAGTCTGCCAAGGTCCCTGAGACACGGCTCTGATCCTCGTGGGCGGGGCTGAACTTGGTGAATCCGGCCCATTTCTGCCATTAGATACATATACTGTGTTTAAAAAAGACCAATAAGTCTATAGCGTGACCTGGGCGACCCCTGAAGACGATTGGCTTATTTAGAAGGGTATTTAGCATTTCTTGAAGGGTACATCATTTGCACAAAAAAAAGGTGGCGTCATACAGCGCTAAGACAGATCTGCCCCTGGCCCCTTGTAGAGACTCAAGCCTATCCCATGCATGTTTAATACCCTCACTGTATTACCCCCCCAACAGATGGCTCCTTAGTCTAAGACTAAGAACCATTAAGGTTTGAGCCTTTAGAGGCTGATGGCATTGGGCCAGACATCACCTACCATTCCTTGCTGCTTTGACCACTGACCCCTGCTGCCCTCTGACGGGAGCGGATCCCGCTGGGGTTTCCTGGCTGGTGGGCCCCTGTCGCCTTCCTGCCGGGGGGAGAATATGGTGGGTATGGAGTCCTTCTTCATGATCCTCTTTTGGACAGCCTGGATGGTATAGCAGTCGTCGGTGAAGTGCTGGGAGCAGATGCGGAAGAGGTCGCTGCGCTTCCCGTCATAGACCCGCCGGGCGAAGTCGTCGAGGTCCCCGAAGCTCTGGCCGGCCTCCTCCATCTGCTGCAGCCACCTTTTGATGACGTCCAGGTTTTTGGGGAAGACGTGCAGTGTCACGTCCCGACATTCCACCTTCTTTCCGGAGTAGTACTTGCAGTTGTTGACGATGCAGTTGGGCATGTTCTTGGCTTCCCTAAAATAACCATAAAAAAACCTCCCATGAGCCTCAGCCTGCCAGAGAGGAAGAAGCCCCTCCTACCCTCAGTGTCTGTAACCTGTGTGGACTACTACTCCTCACTCTCTGTAGAATACTGCCAAGTGTCTCATATCATAGCCCTGTACCCACTACTTCCGGTCCACCCCAACCCTGTAGTGACTACCTTTGGGCTCCCACAGGTCATCCAGGCCTGGTACCCACTACCTCTGATCTGCACTGCACATGCACAGAAATGGCTGGAGTGACTCAACGATAGGCGGATGTGATGTCACAGGAAGTGAGTGCACAGGGCAGTCATCCTTGTTTCAGGAAAGTCCCCCTCCAGTAGGAAACACAGACCGTTGGGTCACGTCACACGCGGAACGATAATTTGCGAATTTCCTGTCCGTTTCCTTCTCCTTCTGGTTCCCCCAGAGTGACCCAAAGAGGGGCAGCAGCAGTAGAGTACCGGGTCTGGGTGGGCAGGCAGACACTGGCGCATCATAGCTACATACAGCCCCATGGAGCAGGACTGGATTTCCCCAATATTATATATTATAATGCCTGCTTTAGTCACCAATATTTATCAATGAAGAATAATAGACGACACGATAGAAAGAATAAGAAAGATGGACTCAAATGTACAGTAACACACGCCAACATCATACAGTAACACACGCCAACATCATACAGTTACACACGCCAACATCATACAGTAACACACGCCAACATCATACAGTAACACACGCCAACATCATACAGTTACACACGCCAACATCATACAGTAACACACGCCAACATCATACAGTAACACACGCCAACATCATACAGTTACACACGCCAACATCATACAGTAACACACGCCAACATCATACAGTAACACACGCCAACATCATACACTCATGCACACACATGCTAACACCATACACTGATACACACTTGTGCTAATGCCATACTGTAGCATACACACCATACACACTAGCACCACATACATGCACACACTGGCTACATGCTAACACCATGGACACACACAAAGAATCTGGCAATACACACACTGACACTACATTATACACACACCCACAGACTGACTCCAACACTATACCCACACAGACACTACAGCATACACACTCACCGACTCCAATACTATACACTGACACTACACTATACACATTCACTGACACTACACTATACACACACACACACAAACTCCAGCACTACACACTGACACTACACTATACACACTCACCGACTCCAATACTATACACTGACACTACACTATACACACTCACACACAAACTCCAGCACTACACACTGACACTACATTATACACACTCACCGACTCCAGCACTATACACTGACACTACACTATACACACACTGACACTACATTATACACACTCACACACAGACTCCAGCACTATACACTGACACTACACTATACACACTCACTCACTCCAGCACTATACACACTCACACACTGACGGTATTCTCACACTCCCCTTACGAAAAATTACTGCAGTTTTTCTGAAGAAATACTGCAGTTTTTTGGACATGAAAATACTGCAATACTGCACTTTTACTGCACTTTTACTGCATTTGTACTTCACTGTACTGCAGTTTTACTGCACATTTACTGTACTTTTTTTTTTTATATTGCAAACCTACAGTTGTAATTCAATGTACTGCAGCTTTATTGCTTTTGTACTTCCGTACAAAAATAACTGCAGTAAAACTGCAGTACAGTGAAGTACAAATGCAGTAAAAGTGCAGTAAAAGTGCAGTATTGCAGTTTTTTTCATGTCCAAAAAACAGCAGTATTACTTCAGAAAAACTGCAGTAATTTTTTCGTAAGGGTCACTCACACTCTATCCCCTCCCCTGGCGGAACTACAGCTCCTATAATCCTCAGCACCCCATTACAATCCACAATGGCTTCTGCCTCACAATACACACAAGGACTACAACTCCCATTACACTCTTGTCTGCTTTCACATAAATCAAATTACAAATCCTATCATCCAGATTCCCCTCGGCCTGCCTCCCATCATGCACTGGGCCCTGACAGCAATTAAAGGGAAACCAATCACGAACTAAAGATCCCAACTCCCACTATCCGTGGAGCCGGGCAGAGAGACAACTCCCATCATCCCTATATCCGCTTGGACTTAAAACCAAAACCGCAACAATGACTACAAACCGGTAATCCTCACAGGAGAACGTCCGGTCTGCAGCTTCTCCATGCACAGGAAGTACTGCAGGGGATTGGAACGCAAATGGACCGCCAAACCGGAAGTTACATGGAACGCAAAACCGGAAGTAACGTTTAACACTGATGCTTTTAGAAATGCAGGCTGGTAAAACAAATGGGACCCTCTAACTCACTTCCAGTGTATAGGGTGGAGCTCCAGGAGCTGACACTCTCCCTGTAACCCCTGGCAGGTGTGTGTGCAGGTAAATGCTGGGGGGAGGGGCAGTCTGGGCCCAGGAGCTGACACTCTCCCTGTAACCCCTGGCAGGTCTGTGTGCAGGTAAATGCTGGGGGGAGGGGCAGTCTGGGCCCAGGAGCTGACACTCTCCCTGAAACCCCTGGCAGGTCTGTGTGCAGGTAAATGCTGGGGTTCTGGTTATACTCAGCTTTGTAACCATACTCAGTACTGATCTCCGGTGTGGCCGCTTTCTCCTTGATTTCTCCGTTTCCCTCGTTCCGGGGCAGGATATCGCGGCCGGAGCTCCGTCTGAGGTCTCTGTTTTCTTCCAGTTAGACCCGGACAGTCCCAGAGGCGGCTGCCGAGGGCCCTGATCTGGTCGAGGGGCCAACGCTCCATCCTCAGTAACCCGGAAGCTGATAGGTGAGTGTCAGTCACGGAGGAGACCGTCCTATACAGTGACCCTGTGCCGGGTGATGTGACGGCTGCTGCGCTCTCTTTGGGGGTTTTGTCTTTTTGCCGTCACGTTATTAGAATTTGTGGTACAGGGAGGCGTCTGAGCGCCAAACGCGGTGACCCAGGAAAGAGTCCGGTTTAGGACTGAACATGGACAAGGATCCGGTGACTGAGAAGATCTTGAGCCTCACCCTGGAGATCATCTCCCTGCTGAGCGGAGAGGTGAGGGGCCGGTGTCTCTGGGGCCAGAACATGGATGTCGTTCTGTCCACAAACTGCAGCTCAGATGTTTCTTTGCTCATCGATATTTCAATATCTTTCCCGATATACAGGATTATATGATTGTGAGGAAGCCCAGTGACTGCGTCCCACCCAGCGACGGCCCCCGTGTGTCAGACGGACCCCCCGGGACCCGGAGCCTCAGCCCGGTGCCTCCACCTCACTCGCTGACCCACGAGAGGAACCGCGAGCAGAAGATCCTGGAACTGACCCACAAGATGATGTCCCTGCTGACTGGAGAGGTGAGCGCTGCTGGGAACGGGACGTTATACAGTAACACCGAGGCGTGTGTCTGGATGGTGACGGCTCATTGTGTGTCTCAGGTTCCTGTGAGGTGTGATGATGTCACCGTCTATTTCTCCATGGAGGAGTGGGAGTATTTAGAAGGACACAAGGAGCTTTACAGGGACGTGATGATGGAGACCCACCAGCCCCGCGGCTCTCCGGGTAAGAGGTTTAATCCCTGCGGTCTGTGTGTAGATATTAAGGCATCTTCACTGTAACAAATAACGTGTAAAATGTGAGGTCCGTATAATAAATACTCGGCAATAAGGCAGCCGCGAGAGATCTGAAATCTGCTTGTTTGGGAAAGCGGCTGCTTCACTTAATTTGATGATTTCTCTCCGACAGACGCGTCCGAGGTCAGAGATCGAGCCCCTAATTCTCCGCTGGACTGTAAGACGTCTCATTTTATTAAGGAGGAATCCGCCTCATGTGAAGAGACAGACATTTGTGACCCGGCGGAGTCTCCACAGACAGAGCTCACATCGACTCGTAATGAGGACGGACCCCCCTCTGATGAAGTCGGAAATGTCTCGGCCCCCGATACACACACAGAGCACGACGGGGGGGATAATACGTCTGTCCACGTAAAGGAGGAATCCGCTTCCAATGAAGATTATTGGATCCCAACCGAACACAAGGGATCTACTTCTACTGATAAAACCCAAACCAGTAACACACATTTTCAGTGTGAAACGCCCCCCGATGAGGGTGCATATAGCTGCCCCGAGTGTCAGGAACGGTTTACCAGTGACTCTGATCTTCTTCTACATCAGACCATCCATGATAGATCGGCGGCCTCCTCTCAGGACTGCGGGAAAAGTTCTTGTTCTAAATCCAAGCGCGTTAGGCGACGTCGTATTCACACCGGGGAGAAGCCTTATTCCTGCTCCGAGTGCGGGAAACAATTTAACAGGAACTTGCAGCTTCTTGAACATCTCAGGACTCACACGGGTGATAAGCCTTTTTCCTGTCCTGAGTGTGGGAAATGTTTTAATAGGAACTTACATGTTGTGGAACACCTGAGAACTCACACGGGGGAGAAGCCATATTCCTGCTCTGAGTGCGGTGGTTGTTTCATCAGTAAAGCAAGCCTTTCTGTGCATCTCAGAACTCACACCGGGGCGAACCCTTTTTCCTGTTCCGAGTGCGGGAAAAGTTTTACCAGTAACTGGCACCTTATTCAACATACCAGAACCCACACCGGGGAGAAGCCTTTCTCGTGTTGCGAGTGCGGCAAATATTTTAACACTAACTCAAACCTCGTCAAACATCTCAGAATTCACACCGGCGAGAGGCCGTTTTTGTGCGATGAGTGCGGGAAATGCTTCTCGCAAAAGATAGAGTTGGTAGTCCACCAGCGGACTCACACGGGTGAGAAGCCATTTCCTTGCTCCGAGTGCGGGAAGAGCTTCAAACAAAAGATCGGGTTAGTAGTCCACCAGCGGACCCACACAGGAGAGAAACCGTTTCCGTGTTCCGTGTGCGAGAGATGCTTCACCTGTCACTCGCACCTTGTTCAACATCTCCGACTGCACGGCCGGGAGAAGCCATAAAGTGTTGGGACTGTGCCAAATGTTTTAACACTAAAGGGAATTTCAGTAAGCGCCAGCGCGCACACGGGTTAGAACCATGTGAAAGAATTGTGGGTAACAGGTCCGGGGCTTGTTAATAAATATTCCTTTATTGCTTAGCACCAAAGGACACATTTACAAAGCTGCTGGAGCATATAGAGTTAACAGTTTATGTTACTAATAATTTCTGATACCCTGTTAAAAAAAAAAAAAATCGATAAATATGTGACATATCTATGACTTCATAATTTACAAGAAATTCCTAAATGCATGAATTATTGCTGGGGCGAGCACAGGAGGGACGATAAAATGAGTTATTTTGACTGATATGGTTCCACCACACAAGGGGGAGGTCACTTATGGATCCTATAGGTACCCCTTCTATCCGCTTATACCGCCTCTGGGCCGACTTGGAAACTCGAGATGAACTGGAAAAGGTATAAAGTTAATAAGAGGAAATCGGTCGGGGGTGGGGGTTACTAGGGGCCAAGATCTACTTTTGAGTAAGTCGCCATCTTTCCTTGCCGGAGTCCTACGGACAGAAAAACTGTTACTTTACCATTCAAGTGAGTAGTTAGGTTTTCTGTAATTTCTCCTTTTTATTTTATCTGTTTGGTGTAAATAATCTGTTTAGCATCTGTTTTAGACCATTTTATTGGTGATTTGAAGTCACATTATTTTTGAGTTAAAGTATATTTTGTGGGTTTTGCGTGTAATTCACTTGGGGGATCGAGGCACCCCATTTATAAATTGTCTTGGTGGCAGCGTTATGGTATCAGTTATATCATTATAGCTAATTGTGGGGGGTATTAAGGGTGGATATTTTTATCACTATTTCTGGTCTAGGGCAGACAGTGAATTTTAACCCCTTTACCACCAGAACTAAGTCACGCACACGCTTGGAGTAGGGTGCGTTCCTGACAACGAGAATCATTTATTTGTTAAATTTCATGATTACTATAATTCATACTCCGAGGTCTTCCATCGATTTCAGGAATCAGAGAACTTTGTGATTTTTAATAAGAATGAAGTGACAGTCTGGCGGAAGGCGCTTTCGTTGCTGAGAATCGAGTCTTCTGACATGGTTATAAATGGGGTGTCCTTCAGCCGATGGTTTTATAGATTCTGCAGCAAAAGCTTTAGAGAATTTGTCTAAATTACAAAGATTCATAGGAATATTTCAAGATCACAACCCAAAAGGTAAGAGGAGAGCCGCGAATGGCCGACCTCGTAAAAGAATGGGATTTACTCTGTGCTGACGTCTGTTACCCATAATAACCATCTCCTCAGTGTGGCCTGTCCCTGTCTCCACGTCAGAGACCGGTGTTTATGTCATTTTACGGATGTACTTTAGATATAAGGCAGGTTATGGACTCCACTGGAATCCATGTTATTCTGTTTAGAAAGAAATCCAAGTGACGTAATGAATAATGGGTGAAATATATCATCGGTGTTGAGGGAAACGACTCGTTCCTCCTCATCGTAAACCTTCTCTCAAATAGGTAACGATCACTTTTTTCCCGACTTCAGTGGTTTATGTTAGAGGATTTTGGTTCCATGCACCAGAAAATTTGCTTCACACGATTTATTTATTTTAAAAAAATACTTCAAAATGGAAACAAGAAACAAATGATTATAAAACATAAACCTCGCAGCAGATAATGGCCCAGATTATTCTTCGAATCGATGTAAAACCTCAGAGAGTATGAATTATAGGAATTAGGAAATTTAACACATAAATGATTCTCGTGACTTTATACAAGGTGAGTTCCGAGAGAATTGTGAAAAATCCGGTTCTTCCCTTTCAGGACTCGGAACAAATTTCCCGATGCGAGTTCCTGTATCTAATAAAGCCGTTACTTGTACCATGGAGTTGTTTTTTTCCTTTATGTGGGAATTTGCTACTTTCTATTACGCAAATTCTCCCTTTCCAAGGTGCGTTTTCTCATGTCTACTCCGGTGCTGGCTTGATCTAAAACATTTCCCGCATTGAGAACACGCGAACGGCTTCTCTCCCGTGTGAGTTCTCACATGTCGAATTAACGTTGACTTTGCATTAAAACCCTTTCCGCATTCTGAACATGCGAACGGCTTCTCTCCCGTGTGATATCTCACATGTGCGCTGAGGGCTGAATTTGTGATAAAACCTTTCCCGCATTGAGAACACGCAAACGGCTTCTCTCCCGTGTGGATTCGCTGGTGTATGACGAGAGAAGGCTTTGTGGTGAAACATTTTTCACATTCGGAACACGCAAATGGTTTCTCTCCTGTGTGCGTTCTCACATGAGCACTGAGGTGTGATGACCTGATGAAGCGTTCCCCGCATTCAGGACACGCGAATGGTTTCTCTCCCGTGTGCGTTCTCTTGTGAGCGCAGAGGCTTGTCGTCGTAGTGAAACATTTCCCGCATTCCAGACACTCGAATGGTTTCTCTCCAGTATGGTATCGCATGTGTCTGGTGAGTTCTGACTTTAAGGTGAAACGTTTTCCGCACTCTAGGCACGCAAATGTTTTTTCTTCGCTGTGATACAGCTCGTGTCTCCGTAGCTCTGGCTCTGTAAGAAAACGTTTCCCGCACTCCAAACACGCGCACAGCTTCTCCCCGGTGTGAATCCGCTCGTGCCTGGTAAGCGCTTGGTTGGTGGTGAAACTTTTTCCGCATTCGGAACACACAAAAGGTCTCTTTTCGCTGTGACTCCGTTCGTGTTGGATAAGGTTGGGTTTCGTGATGAAACATTTCCCGCATTCGATGCATGCGAATGGTTTCTCCCCCGTGTGGATCTTCTCATGTTTATTACGATTTCCTACTTGGGAGAAACGTTTCCCGCACTCGGAGCACTCAAAAGGCTTCTCTCCGGTGTGATGTCGCTCATGTACTTTCAGTTTATGATTTGTCGTGAAACATTTCCCACATTCGGAGCAGGCAAATGGCTTCTCCCCCGTGTGCTTTCTCTGATGAATAGTAAGCGCCTTCTGGGAGATGTAACATTTCCCACAGTGGGAACACGCAAACGGTCTCTCACCGGTGTGACTCCGTTCATGTTGGATAAGGTTTGCTTTTGTGATGAAACGCTTCCCGCATTCGGCGCATGCGAATGGCTTCTCCCCCGTGTGGGTCTTCTCATGTTTATTGCGACTTTCAATTTGGGAGAAACGTTTCCCGCACTCGGAGCACTCAAAAGGCTTCTCTCCGGTGTGATGTCGCTCGTGTTTTTTTAGCTCATGACTTCTCGTGAAACATTTCCCACATTCGGAGCACAAGAACGGCTTCTCCCCCGTATGCTTTCTCTGGTGCATAGTAAGCGCCGTCTGGGAGGTATAACATTTCCCACAGTGGGAACACACAAACGGCTTCTCCCCCGTGTGGGTCTTCTCATGTTTATTACGATTTCCTATTTGGGAGAAACGTTTCCCGCACTCGGAGCACTCAAAAGGCTTCTCTCCGGTGTGACGTCGCTCGTGTTTTTTCAGCTCATGACTTCTCGTGAAACATTTCCCACATTCGGAGCAGGCGAACGGCTTCTCCCCCGTGTGCTTTCTCTGGTGAATCGTAAGCGCCGTCTGGGAGGTGTAACACGCAAACGGACTCTCTCCCGTGTGGATTTTCTCATGTTTATTACAATTTCCTATTGAGGTGTCACATTTCCCACATTCGGAACACGGAAAGGTTTGTTTTGCTGTTTGATCATCCATGTCTCGAGATTGGGTTCAGAAGATAATGGAGAACCTCAAATTTCTATGAATGTTTCTATTTCGCTCACTAAACACTTTATCCACCAGAGATTGGGGTTCCTCGGCTGCGAGTGGCGGCACTTTTATCCCCAAACTCCTCGTTACGGATCGTTTCAGGATTTTCTTGTGATTGTATTTGTTTCTTCAGACTCGATGACGAGAGAGATGACGCAGGAGATGATCTTCCATCTACGTGGTCGGAATGTCTGTTTATTCTGAATATTTACACTCCTTAAAAAAAAAAAATAATAATAATTTTAAATCATGTTTAGAACACAGAGAATTGGTGGAAAGACGCAGTTTCTGGTAATGGGGTATTTTCTAGTTGGGTGTTTCGTGTTGACTCCCCCAAGGTTCTGTCTTTGGTCTCATTCTTTTCAGTTTAATGATCAGAGATTGGGAACAGGGCCCGGAAAGCGATATCTAGATATTTAACAGATGAAACCAAACTATGGAAGGAAATTAAATCAGAAACAGGCATCATCTCCCTGCAGAAGGGTTCTCTTAGGGGCCCCATTAGGAACAAGACCTTCCTCTGACTTGTGTTCTATTACTAATGTTATACGAGGCATCAGGAGAGAGAGAAGGGCAGGGGCTTTATGGGGGTTATAAACAGCAATAAACCAACAGGCACCTCAAACTAGTAACACTCAACAAAATGAACACTACAAACACACAGACAATATAATATACACAATAAAGAACACACCGCAGACCTGAACATACAGCCAGGGGCAGATAGAGTTACCACCCCAGGCCTGTACACTGCAGTCCCTGCAGGCCTTTTCCTTCCCACGAGCTTCTCCTTAGAGTCTCCCCTCAGCTTGGGTGAGGTTTTTATACACATTTTCTCTTTGGAGTTTGAGTCAGCACTGCATAGTTTCCCGAATACTCAAGGAGGTCGGGAGACAGTCCACCCACACCTGGTCATTTGCATATGCGAGAGCTCTGGCTCCAGGACGTAGAGGTGAGAAAACCCTCATCTTCCTTTTCAGCGGTTAGGTGTGGAGACCCTATGGCATCCACCGCCCGGAAGAGAAGGTTATTGTGATCACTACTTTGCATATCAAAGGGAATGAAACCTTGATTATTGATACACCGGATGGTGAAATTCCCTGATGTTCCCAGGAGAACCATGTGTTTTATGATATTAAAATTAGATCAACTACAGCATAGAGACCAGTTCAATAGATTTCCTTCTCAAGGTGTCCAGATTTCTTACAATGTGCCATTTGCATTCTTTTTATACTTGTTGCAAGGAAAGGAGGGGGAGTTGTTTTGGTGTAAAAGGTGCTTGTGTCAAAATGGAGTCGCTGACCATGTGCTTGGGAGGTAAATACACAACCCAATTATACTCAAAGCGCTCACCAGATAGAAACGCTTACAGTATTAGTCACACTAATAAACACTCGCTAAAGAATTTGGGATTATGTCACAGGAGCCAATCACACGACACCAAGCAGATTTATTTTACTACCACTGTCTCAGTTCTGCGCCAAGATGGCGTTTGATCGGCGAATTACAGACGCAGTCGGCATTCCGGAAGAGATCTATCCAAACAACGCAATACGCACCCCAATACAATCTGCCCCCGAACACTAGCAGAGAATATAATGTTTAATAAACAATAGTAACTTAAACCTGCTCTAACAAAACACCAATAATTTCACCAGACAATTATCCACGCAGCGTCCAAATTACCGCAATAATAACACAACAGTCACAGCAGAAGCACCATACGCCGGTCACTAATAAATATTGTATAAACAGCGTGATACCCGTATACTTATCAGCTCCTGGGCAGTCTTACGGAGACAACGATGGAGGAATGGAGACACGCGGCTGGATCAATTGGGCTAAAGTCACGCTCTTCAGAACGGTTCCCCCTGAGCTGGTCTTTTATGTTATCTCCGCCCATAACCGGTCTACTTTCCCCGCCTAGTTCAGTCACTTATTGGTTGTTCTGGTTCCCCTGATTGGTGTATCAGATCACATTTGCTAGCAGCAAAAGGGGGATGGGAGGAACTGCCAACTTCTGGTTGCTAGGCAACCCAGCAGCAGCAGAGGAGGTAGAGTAAATAGAGTGGCTACATTGCAAATGGAGAGGCATTTAGAACAGAGAAACAAAAAAAAACTAAAGTAGCCCGGGGGATGTCGCTAGGGGCTTCTGGACACTTTCTATGCTGCCACTGGCCGCCGATTGCAGCCGTCGCAGTAATTTCCTGCGTTTTCTCAGCACCACAAATCCGGCCGCGTTAATCCAGCCGCATCTCCAGATTACTGAAATACCCCGCAGACAGAGGGTTTTTGTGGAATGTGTCAATTCAAAATACCCTCAAATACCCCAAAATGTTACTTGCCCCGTCACTTGGCTGCTGCCCCCACCAGGTAAAAAATAATATCTTTTCTGTGGTATTCTGTGACGCAGAGTCCTGGGTGATAGGGGCAGGAAGGGCACCTAATACCCTTTTT
This sequence comes from Spea hammondii, assembly GCA_029215755.1. Lineage (NCBI taxonomy): Eukaryota > Metazoa > Chordata > Amphibia > Anura > Pelobatidae > Spea > Spea hammondii. The sequence continues at coordinate 6,968,407 of JARDYJ010000006.1, forward strand.
GTGACAGACTCTGCTCCTGTCCTGTGCTCTCCTCTTCCTGATTGTGCCACAGGCCGGGGTAACAAAGAAACACCTAAATTATTCTGGGGTTTTATTTAGAAAGGGCAGCAGTGGGTCCCTATACAATGGGACCTTATTTTATGTAAACAATTAAATTGTGGGTCACCTCCGGGGGGCGTTGGGCATTGTCACTGAAATGGGGTGCCTTGGTTTTTAGACTAAAAACCCACACAATATATTTTAACGCAATAATTACGTGATTTCAAATTACCAATAAAACGGTCTCATCAGGCAGAACTTAATAAAGGAATATATATTATGAACAAAAAGGGGATCCAGGCATGGTGGAGTACTCTGTCCTTTTACATTGGGGCTAGACATAGCGGCACCTTCTTTTGTAATGTTTCACACCTTGCGGAGGGCCCTGGTTGAAGTCTCATCTTCAAAAGACAAATTCATGTTAAAAGACCTTTTGGCACCACATCCCTATACAATCAAATTAACCCCTCTCATACAGAAATTGGCCATACCATCTCTACTGGGTAGCAAGTCCATGTATACAGCATAACCTGAGCCATACTATGTGCCCCAACTAACGGTACCCAACTACCCCGAGGGTGAGGCCTGGGGAGGGCCACAGTACTGGTTGCGGGCGGGTGAAGGTTATATGGACACAATACTGACTATTGCATCATTTAACCCCTATATTCCCGCATAGTATTGTGTTATTGAGCAGTACATAGTTATATATAAGTTAGCTCTGTGTCAGAGTTTATTGCTGGCTTAGATTTGCTCCCAACTGGACCCCACATCCATACCCTGGGTGCCCAGCTGGCTGGAGGCAATAACGAAGCCATGTACCCCGTCTCCCTGGGAGCGGAGGCTCAGGATCCCCCCGCGGGGTGTAAGGAGGTGTTATGGACACAGATAAATGTGGAACGGTTTACGTCTCTTTTTGAGTTCCTACAACCGAAAAAGTCACAAAATTACAAAAATACAGTATAACCATTTAGCAGATATTCCCCAACACAATGGAGATTTTCCAAGCTAGAAGCACGGGCAACAGGCTCTCCCAGGCAGGAGAGAACAGGGTCTCCCAGCCTACAAGCAGGGGGCCAGGGCAACCAATAAGTGACTAAACTAGGCGGGGAAAATAGACCGGTTACGGGCGGAGATAACATAAAAGACCAGGTCAGGGGGAACCGTTCTGAAGAGCGTGACTTTAGCCGAATTGATCCAGCCGTGTGTCTCCAGTTCTCCATCGTTTCCGGTTACGTTGTCTCCGTGAGACTGCCCAGGAGCTGATAAGTATACGGGTATCACGCTGTTTATATATTCGGGGGCAGATTGTATTGGGGTGAGTATTGCGTTGTTTGGATAGATCTCTTCCGGAATGCCGACTGCGTCTGTAATTCGCCGCTCCAACGCCATCTTGGCGCAGAACTCAGACAGTCGCAGTAAAATAAATCTGCTTGGTGTCGTGTGATTGGCTCCTGTGACATAATCCCAAGTTCTTTAGCGAGTGTTTATTAGTGTGACTAATACTGTAAGCGTTTCTATCTGGTGAGCGCTTTGAGTATAATTGGGTTGTGTATTTACCTCCCAAGCACATGGTCAGCGACTCCATTTTGACACAAGCACCTTTTACACCAAAACAACTCCCCCTCCTTTCCTTGCAACAAGTATAAAAAGAATGCAAATGGCACATTGTAAGAAATCTATTGAACTGGTCTCTATGCTGTAGTTGATCTAATTTTAATATCATAAAACACATGGTTCTCCTGGGAACATCAGGGAATTTCACCATCCGGTGTATCAATAATCAAGGTTTCATTCCCTTTGATATGCAAAGTAGTGATCACAATAACCTTCTCTTCCGGGCGGTGGATGCCATACGGTCTCCACACCTAACCGCTGAAAAGGAAGATGAGGGTTTTCTCACCTCTACGTCCTGGAGCCAGAGCTCTCGCATATGCAAATGACCAGGTGTGGGTGGACTGTCTCCCGACCTCCTTGAGTATTCGGGAAACTATGCAGTGCTGACTCTCCCAGACTCCAAAGAGAAAATGTGTATAAAAACCTCACCCAAGCTGAGGGGAGACTCTAAGGAGAAGCTCGTGGGAAGGAAAAGGCCTGCAGGGACTGCAGTGTACAGGCCTGGGGTGGTAACTCTATCTGCCCCTGGCTGTATGTTCAGGTTTGCTGTGTGTTCTTTATTGTGTATATTATATTGTCTGTGTGTTTGTAGTGTTCATTTTGTTGAGTGTTACTAGTTTGAGGTGTCTGTTGGTTTATTGCTGTTTATAACCCCCATAAAGCCCCTGCCCTTCTCTCTCTCCTGATGCCTCGTATAACATTAGTAACAGAACACAAGTCAGAGGAAGGTCTTGTTCCTAATGGGGCCCCTAAGAGATCGGTCTTAGGGCCCAGACTTTGTAATAGACTTTTACATGGTCCAAACCTTTCTGCAGGGAGCTGACGACTGTTTCTGATTTAATTTCCTTCCATAGTTTGGTTTAATCTGTTAAATATCTAGATATCGCTCTCCGGGCCCTGTTCCCGATCTCTGATCATTAAACTGAAAAGAATGAGACCAAAGACAGAACCTCGGGGGAGTCGACTCGAAACACCCAACTAGAAAATACCCCATTACCAGAAACTCTGTCTTTTCACCAATTCTCTGTGTTCTAAACATGATTTAAAATTATTATTTTTATTTTTTTTAAGGAGTGTAAATATTCCGAATATACAGACATTGCGACCACATAGATGGAAGATCGTCTCCTGCGTCATCTCTCTCGTCATCGAGTCTGAAGAAACAAATACAATCACAAGAAAATCCTGAAACGAGTTTGGGGATAAAAGTGCCGTCACTCGCAGCCGAGGAACCCCAATCTCTGGTGGATAAAGTGTTTAGCGAGCAAAATAGAAACATTCATAGAAATTTGAGGTTCTCCATTATCTTCTGAACCCAATCTCGAGACATGGATGATCAAACGGCAAAACAAACCTTTCCGTGTTCCGAATGTGGGAAATGTGACACCTCAATAGGAAATTGTAATAAACATGAGAAAATCCACACGGGAGAGAGTCCGTTTGCGTGTTACACCTCCCAGACGGCGCTTACGATTCACCAGAGAAAGCACACAGGGGAGAAGCCATTCTTGTGCTCCAAATGTGGGAAATGTTTCACGAGAAGTCATGAGCTGAAAAAACACGAGCGACATCACACCGGAGAGAAGCTTTTTGAGTGCTCCGAGTGCGGGAAACGTTTCTCCCAAATAGGAAATCGTAATAAACATGAGAAGACCCACACGGGGGAGAAGCCGTTCGCCTGCGCTGAATGCGGGAAACGTTACATCGCAAAACCCAACCTTATCCGACATGAACGGAGTCACACCGGCGAGAGACCGTTTGCGTGTTCCGAATGCGGAAAAAGTTTCACCACCAAGCAAGCGCTTACCAGGCACAAGCGAGTTCACACCGGGGAGAAGCTGTACGCGTGTTTAGAGTGCGGGAAAAGTTTTTCAACAAAGCCGTGGCTACGGAGACACGAGCTGTATCATAGTGAAGATAATCAATTTTCGTGTCCGGAGTGCGGAAAACGTTTCGCCTTAAAGTCAGAACTCACCAGACACATGCGATTCCATACTGGAGAGAAATCATGCAAGTGTCTGGAATGCGGGAAATGTTTCACTGCGAAAGGAAGCCTCAGCACTCACAAGAGAGTGCACACGGGAGAGAAACCATTCGCGTGTCCTGAATGCGGGGAACGTTTCATCAAGTCATCACACCTCAGTGCTCATGTGAGAACGCACACAGGAGAGAAACCATTCGCCTGTTCCGAATGTGAAAAATGTTTCACCACAAAGTCTTCTCTCGTCATACACCAGCGAATCCACACGGGAGAGAAGCCGTTTGCGTGTTCTCAATGCGGGAAACGTTTTATCACAAATTCAGCCCTCAGCGCACATGTGAGATATCACACGGGAGAGAAGCCGTTCGCGTGTTCAGAATGCGGAAAGGGTTTTAACGTAAAGTCAGCATTAATTCGACATGTGAGAACTCACACGGGAGAGAAGCCGTTTGCGTGTTTCGAATGCGGGAAACGTTTTAACAGAAAGTCAAGCCTCGCCGCACATCAGAGCTATCACACGGGAGAGAAGCCTTTCACGTGTTCTGAATGCGGGAAAGGTTTTAATAGAAAGTCAGGCCTCGCCGCACATCAGAGCTACCACACGGGAGAGAAGCCGTTCGCGTGTTCTCAATGCGTGAAACGTTTTAACACAAAGTCAGGCCTCGCTGCACATCAGAGCTACCACACGGGAGAGAAGCCGTTTGCGTGTTCTCAATGCGTGAAACGTTTTAACACAAAGTCAGGCCTCGCCGCACATCAGAGCTACCACACGGGAGAGAAGCCGTTCGCGTGTTCTCAATGCGTGAAACGTTTTAACACAAAGTCAGGCCTCGCTGCACATCAGAGCTACCACACGGGAGAGAAGCCGTTCGCGTGTTCTCAATGCGGGAAATGTTTTAACTCAAGCCGGAACCGGAACTTCCACGTGAAAAAGCACCATGGAAAGGGAGAATTTGTAGAAAGAAATGCAACGGAAAGTAGCAAATTCACACATTAAGGAAGAAAAAAGATGTCCATGGTACAAATAACGGCTTTATTAGATACAGGAATTCACATCGGGGAGAAATCTGTTTCGAGTCCTGAAAGGGAAGAACCGGATTTTTCACAATTCTGTCGAAACTCACATTGTGGTGGGAAAAAAATGCGTGGATAATTGTCTCTCTGGTGAAATTATTGGTGTTTTGTTAGAGCAGGTTTAAGTTACTATTGTTTATTAAACATTATAATCTCTGCTAGTGTTCGGGGGCAGATTGTATTGGGGTGCGTATTGCGTTGTTTGGATAGATCTCTTCCGGAATGCCGACTGCGTCTGTAATTCGCCGCTCCAACGCCATCTTGGCGCAGAATATACCGAGTCGCGAAAATCATTTGTTACATTTCCTAATTCCTATAATTCATATTCTCTGAGGTTTTACGTCGATTTGAAGAATAGGAAGACTAATCTGGGTCAAGGTGGCCATTATCTGCTGCGAGGTTTATGTTTCATAATCATTTGTTTGTTGTTTCTATTTTGAAATATTTTTTTTGTTGAAAAAATAAATAAATTGTGTGGAGCAAATTTCCATTTATTTGTATAAAAAAAAATAGATGTTATCGAAAATGTAAAAGTAGACGAGCTCCAAAGGTGCTCCATAACTGAAGTGATGGACAGGAGGAAAAGGTTCTTTTATCGATGAGTCTTAGATTCTGTATCAAAAGCTTTAGAGATGTATGAAATGAACCATTTCAGGTTAAAATAAATCATTTACTTAAAACACATAGGTCACTTTCACAGCAGAGAATTGCGAAGGAGAGCTGCTCTTGGGATGAGTAGCTCCGCCGTGTAGGTCTTCCGTCCCGACAGTTCACGAGGCAGCCGAGTAATTATAGCTCTCATTCACTTGCCGAGACACGATGTAGAGTGAGAAACAGACTCAGGTTCATTGAAAAGCACTCGGGTATTTATACATCGAACCAGATGAAATACAATATCCTCCACCCCGTCCGGCCCAGGGTGAACATTATGGCCGTCTGGCTGGCGCCCCCCGATACACTACTGTAAAATGTCCGGGTATACAGAAAACAGGGTCCCCAGTATATTCCTGGACGCCTCTCGCAATTGCTGCCCTCGTCCCAAAACAGCACACCAGGGAGCTTGATAGGGCAGCGGCAACTGCTGCATGTCCTCTAGTGCCATACTAGATTTCACATCATATCTGTTCTGCCTCTGTGGCTAGCCGAAGCTGAGCCACACAGTGGGGCTATTGTCCTGAAAAGGACAATAAGTGATCATAGCAGAGGACACAGCTCAACCTCGGGGTGTTGTAGTATACGGAAGTATAGCATTACAGCGCTCTACCGCCCTGATAAGAGGTAGTCCACATAACCCCGCCCAGGCAGTGCGGTGTCATACTCTGGCCACCGAGCCCCGCAATATCTGTACAGCCTTAAACCGTCGTTTTCGGGGTGATCCCGAAAGAGCGGTGGCGATCCCGGGTTACCGATGGATAGCTCTGTCCAAAAAGCGATGTGATCGTCGAAGGGACCCCGAGTAGCAGCACTTCAAAGTCCCATCGGTCGGGAATCTACAGGCGGCTCCCTCCCAGGACCATCCCTGGTCCGCACCCAACTAGCCGGGGGTCTACTCCACAAAAGAGCGCTCTAGTGGGGTTGACGGTGTCCGGGATAAAAGGGGTTAAAGTCAGAGGGCAGGACATGGGGCACATGGACAGGGTAAGACGTAAGGGGAACAAAAGCACACACGATAATTACAACACATACCGGGAAATGCAGGCATCACAAACAATAACTATTACAGACGGCACCTATTAACCCTGGGCCGTCACAGGTAAAGTAACAGTTTTTCTGTCCGTAGGGCTCCGGCAAGGAAAGATTTCTTTCCATAAGCCACATCGGACGGTCTCTTCTTCTATTTTAACTAAAAGGGGGTCGCTGGATCATGAAATTAGCAGGAATTCACACTTTAATCCTCATTTTGCTTTTCTTTCTGGAGGCGGTTTACAGGTTACTCTTACGGCAGCTGATTGGTCCAGTGACTTCTAGGAAGATTTATCTTAAACGGATTGTTCACGTCTCTACCTCTCTTTACTATGAATCCCCCCTCTTTACTATTTTACCGACCCTCCGAGATACTTCTTTATCTTTTCTCTGGTAGGTTAATCGAGTCACAGTCTGGTAAGGGAACCCGGGACGCTGTTCCTCTATTCTGTACAGCGCCAAGTAATTTGTTGGTGCTTAATAAACAAAGGATCACTGTGACAGAATGAGCTGTCATACAGGCCCCAAGGTACTCAGAGATGGCTCCAGCCCGGCTACCAAACAGGCAGGAACTCCATTGTGTAAACTAATCCCATTAACAGGATGGCTGCCAGGGGGAGATTCAGTAGCTAAAGGGGATTAAAGGTTGGGTTGTCTACATGTACCTGTCATGTACCTGTTTATCAATGTTGATTTATGTTAATGAAGTTCTGTGGCTATATGAGTCTGTGTTTTACATCAATAAACTGTTCATTCCTGCTGTACTCAATCCAAGGTAGTTGTGTCTACTTATTGGGTGCACATAGCAGGGTTCCAAGGTGCGCATGCTGGCTGGTGCTGGAAGTGATTCCGGGGACAAGAGGAGGATACATCTGGGTGATCTCTGGGAGTTACTACAGCTCTCTCTGTGATTTGTTGGAATCTGGTGATGAAAAATTGTGATGTTTGGGACTTTTATGAGAGGATTGCAGAAAAATGTCTTCCTCTCTGTTTGAGGGTCTTTCGATTGGCTGAGAAGCACACATATATTATTGATTGTCTGTCTCTGGCAGTAGGTCATACGGGTCTTGGTAACGGTTGAATTGTCTTCTTTTCTGCCATATTGACCATGACCGTCATGATGCTTCCCTCTAGAGGAAACCGTACCAAATTTAATGCCGTCCTGTACAGCGTCTTCCAAGCTTGGAGGAATACGTGTCTAGAGGAGCAACTTCTCCTTCTATTTAGCAGGGCATCAAAAATAATTAGTAATATTAATTTTAATAATCTTATCATGTGGCTAAATCGTTCTAAGACAAAATAACATAAAAAATATTCCAATACAGAAAGGGGTTAAAGTCAATTGAAGCCTGTCCTGTTACACACACACTTCTTTCACGTCTATAACACGAGAAACGCTTTCTAACCGGTGTGCGCTCCGGTGCTTACTGAGATTTGCTTTAGCGTTAGAACATTTTGTCACAGTCCAAACACATGTACGGCTTCTCCCTGCCGTGAATTCCGAGATGTTTAAGGCGGTTCGAGTTACGGGTGAAGCATTTTCCCCACGCAGAACACGGAAATGGTTTCTTTCCTGTGTGACTACGCTGGTGGAGGGCAAAATCTGAGGACTGTGTGAAACATTTCCCGCACTCGGGACAGGAATAAGGCTTTTCACTGGTGGGACTTCTGAGATATTAATCAAATCTTTTGCTCCTGCTAAACGTTTCCCCACATACTTCCAAACTCACGGAAATGGTTTTTCATCCGCGTGAGTCCGCTGGTGGGCCACAAAATGCGACCTTTGTTTGAAACGTTTCCCACACTCGGAACAGGAATAAGGCTTCTCCCCGGTGTGAATTCTGACATGTTGAACGAGGTGGGAGTTCCTGTTAAAACGTTTCCCGCACTCAGAACATGAAAAAGGCTTCTCCCCGGTGTGAGTTCTGACATGTTGAACGAGGTGAAAATTGCTGGTGAAACATTTCCCGCACACTGAACACGGCAATAGTTTCTCTCCTGTGTGAGTCCGCTGGTGGAGAGCAAAAGCCGAGGACTGAGTGAAAGATTTCCCGCACTCGGCGCAGGAATAAGGCTTCTGCCCGGTGTGAACACCTAGATGATCACCAAGGCGTGCCTTACTGCTAAAACATTTCCCGCACTCAGAACACGGAAACGGTTTCTCTCCTGTGTGAGTTTGCAGATGGTAGGTTAAATTGGAGAATTGTTTGAAACGTTTCCCACATTCGGAGCAGGAATAAGGCTTCTCCCCGGTGTGAACTCTGAGATGTTGAACGCGGTGCGAGTTGCTCTTAAAACGTTTCGTGCAGTGGGGACATGAAAAAGGCTTCTCCCCGGTGTGAATCCTAAAGTGCTGAACAAGTTGCCAGTTACTGTTAAAAGATTTCTCACACTCTGAACACGAGAAAGGCTTCTCCTTGGAGTGAATTCTGAGATGTTGAACAAGGTGCCAGTTACTGCTAAAACGTTTCCCGCACTCGGGACATGGAAACGGTTTTTCACCCGTATGAGTTCGCTGGTGGCGTATCATATGGGACTTGTGTTTGAAACGTTTCCCGCACTCAGGACATGAATGAGGCCTCTCGTCTGTGTGAATACGCTGATCCCTAATGCACTCAGAGTCACAACTTTTCCCGCAGTCCAAAGAGGAGGCTGCTGTTATATTATGGATGGTCCAATGCTGAAGAAGATCAGAGTCACTGGTAAACCGTTCCTGACACTCGGGGCAGCTATATGTACCCTCATCGGGGGGCGTTTCACACTGAAAATGTGTGTTACTGGTTTGGGTTTTATCAGTAGAAGTAGATCCCTTGGGTTCGGTTGGGATCCAACAATCTTCATTGGAAGCGGATTCCTCCTTTACGTGGACAGACGTATTATCCCCCCCGTCGTGCTCTGTGTGCGTATCGGGGGCTGAGACATTTCCGTCTTCATCTGAGGGGGATCCGTCCTCATTACGAGTCGCTGTGAGCTCTGTCTGTGGAGACTCCGCCGGGTCACAAATGTCTGTCTCTTCACATGAGGCGGATTCCTCCTTAATAAAATGAGACGTCTTACAGTCCAGCGGAGAATTAGGGGCTCGATCTCTGACCTCGGACGCGTCTGTCGGAGAGAAATCATCAAATTAAGTGAAGCAGCCGCTTTCCCAAACAAGCAGATTTCAGATCTCTCGCGGCTGCCTTATTGCCGAGTATTTATTATACGGACCTCACATTTTACAGGTTATTTGTTACAGAGAAGATGCCTTAATATCTACACACAGACCGCAGGGATTAAACCTCTTACCCGGAGAGCCGCGGGGCTGGTGGGTCTCCATCATCACGTCCCTGTAAAGCTCCTTGTGTCCTTCTAAATACTCCCACTCCTCCATGGAGAAATAGACGGTGACATCATCACACCTCACAGGAACCTGAGACACACAATGAGCCGTCACCATCCAGACACACGCCTCGGTGTTACTGTATAACGTCCCGTTCCCAGCAGCGCTCACCTCTCCAGTCAGCAGGGACATCATCTTGTTGGTCAGTTCCAGGATCTTCTGCTCGCGGTTCCTCTCGTGGGTCGGCGAGTGAGGTGGAGGCACCGGGCTGGGGCTCCAGGTCCCGGGGGGTCCGTCTGACACACGGGGGCCGTCACTGGGTGGGACGCAGTCACTGGGCTTCCTCACAATCATATAATCCTGTATATCGGGAAAGATATTGAAATATCGATGAGCAAAGTAACGTCTGAGCTGCAGTTTGTGGACATAACGACATCCATGTTCTGGCCCCAGAGACACCGGCCCCTCACCTCTCCGCTCAGCAGGGAGATGATCTCCAGGGTGAGGCTCAAGATCTTCTCAGCCACCGGATCCTTGCCCATGTTCAGTCCTAAACCGGATTCTTTCCTGGGTTACCGTGTTTGGCACTCAGACGCCTTTGCTTTTAATATCTCCTGTATGAAGACGACACCGAGATCGATCCCTCCCTGTGATGAAGAAGCGGGTTTCTGGGTGATTACGGCGGCCCCCCGGATCCCATCAAGGCTCTGCGCAGACTGCAGGGTCACCCTGTGTAACCCCCCGTTATACCCTCTAGCACCGTGGTGTCCAGTTTTGGCCGCAGACAGAGCGGGGGTTTTAGTGATTTCATTAAATGATAAGAATTATTCGGATGGCGCTGCCTGTGAATGATCTGCAATCCCCACAATCCCTATCTGTGCAGCTCAGGGCCTGGAGATGTCACATGACTGCTTTATAAAGAGAACTACAACTCCTATAATCCTCAGCACCCCATTATAATCCACACACACCCAGCTTCTGCCTCACAATACACACAAGGACTGCAACTCCCATCACACCTTTCAGATTTTAACAAATTTAGCATAACACAAAGGAACACTACAATTCCGATGATCCAGTCTACCTCCCATCACGCACTGGGCTCTGACAGCCATTAAAGGGCAACCATTACGAGCTAAACATTACAACTCCCACTATCCGTGTGTCCCGGCAGATAGACAACTCCTATCATCCCTATCTCCTACCGAAACCCCAACAATGACTACAAACCGGTAATCCTCACAGGAGAGCGTCCGGTCCGCAGTTTATTGGTGTACAGGAAGTACTGCAGGGACTTGGAACGCAAAACCGGAAGTTAAATGGAACGCAAACCCGGAAGTAACATATTGCACAGAGGAAACGCATCCTGAGGAAACCAAAGAAAATTTGCAACTTACGTCCGGTGTTCGGATTCAAAGAGAAGCATGACCCCAAGAGCTGACCCTCTCCCTATAACCCCTGGCAGGTCTGTATGCAGATAAATGCTGGGGGAGGGGTAGTCTGAGCCCAGGTGTTAGACCCGGCTAGTCCCAGAGGCAGCTGGCGAGGTAACCCGGAAGCTGACAGGTGAGTGTCAGTCACGGAGGAGACCGTCCTATACAGTGACCCTGTGCCGGGTGATGTGACGGCTGCTTTACTCTCTTTGGGGTTTTGTCTTTTTGCTGTCACGTTATTAGAATTTGTGGTACAGGGAGGCGTCTGAGCGCCAAACGCGGTGACCCAGGAAAGAGTCCGGTTTGGGACTGAACATGGACAAGGATCCGGTGGCTGAGAAGATCTTGAGCCTCACCCTGGAGATCATCTCCCTGCTGAGCGGAGAGGTGAGGGGCCGGTGTCTCTGGGGCCAGAACATGGATGTCGTTCTGTCCACAAACTGCAGCTCAGATGTTTCTTTGCTCATCGATATTTCAATATCTTTCCCGATATACAGGATTATATGATTGTGAGGAAGCCCAGTGACTGCGTCCCACCCAGCGACGGCCCCCGTGTGTCAGACGGACCACCCGGGACCTGGAGCCCCAGCCTGGTGCCTCCACCTCACTCGCTGACCCACGAGAGGAACCGCGAGCAGAAGATCCTGGAACTGACCCACAAGATGATGTCCCTGCTGACTGGAGAGGTGAGCGCTGCTGGGAACGGGACGTTATACAGTAACACCGAGGCGTGTGTCTGGATGGTGACGGCACATTGTGTGTCTCAGGTTCCTGTGAGGTGTGATGATGTCACCGTCTATTTCTCCATGGAGGAGTGGGAGTATTTAGAAGGACACAAGGAGCGTTACAGGGACGTGATGATGGAGACCCACCAGCCCCGCGGCTCTCCGGGTAAGAGGTTTAATCCCTGCGGTCTGTGTGTAGATATTAAGGCATCTTCACTGTAACAAATAACGTGTAAAATGTGAGGTCCGTATAATAAATACTCGGCAATAAGGCAACCGCGAGAGATCTCAGGAGCCGGAGCCGCAGTTATTCAACAAGACTCGAGAGTTTTACAGATTCTGCCAGACGGGGAGCGTTTAGAAATGGCGGCGTCTCCGCAGGTAGAAGACATTTATCTGAAAGAGACTCTGAAATCTACTTGTTTGGGAAAGCGGCTGCTTCACTTAATTTGATGATTTCTCTCCGACAGACGCGTCCGAGGTCAGAGATCGAGCCCCTAATTCTCTGCTGGACTGTAAGACGTCTCATTTTATTAAGGAGGAATCCGCCTCGTGTGAAGAGACAGACATTTGTGACCCGGTGGAGTCTCCACAGACAGAGCTCACATCGACTCGTAATGAGGACGGATCCCCCTCAGATGAAGACGGAAATGTCTCAGCCCCCGATACGCACACAGAGCACGACGGGGGGGATAATACGTCTGTCCACGTAAAGGAGGAATCCGCTTCCAATGAAGATTATTGGATCCCAACCGAACCCAAGGGATCTACTTCTACTGATAAAACCCAAACCAGTAACACACATTTTCAGCGTGAAACGCCCCCCGATGAGGGTACATATAGCTGCCCCGAGTGTCAGGAACGGTTTACAAGTGACTCTGATCTTCTTCAACATCAGACCGTCCATGATAGATCGGTGGTCTCCTCTCAGGACTGCGGGAAAAGTTGTGACTCTGAGCGCACTAGGGATCAGCGTATTCACACAGACGAGAGGCCTCATTCCTGTCCTGAGTGCGGGAAACGTTTCAAACACAAGTCCCATATGATACGCCACCAGCGAACTCACACGGGTGAAAAACCGTTTCCATGTCCAGTGTGCGGGAAACGTTTCAAACACAAGTCCCATATGATACGCCACCAGCGAACTCATACGGGTGAAAAACCGTTTCCGTGTCCCGAGTGCGGAAAACATTTTAGCAGTAAGGCGCACCTTACTCAACATCTCAGAATTCACTCCAAGGAGATGCCTTTCTCATGTTCCAAGTGTGAGAAGTGTTTCAAGCATTACTCTAGTTTCAGCTACCATCAGCGGACTCACACTGGAGAAAAACCGTTTCCGTGTTTTGAGTGTGGGAAATGTTTTAGCTGTAAGGTGCACCTTACTCAACACCTCAGAAATCACACCGGGGAGAAGCCCTTTGTATGTTCTAAGTGCGGGAAATGTTTTAACTGGAACTCTCACCTTGTTCGACATCTCAGAGTTCACACCGGGGAGAATCCTTTGTCGTGTTCTGAATGCGGGAAATGTTATAAACGAAGGTCGGATTGTGTAGCCCACCAGCGGACTCACACGGGTAGAAAACCATTTCCGTGATGTTGGAAACGTGTGAGAGATGTCTGAGAATTCACACCACGGAGAAGCCTTCTTCCTGCTCCGAGTGCGGGAAATCTTTCACACAGTCCTCGACTTTTACTCTCCATCAGCGGACTCACAAAGGAGAGAAACTATTGCCGAGGTCCGAGTGCGGGAAATCTTTCACCAGCAACTTTAACCTCATTCAACGTCTGAGTTCACACCGGGGAGAAGCCTTATTCGTGTTTCACTCGCTCCTCAGGTTTTGCTGTCCACCAGCGGACTCAGAGAACCGTGTTCTGCGTGGGGAAAATGCTTCACCTGTAACTCGAACCGTCTTAAACATCTCGGAATTCACGGCAGGGAGAAGCCGTACATGTGTTTGGACTGTGACAAAATATTCTAACGCTAATTAATATTACTTATTACTTTCTGATGTCCTGTTCAATAAAGAACGGAATAATTACCTAAAAATGCCAATTTCGGTGAACCGGTGACAAATTGCTGAAAAAGGTAGTGCTGGTTCTGATAGAAAGGTGTCACAAGACACAGCGCATCACAGTTTATTGTGTATGGGGCTTCGTAGCCGCAGACGAGTCAGGGTGCCCATGCTAGCCCCTGTCTGTCAAAAGCACCTACATTGATCTGTGAACATAAGAAATGGGGCAATGGAGGAAGGTGGTCGGTGTGATGAGTCCCTGCTGGCTAATTTTAAGGAACCGTTGCAGCAAACATGGGATTGGCTGACACAAGAAAAAGTGCTCAAGCTATTAAATACTGTTAAGGTAGACAAGGCCCCTGGACCGGATGGTATACACCCAAGGGTACTGAAGGAGTTAAGCCTAACTCTGGCCCAACCATTATTACTAATCTTTAGGGATTCTTTCAGCTCGGGCATAGTTCCATTAGATTGGCGCAAGGCAGATGTTGTGCCCATATTTAAAAAGGGATCAAAATCTCAACCGGGCAATTACAGGCCAGTAAGCTTAACATCGGTAGTGGGGAAATTATTTGAAGGGTTGCTAAAGGTTATATAAATAAAAGATAATAATAATAAAGGTTATATAAATAAAAGATAATAATAATAAAGGTTATATAAATAAAAGATAATAATAATAAAGGTTATATAAATAAAAGATAATAATAATAAAGGTTATATAAATAAAAGATAATAATAATAAAGGTTATACATTCAAGATCATATCTTGATCCAGAATCCAATCAGTAGAAGTCAGCATGGATTTGTGAAAGACGGATCTCGTCAAACCAACCTATTAGCATTCTATGAAGAAGTTAGTAAATATAGACCTGGGGGTGGCTGTAGATGGGATTTATCTGGACTTTGCCAAGGCGTTTGATACGGTTCCGCATAAAAGGCTACTCTATAAATGAACAGAAATAGGCTTCGGGGCAAATGTCTGTCTGTGGATCCGAAATCGGCTGAAAGTTAGAATGCAGAGGGTTGTTGTGAATGGATGTTTCTCAGTCTGTACGCAGGTATTAAGTGGAGGCCTCAGGGGTCTGTCCTCGCTCCTCTTCTTTTTAATTTATTTATAAATGATCTCCCAGGCTGCATTGAGAGCCATGTCACAGTTTTTGCTGATGACACAAAATTAGGCCGGGTAATTCAGACTAATCTTGATGTTTCTTCTTTGCAGGAAGATTTAGACAGAGTTGAGGGCCGGGCGTGCAAGTGGCAGATGAGGTTCAACATAGAGAAATGCAAAGTTATGCATTATGGTAAAAATAATAAAAATGCAACCTATTCTTTAAATGGAATATCCTTGGGGGAAACTACCAATGAGAAGGATTTAGGAATAACGGTTGACAACAGACTTGACAACAGTGCGCAATGCCAGCAAGCAGCTGCGAGGGCCAATAAGGTTTTAGCATGCATAAAAAGAGGTATCCATTCAAGGGAGGAGGATATTATCCGCCTCTTTACAAGTCATTGGTAAGACGTCACCTTGAGTATGCGGTACAATTGCTGGTGTTGCAGGCGGGAGCAGGCGCTCAAGACACTGTACCTGCGGGTCCCAGTAATCCCGGGCACTCCTGCAAGGCTGCCTTTGCGCTGCTCCCTCACAGCGTCTCTTCTCTTGCTCCGCCCAGGAACACAGCACAGTCACGTGATTTTACATCACTTCCCATGACTCCGCTGTGTTCTTGGGCGGAACAAGAAAAGAGACGCTGTGAGGGAGCAACACAAAGGCAGCCTTGCGGGAGTGCGCAGGAAATCTGCAGATCATGTGGCGAGAGCGGGTTACATGTTGCAGGAGCGGGCGGCATTGGACATAAAATCAGCGGGAGCGGGCCGGGTTTAAAAAGGCTAGATTCCACAGCCCACCTTCAGAGGTCTAGTGGCGTCCATACCTCGACGGGTCAGGGCTGTTTTGGTGTCCAGAAGTGGGGCCTACACAATATTAGGCATACAATGTTATGGCTGATCAGTGTGTGTGTGTGTATAATAACATTATATATATATATATATATATATCATCTCAGCCACACATAAGAACCCTGTAAGAGAGCGAGGAAGACATTTTTCTGCAATCCTGTGATAAAAGTCAGAAAAACCTTTTTCCCTGCCAACCCTGGTGTCACATGATGTGAGGGACTCCTTAATTGAACTCTGTCCCTCGCTTTATTGTTTTCTTGACCCCAGGTCGGGTCTATATGGATTTCCTAAGCCCTCTGGGTTGAAGGTAGTATGGGACCATATAGCCCCTGTTTGGGCTGGTCAGTTTTGCCAGAAACCTTACCTCGGTTTGGATGCCCCCATGCAATGCGGGTTCGGTAGTCAGACGGAGGTTTATCAGGACAGTCAAGATGCTGGCTGAACTTTGGTTGTGATGCGCTACCTATGTTTGAGTTAGGAAGAAGGGCACTGGTGGATTTCTGGGGAGACTCCTTGCCTTCCTGCCCATTCCCTTCTTGTGTCTAAGTATCCCTGGGGTCATTGGGTGGCCACAGGGTGACCTGGAAACCCCATCTGGTCTGCCAGAAACAGAGTCCTATGAACTAGTCGGCTAAGGGGGGGCTCTACGAGCCAGGAAATGCTCGATGTGCCTGACCTAGCTGCAAATACATGGAACTGTGTGGCGGGCAGGAACCGCCGATAATTGGAACAGCTTCGCTACGGACGCCCTTTGCCCCACCCTGTCACTCTTTTGATGCTGCATTAAGCTTGTGGTGGGCAACACTAGGTGGCGGTTACAGAGAGGGAGCTCATACGGGAACCCTGGATCTATTACCAATCTTTCAGTGGCAAGGAGCTACGCAGTCTGAGTATGGATCTCCATCACGCGTATCTTGCGGAAGAAATCAGCACCTTAATAAGTTCCCGGGTGGGTGGGTGGATGTCTGGTTGGCGTATAAGTTCCTTGGTGGGTGGATGTCTGGTTGGTCGAGACACCCACCAGGGGACTTATGCACTGAAAATGTTTCACTCCTCCTCTTATGGGGGACACCTCTCTTGAGCTGAAAGCCTCCCAGGAGCTCTTGAATAAATCTGCAGAACCTTCAGAGTGGTGAGCACAGATATCCGGGAGAAGAACAAGGTGTAAACCATTCACAAAGAAAAACGTAAACACTCAGCATACAGTGGGTACAACTAATCCACATCAAACATAGGCTAAGGTGAAAACATTATTTACACAGAGTAAATATCGTCCTAGCATACGGACAAGCAAACATATGTTATCCCGTTACTTGAGGATGAGAAAGAAATCAATACCAAGACTTGTCTGCATTGGCAAAAGTGTCTACAACAACATGTATATTTAATACAAAATGGTGTTCATGTAAATTCCATATTTACATTCACCAACCAGACATCCACCCACCAGGGAACTTAAGATTTAATGCCATCCTTTGCATTGACACCCAAAATCAGAGAAATTGCAATTTTTAGGTAATTATTCCCTTCTTTATTGAACAGGACATCAGAAAGTAATTAGTGATATTAATTTTCATAATGAACATACGTCTAAATTGCAATAAGAAACTGAATAACATAAAACAATTTATTACACGAGAAACGCTTTCTAAACGGTGTGCGCTCCGGTGCTTACTGAGATTTGCTTTAGCATTAGAACATTTTGTTACAGTCCAAACACATGCACGGCTTCTCCCTGCCGTGAATTCCGAGATGTTTAAGGCGGTTCGAGTTACAGGTGAAGCATTTTCCCCACACAGAACACGGAAACTATTTCCTGTGGCGGCAAGCTTTGAGGACTGTGTGGAACATTTCCCGGCTTTGGAACAGGAATAAGGCTTCTCTCAGGTATGACCTGGAATGTTATTGTGAAAGTTGCGGGTAACACATTACCCACGCTCCGAACACAGCAATAGTTTCTCTCCCGAGAGTCCGCTGACAGACGGCGAAATCTGAGGACTGTGTGAAAAATCTCCTTGGAACGAGAATAAAGTCTCCCCAGAGTCAATGCTGAGACATTTAACGCTTCTCTGGCTACTACTAAATATTTCCCACACTTTTCCAAACTCATGGAAATGGTTTTTCACCCCTGTGAGTCTGCTGGTGAGCTACAAAATTTGACCTTTGTATGAAACGTTTCCCGCACTCTGAACAGGAATAAGGCTTCTCCCCGGTGTGAATTCTAAAATGCTGAACAAGCTGCCATTTACCGTTGAAACATTTCCCGCACTCGGAACACCGAAATGGTTTTTCACCCGTATGAGTCCGCTGGTGGCGTACAAAAGCTGACTTTTGTTTGAAACGTTTCCCGCACTCTGAACAGGAATAAGGCTTCTCCACGGTGTGAATTCTGAGATGTCGAAGAAGGTCAGTGTTCCCCTTAAAACGTTTCCCGCACTCTGAACAGGAATAAGGCTTCTCCCCGGTGTGAATTCTGAGATGTTGAACAAGGTATGAGTTCCTGGAGAAACGTTTCCCGCACTCCGAACAGGAATAAGGCTTCTCCCCAGTGTGAATTCTGAGATGTCGAAGAAGGTCAGTGTTCCACTTAAAACATTTCCCGCACTCTGAACAGGAATAAGGCTTCTCCACGGTGTGAGTTCTGAGGTGTTGAGTAACTTGCGCCTTACTGCTAAAACTTTTCCCGCACTCAGAACACGGAAATAGTTTCTCTCCTGTGTGAGTCCGCTGGTGGAGAGCAAAAGCCGAAGGCTGCGTGAAAGACTTCCCGCACTCGGAGCATGAAAAACGCTGCACCGCGGTGTGAACGACTAAATGTTGAGTAAGGTGCGCCTTACTGCGAAAACATCTCCCGCACTCAGAACATGGAAACGGTTTTTCTCCAGTGTGAATCCGCTGGTGGTAGGTTAAAGCGGAAAATTGTTTGAAACATTTCCCGCATTCAGAACACGACAAAGGCTTCTCCCTGGAGTGAATTCTGAGATGTTGAGCAAGGTGAGAGCTCCTCTTAAATAATTTCCCACACTCGGGACAGGGATATGGCTTCTCTGTGTCGTGAATCCCTAAGTGCTGAACAAGCTGCCAGTTACCGATAAAATGTTTCCCGCACTCTGAACACGAGAAAAGCTTCTGTTCGGAGTGAATTCTGAGATGTTGATTGCGGTCAGAGCTGCTCTTAAATAGTCTCCCACACTCAGGACAGGAATAAAGCTTCTCCCCGGTGTGATTTCTAAAATGCTGAACAAGCTGCCATTCACTGTTGAAACTTTTCCCGCACTCGGAACACAGAAATGGTTTTTCACCCGTGTGAGTCCGCTGGTGCCGTACACAATGGAACTTGTTTTTGAAACGTTTCCCGCATTCAGGACAGGAATAAGGATTCCCACCTTTGTGAATACGCCAATGCCCAATGCCTTCAGAGTTAGAACTTTTCTCGCCGTCCAGAGTGGAGACCGCCGATCTATCATGGATGGTCTGATGCTGAAGAAGATCAGAGTCACTGGTAAACCGTTCCTGACACTCGGGGCAGCTATATGCACCCTCATCGGGGGGCGTTTCACACTGAAAATGTGTGTTACTGGTTTGGGTTTTATCAGTAGAAGTAGATCCCTTGTGTTCGGTTGGGATCCAATAATCTTCATTGGAAGTGGATTCCTCCTTTACGTGGACAGACGTATTATCCCCCCCGTCGTGCTCTGTGTGCGTATCGGGGGCTGAGACATTTCCGTCTTCATCTGAGGGGGGTCCGTCCTCATTACGAGTCGCTGTGAGCTCTGTCTGTGGAGACTCCGCCGGGTCACAAATGTCTGTCTCTTCACATGAGGCGGATTCCTCCTTAATAAAATGAGACGTCTTACAGTCCAGCGGAGAATTAGGGGCTCGATCTCTGACCTCGGACGCGTCTGCCGGAGAGAAATCATCAAATTAAGTGAAGCAGCCGCTTTCCCAAACAAGTAGATTTCAGAGTCTCTTTCAGATAAATGTCTTCTACCTGCGGAGACGCCGCCATTTCTAAACACTCCCCGTCTGGCAGAATCTGCTTCTCTGTTATACTAATATTTTCAGATTGTCTTAGAAGAGAACGGCGGCCATCACCGCTTTTATGCGTTACTAATATAATTTTATTAGGTTAAAAATTAAATATTTTACGATAAAAAAAACTGTCTCCCCTAACATTGATCAGCGAGACCAAGCAATAACCAGTGACCTAAAGTGTCACTGATAAGCGATCAGGTAGTAATAATCATGTATTAAATAAAATAAAATGTAATTTTTAAATTAAAAATGTCTGGGTTTTTTTTATTTATTATTATCATAGAAAGTGACGGCAGATAAGACCCATTCAGCCCAACCTTATCCTTGGATGACTTCTCTCTCTAGGACATCTAAGAAGGAGAGGGGTCATCAAGAATGTCATAACAACGAGAACTCCTACTGGTCAGAAGTAATCTGATCATCCTTACTGATCGTAATTGTCTCTGCAGCAGAGCCTTCACTGACAGAAACCGACCTGGCCCTTTGACTTGTAGGCGAATGTTATATTTTTTGTTTTATTTGTTTTTAGCATTTTTGAAAGCATTAGGAGAGGGTCAAAGCTGGTTGAAACGTATGTGTGGAACGAGGCAGCCGTCCACCCCATCCTCGAAGCCACCTATGGAAGTTGGAATGCAAATACCAGCAACCTGTCAATAGGTGACTCTCACACGTTGTTGGGTAACAGCGGCTCCGGCTCCTGAGATCTCTCGCGGCTGCCTTATTGCCGAGTATTTATTATACGGACCTCACATTTTACATGTTATTTGTTACAGTGAAGATGCCTTAATATCTACACACAGACCGCAGGGATTAAACCTCTTACCCGGAGAGCCGCGGGGCTGGTGGGTCTCCATCATCACGTCCCTGTAAAGCTCCTTGTGTCCTTCTAAATACTCCCACTCCTCCATGGAGAAATAGACGGTGACATCATCACACCTCACAGGAACCTGAGACACACAATGAGCCGTCACCATCCAGACACACGCCTCGGTGTTACTGTATAACGTCCCGTTCCCAGCAGCGCTCACCTCTCCAGTCAGCAGGGACATCATCTTGTTGGTCAGTTCCAGGATCTTCTGCTCGCGGTTCCTCTCGTGGGTCAGCGAGTGAGGTGGAGGCACCGGGCTGAGGCTCCGGGTCCCGGGGGGTCCGTCTGACACACGGGGGCCGTCGCTGGGTGGGACGCAGTCACTGGGCTTCCTCACAATCATATAATCCTGTATATCGGGAAAGATATTGAAATATCGATGAGCAAAGAAACATCTGAGCTGCAGTTTGTGGACAGAACGACATCCATGTTCTGGCCCCAGAGACACCGGCCCCTCACCTCTCCGCTCAGCAGGGAGATGATCTCCAGGGTGAGGCTCAAGATCTTCTCAGCCACCGGATCCTTGTCCATGTTCAGCCCTAAACCGGACTCTTTCCTGGGTCACCGCGTTTGGCGCTCAGACGCCTCCCTGTACCACAAATTATAATAACGTGACGGCAAAAAAAGACAGAGTCGAGGTTTGGATTCCGCTCTGGATGGCCGCGCGGTGTCTGCAGCCAGAGATAGAGAGGAAATCCCTGAGGCCTACAGGTCCCCCTCCATCTTTGGGCTCCTCCCATACCGCGGTTAAACAGAGATCATTCCGGATCACCGCGGCGGCTCGGAGGGAGCCGTGCTTACCGATGGGGCTTCTAACCTTCTAATACATAACAACGGAGAGCTAAACGCCGTCACCTTATTGCAAGCAGGAAAGGAAGAGCTCAAAACAATCAGGCTTCCGACCGAACCTGATAAATCCCCACCGGCTGCATCCACTAAATCCCTCGCGAGCGATCCAAGCAGTAATTACTGAAACGCACGCGCTCCTCTCCGACTGAGGGCCTTTTGATCCACACAGACCTGGCAGGGGTTACAGGGAGAGTGTCAGCTCCTGGGCCCAGACTGCCCCTCCCCCAGCATTTACCTGCACACAGACCTGCCAGGGGTTACAGGGAGAGTGTCAGCTCCTGAGCCCAGACTGCCCCTCCCCCAGCATTTACCTGCACACACAGACCTGCCAGGGGTTACAGGGAGAGTGTCAGCTCCTGGGCCCAGACTGCCCCTCCCCCAGCATTTACCTGCACACAGACCTGCCAGAAGTTACAGGGAGAGAGTCAGCTCCTGGGCCCAGACTGCCCCTCCCCCCGCATTTACCTGCACACAGACCTGCCAGAAGTTACAGGGTGAGTGTCAGCTCCTGGGCCCAGACTGTCCCTCCCCTCAGCATTTACCTGCACAGACCTGCCAGCGGTTGTAAGGAGAGTGTCAGCTCCTGGGGTCACGCTGCTCTTTAAATCCCGGATGTGACTTGCAAACTCCCATAGGCTTCCTCAAGATGCGTTTCTTCTGTGCAATGCGTTACTTCCGGTTTTGCGTTCCGTTTAACTTCCGGTTTTGCGTTCCAAGCCCCTGCAGTACTTCCTGTGAGGATTACCGATTTGTAATCATCGTTGGGGTTTAAGCCCAAACGGAGATATGGATGATGGGAGTTGTCTCTCTGCCCGGCCACACGGATAGTGGGAGCTGGGATCTTAAGTTCTTGATGGCTGCTAGAGCCCAGTGCATGATGGGAATTGCAGTCTTCCTTTGCTTCATGCTAAACTTGGCATTATCTTAAAGGTGTGTGATGGGAGTTGCAGTCCTTGTGTGTGTTATGAGGCAGAAGCTGGGTGTGTGTGGATTCTAATGGGGTGCTGAGGATTAGGGGAGTTGTAGTTCTCTTTAACCAAAGTTATGGTGGGTAAAGGTGATGGAAACCCCTTCCTCTTAAAATGAAGGGGGTAGTAGAAGCCTTATTATTACACACTCATCTACAGACTTGTACAGCGGGCAATTACTTCCAAGGGATCCGAGTATAAAGTGGATATAGAGGCCAAGGGTGATTGTTGTTGACCGTATTTGCATGCACCTACCCAGAATCCCTTGTGGTTGTGGCAGCACCATGAGATTTCTGAGGGAAAAGCAAGAGTGAGGGGGAGAGTAGTCAGTGGGAGGGCAGGGGTCAGAGTGAGGGGGACAGGAGCGAGTGGCAGAGCGCCACGAGGAACGATTAGTAACTGAGGCTGCATCCTCAAGATGTATCCCGGGTGATGAGATGATGTTAGATACTTTGAAGAGATTAGTTTATTATGATCTGATCACTAGGATCCAGATCGCAGGGGACCCGGATCCTCCTCTCTTGCAGTGGGGGGTATCTGTGTGATGCGCGCAGAAACATCTGCTTCTGCCCTGCACTTCCTCTGGAGCTTCTGTGACGGAGCGACGGCACGGCATGACATGACCTTCCAGTGCTCCATCATAGAAGCGCGCAGACGTTCATCGGCTGTCAGACAGCAGGATCCAGGTCCCCTTCAGCACTGCGGAGGATCCTCCTCTTTGGCAGCTGGTGAAGCATCGGCATCACATGATCTTTGGGGGCTCACTCATCAAAGCTCTAGCAAAAGTGCTGGTCAGCAGCGGAGGTTCACAGACTGCCCCCGCTAGACACCACTGAGAATGAGGGGGCAGAGTGGCCGGTGCTCCATCAGGGGGTTTGAGGAATATCAGGGGTGCAGAGTGGCATATAGGGAGATATAAGGCATATCAGGGGGCACAGTAGTATATAGGAGATAAAAGGCATATCGGAGGCACAGTGGCATATAAAGGGGGTATAAGGCATAACTGGGAGACAGGGTGGCAAATAAAAGGAAATAAAAACATGAAATGCATGTGACGAGACCGACCTGTACCCCGACTGGGTACTCCCGCCAAACGTTGCTTCCTCTTGCCGGGACACCAACAATTAACCCCTTCAGCGCCAGGCAGAACCAGCGTTGTAGATAGAAGGGTGGGCTTCGCTGCACCGGAGCTACCTTGGCGCTGTGGCTAGCCGAAGCTTAGCTACACAGCGTGCTTATTGTCCTGAAAAGGACAATACAGGATCATATCAGCCCACCCCAAGCATCAGGCAACACTCATGTTGAGGTGAAAACAGGAACTCCCTTTATTTGGGAACACAGGGGTATTTAAACAGTACAAGGGATTGAGTTACGTCCAATAGACACACAAGGGAATTGCGTCCAATAGACACAAGGGAATTGCATTCAATAGACACAAGGGAATTACATCCTGCCCTCCTTTGCATATGACTGAGTATTAGCACTCAGCCCAGTAGGGGGTCTCTACTGTAGTCTGTGTAAGGAGGGAGGGGGCAGGACATGTGGTACCTGGACAGGGTAGCAAACAAGGGGAACAAAAGCACACACCATAATTACAACATATACCGGGAAATGCAGGTATCACAAACAAGAACTATCACAGACGGCACCGATTAACCCGGGGCCGTCACAATGCATTTTTGTCAATCATGGCTTTTATTAAATATGAAAAAATAGTTTAGATTTGAATATTTACTAGTAAAACTTTTTTTAGAAATATTGTGTTTGGTTTCTTGTACCTTTTAAAATATTTTTATAAAATATTATGTCAGTGAAATAATAAGGCAATTAGAGAAATGCCATTGTGATAGAGACAAGTGTTGAGTACAATGACACTGCTGTTTTTTTTTTTTTAACACCCAGTTTGTTCATTACGTTTGTAACAATTGGATGAGGAGGACCAATTTTGATGTGTTACTTTTAATAAAAGTGTGTTTAACATACCAAAATTGGACCAAAAAAAATCATATATATAATTGCTAACAGCAATTACACTCCTATCATTCCCAGGCAGCCAGTACATGCTATAACCTGGGCATGATAGGTGTGTGATTAGAGGCCCCCTATGCCATGTTTCTCCCCCCACACACTTACACATCCATGCTATCACACACACACACGCTCATTCAGAAACATTTATTCACTCATTCATTCCCTTAAGCACGCATACTTGCTCATACACCCTCCCCACCCCCTAACCTGAACTGCAGATCTCTCACTCGCAGACTACTGCAGGGGCCCGGCTGTGCGAGCAACTTCTCTTGACCCGCCCCCAGGGGAAGAAGGAAGGGAGCAGTCATGTGACGTTCATTCACGTCACTCTGCTGGGTTCCTGTTCTCCTGGCCGGTACAAGAGACGCTGCTCCCACAAGTAAACAGCCTGTTTTTTTCGGCATTTTGCCGATAATGCCCTTTTCGGCCATTATATTTCGTCCACCGATATATCGGTTCATCCCTAATAACAACCTCTTGATGACACACCCCTCCCTCATTAGTGAAAGCTGCCCTAGAGAGAAAGAGGGTTTATCCAAGGTAAAAAACAAAACACACATTACAAATTATTAATGAAAATAAACATTTGAATGTTTTATTTAATACATTATTTTACCTACCTGATCGCTTTAGGTCACTGATTATTGCTTGATCTCGCTGATCACTTGTGACAAGTTTAGGCCACTGATATTGAGCTGATACAATTTTTCTTTATTGTACAATATTTATATTTTTTAACCTAATAAAATGCTATGTGATCACTGATTAATAACCCTTTAGGTGACTTATCATTGATCAGTCTCACGATCAATATCCACTGACCTAATCTGATCACCACCACTATCACTCACGCTATACATAACTGTAACATCTAACTGTATCTAATTGTTTCACAATCCACTTGCAGGACCCTGGCGCTACTGTATATGCTATTCCCTAACTTTTTTTTTTTTTTTTTTTGTCAATTCTCCGTTTATTGAAGATCAACATGACACTACACAGCATCACAGCAATAGTAAGGCACAAACGAGGTAGGCATAGAGCACCACAATACGGGCGACAATGACCCACAGGTATACAGTCCAAGAGGGCATCATAACAGAGTGCCAAATAAAAGGCGGGTACATACAGTTACAGATAAAATCGTGTAACAGACATGTAGCTATAAACCAAGCATACGGAGCAGATGGCAAAAACAGTACCCAGAAGGAGCAACCAGCTCCAGAGTGCGACAATACCAAACGGCAGAGAGAGCGGGCCATACGACCCATGAGAGACGGGTACACATTATATCAAATTAAACCAAACTAAAACAAAACAAAAAACCTGTGTGGCGCGCTGACAAAAAGGAATTACAAAAGAAAATGAAAACAAATTAATCCAGAGACCAATTGTGGAGAAAAAAGTGCTTAAAGACTCAGGGCAGAGAGGGGCCCGAGTAGCCGCCCAGGGAAGAAATGAATGAACGCCAATAGAACCACTTGAGTTCCACCGTATGATCCTGACCCCTGGAGGCGCTCAAAAGGACCTCCATCTGATAGATAAATTCCACGCGGCGGAACCAGGCGGACATAGAGGGAGGTACAACGGACTTCCAGGAGCGGGGAAGGGTAGTGAGCGCAGCATTGATCAAATGGAACTTAATTGAGCCCTTATATGCCTGATACGGGACCGAGTTGTAGTGAAGGAGCATAGCGGCCGGGGTAGCCGTAAACGTAGAGTCCGACACCTCCCGAATAACCTCGGCTACCTTGTCCCAGAAGGGCCGAATAGCAGGACAATCCCACCAGATGTGGAAGAGGGAACCCGGATGGGCATTACAGCGCCAGCACGTCGGAGGGATTTGAGGCAAAAACCTGTGGAGATCGAGGGGCACCTTATACCACCGGGTAACTATTTTGAACAGGGTTTCCTGCACCCTGCTAGACACGGTCCCCTTGTGAACAATCATAAGCATCCTCTCCCAATCCTCCAGGGAGAAGGAGAGGCCCAGGTCATTTTCCCAGAGGCTGAAATAGTAGGGTTTGGTAACTACCGCCGGGGAAAGCAGGATAGCGTATAAAGCAGAGAGCAGGTGCGGGGCTTCTTGCGCCTCAAGGCATAGTTGTTCAAAAACAGTGGGTGGACGGGCGCCACCACCCAAGGCCCCGGTGGAGGAGAGGAAGTGTTTGAGTTGGTGGTACAGAAAAAGAGACAGGAAGGAGTTAGTCGCAGTCCCCGTCAGTTCCGTCAGAGGCTTAAGGGCAGGGCCCCGCGTCACATGGCACACTCGAAGAGTGGAGACACCAGCAGGCAAGAAGGGCGCTAAGCGGGTTGCATCATGGCCTGGGACGAAGTCCGGGTGACCCGAGATGGGAAATAGGGGAGAGGGATCGGACACGAGGCCCCCCGACCGCACAGCATGCCCTAAGGCCTTCAGGGTGGGGCCAATCAAGGGATGTGGGGCCTGAGAGATGCAGCGCTGGGGATTAACAATCCACGGGAGAGTGGCAATCGGGCAGGATAGCGCAGCAGCCTCCACAGACACCCATGGACGACGAGCGCCGACAGACCACTCCACCACCCGGCGGAGATGAGCAGCCCTCCAGTAGAGCTCCAAATTAGGAAGGCCCATCCCCCCCAATGTCTTAGGTCTTGTCAGGTAAGAGAAAGACAGTCTAGGTGGTTTGCCCCTCCAAATGTAGCGGAGAAAAGCACCATGACATTTACGAAAATAAAAGCGGGGAAGAAAAATAGGTAGCGTTTGGAAGAGATATAAAAAGCGGGGGAGAACATTCATCTTGAGGACGCTGACCCTCCCAAACCAGGACACGTGAGGGAAAGCCCATTTGTGGAGGTCAGAAAGGAGGGAGCTCAGAAGGGGATCAAAGTTGAGGGACCGGATCTGAGACATGTCCGCAGGGATAAGAACCCCCAAGTATTTAATATAATCAACCTTCCAACGGAAAGGCATGGTGGTACGAATGCGGTGGGACAACTCTGGCGTTAAGCGAAATCCCATCACCTCCGATTTTGAAAGGTTAATCTTATAGTTGGATATAAAGCAGAAGCGGTCAAGAGCCAATAGCAATGCGGGGAGGGAGCGACCCGGATCAGTGAGCGTCACCAAGATGTCATCGGCAAACAGGGAAATCACATGAGAGCGACCGGCGACATCAACCCCCGCGATATCCGGATGAGCGCGGACGGCCGCCGCGAGGGGTTCAACCACCAGGAGGAACAACAGGGGGGAAAGGGGACAGCCCTGCCTCGTACCGTTAGAAAGAGCGACTCGACCAGATTGAATGCCATTAACCGTAACCCGCGCAGACGGGGAGGAGTACAAGGCGCGAACGCACGTCAGAAACCTAGAGCCCAGGCCGATGCGCTCCAGGACTCGAAATAGATAGGGCCAGGAGACCCTATCAAACGCCTTTTCGGCGTCCATCGAGGCCAATACCAAAGGAGTATCAGAATGGTGCGCATGCGCCAGCAAGTCTATAACCTTGATCGTATTGTCTCGCGCCTCCCTCCCTGGCACGAACCCCACCTGATCCGGATGAATCAAGCCAGGCAGAAGGGAACAGAGGCGGTTGGCAAGTACTTTAGCGAACAACTTGACATCTACGTTGATCAACGAGATCGGCCGATAGCTGCTACAAAGATCCAGATTTTTATCCGGTTTAGGAAGCACGACAATGCTGGCATCGAGCGCCCGGGGGTCAAAGGGCTCACCCCTGGCAATAGCGTTGAAGTGAGTAACCAAATGGGGGCCTAAAAGCGGGAGGAATTTCTTGTAATAGACAGCTGTGAAGCCGTCCGGGCCCGGGCTCTTGCCGGGAGGGGAATTTTTGACTGCGAATTCAATTTCCGACAAAGTGATCGGGGCCTCTAAAGCCGCACTGTCCTCTGCCGTAAGGACCCGGGTAAGGTGCGCGTCCAAAAATTCCGCGGTGGCAGTATCAATATCTAGGCCAGGGCGGGTCTCAGGGGGGAGATTGTAAAGGGAGGAATAGTATTGGTGGAAACACTCAGCAATTTTATGGGAGTGAAAATGCAATTTATTATAGCGGTCTCGGATCCTAGTCAGATAAGTATGAGCCCTTTTCGCCCGCAGAGCCCTAGCCAGTAACTTGCCCAGTTTATCGCCAAACTCATAAAAAAGACGTTGCGTCAGCAAAAAATTACGCTTGGCACAGGTGTCCAGCATAGTCGCCAGTCGAGCGCGAAGAGCGGTGAGCTGAAGCTGGAGCGCCGGGAGGAGAGTGGCCTTATGCCGCAATTCAAGGGACTCAATTTGTCTGATCAAGGAGAGGACAGCATCCGAGTGCTGCCGTTTGGCCGCGGCCCCCATACCTATCAAACACCCCCTTATAACTGCCTTATGGGCCTCCCATACGACTGCGGTGGGGACGTCCGGAGTGGTATTGTCGTTGAAATAGTCAGTGATATGGGACGACAGAGCCGACAAATTGCCAGGATCATCCAACAAGGACTCATTAAGCCTCCAGCTCCACCGGGGCCTGGGAAGAGCAATCAGGGAAACCCTCATGAACACCGGGGCATGATCACTAATAGTAGAAGGGCCGATCGCCGCAGAGCGCAGAAAGGAGAGATGAAAGTGAGAGATGAAAAAGGTATCTATCCTGGAATAGGTGGCATGGGGGGCGGAGAAGTGGGTATAGTCCCTCGCCTCGGGATGCAAGGTACGCCAAGCATCAACTAGCTGATTAAACTTAAGGTGTTTGAGGACCTTGCGTATGATAGAATACGGGAGGTGTGATCTACCAGAGGAAGTATCCAACAGGGGATCGAAAACCATATTGAAGTCCCCCCCCAGGACAGTAACCCCCTCCTGGAAGTCCGCCCGTTTATTAAGTATTGCAATGATGGAGCGCCCTTGAGATCTATTAGGAGCATAGAGATTCGCCAGGGTGACCTTCTGGGAGCCTACATAGCCTTTGACAAATATGCAACGCCCCTCATCATCCGTCCATTCGTCTAAGAGTTGGAAGCGGGCCGCTTTGTGTATTAGGAGAGCCACGCCTTTAGTTTTCGAGGAAGGGGAGCTAGAGAAAAAAGCATGAGAGAAGGCCCTATCATCAAGCCGGCGCTCAGTGCCGCGTTTAAAATGGGTCTCCTGAATGAAGGCAACGTGGGATTTAGATGAACGGAGAAAAGAGCAAAGTTTAGACCGTTGCTCTGGTTTATTTAAGCCCCTTATATTAAGCGTCACAAAATTTAGATGGTTAGAGGACATAATTGGGGCCAGTAAAGCATGTAAGTAGGATATGGAGCCACCACAGGTCAAATGAACCAAAAACAAAGAACAATAAAATACAACAACAAAAAAAACATGTGTGTGAGATGCAACGTGTGTAGCGTAGGTAGGTCGTGGAAGCACCTACCATGACGACACAAAGTGTCGATAACCAATGAGCTGAGGGACTACAGAGAGTCCCGAAATCACTGTCCACAGGAGGACAGGAGAGCTCGGGGGGGGGGGGAAGGCAAGCGGGAAAGGGAAGAAAACAGGAGAATAGGAAAAAGGTAGAAAAGAGGACCTCTGCTACCGCACCACCGTCCGAGGGGGCATAAAATAAAGGGGGGAAGACCCCAAACACCCAAACAGCCATACATAGGGGACCAAGGAGAGAGACAAGCGAACCCTCGCAGCCCCAAAAGGGGATTGCGTAAGGCGCCGTATGGGGAAGAGGAAACACATACACCCGGGGCAAAAAAAACAAAGAAAAGAGAAAATCAGACAGGACAATAGTAACAAAAATGAACACAAGCAGAAGAGGGCAGGGGAAAGAGGAAAACAGGTGAGACAGAGCAGGAACCGAAGAAATAAGGTGAAGCCCGAAATGAGAGGGGCCACAAGCCCGCTGTCTGAGACAATCGGACAGGGCAGTCCGTAGGATCCCAGCAAGGCATCAACTGCATATGTGTGTGTGGTGCATGTGGCAAAAGTGTAAGTGGCAACTAATGCAAGGTAGAAGGCATAAGGTGGTAAGCGCCCTGGCTAGGAAACCACCATCAAGCTCAACAAGAGCGAAGGTAAGTGTGTGCAAAACCAAAAACGAGCGCCGCAAAACCGAAACAGATCGAAAAATAGCGGAAAAACAATAAAACGAAAGCCGGCAAAAGAAAATACCCGAACGATTGTGAAAGTCCAGTCCAAGACGACAGCCGGAGAGGAGCAAGGATCAGCGGGAGAAGATCCAGACTCCCGACTCACTCGCCGAAAGGTTCCACGGTGAAGACGGGGTGGCCGAATTGCCGCAGATGAAAGAGGCTCAGCCGGTGTCCTCTGGGGTCGCGGCGGGATCTCTTCCGTCGATTGGAGTGTAGGGTCCAGGAGGCAGCCGGGTCGGACAAAGGTGGCATGGGCACCGGCGCTTCTTCCCAATCTGGAGCTTCCACTGCCGGGAGACGTAGATCCTCCAGGAATAATTGCAGCTCGCCCGGGTGTCGCAGGGTGAAGGTAGCGCCATTCCGTCTGGCAATCAGCATAAATGGAAAGCCCCACTGGTAGGGAACTCCAGCCTCCCGAAGCGCGGTTGTGACGGGCCGCAATGCCCTGTGCTTTTGGAGAGTGAGCGGGGAGAGATCTTGATAAATGGAGAGCTTATCCCCTTCATATTCCACAGCGCCGGCGGTGCGACAAGCCTTCAACACCGCCTCCTTGACCGAGTATTCGTGGAAACAGCACACCACGTCCCTTGGAGGTGCAGATGGAGAGCCCCTCGGTCTCAGGGCACGATGGGCCCTGTCGAACTGGATCGGTGCATCTTCTGGCACGCCAAGAAGAGAGTTAAACACCAGCTGCAACACCTGACGAATCTGCTCGGGAGGAACCGACTCAGGTAGGCCGCGGACGCGGAGATTATTTCGCCTCCCCCGGTTGTCGAGGTCCTCCAGCTGTCATCTGAGTTGATGAATGGTATCTGTGTGAGCATGTAGAGTGGTGGAGTGAGAGTCGATGCGTTCACAGGTGGTCGTATAAGACTCCTCAAGTGAGAGCACACGGTCCCCCAGTTGCTTCAGGTCATGTTTGATGACCACGAGGTCGGCCCGCCCCGAAGGGCCTGGTCCAGCGAGGAGTTAATCACAGCCACCAAGTCTGCTTTCGTCGGGAGCGCCTTCAGAGCCTCTTGCCATGATGAGCCAACCGCCATCGGAGGGGGAGAGCCCGCATCCCGGTCACGAAGGCCTTCTTCCGAGCATTCGCTCAGCTGGCTGGCGGGAGACGGCGCCATCTTGGCCTCCGAATCTCGGGAGTCTCGGTCGGGCGGACCGTGGAAATAGGACCGGACAGAAGGATTAGGCGGTCTGTCCCGCGTCCCAGAAGATCGTGGGGTGCTCCCCACACGGTTAGTTTTCCCCATCGGCCGGGGTAAGCGCCCACAAAAAGCTGAAAAGTCGGACGGTGAGCGGAGCTAGAGGCTTAAGCGGCCATCTTCTTCGAGCGCTAACTCCGCCCCGCTATTCCCTAACTTAACCCCTAGATATATTTACTGAACTGTTAGGTTAATTTTTTTTGTACTAGTTGATTCTGAGACACTAACGCCACATTTGAAAATTAGCCCCAAACCCAGGGAAGGAGAGACACCTCATCTGGTCGGCAACGCCGTAGTAAAGTGTTAGAGCATTGCGAGACTGTGGGAGATGGGCGCAGTGCAGCTTCTTTAGGGTACTTTTGCAAAGGTTTATTGCAAGCTGCACACAATAGGCATTTAGTCTTAGCTGAAACCTCCTTAGGCTTTTCTTTCTCTGGTATTTAGGAAAATCAGGAGCAGACATGGTCACCGACCTGCACAGTACACACATGTACCAGATGAGACCTGGGGCTTTAAATACCTTATCTTGAGCCATCTGTAACAAGGTTGGCACATCAGCCTGTAATTCCCCGGGTAAATAGTATGAAAAAATCACAATGGTGTCATAACCGCTTCTGCCTTGTTTATTTTAAAATTGGTTGGTGATATAGCGTTTCATAACACTGTAAGCGCATCACACCCGAAGTTCAGCCGCCATCTTGTCCTCGAGCGCAGATTCATAGAACCTGCAGGCTGTCCTGATAAACCTCCGGTTGACTACCGAACCCGCAGTGCATGGGGGCATCCAAATGGAGGTAAGATTTCTGGCCCATGCTACCTTTAACCTAGAGGGCTTAGGAACTCCATATAGACCCGACCTGGGGTCAAGAAAAACAACAAACTGAGGGACAGAGTTCTCTTAAGGAGTCTCTCACATCATGTGACAACAGGGATGGCAGGGAAGAAATGGCTTTGTGACTTTTATGACGGGATAGCAGAAAAATGTCCTCTTACGCTGGTCTTACATGTGGCGGAGAAGATTATCTATACACACACACTGATCAGCCATAACACTGTTTGCCAAACATTGTGTGGCAACTGGCACCAAGACTTTAGCTGCAGATCCATAAGTCCTGTAAGTTGCGGATCAGAATTGTTTGTCCAGCACATCCCACAGATGCTCGATTGGATTAAGATATGAGTAATTTGGAGGCCGAGTCACCACCTTGAACTTGTTGTGTTCCTCATACCATTCCTGAACCATTTTTGCTTTGTGGCAGCACGCATTATCCTGCTGAAAGAAGCCAATGCCATCAGAGAATACCCTGTCCATGAAAGAGTGTACATGGTCTGCAACAATGCTTAGGCATGCAGTATGTCTCAAAGTAACATGCACATAAATGGCAGGACCCAAGCAGAACGTTGCCTCAGCTGGCTTGCTTTCTTACCATAGTACATCCTGGTGCCATGTGTAATTCAGGTAAGTAACACTACCAGCCATCCACGTGATGTGAATGTGACTCATCAGACCAGGCCACCTTCTTCCATCGCACCGTGGTCCAATTCTTATGCTTGCGTGCCCAATGTAGGTGCTTTCAGCAGCAGACAGGAGCCAGCATGAGCACCCTGACTGGCCTGCGGTCCCATATAAACTGTGTCTTCTGACACCTTTCTATCAGAACCAGCATTAACATTTTCAGCAATTTGTCACCGGTTCACCGCTTTTCCTTCCTTGGACCCCTTTTAATAAATACTGACCACTGCAGACCAGAGGAGTAGGTCTTCATAATGGTTGAATTGAAAATGTTGGTAATGTTCGTATTGGTCATGACGACCATGATGCTTCCCTTTAAGGGACACGTTATCAGGTTTAATGCCATCCTTTGCGCTGTCACAAAAATCGGAGAAATGCACATTTTTAGGTAATTATCCCCTTTTTTTTTTATTGAACAGGACATTAGAATGATTAGTACTATTAATTTTCATAATAAACATGTCTAAATTGTAATAAGACAAGCTAAATAACAAAACAATTTATTACACAGACAAAGTTTGTAACCGGTGTGCGCTCCGGTGCTTACCGAGATTTGCTTTAGCGTTAGAACATTTTGTCACAGTCCAAACACATGTACGGCTTCTCCCTGCCGTGAATTCCGAGATGTTTAAGGCGGTTCGAGTTACAGGTGAAGCATTTTCCCCACGCAGAACACGGAAACTGTTTATTTCCTGTGGCGGCAAACTTTGAGGACTGTGTGGAACATTTCCCGGCTTTGGAACAGGAATAAGGCTTCTCTCAGGTATGAAATGTTATTGTGAAAGTTGCGGGTAACACATTACCCACGCTCCGAACACAGCAATAGTTTCTCTCCTGAGAGTCCGCTGACAGACGGCAAAATCTCCTTGGAACGAGAATAAAGTCTCCCCAGAGTCAATGCTGAGACGTTTAACGCTTCTCTGGCTACTACGAAATATTTCCCACACTTTTCCAAACTCACGGAAATGGTTTTTCACCCCTGTGAGTCCGCTGGTGAGCTACAAAATTTGACCTTTGTTTGAAACGTTTCCCGCACTCTGAACAGGAATAAGGCTTCTCCCCGGTGTGAATTCTGAGATGTTGAACGAGGTGGGAGTTCCTGGAGAAACGTTTTCCGCACTCCGAACAGGAATAAGGCTTCTCCCCAGTGTGAATTCTGAGATGTCGAAGAAGGTCAGTGTTCCCCTTAAAACATTTCCCGCACTCTGAACAGGAATAAGGCTTCTCCCCGGTGTGAGTTCTGAGATGTTGAACAAGGTGAAAGTTCCTGCTAAAACTTTTCCCGCACTCAGAACACGGAAATAGTTTCTCTCCTGTGTGAGTCCGCTGGTGGAGAGCAAAAGCCGAAGGCTGTGTGAAAGACTTCCCGCACTCGGAGCATGAAAAACGCTTCTCCCCGGTGTGAACGACTAAATGTTGAGTAAGGTGCGCCTTACTGCGAAAACATCTCCCGCACTCAGAACATGGAAACGGTTTTTCTCCAGTGTGAATCCGCTGGTGGTAGGTTAAAGCGGAAAATTGTTTGAAACATTTCCCGCATTCAGAACACGACAAAGGCTTCTCCCTGGAGTGAATTCTGAGATGTTGAGCAAGGTGAGAGCTCCTCTTAAAACGTTTCCCACACTCGGGACAGGGATATGGCTTCTCTGTGTCGTGAATCCCTAAGTGCTGAACAAGCTGCCAGTTACCGATAAAATGTTTCCCGCACTCGGAACACGAGAAAAACTTCTGTTCGGAGTGAATTCTGAGATGTTGATTGCGGTGAGAGCTGCTCTTAAATAGTCTCCCACACTCAGGACAGGAATACGGCTTCTCCCCGGTGTGATTTCTAAAATGCTGAACAAGCTGCCATTTACTGTTGAAACATTTCCCGCACTCGGAACACGGAAATGGTTTTTCACCCGTGTGAGTCCGCTGGTGCCGTACACAATTGAACTTGCGTTTGAAACGTTTCCCGCATTCAGGACAGGAATAAGGCTTCCCACCTTTGTGAATACGCCAATGCCCAATGCCTTCAGAGTTAGAACTTTTCTCGCCGTCCAGAGTGGAGACCGCCGATCTATTATGGATGGTCTGATGTAGAAGAAGATCAGAGTCACTGGTAAACCGTTCCTGACACTCGGGGCAGCTATATGTACCCTCATCGGGGGGTGTTTCACGCTGAAAATGTGTGTTACTGGTTTGGGTTTTATCAGTAGAAGTAGATCCCTTGTGTTCGGTTGGGATCCAATAATCTTCATTGGAAGCGGATTCCTCCTTTACGTGGACAGACGTATTATCCCCCCCGTCGTGCTCTGTGTGCGTATCGGGGGCTGAGACATTTCCGTCTTCATCTGAGGGGGATCCGTCCTCATTACGAGTCGCTGTGAGCTCTGTCTGTGGAGACTCCGCCGGGTCACAAATGTCTGTCTCTTCACATGAGGCGGATTCCTCCTTAATAAAATGAGACGTCTTACAGTCCAGCGGAGAATTAGGGGCTCGATCTCTGACCTCGGACGCGTCTGTCGGAGAGAAATCATCAAATTAAGTGAAGCAGCCGCTTTCCCAAACAAGTAGATTTCAGAGTCTCTTTCAGATAAATGTCTTCTACCTGCGGAGACGCCGCCATTTCTAAATGCTCCCCGTCTGGCAGAATCTGTTTCTCTGTTATACTAATATTTTCAGATTGTCTTAGAAGAGAACGGCGGCCATCACCGCTTTTATGCGTTACTAATATAATTTTATTAGGTTAAAAATTAAATATTTTACGATAAAAAAAAATTGTCTCCCCTAACATTGATCAGCGAGACCAAGCAATAACCAGTGACCTAAAGTGTCACTGATAAGCGATCAGGTAGTAATAATCAGTATTAAATAAAATAAAATGTAATTTTAAAATTAAAAATGTCTGGTTTTTTTTTTTTATTATTATCATAGAAAGTGACGGCAGATAAGACCCATTCAGCCCAACCTTATCCTTGGATGACTTCTCTCTCTAGGACATCTAAGAAGGAGAGGGGTCATCAAGAAATACTCTCCTACTCAATCCCTACGTTCCTCCCATGGGCTAAGGCTCTCCTCCTCACTCATCACCTCTTCCTTTTCCCGTCTACAAGATTTCACTCGAGCTGCCCCATATCTCTGGAATCTACTCCCAAGGAACCTTCAGCATTCTCCCTCCCTCCCAACTTTCAAGAAACTTCTCAAAACCCACTTCTTCAGAGAAGCCGCGCCATCTTATCTGCTAGAACCTCCTTGTCATTGATACAACCGCCACAATTCCTCTCACCCTTTCTCTATGCCTTATACCCCCCCACTACCTCTCGCCCTTTCTCTGTGCCTTATACCCCCCACACTACCTCTCGCCCTTTCTCTGTGCCTTATACCCCCCACACTACCTCTCGCCCTTTCTCTGTGCCTTATACCCCCCACACTACCTCTCGCCCTTTCTCTGTGCCTTATACCCCCCACACTACCTCTCGCCCTTTCTCTGTGCCTTATACCCCCCACACTACCTCTCGCCCTTTCTCTGTGCCTTATACCCCCCACACTACCTCTCGCCCTTTCTCTGTGCCTTATACCCCCCACACTACCTCTCGCCCTTTCTCTGTGCCTTATACCCCCCACATTACCTCTCGCCCTTTCTCTGTGCCTTATACCCCCCACACTACCTCTCGCCCTTTCTCTGTGCCTTATACCCCCCACACTACCTCTCGCCCTTTCTCTGTGCCTTATACCCCCCACACTACCTCTCGCCCTTTCTCTGTGCCTTATACCCCCCACACTACCTCTCACCCTTTCTCTGTGCCTTATACCCCCCACTACCTCTCACCCTTTCTCTATGCCTTATGTTTGTCACCCCATTTCCCTCTAGATTGTAAGCTTGCGAGCAGGGCTCTCTCCACCAAATGTATCGGTTTGTCTTAGTCTGTCAATTTTCGTCTTGTCATATCCCTTGAATTTATGTATTGTATTAAGCGCTGCGTAAACTGTTGGCGCTATATAAATAAAGGATAATAATAATAATAAGAATGTCATAACAACGAGAACTCCTACTGGTCAGAAGTAATCTGATCATCCTTACTGATCGTAATTGTCTCTGCAGCAGAGCCTTCACTGACAGAAACCGACCTGGCCCTTTGACTCGTAGGCCAATGTTATATTTTTTGTTTTATTTGTTTTTAGCATTTTTGAAAGCATTAGGAGAGGGTCAAAGCTGGTTGAAACGTATGTGTGGAACGAGGCAGCCGTCCACCCCATCCTCAAAGCCACCTATGGAAGTTGGGATGCAAATACCAGCAACCTGTCAATAGGTGACTCTCACACGTTGTTGGGTAACAGTGGCCCCGGCTCCTGAGATCTCTCGCGGCTGCCTTATCGCCGAGTATTTATTATACGGACCTCACATTTTACACGTTATTTGTTACAGTGAAGATGCCTTAATATCTACACACAGACCGCAGGGATTAAACCTCTTACCCGGAGAGCCGCGGGGCTGGTGGGTCTCCATCATCACGTCCCTGTAAAGCTCCTTGTGTCCTTCTAAATACTCCCACTCCTCCATGGAGAAATAGACGGTGACATCATCACACCTCACAGGAACCTGAGACACACAATGAGCCGTCACCATCCAGACACACGCCTCGGTGTTACTGTATAACGTCCCGTTCCCAGCAGCGCTCACCTCTCCAGTCAGCAGGGACATCATCTTGTGGGTCAGTTCCAGGATCTTCTGCTCGCGGTTCCTCTCGTGGGTCAGCGAGTGAGGTGGAGGCACCGGGCTGGGGCTCCGGGTCCCGGGGGGTCCGTCTGACACACGGGGGCCGTCGCTGGGTGGGACGCAGTCACTGGGCTTCCTCACAATCATATAATCCTGTATATCGGGAAAGATATTGAAATATCGATGTGCAAAGAAACATCTGAGCTGCAGTTTGTGGACATAACGACATCCATGTTCTGGCCCCAGAGACACCGGCCCCTCACCTCTCCGCTCAGCAGGGAGATGATCTCCAGGGTGAGGCTCAAGATCTTCTCAGCCACCGGATCCTTGTCCATGTTCAGTCCTAAACCGGACTTCTTCCTGGGTCACCGCGTTTGGCGCTCAGACGCCTCCCTGTACCACAAATTCTAATAACGTGACGGCAAAAAAGACAGAGTCGAGGTTTGGATTCCGCTCTGGATGGCCGCGCGGTGTCTGCAGCCAGAGATAGAGAGGAAATCCCTGAGGCCTACAGGTCCCCCTCCATCTTTGGGCTCCTCTCATACCGCGGCTAAACAGAGATCATTCCGGATCACCGCGGCGGCTCGGAGGGAGCAGCGCTTACCGATGGGGCTTCTAACCGTCTAATACATAACAACGGGGAGCTAAACGCCGTCACCTTATTGCAAGCAGGAAAGGAAGAGCTCAAAACAATCAGGCTTCTGACCGAACCTGATAAATCCCCACCGGCTGCATCCGCTAAATCCCTCGCAAGCGATCCAAGCAGTAATTACTCAAACGCACGCGCTCCTCTCCGACTGAGGACCCCTGGTTTGGATGTTCTGTATGCTTATTTTTATTGGTATATTCGTTAGGCCTTTTGATCCACACAGACCTGCCAGGGGTTACAACAAGGAGAGAGTCAGCTCCTGGGCCCAGACTGTGCCTCCCCCCAGCATTTACCTGCACACAGACCTGCCAGGGGTTACAGGGAGAGTGTCAGCTCCTGGGCCCAGACTAACCCTCCCCTCAGCATTTACCTGCCAGCGGTTGTAAGGAGAGTGTCAGCTCCTGGGGTCACGCTGCTCTTTAAATCCCGCATGTGAGTTGCAAACTCCCATAGGCTTCCTCAAGATGCGTTTCTTCTGTGCAATGCGTTACTTCCGGTTTTGCGTTCCGTTTAACTTCCGGTTTTGCGTTCCAAGCCCCTGCAGTACTTCCTGTGAGGATTACCGATTTGTAGTCATTGTTGGGGTTTAAGTCCAAACGGAGATATGGATGATGGGAGTTGTCTCTCTGCCCGGCCACACGGATAGTGGGAGCTGGGATCTTAAGTTCTTGATGGCTGCTAGAGCCCAGTGCATGATGGGAATTGCAGTCTTCCTTTCCTTCATGCTAAACTTGGCATTATCTTAAAGGTGTGTGATGGGAGTTGCAGTCCTTGTGTGTGTTATGAGGCAGAAGCTGGGTGTGTGTGGATTCTAATGGGGTACTGAGGATTATGGGAGTTGTAGTTCTCTTTAACCAAGGTTATGGTGGGTAAAGGTGATGGAAACCCCTTCCTCTTAAAATGAAGGGGGTAGTAGAAGCGTTATTATTACACACTCATCTACAGACTTGTACAGCGGGGCAATTACTTCCAAGGGATCCGTGTATAAAGTGGATATAGAGGCCAAGGGTGATTGTTGTTGACCGTATTTGCATGCGCCTACCCAGAATCCCTTGTGGTTGTGGCAGCAATGCTTCTATTACACCCGTAATTCTCTTTATAAAGCAGTCATGTGACATCTCCAGGCCCTGAGCTGCACAGATAGGGATTGTGGGGATTGCAGATCATTCACAGGCAGCGCCATCCAAATAATTCTTATCATTTAATGAAATCACTAAAATCCTGCTCTGTCTGAGGCCCTCGGGGCCAGAACTGGACACTACAGTAACGGGAGAGCGCAGAGTCAAAGAGACCAAGAGCATAAAGAGTTTGAAGGAGAAGAGGATGGTCCGCGGGGCCGAAAGCAGCAGAAAGCTCCAGTAGGGGGCTGTGCAGATATAGACACTGCCCACAGTGCATTGTGGAGGAGGAGACTTCCCTTCACTTGTTCTGGCAGTGCCCGTTTGCACAGGCTTTGTTCAGAGCCCTGGAGCTGGATCTCAAGGACTCTATCGAGAGAAAGTACCTGTCCTACCATTCGGTACTTTACGGACTTTTTCCAGGAACACACACGGAGAGCGCCATTGACGATGCTTAGCGTCTCATGTGCTGTGTAAAGGACGCTCTATGGTTTGCCAGGAACCGCCTGGTGCTGAGGAGGGAGCAGGTCACAGTCCGTGACTGCCGCAGGCTTATCCACAGCCTGCTGAGAGACTACTCTCTCAAGGACAGTCTAGAGGCTGAAGACTAGCCCCATTCTCCTC
Source organism: Spea hammondii (assembly GCA_029215755.1). NCBI lineage: Eukaryota > Metazoa > Chordata > Amphibia > Anura > Pelobatidae > Spea > Spea hammondii. The sequence continues at coordinate 7,008,925 of JARDYJ010000006.1, forward strand.
GGCCCCCCCCCCATTTCCCCAGGTTATGTTCCACCAAATGCTAACCATATGCGCCACGTCTGGAAATGTAATTGTACACTGCTTCTACTGAGCTTTCCGTAACTGAAGTCGTACTGTAACGTGTATTGCCCTGCGTCGCAGTACTGCTTATCGTCTACCTGTACCGATAATACCGATTTATGTACTCCTGCTAAAACAGGTTGATGTCTGTTTTATCATAATCAGTTTGTATAATAAACTTAAATACAAAAAAAAAAAGAAAGCTCCAGTAGGGTTAGCAGGGAGTTGTGGCCCTTGGATTTAGCAGCGAGGAGGCCATTAGTAACTTTAGTGAGGGGCGTCTCGGTAGAACGCGGAGAGCGGAGTCCGGATTGAAGGCGGTCGAGTAAGGAGTTGGAGTCCAGAAACTTAGTTGGATGCAAACAATTCTTTCTAGAAGCTCGGAGGCGAGAGGAAGCAGAGGGACGGGAGTTGGACGGATAGGACGGGTTTTTCAGGATAGGAGTGATGGTAGCTTGAAGGATGATATGATGGATCCAGCACAGAGGGAGAGGTTGAAGATATGAGCTACTGTATGGATGAGTAGATGAGAGAGACCTGGGAGATGAGAAGGGATTGAGGGGACGCGCAGTCGGACAAGAGGAACAAAGAGGAGCAGAAACTAGTTTAATGTAGAGAAAAGAGCGTTCAGTGGATGAGGGGGAGAGGAGTCAGTGGGAGGGCACGGTCAGAGTGAGGGGGACAGAAGCGAGTGGCAGAGCGCCGCGAGGAACGAGAAGTAACTGAGGCTGCATCCTCAAGATGTATCCCGGGCGATGAGATGATGTTAGATACTTTGAAGAGATTAGTTTATTATGATCTGATTTATGGGTTCTAAGAACGGCCTCGCGCTGTAAAACCTCTCTGCGTCTGCGCCATTCCTCGGTTCTGTTCTAAGGGATTGCTGAGGGGAGGGGCAGTCTGGGCCCCGGAGCTGACACTCTACATTTAACCTCTGGCAGGTCTGTGTGCAGCTGGAAAGCAGAGGTTGATACTAATCAAAGAGTTTGAAAGTTGTTTTGCGTCTCTATCTCTCGTAGGACTGTACGATAATGAGGAAGCCCAATGACCACATACGACCCAACATTAGCCCCAGCCCGGTGCCTCCACCTCACTCGCTGAAAGCTTAATTGCTCAAGGGATTAACCCTTCATATTCCCCCAAGCACTAGCAAAGACTTAGGGTAGGGGTAAAACAGAACTCTCTTTATTGAGGACAGCACCGGTATTTATACGCAGGACATGATAGGATTAAGGGTATAATCTCATCAACCGCCAGCCTGGCGCTTCTATGGCCAGCAATGCCCACCCCACAAAGAGTCATTATTTTGGGGTGATCCCGAGTGAGCGGCGACAGTCCCAGGGTACCAATGGAGAGCTCAGGGTCCCAAGATACTATGATCGAAAAAGCGCCGTGATCTCACGTTGGGACCCTGAGCGACAGTCGGAAAACCCCCGGGAAGATTCTAGTTCCATAGCCGCGGCTAGTAGTCCCCGGTCATAAAGATTGGTAATAAAACCAGGGTTCCCAAACGAACTCTCTCTCCGTGACCACCATGAGTGTCGCCAACCACAAGCTTAACGTAACCATAAAAGAGCGACGAGGGGAAACTGCGTCCGTAGCGACGCTGTTCCAATTGTCGGCGGCCATCGCCTCGGTTCCTAGCCTCCGTGCAGTTCAATGAATGTGGCGCTAGGTCCCAGTCAGGTGCATCAAGCATTTCCTGGCTTGTAGAGCCCCCCCCCCCCCTATATCCGGCTAGTTAATGTGATTCTGGTTCCGGCAGACCAGGTGGGGTTTCTTGGTCACCCTGTGCCCCCCTCCCCCAAATCAGCACAAGGTTACTTAGACATAAGAAGAGACTGGGCAGGAATACACTAGTTCCCCCCTCCCTCAAATCTACCCCCATGAGTTCTCAGCCTTAGAAGGTTACCGTGACGATACAAATAGGAATATTCAGTTATCTTACCTTCTCCAGAGGGTAAGGACATTGAATCCCGGAAACTGAGAGAAATACAGGTTCAGGGGATAGACAAGAGGTTCTCTGTGTGACACCATGAGGCTCACAGGTGGAAGGCTATTGGGAACGTGACTCTCTGCCATCCTTACGCACTACTGACAGGTGTGCAACCAGGTCCCGCTCTAGACCCTCTGAGGATGAGGAAATCTCCCCCTAAACTGTTGGAAGGTAGCTTGCATTTCATGTTAGCCATAACATAAAATATCTCTAGGGACTTCTGTCCCAGCAATGGCTTTGAGACACGCAGAACACGGATTCTTTGGGGTATATATATATATATATTTATACGCACACACACACCAATCAGCCGCAACATTTTATGCCTAATCTTGTGTAGGTCCCCCTTTGGCCACAAAAACAGCCCTGACCTGTCAAGGCATTGACTCCACTAGACCTCTGAAGGTGGGCTGTGGTATCTGGCACAAGACTTTAGCTGCAGATCCTGTAAGTTGCGGATCAGACTTGTGTGTCCGGCGCATCCCACAGATGCTCGATTGGATTGAGTTCTGGGGAATTTGGAAGCCAACACCTTGAACTTGTTGTGTTCCTCAAACCATTCCTGAACCATTTTTGCTTTGTGGCAGGGCGCATTAGCCCTTGGTCTGAAAGAGACCGGTTCCATCAGAGTATACCCTGTCCATGAAAGGGTGTACATGATCTGCAACAATGCTTAGGTAGGCAGTACGTCTGAAAGTACCATCCATATGAATGGCAGGACCCAGACTTTTACACTGCCTACTCTGGCTTGCCTTCTTCCCATAGTGCATCCTGGTGCCATGTGTTCTCCAGGTAAGCCACATACGCGGCCATCCACGTGATGTAAACGTGATTCATCAGACCGGCCACCTTGCTCCATTTCTCATGCTCACGGCTCAACGTATATGCTTTCGACAGTAGACGGGGGGCCAGCATGAGCACCCTGACTCGTCTGCGGCTATGCAGCCACGTACACAACAAACTGTGATGCGCTGTGTCTTCTGACACCTTTCTATCAGAACCAGCATTAACTTTTTCAGCAATTTGCGATCGGTTCACTGCTTTTCCTTCCTTGGACCCCTTTTGATAGGTACTGCACAAGAGCTGCAGTTTTGGAGATGCTCTGACCCAGTGATCTCACCATCACAATGTGGCCCTCGTCAAAGCCGCTCAGACCCTTAGGCTGCCCCTTTTTCCTGCTTCTAACATCAACTTTGAGTACAAAATGTTAACTCTCTGCGTAATATATCCCCCCCCCGACAGGAGCCACAATACCAAGACTATTCGTGTTCTTCCCTTCCCCTGTCAGTGCTCACACTGTTATGGCTGACCGGTGTATAGTTGGTTGCCTGTCTCTAGCAGTAGCCTGTCTCAAAGAGGTCTTGGTAATGGTTGAACTGAAAATGTTGGCAATATGTTTACAGGTCAAGACCACCATGATGCTTCGCTTTAAGGGAAGCAGTATGAGATTTAATGCTATCCTTTGCATTGTCAACCAAAATCAGAGAAATTGGCATTTTTAGGTAATTACCCCCTTTTTTTATTGAACAGGACTTCAGAAAGTAATTAGTAATTTCCATAATGAACTAATTATGTCTAAATTGTAATAAGACAAACAAAAACAATTTAGAACTAAACATTTCCCACACATTTCCAAACTCACGGAAATGTGTTTTCACCCGCGTGAGTCCGCTGGTGGGATACCAGATGTGACCTTTGTTTGAAACGTTTCCCGCACTTGGAACATGAAAAAGGCTGCTCCCCGGTGTGCGTTCTGAGATGTTGAACGAGGTAAAAATTCCTCCTAAAACGTTTCCCACACTCAGAACAGAAATAAGGCTTCTCCCCGGTGTGAATTCTGAGATGTCGGGTAAGGTGAGCCTTACTGCTAAAACATTTCCCGCACTCAGAACATGGAAATGGTTTTTCTCCCGTGTGAGTCCGCCGGTGGTGGGTGAAACTTGAGTAATGTTTGAAACGTTTCCCGCATTCAGAACACGAAAAAGGCTCCTCCCCGGAGTGAATTCTGAGGTGTTGAGTGCAGTAAGAGCTCCTCTTAAAATGTTTCCCACACTCAGGACAGGAATACGGCTTCTCACCGGTGTGATTTCTAAAGTGCTGAACAAGCAGCCAGTTACTGCTAAAACATTCTCCGCACTCGGAACACGGAAATGGTTTTTCACCCGTATGAGTTCGCTGGTGCCGTACAACATGTGACTTGTGTTTGAAACGTTTCCCGCACTCAGGACAGGAATAAGGCCTCTCGTCTGTGTGAATACGCTGATCCCCAACGTGCTGAGAGTTAGAATTTTTCCCGCAGTCCAGAGAGGAGATCCCCGATCTATTATGGATGGTCTGATGTAGAAGAAGATCAGAGTCGCTGGTAAACCGTTCCTGACACTCGGGGCAGCTATATGTACCCTCATTGGGGGGTGTTTCACGCTGAAAATGTGTGTTACTGGTTTGGGTTTTATCAGTAGAAGTAGATTCCTTGGGTTCGGTTGGGATCCAATAATCTTCATTGGAAGCGGATTCCTCCTTTACGTGGACAGACGTTTTATCCCCCCCGTCGTGCTCTGTGTGCGTATCGGGGGCTGAGACATTTCCGTCTTCATCTGAGGGGGATCCGTCCTCATTACGAGTCGATGTGAATTCTGTCTGTGGAGACTCCGCCGGGTCACAAATGTCTGTCTCTTCACATGAGGCGGATTCCTCCTTAATAAAATGAGACGTCTTACAGTCCAGCGGAGAATTAGGAGCTCGATCTCTGACCTCGGACGCGTCTGTCGGAGAGAAATCATCAAATTAAGTGAAGCAGCCGCTTTCCCAAACAAGCAGATTTCAGAGTCTCTTTCAGATAAATGTCTTCCACCTGCGGAGACGCCGCCATTTCTAAACGCTCCCCGTCTGGCAGAATCTGTAAAACTCGCAAGTCTTGTTGGGTAACAGCGGCCCCGGCTCCTGAGATCTCTCGCGGCTGCCTTATCGCCGAGTATTTATTATACGGACCTCACATTTTACACGTTATTTGTTACAGTGAAGATGCCTTAATATCTACACACAGACCGCAGGGATTAAACCTCTTACCCGGAGAGCCGCGGGGCTGGTGGGCCTCCATCATCACGTCCCTGTAAAGCTCCTTGTGTCCTTCTAAATACTCCCACTCCTCCATGGAGAAATAGACGGTGACATCATCACACCTCACAGGAACCTGAGACACACAATGAGCCGTCACCATCCAGACACACGCCTCGGTGTTACTGTATAACGTCCCGTTCCCAGCAGCGCTCACCTCTCCAGTCAGCAGGGACATCATCTTGTTGGTCAGTTCCAGGATCTTCTGCTCGCGGTTCCTCTCGTGGGTCAGCGAGTGAGGTGGAGGCACCGGGCTGGGGCTCCGGGTCCCGGGGGGTCCGTCTGACACACGGGGGCCGTCGCTGGGTGGGACGCAGTCACTGGGCTTCCTCACAATCATATAATCCTGTATATCGGGAAAGATATTGAAATATCGATGTGCAAAGAAACATCTGAGCTGCAGTTTGTGGACATAACGACATCCATGTTCTGGCCCCAGAGACACCGGCCCCTCACCTCTCCGCTCAGCAGGGAGATGATCTCCAGGGTGAGCTCTAAGATCTTCTCAGTCACCGGATCCTTGTCCATGTTCAGTCCCAAACCGGACTCTTTCCTGGGTCACCGCGTTTGGCGCTCAGACACCTCCCTGAACCACAAATTCTAATAACGTGACGGCAAAAAGACAAAACCCCCAAAGAGAGCGCAGCAGCCGTCACATCACTCCTCTCTCCACCTAATGTATCGGTTTGTCTTAGTCTGTCAATTCTCGTCTTGTCAGACCCCTTGAATTTATCTATTGTATTAAGCGCTGCATAGATTGTTGGTGCTATATAAATAAAAGATAATCACCCGGTACAAGGTCACTGTATAGGACGGTCTCCTCCCCCCAACATTTACCTGCACACAGACCTGCCAGGGGTTACAGGGAGAGTGTCAGCTCCTGGGCCCAGACTGCCCCTCCCCCAACATTTACCTGCACACACACCTGCCAGGGGTTACAGGGAGAGTGTCAGCTCCTGGGCCCAGACTGCCCCTCCCCCAACATTTACCTGCACACAGACCTGCCAGGGGTTACAGGGAGAGTGTCAGCTCCTGGGCCCAGACTGCCCCTCCCCCAACATTTACCTGCACACACCTGCCAGGGGTTACAGGAAGAGTGTCAGCTCCTGGGGTCATGCTGCCCAGTGAACCCCAACACCGGACGTAAATTGCAACTTACAAACTCCCTTAGGCTTCTTCAGGATGCGTTTTATGCTATGCTACTTCCGGCTTTGCGTTCCATTTAACTTCCGGTTTTGCGTTCCAAGCCCTTGCAGTACTTCCTGCGCACCGTGAAGCCGCAGACCGTACGCTCTCCTGTGAGGATTACCGGTTTGTAGTCATTGTTGTGGTTTTGGTTTTAAGTCCAAGCGGAGATAGGGATGATAGGAGTTGTCTATCTGCCGAGACACACGGATAGTGGGAGTTGGAATCTTTACTTCGTGATTGGTTGCCCTTTATTGGCTGTCAGAGCCCAGTGCTTGATGGGAGGCAGACGGGATGATAGGAATTGTAGTCTTCCTTTGCTTTATGCTAATCTTGGCATTATTTGAAAGGTGTGTGATGGGAGTTGCAGTCCTTGTGTGTTTATGAGGCAGAAGCTGGATGTGTGTGGATTGTAATGGGGTGCTGAGGATTATAGGAGTTGTAGTTGTGATGGGGGGGATTGAAAGGCATTTGCGGTTATGAGTAGGGAAGGAGGTGAGGGAAGTTTCCTTAGTAAGGGTGAGAGAGGAGTAGTGGGAACGTAGGGCGAGTTTTTGGTGCGGGAAGTCAGACATCGAATGTCTACGTTCAGCAGCGGAGGAAGCAGCGAGTGGCAGAGCGCCGCGGAGAGTGAGTAGTAGTTGAGTCTGCATCCTCAGGAGCAGATGTGGGAGTTACACCATAACATCCAGGATCCCCATCTACGGTATCTATAATCCTGTCACCGTTTATCAGAATCGGTGAATCTCTGCTCTCCATCTATAGTCGTCTGTATCCCGGGCGATGAGATGATGTCACTAACTTTGAAGAGATTAGTTTATTATGATCCGATTTATGGGGTCTAAGAACGGCCTCGCGCTGTAAAACCTCTCTACGTCTGCGTCATTCCAGAAAATCACTAAATCACTCCCTTCCTCCAAGATTTAAGGGGTTGCTGAGACTCTTAACAGAGACCGCTTTCTCCTTGATTTCTCCGTTTCCCTCGTTCCGGGGCAGGATATCGCGGCCGGGGCTCCGTCTGAGGTCTCTGTTTTCTTCCAGTTAGACCCGGACAGTCCCAGAGGCGGCTGCCGAGGGCCCTGATCTGGTCGAGGGGCCAATGCTCCTTCCTCAGTAACCCGGAAGCTGATAGGTGAGTGTCAGTCACGGAGGAGACCGTCCTATACAGTGACCCTGTGCCGGGTGATGTGACGGCTGCTGCGCTCTCTTTGGGGTTTTGTCTTTTTGCCGTCACGTTATTAGAATTTGTGGTACAGGGAGGCGTCTGAGCGCCAAACGCGGTGACCCAGGAAAGAGTCCGGTTTGGGACTGAACATGGACAAGGATCCGGTGACTGAGAAGATCTTGAGCCTCACCCTGGAGATCATCTCCCTGCTGAGCGGAGAGGTGAGGGGCCGGTGTCTCTGGGGCCAGAACATGGATGTCGTTCTGTCCACAAACTGCAGCTCAGATGTTTCTTTGCTCATCGATATTTCAATATCTTTCCCGATATACAGGATTATATGATTGTGAGGAAGCCCAGTGACTGCGTCCTACCCAGCGACGGCCCCCGTGTGTCAGACGGACCCCCCGGGACCCAGAGCCCCAGCCCGGTGCCTCCACCTCACTCGCTGACCCACGAGAGGAACCGCGAGCAGAAGATCCTGGAACTGACCCACAAGATGATGTCCCTGCTGACTGGAGAGGTGAGCGCTGCTGGGAACGGGACGTTATACAGTAACACCGAGGCGTGTGTCTGGATGGTGACGGCTCATTGTGTGTCTCAGGTTCCTGTGAGGTGTGATGATGTCACCGTCTATTTCTCCATGGAGGAGTGGGAGTATTTAGAAGGACACAAGGAGCTTTACAGGGACGTGATGATGGAGACCCACCAGCCCCGCGGCTCTCCGGGTAAGAGGTTTAATCCCTGCGGTCTGTGTGTAGATATTAAGGCATCTTCACTGTAACAAATAACGTGTAAAATGTGAGGTCCGTATAATAAATACTCGGCAATAAGGCAGCCGCGAGAGATCTCAGGAGCCGGGGCCGCTGTTAAGACTTGCGAGTTTTACAGATTCTGCCAGACGGGGAGCGTTTAGAAATGGCGGCGTCTCTGCAGGTAGAAGACTTTTATCTGAAAGAGACTCTGAAATCTACTTGTTTGGGAAAGCGGCTGCTTCACTTAATTTGATGATTTCTCTCCGACAGACGCGTCCGAGGTCAGAGATCGAGCCCCTAATTTTCCGCTGGACTGTAAGACGTCTCATTTTATTAAGGAGGAATCCGCCTCATGTGAAGAGACAGACATTTGTGACCCGGCGGAGTCTCCACAGACAGAGCTCACATCGACTCGTAATGAGGACGGACCCCCCTCAGATGAAGACGGAAATGTCTCAGCCCCCGATACGCACACAGAGCACGACGGGGGGGATAATACGTCTGTCCACGTAAAGGAGGAATCCGCTTCCAATGAAGATTATTGGATCCCAACCGAACACAAGGGATCTACTTCTACTGATAAAACCCAAACCAGTAACACACATTTTCAGCGTGAAACACCCCCCGATGAGGGTACATATAGCTGCCCCGAGTGTCAGGAACGGTTTACCAGCGACTCTGATCTTCTTCAACATTGGACCATCCATAATAGATCGGCGGCCTCCACTCTGGACGGCGAGAAAATTTCTAACTCTGAGGGCATTGGGCATCGGCGTATTCACAAAGGTGGGAAGCCTTATTCCTGTCCTGAATGTGGGAAACGTTTCAAACGCAATTTCGATTTTGTACGCCACCAGCGGACTCATACGGGTGAAAAACCATTTCGGTGTCCCGAGTGTGAGAAATGTTTTAGCAGTAACTGGCTGCTTAGTCAGCATTTTAGAACTCACACCGGGGAGAAGCCGTATTCCTGTCCTGAATGCGGGAAATGTTTTAAGAGCAGCTCTCACCTTGCTCAACATCTCAGAATTCACTCCACGGAGAAGCCTTTCTCGTGTTCCGAGTGTGAGAAATGTTTTAACAGAAACTGGCAACTTATTCGGCATTTTAGGACTCACACCGGGGAGAAGCCTTATTCCTGTCCCCACTGCGGGAAACGTTTTAAGAGTAGCTGTCACCTCACTCAACATCTCTTAATTCACTCTGAACAGAAGCCTTTGTCGTGTTCTGAATGCGGGAAATGTTTCAAATATCACTCAAGTTTCACTCACCACCAGCGGACTCACACGGGAGAAAAACCGTTTCCGTGTCCTGAGTGCGGGAGATGTTTCCGCAGTAAGTCGCACCTTACTCAACATCTCAGAACTCACACCGGGGCGAAGCCCTTTTCATGCCCGGAGTGCGGGAAATGTTTTACCAGGAACTCTCACCTTCTTCAACATCTCATAATTCACACCGGGGAGAAGCCTCATTCATGAGTGCAGGAAACAAAGGTCACATTTTGTAGCCCACCAGCAGACCCAGGTGAAAAACAACTTCCGTGAGTTTGGGTAACTACCTAAATATGCCAATTTCACTGATTTTGGGTGACAATGGAAAGGATGGCATTAAATCTGACAACATGGTGGTCATAACCCATACAACCATTGCCAAGACATCTCTGACCTACTGCTAGAGGCAGGCAACCAACTATACACCGGTCAGCCATAACAGTGTGAGCACTGACAGGGGAAGGGAAGAACACGGATAGTCTTGGTATTGTGGCTCCTGTCGGGGGGTATATTACGCAGAGTGTGAACATTTTGTACTCAAAGTTGATGTTAGACGCAAGAAAAACGGGCAGCGTAAGGGTCTGAGCGGCTTTGATGAGGGCCACATTGTGATGGTGAGATGATTGGGTCAGAGCATCTCCAACGCTGCAGCTCTTGTGGGGGTTCCCGGTCTGTAACGTCAGTAGCTATCAAAAGGGGTCCAAGGAAGGAAAAGTGGTGAAAAAGTTTGTGCTCGTTCTGTTCGTTCACATGGATGGCAGGGTGCGTGGCTTATGTGGAGAACACGTGGAGCGTTACGGTCGCTGTATCACCAATTTTATAATAAACGTGGCGGAAGCGGTTCTAATGCCATTGTGGTATTTTTTCACGTTATGTACCTGGGGAATTACAGGCTGAGACGCCAACCTTGTTAAAGATGGCTCAAGATAAGGTATTTAAAGCCCCAGACGGATCGTGTGTGTGTGTGTGTGTGTGTGTACCATGCAAGTCAGTGACCACGTCTGCTCCTGATTTACCAAAGTACCTGACAAAAAAACTAAGAAGATTTTGGCTCAGACTAAACGCCTTTCATGTGTAGCTTGCAATAAACCATTGCGTAACACCCCAAAGAATCCGTGTTCTGCGTGTCTCAAAGCCATGGCTGGGGCCGAATCCCCTAGAGATAGGAAAGATTTTATGTTATGGCTTAAATTTGAAATGCAAGCTACCTTCCAACAGATGCCTAATAGCCTTCCACCTGTGAGCCTCATGGTGTCACACAGAGAACCTCTTATCTATCCCCTAAACCTTTATTCCTCTCAATTTCCAGGATTCAATGTCCTTACCCTCTGAAATAGGTGAGATAACTGAATATTCCTATTTGTATCGTCACGGTAATCCTCTAAGGCACTAAGAGGGGGGGGGGCACTAGTGTATTCCTGGGGAGACGCCTTACCTGCCTGCCCAGTCTCCTCTTATGTCGATTGGGGGGCACAGGGTGACCGTGAAACCCCGTCTGTTCTGCCAGAACCAGACTCCCATGAACTAGTCGGCTGTGGGGGGGCTTTACAAGCCAGGAAACGCTCAATGCGCCTGACCGGGAACCATGGTGATGCCCGCCAAGAATTGGAACACCCTTTGCCCCACATCGCTCTCTAGCACCACGGCTACCTGGTCTGGTCACCATGCCATAGTAAAGTGTTGGAGCATTTAAGACCATGGGAGATGGGCGCAGTGCAAGTTGTCGTAAGGTTAAGGACAGGGTAAGGTGAAAGGACATTTAAATCCTACCTACAAGCACATCGTAGTGGAGCTTTGCTTCAAGGGGGAAACTAAAGGCATCGGCGACAACAGCTGCAAAGTGCACTCAAAGAGATTCCCAGAGACAGGTAGGTCACAGACATGCACCAGCCTACCCGAAAACACTTTGAGGCTTTCAATTCAAGGGCCGTGTCAAAGCAGCGGTCAAAACAGAACAGCACAGGTATTTATACAGCAAACATCATAGGATTAAGGTACAATCTCATCACTCCCAGAAAGCCCGGCTTCTCTGTACAGTTCTATGGCCAGCAATGCCCACCCGACAGAGTCATTATTTCGGGGTGAGCCAGAGGAAGCGGTGTGAGTCCCATTGGAGAGCCCAATCCCATTGAAGATGTTATGGTCCAAAAAGCGGCGTGATCCAACGTCGGGACCCTGAGCGGCAACGGCAGAAACATCCCCGGGAACAGTCCGCAAGACACCAGGGCCAGAGTTCCACCACAAGCTTAATGCAGCATCAAAAGAGTGACATGGTGGGGCAAAGGGCGTCCGTAGCAAAGCTGTTCAAATCGTCGGCGGGCATCCCGCGGAATGCAGCCCCATACACAACAAACTGTGATGCGCTGTGTCTTGTGACACCTTTCTATCAGAACCAGCATTAACTTTTTCGACAATTTGTCACCGGTTCACAACTTTTCCTTATTTGGACCCCTTTTGATAGATACTGACCACAGCAGACCAGGAACCCCCACAAGAGCTGCAGTTTTGGAGATGCTCTGACCCAGTCTTCTCGTGGTCATGACCACCATGATATTTCCTTTCCAGGGAAGCATTATGAGATTTAGTGCCATCCGTCACCCAAAATCAGAAAAACTTGCATTTTTAGGTAATTATTCCCTTCTTTATTGAACAGGACATCAGAAAGTAATTAGTGATATTAATTTTCATAATGAACATACGTCTAAATTGTAATAAGAAACTGAATAACATAAAACAATTTATTACACGAGAAACGCTTTCTAACCGGTGTGCGCTCCGGTGCTTACCGAGATTTGCTTTAGCGTTAGAATATTTTGTTACAGTCCAAACACATGTACGGCTTCTCCCTGCCGTGAATTCCGAGATGTTTAAGGCGATTCGAGTTACAGGTGAACCATTTTCCCCACACAGAACACGGAAACGGTTCTGAGACATCTCTCACATGTTTCCAAACTCACGGAAATGGTTTTCCACCCGTGTGAGTCCGCTGGTGGGCTACACAATCCCACCTTCGTTTATAACATTTCCCGCAGTCTGAACAGGAATAAGGCTTCTCCCCGGTGTGAACTCTGAGATGTCGAACAAGGTAAGAGTTCCTGCTAAAACATTTCCCGCACTCAGAACATGCAAAGGGCTTTTCCCCAGTGTGAGTTTTGAAGTGTTGAGTAAGTTGCGCCTTACTGCTAAAACATTTCCCACACTCAGAACATGGAAACGGTTTTTCTCCAGTGTGAGTTCGCTGGTGGTAGCTGAAAGTTGAGTAATGCTTGAAACGTTTCCCACATTCAGAACACGAAAAAGGCTCCTCCCCGGTGTGATTTAAGAGATGTTGAGCGCGGTGATTGCTCCTCCTAAAACGTTTCGGGCAGTGGGGACAGGAATACGGCTTCTCCCCGGTGTGAATCCTAAAATGCTGAAGAAGGTCCCAGTTACTGCTAAAACATTTCCCGCACTCGGAACACGGAAATGGTTTTTCACCCGTGTGAGTCCGCTGGTGGCGTACAAAATTGAACTTGTGTTTGAAACGTTTCCCACACTCTGAACAGGAATAAGGCTTCCCACCTTTGTGAATACGCCGATGAACAATGCCCTCAGAGTTAGAACTTTTCCCGCAGTCCAGAGAGGAGACCGCCGATCTATTATAGATGGTCTGATGTTGAAGAAGATCAGAGTCGCTGGTAAACCGTTCCTGACACTCGGGGCAGCTATATGTACCCTCATCGGGGGGTGTTTCACACTGAAAATGTGTGTTACTGGTTTGGGTTTTATCAGTAGAAGTAGATCCCTTGGGTTCGGTTGGGATCCAATAATCTTCATTGGAAGCGGATTCCTCCTTTACGTGGACAGACGTATTATCCCCCCCGTCGTGCTCTGTGTGCGTATCGGGGGCTGAGACATTTCCGTCTTCATCTGAGGGGGATCCGTCCTCATTACGAGTCGATGTGAGCTCTGTCTGTGGAGACTCCGCCGGGTCACAAATGTCTGTCTCTTCACATGAGGCGGATTCCTCCTTAATAAAATGAGACGTCTTACAGTCCAGCGGAGAATTAGGGGCTCGATCTCTGACCTCGGATGCGTCTGTCGGAGAGAAATCATCAAATTAAGTGAAGCAGCCGCTTTCCTAAACAAGTAGATTTCAGAGTCTCTTTCAGATAAATGTCTTCTACCTGCGGAGACGCCGCCATTTCTAAACGCTCCCCGTCTGCCAGGATCTGTTTCTCTGTTATACTAATATTTTCAGATTATTTTCGAAGAGAACGGCGGCCATCACCGCTTTTATGCGTTACTAATATCATTAATTAAACTGCCTACAGCTTGTGTGATGTCAATTCCCTGTTTTGATGGGTCTACATTCTCCTCCCAGACCCTTACAAAAGCTGCAATCAACACCAAGAAACAGTCGCTAAGTTACAAAGTTTCTCTTTAAGAACAGGGGAGAGAGAGAACGTCTGTTCTCTTGAACTGCATTATTATTATTCCTTCTCATTAAGTTAAGATGGCTGCTCCTATAGTCTACGTGTAAGAGGGGTTTCTTTACATACAGTATCTCCCAAAAGTGAATACACCCCTGACATTTGTGTAAATATTTTATTATATCTTCTCTGCTACAACGTAAAGCAGTGAGTGTACAGCCTGTATAACAGAGTAACTTTACTGCCCCCTCAAATATTACTCAACACACAGCCATTAATGTCTAAAACCTCGGCAACAAAAGTGAGTACACCCCTAGGTGGAAAAGTCCAAATTGGGCCCAATTAGCCATTTCCCCTCCCCGGTGTCATGTGACTCGTTAGTGTTACAAGGTCTCAGGTGTGAATGGGGAGCAAGCGTGTTAAATTTGGTGTTATCGCTCTCACGCTCTCTCATACTGGTCACTGCTCTAAATAAATATGGCCTAAGTTACAAGAAGATCGCCAAGACCCTGAAACTGAGCTGCAGCACGGTGGGCGAGACCATCCAGCGGTTTCACAGGACAGGTTCCACTCAGAACAGGCCTCGCCACGGTCCGCCAAAGAAGTCGAGTGCACGCGCTCGGCGTCATTTCCAGAGGTTGTCTTTGGGAAATAGACGTATGAGTGCTGCCGGCATTGCTGCAGACGTAGTAGGGGTGGGGGGTCAGCCTGTCAGCGCTCAGACCATACGCCGCACACTGCATCAAACTGGTCTGCATGGCTGTCGTCCCTGAAGGAAGCCTCTTCTAAAGATGATGCACAAGAAAGCCTGCAAACCGTTTGCTGAAGACAAGCAGACCAAGGCCATGGATTACTGGAACCACAACCTGCGGTCTGACGAGACCAAGATAAACTTATTTGGTTCAGATGGTGTCAAGCGTGTGGCTGCAACCAGGTCAGGAGTACAAAGACAAGTGTGTCTTGCCTACAGTCAGGCATGGTGGTGGGAGTGCGGTGGTCTGGGCCTGCATGAGTGCTGCCGGCACTGGAGAGCTACAGTTCATTGAGGGAACCATGAATGCCAACATGTACGTGACGTACTGAAGCAGAGCATGATCCCCTCCCCTCGGAGACTGAGCCACAGGGCAGTATTCCGACTTGATAACGACCCCAAACACACCTCCAAGACCACCACTGCCTTGCTAAAGTGTCAGGCCCCATCCAGGCCGCGAAGCTGTTTGTCTCTAGGTTCCCCTGTCTCGCTACAGTTCCCACTTTGTTGTAATCCATTCCTGGATTTTCTTGTGCTCTGTCCTGTACTTCTGATTCTTTGATTCCAGTTCTGCTCTTAGCTTCAGCTCCTGTTTCCTTTATAAGTTGTGCTACCGTTTGTTATGTTTGTCTCAGTCTGCAGTCTATAGGTTTGTCCTTCTCTGTTCTGTGTATAGATTTAATGTTTAGTTTCAGCTTAGTTAGTAGTCCTAGGCTAGTCCTGTATTTATGTGTGTTAGTCTTAGGTGCCTTTGCCCTCTTTTCCCTGAATCATCTGAGGATTTCAGTTCCTCTCCCCATGTCCCAGTTAAGATATCCTATCCTTGCTTAAAGGAGAAGCGTCTGAGAATCCCGGCTCCTCACTCCATCCCTTGTGTGCCTTGTTTCCTGGTCCTCTGTTGTGTCCTGTACCATGTATGTATGTATACATTTCTGCCCTCGTTAACAAATACTCTCCTACTCCATCCCTACATTCTTCCCATGGGCTAAGGCTCTCCTTATCACCTCTTCCTTTTCCCGTCTACAAGATTTCACTCGAGCTGCCCCATATCTCTGGAATCTACTCCCAAGGAACCTTCAGCATTCTCCCTCCCTCCCAACTTTCAAGAAACATCTAAAAACCCACTTCTTCAGAGAAGCCGCGCCATCTTATCTGCTAGAACTTCCTTGTCATCGATACAACCCCCACAATACCTCTCACCCTTTCTCTATGCCTTATGTTTGTCACCCCATTTCCCTCTAGATTGTAAGCTTGCGAGCAGGGCTCTCTCCACCAAATGTATCGGTTTGTCTTAGTCTGTCAATTCTTGTCTTGTCATATCCCTTGAATTTATGTATTGTATTAAGCGCTGCGTAAACTGTTGGCGCTATATAAATAAAGAATAATAATAATGTCTTGTCAGGCTATGTTTCTTGCTTGGTCTCCCTGTTCTTTGCTCTGTCCCCCTCGTGCTCGCTATGTTTCTGCTGTTACTCTGTTAGCCTCCCTACTCCTAGCCTGCAGCATCTTGCACATTTCTCTGTTGAGCTATGTCTCATGCCTGCTCCAGGGTGCCTGCAGGATATCACAGTGTTTTGTTCTGGATAACATCCGCTGCTATGTCAGGGCCCTGGTGTTTGGCCGCACAACTCTAGGTGCTCAACACCCTGGACAGTGCAGTTGCCCTGAACCAGGCCCTGTCCAACTCCACTCTTGCACAGTGACAAGCATGTCTCCAGACCAAAACCCTATTGAGCATCTGTGGGGCTCCTCAAACGGAAGGCGGGGGAGTGCAAGGTCTCTGACATCCACCAGCTCCGTGATGTCGTCATGGAGGAGTGAAGAGGACTCCGGTGGCAACCTGTGAAGCTCTGGTGAACTCCATGCCCAAGAGAGTTAAGGCAGTGCTGGAAAATAATGGTAGCCACACAAAATATTGACAGTTTTGAGCCCAATTTGGACATTTCCACTTAGGGGTGTCAGTTCTTCAGTGTTATCACATGAAGCGATATAAAATATTTACAAAAAATGTGAGGGGTGTACTCACCTCTGGGAGATACTGTATATATTGGTTACTTTCTTCTATGGATTAGCGGAAAGGGACTCAACATGGAGGATCTGAGAAAAGGGCCAAATCTACTTTAATCAGTGACAGTTCTCATGAGCATAAACTCACTTCCTGCTGTCTCCCCAGCGTTACTCTCACATGTTGTTGGGTAACAGCAGCTCCGGCTCCTGAGATCTCTCGCCGGCTGCCTTATTGCCGAGTATTTATTATACGGACCTCACATTTTACACGTTATTTGTTACAGTGAAGATGCCTTAATATCTACACACAGACCGCAGGGATTAAACCTCTTACCCGGAGAGCCGCGGGGCTGGTGGGTCTCCATCATCACGTCCCTGTAAAGCTCCTTGTGTCCTTCTAAATACTCCCACTCCTCCATGGAGAAATAGACGGTGACATCATCACACCTCACAGGAACCTGAGACACACAATGAGCCGTCACCATCCAGACACACGCCTCGGTGTTACTGTATAACGTCCCGTTCCCAGCAGCGCTCACCTCTCCAGTCAGCAGGGACATCATCTTGTGGGTCAGTTCCAGGATCTTCTGCTCGCGGTTCCTCTCGTGGGTCAGCGAGTGAGGTGGAGGCACCAGGCTGGGGCTCCAGGTCCCGGGGGGTCCGTCTGACACACGGGGGCCGTCGCTGGGTGGGACGCAGTCACTGGGCTTCCTCACAATCATATAATCCTGTATATCGGGAAAGATATTGAAATATCGATGAGCAAAGAAACATCTGAGCTGCAGTTTGTGGACATAACGACATCCATGTTCTGGCCCCAGAGACACCGGCCCCTCACCTCTCCGCTCAGCAGGGAGATGATCTCCAGGGTGAGGCTCAAGATCTTCTCAGTCACCGGATCCTTGTCCATGTTCAGTCCCAAACCGGACTCCTTCCTGGGTCACCGCGTTTGGCGCTCAGACGCCTCCCTGTACCACAAATTCTAATAACGTGACGGCAAAAAAGACAAAACCCCAAAGAGAGCGCAGCAGCCGTCACATCACCCGGCACAGGGTCACTGTATAGGACGGTCTCCTCCGTGACTGACACTCACCTGTCAGCTTCCGGGTTACTGAGGATGGAGCGTTGGCCCCTCGACCAGATCAGGGCCCTCGGCAGCCGCCTCTGGGACTGTCCGGGTCTAACTGGAAGAAAACAGAGACCTCAGACGGAGCCCCGGCCGCGATATCCTGCCCCGGAACGAGGGAAACGGAGAAATCAAGGAGAAAGCGGTCTCTGTTAAGAGTCTCAGCAACCCCTTAAATCTTGGAGGAAGGGAGTGATTTAGTGATTTTCTGGAATGACGCAGACGTAGAGAGGTTTTACAGCGCGAGGCCGTTCTTAGACCCCATAAATCGGATCATAATAAACTAATCTCTTCAAAGTTTGACATCATCTTCAACTCCTTACTCGACCCTCTTCAATCCGGACTCCGCGTTCTACCGAGACGCCCCTCACTAAAGTTACTAATGGCCACAACTCCCTGCTAACCCTACTGGAGCTTTCTGCTGCTTTCGCCCCGTGGACCATCCTCTCCTCCTTCAGACTCTTTATGCTCTTGGTCTCTGTGACTCTGCTCTCTCCCGTTACTGTAGTGTCCAGTTCTGGCCCCGAGGGCCGCAGACAGAGCAGGATTTTAGTGATTTCATTAAATGATAAGAATTATTCGGATGGCGCTGCCTGTGAATGATCTGTAATCCCCACAATCCCTATCTGTGCAGCTCAGGGCCTGGAGATGTCACATGACTGCTTTATAAAGAGAACTACAACTCCCATAATCCTCAGCACCCCATTACAATCCACACACACACCCAGCTTCTGCCTCACAATACACACAAGGACTGCAACTCCCATCACACACCGGTCTCCTTTCACATAAAGCAAATAAATAGTTTAATTCCCATCATCCAGATGCCCCTTCGTCTGCCTCCCATCATGCACTGGGCTCTACCATCCATTTTAGCTCAACCATCATGAACTAAAGATTCCAACTCCCACTATCCGTGTGTCCAGGCAGAGAGACAACTCCCATCATCCCTATCTCCACTTGGACTTAAAACCAAAACCCCAACAATGACTACAAACCGATAATCCTCACAGGAGAACGTCCGGACTGCAGCTTCTCCATGCACAGGAAATACTGCAGGGGCTTGGAACGCAAACCGGAAGTTAAGTGGAACGCGAACACGGAAGTAACGTATAACACAGAAGAAACGCGTCTTCATGAAGCTTCCGGTGTTGGGGTTTGAAAAGCAGCGTGAAGCCCAGGAGCTGACACTCTCCCTGTAACTCCTGACAGGTCTGTGTGCAGGTAAATGCTGAGGGGAGGGGCAGTCTGGGCCCAGGAGCTGACACTCTCCCTGTAACCCCTGGCAGGTTTGTGTGCAGGTAAATGCTGGGGGAGGGACAGTCTGGGCCCAGGAGCTGACTCTCTCCCTGTAACCCCTGGCAGGTCTGTGTGGATCAAAAGGACTAACGAATATACCAATAAAAATAAGCATACAGAACATCCAAACCAGTGGCCCAGGGGTCCTCAGTTGGAGAGGAGTGCGTGCGTTTGAGTAAGCGCTGCTCCCTCCGAGCCGCCGCGGTGATCCGGAATGATCTCTGTTTAGCAGCGGTATGAGAGGAGCCCAAAGATGGAGGGGGACCTCCTCTCTATCTCTGGCCACAGACATGATCTCTTTACCGCTCTGGTGAGGGCGTCTCAGGGGGTTCTTTGGGCCGGCCGTGTGTTCTGTGCTACGTTACTTCGTATTCTGTGAGGTGCTGAAGAAGCCTTTAAGACACGCAGTAAATGTTTGAGGGCCGCTGGATTCATCTGGACCCCTGATCCTCATGTAGTTGGACCTGTTCTGATCCTCCATGTTGGTTTTTCTTGAGTTTCTGGGGGTCTCTAATTATCTACAGGGTGATGGTGGGCATCTCTACGTTCCTCCATCTTTTCCTCTGGCTGCGATCACCCAGAGCTTCTATCTCTTTCTTTATATATTTCACCAAATCCTTAACCCCTTCAGGACTGGCTATTGGGTACAGCGTCTTTGCTAGAAGACCAGGTACCTATTTAAATTTCTCAGTTCCGTGCGCAGAACTGAGGAGGATTGGCTGCCACACGATCGCTCCAGCGATGACGTACCTGGTACGTCCCGGTCTTGAAATGGTTAAAGCCTTTTTGCGAGAGAATCATAAGTCCGCCAACATGATTTATGTTTTTCCCACCCGTGGTCGACCTTCCTCTTCGTTCTCCTTGTGACGACCCTGATTTTGTCTTTTTTTCTTTCCTACAGTGAGGCATCTGAGGACCAAACGCGGTGACCCAGGAAAGAGTCCGGTTTAGGGCTGAACATGGACAAGGATCCGGTGGCTGAGAAGATCTTGAGCCTCACCCTGGAGATCATCTCCCTGCTGAGCGGAGAGGTGAGGGGCCGGTGTCTCTGGGGCCAGAACATGGATGTCGTTCTGTCCACAAACTGCAGCTCAGATGTTTCTTTGCTCATCGATATTTCAATATCTTTCCCGATATACAGGATTATATGATTGTGAGGAAGCCCAGTGACTGCGTCCCACCCAGCGACGGCCCCCATGTGTCAGACGGACCCCCCGGGACCCGGAGCCCCAGCCCGGTGCCTCCACCTCACTCGCTGACCCACGAGAGGAACCGCGAGCAGAATATCCTGGAACTGCCCAACAAGATGATGTCCCTGCTGACTGGAGAGGTGAGCGCTGCTGGGAACGGGACGTTATACAGTAACACCGAGGCGTGTGTCTGGATGGTGACGGCTCATTGTGTGTCTCAGGTTCCTGTGAGGTGTGATGATGTCACCGTCTATTTCTCCATGGAGGAGTGGGAGTATTTAGAAGGACACAAGGAGCTTTACAGGGACGTGATGATGGAGACCCACCAGTCCCGCGGCTCTCCGGGTAAGAGGTTTAATCCCTGCGGTCTGCGTGTAGATATTAAGTCATCTTCACTGTAACAAATAACGTGTAAAATGTGAGGTCCGTATAATAAATACTCGGCAATAAGGCAGCCGCGAGAGATCTGAAATCTACTTGTTTGGGAAAGCGGCTGCTTCACTTAATTTGATGATTTCTCTCCGACAGACGCATCCGAGGTCAGAGATCGAGCCCCTAATTCTCAGCTGGACTGTAAGACGTCTCATTTTATTAAGGAGGAATCCGCCTCATGTGAAGAGACAGACATTTGGGACCCGGCGGAGTCTCCACAGACAGAGCTCACATTGACTCGTAATGAGGACGGACCCCCCTCAGATGAAGACGGAAATGTCTCAGCCCCTGATACACACATAGACCTCGAAGGGGTGGACTATATGTCTGTCTACGTAAAAGAGGAATACATTTCAGATGCCTATTGTATCCCAACCGAACACAAGGAATCTACTTCTACTGGTGAACCCGAAACCAGTAACACACATTTTCAGTGTGAAACGCCCCCCGATGAGGGTACATATAGCTGCCCCGAGTGTCAGGAACGGTTTACCAGTGACTCTGATCTTCTTCTACATCAGGCCATCCATAATAGATCAGCGGCCTTCTCTCTGGCCTGTGAGAAAAGTTCTAACTCTCAGCATGTTAGGGATCAGCGTATTCACACAGACGAGAAGCCTTATTCCTGTCCTGAGTGCGGGAAAAGTTTCAAACGGAAGTTGGATTTTATACACCACCAGCGGACTCACACGGGTGAAAAACCATTTCCGTGTTCTGAGTGCGGGAAACATTTTAGCAGGAACTGGGACCTTGTTCAGCATGTTAGGATTCACACCGGGGAGAAGCCTTATTCCTGTCCCCACTGCCCGAAACGTTTTAAGAGGAGCTCTCACCGCGCTCAACATCTCTTAAATCACTCCGGGGAGGAGCCTTTTTCATGTTCTGAATGCGGGAAACGTTTCAAGCATTACTCAACTCTCACCCGCCACCAGCGGAGTCACACAGGAGAAAAACAGTTTCCATGTTCTGAGTGCGGGAAACGCTTCAGCAGGAACTGGGACCTTGTTCAGCACGTTAGGACTCACACCGGGGAGAAGCCGTATTCCTGTCCCCACTGCGGGAAACGTTTTAAGAGGAGCAATCACCGCGCTCGACATCTCAGAATTCACTCCGGGGAAAATCCTTTGTCGTGTTCTGAATGCGGGAAACGTTTTAAACGAAGGTCGGATTGTGTATCCCACCAGCGGACTCACACGGGTGGAAAACCATTTCCGTGAGTTTGGAAACGTGTGAGAGATGTCTGAGAAGTCACACCACGGAGAAGCCTTCTTCCTGCTCCGAGTGCGGGAAATCTTTCACACAGTCCTCTGCTTTTACTCTCCATCGGCGGACTCACACAGGAGAGAAACTATTGCCGAGGTCCGAGTGCGGGAAATGTTTCACCAGCAACTTTCACCTCGTTCAACGTCTGAGTTCACACCGGGGAGAAGCCTTATTCGTGTTTCGCTCGCTCCTCAGGTTTTGCTGTCCACCAGCGGACTCAGAGAACCGTGTTCTGCGTGGAGAAAATGCTTCACCTGTAACTCGAACCGCCTTAAACATCTCGGAATTCACGGCAGGGAGAAGCCGTACATGTGTTTGGACTGTGACAAAATATTCTAACGCTAAAGCAAATCTCGGTAAGCACCGGAGCGCACACCGGTTAGAAAGCGTTTCTAGTGTAATAAATTGTTTTGTTATTCAGTTTCTTATTGCAATTTAGACGTATGTTCATTATGAAACTTAATATCACTAATTGCTTTTTGATGTCCTGTTCAATAAAGACATCAATTAACTTGATACCTTTACCAGTTCATCTCGAGTTTCCAAGCCGGCCCAGAGGTTTTATACACGGAGGGAAGGGGTACCTATAGGAACCGTAAGTGCCCTCCCCTGTGTTGTGGAAACATGTTGGTCAAAATAACTCATTTTCATCTTATTCTCCCTCCTGTGCTCGCC
Source organism: Spea hammondii (assembly GCA_029215755.1). Classification (NCBI taxonomy): domain Eukaryota; kingdom Metazoa; phylum Chordata; class Amphibia; order Anura; family Pelobatidae; genus Spea; species Spea hammondii. The sequence continues at coordinate 7,031,623 of JARDYJ010000006.1, forward strand.
GCAGCAATAGTTCATGCGTTTAGGAATTTCTTGTAAATGATGTGTCCCGGTTCCGGTAGCGGTCCCGGGTCCTTGTGTGCGGCGATCCGCTCGCGGGTCACGAAGACCCGAGCTGGAGAGCTCGGGCTCCGTCTCCGGCGGGCGGACGTCAGCACGTAAGTGCGGTGGGGTCCGGAGTTCCCGATCTCCCTGCACTGGCGATTTGCAACCCGATCGCCGGTGCAGGAAGGCAGATCTGGGGATTCGGCAGCGATCAGAATGAAAACTGCTCGCTGCCTAAGGAATCCCCAGAGAGGTTTACTTACCGGTTCGCCGGTCTCCACTGGGGGCGCAGTCAATTCTCACGGCTGGAGCCGTGAGTCAGAGGGACGTCTAAGGGCACGCCCCTGACGCTCTGTTGGGGGCGTGGCTTTCTGTGGCGCCAGATTAAAAAACCCTGCAGATCTGTCCACAGGCACCCTGTTGTGGTCTTATCTCCGTTTTGAGTTTGCTTTGTTGCTATTTGGTTGACCATTGGATTTCCTGACTACCCTCTTGCCTGCTGATTTTGTACCTCTGCCTGTGACCATCGTTACCGACCCCTGGCTTGTCTTACTACCTGCATCGTGTACCTGACCCTGGCTTGGCTGACTATCCGCATCGTGTATCCGACCCCTGGCTTGTCTTACTACCTGCATCGTGTACCTGACCCTGGCTTGGCTGACTATCCGCATCGTGTATCCGACCCCTGGCTTGTCTTACTACCTGCATCGTGTACCTGACCCTGGCTTGGCTGACTATCCGCATCGTGTATCCGACCCCTGGCTTGTCTTACTACCTGCATCGTGTACCTGACCCTGGCTTGGCTGACTATCCGCATCGTGTATCCGACCCCTGGCTTGTCTTACTACCTGCATCGTGTACCTGACCCTGGCTTGGCTGACTATCCGCATCGTATATCTGATCCTGGGCTGCTCCTATATCTACCGCTTCTGCACCTCGCTGCTTCAGCTCAGTATCCACCATTTTCAGCTATCACTGCAGCTTCCTCACTGTTGGGATCATCCTGAGTTCCTGGTGATTCCTTATTCTGAAGATCTCCTGCGGTGAGTGCTTTTGGTGTTAGCAAACGTGACATTATGAAGTCGTAGATATGTCACACTCACTACTTATGACTGAATACCACGGACTCCACAATTGTCGTACTGGCCATATTTGCATTATTTTTGTAGGGTGCGCTTTCCCCGTTCTAGATGCAGTAAAGGAGGTATGATTATGACTCTATGGGTTATTATTGATATGTGTTGGATATGACCCTGGAAGAAATGGTTTTCCTGACTGCTAGTGGTCACTTAGCATATCAAAGAATCCAGTATCTATGAGGGGATCCAGGCATATGGTGGATTACTCGGTCCGTTTGCATTTGAACCTAGACAAAGCGGCACCTCCTCTGTAATGTTTCACACCTTGCAGTGGGCCCTGGTTGTCCCAGCTTCAAAAGACACATTTATGTGACGAGACCTTTTGGCACCACATGCCTATACAATCAAATTAACCCCTCTCATGCTGAAATTGGCCATACCATCTCTACCGTGTAGCAAGTCCGTGTATGTACTACACAGTTTGGCGTGACACACCCTCCCACAAAGCATTAATGATTCAGGAATGGTTTGAGGAACAACAATGAGTTAAAATTCCTCAGATCTCAATCTAATCGAGCATCGGTGGGATGTGCTGGACAAATAAGTCTGATCTGCAACTTATAGGACTGAAAGGGTCTGCAGCTAACGTCTTGGTGCCAGATTCCACAGCCCACCTTCAGAGGTCTAGTGCAGTCCATGCCTCGACAGGTTAGGGTTGTTTTGGTGGCACACAGAGAACAGGGAACCTCTTGTCTACCCCCTGAACCTGTGTTTCTCTCAGTTCTCGGGGTTCAATGTCCTTGCCCTCTGAAGGTGAGATAACTGAATGTTCCTATTTGTTTTGCCACGGTAACCCTCTAAGGCTGAGGACTTACGAGGAAGCCACTTGGGGAGAGGCCACGGCAGCTACATTTTCAAGAAACCTTTTTTCTAAAGGCCCGGGAATTTATAGGGCTGCCTCACAAATGGTCAGATAAGGCGATTGCATACAGGAGGCAGATGTTTCACACCTTGGCTAACAAATGCAATTAAGCCAGACTAGAGGGCACCACTATTATCCCCCCCGTCGTGCTCTGTGTGCGTATCGGGGGCTGAGACATTTCCGTCTTCATCTGAGGGGGATCCGTCCTCATTACGAGTCGATGTGAGCTCTGTCTGTGGAGACTCCGCCGGGTCACAAATGTCTGTCTCTTCACATGAGGCGGATTCCTCCTTAATAAAATGAGACGTTTTACAGTCCAGCGGAGAATTAGGGGCTCGATCTCTGACCTCGGACGCGTCTGTCGGAGAGAAATCATCAAATTAAGTGAAGCAGCCACTTTCCCAAACAAGTAGATTTCAGAGTCTCTTTCAGATAAATGTCTTCCACCTGCGGAGACGCCGCCATTTCTAAACGCTCCCCGTCTGGCAGAATCTGTAAAACTCGCAAGTCTTGTTGGGTAACAGCGGCCCCGGCTCCTGAGATCTCTCGCGGTTGCCTTATCGCCGAGTATTTATTATACGGACCTCACATTTTACACGTTATTTGTTACAGTGAAGATGCCTTAATATCTACACACAGACCGCAGGGATTAAACCTCTTACCCGGAGAGCCGCGGGGCTGGTGGGCCTCCATCATCACGTCCCTGTAAAGCTCCTTGTGTCCCTCACCCTGTGTAACCCGGTTATTCCCCGTAGCTCAGCGGTGTCCAGTTTTGGCCCCGAGGGCCGCAGACAGAGCAGGATTTTAGTGATTTCATTAAATGATAAGAATTATTTGGATGGCGCTGCCTGTGAATGATCTGCAATCCCCACAATCCCTATCTGTGCAGCTCAGGGCCTGGAGATGTCACATGACTGCTTTATAAAGAGAATTACAACTCCTATAATCCTCAGCATCCCATTATAATACACACACACCCAGCTTCTGCCTCACAATACACACAAGGACTGCAACTCCCATCACACAGCGGTCTCCTTTCACATAAAACAAATAAATAGTTTCATTCCCTTCATCCAGATGCCCCCTTTGTTTGTGTCACATCATGCACTGGGCGCTGACAGCCATTTCAGGTCAACCATCACGAACTAAAGATTCCAACTCCCACTATCCGTGGAGCAGGGCAGAGAGACAACTCCCATCATCCCTATCTCCGCTTGGACTTAAAACCAAAACCCCAACAATGACTACAAAGCGGTAATCCTCACAGGAGAACGTCCGGTCAGCAGTTTATCGGTGCACAGGAAGTACTGCAAAGGATTGGAACGCAAAACGGAAGTTAAGTGGAACGCAAAACCGGAAGTAGCGTATACCACAGAAGAAACGCATCCTGAGGAAGCCAGAGGAAGTTTCCAATTTGATTCCGGTGTCGGGGCTTGAGGAGCAGCGTGACCCCAGGAGCTGACACTCTCCCTGTAACCCCTGCCAGGTCTGTGTGCAGGTAAATGCTGGGGGAGGGGCAGTCTGGGCCCAGGAGCTGACACTCTCCCTGTAACCCCTGCTAGGTCTGTGTGCAGGTAAATGCTGGGGGAGGGGCAGTCTGGGCCCAGGAGCTGACACTCTCCCTGTAACCCCTGCCAGGTCTGTGTGGATCAAAAGGCCCTCAGTCGGAGAGGAGCGCGTGCGTTTCAGTAATTACTGCTTGGATCGCTTGCGAGGGATTTAGTGGATGCAGCCGGTGGGGATTTATCAGGTTCGGTCAGAAGCCTCTGCTTTCCTGCTTGCAGCGAGGCAATGTCGTTTAGCGCCCCGTTCTTATGTATTGGAAGCTTAGTTTGGCTTGTTACGATCCTCCATGTTAGTTATTATTGAGTTTCTCACTATCGTCTGTTGAGTTGTATTTATCTACAGGGTGATGGTGGGCATCTCTACCTTCCTCCATCTTTTCCTCTGGCTGCGAGGTGCGATCACCAACAGCCTATATCTCCATCTTCGTATCTTTCACCAGATCCTTAAAGTCTTGTTGCAGTGAGAAGTACGCCAACATAACTTATAATGTCTCTATAATGTTTTTCCCGCTAGTGGTTGGAAATCCTCTTTGCTCTTGCAGTGACCCAGGAAAGAGTCCGGTTTAGGGCTGAACATGGACAAGGATCCGGTGGCTGAGAAGATCTTGAGCCTCACCCTGGAGATCATCTCCCTGCTGAGCGGAGAGGTGAGGGGCCGGTGTCTCTGGGGCCAGAACATGGATGTCGTTATGTCCACAAACTGCAGCTCAGATGTTTCTTTGCTCATCGATATTTCAATATCTTTCCCGATATACAGGATTATATGATTGTGAGGAAGCCCAGTGACTGCGTCCCACCCAGCGACGGCCCCCGTGTGTCAGACGGACCCCCCGGGACCTGGAGCCCCAGCCCGGTGCCTCCACCTCACTCGCTGACCCACGAGAGGAACCGCGAGCAGAAGATCCTGGAACTGACCAACAAGATGATGTCCCTGCTGACTGGAGAGGTGAGCGCTGCTGGGAACGGGACGTTATACAGTAACACCGAGGCGTGTGTCTGGATGGTGACGGCTCATTGTGTGTCTCAGGTTCCTGTGAGGTGTGATGATGTCACCGTCTATTTCTCCATGGAGGAGTGGGAGTATTTAGAAGGACACAAGGAGCTTTACAGGGACGTGATGATGGAGACCCACCAGCCCCGCGGCTCTCCGGGTAAGAGGTTTAATCCCTGCGGTCTGTGTGTAGATATTAAGGCATCTTCACTGTAACAAATAACGTGTAAAATGTGAGGTCCGTATAATAAATACTCGGCAATAAGGCAGCCGCGAGAGATCTCAGGTGCCGGAGCCGCTGTTACCCAACAAGACTTGCGAGTTTTACAGATTCTGCCAGACGGGGAGCGTTTAGAAATGGCGGCGTCTCCGCAGGTGGAAGACATTTATCTGAAAGAGACTCTGAAATCTACTTGTTTGGGAAAGCGGCTGCTTCACTTAATTTGATGATTTCTCTCCGACAGACGCGTCCGAGGTCAGAGATCGAGCCCCTAATTCTCCGCTGGACTGTAAGACGTCTCATTTTATTAAGGAGGAATCCGCCTCATGTGAAGAGACAGACATTTGTGACCCGGCGGAGTCTCCACAGACAGAGCTCACATTGACTCGTAATGAGGACGGACCCCCCTCAGATGAAGACGGAAATGTCTCAGCCCCCGATACGCACACAGAGCACGACGGGGGGGATAATACGTCTGTCCACGTAAAGGAGGAATCCGCTTCCAATGAAGATTATTGGATCCCAACCGAACCCAAGGAATCTACTTCTACTGATAAAACCCAAACCAGTAACACACATTTTCAGTGTGAAACACCCCCCGATGAGGGTACATATAGCTGCCCCGAGTGTCAGGAACGGTTTACCAGTGACTCTGATCTTCTTCTACATCAGACCATCCATGATAGATCAGTGGTCTCCTCTCTAGACTGCGGGAAAAAGTCTACCTCTACATCTGAGCGCATTAGGCCGGACCGTATTCACAGAGGGGAGAAGCCTTATTCCTGTTCTGAATGCGGGAAACGTTTTAGCAGTAATTGGCACCTTGTTCAACATCTCAGAATTCACTCCGGAGAGAGGCCTTTTTCGTGCTCCAAGTGTGGGAAATGTTTCACACAATACTCCAATTTCACCTACCACCAGCGGATTCACTCAGGAGAAAAACCATTTATGTGTTCCAAGTGTGGGAAATGTTTTATCAGCAACTCAAACCTTGGTCGACATCTCAGAATTCACACCGAGGAGAAGCCTTATTCTTGTTCACAATGTGGGAAATATTTCAAACAAAAGTCATATTTTGTACGCCACCAGCAGACTCACACGGGTGAAAAACCATTTAAGTGTTCTGAGTGCGAGAAATGTTTTATTAGCAAGTCAAGTCTTGGTCGGCATCTCTTAATTCACACCGGGGAGAAGCGTTATTCCTGTTCTGAGTGCGGGAAATGTTTTGCACGGTCATCAGACTTCGCCCTCCACCGGCGCAGTCACACAGGAGAGAAACCATTTCCATGTAACGAGTGCGGGAAATGTTTTACCCGTAAGGCAAGCCTTGCCCGACATCTAAGAAGTCACACGGGGGAGAAGCCTTATTCCTGCCCCGAGTGCGGGAAATGTTTTGCGCACTCCTCAGATATTTCCCTCCACCAGCGGACTCACACGGGAGAGAAACCGTTTCCGTGTTCTGTGTGCGGAAAATGCTTCACCTGTAACTCGAACCGTCGTAAACACCTCAGCGTTCATGGCCGGAAGAAGCCGTACAAGTGCTTGGACTGTGACAAATGTTTTAGCACTAAAACAAATCTCAGCAAGCACCAGAGCGCACACACAAGCTAGAAACTGTTTACAAATGGCAAAGAAGTGTTTTATAGCAACAACCCCTTCTTAATCCACCAATCACTGAACATCCCAGGTAATAAATCACTTGATCTCCAACATCGGTTCTGCTTGGTTGTGGATGGGGAGCGCGCCTTCACCTTACTCCTAGCTGAATTGTCCCTGCTCCTGACTCACCGATGGGGCCTTTTCTCTTAAAAGATACTGGTTTGTATTGATTAGTAAAAAAAAAAAGTCTTATTATGTTGAATCCTTCCTGTTTTTGATCCTAGAGAAGGCAAAAAAAAACTAATCAAGCCATTTTTTTTTATTTTACCACCTAGGGAGAAAAAAACCCTTCTTGACTCCAAAAGGCCATCAGATTTTTCCTTGGATCAATTCTAACCCCTTCAAAAAAAATGTTGGTAGGTTAGATTTTAAGTAGTTAGCAGATTTTGTCTGTTTTAGGGTTAGTTTCGTTAGCTTACTTGTATTTGTCAGTTTGATTTCTAAGTCTGCATTTTGCATCTAAGTCTGATGTAGGTCAGTGTCAAGGTTTCTGTTGCTGCTGAGTCAGCGGAAACGTGAACCTGCTCTTCAGCTACCCCAACTGATGATGATGATGATAAGGAAATATTCATGACCGTTCTTCAGTATAGTCAGCTACCCGAACGCGCTTCGCCATTGGGCTTCATTACCCTGTACCATGCACCCTGTTTTCTGTACAATGAAACATTTCACAGCAGGGCACCAGGGGGAAAGGCGCCAGGCAGACGGCTGGAGTGTTTACTATGGGCGGGATGTGTATTTCACCCGGGTCGGTGTGTATATATACCCATGTCCTGTTCAATACACCTGTTCACGTACACTCTCATTCCCTCGCTCACTCTCTCCCTCCATTACCTTCTTACTTCAATATCAGGTGTAGTTTTAGTCCTGGCTGCTTGTGCCCTCCGGCCATCCAGACCCTCCTCTGCGTGTGCGCCGGTCAGCACAACAGATATGAAGAGAAAGACGCAGGGTTATTAAGAATGGGATTTACTCTGAGCTAACGTCTGTTACAGAAGACGTGTTACCTCATAACAACCATCTCTTCAACGTGGCCGGTTCCTGTTTCCGTGTCAGAGACCGGTGTTTATGTCATTATACGAGATTATTACTTCCGAGATGAGGAGGGTTATGGACACTCAGCTCCAGTCTTTTGTACATAATGAAGGCCATTTAGTCATCTCCAGGTCACATATAGACAATTCAAGTAAATTAGTTTAGGTTTAATTTAAGTAAATTGACTCAAATGTATTAAAGAAAACACGTTTATCTTTATTGGGGATGACAATATGATTCTACCCAGTAGAAATCTGTCCATCAATTATTCCATAACAGAGGCTTGCATTCCATCATTACCCACCGTACACAAAATAAATCATAATTGGGGAATTAACAAAATGAAATGAAGGAATCAGATAAATCCCGTATACTTTACTGTCCACAAATCATTCTGTATAGTGAATGAATAATGTGTGATAGATCATCTCTTGGAGAGAAAATCCCAGCTCTTCCTCGTCTTATCCTTAACCTTCTCCTAAATATGTAATAATCCAGATTTATAACGTTAGAGCATTATCCGGTTACAACGCTAGAACGGTTTGGTCCCGTACTCCAGCTGTTGCTCCTTGCAGTACCGGTCCTGACCACTAGATGTCAGTCTCTACCCATATATTTGGAAGTTATTGATTTTAGCATCTTGTTGGTGACATTTTAATAAAAACTTACAATGATTACAATGATCATTGTAAAATAAATTACAATGATCTCATCAATCATGATGAACCTTCCTCCTGTCCACGACTTTATTTCTGTAGCACTTTTTGCAACTCGTATAACATTGAATTGTTTTGGGAATTTTTTTTTTATACAAATACAAGTTACATTTTGTACCACACAATTTAAAAAAATATATAAAAATAGATTTAAAAATGGGAAAAAATCTGTGACTTCACCCATTGTCTTTAACGGTCTCTGATTTGTAGCAGTGTTGTCCTTTGGTTTTCTCTGGGGGACGTACTTGTGGGATCGCGTTTTTGTTGCTTTTGATTTTGTTGTAAACGAAAGACGGAAAACTCAATAAAAAGATTTTAAAAGAAAAAAAAAAAAACGGTTGTGAAATATTAAAACTTGCAGCAGATAAAGAGAACCTCAGGCCCAACGTAGTTTTCCTATTCCTCAAATCGACGTAAGAATCAGAGTATGAATTATAGTAATTAGGAAATGTAACAAATAACTGATTCTCGTGACTTTTTATACCAACCGCGATGTGAGCTCCGCCGGGATTGTGAAAAATCCGTAAATGTTATTTTTATTCAGCTATCGCTTCTCCTAACAAAATCTACGGGTCAGAAAATCAATTCAGATCTGACCATGCGCTATGATTTAAAAAAATACTCGTCCATGTGTAATAATCCTCATATACGCAACCCCGATCATCGCGTAATATCCTCGTCGCAATATCACAGGAGTGACGTTAGAAAGGTTATGGGGTTTCAGTTTGTAGAATAATGAAATAGATAGGTCTGGGTTTAGTCTGTGTTCAGGGGTCTCGAACGTGGACTTTAGTGGCTCTGCAGCCATTTTTTAAGGCGCCTTGTGTTCTCCTTGTTCGTGTTTTTATGTGTGATTTTGTTCATCTCCTGTCATTTCTCTATTCTGATTGCCCGTTCCCGATGTGTTCTTTCGTGTTTATTCCGACAGTCACTCGTGATAAAACATTTTCCGCACTTCGAACACTCAAACGGTTTCTCCCCCGTGTGAATTCGCTGATGCCTGATCAGGTTTGACGTTGAGTTAAAACATTTTCCGCACTCAGAGCACCCGAATGGCTTCTCTCCCGTGTGAGTTCGCTCGTGCGTGCTCAGGTGGGACTTTGTGCCGAAACATTTCCCGCATTCTGAACACGAGAAGGGTTTCTGGCCTGCGTGACGTTGCTTATGCTCCTTGAGATGATGTTGTGTATAGAAACACTTTCCACATTCAGAACATGCGAACGGCTTCTCCCCCGTGTGATATCTCTCGTGTATGAGAAGATTTGACTTTATGGTAAAACATTTTCCGCACTCGGGGCACCCAAATGGTTTCTCTCCCGTGTGGATTCTCAGATGTTGAGTGACCCCAAGCTTTGTAGTAAAACATTTTCCACATTCTGAACACGTGAATGGTTTCTCTCCCGTGTGACATCGCTCATGTTCCTTGAAATGCTGTTTTGTATAAAAACACTTCCCGCATTGAGAACATACAAATGGCGTCTCGCCTATGTGATGTTTCTCGTGTAGAGTGAGCTCTGACTTTCTAGTAAAGCATTTTCCGCATTCAGGACATATAAACGGTTTCTCCCCCGTGTGGATTTTCTCGTGTCTATTACAATGTCCCAGTGTAGTGAAACGTTTCCCGCACACGGAACACGCATACGGTTTGTCCCCAGTGTGAATTCTCTTGTGTATCCGAAGATATCTTATTCGTGTATAACGTTTCCCGCACTCGGAACACGGAAAGGTTTTCTCTGCTGTTTGATCCATTTCTGTACGGCCGAGATTGGATCCAACGCATCCAGAACCTCAAATTTCTATGAATGTTTCTATTTTGCTCACTAAACACTTTATCCGCCGGAGATTGGGGTTCCTCGGCTGCGAGTGGCGGCACTTTTATCCCAAAACTCCTCGTTACGGATCGTTTTACGATTTTCCTTGTGATTGTATTTGTTTCTTCAGACTCGATGATGAGAGAGATGACGCATGAGACGATCTTCCATCTATGTGGTCGGTATATTTACACTCCTTTAAAAAAGACATATGTATTGAATTAAGTAATTTGAAAACATGTTTAAAACACAAATAATTGGTGAAAAGACAGAGTTTCTGGTAATGGGGGTCATTTTCCATTCATTCTTTTCAGTTAAATTATCAAAGATTGGGAACAGGGCCCGGAGAGCGATATCTAGATATTTAACAGATCAAACCAAACTATGGAAGGAAATTAAATCAGAATCGGCCGCCATCTCCCTTCAGAAAGGTTTGGATGAAATAGACTGGGAAGTAAAATGGCGGCTGCGTTTCCACATAGATAAATGTCAGATTCTGCATTTGGGGGAGGAAAGTAAGCGGGATCGTTATAAGCTGAACGGCCACTTACTGGGGAAATCTACTATGGAGAAGGATCTGGAAGTTCATGCCGATTAAAGACTTTCCAGCCATCTATATTCTTAAGCATTGCCTGCTTATCGCGATCCCAATCACACAACAGATTTATTTTAGAGCGATTGTCTATGACTTCTGCACCAAGATGGCGTTTGAGCGGCGAATTACAGACACAGGCACCATTCTGGAAGAGAACTATCCAAACAACGCAATACGCACCCCAATACAATCTGCACCTGAACACTAGCAGAGATTACAATGTTTAATAAACAATAGTAACTTAAACCTGCTCTAACAAAACACCAATAATTTCACCAGAGAGACAATTATCAACGCAGCGTCCCAATTACCGCAATATTAACACAACAGTCACAGCAGAAGCACTATACGTGTGGAGGGGGGCAAGAGGGGGCACTTCTCCACCTGGAAATTCAAAGAGCAGCATGGGAGGGAGAAGCAATATGTTGCTTAAAGTAGTTTAACTAGACAGAGAAGCTTGTATTGCGCAGGTTCATGATGGTCTGTAGCTACTACTACACTAGTCATTTAATTTTACTAATAATGGGTAACTAACATTTGCCCCCCACTGGAAAACTGGAAGCATCATAAACGCGCCTGCATCAACTCGGCTAAAGCTAGGCTCTTCAGAACGGTTCCCCTAAACTCTACCCGGCTTTGTCTTTTATCCTGTTTTCTCCGCCAATAACCAGCCTACTTTCCCCGCCTAGTTCAGCCACTTATTGCTTGTCCACCCCCACTGCTTGTAGCCTGGGAGACCCTGTTCTCCCCTGCCATGTCATGGAAAACCCGGTTCTCAGACGCTACTATGGCCGTGCTTCTAGCTTGGAAACCCTCCATTGTTGTCACTGTTTTTTGGTTGGAGGCAGACGAGCACACATAGTGCATAAGAATAAAGAGCACAAGGAACTGAGAGGTTATACGGGGCTGCTGGGAGTGACCTCACGTATAATGGTGCTGACCCACCGCTTTGGACGTCATGCTGGGTACCGCTTCCTCATGACGAGCTGAGGTGGCGACTGAATGATGACGTCAGAGAAGCGGCACTGTGCTGCACGCCAGCGTTCCCCCTTCCTGAGTGACATTCGGGGACAGTGCTGTGAGGCATGTGCCTTACAATAACACGTACTATGCAGGAATATAAGGGGTCTGCAAATTTGGTTTGGATCAGACAAAAAATGTAGGACCCCCCCATCATGTTTTATTTTCATCTATTTAATGTCATAAATCCCCTTTAGATTCTGTCTTCTAAGGGTCCACTATCATGTCTCCATAATATAATATGCACTAACCAACATACACGAACACACACTAGCTAACACTATACATATACACACATGCACTGCCTCTACAGCATACACACATCCTTCTTTCCCCCTCCCTCCTTGTGTCTCCACTGCCACTTCCTTCCTACCAGTAGGGCTTGGATTCCCTAATGGTGGCTGAGGTCAGTGCTTCCCCTTTGTCCTGCAAAAAGATATAGCCGCTCGCCATGGAGACCTGGGGCTTGTTGAGCCCTGCTCTACCAGGAGTTTAAGTGTCTATACAAACTTTACCCACTCCAAGGCATCACCCTCAGAGCAGTCGGTTACTGTTAGTTGGGGCACATGGTTGGGGTCCATTATAATGGTATCCACCATATGGCTCGGGTTATGCTGTAATCTTTCCCAGATTTTGTATGTCAGAGAGAACTGGGCACCAAGGTCTCTTAGTTGTGTAGGGGGTTCAGGGGACCCTGTCGTTAGATGGGAGGGGATGGGGTGAAGTTTTAAGCCTTACCGCTCCACAGCCTGCAACTACAGCAGCTCAGCAAGGGAAGTGCCCGCTCCTTCAGCGAATCCTGGGGCTGTCTCCTTCAGCGAAACCTGGGGCCGTCTCCTTCAGCGAAACCTGGGGCCCTCTCCTTCAGCGAACGCTGGGGTCTTCTGCTTCAGCGAACCCTGGGGCCGTCTCCTTCAGCGGACGCTGGGGCCCTCTCCTTCAGCGAACCCTGGGGCCCTCTCCTTCAGCGAACCCTGGGGCCCTCTCCTTCAGCGAACCCTGGGGCCCTCTCCTTCAGCGAACCCTGGGGCCCTCTCCTTCAACAAACCCTGGAACCCTCTCCTTCAGCGAACCCTGGGGCCCTCTCCTTCAGCGAACCCTGGGGCCCTCTCCTTCAGCGAACCCTGGGGCCCGTTCCTTCAGCGAACCCTGGGGCCCGTTCCTTCAGCGAACCCTGGGGCCCGTTCCTTCAGCGAATGCTGGGGCCCTTCAGTGAATGCTGGGGACCGCTCTTTCAGCAAATGCTGGGGACCGCTCTTTCAGCAAATGCTGGGGACCGCTCCTTGGGCCTTCTCCGTCAGGGAAGGCTGGGGCCTTCTCCTTCAGCGAATGCTGGGGCCTGTTCCTTCAGCGAATGCTGGGGCCTGTTCCTTCAGCGAATGCTGGGGCCTGTTTCTTCCGCGAATGCTGGGGCCTGTTTCTTCCGCGAATGCTGGGGCCTGTTTCTTCAGCTAATGCTGGGGCCTGTTTCTTCAGCGAATGCTGGGGCCTGTTTCTTCAGCGAATGCTGGGGCCTGTTTCTTCAGCGAATGCTGGGGCCTGTTTCTTCCGCGAATGCTGGGGCCTGTTTCTTCCGCGAATGCTGGGGCCTGTTTCTTCAGCGAATGTTGGGGCCTGTTTCTTCAGCGAATGCTGGGGCCTGTTTCTTCAGCGAATGCTGGGGCCTGTTTCTTCAGCGAATGCTGGGGCCTGTTTCTTCAGCGAATGCTGGGGCCTGTTTCTTCAGCGAATGCTGGGGCCTGTTTCTTCAGCGAATGCTGGGGCCTGTTCCTTCAGCGAATGCTGGGGCCTGTTCCTTCACCGAATGCTGGGGCCTGTTCCTTCACCGAATGCTGGGCCATCTTCACTGGTCACAGCAATCTCCACCTGAACAGTTCTCTATGGTGTTCTGGTTACAGGTGTCTCCCTGGATGCTTCGTCTGAGAAGCTCCAGCATCCCTCTGCACACTGGATAAACAGGCCCCAATCCCAGGCCTCACTCACTGCTGAGCAGGAGTCCTTTAACTTTCACACCCAGCACTAAAATGCCGTCTTGGATAGATCCAGCCGTGTGCTCAGAGGTTCCATCTGCTGGTCACTACCGAGAACTACAGGCAAATCTGCTGCTGGGTTGCCTAGCAACCAGCAGTTCTAATGGAGAAGATAGCCGTTCCTCCCACCCCTTTTGCTGCTGGGGAATTTGATCTGATACACAAATCAGGGAGCTGCAGAATCTTCCAGAAGTTTTTGGGAGCCGGTTGGGGGCAGGGAGGGACAGAATATTGGATAGCGTGTGGAAGAAGGTCCTCCACAGGAGTGCGCTGTGTGATTAGGCATCAGTGTGCTTGTAGCGTATGTGAGCATACGGTGTGTGTGTGTTACTGTATGGCATTGGTGCGAGAGTGTATATAATGCGTTAGTGTGTGTTACTGTATGGCATTGGTGTGAGTGTGTATATAATGTGTTAGCGTGTGTGCAGGGTGTTAGCGTGTGTGCAGGGTGTTAGTGTGTATGTTACTATATGGCATTGGTGTGAGTGTGTATATAATGTGTTAGCGTGTGTGCATGGTGTTAGTGTGTATGTTACTATATGTCATTGGTGTGAGTGTGTATATAATGTGTTAGCGTGTGTGCATGGTGTTAGCGTGTGTGCAGGGTGTTAGTGTGTGTGCAGGGTGTTAGTGTGTATGTTACTATATGGCATTGGTGTGAGTGTGTATATAATGTGTTAGCGTGTGTGCATGGTGTTAGTGTGTATGTTACTATATGTCATTGGTGTGAGTGTGTATATAATGTGTTAGCGTGTGTGCATGGTGTTAGTATGTATGTTACTGTATGGCATTGGTGTGAGTGTGTATATAATAAGTTTACAAATTTTTATAAATGCAAAAAAACGGGTCATTAAGTATTAAGCATTTTTTTAATCATTTCAGGCCTTGCCCTTACTTTCCATAGGCAGTAATTGGAGCAATGCCCTAAACCAAGATGGCCGCTTGGTGCTGTGACATGTTATTAAAGCGTCCCGTCCCCAGGAATGATTCCTGCTCTGCCCGGTCCTAGTGCCGCTCGTGTTTCGCGCATGCGCGCAGAGCCTGCTCAGCAACTGCAAGGCTGCTTGTGGATCAGGCCCTTGAGCTGTGTGACAGACCAAAGGTAGTGGGTACAGGGCTGGTACACCCAGGGGGAGCCCAGAGATAATGGGTTCAGATCTAAGACTCCTAGGTGCCCATAAGTATTAAATAGAGGCCTGTTACCCCCTGGGGAGGAGAAGTTGAGGCTTTAGGGCTGGACATTCTGAGCATAGCAGAGGTAGTAGATACAGGACTTTGACACCCATAAGGTGCATGCCCCACTATCTGCAGGGTAACCAAGGGAGGGCTGAATATTTGCATGATTTCCCTGCTGTTCCTGGTACAGCCACCAGGGGGTTAATCTCAGTAGGAGGTAAGGCAGCATTTACTCCATAGCTGGGTCCTTTTTTGCGTTCCATTCATTTTTTTAATCCCATGCTATGGACAGTGTGCGTGCGTGTGATTGTGTATGTGTGTGCGTTATTGTGTGTGTGCGTGATTGTGTATGTGTGTGCGTGAGTGATTGTGTATGTGTGAGTGATTGTGTATGTGTGTGTGTGTGCGCGCGACAGTATATGGATGGCTGCGCGCACTTCTGCCCCTGTGCTGAATGAGCCACCAAACCCCACCCTCTCCCCTCTCTTCCCATCGCTTTGCATGCCTGCTCCTCTCCCCACCTCTCTTCAAGTCTGCTCCTCTTCCCCCCACCCCTGCTTTTCCTTTGCTAATATCTGATCGTCTATTACATTTATAAATATGGGGGGTGTTTTCTGTGATCCCAGGACCGCCGTGGTCTCTGCAGGGAGTCCGTTCCTCTGTGAGAAGAGTCCTTTCTGAAGGCGTCTGACCGGCTCGGTGACATGAAGGACGGGAACCGGGTGTCTGAGAGGATCCTGGAGCTCACCCTGGAGATCATCTCCCTGCTGACCGGGGAGGTGAGGGTGGACCGGAATATGATGACTCTGCACCTTTATCTCTCATTATAACCTTTACTGAATTTAATTGATAATTACAGGATCGGGGGGGCAGAGGGAGTATCTACTCCGAGAGAGAGCGTGGGGGAGACGTTTCTGTATGAGAGGCGCCCACTATATCATTTCTCATATTCTAGGATTATATGATTTTGAAGAAACCTGGTGACCGCATCCCCCAAATGTCAGACGGACCCCCCGGGACCGGGAGCTCCAGCCCGGTGCCTCCACCTCACTCGCCGACCCACGAGAGGAACCGCGAGCAGAAGATCCTGGAACTGACCAACAAGATGATGTCCCTGCTGACTGGAGAGGTGAGCGCTGCTGGGAACGGGACGTTATACAGTAACACCGAGGCGTGTGTCTGGATGGTGACGGCTCGTTGTGTGTCTCAGGTTCCTGTAAGGTCTCTGTCTTTTTCTTTGCGTAGGGACAATGGAGGAACATCGGTGGAGGGACAGTAGAAAACCACCAGCTGCTCATGTCGTGGGGTAAGGGGTTAAATCAGCCTCGAGCAGAGACATTCTTTAATCTCAGAAATAAAATAAAACCCCGAGAGGGCCGTAATACCCAAGAGACAGTCAGAACCCGAAGGTCATCTCCTTTGTGGCAGGGGCAGCTGTAGCCATGGAGGAAACGGCAGAGAGACGTTCTGGAAGAATGTAGGAATATGGATTCCGGTGGCGGATTCGGCTCGCCTGGTATGCCCCGCTCTGTAAGATCGAGTTTGGTCTGTTGGCTCTAGAAGTAATAGGGAAGACCCAGAGAAAGCATCAGTAATAATGGTGGATGTTCACCTCTAGCAAGAGAGGCTTAGACTGAAGGGGTATCTAGAGAGGGGTTGTTATTATGCCGGTCCTCCCTTTAGAGACAGTTCTCTTCCCCCCCGTAGAGACCTCCAGAGGGTCTGTAGAAGAGACTGTATCGTACTTTAAGGAAAGGCTTTTAAAGAGCTTTGTCCTTTTTCCCCCCCAGTAGATGGTTCCATGGCCAAGAAGATGGTGGCTGACGGGTCTCACCACGGGGTTTTGGCTCCGGGTCCCGTTACCAAAGAATTTAATACCAAAGATAAGAAGGAATTGGATTGGCTGAGAAGTTTCACAGACCGAGACATTTCTGCCCCCGGGGAGGGCACACAGACAGAATATACACTGACCATCATCAAGGAGGAACCCGCCGCATGGGAGGACGAGGAGGTCACGGATTCGAACATTTACACGTCTACAAAGTATACGCAGACAGAGCACACGTCTCCTTATATCATGGAGGCGTCCTGTGAGGAGACAGATCCAGAAAGATGTCACTGCTGTAACGCTAAAAAGAGACCGCGGCCGGCCGATCGTCCATTTTCTTGTTCGGAATGCGGGAAATGTTTCAGCCACAACTCGGGGCTTCGCGTCCACCAGAGGATTCACACGGGGGAGAAGCCATTCCCGTGCTCAGAGTGCGGGAAGCGCTTCATCAAGAAATCCGACCTGGTCCGGCACCAGACCGTCCACACGGGGGAGAAGCCGTTTTCCTGCCCCGAGTGCGGCAAATGCTTTAACCAGAAGTCGACGATTAAATACCACTTGATGACCCACACGGGGGAGAAGCCGTTCTCCTGCTCTGAGTGCGGGAAGAGGTTCCTTCAGAAGGCGAGTCTCCTGACGCACCTGAGGACTCACACGGGGGAGAAGCCGTTTACCTGCCCCAGCTGCGGGAGGCGCTTCGGCCAGGAGTCCAGCCTCAAGACGCACATGCGGGTTCATTCGGAAAGGGAGAAGAAATGCAACCTGCTGCTGGAAAGGGAGCTCCTGTGGATTTCATTTTCCTAAGGCCGTCCGTCCATTACTCCACCAGAGCACGGGCCGTGAGGGAGAACACACTCACTACCGATAGGGAAGCTTGCTCTGTGTAGCGTTTCGGCCTCTCTGCATCCATTTCATTTTTCTCCGAAAACGGACCCCCCCATATTTATGGCCTCCACTCCAGGTCTTCTTCCCGGGAAACGTCGCCTATAACCTGCTTGGGGTATTTTTTGTCCTGGGAGAATGTATCCAATTGGTTGGGTAATAAACGCATGCGCGGATGTGAGGCTCGTGGCCGCCACTCGGATATTCGGAGACCCCGTGACTCCGTTCTGGGCCGTGATCTGAATCTCCGCTGTGGGGGTTTCTGGCCTCCTGGTGGATAGCACCGTTCTCGTACCGGTGTCACCTCAAAACCTCTCCCCACTGAAACAAAGCGGTGTTTGGAGTGGAACTAGCAGTCAGGGGCACCTTGGCCTTCACAAGGAAGTTCAATTGAACACCAGCGGCCAATATAAACTGCCAACCTATTGGACAGAAGGTGCAATTACCGTCTAAGCGCATTTAATGTTATAAAAGAGACCGTTGTTATTTAACGCTTTACTATCGCCGTTTCTGTGTGGCGTCCATGTTGTGTCCTTGCTGTCTGTGTGACCTCCGTTCTGCTAAATAAATACACTGCCGCTCTGTCTTGCTGCGTTGTGGTGAGCTTACAATAAATGAAGGCGTTTTGGGGGTGATTAGTAATATTTTATATAATGAGATATATTTAAATATACTTACAGGGCTGCTTTTGGGGTTCCTTTACTTGTTTCGCGGTAATTTATGTGGGGAAGGAGAATATTTCAAAATGTCAATTGGAGCCCACCAACAAGATGGCGGCCGCTGACGTTAATAGCGACGCTTCCGTTTTGTCATGGGCGCGTTAGCGGAAGCTGCCTGTGTCGTTCAGCGCATAGTCGCAGATCATTTTGTGTTACTGCTATTGCGTCTTTAATACTAATAAACCTCTCGGGAGGAAGCGAAGATGTCGGAATAACTGGAGTTCTGGAAAAAGGCTTTTTTCCCATAACAAAGATGGCGCACGCCGAGGCGGTATACCGAATCAAACGTCACTTCCACATACTCGGCGTTGTTACAAACAGGTGAGTGCGTGTTTCGAATTATCGGGGAGAGCTGTGTGTGACGTCAAGAGGGCGAACACTTGTCTGTGTCCGGGGTTTCCCCAATGGGGTAACTGTGTGATGGGGGGGTCCCCTCCTGCTAATCAGTGGGGCATACAGGGGGCAGGGGTAACTAGAAGGGGTATATAATGCTGGAGGTATATACCCCCCCATACACTGTGTGTATTAGTGCTATGCACCATACCTCCCAGCTGCCCTGGATTTATAACCTAAGTCCAAATGCTGTGGTTTAGAATTCAGTACTGCAAAGGTTCTGTGGACTCAGCCCGTATGCGGAGATTACCCAGCGTCCCTTGCAGCACCTCAGAGCGCATGTACTACTGAAAGGGCTCCCCGGGGCCAGAGAGGACACATCAGGCCAGTCACATTCTGGTCATGGGAAAATGGAGACTTCAAAGACTTCAACAGGGTCCAGAATCCATTTGATTTTGGCAAAGGGATGTGACGGGGCAGAAGCCGCGTGTCTGGGAGGGTCAAGAGGTGGAGGGACGGCAAACTAAATCGCACGTATGTTCACATAGGACACGCACGGACAACACGTATATTTAAGCTAACGAGACAGCATCTGACTTGTGACTATCTCTTTGTTGTCTTTAGTCTGGCGACTGCGTCCCTTGTCTGTCAGACGGACCCCCCAGGACCCGGAGCCTCCACCTCACTCGCTGACCCACAAGAGGAACCGCGAGCAGAAGATCCTGGAACTGACCCACAAGATGATGTCCCTGCTGACTGGAGAGGTGAGCGCTGCTGGGAACGGGACGTTATACAGTAACACCGAGGCGTGTGTCTGGATGGTGACGGCTCATTGTGTGTCTCAGGAGTAATTAGCAGGATGTAAAGATCTCGTGAGACGTGGTGATGGAGACCCACCAGACCCTCGGCTCAGCAGGTAAGGGGATGGTGATGGGTCTTTTTTTTTTTTGTTTAGCATTAATTACTGGATGATGTAATGATTGATCGCTTATTCCTTCCCGTAGATGAATCTCCCTGCGAGGATATCTTTATAAATTCTGGGGATTGTGGGAGTGGAGAGAAATGTGACCTTCTTCAAACAGACCCTCAGACTTCATCTCATACTAAAGAGGAACCGGCCTCCTGCAACGAGGGAGACGCCACTGACGGGGAGGCCGATTACTTAGCAGTTTGCATCAAAGAGGAGCCAGACTCAGATGAAGGTCTCTCGGACAACAGCATTTATTCACCTCCGGAGCCCACCGGCACGTTATCTACCTCTTTCTTTGTCAAGGAGGAAGCCGTTTCAGGTCAAGATGGACACCTGCCAGACACGTCCATGGAGCTTCCAGGGGAGGACTACTTAACGGTCCGGATTAAGGAAGAGCCGGATTCCTCTGAGGAGGGAGAACGTTCCGAGACACAATACAGTTACAGCATAAGTGGGGTCGGCGCGAGGAAACTGCCACCGAAGGACTACGGGGAATGGAAGAAATGCTTCTGTAACAAATCATGTGGGGAAGGAGGAGAGACTGATTCGAAAGAATACGACAGGGGGGAGAAGCAGCTCTCCTGCTTTGAATGCGGGAAACATTTCACCGAAAGCTCGGCTCTTGCCCGTCATCCGAAGTCCCACGCAGGGAAAAGGCTGCTGTCATGCTCGGAGTGCGGCAAGACCTTCACCTATAGCTTCTTTCTCATTACTCACCAGCGGATTCACACGGGAGAGAAGCCCTTCACATGTTCAGAATGCGGAAAGCGTTTCAACCAGAGCTCGCACCTCTTTATCCATCAGCGGGTCCACACTGGTGAGAAGCCCTATTCCTGCTCGGAGTGCGGGAAGAGCTTCACTCATAGCTCGTCTCTCGTGAAGCATCAGCGGATCCACACGGGGGAGAAGCCGTTCTCGTGTCCCGAATGCGGCAAGCGCTTTACCCATAACTTCTCCCTCATTAGCCACCTGAGGATCCACACGGGAGATAAGCCGTTCTCGTGCACGGAGTGCGGGAAGAGCTTCACGGAAAGGTCCTCTCTGGTTAAACATCAGAGGACCCACACGGGAGAGAAGCCGTTCTCGTGTAGTGAGTGCAGGAAATCTTTTACCCAGAGATCCGCTTTAAACAAACATCATAAGATCCATGTGAGGGAGAAGTCACGGGTATGACATCATAGTGCCAGATTTACGTGAATATCTATGCCTTAATAAACAATATGATGTTCCAAGGAGGGGTGCAGGCTGTTGATGGGGTGAGCTATTTTTCTTAAAATAGCTCAAATTATATAATGTGACTGGAAAAAATATTAATTTTCCCATGAACATACAGAATGTTTTCTGCCAAAGCTGCTGTTTATAGGGGTCGCCTCCTGTCTTCTTTGGTGGCGTCTTCACCACCATCTCTATCCTCCCGCCTCGCATCAAATAAAAGCATTGTGGCCCAGGAGCTAGAAGTGGAGCAGTTGCCACGGAAACCTGTACATAACGATCCTGCTGGTAGTGCCTCATGTAACTCCGTCCCCTTTCAGTGTCAGGATAAGTGATGGTGGCGTTTCGCGGTATCTTTCCTAATACATAGTAACGTAGTAATTTAGGTTAAACAAAATACTTCAGCCCACGAAGTTCAGCCTTTCTACCTCCTTCCTGCTTTGATCCAAAAGAAGGCATAACGAAAACCCCAATTAAGGTATTTTTCAGACTTTCCCACTTATACAAGGCTTTTTATATTGGCCCTGCAAGTATTTACAACGCTACGGAATTTGATGGCGATATATATAAAACAATAAATAATTATTATTATTATATGTTACACTCCTTAATCATTTTGTGGCCGTCCTTTGCACATTTTCTAGTTCCATAATGTCCTTTTTAAGGAACGGTGGCCAGAATTGCATATTCAAGGTGAGGTCTTACCATTTACCTGTAAAGAGGCAGATGGTATCCTCCTCCCGTGAATATTATTCACGCCAATATCTTATTAGCCTTTGTGGCTGCTGACTGGCATTGTGCACCGTTTCCAATCTCTGGGTCAAACCCGGAGAGTTCCCCGGTATGGTCATCACATGTAAGCGTAGTCCTGCGAGGTGCGGCATCACGTGTACGCATAGTCCTGCGAGGTGCGTCATCACGTGTACGCAGAGTCCTGCGAGGTGCGTCATCACGTGTACACAGAGTCCTGCGAGGTGCAGCATCACGTGTACACATAGTCCTGCGAGGTGCGTCATCACGTGTACGCAGAGTCCTGCGAGGTGCGGCATCACGTGTACGCAGAGTCCTGCGAGGTGCGTCATCACGTGTACACAGAGTCCTGCGAGGTGCAGCATCACGTGTACACATAGTCCTGCGAGGTGCGTCATCACGTGTACGCAGAGTCCTGCGAGGTGCGGCATCACGTGTACACAGAGTCCTGCGAGGTGCGTCATCACGTGTACACATAGTCCTGCGAGGTGCAGCATCACGTGTACGCAGAGTCCTGCGAGGTGCGGCATCACGTGTACGCAGAGTCCTGCGAGGTGCGGCATCACGTGTACGCAGAGTCCTGCGAGGTGCGTCATCA
The DNA here is from genome assembly GCA_029215755.1 of Spea hammondii. Lineage (NCBI taxonomy): Eukaryota > Metazoa > Chordata > Amphibia > Anura > Pelobatidae > Spea > Spea hammondii. Next base: position 7,053,776 of record JARDYJ010000006.1, read on the forward strand.
CATGTACGCAGAGTCCTGCGAGGTGCGGCATCACGTGTACACAGAGTCCTGCGAGGTGCGGCATCAAGTGTACGCGTAGTCCTGCGTGGTGGGTCATCACGCGTACGCAGAGTCCTGCGTGGTGTGTAATGGGCATCGTCCACACAATGTTGCTCGTGATCCAGAAGTTTGGGGGATGAGGCAAGCCGGTGGTGCCACCGGACCCCAGGGCTAAAACATGGCACCAGGCACAACAGGTGTAGTGTCCTTCAAAAATGGAGACAGGATTTGGGACACGCCCGGGCCATATGGCAGGAGCCATTAACATAGGGCTGTAACCCTCCGGCGGCCATTACAAAGGCCACCCCGCCTGGTCTTACTGGTCCCAGTGAGCTTTATACTGGTCTGAATGTGGGACGCAGGCAGGCGTAAAAGGCGTGTATATAAAGCACACGCGTGTGTCCCCTGCAGGCATTGGCGGGGATTTCAGAGCGCTGACCCCTTAAACTAGACCGTTTCTCTTTAATTCTTGGCAATTAATTATATGCGGAAAGAACTGCCATTTTAAAATGGGGTTATTGTTAAGTGTAAGTAATTCCCTCTGCTTTATCTCCTCTCCATCTTACTGCCTGATGATCTCTGTTCATCTTTCTACATATAAATATAAGGGAAAGAGGAAAAATGGCGGCCATTCTGTGGGCGGGAAAACAGACTCTCTAACCCATCAGTAATGTAAACTTTAATCCACCAACAAGATGGCGGCTACTGCTGCCTGTACAATCGACACTGTAACTCCAGTTACTCGGCGTTTCTTCCACTTACCGGAAGCTGTTTCTGGGGATTATTTGCAGATTCCTCTCTATCCCCGCGGAGTTCCGACACGAATAAACCCCTCGGGATGAGAAAGGATTTTAAATACCGGGAGAATGGGTGTCTGCCCATATAAACAATGGCGGCCGCTAAGGCGATCCATGAAAGTAACGTCACTTCCGCTGCACGGTAGTCGAGGAAAAGAGGTGAGTGCCGGTTTTACACAACGGGGTGAATGGGGCGTACACAGGGGCAGCTAGAGGGGGTAAATCACGTAGTTACCCCTCCACCCCCTATACTGCAGGGGCAGCACTTAGTAACCCCATCCATCCTCCATACTGCAGGGGGCAGCACTTAGTAACCCCATCCATCCTCCATACTGCAGGGGGCAGCACTTAGTAACCCCATCCATCCTCCATACTGCAGGGGGCAGCACTTAGTACCCCCATCCTCCATACTGCAGGGGCAGCACTTAGTAACCCCTCCATACTGCAGGGGGCAGCAGTTAGTTACCCCTCCATACTGCAGGGGGCAGCACATAGTTACCCCTCCATCCCCCATTCTGCAGGGGGCAGCACTTAGTTACCCGCCCCTAAACTGCAGGGGGCAGCATTTAGTTACCCCTCCATCCCCCATACTGCAGGGGGCAGCATTTAGTTACCCCTCCAATCCCCTCCTACTGCAGGGGGCAGCACTGACTTCTAACGGGTATGTGAAACGTACACACGTCCTGGACACCAGCTCGGGGTCAGCTGGGGTATTTGGGCAAATCATAGATTGTTAATGTACTCGGTGCAGTGCAGTTATAGACGGACATTATGATGGCTGACCGGCTGCACTGTACAGAGGAATCTCTTACTCATCTGGGGGCAGAACAAAAAATGCTGGGGCCCCCAGCTCCTCCTACATGCACGCAATAACATACTTATAGACGTACTAACATGCTTACACGCACACACAGCTGCGCACTAACACGCACACATTAATGTAATAACCATGGCACTCTCATCTCGCCTGTCACGCATCACTCCCATAACACATCACTCTCATCTCACCTATCACACATCACTACCGTAACACGTCACTCTCATCTCACCTATCACTCCCGTAACACGTCACTCTCATCTCACCTATCACACATCACTACCGTAACACGTCACTCTCATCTCACCTATCACACGTCACTCCTGTAACACGTCACTCTCATCTCACCTATCACACATCGCTACCATAACACTTTACTCTCATCTCACCTATCACACATTGCTACCTTAACACGTCACTCTCGTCTCACCTATCACACATCACTCCCGTAACACGTCACTCTCATCTCGCCTATCACGCATCACTCCCATAACACGTCCCTCTCGTCTCACCTATCACTCCCGTAACACGTCACTTTCATTTCACCTATCACACATCACTACCGTAACACGTCACTCTCATCTCACCTATCACACATCACTACCGTAACACGTCACTCTCATCTCACCTATCACACATCGCTACCATAACACTTCACTCTCAGCTCACCTATCACACGTCGCTACCGTAACACGTCACTCTCATCTCACCTATCACACATCACGCCCATAACACATCACTCTCATCTCACCTATCACGCATCACTCCCATAACACGTCCCGCTCGTCTCACCTATCACACATCGCTACCATAACACGTCACTCTCATCTCACCTATCACACATCGCTACCATAACACTTCACTCTCAGCTCACTTATCACACGTCACTACCGTAACACGTCACTCTCATCTCACCTATCACACATCGCTACCATAACACTTTACTCTCATCTCACCTATCACACATTGCTACCTTAACACGTCACTCTCGTCTCACCTATCACACATCACTCCCGTAACACGTCACTCTCATCTCGCCTATCACGCATCACTCCCATAACACGTCCCTCTCGTCTCACCTATCACTCCCGTAACACGTCATTCTCATCTCACCTATCACACATCGCTACCGTAACATGTCACTCTCATCTCACCTATCACACATCACTCCCATAAAACGTCACTCTCATCTCACCTATCACACATCGCTACCATAACACTTCACTCTCATCTCACCTATCACACATCACTCCCATAAAACGTCACTCTCATCTCACCTATCACACATCACGCCCACTAATGCCCAGGGTCCTCAATGCTTTTGCGTTGGGATTCTTCTAACACTAAACTGCAGCTGCCTCCCCATTCATCTAATTGCTTTGCTCTGAGAGCCGTTTTTATAATACAATATATTCTGTTCCTGGTTACGCCAAGGATTAACGGACGGACGGACAGGACGGACACGATGATCAACAGGAACCGGGTGGCCGAGAGGATCCTGGACCTCACTCTGGAGATCCTGTCTCTGCTGATTGGAGAGGTGAGAGGTAGACACTTTATTTTACTGAGCCAAGCAGCCGGAGATCTGATAATCTGTTTGGTCTCAACAGCGTTTGAGGGAGTGCAGAAAGTGTATTGAATTATACATATTCCAGGGCTAAGTGATGATATCTGCTGGCATTATGTGTTTCTCACGCTGTGTAGGATTATATTATTATGAAGAAACGTGGTGGCCCCGTCATGTGTAAAAGGAGTCACTATGTGTGTAACGGGTACACCAGGACCCGGAGCCCCAACCCGAAGCCTCCACCTCACTCGCTGACCCAAGAGAGGAACCGCGAGCAGAAGATCCTGGAACTGACCAACAAGATGATGTCCCTGCTGACTGGAGAGGTGAGCGCTGCTGGGAACGGGACGTTATACAGTAACACCGAGGCGTGTGTCTGGATGGTGACGGCTCATTGTGTGTCTCAGGTTCCTGTGAGGTGTGATGATGTCACCGTCTATTTCTCCATGGAGGAGTGGGAGTATTTAGAAGGACACAAGGAGCTTTACAGGGACGTGATGATGGAGACCCACCAGCCCCGCGGCTCTCCAGGTAATACGATGACCGATCTCTGGCCTGTTTGTCACAAGCAGTGCTGTCTCCGTGATCTTCAGGTGGATTAATATCTAGAGTTGGGTTTCATTTCTTTTTTTTTTTATGCCAGTAGCTGAATCTGCCTGCGGCGACATCTTCATTAATTCCGGGGATTGTGAGAATGAAGAGAAACGCGATCTTCTTCAAACAGACCCTCAGAATGTGAATATAGAAAGTGTGACGACGAGCAAGTCTTTGGAAGATATTACAGGGCAGTCAGACCGCGACACTCACACATCACAAGAACCTGCGCGGCGGGCTCCTGCTCAAACATCGCCGACCCCCGTCACGCAGGAAGATCCGGCAGATACTCCGACAGAACCCGCGCCCGCGGACTGCACTCCGTCTCATGTTAACGAGGATGCGGCTTCCCGCGATGAGGGTGACATATCAGACGGGGAGGCTGATTATATAGCAGACTGCATCACAGGGCAGACGCAGAGACGGTGGGATACGGGGCAGAAGTCGTTCTCGTGTTCAGAATGCGGGAAATATTTTACTGAGAGCTCAGCTCTTGCCCGTCATCAGAAGACTCACACAAGAGAGCGGCCATTTTTATGTTCTGTCTGCAGGAAAACCTTTACCTCTAACTTCGCTCTCGTTACCCACCAGCGGATTCACACGGGAGAGAAACCGTTCGCGTGTCCGGAATGCGGAAGACGTTTCAATCAAAGCTCGAACCTCGTTCTGCATCTGAGGATCCACACGGGAGAGAAGCCTTATTCCTGCTCCGAGTGCGGGAAGAGATTTTCTCACGGTCCGCACCTCACTAAACACCAGCGGATCCACACCGGAGAAAAGCCCTATTCATGCTGGGAGTGCGGGAAGAGATTTCGGTTAAAGTCGGCTATGGTTGGTCATCTGAGAACCCACACGGGAGAGAGACCGTTCTCCTGTTCTCAATGCGGGAAATCTTTTACCCAGAGTAGCGGTTTATATAAACATCGTAAAAAAAGTCACAGTTATGACATCACAGTGTCAGATTTAAATGAAAGCTGAATATAGCTGAAGGTTTTTTATTAAATTATTTTTAATTTGTCATACAGCATACAATAAAAGAGGAGGATTCATGCCCGTGTCACTTATAGGCTTATATATGACCTTGGGATTACAAAAAAAGTGAATTAAAAGATCCCCATTCAGTGAAGCGTCTACTTATGCCTCAAGGATTATAAATGGATTACCTATTAGGAGCATGTTGGTGCCGTGACGGAGGGTGTATTATTTCTTTTTTTAAATTCTTTTCCCATCTAATTAAAATTGAGCAGAAGAAAAACAGAAGCCCCCCCGCCAGGGCCTGTCCCCTTTAATAATTTCTGATTTATAGACAAGCTGGGGTTAAATCAGGCGATGAGGACCACGATCAGTAAACAAAGCAGGGGTGATTAATCAAAAACAGCTTGGGGGCAGAGATGGCACAGGCAAGCTGTTTGAGGGCACTGACAAGCTGGAGGAACAGATATGCTGTTTGGAGGCAAAGGTTGCCTCACTATCTGCGTTTGCCAACGCAATTGGTAGCAATTTCTAAGGCTGCCTGCGCCTGGAAGTAGTTACTTCTGGATTAAATTGTGTGCCAGGCCGACGATAGTCGTGTTACATAAGGAGATGTTCACCTCTTCCCTGAATCGGTGCGTTCAGAGGTTTATTTCTCACGTTCAAAGTCAGACTCCATAACCCCTTCGTGACAAAGGCTGATTCTATTTTTTGTACCCTTCGTGACAATGGCTGTTTTATCGTTTCTGCGGTGTTTGTGTTTAGCTGTAATTTTCTCTCAACCAATTTACTAAACCCACACAAGTTATATATTGTTTTTTTCAGGACAAGAAGGGCTTTCTTCAGACACCATAATTTTTTATATATGATGTAATTTTCTATAATAAAAATAATAAAATATGACGAAAAATTGAAAAAAAAAAAAAAAAATTCTCACTTTTATTTGAAAAATCTTTTATTCATCATAAAAAACTACTGAAAAAACCTGCTAAATAGATTCTACTATTTGTCCCGAGTTTAGAAATACCCAATGTTTTTATGTTTTTTTGCTTTCTTCTACACGTTATGGGGCAATAAGTACAAGTAGCGTTTTGCTATTTCAAAACCATTTTTCTCTGAATCTGGTAATTCTGTCTCCATGTGGTATTTGGGGCATCTTTGAAGCCAGCAAATTAAATTTACCCCACCAAACCATATATTTTTGAAAACTAGACACCCCAGGGTATTTTAGATGCTGATAGTTTAACCCTTTCCATGCACTAATCCTACCACCAACCCTTGTCAAAGTTTGTGATAGTAATTGTTTTTGCTGTTTTTTAAACATACTTTGTACTTCAGGTGTAAAATTACAGCTCCTGGTATGTTGTTGCTGTCACACAATACCCCGATATGTGTTCAGCAACATCTCCTGAGTACATTGATACCCCACATGCATGGGTTTGTCAGATTGTTTGGGGGCAAAAGGGCCAAATTTGGAACATGCCTCCTCAGCCGTATACCGCTGCATGGCAACAATTGCAGCAAAAATAGTGGGGAAGGAAAGGGTTAATGGCTCTAATAAAAAAAATTAAAAAAACCCTAAAAAAAAAGTAAAAAAAAATGTAAAAAAAAAGAACCCCAAAAACAATTGCCACTATGCAAGATCACTGTTTATGCAGTGATCAATGGCAATGAAGGGGTTAATATTAAATGGGTGGCTCTTATAAGAGCCTTTGGATCAATATATATAAATATTATTGAGAATACCTAAAAACACACCGATCTGTCTCTCTCCCTCACTAGAAGCAAGTGAAGGAGGGAGGCAGATCCAATACTGATCAAAGGCAATGTTTAGAAAACATTGCCTTTGATTTAGCAAATCATGATCACTCTTATGAGTGATCTGACCACTAGGGGTGTTATTCACTGGATGTCCATGACATCCAGCAACACCCCCCCCCCCCCGATGATGACAGCAGGCTCCGCCCCCGGCTTGATGGGCGCCGCCATCTTGAAACACCGCATGTGTTTCGAAGACGCCGGCACCGGGAAGGTAAGTTGAGCATTTAGGAAGCGATCGCGAGTCGCTTTCTTTGCTAAACAGGTGTTGCAAAGATGCCTCGATACTGAGGCATCTTAGCAACACCAGCTAAGCAAAGGAAGCGACTCGCGATCGCTTCCTAAACCCGTTTTTCGGCGGCGGGCGCCGCCATGTTTGAAAGACGTGCAGGCTTTCAAACATGTTTTTTTATTTGCTCCTAGGAGCGATCGGGGGGGGCCGGGAATGTTTTTTTTGGTGTTGCTCAATGCCTCGATGTCGAGGCATTAGAGCAACACCGTTTGAGTGAAAAAAAATCGATCACGGATCGATTTTTTCACCCGTTTAAAGACGTGCCGGTCCTGGCACGTCAATTGTCATAATCGTCACGATTTTCGGTGACGTGCCCGGACCGGCAATTGTCATCAAGGGGATAAGAGTGTCGCTTAGCGCCATTATGTTTAAGGTTTGAAGAGCAGGAACGCTGCCAAGATATATGTGAAATGCATCGGCAGATGCACAGAGCGATAAAACCCAGAGAGGAACACAGAGCTCTGCAGGATCAGACTCAGGTTCCAGCATCTAAACAGGAATCAGATCAGCCCTCCTGGAGCACGGCTTCTGTCTGATGGGGGGGGGGGGTGAATCCCTGGGATTCAGGGCCCTAAGGTGGAGAATTAGGGATATGGCCCGGGGCAGCCGATCAGAAGCCGCTACCATACGGCTGCAACTCTCCCAAAGCCATCACAAAGACCATCCCCACCTGGTGTTACTGGTCCCAGTAAGCTCCATACTGGTTTGAGTCTGGGAGACGTCCAGAAGTACCGTATTTGCTCGATTAGAAGACGCCCCTGATTATAAGACGACCCCTCAAAATCTGAATATTTAGGAAAAAAGTTTTACTAGTAAGTAATTCATGTAAACTATTCTTTTCATATTTAATAAAAACGATGATTGAGAAAAGTGCATTTTTTGTTTTTATTCCCACTGCTCTGTCATAGAAGCCCCAGAGGAAGTGCCGGCAGAAGCGGAGGTTGTCTGTGGGCATCACACAGGCGTTCACCGGCTGCCAGAGAGGGGGATCCGGGTCCCTGCAGCGCTGCCGGGGATCTGGATCTTAGTCAAAACTGATCATAAGACGACCTCGAATATAAGACGAGGGGTGATTCGCTCTGAAAAAATATGGCAATGATTTTATATAAAGGTGTGACTTCCTTCCATTCCATGTATATAAAGCGCACGTGTGTCTCCTGCATGCTTTGACGGGGGTTCAGATCCTTGACCACATAAACTAAGACTTTTCTCTGTGATTCGGAGCAATTATTACCTCCATCTTAAAATGGGGTTATTGTAACTGCCACTAATTCCCTCTATCTCCTCTGTCCCCGGGTGGAGGGCTTCTTCGATCGGAGCTTCTCACCCCTCTTACAAGCCCCGGTTTAGACACAGTCTAGATCAGAAGCGCTCTAATACTAAACTACCCCAGCGATCTTAGACCGCTCGTTACGCTCTGTAGACCCCCCCCCCATTCACAGGGGGACCCACAAACCGTCCATTACACAAACGATTTAATCTATGACTTCTTTGTGTAGTCTTTGCAAGGGAAGAGCTCCTCCTCTTCTGGGGAGAGGCTTTGTGAAGGGGTGAGGAAAGAAGAAGGTGACCCTGAGACCCGGGTAATGGCGACCTCTAGGGTGAACTGGACTCCAGTCTCATACGGCACTGATGTGCGGCCCCCATGTGGGATCCACAAATCAGTTACCCCTCCATCCCCCATACTGCAGGCCCTAGCTGGGGGCGACAGCAGCAAACCCACAACAGCTGCCAGAGCAAAGGGCACTTAAAGAGATTCCCAGAGACAGGTAGGTCACAGACATGCACCAGCCTACCCGAAAACACTTTGAGGCTTTCAATTCAAGGGCCGTGGTCAAAGCAGCGGTCAAAACAACTGACTGCTTGGTCATCTTATCGCTGTTTCCTTCTCCATGATTGAGAAGGAGCCTGTGACGGCCCCGGGTTAATCGGTGCTGAGGTGAAAGTTGCTGGTGAAACATTTCCCGCACTCGGACCTCGGATATAGTTTCTCTCCTGTGTGAGTCCGCTGATGGAGAGTAAAAGCAGAGGACTGTGTGAAAGATTTCCCGCACTCGGAGCAGGAAGAAGGCTTCTCCGTGGTGTGACTTCGGAGACATCTCTCACACGTTTCCAAACTCACGGAAATGGTTTTCCACCCGTGTGAGTCCGCTGGTGGGCTACACAATCCGACCTTCGTTTATAACATTTTCCGCAGTCTGAACAGGAATAAGGCTTCTCCCCGGTGTGAACTCTAAGATGTTCAGCAAGCTGAGGGTTTCTGTTAAAACATTTCCCGCACTCAGGACATGCAAAGGGCTTCTCCCCGGTGTGATTTCTGAGATGTTCAGCAAGCTGAGAGTTTCTGTTAAAACGTTTCCCGCAGTCTGAACAGGAATAAGGCTTCTCCCCGGTGTGAATCCTAAAGTGCTGAAGAAGGTCCCAGTTCCTGCTGAAACGTTTTCCGCACTCAGAACATGGAAATGGTTTTTCACCCGTATGAGACAGCTGGTGGCGTATGATATGGGACTTGTGTTTGAAGCTTTTCCCGCACTCTGAACAGGAATAAGGCTTCCCACCTTTGTGAATACGCTGATCCCTAATGTGCTGAGAGTTAGAACTTTTCTCACAGCCCAGAGAGGAGACCGCCGATCTATCATGGATGGTCTGATGTAGAAGATCAGAGTCTCTGGTAAACCGTTCCTGACACTCGGGGCAGCTACATGTAACCTCATCGGGGGGCGTTTCACACTGAAAATGTGTGTTACTGGTTTGGGTTTTATCAGTAGAAGTAGATCCCTTGGGTTCGGTTGGGATCCAATAATCTTCATTGGAAGCGGATTCCTCCTTTACGTGGACAGACGTATTATCCCCCCCGTCGTGCTCTGTGTGCGTATCGGGGGCTGAGACATTTCCGTCTTCATCTGAGGGGGGTCCGTCCTCATTACGAGTCGATGTGAGCTCTGTCTGTGGAGACTCCGCCGGGTCACAAATGTCTGTCTCTTCACATGAGGCGGATTCCTCCTTAATAAAATGAGACGTCTTACAGTCCAGCGGAGAATTAGGGGCTCGATCTCTGACCTCGGACGCGTCTGTCGGAGAGAAATCATCAAATTAAGTGAAGCGGCCGCTTTCCCAAACAAGCAGATTTCGGAGGCTCTGAAATGTCAGGTTCACCTCAGTAAAGCTCAGTGGCAGTCTGTGGCAGAGTCAACATGGCCTGATCAATTCCCTGACCTGAAGTTCTCTACATTCTTCTCCCACACTATTCTAATGGCTACCTAAACCAATCAACATCAAGCAGCAGGAAGTGGCACAATAAGTTAGAAAGTCTCCCTTAAACGATAGTGGAGAGAGAACTTCTATTCTCATGATCCGCATTATTACTCCTCCTCATTAAGTTAAGATGGCCGCTGCTATAGGATACGTGTAAGAGGTTTTTCCTTTACACACACATATATATATATATATATATATATATATATATATATATATATAGTAAAGCTGCCTTAATATCTACACACAGACCGCAGGGATTAAACCTCTTACCCGGAGAGCCGCGGGGCTGGTGGGTCTCCATCATCACGTCCCTGTAAAGCTCCTTGTGTCCTTCTAAATACTCCCACTCCTCCATGGAGAAATAGACGGTGACATCATCACACCTCACAGGAACCTGAGACACACAATGAGCCGTCACCATCCAGACACACGCCTCGGTGTTACTGTATAACGCCCCGTTCCCAGCAGCGCTCACCTCTCCAGTCAGCAGGGACATCATCTTGTTGGTCAGTTCCAGGATCTTCTGCTCGCGGTTCCTCTTGTGGGTCAGCGAGTGAGGTGGAGGCACCGGGCTGGGGCTAATGTTGGCCGGTCCGTGGTTATTGGGCTTTCTCATTATCATATAGTCCTAACAGAGATAGAGAGACTTTCAAACTCTTTGATTGGTTGAACCTCTGCTGTCCGGCTGATTTTGCAAAATAAGACTCCACCAATTTTGTGTTCCTTTGACTACAAAACAACCTCACTGAGTTAAAAGATACGGTATAACCATTTAGCAGATCATGCCCAGTATATCAGAGTTTAGGGGGAACCGTTCTGAGGAGCCCGGGTGATGCTGCCGCCAGCATCCAGTTCTCCATCTATCTTCCTACTCTCTTCAAGCTCACATTTAGGTTTAAGTGACGCTTCTGTGTACCGTATTGTCCAGATTATAGGACACCCCGCACTTTAACTTTTTAATGTGGGGGTGGGGCGTACAATCGGGGTTTAGCGCAGGGATGGGCAATTCTTATCACCCGATGTCCGCGACATGCAATTCCAGGCACCAGTTTTTTTCTTTTTCATTTAGCCCTGCTGTGGGTAAGCAGCAGGGTTAGGATCCAGATTGCCCGCAGCCCTGCAGGGGTCCTGGACCCTTCTGTCTGGCAGCCGGTGGAGGTCTATGAAGGAGCGCCGGCGATACATGACCTTCCGGCGCTCCGCCAGAGAAACCCAGCGGAGGTTGTCTGAGCACATTGTGCAAACGTCCACCGGCTGCCAGAGATGCGTATCCCCCGCAGCGCTACAGGGGACCTGTATCCTCCTCTCTGGCAGCCGGTGAAGGTCTAGGCGATGCACGCAGACAACTTCGGCGGTTGTGCATCGCTCAGGCGTCCACCGGCTGCCCCGCTAGATGCATTGGTAAGTCTGGGGGGCAGAGTGGCAAATCTAGGGGGCAGGGGGGTATGTCTATAAGTAAGCTGCATTATGAATTAAGGGGGGACCTTAAAATGGCTATTGGTTTTCCAAATTTCTGTTTGTATATAACCTATGCTGACTTACTGCTTAACCCCTTAACGTCCATTGCCGGGTCAGGCACGTCATGCAAAATGGTCACTTAACGACCTATGACGTGCCTGACATGTCATCAGACTTAAACAAGCTTAGAAAGTGATCAACGATCACTTTCTAAGCTTAAACGGTGTTGCTGTAATGCCTCGATGTCGAGGCATTCAGCAACACCGAGATCGGCATGATGGGCCATGTCTGGCCCCTCCCCGGGGCGTCAACAGCCGCCATACATTGTATGGCGGCGGACGCCCGTTTTAAAAGCGTTTAGGAGGCGATCAACGATCACCTCCTAAACTTCAATGGTGTCGCTGGAATGCCTCGATCAGGAGGCATCCAGCGACACCAAACACGTACCTCTTGATGGACTGTGACCGCACCGGAGAGCGGTCACAGCCGCAGCTGCACGCAGTCTTCACCATCCGCAAGATGGCGGCGGCCCGGGAAAAAAAAATAATAAAGTTGAAAAAGTTCGCTAGACAGTCTCCAGACCCTCTAGAGAACTCTGGCTCCACTTGCAGGTTGAATACAGGTACTGCATTCAACCATACAAGTCAATGGAGCCCAGCTTTCTAATCACTATGTGATTAGTAAAATATAAACAAAAAAAAATATGTAAAAAAAAAAAAAAGGAAAAAAAGAAAAAGCTTAAAAAAAACATGGTAACATTTAAAAATTATTATGCTTTAGAGGAACTATCCAGTTCCAGCAAAATGTAAAAAAAAAAAGTCCAAAAAGAGTAAAATAAATAAAATAAAAAAATAAAGTTTATTATTATGAGCAAGTGCTAAAATTAGCGCTGTATCTTCCCAAAAATCCTGACGTGGAAAAATGTAAATAAAAGCATTTCAAATACCCAAGGGGTGTCTAATTTAAAAAAATGAATGGTTTGATGGGGTAAATTGGAGTGGCCGGGCTCAAAGATAGGGCATAGGCACAGACTGACCGAAATGGCGGGAAAAAAGCGCACTTCCAAAATGTGGCATTTTAACCTCAAACACCTACATGTGGGGTATGACTGAACTCGGGAGATGTTCCTGAACACATATTAGGGTGTTGTTTGATAGTGACGTATACCTGGAGCTATAAATTTATACCCAAAGTACAATTTGTGTGAAAAAAATACAAAAAAAAATACTACCACAAAGTGTGGCAAAGGCTGGTGGTATAATCTGATGCATGGAAAGGGTTAAATACTACCATTTTAAGTACCTTGGGGTGTCTAGTTTTCAAAAATATATGGTTTTATGAGGTAAATTGTAGTGGCCAGGCTCAAAGATAGGGCATAGGCACAGACTGACCAAAATAGGGGAAAAAAAGCGCACTTCCCAAATGTGGCCTTTTAACCCCAAACAGCAGTCAAACCCATGCATGGGTGGTATCACTGTACTCGAGAGATGTTATTGAACACATATTAGGGTGTTGTTTGATAGTGACGTATACCTGGAGCTATAAATGTATACCCAAAGTACAATTTGTGTAAAAAAAAATACCAAAAAAATACTAACACAAAGTGTGGCAAAGGCTGGTGGTAGAATCTCATGCATGGAAAGGGTTAAAATACTAGCATTTGAAATACCTTGGGGTGTCTAGTTTTCAAAAATATATGACTTGATGGGGTAAATTGCATTGGCCGGCTTCAAAGATACCCGAAATGGCACATGGGGGGAAGAATTACTAGATTTGGAAAAAATGGCTTTGAAATAGCAAAACGCTACCTGTACTTAATGCTCCATAATGTGTAGAAAAAAAGCAAAAAAACATAAAAACACTGGGTATTTCTAAACTCAGGACAAATAGTAGAATCTATGTAATGGGTTTTTTCATTAGTTTTTTTGGATGAGTAAAAGATTTTTGGGGTAAAAGTCAGAAAATGTGGGGGGGTTTTTACATTTTTCATCATATTTTATTATTTTTTTTATGGGAAATTAGATAATATGATTAAAACAATGGTATCTGAAGAAAGCCCTTCTTGTCCTGAAAAAAACAACATATAATCTGTGTGGGTTCACTAAATGAGTAAGGAGAAAATTACATCTAAACACGAACACCGCAAAAGTGTTAAAACAGCCTCGGTCCCAATGGTACAAAAGGTAAAACACAGCCTGGTCCTTAAGGGGTTAATAGATACCAAACACCATGAAGTACATTTATTCCTGTTCATTAGATAAAATGCTGCTTTACCGTTCCACTCATATGTAGTTTTTTTTTTTTTTAAATAGCACCATACTGTAAGGGTGCGGCCTATAATCGAGCCAATAAGGTATTTCCTTCCTGATAACTTCCTCATTAACCATGAAGCGGCCAAAGTCATAATCCCCAACGCCTCACCTCTCCGCTCAGCAGGGAGATGATCTCCAGGGTGAGGCTCAAGATCTTCTCAGTCACCGGATCCTTGTCCATGTTCAGTCCTAAACCGGACTCTTTCCTGGGTCACCGCGTTTGGCGCTCAGACGCCTCCCTGAACCACAAATTCTAATAACGTGACGGCAAAAAGACAAAACCCCCAAAGAGAGCGCAGCAGCCGTCACATCACCCGGCACAGGGTCACTGTATAGGACGGTCTCCTCCGTGACTGACACTCACCTGTCAGCTTCCGGGTTACTGAGGAAGGAGCATTGGCCCCTCGACCAGATCAGGGCCCTCGGCAGCCGCCTCTGGGACTGTCCGGGTCTAACTGGAAGAAAACAGAGACCTCAGACGGAGCTCCGGCCGCGATATCCTGCCCCGGAACGAGGGAAACGGAGAAATCAAGGAGAAAGCGGCCACACCGGAGATCAGTACTGAGTATGGTTACAAAGCTGAGTATAACCAGAACCCCAGCATTTACCTGCACACAGACCTGCCAGGGGTTACAGGTAGAGTGTCAGCTCCTGGGCCCAGACTACCCCTCCCCCAGCATTTACCTGCACACACACCTGCCAGGGGTTACAGGGAGAGTGTCAGCTCCTGGGCCCAGACTACCCCTCCCCCAGCATTTACCTGCACGCACACCTGCCAGGGGTTACAGGGAGAGTGTCAGCTCCTGGGCCCAGACTGCCCCTCCCCCAGCATTTACCTGCACACAGACCTGCCAGGGGTTACAGGGAGAGTGTCAGCTCCTGGGCCCAGACTGCCCGTCCCCTAGCATTTACCTGCACACACACCTGCCAGGGGTTACAGGGAAAGAGTCAGCTCCTGGGCCCAGACTGCCCCTCCCCCAGCAATTACCTGCACACACACCTGCCAGGGGTTACAGGGAGAGTGTCAGCTCCTGGGGTCACACTTCTCTTTAAATTCCAATACAGGACGTAAGTTGCAAACTCCCATAGGCTTTCTCAAGATGCGTTTCTTCTGTGCAATATGTTACTTCCGGTTTTGCGTTCCACTTAGCTTCCGGTTTGCTGTACTTTCCTGTGCATGGAGAAGCTGCAGACCGGACGTTCTCCTGTGAGGATTATCGGTTTGTAGTCATTATTGGGGTTTTGGTTTTGAGTCCAAGCGGAGATAGGGGTGATGGGAGTTGTCTCTCTGCCCGGTCACACGGATAGTGGGAGTTGGAATCTTTAGTTCGTAATGCTTGACCTAAAATGGCTGCTAGAGCCCAATGCATGATGGGAAGTAGACTGGATGATGGGAATTGAAGTCTTCTTTTCCTTTATGGTAATCTTAGCCTTATGTGAGAGGAGACCGCTGTGTGATGGGAGTTGCAGTCTTTGTGTGTATTGTGATGCAGAAGCTGGGTGTGTGTGTATTATAATGGGGTGCTGAGGATGATAGGAGTTGTAATTCTCTTTATAAAGCTGTCATGTGACATCTCCAGGCCCTGAGCTGCACAGATAGGGATTGTGGGGATTGCAGATCATTCACAGGCAGCGCCATCCAAATAATTCTTATCGTTTAATGAAATCACTAAAATCCTGCTCTGTCTGCGGCCCTCGGGGCCAGAACTGGACACCGCTGAGCTACAGGGAATAACCGGGTTACACAGAGTGACCCTGCAGTCTGGGCAGAGCCTTGGCGGGATCCGGGGGGCCGCCGCAATCACCCAGAAACCCGCTTCTTCATCACAGGGAGGGATCGGGGAGGAGAGGTTGATCTCGGTGTCGTCGTCATACAGGAGATATTAAAAGCCAAAGGCTGAGATTCGTCGGCCAAGTGAGGTCCCGGAACTGAGCCTTGGGGACCCCGACTGAGAAGGGGAGGGGAGCGTTACTGGAGACAGAGACGCTGGAGGTGCGATCAGAGAGGTGGGAAGGGAACCAGGAGAGAGCAGAGTCACGGAGACCAAGAGCATGAAGAGTCTGAAGGAGGAGAGGATGGTCCACGGGGCGAAAGCAGCAGAAAGCTCCAGTAGGGTTAGCAGGGAGTTGTGGCTCTTGGATTTAGTAGCCAGGAGGTCATTAGTAACTTTAGTGAGGGGCGTCTCGGTAGATTGAGAAACAGAGTGATGGAGTGGAGGGAATGGGTGGAGAGGTTTACGTTGAGCTGGAAGCTGGCCCCACCACCCGTCCTGACATCAGGTCTGGGAGTATGAGTGAGGTGGAGGCCGCCATAGGAGAGAGCAGCGGGAGAAGCAGCGTTACAAGACGTCAGTCAGAGCGAGAAGGTGCCGGGAGGTAGAGGTGATCGCTTCTGGTTGTTTCTTACATCCCAGAGAGCAGAGGGGAGAGGAGGAGAGGAGGGGTATGCGGAGGAAATTATTCTAGTTTCGGGAAAAAGAAAGGAGCAATAAGGGACTCGGTGTTTGGGGAGGAATCCTGGGCTGCTAAAACTAGCAGAAGAGAGAGTGAAGGTGGGGATAGGATTCGCGGGAGCGGGCAGACACGGGGCGTGGGGGAGGCGAAGCTGGGGGCTGAAGAGAGGGAAAAGCTGTATTGATAATAGAGAACACAGGGGTTGTGGACACAGAAGGCTCCTGTACATTAACCAATCGGCCTTGAGTGGGTTGAGAATATAGACGGCTGGAAAGTCTTTAATCGGCATGAACTTGCGGATCCTTCTCCATACTAGATTTCCCCAGTAGGTGGCCGTTCAGCTTATAACGATCCTGCTTACTTTCCTCCCCCAAATGCAGAATCTGACATTTATCTATGTGGAAACGCAGCCGCCATTTTACTTCCCAGTCTATTTCATCCAAACCTTTCTGCAGGGAGATGGCGGCCGATTCTGATTTAATTTCCTAGTTTGGTTTCATCCGTTAAATATCTAGATATCGCTCTCCGGGCCCTGTTCCCGATCTCTGATAATTAAACTGAAAAGAATGAATAGAAAATGACCCCCATTACCAGAAACTCTGTCTTTTCACCAGTTCTCTGTGTTTTAAATAATAACTGTTTTTGCTTTTTTTCCAAGGAGTGTAAATATTCCGAATAACCAGACGTTCCGACCACATAGATGGAAGATCGTCTCCTGCGTCATCTCTCTCATCATCGAGTCTGAAGATAGAAATACAATCACAAGGATAATCGTAAAACGATCCGTAACGAGGAGTTTGGGGATAAAAGTGCCGCCACTCGCAGCCGAGGAACCCCAATCTCCGGTGGATAAAGTGTTTAGTGAGCAAAATAGAAACATTCATAGAAATTTGAGGTTCTGGATGCGTTGGATCCAATCTCGGCCGTACAGAAATGGATCAAACAGAGAAAACCTTTCCGTGCTCCGAGTGCGGGAAGCGTTTCACCTTATTGGCAAATCGTAATAAACATCAGAAAATCCACAGGGGAGAGAGACCGTTTCCGTGTCCTGACTGCGGGAAATGTTTTAGACTAAAGTTTGATCTTAGAATACACGAGAGAGTTCACACCGGACACAAACCATTTGAATGTTCGGAGTGCGGCAAACGTTTCACCACGTTAGGGAATCGTAACAGACACGAGAACATCCACACGGGAGAGAAGACGTCCGCGTGTTCCGACTGCGGGAGGCGCTTCACCTCAATGGCGCATCGTAAAAGGCACGAGAAAACGCACACGGGAGAGAAGCCGTTCGCCTGCTCCGAATGCGACAAACGTTTCTTCACAAACGCTGATCTCAGAGACCACAAGAGACATCACACCGGGGAGAAACCGTTCGAGTGCCCCGAGTGCGGGAAACGTTTCAGACTGAAGATGTCCCTTAGTTTGCATGTGAGACTTCACACGGGGGTGAGACCGTATCCGTGCTCTCAGTGCGGCAAATGTTTCGTCACAAAGCCGCAGCTTGTCCATCATGAACAAAGTCACACGGGAGAGAGGCTGTTTCCGTGTCCTGAATGCGGGAAGAGATTCACTACGACGGGAAACCTCAGTGCTCACAAGAAAGTGCACACGGGAGAGAAACCCTTCGCGTGTCACGAGTGCGGAAAACGCTTCGCCATTAACTTCAACCTTACCAAGCACAAGCGGATTCATACGCAAGAGAAGCCATTTTCATGTCATGAATGCGGGAAACACTTTGGTGCAGCAGAAAACCTCCGCGCGCATGCGAGAGTGCACACGGGAGAGAAGCCCTTCACTTGTCCGCGCTGCGGAAAGTGTTTCAGCACGAAGCCGGGGGTCAATCAGCATCTGAGAACTCACACGGGGGCCAAGCCGTTTGGGTGTTCAGAATGCGGGAAATGTTTCGTCACAAAGCAGCAGCTGGGTAGGCATCAGCGAATTCACACGGGAGAGAAGCCGTTCGCGTGTTCTCAGTGCGGGAAACGCTTTAACTTAAGCCAGAACCGGAATGCACACGAGAAAACGCACCTTGGAAAGGGGCTGTAAGGACTTACTCTGCGTCCCTCTCGGGCAGCGAGTGCTCCCCGCTTCCCGTCCGGCGTCTTCACCGCGTGGTCGGCCACGCAGCAAACCAGTAACACAGCTCTTATAACCTCAGGTCATCTCTCCCTATTTCTGCCTGGGACTTCCTCTTCTGGGTCACCCTTGGTTGGTGTATTTTGCTGCTTGCTTGTGCATTAGATTGTTACTGACTGCTCTGTTTTGACCCGACTTGTTGACCTCGTTCCTGTCTCTCTGATTCGGCTACTGATTCCTGCTCGTCTGGTATTGATTCGGCTTGTTGGCCTCGCCTCTGGATTCTGATTCGGCTTATCCTGCTTGCCTGTTTGACCCGGCTGGTTCTCTGGCGTTCTCTTGGTTCCTGTTTGGCCTGGCTCACTCCGCCATCCGGGGTCCTACCTCACCGAATCATTACAGAGGCAATATGTATAAAGAAATGCAACGGAGATGAACAAATTCATGTATTAGATGCAGGATCTCACATCGGGGAATAAACTCAACGAGCAAAGAGCGCAGGTTTCCTCCATCCCTACGAGGTGCTGATACGGCAACCGATTCAGGAGAGATGGGGGATCTGCTTGGCGCAGCCATCGCTCATGAAAGCTGCTGATTCCGTGCGGATACGCATCCTTCCCCGTTATATGGATGAAAAGCTCTTTATCTGTATCACCCTCCTGTGAACTCTACAGAAAACTTACCTGACGTTCCTAAACGCCACCTTCTTCTTCTGACTCTTCCTTTTAGACTTGCTGCCAAGTATATCCATCCGTGCAATAGAGTATGGGGGGGGGCAAGTAGTGTTACCCTGTAGCCTCTCATTGCCCTTTCCCCATCTCTGACCACCATTCTTCTTTACCCTTGTGTTCAGTTTCCGGGCATGCCTGTCATGATTAACTCATATAACGTAGTGGATGCATGGAAGGGTAACCCAGCAGAGGTGGTTAGTTTCTTTGTTTAGGCATTCAATGAGTTAATCTGAGGTTGATGTAAATGTTTCTTTGTGCATGCCCTCTGTATCTGTTCTGGGTAGAGGGGTCATCTTCCCAAAGGACCCCTGTGGTGATTCATGGCCTAACAGATAAGGACCCTGAGTTATAGGAATTCCATTCCTATGTTAAGTGGAGGGGTTTCCATCACCTTTACCCCACCATCACTTATTGGCAGATCAAAGATGGGACCCGATTCTTGGGGATGGTGTCATATAATCAGTCATGTGGTCAGAGGGGCGTTTGCTTGCAAAAGTCTGATTTAGGGACAATGCAGCGACCTCAAAGAAGAACTCCAGGATTTACTCTGATTGGAAAAACATTGTAAGGAGGGGCCGTGGCGCCCCCAGGCCACCCTAAATGTTAATAAAACGGCCGGCCGCCATGGCCGTCTTTAATGTGGGACAAAAGCCCGCATTAATTGTGATCGCAGGGGTCGCAACCCCTGTGATCACTTCCGCGGGCGCCCTGCCACTCACCTGTACGTCTGTCGCTTCACCCAGGACAAGCAGGAAACCAGCAGAGTCACGTGACTTTCCGTCCCGTCACATGGCTCCATTGTACCGCCTGGGAAAGCAGGAAGAGAAGAACGCGGAGGCACCTGCAGAAGTCTGCGAGTAGCACTGATTGATCTGCAGTTCAGTTAAGGGGTTTTTTTTGTTTGCATTTCTCTTGTCCATGTTTTGAACCCCATGGTGCATTTATTTAAAAAAAGGACAAAAACGCTGACTAGATCCATCTTTTTATCCCGGTTCCCCCTCACAACCCAAAATGATCACCTTTATGAAGTTCATTAAACCAATAATAGTTGATTTCCATTCATGATCTGGCAGCGTCTTCTTCCGCTTTAGCTGGATGGGTTCGCTGGATCATAGGCAGCTGATTGGTCCAGTGATTTAACTCTTCCAAGGTTTTATTTTAAATATATTTATTCTATATTTCATAATTACTTTAGCTTTAAACTTGCATAATTCGAGCCTCCTGAAAAAGAGATTTTTCTACCGTTTGTTACAGACAGGAGGCGAGTTTTGTCCCTCCCCCCCCGATGTATCTCTTTATCTTTTCTCTCGTAGGTTAATCGGCACGGTCTGCTCACGGAAGTGGTTCCTTTGATCGTTACTCGTTTTACTTCGTCGTTTAACGGAATGGCTCGATACGTTTGCTTGTTCAAAGAAAGAAGACATCTATTACCCTGCTCACCTCCTGATAATGAGTAATTAAGGATAATGCGTAATACGAGCCTCCTGTCTTTAATAAAATCTTGACTTTATGGCACCGGGGTAGCAAAATCTTCAAATCTTGGGGACATCCTTACTTTCCTTCCCTCCTGATCCCTCCCCCTCTGACTTCCTACAGCCATAACTACTTCCCGCTGACCTCCTACAGCCATAACTCCGACCTTCTACAGCCATAACCCCTCCCCTCTGACCTTCTACAGCCATAACCCCTCCCACCTTCTACAGCCATAACTCCTCCCTTCTACAGCCATAACCCCTCCCCTCCCACCTTCTACAGCCATAACCCCTCCCCTCCCACCTTCTACAGCCATAATTCCTCCGCTCTGACCTCCTGCTCTTATTTTTCTTTCCTGTCTCTTGCAGCTTTTTCTGAAACCACACAAACTCTCTGCAAATCACCATTTTGAGACACGCACTAACACCCTCCGTTTACCCGCCAGCCATTTTATTTCTTTTGCATCCTGAATGTGTATTTGTCATGTGTTTGTTAACCACTCCATTTAAATTGTGCAGCGCTACATAATTTGTTGGTGCTTAATAAATAAAGAATCATAATAATAGTCGCTGGAGTCAGGTGATGGAAAATTGTTTGTGACATTTATGACAGGATGGCTGAAAAACGATTCTTCAGCGATTGAGGGTCGTGTGCGTGGCAGAGAAGCACATACATGTTTGAAGAACCCAGAGATACCGGGATTTCCTTTAGTGTTGTGGCACAGTCCAAACCCTTTATGGCTTCTCCCTGCTTCGAATTCTGAGATGCTAAACAAGATGCGAGTTACAGGGCAGGCATTTCCCGCACCCAGAGAACGCAGGAAAGGTTTCTCTCCTGTGTGAGTCCTCTGGTGGAGGGGGCGAAATCGGGGGACCGTGTGTAAAACATTTCCCGCAATAAGCAGGAATAACGTTTCCCCCCGGTATGAAGTCTGAGATGTTCAACGAGGATCGAGTAGCTGCTCCCCACACAATTCCAAACTCATGAGAACGTTTTGTCCTCCGCTGTGAATCCGCTGGTGGAAGGTTAAATTAGAGTATTGTTTAAAACATCTCCCGCACTCCGAACACGAGAAAGGCTCCTCCTCGGTGTGGACTCTGACGTGCTGGACAAGGTTCCAGTTACTGGTAAAACTTTTCCCGCACACAGAACACGGATACGGCTTCTCTCCTGTGTGACTGCGCTGGTGGACGGCAAAACCCGAGGAGTGCGCGAAACATTTTCCGCACTCGGAACAGGAATAAGGCTTCTCCCCGGTGTGAATTCTGAGATGTTCAACAAGGCCCGTGCTACTAGTAAAACATTTCCCGCACTTGGAACACGGAAATGGTTTTTCACCCGTGTGAATCCGCTGGTGGCGTACAAAATGTATCTTCTGATTAAAAGATTTCCCACAATCGGAACACGAAAAGGGCTTCTCCCCGGTGTGAATTCTCAGGTGTCGAACAAGATTTGCGTTACTCTTAAAACTTTTCCCGCACTCTGAACACGAGAAAGGCTTCTCCTCAGAGTGGATTCTGAGATGTTGAACAAGGTTTGAGTTGCTGCTAAAATGTTCTCCGCACTCGGAACACAGAAATGTTTTTTCCCCTGCGTGAGCCTGCTGATGGAAGACAAAATCGGAGGACCTTGCGAAACATTTCCCGCACTCGGAGCAGGAATAAAGTTTCTCCCCGGTGTGAAGTCTGAGATGTTGATCAAGGTTCCAGTTCCTGGCAAAACATCTCCCGCACTCGGAACATGAAAAAGGCTTCTCACCGGTGTGAATTCGGAGATGTTTTACGAGGTTTGAGTTACTGGTAAAACATTTCCCGCACTCTGAGCAGGAATAAGACTTCTTAGCTCTGTGTTTACGCCGATGCCTAATGCACTCAGAGTTAGAACTTTTCCCGCAGTCCAGAGAGGAGGCCGCCGATCTATTATGGATGGTCTGATGTAGAAGAAGATCAGAGTCCCTGGTAAACCGTTCCTGACACTCGGGGCAGCTATATGTACCCTCATCGGGGGGCGTTTCACACTGAAAATGTGTGTTACTGGTTTGGGTTTTATCAGTAGAAGTAGATCCCTTGGGTTCGGTTGGGATCCAATAACCTTCATTGGAAGCGGATTCCTCCTTTACGTGGACAGACGTATTATCCCCCCCGTCGTGTTCTGTGTGCGTATCGGGGGCTGAGACATTTCCGTCTTCATCTGAGGGGGGTCCGTCCTCATTACGAGTCGATGTGAGCTCTGTCTGTGGAGACTCCGCCGGGTCACAAATGTCTGTCTCTTCACATGAGGCGGATTCCTCCTTAATAAAATGAGACGTCTTACAGTCCAGCGGAGAATTAGGGGCTCGATCTCTGACCTCGGACGCGTCTGCCGGAGAGAAATCATCAAATTAAGTGAAGCAGCCGCTTTCCCAAACAAGCAGATTTCAGATCTCTCGCGGCTGCCTTATTGCCGAGTATTTATTATACGGACCTCACATTTTACACGTTATTTGTTACAGTGAAGATGCCTTAATATCTACACACAGACCGCAGGGATTAAACCTCTTACCCGGAGAGCCGCGGGGCTGGTGGGTCTCCATCATCACGTCCCTGTAAAGCTCCTTGTGTCCTTCTAAATACTCCCACTCCTCCATGGAGAAATAGACGGTGACATCATCACACCTCACAGGAACCTGAGACACACAATGAGCCGTCACCATCCAGACACACGCCTCGGTGTTACTGTATAACGTCCCGTTCCCAGCAGCGCTCACCTCTCCAGTCAGCAGGGACATCATCTTGTTGGTCAGTTCCAGGATCTTCTGCTCGCGGTTCCTCTCGTGGGTCAGCGAGTGAGGTGGAGGCACCGGGCTGGGGCTCTGGGTCCCGGGGGGTCCGTCTGACACACGGGGGCCGTCGCTGGGTGGGACGCAGTCACTGGGCTTCCTCACAATCATATAATCCTGTATATCGGGAAAGATATTGAAATATCGATGAGCAAAGAAACATCTGAGCTGCAGTTTGTGGACATAACGACATCCATGTTCTGGCCCCAGAGACACCGGCCCCTCACCTCTCCGCTCAGCAGGGAGATGATCTCCAGGGTGAGGCTCAAGATCTTCTCAGTCACCGGATCCTTGTCCATGTTCAGTCCTAAACCGGACTCTTTCCTGGGTCACCGCGTTTGGCGCTCAGACGCCTCCCTGTACCACAAATTCTAATAACGTGACGGCAAAAAGACAAAACCCCCAAAGAGAGCGCAGCAGCCGTCACATCACCCGGCACAGGGTCACTGTATAGGACGGTCTGCCGGTTACTGAGGAAGGAGCATCGGCCCCTAGACCAGATCCGGGCCCTCGGCAGCTGCCTCTGGGACTGTCCGGGTCTAACTCCTGGGCCCTGACTGCCCCTCCCCCAGAGCTGTCATGGGTCACATTTGTTGGTTGGGTGTTTGATTTGTCTTTATTAAATTATTAGTACCCCGTTACCCCCTCTCTCCGATACCCCATGTGTCTGTGATTTGATTGCCGGGTAATTAATTGGTCGGTAAACACCCAACAAGCAGCGATCAGTAAGTAGGGAGCGCGACAATCAATACTCAGCTGCTGCCGCACCGGATTATTGTGTTTATTCCGCTCCCTTTACTCTCCTCTGTCATTAATGAAATGTTTCCCTCCCCTCAGCCACCAGGCACCCCCCCCCTTTCTCCGCTCCCACAAATCCTATCCCCACCTCTCTCACTTCTATTTGTAGCAGCAGAGCGGACATCTCCCCAAATCCTGGCCCTCCTTTCTTCCTTCCTTCCCTTTCCTAACCCTCTCGTGACCGCGTCTCCTCGTGGGGTCCCCTCTTCCTCTCCTCTGATGTTCCTTCTGTCATCCTTGGAGACGTCAGCGTCCCAGCAGACACCGCTTTCCTTCACCTCCTCACACAACTCATGATGATGTCACACCTTGGACCTTATTTCTTTCTAGCGTGTTCTCTCTCACTAACTTCTATAATTCCCCCTCCCTGACCACAACTTCTTATCCTGCCTCCTACCCCGTTCCTCGCCTTCTCAAAGACCTCTCAATCGCCAGGACTTCTAAACCAATTTACTTCCTCAACCATCTCCCCAAACTCGCCGCCTCCCTGTACAACTCCACCTCACCTCCGCTCGATGACGGAGCCCCAACTACTCCTCGTTCTTCGAGATGCTCCCATTATGAACCTCGGCACACTAACCGTCGCCCAACTCGATGTCTGATTTCCTGTATTACCCCGCTCTCACCCTTACTAATGAAACCTCCCTCACCTCCTCGTCTCATAACCCTAAGCGTCTCTTCAGTGCCTTCAACCCCCCCCCATCGCAACTACCCCTTCCACTAACCTCACTGCCTCTGACTGTGCCACATACTTCAATGATAAAATCTCAGCCCCGCACCCACTACCTCTGGTCTACCTCAGGGTGTTCCAGCCCTGTAACTACTACCACTGGTATACCCCAGGTTGTCCCAGCCCTGTTCCTGCTACTTCTGTTCTACCCCAGGGTGTCCAAGCCCTGTACCCACTACTCCTGTTCTACCCCAGAGTGCCCCAGCCCTTTACCCACTACTTCTGTTATACCCCAGGGTGTCCAAGGACTGTAACTAGCACTTCTGGTCTACCCCAGGGTGTCCCAGCCCTGTACCTACTACCTCTGGTCTACCCCAGGGTGTCCCAGCGTTGTACCTACTACCTCTGGTCCACCCCAGGGTGTCCCAGCATTGTACCTACTACTTCTGGTCCACCCCAGGGTGTCCCAGCCCTGTACCTACTACCTCTGGTCTGTCCCAGCATTGTACCTACTACTTCTGGTCCACCCCAGGGTGTCCCAGCATTGTACCTACTACTTCTGGTCCACCCCAGGGTGTCCCTGCCCTTTACCTACTCCCTTTGAGCTCTCCAAGTCCTGTACCAACTACCTCAGAGATCCACCAGGTTGTCACGACCCCGTAGTTCCTACCTTTACTATCCCAACCCTGTAGCCACTACCACTGGGCGTCCCGGCTACACAAGTTGTCTCCGACTGATCTGCACTGCGCATGCTCCTCCCACAGCCAGCCAGCACGGAAGTGACAGGAGTAACCCGACTATGGGCGGATGTGAGGTCACAGGAAGTGAGTGCACATGACGGCCATCTTTGTTTCAGGCAACTTCCCCTCACAGCTCTACCGGAAGTCCTGGCACAGCAGAGGAACCCCACAGGAAGGATGGCTCATATTATTATTACTAATACAACTCTTGTCATGCACAGCCACACCTGGCCAGCTCAGTGTGATGACAGATGTCTCCTTTAATGCATGGATATGATTGTGCTCCGCCCACTCTGTTCTCAGAGCAGCCAATCACTGACAGGAAAGCGCTGGATGTGATTGGTGGATTGATTTGTTTATTAAAGCATCATGCGCGCTCCGCTCGTCCCGCAGGGGGTGTTTTCAGTCAGTTACCCCGGTCACAGAGGAGACGGCGGCCGCCAACCATAATTTTATGTAAGGGTTAATCACGGGGGCCGCATCGGCCATCTTTCGCCACATATTGCCACAATCTGGAATTTTGGCGGCTACCTGGAGCTCCCGTTTTAGTGTCTCTGGGAGTTCAGTGCTTGGAGCAAAGGACTCCATCACATAAGCACTGGCACACGCATGTACACACACACACGCCTACACACCAACACGCGCATGTACACACACACACTCCTACACACCAACATGCGCATGTACACTCCCCGTCACAGATTTACACTCTCACAAACACTTTACACACACACACACACACGTAGACACCGACACTACATACACCTACAAACGTTCACTAACACACTCCCCCTCACAGATTTACACACACTCTCACAAACACTTTACACACACACACGTAGACACGCTACATACACCTACAAACGCTCACTAACACACACTCCCCCTCACAGATTTACACACACTCTCACAAACACTTTACACACACACACGTAGACACGCTACATACACCTACAAACGCTCACTAACACACACTCCGCCTCACAGATTTACACACACACTCTCACACTTTACACACACGTAGACACGCTACACCTACACTAACACACACTCTCACAAAACACTTTACACACACACGTAGACACGCTACATACACCTACAAACGCTCACTAACACACACTCCCCCTCACAGATTTACACACACTCTCACAAACACTTTACACACACACACGTAGACACGCTACATACACCTACAAACGCTCACTAACACACACTCCGCCTCACAGATTTACACACACACTCTCACACTTTACACACACGTAGACACGCTACACCTACACTAACACACACTCTCACAAAACACTTTACACACACACGTAGACACGCTACATACACCTACAAACGCTCACTAACACACACTCCCCCTCACAGATTTACACACACACTCTCACAAACACTTTACACACACACACACACACACGTAGACACGCTACATACTACAAACGCTAACACACACTCCGCCTCACAGATTTACACTCTCACACATTACACACACACACATGTAGACACGCTACATACACCTACACTCACTAACACACACTCCCCCTCACAGATTTACACACACAATCTCACACTTTACACACACACGTAGACATGCTACATACACCTACACTCACTAACACACACTCCCCCTCACAGATTTACACACACACTCTCACACTTTACACACACACGTAGACATGCTACATACACCTACACTCACTAACACACACTCTCACAAACACTTTACACACACACGCACGTAGACACGGTACATACACCTACAAACGCTCGGCCCCTCACGCTGCCCACTTTTCCCGCTTCTAACATCATCTTTGCCGATGAAATGTTCACTCTCTGCCCGATATACCCCCCCCTGACAGGAGCGGCGATAGCGGGATTACCCGTCAGTCCTCACAATGTTACGGCAGAACGAGTCCATTTTACCGCAGCGCTAGTTCTGCTTCGTGTTTGGGGTTACATGCAAAGACCTCTATTCGTTTAACCCTTCGCAGGCTGCATCTCTGGCTGCTGCCCTGGGCTAAAGGAGCAGCTTCTAACGGGGTTTCCATCGCATGCGCAGCAGATAAAAAGCTCATTGGCCCAACGTCGTCTTCCTATTCTTCAAACCAACGTAAGACCTCAGAGTATGAATTATAGTAATTAGGAAATGTAACAAATAAACGATTCTCGTGACTTTTCATTCCGACCGCGATGTGAGCTCCGCCGGGATTGTGAAAAATCCGGTTCTTTCAGGACGAGACCCAACCGTACAGAGAACGGCCGACCTCCTCGCGGCGTAAATGTTATTTTTATTCAGCTATCGCTTCTAACAAAATCTACGGGTCAGAAAATCAATTCAGATCTGACCATGCGCTATGATTTCAAAAAATACTCGTCCATGTGTAATAATCCTCATATACGCAACCCCGATCATCGCGTAATATCCTCGTCGCAATATCACAGGAGTGACGTTAGAAGTCAAACATTCAGAGACGCCTTCACAGATCATACTCGCTACGTGATGGAGATTCGGTTTGTAAAATAACATATATATTTTCCCTGTTGGCACATATTTGAGGTTGTTGGCTCCTCATCAGTCTGGTTGCAGCTTGCTGTCCAGGGGTTAAATGGGAGGAGGTTTAATTGCACCTCCCCCAATACATTAATCTGGTTTTGGTAGCCGTATAAACTGCTTTGTGTGCCCACTATGTAGGAGGTGAGAGTCGGTTCTCACCCTATTGAGAGTGTGCCTTGACGTGGCGGGTGAGCTTAATTATGCTTTGGCCAATTCATATAACCAAAACCTCTCATTTATATTATGTTTATATATTTGTTGCCAACTTTATTAGGGTGAGAAGCGCAGACAGTATTTTGTTTTTTGTATACATTGTACAGCCAACACACTGTATTTGCAGCATGCTCACACTGTTTGGTAGGCCTCATATTATACATTTGTATTATTTGAGCCTGAGACTAGCTTAGCGCACCGACATTTTTTCTTTTCCATATTAAAATGTGGTAATTAAAGAAAAAAATATATACAATGGTTGGATAGGTCTGGCTTTGGGATCTTAAGCGACTCTAATTGTTCTTTTGTTCTCCTTCCGCACCTCACCCGGCTTCAGGTGGGCATCTCGTTCTTCATCTAACCTGCCTTTTTTTTTTTTCCTTTTTGCAGGAATTTGCTCATCTCCGTTATATTTCTCCCATTCCGACGTGCGTCTTCTCGTCTGTATCCTGGCGCTCGCTCGAGTTGCTTTCGCATTTAGCGCACGCCATTGCCGCCTCCCCCGTGTGAATTCGCTGATGCGTACTCAGCTGTGACTTTCTGCTAAAACATTTGCCGCATTGAGGGCACCCGACCGGTTGCTCTCCCGTGTGAGTTCTCAGGTGCTGATTGACCCCCGACTTTGTGGTGAAACATTTCCCGCATTCTGAACACGCGAAGGGCTTCTCCCCCGTGTGACATCGCGCATGCTGCTGGAGACGTTGCTTTGTATAAAAACACTTTCCGCATTCCAGACACGCGAACGGTCTCTCGCCTGCGTGATGCTTCCCGTGCACGGTGAGCTCTGACTTGCTGGTAAAGCATTTCCCGCATTCAGGACACCCAAACGGTTTCTCGCCCGTGTGATGTCGTTCATGTATCGCGAGATTTGACTTTGTGGTGAAACATTTCCCGCACTCGGAACACGGAAACGGCTTCTCCCCCGTGTGCGTTCTCATGTGTTTATTGACCTCTGACTTTGTGCCAAAGCATTTCCCGCACTCGTGACACGCGAATGGTTTCTCTCCTGTGTGCACTCTCTTGTGAGCGCTGAGGCTCCCTGCCGCGGTGAAGAGCTTCCCGCATTCCGGACATGAAAACGGTTTGGCTCCCGTGTGAGTTCTCAGGTGTTTGTTGACCTCGGACTTCCTGCTAAAACACTTTCCGCATTCGGAACACGCGAAGGGCTTCTCTCCCGTGTGCCACCGCTCGTGCTGCTTGAGATCTGATTTGATAGAAAAACATTTCCCGCACAAGGGACACGCGAAGGGCCTCTCGCCGGTGTGACTCCGTTCATGTTGGGTCAGCTGGGGCTTTGTGATGAAACGTTTCCCGCACTCAGCGCACGGATACGGTCTCACCCCCGTGTGAAGCCTCACATGCAAACTAAGGGTCATCTTCCGCCGGAAACGTTTCCCGCACTCGGAGCACTCGAACGGTTTCTCCCCGGTGTGAACGCGCTCGTGGTCTTTGAGCTCGCACCTCGTGATGAAACATTTCTCGCACGCCGAGCAGGCAAACGGCTTCTCTCCGCTGTGTAACTGCGCATGTCTCTGTAGCTCCGGCTTGGTAAAGAAGCTTTTCCCGCACTCTGAACACGCGTACGGCTTCTCCCCGGTGTGAATCCGCTCGTGCCTGGTAAGCGCTTGCTTGGTGGTGAAACCTTTTCCGCACTCGGAACACACAAACGGTCTCTCGCCGGTGTGACGACGTTCATGTTGGATAAGGTTGGGTTTCGTGATGAAACGTTTCCCACATTCGGCGCATGCGAACGGCTTCTCCCCCGTGTGGACTTTCTCGTGTGTGTTACGATTTGCCAATAAGGTGAAACGTTTCCCGCATCGGGAACACGCGTACGGTTTGTCCCCGGCGTGAATTCTCTCGTGAGTTCTAAGATCACTCATTTGTGTAAAACGTTTCCCGCACTCGGAACACGGAAAGGCTTCCTCTGCTGTTTGATCCATTTCTGTACGGCCGAGATTGGATCCAACGCATCCAGAACCTCAAATTTCTATGAATGTTTCTATTTTGCTCACTAAACACTTTATCCACCGGAGATTGGGGTTCCTCGGCTGCGAGTGGCGGCACTTTTATCCCCAAACTCCTCGTTACGGATCGTTTTACGATTATCCTTGTGATTGTATTTCTATCTTCAGACTCGATGATGAGAGAGATGACGCAGGAGACGATCTTCCATCTATGTGGTCGGAATGTCTGGTTATTCGGAATATTTACACTCCTTAAAGAAAAAGATTGAATTAAATTATTTGAGAACATGTTTAAATATTATTTAAAAAAACAGAGAATTGGTGAAAAGACAGAGTTTCTGGTAATGGGGTATTTTCTAGTTGGGTGTTTCGAGTCGACTCCCCCGAGGTTCGGCCTTTGGTCTCATTCTTTTCAGTTTAATGATCAGAGATCGGGAACAGGGCCCGGAAAGCGATATCTGAATGTTTAAAAGATGAAACCAAACTATGGAAGGAAATTAAACATCCTGACTCCTGTAACTCTGTGCTAGCCGGTGTCCCTCATACCGCTTACAATCCGCCAGGAACGCTGCTGCCAGACTTATCTTCCTCCATCCAGCTCTCTACTAACCCCTCTCCCCCCCGTCTATCTCCGGTACTTCAGGATTCTCTCGCCGGTCCCGCTACGTCCGTCTCATCCGTCTCTCCCCCCGTCTATCTCCGGTACTTCAGGATTCTCTCGCCGGTTTCTTTCCGCCCGTCGTATCCGTCTCTCTCCCCCCCGTCTATCTCTGGTACTTCAGGATTCTCTCACCCACATCTCGTGCTTCACGCCAGTTCCTCTACACCAGTCACGGTGTCCCAGCCCTGTAGCCACTACCTTTGGTCCACCCCCAGTGTGTCCCAACCCTGTACCCACTACCTCATCTCCCCCAGGCTGTCCCAGCCAGGTAGCCACTACCTCTCAGCTCCCTATGACGTCTAAAACCCGTAGTTCCTACCTCTTGGCGTTCTGCTACTAAGAATCCTCCTAGTAGCAGACAATGATCTGCACTGCGCATGCTCCTCCCACAGCCAGCACGGAAATGAGTGTATGTGATGTAACAGGAAGTGAGTGCACAGGACGGCCATATTTTTTTCTGGCAAGTTCCTCTCACAGCTATACCAGGACTCCTGGGACAGCAGAGAAGCCCCACACGAAGGATGTCTCATATTATTGTTATTATTATTAATAATAATACAACTCCTATCATGCACAGCCACACCTGGCCGGCTCAGTGTGATGGATATTAGAGAGCTCCGCCCACTCTGTTCTCAGAGCAGCCAATCACTGGCAGGAAAGCGCTGTATGTGATTGGTGGACTCCCTGTAGGGCTGTGAGGGGGAACTTGCCTGAAACAAAGATGGCCGCCCAGTGTACTCCATGAGACGTCACATCCGCTCATAGTTGCGTTTCCCCGGCCTTTTACGTGCTGGCTGTGGGAGGAGCATGCGCAGTGCAGATCAGTGTCAGGAAGGGATTTGTGTAACCAGGACGCCCAGAGGTAGTGGCTACAGGGCTAGAAATCTAAAGGTAAGAGGTACGGGGCTGCAACTTTCTGGGGAAGCTCAGGGGTAGTAGGTCCTGGGCTATGGCAACCTGTGGGGACAGGCTGTAGCCCAGAAGTAATGAGTGCAGAGCTGGTGAGATCCCAGGGGCAGTGGGTACATGACTGGAACACCATGGGGTGGACTGGAGATACTGGGTACATGGCTGGGACACCCTGGGGGGAAAATGCCCCCTGCTCCAGGACTAGCCCTTCCCATCCACTGATATATACCATTTACTGGTCCTGTCAGCGAGGGGTAGGTGTGGCACGGCGCCCTGACATGGCGCCCTCACACCTACCTCTGTGTTTAACACCTTCACCTTCAGTGTCATGTCTCTCTCTCCCGCATCGGGGGCAATACTGCTGCTCCTATAATCGGGGGCAATACTGCTGCTCCTATAATCGGGGGCGACACGGCGGCTCCTGTAATCGGCAAGATACGGCGGCTCCTGTAATCGGGACGACACGGCGGCTCCTGTAATCGGGGCGATACTGGGGGCTCCTGTAATCGGGGCGCCACGGGGGCTCCTGTAATCGGGGCGCCACGGGGGCTCCTGTAATCTGGGCGATACGGGGGCTCCTGTAATCTGGGCGATACGGGGGCTCCTGTAATCGGGGCGATTCTGGGGGCTCCTATAATCGGGGCGATTCTGGGGGCTCCTGTAATCGGGGCGACACGGCGGCTCCTGTAATCGGGGCGACACTGGGGGCTCCTGTAATCGGGGCGATACTGGGGCTCCTGTAATCGGGGCGATACTGGGGCTCCTGTAATCGGGGCGATACTGGGGCTCCTGTAATCGGGGCGACACCGCGGCTCCGGTAATCGGGGCGACACGGGGGCTCCGGTAATCGGGGCGATACTGGGGGCTCCGGTAATCGGGGCGATACTGGGGGCTCCGGTAATCGGGGCGATACTGGGGGCTCCGGTAATCGGGGCGATACTGGGGGCTCCTGTAATCGGGGCGATACTGGGGGCTCCTGTAATCGGGGCGCCACGGGGGCTCCTGTAATCGGGGCGATACGGGGGCTCCTGTAATCGGGGCGATACTGGGGGCTCCTGTAATCGGGGCGATACTGGGGGCTCCGGTAATCGGGGCGATTCTGGGGGCTCCGGTAATCGGGGCGATTCTGGGGGCTCCTATAATCGGGGCGATTCTGGGGGCTCCTGTAATCGGGGTGACACGGCGGCTCCTGTAATCGGGGCGACACTGGGGGCTCCTGTAATCGGGGCGATACTGGGGCTCCTGTAATCGGGGCGATACTGGGGCTCCTGTAATTGGGGCGACACGGCGGCTCCTGTAATTGGGGCGACACGGCGGCAACGGTAATCGGGGCGATACTGGGGGCTCCGGTAATCGGGGCGATACTGGGGGCTCCGGTAATCGGGGCGATACTGGGGGCTCCGGTAATCGGGGCAATACGGTGTAATACTGTTTTTTGTGTCATGGACGATTGTCTCGTTTTAAGACGTCTTGATGTCTTTCTTCCCAGCAGGTTCCTGGTTTCTTCTGATGGAGATCTCCCGCGTTCCATCGTTTTCACGCCATAAAGTGTGAATGTTTTTGGGGTAAATGCTGGGTAACAAGGGAGGTCTCTACACGAAGGTGAGTTTGGGATTGAAGGCGCTGCCGCTCGTACGCGAATGGACGGGCAAACCGCGGACAGAACGTTTCCGTGTTCCGGATACAAGAATCGATTCGAAACAAAGGCAGAACCTACCGGAGATGAGCCGCCCCCCGCCGGGGAGAAACCGTTTGAGTGTCCGGAGTGCGAGAAACGTTTCACCAGGAAGAGAACCCTTCAGAGACACATGAAGCTTCACACGGGGGAGGGACTCTTTCCGTGTTCTGAATGCGGAAGGTTCTTCATCACGAAATCCCAACTTGAGAGGCACGAGCGCATTCACACGGGAGAGAAGCCCTTCGCGTGTTCGGAATGTGGAAAGCGCTTCATCACGAAATCAGAACTGGTGAGGCATGGGTGGGTTCACACGGGGGGGAAGCCTTTCGCGTGTCTGGAATGCGGAAGATGTTTTTACACGAAAACCAACCTCAACGAGCACGAGCGATGTCACACGGGAGAGAAACCATATGCCTGCTCTGAGTGCAAGAAATATTTCACCACCAAGATTGCGCTTACCGTGCACCAGAGAACGCACACGGGAGTCATACAGTTCGCGTGTCTGGTGTGTGAAAAGCGGTTTAACACGAGGGGGAACCTCAACGCGCACCAGAAAATCCACACCGGGGACAAACCGTTCACATGCTCCGAGTGCGCAAAGTGTTTTTACACCAAGTCAGACCTGAGTAGACACGTGAGATTTCACACCGGAGAGAGACCGTTTGCATGCTCGGAATGTGGAAAATGTTTCCACACGAAGTCAGAACTCACTAGACACGTGAGATATCACACGGGAGAGAGACCGTACGCGTGTTCACACTGTGAAAAGTGTTTTAACACAAAGGCGCACCTGAGAAGACACGAGCGATTCCACACCACGGAGAGACCGTTTGCGTGTTCTGAGTGCGGGAAATGTTTTAACGCGAGGACGCACCTGAGCAGACATGAGAGGTTCCACAGCGGAGAGAAGCCGTTTGCGTGTTCTCGGTGTGGGAAGTGCTTTAACACGAAGTCACACCTGAGTAGGCATGAGATCATTCACACGGGTGAGAAGCCGTTTGCCTGTCTCGAGTGCGGGAAATGTTTTTACACTAAAGCGCACCTCAAGAAGCATGAACAATGTCACACTGGGGAGAAACCCTTCGAGTGCTCGGAGTGTAGGAAAGGCTTCAGCAGAAAGTGCGCGCTGATTAGACATCAGAGAACTCACACCGGAGAGAAGCCCTTCGCGTGTCCCGAATGCGGAAAATGTTACGGCACAAAGTCAGAGCTCACCAGACACGCAAGACTCCACACAGGAGAGAGACCGTTCGCGTGTCCGGCGTGCGGAAAGTGTTTCGGCACAAGGTCGGAGCTCACCAGACACGAGAGGTTCCACACAGGAGAGAGACCGTTTGGGTGTTCTGAGTGCGGGAAGTGCTTCTATACAAAGGGACATCTCAGCAAGCACGAGCAGAGTCACGCGGGACAGAAGCTATTTGTGTGTCCTGAGTGCACAATGTGTTTTACCGAAGAGTCTTTACTCGCCGCGCATCGGAGGTCCCACATGGACGAGAAACCCTTCGTATGCTCTGAGTGCGGAGGATGCTTCGTTACAGAACCAGAACTCTCGAGGCATGAGGACCACCACAGAGGAGCGATAGAAGCTGTAGTGTTCTGATATGTTTTATGACAAAGCTTGCGCTCTCTACAAATCGGGGAAACCCTTGGTGAAAATGATTTCCTTGCAAAGGC
Source organism: Spea hammondii (assembly GCA_029215755.1). NCBI lineage: Eukaryota > Metazoa > Chordata > Amphibia > Anura > Pelobatidae > Spea > Spea hammondii. The sequence goes on from JARDYJ010000006.1 coordinate 7,089,122, forward strand.
TCTCGAGGAATGAAGAGTAAGAGATGCGGGCGAGTTCAGGACTTTGCGGAAAGACGATGGAACAAAACCACCTTAAATGTTCTGAATAAGTAACCGTGTTTAAATAAAAGAGCAACGCTTTGGTGTGTGAGAAGTGCCGGTATAAATGCGTGAGGGACCCTTCTTGAGGTATAATAATGGACAGGGGTGGAGAGGTCACTCGGAGAGAGTATACATCGTGAGGAAACTGTAAGAGAGGGCCGGATCGAGAGGCAATCGCAGCGAGAGCCACTCTAAGCATGCGTACAGCGCACACTGTGATAGCAAAGAGTAACACAACACAGACACAAAGGCCTAGAGACGAGACCCATCACCGTTCTGCTGAAGCCCTTCTCAGGTCCTCGGGAATGATGATGCATCAAGGGAGAAGCACTCATTGCACAGGAGTAGGAAATGGTGGAGAAGGCAATATGGCTCCTACAGTTTAAAGCCCTCTCTCAACACCGTTAATGAGCCCCCGTGTGGTAGGTGGGGTGCTTAATCCTAAAGTCTGCTCAGGGCCTGCACAAAAAATACAGAAAAGGGAGGACCACCCTAAAAAGCATGTATACACCGGGGGAAGTGACCGATATATACACGCAACGCAGCAAGAGATCAGCGCATGCCCAGCAGATACTATTTAAAAGCACATATCTGGGGCATGAATATTGCGGATTCTGGCACATTATGTGGCCATATATTGATTAGCCGTTGATTCGCCTTCATGGTGGCCCCTGGCCATGTGGCATATCTATATTGGCTTAGCAGTCCTACGCGGATTGGGTGGTCAAATTCTCCAGTGGTCCAGAGGTTGCCAACTGCATCCTTAGGGTCCAGAAAGGTTTGAGACGTTGCTTCTTTTCTAGGGTGGTGCACTCAGAGATAATCTGCCCAGGCTCGCCACCCATGCAGACCTTGAGTCCTTACCTCTTAACCAAATCAGTGACCACATGACCATGAACAAGGGTACACCAGGCGCGTGTAATGTCGGCCCTTCTAGGTGTGTCCCTCACACGAGTTACATTAATGGAGAGTATACAGATATTGACTGTGATGGAAGGCAGGTGATCACGTTTCGCCTTCTCACAGAGATTCAAGCGATCTCAGCCAAGGGGCATGGGGTGGGAGGCAGCACCGGGAACTGAATGACTGACTCCTGAGTTATTAACCCTTTCATAGCCCCTCATTGAAGATTCTATGCAGTGGCCCGCCAAATGCGTTGCCCAACTGTCTCTAATACCGGTTGTCATGGAAACCTTGACTTGCCATTTTTTAAAGATACACTTAATTGAGTCACCTGCATTCCAGCAGGGAGATCAACTATAACATACCGGGAACAAAAGCACCAACTGGGAGTTGAAATTAGCCGCAGTAGAACACCGGTGGCTCTGCTACAAGCCACCTCCTGAGGGTTGCTCAAACGTAATAAATTCACCCAATGTGGTAAAAAAAGAAAAATATATACTTCAATGTAAACTGAAGATTCTCTTAACCCAGGAACATGTATACATAATACACACAAATAGTGCAATATTTAAGTCTAGCTGGTGCCCAGACCCCAGTATAAAACAACAATTTTGTGAGACAATAGGAGAGGACGGCTTGGATGGGGAGGAGTTGATCTGGTTGCGATGATGTGTTGAAGCATTATGATGATGGTTGGGAGTACTGGGTGTCGGAAATGGGATATATTTGGGAAAAGGGGATTCCAGGTGCCGACGTGCCTTCGTCTAGGGGTAAATAGTTTAAATTCACGTAGCTCGATGCCATCCGTGATGCAATTCCTGGTAGACAGTGAGGTGAGTTAGAAGAGAGGGGGAAAGGTCAGGAGCAGGGATATAGAGTAGGGTGTCATCTGCTTATAGGTGGTACTGGAGCAGGGATATAGAGTAGGGTGTCATCTGCTTATAGGTGGTACTGGAGCAGGGATATAGAGTAGGGTGTCATCTGCTTATAGGTGGTACTGGAGCAGGGATATAGAGTAGGGTGTCATCTGCTTATAGGTGGTACTGGAGCAGGGATATAGAGTAGGGTGTCATCTGCTTATAGGTGGTACTGGAAGCCAAAGGAAGAAGTAAGTTGTCCGAGGGAAGAAGTATAGATGGAGAATAGCAGAGCCTTGAGGAACACCAGTAGGTAGCGGTAGGGAGAGGAGCGAGTTCCGTTAGAACGGTTGGATTTAAGCCATGAAAGAGCCGTGTCACGGGTGTATATCCGTGTATACGGTATGGTCTTAAAGTTATTGCTTAGACCAGAGCGTCTCTTAGAGGTAAATGATGGAAATACAACGGTGCAAATATGATAAGAAGTCCTAATTATAATGCGTAAAACCCACAATTATGATTGGAGGATTTCAATCAATAGGCGGAGAATATGATAATAAGCCCTGTCTTTAAAAGCTTATGTTTTAGACAATTTGAGAGCCCAGACACTTGGAATTTGGAACATCACAAGATTTTGACACCCTATTTTACTCTGATAATGACTTTGAGTTTCTAACGCATATAACTTGGAGAAAGTTATATTTCTTTCCACTGAATCTGGATTGATATCTACAAGGACCAGTCGGACCGCAGCAACAAGTGGTGGTAAATAGAATGGTTTTATTATTCTGAACAGAGGAGAATTTTGTCTGCTTCAGTGTTGAAGAATTTATTCCCTTCTGCGGGGTAATAGTTTATGACATTATTGTATACGACGTTATGGTATACGACGTTATGGTATACGACGTTATGGTATACGACATTTATATAAGGTAGTATCATTTGATGAAGCTGAAATGTCGATGCCATGTGCTTGTTCACCTGTTGCGTTTTCTGTGTGTTAGACTCGTAAGATAATAATTCATATTTGATAACTTATCAATAATACCCTGTGTTTTGGATTAATACTGACATGTTTAATCTGTATTTTATATTCTGCACGGGTAATATAGATATTTTATAAATTGTTACAATAAATAATATTTTTGATTGACAATCGTGGTAATGATATAATATCTCATTCTGAGTTATAATTTTCGGTGCGATCTGAAAGGATTTAGGATCGGAGATAAAATATAGGGTATCTCTTTATAATAATATTGTGGATGTGCTCCTACAATAATTAACAGCGTCAGTATTTGGTGTATGTGATAGAATATTGGTTTTGCCTATTTTATCTCATTAATACCCCTAACAACTTCCAGAAGATTCTTCCGCAGTGTCGGCACAGAGCTGTAGACACCAGAGCCAAACTCACTCTAGAAGGTGTCTACAGTCATGTGCACTGATTGTACTGCTGGCGGCCATTTTGTTGGAGACCAAGCTCCTTTGCTGGCTCCAGTAACATGGCTCCTGTAAGTAGGCGGGGATCCATGCACAGATCTTTTGTTCCGGGGATCGGGATCTGTTAGGAAGGAGTCACAGAGGCTGTCCAAGAGGGCCACGTCTGCAGGGACTTCCTCAGAGCAAACCTCTTGTAAGGTCAGAATGTTTGCTGGGTATGAGGGTATTGCAGGGTTCTACGGGCATAAAAGCCCCGATAATGTGTATAGAAACAGCAGGAGAGCCCATGCAACTTTAAAAGCCTCTACCACTTATGCTTGGAGGCTGTTTAACTTATCTACCACCCTCTCAATAAATGACAGGGACCACCTCCCCACTGTGACAAAGGAGCTTGTGCTAAAACAGGACAGGTGATTTCATTTAGGGACTGTCCTGGGCAATACGGGACACATGGTCACTATACTCTGTATATGACTTTTGAAAGCATGAAAAGTAAGACATGGTGGAGCAATGGAGGCATGGAACGGTCTCCTAGTGGTGTTGGTAATATGTGTTATTTGTGATAAGTATCAGACAGTCTTCTGCTGGACAGACTGCATCATCTCACTCTATAGGATTTAGCTTTATCAGCTTGAACTGTGAGCAGGAGACTTCAGAGACCTGCACCCCTCCCGTTGCCTAGCAACAAGTATGAAAGGAATGCAAGTGGGAAGCAGGAGATGATGTCACTGCCCACTCCTGGCAGGAAGTGATGATGTAAAAGGAGCTGGAAAACAAGATCCTTTGCCGGGATTCTCTTCCATTCCTGAAGGTAAGATCTGGGGGTAGTTTAGTTACAGGGGCAGTTTGTGTGCCTTGTGGGCTATATTTGGGGTTTCTGGGGGTAGTTGCTGTGCCGTGTGGGGTATATATGGGGTATCTGGGGGTAGTTTAGTTACAGGGGCAGTTGCTGTGCCGTGTGGGGTATATATGGGGTATCTGGGGGTAGTTTAGTTACGGGGCAGTTGCTGTGCCGTGTGGGGTATATATGGTGTATCTCGGAGTAGTTTAGTTACAGGGGCAGTTGCTGTGCTGTGTGGGGTATATATGGTGTATCTGGGGGGGTAGTTTAGTTACAGGGGGCAGTTGCTGTGCCGTGTGGGGTATATATGGTGTATACAGGGGGGGCAGTTTAGTTACAGGGGCAGTTACTGTGCTTAATGGGGTAAATATGGTGTGTCTGGGGGGTATTTTAGTTACAGGGGGCAGTTGCTTTGCCTTTGAGGGGGATATATGGTGTAATCTGAGGTCTTGCTGGTTGCTGTAACTTCCTCTCTTTATTAACCCTTTATGTAATTCGTAAGCAAAAAGCCTCACTTTTTGGACCCAGTCGGCTCTTGTAGTTTTGCCAAGGGGCTTCCGCTTTTAATGCCAGGGTCAGCATGGAGAAGTACGTAAACCCCCTCTTCACTTATGATTACGGGACGTTCCTGCCCGTCGCTGCCGTCTTCCTTGTACCGAAAGCCGGTAGAAGATGGGTAGCTCGGTGCTCGGCGTAGAGGGGGAATAGAGTCTCCCAGAGACACGCCAGCAGTAGAAGCTGCTCTAAATAATATTCTAATACTTGCTTGTCTGTAGAGGTAAATTAATGCACAGCTTTCCTTACAGGCACTGAAATGGTTAATTGTCATTTGCATATTAATTGTGCTCCTCGAGATTTTTTGTATTTAATGTAATATTGTTTTACTTAATGTAAAGAACATTTGCTTTACTGACAAGGTGGTGGATATGTGGAACAGTCTCCCAGTAGAATTAGCTTGAGGTCCTTTCCTCATCTTTGTGCCTTTTTTATTATAAGTGGGTGTTTTCGTTGAGATTTTTGAAGACATTATTAATACGTTTAGTTTTAGAGTGATTTTTTTAGTCTGGCATTGCAGTGGTTAACTCTAGCCTTTTTGCTGTATGTAACCTCTCGCTCCCTGTCCTCGATTGTTTCCTGTGCCGTTTTCATATGCTAATACTGAATAGGCAGCACATGTTAGATTTATTGGACCCTGTATGCTTAACACATGTACCCACTTTGAACCTTGACCACATTTGGTGGGAATGTTGCCAAAAATACCAATCATAGCTTGTTTGAGCCTGCATGACCCCAGATAAAGCAACATTTGTAATTACTGGCCCTAACCCCCAAAAATGATTGAGAGGGAGAGAGAACTCATCTATAGCAGACAACAGACCCAGCTGCCTTCCTGCCTCCCTGAACTGATCCAAAATTGTTCACAAAGGCCCCCCCCCGTGTATGGCACTGCATTAGAGAGTCAATCTGAATACATATAGGGATGGAGACAAGAATGTACAAAATATTAAAGCTGCAGTACCAATAATCTTCAAAAAGGGTGTCCAGCCCCTGTTACACTTATAAACTTCTAAAGAAGTGAATGTAGAAACTTTCCTGGTATAGGTAAAAATAAACGCCACTTTCACTGTATCTTCAGGGTCTGTGTGGCATCTGATTGGGCAAGAATTGAATTCCCGGAATTGAAGTCTCTTCCGAAAATGCTTGTGGAGCGCCCGCATTCCGTGTCAGAGATGTAAGTATCCCCCTGGCTCGTCGGGTCTGTTGGTGTGAAATGACCAGTCGCTGCTGAGAGAGCATTTAAAAGAACCATAGTACCCGTTCATAGTAGTACCAGCTCCATGCCGGGCGCTGATTGTGGAAGTAGGTGACCAATCCCGTTGCGTGGATTATTGAGGAGAGTGAAGCGATTGGACCGTCGCCATTTGGCCGGCTGTTCTCTATGACTTTACAGTGGGGCAGATCACTGGGATGCTGTGGGAGGATGGATTATGAACCAAAGCCTCACTTGGGCTCCTCTGGACCTCCGGTGGAGTATTAGAGATTTTCAGTAGGTGACGTAACTTCACCCTGTGCTGCCTTTAAGACTTTATTAAATATGGAGGAAGCAAGGCTCACATCCGAGCCAAATAAAAATGTTTACCGGGCTCAAACATTAATATTTTTTTTTGCTTTTTTAATTTTTTTTCTTTACAGAAGGCCTCAGAAGTATAAAATCTAAACGAAACCTCCGATTCCTTCTGATGCTAGACTTTCTCGCACATCATCGTTCTCAGATCATCAGGTCTGAGATTTGGTTTCCAGCTCACGAGGAGAGGAGTTCGGGATTAAAAGTAGCTGCTGATTGAGAAATCTAGAACCATTACTGGAACCGGAAGGTTCTGGATGCGATCCGAATAGCGGGATCCTTTACTTGTGAATCAGGTCCTCCTGCTCGCTCCCACGCAATGGATGGACAGACACTAGTGGAAGCATTCACATGCTCGGAATGTGGGGAATGTTTTACTACGAAGCCAAAACTCATCAAACATAAAAAAATTCACAAAGAACCAAAGCGATTCCCGTGTTCTCAGTGCGGAAAATGTTTGAGCACCAAGCCTGCACTTCAGAATCACGAGAAGAAGCACAGCGGGGTGAAGCCGTTCACGTGTCTGGAATGCGGGAAATGTTTCTTCAGGAAGTATGAGCTCATCATACATGAACGGTGTCACACGGGGGAGAAGCCGTTCACGTGTTCCCAGTGTGAAAAATGTTTCAACACAAAATCAAACCTCACCAGGCATGAGAAACTTCACACCGGAGGGAGACAGTTTGCGTGTTCGAAGTGTGAGAAATGTTTCATCACCAAAGCAGAACTCATGGAGCACGAGCGCGTTCACACCGGAGAGAAGCCGTTCGCGTGTCCCGAATGCGGGAAGGGTTTTTTCACTAAATATCAGCTCATCATACACGAGCGGCATCACACGGGCGAGAGACCGTTAGCGAGTTCCGAATGCGGAAAAGGCTTCCTCTCCAAATCGGAACTCGCCAAACACCAACGCATTCACAACGGGGGGATACGTTTCGGCGCAAAGCTGGGCGTCCGAGCGACGCACGAGAAAACCGTCACGGAGGAGAAGCCGTTCGTATGTTCTCAGTGCGGAAAATGTTTGAGCACCAAGGCTGCACTTCAGAGTCACGAGAAGAAGCACAGCGGGGTGAAGCCGTTCGTGTGTTCGGAATGCGGGAAAGATTTCTTCACCAAGTATCAGCTCATCGTACATAACCGACACCACACAGGAGAGAAACCCTTCGTGTGTCCGGAATGCGGAAAGGGCTTCCGGTCAAAGCCGGAACTTACCAAACACGAACGGATTCACACCGGAAGGAGGCCGTTTACGTGTTATCAGTGTGTGAAATGTTTCACCACAAAGCTTGCGCTTCATAATCACGAGAAGAAGCACAGCGGGGTGAAGCCGTTCGCGTGTCAGGAATGCGGGAAATGTTTCTTCAGGAAGTATGAGCTCATCATACATGAACGGTGTCACACGGGGGAGAAGCCGTTCACGTGTTCCCAGTGTGAAAAATGTTTCAACACGAAATCAAACCTCACCAGGCATGAGAAACTTCACACCGGAGGGAGACAGTTTGCGTGTTCTAAGTGCGAGAAATGTTTCATCACCAAAGCAGAACTCACGGAGCACGAGCACGTTCACACCGGAGAGAAGCCCTTCGTGTGTCCCGAATGCGGGAAGGGTTTTTTCACCAAATGTCAGCTCATCAAACACGAGCAGCATCACACGGGCGAGAGACCGTTAGCGAGTTCCGAATGCGGAAAAGGCTTCCTCTCCAAATCGGAACTGGCCAAACACGAACGCATTCACAACGGGGGGATACGTTTCGGCGCAAAGCTGGGCGTCCGAGCGACGCACGAGAAAACCGTCACGGAGGAGAAGCCGTTCGTATGTTCTCAGTGCGGAAAATGTTTGAGCACCAAGGCTGCACTTCAGAGTCACGAGAAGAAGCACAGCGGGGTGAAGCCGTTCGTGTGTTCGGAATGCGGGAAAGATTTCTTCACCAAGTATCAGCTCATCGTACATAACCGACACCACACAGGAGAGAAACCCTTCGTGTGTCCGGAATGCGGAAAGGGCTTCCGGTCAAAGCCGGAACTTACCAAACACGAACGGATTCACACCGGAAGGAGGCCGTTTACGTGTTATCAGTGTGTGAAATGTTTCACCACAAAGCTTGCGCTTCATAATCACAAGAAAAGGCACAGCGGGGTGAAGCCGTTCGCGTGTCTGGAATGCGGGAAATGTTTCTTCAGGAAGTATGAGCTCATCATACATGAACGGTGTCACACGGGGGAGAAGCCGTTCACGTGTTCCCAGTGTGAAAAATGTTTCAACACGAAATCAAACCTCACCAGGCATGAGAAACTTCACACCGGAGGGAGACCATTTGCGTGTTCTAAGTGCGAGAAATGTTTCATCACCAAAGCAGAACTCATGGAGCACGAGCACGTTCACACCGGAGAGAAGCCGTTCGCGTGTCTGGAATGCAGGAAGGGTTTTTTCACCAAGTATCAGCTCATCATCCAGGAGCGGCATCACACGGGCGAGAGACCGTTAGCGAGTTCCGAATGCGGAAAAGGCTTCCTCTCCAAATCGGAACTCGCCAAACATGAATGCATTCAAAACGGGGGGATACGTTTTGATGCAAAGCTGGGCATCAGCGCGACGCACGAGAAAACCGTCACGGAGGAGAAGCCGTTCGTATGTTCTCAGTGCGGAAAATGTTTGAGCACCAAGGCTGCACTTCAGAGTCACGAGAAGAAGCACAGCGGGGTGAAGCCGTTCGTGTGTTCGGAATGCGGGAAAGATTTCTTCACCAAGTATCAGCTCATTGTACATAACCGACACCACACGGGAGAGAAACCCTTCGTGTGTCCGGAATGCGGAAAGGGCTTCCGGTCAAAGCCGGAACTTACCAAACACGAACGGATTCACACCGGAAGGAGGCCGTTTACGTGTTATCAGTGTGTGAAATGTTTCACCACAAAGCTTGCGCTTCATAATCACAAGAAAAGGCACAGCGGGGTGAAGCCGTTCGCGTGTCTGGAATGCGGGAAATGTTTCTTCAGGAAGTATGACCTCATCATACATGAACGGTGTCACACGGGGGAGAAGCCGTTCACGTGTTCCCAGTGTGAAAAATGTTTCAACACGAAATCAAACCTCACCAGGCATGAGAAACTTCACACCGGAGGGAGACAGTTTGCGTGTTCTAAGTGTGAGAAATGTTTCATCACCAAAGCAGAACTCACGGAGCACGAGCGCGTTCACGCCAGAGAGAAGCCGTTTGCGTGTCTGGAATGCGGGAAATGTTTTTCCTTGAGGATCGTGCGGAATATTCACCAGAAAAGGCACAGCGCGGAGAAGCCCTTCGCATGTCCGGAGTGCGGGAAATGTTTCTTCTCGAATTCAGAGCTTGTCGTACATGAACGATATCACACGGGAGAGAAGCCCGTGTGAAGGGTTTTGCCATATAGTCTGAACTCAATAAGCATGAGAAACATCACGCAGGAGAGCTGACATTCGTTTGGTTTGAGTGCGGAAGGGGCCTCAAGACCAAAACAGGACTTACTAGGCATGAGCGACATCACACAGGAGAGAGACCGTACCCGTGTTCAGAATGCGCGAAATCTTTTCTCACCAAGGCGGAGCTTACCAAACATACAGAGCTGCACACCGGAGTAAAACCCTTTGCGTGTTGTGAGTGCGGAATTAGTTACAATATAAGATTGGGCCTCATCCAGCATGAACGGCGGCACAAGGAGGAGAAACCGTTTACTTGTTCTGAATGTAGGAAGTGTTTCACCACCAAGCACGGCCTCAATCTGCATCACAAAACGCACATCGGCGAGAAATGTTCTGATTGCGTTAAATGTTTCACCACAAAGGGAAACCTGACAATACACGAGAGATTTCACAGTGGGGAGAGACCGTTCTCGTGTCCCGAGTGCGGAAAATCTTTTGCGGCCAAGTTGGGCCTTGTGAGACACGACAGAATGTGCACCGGGACCACGCCGTTTGTGTGTCTGATGTGCACAAAATTTTTCCCTGCGAAGTCCGAGCTAACTTGCCACACGGGAGAGAGACTGTTTGCAGAGTGCGGGAAGTGTTTTTATACGAAAGCCCATCTCAAGCAGCACGAGCCACTTCACGCCAGATAGAAACTGTGTGCTGTCTGTAGAGTTCTCAAGGGAGAAGAACACATTATTTGTGTGATAGAAATGGGGGAGGGGTTCTTTGACGTTCTCTGCTCCTTTGTTCTGTTTAGACCCAATTATTAAAGGTGTGGAAGTCGAAGATTTTTATGATTTGCGGCTGCCATTACGACTTTTCTACCTCATAACTTGTTTTGCTGATGTCTTGCTGATTATTATTATAATACTTTATTTATAAAGCGCCGACAGATTCCGCAGCGCTGTACAAAGATTAAAATTTTACAGATAACGGCAAGTACAATACAGCAATTGACATACAGATACAAGAGCAATGGAGGGCGCCGAAGGAGGGTAGAGTTGGTGAGAGTCAGACAGCGCGGGTAAGAGTTCCGGAAGGTTGGTGCTGCGCGATAGAAGTCCTGTAGGCGGACATGGGAGGAGGTGATGAGTGAAGATGCAAGGAGCAGGTCATTGTTGGATCTTAGAGGGCGGGCTGGAGTATACTTGCTGATGAGGGAAGATAGGTAGAGTTAAATGTGCACATGTGGCATGTTTCTTGTTCTCCTTTGCTGCAAGTGCCTGATTGCGAAAGGAGAAGCTATCCCTTTCTTGACCTTTATAATAGAAAGGTCTCCACACCAAAGGAGAAGCTATCCCTTTCCTTGACCTTTTCTAAAAATATTGCCTGTCAGCAAATAACAGCAGATGTCTAGTCAATATGCTAACTAATTTTTGCGGCTTTTGCCTATATATTGTGAAAAAATTAAGGGGGGGGAGAGAAGTCTGCGAACTGGACTCTCCCCTGTGCGCACTCAAATAAAAAAGCTCTTGCTTATTCAACTTATTGAACCGATGTTGTCAAATTTCCTGTCGGCATTCACAAAGGAAAGGTCCCACACGAGGGGTAATGGCTAAAGACCACTGCGTCCCAAGTGACGATGTCTACCATAGACTGTAAAGTGTGCGACGAGATGATCTTTGTGCCATCACACAAAAAATAATAAGTAAGAGCAATGTTGTACTTTACCACGAAAGAAAAATGAGGACTCCTAAACGGAGAAGTCCACTGAGAGGCAGATACTTATGTGTAGCAGGTTGAGGTCTAGAACACAAGAACATTGGAGAACAGACAGGGAAAGTGATTGCAGAACCCTTACAGCTCATAGGTAGATTGAAGCCAGACGTCCCGGGAAAGGGTTGGGGGGTTAAATCTAATCGACGGCCCCGGGTCAGGCTGTAGTGTATCATCCATCATCTATGTTCATGGTGTAGCTATACATTATGGAGTTAATAAAAGATTCCCTGGTTGGTTACAAACAGTTATCCTGATTGCTGGGGATCATGTGGACTAAATACTGTGATTATTTCCTCCGATTCGAGGCTCTGTCATTTATGACCCCAGAAGACTGCTCAGATCCTCCAAAACCTAGGTCTACTATGCAAGTGTGCTTTTACTTTGTATCTTGTTTTGCCGGCAGTCGATGTAACTGCCGTCCCTTCGCTTTCTGAAAGCTGTTGAGGTTTGCCTCTCTCCCTATTACAGCTCCTGCAGTCCAGCAAACCTGTTCTTCAGTCCGTGGTCGGAGGTCCATGTCTGCTCCTCTTCTTGTTAATGCAGACGTAGTCGATCTGGTTCTCTGTCGTTGCACACGGGTCCGGAAATCTCTCTCTGCTCTCACTCATCTCTCCCAGCTGTACTTTGTGTCCTGTGTTATGCCCACTCCTGGGATTGAAGTCTCCCATAGGAATGATGAGATCTTTATTCTCGTCTTCATCGTCAAAGCATAGCAGTGGTCAGTGCTCTCCTTGTTCCTCTTCTTCTTGGTTCTGAAGACTGCTGAGATGATCCTAGGGCCGTGCACTTCCCATCCAATCAGTGCTCTCTGCACCCCAGATACATCACAGAACAGACCCAGAACCCCAGATACATCACAGACCCAGAACCCTACACACATCACAGGACCCCAAATACATCACAAAACAGACCCAGAACCCCCAGGTACATCACAGAACCCTAAATACATCACAGAAGAGACCCAGAACCTCACACACATCACAGAACAGACCCAAAACCCCACATACATCACATAACCGTACACATCACAGAACCAGACCCAGAACCCTACACACATAACAGAACCAGAAACCTACACACATCACAGAACCCCAGATACATCACAGAACAGACCCAGAACCCCAGACACATCACCGGAACAGACCCAGGACCCCGGATGCATCACCAGATCAGACGAGGCGACGGCCGGTAACAGAGCCCGGAGAGAAGGGCGTGAGGTACGAAGCCGCAGTCGTTTCTCCTCGGACTCCATTTTTGAGGTAGAATTCATCGTTCAGTCAGGTAGCCAGAGACCCCTCACTCTCAGCCAGACACAGGTAGGCCCCCAGCCTCCTTCCTCTCTGGGGTCACCAGGCGGCGCTACATGGGTTAAAATACTGACACCTCCTATACCCTCTGCCAATAGATTTAACCCTTTACTCCACCAGCCTGTCACACGGGGTTAATGGGGGAGCTGGCATAGGGCAGTAAGGTGCAGGATACACACCGCCAGGGGCAGGAGCGAGGGCATTTAACTCCGTGACATCACAGGGGGCAGTGAGGGAATCTAATTCCGTGACATCACAGGGGGAAGCTTGCGCCTTAACACTTTCACTGCTGGTCTGGTATTTATATGAAGACCCTGCATGAATCTGCCAGCTCAGCACTGAAAGCGTTAATCAGGGAGACAGAAGGCTGACAGTTGCCCAGATTGAGGCAACTCACCCTCTGAGGGGCAATCAGTGATCGTGGAGGGCAGGAAGGTAACAGGGCAGCTGCTCTCATATCCAGGCACTGTGAAAGGGGGCGGGGCCTGTGCCGTAGGGAGGGACTGTGGTGGGCATCTGCAGGGAATTCGGCATCCGTTGCCTAGCAACAAGTCTGAAAAGGCCGCACGTTATAAGATGCCGGCGGCCATATTAGGAAGCAGGAGATGACGTCACTGGTCACTTCTGGCAGGCAGTGATGATGTAAAATGAGCCGCAAAACAAGAGTCTCTGCCGGTTTTCTCTTCCGTTCTCTGGGGTAAGATCAGGGGGCGGGTTGGTTATCAGGGGGCGGTTGCTGTGCTGTGTGGCGTGTGTCTGGGAGGCTAGTTTAGTTACAGGGGCAGTTGTGCCGTATGGGCTATCTGGGGGTAGTTTAGTTACAGGGGCAGTTGCTGTGCTGTGTGGGGTATATATGGGGTATCTGGGGGTAGTTTAGGTACAGGGGGCAGTTGCTGTGCTATATGGGGTATCTGGGGGTAGTTTAGGTACAGGGGGCAGTTGCTGTGCTGTATGGGGTATATATGGGGTATCTGGGGGTAGTTTATTTACGGGGGGCAGTTGGGAGATACTAAACAGCATAAAGGGTGATGGGATGATTGGCTGCAATGCTCATCACTACCACGAGGTGTCAGTACACTTTTTACACTCATGGATCATAATATGTCCGTTTCTGTAGTTCTTGATAATAAGTTGCAAAAAGAAGCTGCGAATGTTTAATTTTTTACTTGCTGAAATACATACAGTTTTATAACGGAATCATAGTAAATTATATAGAAAAACATTGTAGGGCTAGATTACTGATTTAATATGGTACATGTATGTGCAAACACCACATTTTACCTTTTTTGATTATCATCATCTTGGAATATATTTTTTCATGGGGATTATGGGAGGAATATTATGGCAACGCATGCCAAGGAACACATTTGACTTTTTTCTGATAAGAATATGGGTATAATATATTTTTACATTGGGGTTGTGGGTGGAATATCATGGCTACACATGCCAAGTAGCTTGAGGTCCGCAGAACCTGCGAGATCTTTATTTTTCCTTTCTTCATCTTTGCGCCTTTTTATTGTAAGTGGGTGTTTAGGCTGAGGTTTTTTATTATTAATAAATTTAGTTTTAGAGTGATCTGAGAGAGGATTTTCAGTATATATACAGTATCTCCCAAAAGTGAGTCCACGCCTCACATTTATGTAAATATTTTATTATATCTTTTCACGTGATAACGCTGAAGAAATTACTCTTTGCTACAATGTAACGTAGTGAGTGTAGACTTTATTAACCCCTTGATGACAATATATGGTTTTGTTGGGCACACTGAAATGGCCCGGCTCAAAGATGTACCAAATAGGGCATGGGCAGTGGATCCCCAAATGCCAAAGTTCAACATTGAAAATGCGCATGCCCCAAATGTGGCCCTTTTGCCCCCAAACAGCCAGGCAAAATCATTCATGTGGGGTATCACCGCGCTCAGGAGATGTTGCTGAACACATATTGGGGTGTTTTGTGATAATGACATATACGAGAACTTTTTAATTCATACCTGAAGTAAAATGTGTGCGACAAAACAAATGCAAAAAAATGACTACCACAAAGTTTGACAAAGACTGGTGGTAGATATGGTGCATGGAAAGAGTTAAAATACTTGCATTTGAAATACCCTGGGGTGTCTAGTTTTCAAAAATATATAGCTTTATTGGGCACGCTGAAATGGACCGGCTCAAAGATGTACCAAATAGGGCATGGGCAGTGGATCCCCAAATGCCAAAGTTCAACATTGAAAAATGTGCATGCCCCAAATGTGGCCCTTTTGCCCCCAAACAGCCAGGCAAAATCATTCATGTGAGGTATCGCTGTACTCAGGATATGTTGCTAAACACATATTGGGGTGTTTTATGATAGTGACATATACCAGAACCTGTTTATTCATACCTAAAGTAAAATGACTACCATAAAGTTTGACAAAGGCTGATGGTAGAATTAGTGCTTGGAAAGGGTTAAAATACCAGCATTTCAAATACCTTGGGGTGTCTAGTTTTCAAAAATATATGACTTGATGGGGTAAATTGTATTGGCCGGCTTCAAAGATACCCGAAATGGCACATGAGGGGAAGAATTACCAGATTTGGAAAAAATGGCTTTGAAATAGCAAAACGCTACCTGTACTTTTTGCCCCATAATGTGTAGAAAAAAGCAAAAAAACATTGGGTATTTCTAAACTCAGGACAAATAGTAGAATCTATTTAGCAGGTTTTTTCATTACCTTTTATAGATGAGTAAAAGATTTTTCAACTAAAAGTTAGAAACAGTCAATTTTTTCTAAATTTTTCACCATATTTTATACTTTTTTTAATAGTAAATAATATGATACAATCAAAACAATGTCATCTAAAGAAAGCCCTTCTTGTCCTGAAAAAAACAATATCTAATGTGTGTGGGTTCAGTAAACGTGAAAGAAGAAAATTACAGCTAAATACGAGCAGCGCAGAAATGTTAAAACGGCCATTGTCACGAAGGGTACAAAAAGTAAAATCAGCCTTTGTCACGAAGGGGTTAAATATGGAGGAAACGAGGCTCACATCTGAGCCAAATAAAAATGTCTATCGGGATCAAATAATAATTTTTTTTAGCTTTTTTAATTTTTTTTCTTTACAGAAGGCCTCAGAAGTATAAAATTTAAACGAAACCTCCGATTCCTTCTGATGCTAGACTTTCTCGCACATCATCGTTCTCAGATCATCAGGTCTGAGATTTGGTTTCCAGCTCACGAGGAGAGGAGTTCGGGATTAAAAGTAGCTGCTGATTGAGAAATCTAGAACCATTACTGTAACCGGAAGGTTCTGGATGCGATCCGAATAACGCAATGCTTTACTTGTGAATCAGGTCCCGCTGCTCGCTCCCACGCACATGGATGGACAGACACTAGTGGAAGCGTTCACATGCTCGGAATGTGGGGAATGTTTTACTACGAAGCCAAAACTCACCAAACATAAAAAAATTCACAAAGAACCAAAGCGGTTCCCGTGTTCTCAGTGCGGAAAATGTTTGAGCACCAAGGCTGCGCTCCAGCGACACGAGAAGAAGCACAGCGGGGTGAAGCCCTTCGTGTGTCCCGAATGCGGGAAGGGTTTTTTCACTAAATATCAGCTCATCATACACGAGCGGCATCACACGGGCGAGAGACCGTTCGCGTGTTCCGAATGCGGAAAAGGCTTCCTCTCCAAATCGGAACTCACCAAACACGAACGCATTCACAACGGGGGGATACGTTTCGGCGCAATGCTGGGAGTCCGAGCGACGCACGGGAAAACTGACACGGAGGAGAAGCCGTTCGTATGTTCTCAGTGCGGAAAATGTTTGAGCACCAAGGCTGCACTTCAGAGTCACGAGAAGAAGCACAGCGGGGTGAAGCCGTTCGTGTGTTCGGAATGCGGGAAAGATTTCTTCACCAAGTATCAGCTCATCATACATAACCGACACCACACAGGAGAGAAACCCTTCGTGTGTCCGGAATGCGGAAAGGGCTTCCGGTCAAAGCCGGAACTTACCAAACACGAACGGATTCACACCGGAAGGAGGCCGTTTACGTGTTATCAGTGTGTGAAATGTTTCACCACAAAGCTTGCGCTTCATAATCACGAGAAGAAGCACAGCGGGGTGAAGCCGTTCGCGTGTCTGGAATGCGGAAAATGTTTTTTCACGAAGTATGAGCTCATCATACATGAACGGTGTCACACGGGGGAGAAGCCGTTCACGTGTTCCCAGTGTGAAAAATGTTTCAACACGAAATCAAAGCTCACCAGGCATGAGAAACTTCACACCGGAGGGAGACAGTTTGCGTGTTCTAAGTGCGAGAAATGTTTCATCACCAAAGCAGAACTCACGGAGCACGAGCGCGTTCACACCGGAGAGAAGCCGTTTGCGTGTCTGGAATGCGGGAAATGTTTTTCCTCGAGGATCGTGCGGAATATTCACCAGAAAAGGCACAGCGCGGAGAAGCCCTTCGCATGTCCGGAGTGCGGGAAATGTTTCTTCTCAAATTCAGAGCTTGTCGTACATGAACGATATCACACGGGAGAGAAGCCGTTTGCGTGCTCCGAATGCGGGAAGGGCTTTGCCATACAGTCTGAACTCAATAAGCATGAGAAACGCCATGCAGGAGAGCCGACGTTCGTGTGTTCTGAGTGTGGAAGGGGCTTCAAGACCAAAACAGGACTTGCTAGGCATGAGCGACATCACACAGGAGAGAGACCGTACCCGTGTTCAGAATGCGCGAAATCTTTTCTCACCAAGGCGGAGCTTACCAAACATACAGAGCTGCACACCGGAGTAAAACCCTTTGCGTGTTGTGAGTGCGGAATTAGTTACAATACAAGATTGCGCCTCATCCAGCATGAACGGCGGCACAAGGGGGAGAAACCGTTTACTTGTTCTGAATGTAGGAAGTGTTTCACCACCAAGCACGGCCTCAATCTGCATCACAAAACGCACATCGGCGAGAAACCTTTTGCATGTTCTGATTGCGTTAAATGTTTCACCACAAAGGGAAACCTGACAATACACGAGAGATTTCACAGTGGGGAGAGACCGTTCTCGTGTCCCGAGTGCGGGAAATCTTTCGCGGCCAAGTCAGGCCTTGTGAGACACGACAGAATGTGCGCCGGGACCACGCCGTTTGTGTGTCCGACGTGCCAAAAATGTTTTCCCACAAAGTCCGAGCTCACTAGACATAGGAGGTTTCACACAGGAGAGAGACCATTTGCGTGTGCCGAGTGCGGGAAGTCTTTTTATACGAAAGCCCACCTGAAGCAGCACGAGCGACTTCACGCCGGATAGAAGCCGTGGGCGTGTTCTGGATCCGGAAAGATTTTCAACACACTGCCAATTTACATAAGAAGTAAAACTCTCTAAAACTGTAGAGTTCTCAATGAAGGAGGACACATTATTTGTGTGCTCGAAATGGAGGAGGAGTTCTGATGTTCTCTGCTCCTTCGTTTTGTTTAGATCATTAAAGGATAGGCACAGAGCGTATGGTAAGGAAAGGTCCCACGTGAGGGGCAATGACTATAGACCACCGCGTCCAAGTGACGATGTCTACCATAGACTGTAAAGTGTGCGATGAGATGATCTTTGTGCCATCACACAAAAAATAATAAATAAGACCTAAGAGCAATGTTGTCCTTAACCACAAAAGAAAAATGAGGACTCCTAAACGGAGAAGTCCACTGAGAGGCAGATACTTATGTGTAGCAGGTTGAGGTCTAGAACACAAGAACATTGGAGAACAGACAGGGAAAGTGATTGCAGAACCCTTACAGCTCATAGGTAGATTGAAGCCAGACGTCCCGGGAAAGGGTTGGGGGGTTAAATCTAATCGACGGCCCCGGGTCAGGCTGTAGTGTATCATCCATCATCTATGTTCATGGTGTAGCTATACATTATGGAGTTAATAAAAGATTCCCTGGTTGGTTACAAACAGTAATCCTGATTGCTGGGGATCATGTGGACTAAATACTGTGATTATTTCCTCCGATTCGAGGCTCTGTCATTTATGACCCCAGAAGACTGCTCAGATCCTCCAAAACCTAGGTCTACTATGCAAGTGTGCTTTTACTTTGTATCTTGTTTTGCCGGCAGTCGATGTAACTGCCGTCCCTTCGCTTTCTGAAAGCTGTTGAGGTTTGCCTCTCTCCCTCTTCCTCGTACAGATCCTGCAGTCCAGCAAACCTGTTCTTCAGTCCGTGGTCGGAGGTCCATGTCTGCTCCTCTTCTAACGTCTTGCAGGGATCTTCTGAGCTTCTTGTTAATGCAGACGTGGTTGATCTGGTTCTCTGTCTTTGCACACTTTGTATCCTGTGTTATGCCCACTCCTGGGATTTAAGTCTCCCATAGGAATGATGAGATCTTTATTCTCGTCTTCATCGTCAAAGCATAGCAGTGGTCAGTGCTCTCCTTGTTCCTCTTCTTGGTTCTGAAGACTGCTGAGATGATCCTAGGGCCTTGCACTTCCCATCCAATCGGTGCTCTCAGCACCTGCTTGGACAACATAAAGCCTACTCTTTGTGTCTGGAGTACTTCAACATCTCTCCTGTCATTGGCCCTCTCTATCCACTTTGTGTCCATTTTGTCTCACTAATGCCGAGTAGGGTCAGGTTGTTTCCTCTGTTGGATGTACATATTGGTCATTAGAGCACAGATGCCTTATGGGGTGTAGCCCCCTCTCTGTATTAACCATAGTGAACCAAGCTCTAGAGACATCAAGGGACAGACCCAGAACCCCCCCCACACACATCACAGAACAGACCAAGAACCCCCCACACACACATCACAGAACAGACCCCCCAGACACACATCTCAGAACAGACCCAGAACCCCATATACATCACAGAACCAGACCCCTACTGTGACAGGAACGACCTGTACCCCCAACTGAGTACTCCTGCCAATCATTGCTTCCTTCTCCCCATGGCCACCCGCGATTAACCCCTTCACCGTCAGACAGAACCAGCGTTGCAGAGAGAAGGGGGGGACTCCACTGCAACAGGGCTACTTTACCACTGTGGCCAACCGAAGCTGAGCTACACTGTGTGGCTATTGTCCTGAAAAGGACAGTAAGGGATCATAGCAGCCCACCCCAAGCATCAGACGACACTCATGTTGAGGTGAAAACAGGTTTATTTGGCCCCTTCAGTCCTCTATGGACATACCGGTATGTCCGAAAAACACATCCCAAGAATCCCCTGTGGACATACCGGTACGTCCCGCCCTTCTTGCAGCGGCAGGGATGTAGATCAGGCTGTCGTTTGACAGACTAGACTCCCCCCTGACAGCAGAAGCCAGCATCGCCGGCTTTCTGCTGCCCGATCTGATGTAATAGCTTCCGGCATGAAAGCTGATGTAACCTGGAAGTTCATCGGAGGACAGGATATCTGATTGGACATAGAGGTCACAGTGTGATCGGTGCAGGGAGGAGAGTGAGAAACCATGTTTCTCACCCTCCTCACATGCTGGAAAATAAAAAAGGGGAAAAAAAAGGTTAGTGATTTAAAAAAAAATCACCGTAATACAATAAATAATTAAAAAAAAAAACAAAGTGAGCTAAGTGATGTTATTGTGACATCACTGGCCTTAATAACATGTTCAAGACAAAAAATAAAAAAAAATATATAAAAAGGATAATAAAAAAAACCCTTACATCCCATTGCCCTAACACAACATCTACCCAGTATAACCCCTCCTGCCCCCGTTCACAACCCCCAAACCCGTTAAGCCATAGGCATAAAAATTCTACAAAAAATGTACACCTGATAGTATGCTCCCTGGTGCTGGGAAAGTATGGAAAATCTATATAAATTAGGTATTTCTGAAATCCGGACACCTGATACATACATGACAGAACCCTAAATACATCACAGAACCAGAACCCCACACACACATCACAGGAGCAGACCCAGAACCCCAGACGCATCACCCGGATCAGACCCGGGACCCCAGACACATCGTCCGGATCAGAGCCGGGACCCTGGAGGCATCAGAAGGATCGGAGCCGGTAACAGAGCCCGGAGAGGCCGTGAGGTACGAAACCGCTTCTCCTTGGACTCCATTTTTGAGGTAGAATCCATCATTCAGTCAGGAAGCCAGAGACCCCTCACTCTCATCACTCTCAGCCAGACACAGGCAGGCCCCCGGCCTCCTTCTTCTCTGCGGTCACGGGGAGGTGCTGAAAGGGTTAAAATACTGACCCATACCCTCTGCCAATAGATTTAACCCTTTACTCCACCAGCCTGTCACACGGGGTTAATGGGGGAGCTGGCATAGAATGGGAAGGTGCAGGATACACACCGCCAGGGGCAGGAGCGAGGGCATTTAACTCCGTGACATCACAGGGGGCAGTTTGGCCATTTAACTCCTTGACATCACAGGGGGCAGCTTGCGCCTTAACACTTTCACTGCTGGGCTGGTATTTATACGAAGACCCTGCATGAATCTGCCAGCTCAGCGCTGAAAGCGTTAATCAGGTAGACAGAAGGCTGACAGTTGCCCAGATTGAGGCAACTCACCCTCTGAGGGCCAATCAGTGATCGTGGAGGGCAGGAAGGTAACAGGGCAGCTGCTCTCATATCCAGGCACTGTGAAAGGGGGCGGGGCCTGTGCCGTAGGGAGGGACTGTGGTGGGCATCTGCAGGGAATGCGGCATCCGTTGCCTAGCAACAAGTCTGAAAAGGCCGCACGGTATAAGCTGCCGGCGGCCATATTGGGAAGCAGAAGATGACGTCACCAGCTGCTTCTGACAGGAAGTGATGATGGAAAAAGAGCCGCAAAGCAAGAGTCTCTGCCGGGTTTCCTCTTCCGTTTCTTGGGGTAAGAACTGGGGGGTAGTTTAGTTACAGGGGGCAGTTGCTGTGCTGTGTGGGGTATATATAGTGTATCTGGGGGTAGTTTAGTTACAGGGGGCAGTTGCTGTGCTGTGTGGGGTATATATGGGGTATCTGGGGGGGTAGTTTAGTTACAGGGGGCAGGTGCTGTGTGGGGTATATATGGGTATGTGGGGGTAGTTTAGTTACAGGGAGCAGTTGCAGTGCTGTGTGGGGTATATATATAGTGTATCTGGGGGGTAGTTTAGTTACAGGGGGCAGTTGCTGTGCTGTGTGGGGTGTATCTGGGGGTAGTTTAGTTACAGGGGGCAGTTGCTGTGCTGTGTGGGGTATATATGGTGTATCTGGGGGTAGTTTAGGTACAGGGGGCAGTTGCTGTGCTGTGTGGGGTATATATGGTGTATCTGGGGGTAGTTTAGGTACAGGGGCAGTTGCTGTGCTGTGTGGGGTATATATGGTGTATCTGGGGGTAGTTTCGTTACAGGGAGCAGTTGCTGTGCTGTGTGGTATATATATAGGGTATCTTTGGGTAGTTTAGTTACAGGGGGCAGTTGCTATACCTTGTGGGGTATATATGTTGTATGTGGGGGCAGTTATCTCAGGGCCAGATGGTAGGCATGGTGACATCTGGGCAGTTAGGGTTTTTGTACTGGAAATCTTTAAAGACCTTCGAGGAACCCTTAATGATGTCGTGATGATTGTAGTCTTTAATTATTACTATTTTTAATTTTCTATTTTTTTTATATATATTCTTTCTTCTTGGTCAGTGCTGCTGGTCACTCCGTGGTCACTAAGCATCCTAAGGGGTCACGAAGGGGTTAATTCGACATTTCCAGCATCTGCACCCAACCAAAAAATAAATAAAATCTCCCACGTGCTAAGAGAAACCATCACGCTCCCTAATATTTATTTATTTTGAATAGTGGACAAAACCAGAACTAACCTTATGGTTTCAATACAATTTCATAAATTTCATAAAACGTACTATGATTAGGTAAAAGTATACGTTAGTATTTACTAAATGCCCACCGAACAAGCCCAATAACAAATTAAAATACAAACTAATTAACAAACATTAACTTTAAACCAATGGCTCGCAGCTCGGCCACGCTGCTGGCGAAATCACCTGAAACCTTAAAATTCTAGGACTTTACCCTAACCCCAACTTTCAAATAATAGGATAACGTACATTTCGTACTAAATAATGAAAATCATGAAGTTATTATTGGTTTTGTTTATAATCCTTAAGGCTAAAAGCAATAACCCTCAAGATGTAACCAAAAAAACTATGATGACTGGGCTTAGTCTAAAAAAGAATGATAATGTATATACATTATATAAATATAGACGGGGCAGATATACATTATATAAATATACGCGGGGCAGATATACATTATATAAATATAGGCGGGGCAGATATACATTATATAAATATACGCGGGGCAGATATACATTATATAAATATACATTATATAAATATAGGCGGGGCAGATATACATTATATAAATATACATTATATAAATATACGCGGGGCAGATATACATTATATAAATATACATTATATAAATATACGCGGGGCAGATATACATTATATAAATATAGGCGGGGCAGATATACATTATATAAATATAGGCGGGGCAGATACACATTATATAAATATACGCGGGGCAGATATACATTATATAAATATAGGCGGGGCAGATATACATTATATAAATATAGGCGGGGCAGATATACATTATATAAATATACGCGGGGCAGATATACATTATATAAATATACGCGGGGCAGATATACATTATATAAATATAGGCGGGGCAGATATACATTATATAAATATACGCGGGGCAGATATACATTATATAAATATACGCAGGGCTGATATACATTATATAAATATAGGCGGGGCAGATATACATTATATAAATATACGCGGGGCAGATATACATTATATAAATATACATTATATAAATATACGCGGGGCAGATATACATTATATAAATATAGGCGGGGCAGATATACATTATATAAATATACGCGGGGCAGATATACATTATATAAATATACGCGGGGCAGATATACATTATATAAATATAGGCGGGGCAGATATACATTATATAAATATAGGCGGGGCAGATATACATTATATAAATATACGCGGGGCAGATATACATTATATAAATATAGGCGGGGCAGATATACATTATATAAATATAGGCGGGGCAGATATACATTATATAAATATACGCGGGGCAGATATACATTATATAAATATACGCAGGGCTGATATACATTATATAAATATAGGCGGGGCAGATATACATTATATAAATATAGGCGGGGCAGATATACATTATATAAATATACATTATATAAATATACGCGGGGCAGATATACATTATATAAATATACGTGGGGCAGATACACATTATATAAATATACGCAGGGCAGGTACACATTATATAAATATACGCGGGGCAGATATACATTATATAAATATACGCCGTGCAGATATACATTATATAAATATACATTATATAAATATACGCGGGGCAGATATACATTATAGAAATATACGCGGGGCAGATATACATTATAGAAATATACGCGGGGCAGATACACATTATAGAAATATATGCGGGGCAGATATACATTATATAAATATACGTGGGGCAGATACACATTATATAAATATACGCGGGGCAGATACACATTATATAAATATACGCGGGGCAGATACACATTATATAAATATACGCGGGGCAGATACACATTATATAAATATACGCGGGGCAGATATACATTATATAAATATACGCGGGGCAGATACACATTATATAAATATACGCGGGGCAGATATACATTATATAAATATACGCGGGGCTGATATACATTATATAAATATACGCGGGGCAGATATACATTATATAAATATACGCGGGGCCGATATACATTATATAAATATACGCGGGGCCGATATACATTATATAAATATACGCGGGGCAGATACGCATTATATAAATATACGCGGGGCAGATATACATTATATAAATATACGCGGGGCAGATACACATTATATAAATATACGCGGGGCAGATATACATTATATAAATATACGCGGGGCAGATATACATTATATAAATATACGCGGGGCTGATATACATTATATAAATATACGCGGGGCAGATATACATTATATAAATATAGGCGGGGCAGATATACATTATATAAATATACATTATATAAATATACGCGGGGCAGATATACATTATATAAATATACGCGGGGCAGATACACATTATATAAATATACGTGGGGCAGATACACATTATATAAATATACGCGGGGCAGATACACATTATATAAATATACGTGGGGCAGATACACATTATATAAATATACGTGGGGCAGATACACATTATATAAATATATGCGGGGCAGATACACATTATATAAATATACGCGGGGCAGATACACATTATATAAATATACGCGGGGCAGATACACATTATATAAATATATGCGGGGCAGATACACATTATATAAATATACGCGGGGCAGATATACATTATATAAATATACGCGGGGCTGATATACATTATATAAATATACGCGGGGCAGATATACATTATATAAATATAGGCGGGGCAGATATACATTATATAAATATACATTATATAAATATACGCGGGGCAGATATACATTATATAAATATACGCGGGGCAGATACACATTATATAAATATACGTGGGGCAGATACACATTATATAAATATACGCGGGGCAGATACACATTATATAAATATACGTGGGGCAGATACACATTATATAAATATACGTGGGGCAGATACACATTATATAAATATATGCGGGGCAGATACACATTATATAAATATACGCGGGGCAGATACACATTATATAAATATACGCGGGGCAGATACACATTATATAAATATATGCGGGGCAGATACACATTATATAAATATACGCGGGGCAGATACACATTATATAAATATATGCCGGGCAGATGCACATTATATAAATATACGCGGGGCAGATATACATTATATAAATATACATTATATAAATATACACGGAGCAGATATATTATATAAATATACATTATATAAATATACGCGGGGCAGATATACATTATATAAATATACATTATATAAATATACGCGGGGCAGATATACATTATATAAATATACATTATATAAATATACACGGGGCAGATATACATTATAGAAATATACATTATAGAAATATACGCGGGGCAGATACACATTATAGAAATATATTCGGGGCAGATATACATTATATAAATATACGCGGGGCAGATACACATTATATAAATATACGCGGGGCAGATATACATTATATAAATATACGCGGGGCAGATATACATTATATAAATATACGCGGGGCAGATATACATTATATAAATATATGCGGGGCAGATACACATTATATAAATATACGCGGGGCAGATATACATTATATAAATATACGCGGGGCAGATACGCATTATATAAATATACGCGGGGCAGATATACATTATATAAATATACGCGGGGCAGATACACATTATATAAATATACGCGGGGCAGATACACATTATATAAATATACATTATATAAATATACGCGGGGCAGATATACATTATATAAATATACATTATATAAATATACACGGGGCAGATACACATTATATAAATATACGCGGGGCAGATACACATTATATAAATATACATTATATAAATATACGCGGGGCAGATATACATCATAGAAATATACATTATATAAATATACGCGGGGCAGATACACATTATAGAAATATATGCGGGGCAGATATACATTATATAAATATACGCGGGGCAGATACACATTATATAAATATACGCGGGGCAGATATACATTATATAAATATACGCGGGGCAGATACACATTATATAAATATACGCGGGGCAGATATACATTATATAAATATACGCGGGGCAGATATACATTATATAAATATACGCGGGGCCGATATGCATTATATAAATATACGCGGGGCAGATACGCATTATATAAATATACGCGGGGCAGATACGCATTATATAAATATACGCGGGGCAGATACGCATTATATAAATATACGCGGGGCAGATACACATTATATAAATATACGCGGGGCAGATATACATTATATAAATATACGCGGGGCAGATATACATTATATAAATATACGCGGGGCAGATATACATTATATAAATATACGCGGGGCAGATATACATTATATAAATATACGCGGGGCAGATACACATTATATAAATATAAGCGGGGCAGATACACATTATATAAATATACATTATATAAATATACGCGGGGCAGATACACATTATATAAATATACGCGGGGCAGATACACATTATATAAATATACACGGGGGGCCGATATACATTATATAAATATACGCGGGGCAGATACACATTATATAAATATACGCGGGGCAGATATACATTATATAAATATACGCGGGGCAGATATACATTATATAAATATACATTATATAAATATACGCGGGGCAGATGTACATTATATAAATATACGCGGGGCAGATACACATTATATAAATATACGCGGGGCAGATACACATTATATAAATATACGCGGGGCAGATACACATTATATAAATATACGCGGGGCAGATAGACATTATATAAATATACGCCGTGCAGATACACATTATATAAATATACGCCGGGCAGATACACATTATATAAATATACGCGGGGCAGATACACATTATATAAATATACGCCGGGCAGATACACATTATATAAATATACGCGGGGCAGATACACATTATATAAATATACGCGGGGCAGATACACATTATATAAATATACGCCGTGCAGATACACATTATATAAATATACGCCGGGCAGATACACATTATATAAATATACGCGGGGCAGATGCACATTATATAAATATACGCCGTGCAGATACACATTATATAAATATACGCGGGGCAGATGCACATTATATAGATATACGCCGGGCAGATGCACATTATATAAATATACGCGGGGCAGATACGCATTATATAAATATACGCGGGGCAGATATAAAGAGCTCTTCAGTGACCTGTTGAGAATTGCAGAATTCTTAGTAGATTACTTAGGGTTTTTTTGCCTTCTTTTGGATCAAGAATAGGAAGGTTAGGTAGAAGGGTTAAACTAAGGTCCTGTTATTCCTCTAGAGCCTTCCCCTGTGTATTACATGAGAGCGGCGAGACCGTCTATAGCCACTGCCACCTGCCGTGTCATACTCATGCATGTCAAACGGCAGAGTTCTACAGATCCACGTTTACAGTGAAGGCCAGTGAGTGTGAGAGAGCGAGGTGTTCTGCAGTTCATAGCAAATAGTATGTCGTTAACTTCACATTAGAATTCTGATCATTAAATGGGGTTGAGGTGAAGTTTTATGTTCGAGCCAAATATAATTTAGTTATTCAAGATGTCTAAAAAAATCTTAATTTGTTCTTTTTTTTTTCGCAGCGGTTTCCTGGGATTTTACGTATCATTCGACCACAATCTTTGATCATTCCGAGATCATCGAATGCTGAAGAAAATTCCGAATCCTGCGCAGAGAAGAATTTGGGAGTGAAGTTGCCACTGCTCATAGCCCAGGGAACCCGCGGCTCTAGATAATACAGTATTTATGGAGGAATCTAGAACCGTTAAGTGAAGCGGAACGTCCTGTGAATGTTCTGAGTGGATCTCACGCGGAGCTCGTACGCAGATGGCCGGGGAGACAGCCGAAGAAGCGTTCACATGCTCGGAACGTGGGGAATGTTTTCCTCCGAAGCCAAAACTCACCAAGCACGAGCGGGTCCACGCAGAAGAGAAGCCATTTGCGTG
This sequence comes from Spea hammondii, assembly GCA_029215755.1. Lineage (NCBI taxonomy): Eukaryota > Metazoa > Chordata > Amphibia > Anura > Pelobatidae > Spea > Spea hammondii. Next base: position 7,117,568 of record JARDYJ010000006.1, read on the forward strand.
TTCGGCATGCGGGAAATGTTTTTCCAGAAAGATTGTGCTCGATAAACATGAGAAGCAGCACAGCGGGGTGAAACCGTTTGCGTGTCTGGAATGCAGAAAATGTTTCTTCACAAAGTACGAACTTGTTGTTCACGAACGAAATCACACGGGAGAGAAGCCTTATGCGTGTTCCCAGTGCGCAAAATGTTTTACCGCAAAGTCAAAGCGTACCAGGCATGAGAGACGTCACACAGAGAGACCGTTTCTGTGTGAAAAGTGTGGAAAATGTTTCATCACAAAACTGGCGCTTACCCGACACGAGCGGATCCATGCAGAGGGGAAGCCGTTTGCGTGTTCAGAATGCGGGAAATGTTTCTCCAGAAAGATCGTGCTCGATAATCATGAGAAGCAGCACAGCGGGGTGAAGCCGTTTGCGTGTCTGGAATGCGGGAAATCTTTCTTCACAAAGTACGAACTTGTTATTCATGAGCGAAATCACACGGGAGAGAAGCCACACGTGTGTTCTTACTGCGCAAAATGCTTCACCACAAAGTCAAAGCTTAATAGACACGAGAAACTTCATACGAAGAGACAATTGGCATCTTCACAAAGTGGGAAATGTTTCATCACAAGACCATCAGTTACCAGACACGAGCGGACTCACACGGGAGAGAAGCCATTCGCGTGTCCGGATTGCGGGAAATCTTTTTCCAGAAAGGCTGTGCTCGATAACCATCAGAAGAAGCACAGCGGGGTGAAACCGTATCCGTGTCTGGAATGCGGGAAATGTTTCTTCACAAAGTATGAAGTCATTATTCATGAGAGAAATCACACGGGAGAGAAGCCTTACTCATGTTCTCACTGCCCAAAATGTTTCACCTCAATGTCAAAGCTTACTAGACACGAGAGATTTCACACCGAGAGGCCGTTTACATGTCCTGAGTGCGGAAAATGTTTCACTACTAAACAGTTACTTACTAGACACAAGCGGCTTCACACGGGAGAGAAGCCATTCGCGTGTTCGGAGTGCGGGAAATGTTTCATCACGAAGCCCGAGCTCGATAGACATAACGGAATTCACATCGGAGTGAAACCGTTTGTATGTTCTGAGTGCGGAAAGTGTTTTAGCAGAAAGTCAGACCTCACTACGCATGAGAGATTTCACACCGGAGAGAGACCGTTTCCGTGCGCTGAGTGCGGGAAGTGTTTTTATACGAAAGGACATCTCAGCAAGCATGAGCGGAGACACACGGGGGAGAAGCCATTTTCATGTTCCGCGTGTGAAAAATGTTTCACCTCAAAGACCTTGCTCACTAGACATGAAATATATCACACAAAATTGAAACCGTTCGTCTGCTCTGAATGTGGAAAAGGTTTTTGTACAAAGCCGGAGCTCATTCGACATCAGAGATTTCATACAGGAGAGAGACCCTTTCCATGTCTCGTGTGCGAGAAACGATTTTACACGAAAGGACATCTCAACACGCATGTGCAGAGCCACACACGATAGAAGCCGGTGTGGAAAAGGCAACGCTGGTATCCAGCGATTATTCCATGTTATAGAGGTCTGCATTACTACAGCTAGTAACTCTACAGGGGGGCTATAATGTCCTAAACTGTTAAAAACCGTTTAGGTGAAAGTGCCCACTAACAAGATTTCACAAAATCAACTCATTATCCCTAGCTATACTTCATCAAATATCATTAAGTTGAGGGTTAGAATAAAGATGATAGATAAACCACCTCATATCGCAGCAATGACTACACTCCTTGGAAATATCATTTATTCTATACTCGTGTTTAGGATCAATCCATAAATATCTGAAAACATACACAACTTTCACCATAATGGTTGTTTTTGTTATACTTTAATTTTTCCTTTGGTTTTCTCTTACACTTTCTTATAATTTTGTTCCTTTTATCGTCGCAACTGATTATCTTGAAATACTCAATCTTTATGTTGTGTTGTATTTTTGGCATTATGATGTGTTTACTCTGTAAACGGAGTATCGAGGTCACATAGAATGAAATGATCACCGTGTTCCCTTGACCTTGTGATATCTTTGTCATTAGCCAACACATTTCTTTGTTCTGTAACAGTTTGCTACACATGCAAAAAAAATCTTTAATCAAAACTCTCCAATAAAAAACTTATTATATAAAAAAAATTGAGATTTCACAAAGGAGAGAAAGCATTTGATATAAAGGGGCGGGAAGCTGTCCTCAGGATTTCTGTGTCAGTCTGTTTGTAATTAAACTTATAAGTAATAAAAATACTACACACAGAGCGCACACGGTACAGAGATGCCCCGCTTTATCTGAACAAAAAATACAGCACATGTTCATTATTGGCCACGTACACAATGCTCGCGCCAACTCCATCTACCCCAATTTACAGAGGAGGGGAAGGGTTTGCGGTTAGAAAGCAGAAAAGGTGAAAATGTGTCAAGCCGGCTTACAACTATTTTTCAAAACCAGACACTGCTGGGTATATGAAATGCTAATATTTCAACTCTTACCATGGACATCCATCAGCCTTGTGGTAGTCATTTTTACACACACAGTAACACCCCACTATGTGTTCAGCAACATCTCCCAAGCATATGTTTGTTGGGCCACATTTGGGAGGTGAGCATTTTTACATGTAGTCATCACGAGCCCATGTCCTATTTGGGGCATCTTTAACAAATCATACATTTTATGATGTCTAGACGTCCTGGGGTATTTCAAATGCTAGTATTTTACGCTTTATTTGCCAGGATGTTTGGGAAGATACAGGAGCAATTTTAGCACTTGCACATAAATCTAAACATTTTTTTGGACATTTTTAATTTTTTTTGGAAATGGATGATTATCCTTATGATGTCATGGTGCCATCACTGGAACATTAGTGTAACGGGTTCACCGAGAGAGCTGTAGTAACTCCCAGAGATCACCCACATTTATCCTCCTCTTGCCCCCGGAATCACTTCCAGCACCAGCCAGCATGCGCACCTTGGAACCCTGCTATGTGCACCCAATAAGTAGACACAACTACCTTGAACTGAGTACAGCAGGAATGAACAGTTTATTGATGTAAAACAGAGTCATATAGCCACATCACTTCATTAACATAAATTAACATTGATAAACAGGTACATGTAGACAAAACCCAACCTTTAGTCCCCTTTAGCTACTGAATCTCCCCCTGGTAGCCATCCTGTTATGGGATTAGTTTACACAATGGAGTTCCTGCCTGTTTGGCAGCCAGGCTGGAGCCATCTCTGAGTACCTTGGGGCCTGTATGACAGCTCATTCTGTCACAATTATTTTTTTAAATAAGTAGTAACTTTTAAAACTGTTTTATTTTCTATATTATACTTTTCTAATTGCATAGCGATTAAAAAGCTGGGCTCCGCTGAGGCGGATACAGGGGGTCTGTTGGGACTACTACTTCCTCCTGGTACAAAAAGCCATGTTTCCCTAATTACTATTTTTCATTTTTTTATTTTTTTTTACAAGCTGTGTTGAATCCTGCGTGTCTAAATTATCACCTTTGTTCATACTTTTGTACGTAAGCACTGTGACATTCGTCAAATTAAACTATATATTAATCCAGTTTTCGTCTCTGTGTTCTAACCCAACGAGAAAGCCGGAATAAACCAAGTTACTTAATTGTTTTACTTCATTTGGGGTTTATACATTTTTGATCGGTTCTGTGTGGTACCGGGCGTTACTGAAGCGTCTGTAAACTGCAGTCAGCTTAAAACATAACTTGGTGGTGGCAGCCTATCACCAGCCTGGTGTGGGTTTTTGGGATGTGTTTAAGGGTTAAATGAGTGACCAGGTATCGTTAACACTTGCACCCCCACACCTTATGTGTCCGGTTATCCAATAGCTAGCCGTGACAATATTCTTTACATTGTCTCCTGAACTCAAAGGATGATGTGTCTCAGAACTCACAAGAGATTACTTCTGTCCAAAGGCTTACCGAGAGGACCGACGTAATGGATTGGTTCTAATTTAACAAGACATCAAACTATTAACCGGGAACAAGAATAAGGCTTCTGCCCGGTGTGAATTCTGAGACATTAACCGAATCTCTTGCTCCTACGTTTCCAAACTCACGGAAATGGTTTTTCATCCGTGCTGAGTCTGCTGGTGGGCCACAAAATGGGACCTTTGTTTGAAACGTTTCCCGCACTGGGAACATGAAAAAGGCTTCTCCCCGCTGTGAATTCTGAGATGTAGAACAAGGTGCCAATTCCTGTTAAAACGTTTCCCGCACTCAGAACATGCAAAAGGCCTCTCACCGGTGTGAATTCTGAAATGTTGAACGAGGTGAAAGTTGCTGGTAAAACATTTTCCGCACACGGAACACGGCAATAGTTTCTCTCCTGTGTGAGTCCGCTGGTGGAGAGCAAAACTTGCGGAGTTGGTGAAAGATTTGCTGCATTCAGAACAGGAAAAAGGCTTCTCCTCCGCATGAACTCCTACGTGCTGACCAAGGCTTGCCTTACTACTAAAACATTTCCCGCACTCTGAACACGGAAATGGTTTTTCTCCCGTGTGAGTCCGCTGGTGGTAGCTGAAACTCGAGTATTGCTTGAAACGTTTCCCACACTCTGAACACGAGAAAGGCTTCTCCCCGGTGTGAACTCTGAGATGTTGAGTGCGGTGAGAGCTGCTCTTAAAACGTTTCCCGCACTCAGGACAGGAATACGGCTCCTCGCCGGTGTGAGTTCTAAAGTGCTGAACAAGTTGCCATTTACTGTTAAAAGATTTCTCACACTCTGAACACGAGAAAGGCTTCTCCTTGGAGTGAATTCTAAGATGTTGAACAAGGTGCCAGTTCCTGCTAAAATGTTTCCCGCACTCGGGACATGGAAATGGTTTTTCACCCGTATGAGTTCGCTGGTGGCGTACGAAATCAAACTTGTGATTAAAACGTTTCCCGCACTCAGGACAGGAATAAGGCTTCTCATCTCTGTGAATACGCTGACAAGTTTTCCCGCAGTCCAGAGAGGAGACCACCGATCTATCATGGATGGTCTGATGTAGAAGAAGATCAGAGTCCCTGGTAAACCGTTCCTGACACTCGGGGCAGCTATATGCACCCTCATCGGGGGGTGTTTCACACTGAAAATGTGTGTTACTGGTTTGGGTTTTATCAGTAGAAGTAGATCCCTTGGGTTCGGTTGGGATCCAATAATCTTCATTGGAAGCGGATTCCTCCTTTACGTGGACAGACGTATTATCCCCCCCGTCGTGCTCTGTGTGCGTATCGGGGGCTGAGACATTTCCGTCTTCATCTGAGGGGGGTCCGTCCTCATTACGAGTCGCTGTGAGCTCTCTCTGTGGAGACTCCGCCGGGTCACAAATGTCTGTCTCTTCACATGAGGCGGATTCCTCCTTAATAAAATGAGACGTCTTACAGTCCAGCGGAGAATTAGGGGCTCGATCTCTGACCTCGGATGCGTCTGTCGGAGAGAAATCATCAAATTAAGTGAAGCGGCCGCTTTCCCAAACAAGCAGATTTCAGATCTCTCGCGGCTGCCTTATTGCCGAGTATTTATTATACGGACCTCACATTTTACACGTTATTTGTTACAGTGAAGATGCCTTAATATCTACACACAGACCGCACGGATTAAACCTCTTACCCGGAGAGCCGCGGGGCTGGTGGGCCTCCATCATCACGTCCCTGTAAAGCTCCTTGTGTCCTTCTAAATACTCCCACTCCTCCATGGAGAAATAGACGGTGACATCATCACACCTCACAGGAACCTGAGACACACAATGAGCCGTCACCATCCAGACACACGCCTCGGTGTTACTGTATAACGTCCCGTTCCCAGCAGCGCTCACCTCTCCAGTCAGCAGGGACATCATCTTGTTGGTCAGTTCCAGGATCTTCTGCTCGCGGTTCCTCTCGTGGGTCAGCGAGTGAGGTGGAGGCACCGGGCTGGGGCTCCGGGTCCCGGGGGGTCCGTCTGACACACGGGGGCCGTCGCTGGGTGGGACGCAGTCACTGGGCTTCCTCACAATCATATAATCCTGTATATCGGGAAAGATATTGAAATATCGATGAGCAAAGAAACATCTGAGCTGCAGTTTGTGGACATAACGACATCCATGTTCTGGCCCCAGAGACACCGGCCCCTCACCTCTCCACTCAGCAGGGAGATGATCTCCAGGGTGAGCTCTAAGATCTTCTCAGCCACCGGATCCTTGTCCATGTTCAGTCCCAAACCGGACTCTTTCCTGGGTCACCACGTTTGGCGCTCAGACGCCTCCCTGTACCACAAATTCTAATAACATGATGGCGAAAAAGACAAAACCCTAATAAAAATACTTTCTTCACCCCTTTTCTTATCCCAGACACCCCTCACCCAACACCAATCTTCTGCTCCCAGCAATCTCTCGGCTCCCACAAGTCCAATCGCCACATCCTCTTTTAGGAGCTGTGGCCCCAAATCTTGGACCTTCCATTATTGCTTCTTTGCCTTTCCCACTTAAGGTTCCAGAATTCTTAAAAATCTTATCCACATACCCCTCCTCCTCTCCCCCTCTCCTCCTTTTTCCTCTGCTCTCTGGGATGCTCATTCTGTGTGCAAGAAACTAACAACCAGACGCGATCCCTTCACCTCTACTTCCCTGCACCTTCTCGCTCAGACTGAAACCCGGCCAACCTCTTGCAGCACCGCTTCTCCCTCCTATGGTGGCCTCCACCTCACTCACACTCCCAGACCCGATGACATGAACGTTGGTGAGTTCGGCTTCCTGCCCTCCTCAACTTAAACCTCTCCACCCATTCCCTCCACTCCATCACTCTCTTTCTCCTTATTTGAGGTCCATGCTGTGTGGTTACTTAATCCCATCTCCTTACGCATTGCTGTTATATACCGCCGCCCCACCCGGGCCCAGCTAACATCTCTCTTGGCCACTTCTCCTCGTGGAAAAAGGGGGAGCGCGCAGCGGCTGCAGTTTAATGTTAGTAGCATGGGGTAGAGCGCGGCGGCTGCAGTTTAATGTTAGAAGAATGGGGGAGAGAGCGGCGGCTGCAGTTTAATGTTAGAAGAATGGGGGAGAGCGCGGCGGCTGCAGTTTAATGTTAGAAGAATGGGGGAGAGCGCGGCTGCAGTTTAATGTTAGTAGCATGGGGTAGAGCGCGGCGGCTGCAGTTTAATGTTAGAAGAATGGGGGAGAGAGCGGCGGCTGCAGTTTAATGTTAGAAGAATGGGGGAGAGCGCGGCGGCTGCAGTTTAATGTTAGAAGAATGGGGGAGAGCGCGGCGGCTGCAGTTTAATGTTAGAAGAATGGGGGAGAGCGCGGCGGCTGCAGTTTAATGTTAGAAGAATGGGGGAGAGCGCGGCGGCTGCAGTTTAATGTTAGAAGAATGGGGGAGAGCGCGGCGGCTGCAGTTTAATGTTAGAAGACTGGGGGAGAGCGCGGCGGCTGCAGTTTAATGTTAGTAGCATGGGGTAGAGCGCGGCGGCTGCAGTTTAATGTTAGTAGCATGGGGGAGAGTGCGGCGGCTGCAGTTTAATGTTAGAAGAATGGGGGAGAGCGAGGCGGCTGCAGTTTAATGTTAGAAGAATGGGGGAGAGCGCGGCGGCTGCAGTTTAATGTTAGAAGAATGGGGGAGAGCGCGGCGGCTGCAGTTTAATGTTAGAAGAATGGGGGAGAGCGCGGCGGCTGCAGTTTAATGTTAGAAGACTGGGGGAGAGCGCGGCGGCTGCAGTTTAATGTTAGTAGAATGGGGGAGAGCGCGGCGGCTGCAGTTTAATGTTAGTAGCATGGGGTAGAGCGCGGCGGCTGCAGTTTAATGTTAGTAGCATGGGGGAGAGTGCGGCGGCTGCAGTTTAATGTTAGAAGAATGGGGGAGAGCGAGGCGGCTGCAGTTTAATGTTAGAAGAATGGGGGAGAGCGCGGCGGCTGCAGTTTAATGTTAGAAGAATGGGGGAGAGCGCGGCGGCTGCAGTTTAATGTTAGTAGAATGAGGGAGAGCGCGGCGGCTGCAGTTTAATGTTAGTAGAACGGGGGAGAGCGCGGCGGCTGCAGTTTAATGTTAGTAGAACGGGGGAGAGCGCGGCGGCTGCAGTTTAATGTTAGTAGAACGGGGGAGAGCGCGGCGGCTGCAGTTTAATGTTAGTAGAACGAGGGAGAGCGCGGCGGCTGCAGTTTAATGTTAGTAGAATGAGGGAGAGCGCGGCAGCTGCAGTTTAATGTTAGAAGAATGGGGGAGAGCGCGGCGGCTGCAGTTTAATGTTAGAGGAATGGGGGAGAGCGCGGCGGCTGCAGTTTAATGTTAGAAGAATGGGGGAGAGCGCGGCGGCTGCAGTTTAATGTTAGAAGAATGGGGGAGAGCGCGGCGGCTGCAGTTTAATGTTAGAAGAATGAGGGAGAGCGTGGCGGCTGCAGTTTAATGTTAGAAGAATGGGGGAGAGCGCGGCGGCTGCAGTTTAATGTTAGAAGAATGGGGGAGAGCGCGGCGGCTGCAGTTTAATGTTAGAAGAATGGGGGAGAGCGCGGCGGCTGCAGTTTAATGTTAGAAGAATGAGGGAGAGCGTGGCGGCTGCAGTTTAATGTTAGTAGAATGGGGGAGAGCGTGGCGGCTGCAGCTTAATGTTAGTAGAATGGGGGGGGAGCGCAGCGGCTGCAGTTTAATGTTAGAAGAATGGGGGAGAGCGCGGCGGCTGCAGTTTAATGTTAGAAGAATGGGGGAGAGCGCGGCGGCTGCAGTTTAATGTTAGAAGAATGGGGGAGAGCGCGGCGGCTGCAGTTTAATGTTAGAAGAATGAGGGAGAGCGTGGCGGCTGCAGTTTAATGTTAGTAGAATGGGGGAGAGCGTGGCGGCTGCAGTTTAATGTTAGAGGAATGGGGGAGAGCGCGGCGGCTGCAGTTTAATGTTAGTAGAATGGGGGGGGAGCGCAGCGGCTGCAGTTTAATGTTAGTAGAATGGGGGGGAGCGCAGCGGCTGCAGTTTAATGTTAGAAGAATGGGGGAGAGCACGGCGGCTGCAGTTTAATGTTAGAAGAATGGGGGGGAGCGCAGCGGCTGCAGTTTAATGTTAGTAGAATGGGGGGAGAGCGTGGCGGCTGCAGCTTAATGTTAGTAGAATGGGGGGGAGCGCAGCGGCTGCAGTTGAATGTTAGAAGAATAAGGGGTGGAAAAGGGAAGCAGGGTGTATTAGTGTCAGGAAGCGGGAGGTGGTTTTTGGCACTTTGCGGATCTCTGCCGTTATATAGTGGTGCTGAGGTGAGGCGACTGATCCAGATACATACAAGAACAGACCATGCGCAGCCCAAAGCAAAGCAAAATACCAAAGTGGAACAGCCTCCCAGCAGAAGAGGCTGAGGTTAATACAACAATTTATTTCCCAGATACGCCATATAGACCCCACACAGCAACTGCCCCCTGTAACTAAACTACCCCCAGATACACCATATATACCCCGCACAGCAACTGCCCCCTGTAACTAAACTACCCCCCCAGATACACCATATATACCCCACACAGCACCTGCCCCCTGTAACTAAACTACCCCCCCAGATACACCATATATACCCCAGACAGCACAGCAACTGCCCCTGTAACTAAACTACCCCCCAGATACACCTGAATTTCAGATCTTACCCCCGGGACAGCTGTCCGACCGGAGCGAAAGAGAAATCCGGTACAGGCTCTCGTTTAGTGGCTCCTTTCACAGACTCAATGTGTGATTTTTCATTACATCATCACTTCCTGATAGAAGTGTCCGATTACGTCATCTCCTGCTTCCAAACATGGCCGCCGGCAGCTCACATCGTGCAGATATTTGCATTTCTTTAACTTCCTGAAACAAAGATGGCTGTCCTGTACATCCGCTTCCTCTGATATCACATCCGCTCGTAGAAGCGTTACCGCGGCCATTTCCGGGTTGGTTGTGGGAGGAGCATGCGTCGTGCAGCACGTTGTCAGGACGTCCAGAAGTAGTGGCTACAGGGCTACGATCCACTGTGTGAGCCCAAAGGTGAAATCTTACGAATAGGGACAACCTGGGGGTTCTCAGAAGTAGTGGGTACAAGACTTTGAGAGTACAGAGTACAGAGGTAGAGGGATGGGAGGGAGTGTGTTAGTGCATGGTGGTAGAGTGTGTTAGTGCATGGTGTTAGGATGAGTGTGTGTTACTGTATGGTGGTAGAGTGTGTTAGTGCATGGTGTTAGGATGAGTGTGTGTTACTGTATGATGGTACAGTATGTTAGTGCATGGTGTTAGGATGAGTGGGTGTTACTGTATGGTGGTAGAGTATGTTAGTGCATGATGTTAGGATGAGTGGGTGTTACTGTATGGTGGTAGAGTATGTTAGTGCATGGTGTTAGCATGAGTGTGTGTGTGACTGTATGATGGTAGAGTATGTTAGTGCATGGTGTTAGGATGAGTGTGTGTTACTGTATGGTGGTAGAGTATGTTAGTGCATGATGTTAGGATGAGTGTGTGTTACTGTATGGTGGTAGAGTATGTTAGTGCATGGTGTTAGGATGAGTGGGTGTTACTGTATGGTGGTAGAGTGTGTTAGTGCATGGTGTTAGGATGAGTGGGTGTTACTGTATGATGGTAGAGTATATTATTACATGGTGTTAGGATGAGTGTGTGTTACTGTATGGTGGTAGAGTATATTATTACATGGTGTTAGGATGAGTGTGTGTTACTGTATGGTGGTAGAGTATGTTAGTGCATGGTGTTAGGATGAGTGGGTGTTACTGTATGGTGGTAGAGTATGTTAGTGCATGATGTTAGGATGAGTGGGTGTTACTGTATGATGGTAGAGTATATTATTACATGGTGTTAGGATGAGTGTGTGTTACTGTATGGTGGTAGAGTATGTTAGTGCATGGTGTTAGGATGAGTGTGTGTTACTGTATGGTGGTAGAGTGTGTTAGTGCATGGTGTTAGGATGAGTGTGTGTTACTGTATGGTGGTAGAGTATGTTAGTGCATGGTGTTAGGATGAGTGGGTGTTACTGTATGATGGTACAGTATGTTAGTGCATGGTGTTAGGATGAGTGGGTGTTACTGTATGATGGTAGAGTATGTTAGTGCATGGTGTTAGGATGAGTGTGTGTTACTGTATGGTGGTAGAGTATGTTAGTGCATGGTGTTAGGATGAGTGGGTGTTACTGTATGGTGGTAGAGTATGTTAGTGCATGGTGTTAGGATGAGTGGGTGTTACTGTATGGTGGTAGAGTATGTTAGTGCATGATGTTAGGATGAGTGGGTGTTACTGTATGGTGGTAGAGTATGTTAGTGCATGATGTTAGGATGAGTGTGTGTTACTGTATGGTGGTAGAGTATGTTAGTGCATGGTGTTAGGATGAGTGGGTGTTACTGTATGATGGTAGAGTATATTATTACATGGTGTTAGGATGAGTGGGTGTTAATGTATGGTGGTAGAGTATGTTAGTGCATGGTGTTAGGATGAGTGTGTGTTACTGTATGGTGGTAGAGTGTGTTAGTGCATGGTGTTAGGATGAGTGTGTGTTACTGTATGGTGGTAGAGTATGTTAGTGCATGGTGTTAGGATGAGTGGGTGTTACTGTATGGTGGTAGAGTATGTTAGTGCATGATGTTAGGATGAGTGGGTGTTACTGTATGGTGGTAGAGTATGTTAGTGCATGATGTTAGGATGAGTGTGTGTTACTGTATGGTGGTAGAGTATGTTAGTGCATGGTGTTAGGATGAGTGGGTGTTACTGTATGATGGTAGAGTATATTATTACATGGTGTTAGGATGAGTGGGTGTTACTGTATGGTGGTAGAGTATGTTAGTGCATGATGTTAGGATGAGTGGGTGTTACTGTATGATGGTAGAGTATGTTAGTGCATGGTGTTAGGATGAGTGGGTGTTACTGTATGATGGTAGAGTATATTATTACATGGTGTTAGGATGAGTGGGTGTTAATGTATGATGGTAGAGTATGTTAGTGCATGGTGTTAGGATGAGTGTGTGTTACTGTATGGTGGTAGAGTATGTTAGTGCATGGTGTTAGGATGAGTGTGTGTTACTGTATGGTGGTAGAGTATGTTAGTGCATGATGTTAGGATGAGTGTGTGTTACTGTATGGTGGTAGAGTATGTTAGTGCATGGTGTTAGCATGAGTGTGTGTGTGACTGTATGATGGTAGAGTGTGGTAGTGCATGGTGTTAGGATGAGTGGGTGTTACTGTATGGTGGTAGAGTGTGTTAGTGCATGGTGTTAGGATGAGTGGGTGTTACTGTATGGTGGTAGAGTGTGTTAGTGCATGGTGTTAGGATGAGTGGGTGTTACTGTATGGTGGTAAAGTATGTTAGTGCACAATCTAAAGATCTGTGTGTAAGGTTACTTCATTGCCCTCCTTATGTTTTATCCAGTGGTTCAAATCCCCACCACTTATTCCCTCTACCGCAGATAAAATGGGGGCAGAAGTGCTAAGGCCCCGGCCACAGAGCCTTTGTCCTCATAGAGCTGAGGATGCGTGACACATATGCACATACGTGTGACACATGTGCCAAGACAATGACTTATATAACAGTTCATATCCCAATTTATCAACGCTTTATTCATGGAAGCCATAAAGCCCCCACTCCTCGCTCTCAAAAGTAGCGCACAACTCAGAGGAAGGTCTGGGGCCAGGGCTCTGTAATAGTGATATTTCCGAAGGTCTTAATGGTGAAGTACGATACAAACGTCTACAGCGGGACGGCCATTCCTGGGATGAACAAGACAAATGGCGAGTGATTTTAGTAAACCACTAGAGCGATCAACAGTGCGTCAGATTAATGTTGATAAATGTAAATAATGCATTTGGGGAAATCTTAGTGCAGAATTTAGCGCTTGGAAGAAATGTTTTCTTTATTTCCAGATCCTTCTTCGTAGAAGACCATTTAACATCATATTTACTTTTTTTATCCACGTGCATTTCTGATGTAATTTCCTTACTTAGTTTGGTTTCATCTTTTAAACATTCAGATATCGCTTTCCGGGCCCTGTTCCCGAACTCTGATCATTAAACTGAAAAGAATGAGACCAAAGACAGAACCTCGGGGGAGTCGACTCGAAACACCCAACTAGAAAATACCCCATTAACAGAAACTCTGTCCTTTCACCAATTCTCTGTTTTTTAAATAATATTTAAACATGTTCTCAAATAATTTAATTCAATCTTTTTCTTTAAGGAGTGTAAATATTCCGAATAACCAGACGTTCCGACCACATAGATGGAAGATCGTCTCCTGCGTCATCTCTCTCATCATCGAGTCTGAAGAAACAAATACAATCACAAGGAAAATCCTGAAACAATCCGTAACGAGGAGTTTGGGGATAAAAGTGCCGCCACTCGCAGCTGAGGAACCCCAATCTCCGGTGGATAAAGTGTTTAGTGAGCGAAATAGAAACATTCATAGAAATTTGAGGTTCTGGATGCGTTGGATCCAATCTCGGCCGTACAGAAATGGATCAAACAGAGAAAACCTTTCCGTGTTCTGAATGTGGGAAGCACTACACGCAGAAAAGATATCTGAGAATACACGAGAGAATTCACACCGGGGACAAACTGTATGCGTGTTCCGAGTGCGGGAAACGTTTCATCACAATGACATATCTTAGTAGACACGAGAGAATCCACACGGGAGAGAGACCGTTCGGGTGTCCGGAATGCGGAAAACGTTTTTCTGTAAAATCACATCTCAAGCAGCACGAGATGTGTCACACAGGAGAGAAGCCGTTCGCGTGTTCCGAATGCGGAAAATGTTTCAGATCAAAGTCAGGGGTCAACGAACATCTGAGGATTCACACGGGAGAGAAGCCATTTGCGTGTCCGGAATGCGGGCAATGTTTCACCGCAAAGTCGAAGCTTGTCGTACATAACCGATGTCACACGGGGGAGAAGCCGTTTGCGTGTTCTGAATGTGGGAAACGTTTTACCACAAAGTCAAATCTTGTCGTACATGAACGACATCACACGGAAGAGAAACAGTTTACGTGTCCTGAATGCGGGAAATGTTTTACCAGTAAGTCAGAGCTCACCGTACACGAGAAAGATCACACAGGCGACAAACCATTTGCATGTCAGGAATGCGGAAAAAGCTTCGGCACGAAGTTGGAGGTCAATGAACATCTGAGAACTCACATGAGAGTCAAACCGTTTGGGTGCCCTGAATGCGGGAAATGCTTTGCCGCAAAGGCAAAACTTCTAATACATAAACAATGTCACGCAGAAGAGAAACCATTCGTGTGTTCAGAATGTGGGAAATGTTTACGCTCACAGTCGCAGCTGAGAACACATGAGCAAATTCACACGGGAGAGAAGCCTTTTGAGTGTTCTGAATGCGGAAAATGTTTAACCACAAAGTTCAATCTTATAATGCATGAGCGCTGTCACACGGGGGAGAAACCGTTTGCGTGTTCTGAATGCGGGAAACGTTTTTACAGAAACGCACATCTCAAGCAGCACGAACGATATCACACGGGAGATCTACCGTTCACATGTTCTGAATGCGGGAAATATTTTAACACAAAGACGGAGGTCGATGAGCATGTGAGAATTCACACGGGAGAGAAGCCCTTTGAGTGTTCTGAATGCAGGAAGTGTTTCAGCAGAAAGCCACAGCTGAGAAGGCATGAGCGAACTCACACGGGGGAGAAGCCATTCGGGTGCTCTGAGTGTGGGAAGTGCTTTAGCTCAACAACAAGCCTGAAAAGGCATGAGCTAATTCACACGGGGGAGAAACCATTTGGGTGTCCTGAGTGCGGAAAATGCTTTAGCTCAACAACAAGCCTGAAAAATCACGAGCTAATTCACACGGGGGAGAAACCATTTGGGTGTCCTGAGTGCGGAAAATGTTTTAGCACGACACCAGGTCTGAGTAGGCACCAGCGAATTCATACGGGAGAGAAATCATTTGCATGTCGTTGACAGAGTAGACAGGAAAATGCCCATAGGAAAGGGAGAATTTGCGTAGAGAAATATAACGGAGATGAACAAATTCATCCATAAAGGGAAAAAAGCCACACCCGTGGTACAAATAATCACTTTATTAGATACTAATGTGTACAGGAGATTAATACAAAAGAATACAGCGGCATCATTCGTGAGAATGTCCATTTGGGTGTCTGTGTGGCAGAGCTTTTCCTGGTGTGTATTTGGGTGTCTGTGTGGCAGAGCCTGTCCTGGTGTGTGTGTTTTGGTATCGGTGTGGTAGAGCCTTTCCTGGTGTGTACTTGGGTGTGTCTGTGTGACAGAGCCTGTCCTGGTGTGTATGTTTTGGTGTCGGTGTGGCAGAGCCTGTCCTGGTGTGTGCTTGGGTGTGTCTGTGTGACAGCCTGTCCTGGTGTGTGTATGTGTTTGGGTGTCTGTGTAGTAGAGCCTGTCCTGGTGTTGTGTGTTTGGGTGTCGGCGTGGCAGAGCCTGTCCTGGTGTGTGTGTCTGGGTGTCGGTGTGTGCACTGTACTTACTGTAGTAATAAATTGATTTATTTAATGTTTACTTATACGGAGATAAAACGGCCTCCTGAATTCGTAGTCACTTCGGAGGAAAAGTAAAGGTTTTGTGTTATTTTCTCTTATTTCAATCTGCATATTTTATCACAAAGGATTAATCGCAGAAACTTTAATGGTGGTTGGGATCTTCAGAGTGAAACCCAATTTAGTTGTAAGAACTGATTTCGTTATTCCCACTGGCTTCACAGTCCTTCCCCCTTGAGAGGACCTTTTCCACAAACATACTGGCGGACCACTTTGCACCATGAACTGCATGCATTAAAAAAACACATTAATAATGTATCTGGGCTGAGATATTTATTGGACGATGCAGCACTAGAACAGTTGTGGTGGTATTAATAGCCAAAAGTTTCTTACAAGAATATTGTGAAGAATAATGTGATTACTGTTTTGTTCCACTGAATAAAATTGAACTTTTTCATCTAAAAATGTTTGCCGTAGCAAATGTTTTGATTCCATTATGTGTAATGTATTTCATCTATCATTTATGTGGGTATAAGAGCTCGGCCGCAAGATAAACTATACGGGGCCGGTCTCCAAGTGTTTCCAGGGCTGCTTTTCATTCCCAGTCTGGCCCTGTGGAAACCTGCAGCGTGTGGAAGGCAAGATGGATTCATTGAAGTATCAGGAAATCCTAGTCATGCCGTCTGTGAGGAAGCTGAAGCTTGGGCATCGTTGGGCCTTCAAACTGGACAGTGATCCCAAGCATACCTCATATTCCACCAATATTAGCCCCTGCTGCCGATCTATATTAATATTAGACCCTGCTGCCAATATATATAAATATTAGACCCTACTGCCAATACATTTTATATTGATAAAATTGGACCCTATGCAAGCATTTCCTTGGAACCCGCTCCACGCAGAAAAAAATACGTATAGATCAAATAAACAACACGTGAAACAGTACTTGCATGTATAGATCCATTGAATAAGACATACAAACCTACATAACTACATACATAATGTATGGAAACATTGCATAGCAGGGATAGATCAACACATTAACACACAAACCCAGCTTTGCATGTATAGATCAATTGAAATTTACTCTTAAAAGGGGTGGGACGAAGAGATGAGGCACGGCCATTGGGCGGCGCGGTGCGGCTTGGTTGCAGAAGACGTTCCTGGAAGATTCTACAATGGCCATCGCAGTCACCTGACTTGAACCCCATAGAAAATCTCTGGTGGGCTTTGAAGACGGCGGTTGCAGCACGCACACCCAAGAATATTCCTCAGGAACGCTGCTAGAAGCTGGTGTCTGGCAATGCATCTCGTTTGTAGCAGGTCATAGATAAGTCATAAGTTGCAGTTTCAGTGTAATTTGGGGAAACCACGTGAAGCATTCGTCGCGTTGAGCTACTCCAATTGCTTTTGTTTGATTTGTCCGTTGCAAACAGCTGAAAGTCTGCAAAGTTTGACAATGAATCTGATTTGCAATAGGGGTGGAATAACTTTGATGGCAAGTATATTTGTGAAAACGAGACATTCCAGAGTATTTCAAATTGTGGTATTTTAATACTTTTCATGCACTGGTTTTACCACCAGCTTTTGGCAAAGTTTGAAGATACGCTGCCTGTTCAACAAAGTCTTCTGTATCCGAATAACTTATATACCTGTATGAATTCATGAATAATAAAACTAGATCTTTGCAAAAAAAACGTTACCGTCCGTCTGCGAATAATTCTGATGGGTTCTCCCCACCTCCATCCTATTTACTGGCATCCATTTTTCTTTGTGGCGTAGTATATGAATTATGTGTGATAAATGATCCGTGTCAGGGGAAAATCCTCCTTCTCATCCTAAACATTCTTGTAATTGGGTAATAACTTTATCCAATGGGTTATGTTAGAACATGCCGATTGGTCCTGCACAGCCCCTGAGGTAATGCCGGTAGTGCCAGTCATGGTCATTAGATGTCAGTCTTTGCCCATATATTGTATCATATAATATATGATATCGTATGATGTAAGATTTTGCCTGTGTACATATGCGTGCCAATGCTTTTGTGATGATGTCACTTGATTTTATCTGTACAACCCCCCTGCTTCTGAGGCCGCGGATGCGAGGAAATGAATGTGTGTGTATATGAAGGATGGCATGCTGGGGGAGGTTATAAAGATGATGGCACCATAATGCTGGGCGTGTATGGAGATGATGAGAACTTATATTGAGGGTATGAAGATTGGTGGGGATGGGAATGATGATGGGGGAGGGGAGGGTATGCTGTCAGGGGTGTGAAAACATTCCTCTAAATAGCTGATGTGAGCCGGAGCCTATCAAGCTCTCCAGCGCTTTTTCTTTAACTACTTTACCTGACCAAGATTTCAATTTTATGCCGTCACACTTTCTACTTTCTAACAAAAGACTTCATTGCAAATACCAAGTGACCAGGGCCACCATCAGAAATCTTGGGGGCCAGTACCGGCTAAATGCCTGGGCCTCCTATCACTTGTCCTTATGATCCTCCCATATGCACACCTTATGACTCCCTTCCCCTCCTCTGTAAATCGGGGTAGATGGAGTACACCGGGTTAGCGTGAGAGTTGTGTACGTGGACGTTAATGAACACTGTGTGCGCTCTGCGTGTAGTATTTTTATTACTTATAAGTTTAATTTCAAACAGAACATACCAACAGACACAAATTCCGAGGACAGCTCCCCACCCATTATATCAAGGTTGCCCCTGTAGAGAGTTACTAGCCGTAGTAACGCAGATTTCTATACCACGGAATAGTCGACGGATACCAACGTTGTCTTTTTGTGTTAGTACCTCTTCCACGTTCACAACACGCGACCGGCTTCTATCGCGTGTGTCTCTGCACGTGTTTTTTGAGATGTTCTTTCGTGTAAAATCGTTTCTCACACACGAGACACGGAAAGGGTCTCTCTCCTGTATGAAATCTCAGGTGTCTGTTGAGTTCGGGCTTTGTACAGAAACCTTTTCCGCATACAGAGCAGGCGAACGGCTTCACTCCCGTGTGATATATTTCATGTCGAATTAGCAAGGCCTTTGTGACGAAACATCTTTCACATGCGGAACATGAAAATGGCTTCTCCCCCTTGTGTCTCCGCTCGTGCTCGCTGAGGTGTTCTTTCGTATGAAAACGTTTCCCGCATTCAGCGCACGGAAACGGTCTCTCTCCGGTGTGAATTCTCTCGTGTCTTATAAGCTTTGACTTTGCGGTGAAACATTTCGGGCAGTGGGAACACACGTAAGGCTTCTTTCCTGTGTGACTCTGCTCATGAATAATAGCTTCATACTTTGTGAAGAAACATTTGCCGCATTCCAGACACGCGAACGGCTTCACCCCGCTGTGCTTCTTCTGATGGTTATCGAGCACAGTCTTTCTGGAAAAGCTTTTCCCGCATTCCGGACAAGCGAATCGCTTCTCTCCCGTGTGATTTTGCTCATGGATATCAAGTTCGTACTTTGTGAAGAAGCATTTCCCGCATTCCAGACACGGGAACGGCTTCAGCCCGCTGTGCTTCTTCTCGTGATTGTCGAGCAGAGCCTTTCTGGAAAAGCGTTTCCCGCATTCCGAACACGCGAACGGCTTCTCCCCGGTGTGAGTCCGCTTGTGTTTGCTGAGATTTTCACTTGTATAAAAGCTTTTTGTGCACAGAAGACATGAAAAGGGTCTCTCTCCTGTGTGGCATCGCAGGTGTCTGTTGAGCTCCGTTCTTGTGATAAAACACTTTTCGCATTCTGAACACGCGAAGGGCTTCTCCCCCGTGTGATATTGCTTATGTTTGTTAAGATGAGCTTTTGTATAGAAACACTTTCCGCATTCAGAACATCCAAAAGGCTTCAACCCTACGTGAAATCCTTTATGTCTATCGAGCTCGGGCTTCGTGATGAAACATTTCCCGCACTCCGAACACGCGAAGGGTTTCTCCCCCGTGTGAAGCCGCTCGTGTCGGGTAAGTCCCTGTTTTGTGATGAAACATTTTCCACACTCGGGACATGTAAACGGTGTCTCTGTGTGAAACCTCTCGTGTCTATTAAGCCTTGACTTCGTAGTAAAACATTTTGGGCAGTAGGCACATGCAAACGGCCTCTCCCCCGTGTGATATCGCTCGTGAATAACGAGCTCATACTTTGTTAAGTAACATTTCCCACATTCCAGACACGGATATGGCTTCACGCCGCTGTGCTTCCTCTCGTGATTTCTAAGCACGACCTTTCTGGAGAAACATTTCCCGCATTCCAAACACGAGAATGGCTTCTCCTCGGTGTGAGTCGGCAAATGTCTGGTTAGCGCGGATTGCGTGATGAAACTTTTGTCGCATTCTGAACACGCATAAGGCTTCTCTCCCGTGTGACATCGCTCGTGAACAACAAGTTCGTACTTTGTGAAGAAACATTTCTGACATTCCAGACACGCAAACGGCTTCATCCCGCTGTGCTTTCGCTCGTGATTATTAAGCCCAACCTTTGTGGTCAAGCATTTCCCGCATTCTTGACATTTGAAATGCTTCTTTCCTTTGTGGATCTGCTTATGTTTGGCGAGTTTTGATTTTGTGATGAAACATTTTCCGCATTCAGGGCATGTAAGCGTTTCCTCCGCTGCCTGCTCGGCCATCTGCGTACGAGCGCAGCGCAAGATCTACTCAGAACTTCTACAGGATCTTCAGTTCCCTTGAAAGGTTCTAGATTCCTCAATAAACATGACGATCTGAGAATGATCCTGTGCGAGACGAGCTTCCATCAAAGATTGTGATCGAAATGTACATAAAGTATGCGATGGATATTTATCCTTCAAGAGGCCTTAAAAAATAAAAAATAAAAAAAAGATTTTAGTCATCTTGATACATTGATTCTTGAATTACATGAACTTAATACATTATTTATTTGATTTTGATATAAACCTCACTTTCAACCCAATTTAAGGGAAACATTCAGTTACGCTATTATCAGTTAACCTGCTTTGTCCCCCCCCCCCCCAAGATGGTGGTTCCTGATCTAAACTGGATTTAGGAGACTCTGCAGGGGAGAAGACGCAGTTTTTAATTCTTTTAGAAGGGGTGACATGGTTTGTTCCAAGAAGTTCAGTAACTGACGTCTGGCAGAAGACCCATCCAACTGGCCGCAAAGACAAATTACAACCAAAAGCTAAAGCCAACGACGTGGCCGTGGACACTGCCTCACCCGCCTCTCCACTTCGAGAGGAAGAAGATATCACGCCTCTTACACAACCTCGAATGTCGGCTACCGGGACAGCAGCCGAGGTGGCAACACCTGCTTTGGCCGCTCTTTGACCCGTGCTTCGAGGATCTCACCAGCAATGGAATCAACACTGGGCCAAATTTCAAAATGAAAGAATTGGAACAGAGGCAGAGCGATGCGGAAGACACGATAAGACAAACCCAAGAAAGGTCAGCTCAACACAACACCGCCAAACTTTGATGGCGAAAGTTGATGAACCTGCAGAAATAATGTGAGATCTATTAACACACCGGAGAGTATCAGACCTCAACGTCTTAATCAAGTTCTTAGCAAGTGGCTGACAAATACTTTTAAATTGCCCAATTCACTGTAAATTCTACACACCAAATCCAGTTCAACCAGACTTTTCTCTCCGACTCACCGATGAAGCGAGCAATTTGATAGACCAGCGGGCCCCCAACAGAAAGAAGGGTAGACACCTTAAGGAAAATCAAACTTAGACCTCATTCACCGTGCAGACACTCTCCGCAACTATTCCCTCCTGGAATTATGGTTTTGTATTCATGATTGTTAATAGTTTTGTTTAGAGTTTTTGTTATTGTAACCATGTTACCATTGTAACATGGTATACCTGGGGTCATCACCATCAGTCCGGTCATGCTGGTGTCTCCTCAGGCTCTGGGACACGAGGATACCAAACACCGAACATCACCACAACCCTAACCACTTCCACACCAACATAACAAAATTCACACACGGCGACAATCAGAGTTACAGTACCCAATCAGCTAAAGAATGTGAACGGCGTCAATATACCCCTCAAAAAGCAAGCTGGTTACCAATTACCTTAAGAAATCCCAACCACACATCACATTTATCCAGGAGACTCACCGGAGGAATACAGGTGGATCTGCTCTGTCTCTCAGCCTCATACCACACTCAACCAAGGGGGTGGCAATTCTATTACACAGATCCCTACCAAACACAATTCATGACAACATCACAGACGACAATGGTACATATATCATTCTGGATGTTACGGTTGATCTGAGACGTCTACTCCTGGTCAATATTTATGCCCCAAGCTATCCAATCATTTTTACTGTGCCTTGTATGAAATGCTAACTGTATACCCTTTGCATGATCACAGGGGGAGATTTAAACACTGTACTGGACCCTAGACTGGACAGAACCGGACAGAACCCATCCCCACATATTAAAGGTGTTAACTCGCTTCTATACAACCTTAATCTCATTGACCCTTGGTGGGTCAACCATCTCACTACCAAAGATTAAACCCACATACATGTCGTCCAGACGACCGCACCTTGACCTATGTCTTTGTTGGTCTTGGTGCCTTGGTCCGCATGGGCCTGGGAGGTTGGTCGATCGATTAGGCACTTATTACATTCTATACGTTACAGCGACATACACAATATCGTTATCTCAGACCATGTCCCTAGTAATATACACCTAGACCTGCAAACGGACTATATAATAAAAGATGGACCTTCCCCTCTGAGTTGGCCAATAGTGATGACTTTAAGGTCTTATCGACATCCGCGTGGGGTCACTAGATGATAACACTGAACATTTAGACAACCGTATGTTATTCCGGGAAAACGGCCAAGGCGGTCCTCAGAGGACATCTTATACATGTCCAAACAACGCAAAGAATGGAACGCAAAGAATGGAACGCAAAGAATGGAACGCAAAGAATGGAACACAAAGAATGGAACGCAAAGAATGGAACGCAAAGAATGGAACGCAAAGAATGGAACGCAAAGAATGGAACGCAAAGAATGGAACGCAAAGAATGGAACGCAAAGAATGGAACACCGCTCTATTTTAGAAGCCAAGATTAAATTCAGAGCATGACATTGGACATTCAATCATCGAGAGCCAGAACCATATTGATCCCCAAACCTATGAAAGACCCTACACACGTAGCATCCTACAGGCCTATCACGCTAATCAATCAGGACATAAAAATCCTAGCCAGAAATATACACGCGGATCATTTAGATTTTGCCCCAAATCTTACGTCCTCAACAATTAGGCTTCCTTAAGGGCCGACGCTCTGTCAAAAGGTATCAGGAAAGAATCGGCAGCCACAACCTTCACTAAGTCTCATCTCACCATAATCAAGCACCAGCACGTCGGTCAAACCTTCCCGACGTTAATAGGAGGCCAATACAACAATCCCACTACGGTAATCACAACAAACGGCCTGGAATCCTCTCCAATGAGCTGTGGGGTGGGACAGGGATACCCCTTATCCCCCAAGTTATTTAACCTAGCGCTCCACCCCTTGTTGAGAGCCATAATTAATACACCTGATATTACGGGCATTACCGCAGGCCGTCGGGAACAGGAACCGTCGGCATTTGGGGACGATGCCCTTTATGTTTCCTATCCCCGGATGACTCTGCACCGGACATAAAATACGGCGAAGCTACAGCTTTCACATCAGCCAAGCTAATTCCAAAGCCCTATACCTGGACCCCACTGGACAGCCGCTTACAGAGGGGATTCATTGGACCCCCAGCAGCACTGGATTCCTAGCGCCCCCCCCCCAAAAAAAAACAACTTATCTCCTCTACATTAAAAACTATAAAAGCCTATAATGAGGAGTTGAGAAGCGCAGATCTTCTGAGGCCTTCATACTCGGGTAGATTTCCAATGCGAAAAATGTCCGCCTTTCCTAAACGGCTGTATTTTTCAGTTCTTTACTCTAAATCCTCACAAAATGTGATGAAAACAGGCTACACAATGTGAGTGCGCGCGGGGACGGGCGCGTCAGGTGTGAGTGCGCGCGGGGACGGGCGCGTCAGGTGTGAGTGCGCGCGGGGACGGGCGCGTCAGGTGTGAGTGCGCGCGGGGACGGGCGCGTCAGGTGTGAGTGCGCGCGGGGACGGGCGCGTCAGGTGTGATTGCGCGCGGGGACGGGCGCGTCAGGTGTGAGTGCGCGCGGGGACGGGCGCGTCAGGTGTGAGTGCGCGCGGGGACGGGCGCGTCAGGTGTGAGTGCGCGCGGGGACGGGCGCGTCAGGTGTGAGTGCGCGCGGGGACGGGCGCGTCGGTGTGAGTGCGCGCGGGGACGGGCGCGTCGGTGTGAGTGTGCGTCAGGTGTGATTGCGCGCGGGGACGGGCGCGTCAGGTGTGAGTGCGCGCGGGGACGGGCGCGTCAGGTGTGAGTGCGCGCGGGGACGGGCGCGTCAGGTGTGAGTGCGCGCGGGGACGGGCGCGTCAGGTGTGAGTGCGCGCGGGGACGGGCGCGTCAGGTGTGAGTGCGCGCGGGGACGGGCGCGTCAGGTGTGAGTGCGCGCGGGGACGGGCGCGTCAGGTGTGAGTGCGCGCGGGGACGGGCGCGTCGGTATAAGGTGTGAGTGCGCGCAGGTATAAGGTGCGAGTGCGCGCAGGTATAAGGTGCAAGGGCGCGCCCCTGTAACTAAACTACCCCCAGATACCCCATATATACCCCACACAGCACAGCAACTGCCCGCTGTAACTAAACTACCCCCCAGATACCCCAAACAGCAACAGCACCCCCCGCAACTAAACTACCCCAGATCTTACCCCCGGGGCAGATGTCCGACCCCCAGCCTCCACACTGACCCTGTTCTCAAGATCTGCTCCCCCCCCGAACGGGAGGAAACCGTCAGCAGAAGCTTTTGTTGTTCGGCTCCCTTCACAGCCTAAACCAGCGATTCATTATAAATCATCACTTCCTGCCTGAAGTGGGCCGTGACGTCATCTCCTGCTTCCCAAGATGGCCGACGGCAGCTCACACCGTGTGGCCATTTACATGCCTGTTTCTCCTGCAGGTGACCGTCTGATACTTATTACAAATCACACATGTTAATTACCACCGCTGGCAGACTGTTCCATGCCTCCACAGCTCTTTTATGCTCCTTTACAAAGTATAGTAACCATGTTTCCCTAAATGCAAATACCTGTCCCGTTTCCCAGGCAACCTTGTTGCGGGATATGAGAGCAGCTGCCCTGTGCCGGTGGGGGAGAGGCCGCTGGGCATCCGTCTGTCTCCTTCCTGCCCTCCATTAACACTGATTGCCCCTCAGAGGGTGAGTTACCCCAATCCGGGGTTTGAATGATTAACGCTTTCAGTGCTGGCTTGCAGGGTCTTCATATTAATACCAGCCCAGCAGTGAAAGTGTTAAAGAGGAAGTTGTGCCCTGTGATGTCACAGAGTTAAATGCCCTTGCTGCACCCTGTGATGTCACGGAGTTAAATGCCCTCGCTCCTGCCCCTGGCGGTGTGTATCCTGCACTTTCCTGCCCTATGCCAGCTCCCCCATTAACCTTGTGTGACAGGCTGGTGTACTATAGGGTTAAGTCTATCATCCGAGGATGTGGGGCAAATCCCAGGGTCTGACACACAGAGTGAGTAAAAAGAGGAGGAGGGGGGCAGCTTCAGGTATACGTTTGGGGCATTTCCCAGGTGTGGGACCCTGTACCGGGTCGCCGCCGCAGACTGTCAGAGCCTCTGAATGTACAGATGGCGCTATATATGATTAATAGATTTATATAGCTCCATCATACTCCATATCGCTGTACAATGGGATAAATAAAAATAATAATCACTATAACAGTAGCGATGATAAATAACGCGATAATACTGATAATAACAGTAGTGATGATAAATAAAAGGGATAATACTGGTAATAATAGAAATGATGATAAATAATAAAAGCGATGACACTGATAATATTGATAATAGTAGTAGTGATGATAAATAATAAAAGGGATGATACTGATAATAGTAGTGATGATAAATAATAAAAACGATGATACTGATAATAATAGTAGTGATGATAAATAATAAAAGGGATGATACTGATAATAATAGTAGTGATGATAAATAATAAAAGCGATAATACTGATAATAATAGTAGTGATGATAAATAATAAAAGGGATGATACTGATAATAATAGTAGTGATGATAAATAATAAAAACGATGATACTGATAATAATAGTAGTGATGATAAATAATAAAAACGATGATACTGATAATAATAGTAGTGATGATAAATAATAAAAGGGATGATACTGATAATAATAGTAGTGATGATAAATAATAAAAGCGATAATACTGATAATAATAGTAGTGATGATAAATAATAAAAGCGATAATACCGATAATAGTAGTGATGATAAATAATTACACACACATGCATATATATATATATATATACACATACACTGCCCTTACACACACACATATACCCATACACTGCCCTTACACACACATATACACATACACTGCCCTTACACACACATATATATATACACATACACTGCCCTTACACACACACACACATATATACACTGCCCTTACACACACACATATATACACACTGCCCTTACACACACACATATATATACACGTACACTGCCCTTACACACACACACATACACTGCCCTTGCACACACACACACAAATATACACTGCCCTTACACACATACATATACACACTGCCCTTACACACACACACACACATACACTGCCCTTACACACACACACACACACATACACTGCCCTTACACACACACACACACATATATATACACTGCCCTTACACACACACATATACACATACACTGCCCTTACACACACACATATACACATACACTGCCCTTACACACACACACATATATACACTGCCCTTACACACACACACACACACACACACACACACATATATACACTGCCCTACATACACACATATATACACTGCCCTTACACACACACATATATATATATACACTGCCCTTACACACACACATATACACTGCCCTTACACACACACACACACACACCTAGAGACCCCTTAATAACTCCGCGCCCCCTATATCTCTAGCGAGAGGAAAAGCGAGGAAGGAGAAAAGGCAAAAAGTGAATTTCTAACCCAGCAGATCGGCCCCATCCAGCCCCTCCGGCCTGTAACGACTCAAACCTTAATCAGTCGTTGGTCTCATCTTAGATTCAGAAGCCGGATCCTTTTACATCATTAATTCCTGCAAGCGACCAGTGACGTCATTTCCTGCTTCCCAGTATGGCATCCGGCAGCTCACACCGTGCAGTCATTTGTATTCCTTTGGTACTTGTTGCTAGGCAACGGATGACGAATTCTCTACAGTGTGCACGGGGTGCCAATCTTATACGTCACATGCCCTGCCCCCCATCGGATATGACAGCTTCCGGCAGGATTTTCACATTGCAGACAGTCCAACACTGACAGAAAGAGGCACAGCCTATGATGCAGGGACTATGCTGGGGGATCCGGGACACATGGTCAGTCTGCTCTGGATAGGATTTTTGCAACTGAGAAAAAATAAGATATATTGCTTCAGTGCATTGAAAGTGGGGAACAGTCTCCCCGGGGTGGTGGTAATGTGTAAAATTTCTATAAGATTGGCACCTGTTTGACACTGTAGTGAATTCGGCATCCGTTGCCTAGCAACAAATATGAAAGGAATGCAATTGGCCGCACGGCGTGAGCTGCCGGCGGCCATATTGGGAAGCAGGAGATGACGTCACTGACCTCTTCTGGCAGGATATGGTAATGTAAAGGGAGCCGGAAAGCGAGAGCCTCGGTTTTCTATTCAGTGCCCGGGGGTAAGATCGGGTGGGTATAGTATAGTTACAGGGGGCAGTTGCAGTGCCGTGTGGGGTATATATGGGGTATCTGGGGGTAGTTTAGTTACAGGGGGCAGTTGCTGTGCTGTGTGGGGTATATATGGGGTATCTGGGGGGTAGTTTAGTTACAGGGGGCAGGTGCTGTGTGGGGTATATATGGGGTATCTGGGGGTAGTTTAGTTACAGGGGGCAGTTGCTGTGCTGTGTGGGGTATATATGGGGTATCTGGGGGGTAGTTTAGTTACAGGGGGCAGGTGCTGTGTGGGGTATGTATGGTGTATCGGGGGGTAGTTTAGTTACAGGGGGCAGTTGCTGTGCTGTGTGGGGTATATATGGTGTATCTGGGGGTAGTTTAGTTACAGCGGGCAGTTGCTGTGCTTTGTGGGGTATATATGGGGTATCTGGGGGTAGTTTAGTTACAGGGGGCAGGTGCTGTGTGGGGTATATATGGGGTATCTGGGGGTAGTTTAGTTACAGGGGGCAGGTGCTGTGTGGGGTATATATGGGGTATCTGGGGGTAGTTTAGTTACAGGGGGCAGTTGCTGTGCTGTGTGGGGTATATATGGGGTATCTGGGGGTAGTTTAGTTATAGTAGGCAGTTGAAGTGCCGTGTGGGGTATCTGGGGGTAGTTTAGTTACAGGGGGTAGCTGAGGAGTTATTGGAGCTCTGGGCAGTTAAAGGCAGGTGAGGGCAGGTAGTGGGGCAGATGATGTCCTGTAGCCCCTCCCCCGTCACACTTATTACTGTATTTGCTCGATTATAAGATGAGTTTTTCAGAGCGAATCCCCTCGTCTTATAAGATCCAGATCCCCCGCAGCGCTGCAGGGACCCGGTGAACGTCCGTGAGATGCGTTTTCTACACGCGTCCTGCAGACATCCGCCGGCTGCCCCCACTACACACCAAGGAGTATGGAGCACGGGGGACAAGTCGGCGGGGGGGGGGGGGATAAGGCATATTAAGGGGGCAGATTGGTAAATAGATGGGTATAAGGCATATGAGGGGAGGCAGAGTGGCATATGGTGGGCAGAGTGGCTTATAGGGGGTGTTAGGCATATCTGGGGGGCAGAGTGGCATATAGGGGGTATCAGAAATATTTGGGGGGTCAGATGTACATAACTGGGGGCAGGTTGGCACGGATATAAAAGGAAATAAAAACAAAAAATGCAAATTTTTTCTCAATCATAGTTTTTATTAAATTTGAAGAAACAGTTTACATGAATTAATATTTACTAATAAAACTTTTTTTCTTATAGGGTCGTCTTATATTCAGGCTTTTTCTTTTTTTTTTCTAAACGAATATTCAAATTTTGGGGGGTGATCTTATAATCGAGGGAATACGGTAATTTCTATAGCTTTATATTCCACATTCCATACAGGACAAGTAGTATATCACGTAATGTTATTTACAGAAACAGGTGCGGAGGGCCGCGATACCTGTGATCAGCCACAAGGGGGAGCAATCGGATCCCTGCAGAGTCTAGAAAGACCCTGCACTGAGTCGGATCCCCCGTCTGGTGCGGCCCCATCCGGCCCCCGTCTAGTCACCCATTTCTCCTGCTGTAAAGGCTCAAACCTTAATCAGTGGTTGGTCTCGTTTTAGATTCCGGAGCCGTATGTCTATCCCATGCATGCTTAATACTCTCACTGTGTTATCTTCTACCACTTCTGCTGGGAGACTGTTCCGCTTATTTACCCCCCACTCTCCATATTCAGGGGCCATGTGCCTATCCCATGCATGTTTAACTCCCCTTGCTGGATTAACCTCTACCACTTGTCTGTGTCTTCTCCTATTTCAGCAGATTAGACCAAGAGCCATCAAGCTGGGGCGAATAATGAAGGTGCCAGAGTAGGGAGGAACCTGCTTAAAACAAACCACGTCAACCCCACCTGTGTCTTCTCTTCTTTCTGCAGAGTCTCCTAACAACTGTCACCCTGTGGGGTAAAACCATCGGGCCAGATTATCTCTTCCACCTCCATGGAAATTCCAACACTCTACGCAGAGAGGGGTTTGGAGCTGAAGTTGCCGCTCCTCATAGCCCTGGGATCCCGCGTTTCTAGATCATACAGAGTTTATTGAGGAACCTAGAACCATTAAATGAAGCGGAACGTCCTGTGAATGTTCTGAGTGGATCTCACGCGGAGCTCGTACGCAGATGGCCGGGCAGGCAGCCGAGGAAGCGTTCACATGCTCGGAATGTGGGGAATGTTTTGCTACGAAGCCAAAACTCACCAAGCACGAGCGGGTCCACGCAGAAGAGAAGCCGTTTGCGTGTTCTCAGTGCGGGAAATGCTTTGTCACGAAACCGAGGCTTGCCAGACATGAGCGGATCCACACGGGGGAGAGACCGTTCGCGTGTTCGGAATGCGGGAAATGTTTAACCACAAAGGTTGCGCTCACTAATCACGAGAAGAAGCACAGCGGGGTGAAGCCGTTCGCGTGTCTGGAATGCGGGAAATGTTTCTTCACCAAGTATGAAGTGACCGTTCACGAGCGAAACCACACGGGAGAGAAGCCGTACACGTGTTCCCACTGCGCAAAGTGCTTCACCACAAAGTCCACGCTTACCAGGCACGAGCGGCTCCACGCGGACCGCTTACTTCCGTGTTCCGAATGCGGCAAGTGCTTCAACACGAAGCCGGGACTTACCCGGCACCAGCGGCTGCACACGGGGGAGAAGCCGTACGCCTGTTCCGAGTGCGAGAAATGTTTCATCACGAGGTCGGAGGTCAACAGACACAGAGAATTTCACGTAGGGCTGAAACCGTTCGGGTGCCCTGAATGCGGGAAATGCTTTTACACGAAGGCTCGCCTCGAGCAGCACGCGCGCACGCACACCGGAGAGAAGCCCTTCGCGTGCTCGGAATGCGGAAAGTCTTTCGGCACCCGGTTTGGGCGCACCGTGCACTGGAGGACCCACAGCGGGGAGAAGCCGTGCGTCTGTCTCGAGTGCGGAAAGTGCTACGGCACCAAGGCGAACCTGGTCCGGCATGAAACGTTTCACACGGGGGAGAAGCCCTTCGCGTGCTTCGAATGCGGGAAATGTTTTTGCACGAAGGGCGACCTGAAGAGGCACGAGAAGCGGCGCAGCGGGGAGAAGCCTTACGCCTGCTTTCTCTGCGGCAAATGTTTCACCACCAAGTCTGAGCTCACGACGCACCAGAGGTTCCACTCCGGAGAAAAGCCCTTCTCGTGCTCGCAGTGCGGGAAATATTTCTACACCAAAGCCCATCTGAAGAAGCACGAGGGGTGTCACACGGGGGAGAAGCCCTTCGCGTGCTCAGAATGCGGGAAATGCTTCAGGACAAGGGCGGAGCTCACGAGACACGTGAGACTCCACACGGGAGAGAAGCCCTTCGCGTGCTCGGAATGCGGGAAATGCTTCAGGACAAGGGCGGAGCTCACGAGACACGTGAGATTCCACACGGGAGAGAAGCCCTTCGCGTGCTCGGAATGCGGGAAATGCTTCAGGACAAGGGCGGAGCTCACGAGACACGTGAGATTCCACACGGGAGAGAAGCCCTTCGCGTGCTCGGAATGCGGGAAATGCTTCAGGACAAGGGCGGAGCTCACGAGACACGTGAGATTCCACACGGGGGAGAAGCCCTTTCCGTGCCCTCTGTGCGGGGGATGGTTTTACACCAAAGAACATCTCGGCAAACACCTGCAGAGCCACACGCGATAGAAGCCGGCTGCGTGTGGTGAGCGTGGAAGAGGCGTTAACACAAAAAGACAGCGCTAGTATCCGGCGACTATTCCGTGTTCTAGAAATCTGCGTTACTGCGGCTAGTAACTCTCTACAGGGGCAACGATCGGGGGGGGGGCTATAATGTTCTAAATGGTTATAACTGTTTAGGTAAAATTGCCCATCTTGAGAGGTTTCACAAAGGAGATTTTTTCGGGGTAAAAGCTGTCCTTGAAATTTCTGTTTTTTGGGAAATATGAGGTGTAATAAAAATACGACACGCGGAGTGCACCCGGTACAGAGACGTAAAACCGCGCATGTTCATTAATGGCTGCGTCCACAACGCTCACGCCAACCCCATGTACTCTCTCAGGAAGAAGCTCTACCTGAACGCACAAAAATCAGAACAGGTAAATCGGCGGGAGCCGATGGGATCCGCCCAAAGGTGTTAGAGTTTCGGAGGGTCCGGGCAGAACCGTTCCCGGATTTATTTAACCAATCGCTGCTGGCAGGGGTAGTTCTAGAAGACTGGAAACTGGTGTAGAACCGCTTCAGATCTGAGGAGCCAGGGTTCTGCAGTAGCTTCAGACAGTCAAATGTCCCTGACCCCCCCCCGCTATAGGAGAACGCCTGTTAAACTACCCTGTGAGTGACCCTAGTTGAGTAAGCGGCCTCTCTGTAGAAGCGTATTACGAGACCGAGGTAGTGACAGCCATGAGAGAGTTGGCCAGAGTTTCAATGGGTTCCAGCAAAGAGAGAGATCAATCGGAAGAGAGACAGGTACCTGGTTGGGTGTAAGATGTGGTCGCGGCGGGGGAAGGAAGGGGGTAACCAGTCCTGAGTTTCTCCATTCCAACACATATTAACTGCCCTCCTGCCACCTACCCCTGGCTCACCTTTCTCAGCCTTACCCCTGCTGTAGTGTTTACACGGAGTTACGCGGCTGGGAGTGCCACTTGCACTGCTCGTGTATGATGGATCTGTCTAGAGCGGCCTGAGACCTCTGAGCTCCCCCTACAGGTTGATTATAGGCACTGCAATCAACCTGCAGGTCAATGGAGCCCAGCTTACTAATCACTGTTATCAGTAAAATATTTTAAAAAATCTATAAAAATTGAGAAAAGTTAAAAAAAAAAAATAACATTTTTGTAATATTAGACATAATGCTCCAGTGATGTCATCATGACATCATAAATGGAACCATCCAGTTCCAAGAAAATGTATAAAATATGTGCACATTTTTTTTTTTAAATAAAATAAGTCCTAAAATTAGCGCTGTATCTTACAAAAAAATCCTGGCGTGAGAAGGGTTAAAATACCCCGGGGTGGGGGGGGGGTCTAGTTTTCACATATATGGTCTGATGGGGTAAACGGAACTGATGGCTTCAAAGGCGTCCCACGCAGGGGGGCAGGACGCGGCGCTCAGTCATGTGAAGCGGGTGCTGCTGATCGGTCGGAGACCAGCCGGGAAATAACAGGTTGCTTTATAGTGAGAATGGCCGTCTGGCACCTCATAGCCATCCTGTCAGTGATTGGCTGCTCTGAGAACAGAGTGGGCGGGGCACTCATATCCAGGCATTAAGGGAGCCACCTCTCATCACGCTGAGCCAGCCAGGTGTGACTGTGCATGACAGGAGTTGTATTAATAATAATATGAGCCATCCTTCCTGTGGGTTTCTCTGCAGTGCCAGGACTCCTGGTTGAGCTGTGAGGGGGGCTTGCCTGAAACAAAGATGGCCGTCTTGTGCACTCACTTTCCGTGACATCACATCCGCCCACAGTCGTGTAACTCCGGCCATTTCTGTGTTGGCTGTGGGAGGAGCATGCGCAGTGCAGATCATTGTCAGGAAGAGACTTCAGTAACCAGGACGCCCAGAGGTAGTGGCTACAGGGCTGGGACCCACTGTTGGGGCCCAAAGGTAGGAATTACAGGGTTGGGACACCCTTAGGAGATGAGAGTTAGTGGGTTCAGGGCTGGGGCACCCTGGGTGTGGAGCTGAGGTAGTGAGTACAGGGCTGGGACACCCTGGGTGTGGAGCTGAGGTAGTGAGTACAGGGATGGGGCACCCTGGGAGTGGAGCTGAGGTAGCGAGTACAGGGATGGGACACCAGGATTGTGATTTTCTAGATCCGTCTCCCCGTCGACTCCTCCGTTACCCAATTAACTTGTAAGAGTCATTTAACCCCTTAGGGACCGGGCTGTTATTCTCTGTTGTAACATTTCTGCGCAGATCATGTTTTATGTACTGAACCCACACAAGTTATATATCATTCATCAAATCATCTAATTTACTATATAAAAAAAAAAGGTTATTACCGTATTCGCTCGATTATAAGATGAGGTTTTTCAGAGCAAGTCCCCTCGTCTTATAATCAGATCTCCAATAGATGTCTGACTCCAAGACATCCCCCGCAGCCCTGCAGGGACCCGGATCCTCCTCTCCGGCAGCCGGTGAATGCCTGTGCGATGCAGACAACCTCTGCTGCTGCCGGGGCTTCTATGACAGAGCGCCGGCGTCACATGACCTTCCAGTGCTCAGTCATAGAAGCCCCGGTGGAAGTGACAGATATAGGGGATATAAGGCATATCTGGGGGCAGGTTAGCAAATAAAAGGGGGGGGGGACAAAACATTTTTTGGGGATTTTTTTCAATCTTAGTTTTTATTAAATATGACACTTTTTTACATGAATTAATATTTTACTAATTAAACTTTTTTCCTAAATTAATATTGCATTTTTGGGGGTCACTCTTATTTGAAAAAAAAATTCCTTATCTAAAAAACGGAACCCCCCACGCAAAATACATTCTAATATCTGTCCTGAGTTTAGAAATAGCCAATGTTTTTATTTTTTGGGGTTTTATGTTCCCCCCCCCCCCAGGTTTTAGGGTAATTGTAAAAGTAGCGGTTTATTACCACATTGGCTCGATTATAAAACAACCCCCAAAATGTGAATATTAATTTAGGAAAAAAGGAAAAAGCCTGAATATAAGACGACCCTATAGGAAAAACTTTTTACCACTAAATATTAATTCATAAAAACTATTTTTTCATGTTTAATAAAAACTATGATTGAGACATTTTTCGTTTTTATTTCCTTTTATTTGCCACTCTGCCTCCCTGATATTCCTTTTAACCCCCTATATGCCACTCTGCCTCCCTGATATTCCTTTTAACCCCCTATATGCCACTCTGCCTCCCTGATATTCCTTTTAACCCCCTATATGCCACTCTGCCTCCCTGATATTCCTTTTAACCCCCTATATGCCACTCTGCCTCCAGAAAACCATTGAAACCACCACTTACCAGTGCATCCCTGTAATTGTGACCCACGCTTTACACTCCCTGGTGTCTCGTGGGGCAGCCAGTGGAGGTTCGTGCGATGCAGACCTCTGCTGCTGCTGGCCAGTACTTCTGCCAGGGCTTCTGTGACGGAGCACCGGCATCACATGACCTTCAGGTGCTCCATCATAGCAGCGGAGGTTGTATGTGCGCATCCCGCAAACGTTCACCGGCTGCCGGAGAGGAGGATCCGGGCCCCTGCAGCGCTGGTCAGACCTCCAAAAATATGAGGCTCCGAGTGCGTTGTGGATACAGACGGCTCCTATAGATTAACCAGTTGTATGAGTGGGTTGGTCCCCACGCCGGCCTCTGTATATTACCGTCTCTTCCCGGACACGGATTCTCTTTTAATACAGGATAAGGATTTTCTGGCTCTGTCGGCAGCTGCTTGAGAATATAGATGGCTGGAAAGTCTTTAATCGGCATGAACTTCCTTCTCCATAGTAGATTTCCCCAGTAGGTGGCCGTTCAGCTTATAACGATCCCGCTTACTTTCCTCCCCCAAATGCAGAATCTGACATTTATCTATGTGGAAACGCAGCCGCCATTTTACTTCCCAGTCTTCTATTTCATCCAAACCTTTCTGCAGGGAGATGACGGCCGATTCGGATTTAATTTCCTTCCGTAGTTTGGTTTCATCCGTTAAATATCTAGATATCGCTCTCCGGGCCCTGTTCCCGATCTCTGATAATTAAACTGAAAAGAATGAATAGAAAATGACCCCCATTACCAGAAACTCTGTCTTTTCACCAATTCTCTGTGTTTTAAATAATATTCAAACATGATTATTTTTCTCTTTATTTTGTTCTAGGAGTATAAATATACCAACTATTCCGACCACATAGATGGAAGATCGTCTCCTGCGTCATCTCTCATCATCGAGTCTGAAGAAACAAATACAATCACAAGGAAAATCGTAAAACGATCCGTAACGAGGAGTTTGGGGATAAAAGTGCCGCCACTCGCAGCCGAGGAACCCCAATCTCCGGTGGATAAAGTGTTTAGTGAGCAAAATAGAAACATTCATAGAAATTTGAGGTTCTGGATGCGTTGGATCCAATCTCGGCCGTACAGAAATGGATCAAACAGAGAAAACCTTTCCGTGTTCCGAGTGCGGGAAACACTTCACACAAAAAAGATATCTGAAAATACACGAGAGAATTCACACCGGGGACAAACCGTATGCGTGTTCCAAATGCGGGAAACGTTTCATCACACTGGGACATCGTAGTAGACACGAGAAAATCCACGCGGGGGAGAAACAAACTGCGTGTTTGGAATGTGGGAAATATTTCGCTACAAAGCTGAACCTTAATATAAATGAAAGTTTCCGTGATGAGGGAAACCCTTTCACATGTCCTGAATGTTTGGCCACGTTACACGAGCAACATCACACGGGAGGGAAGGCGTTCGCGTGTTCAGAATGCGGAAAATGTTTTAACGCGAAGTTAAAGCTCAATCGACATGTGAGAACTCACAAAGGAACAAAGCCGTTTATATGTTCTGAATGCGGGAAATGTTTTACCAGAAAGTCAGAGCTCACCGTACACGAGAGATATCACGTAGGCGAGAAACCGTTCGCATGTTCGGAATGTGGAAAGTGTTTTTATACAAAGCAGCATCTGAAGGAGCACGAGCAATGTCACACGGGAGGGAAGCCCTTCGCGTGTTCAGAATGCGAGAAATGTTTCAGCACAAAGTCCCACCTGAGCACGCACGAGCGAATTCACACGGGAGAGAAGCCATTCGGGTGCCCCGAGTGCGGAAAATGTTTCACCACAAAGTCAAAGCTTCAAATACACGAGCGCTGTCACACGGGAGAGAAACCCTTTGCGTGTTCGGAATGCGGGAAGTGTTTTTATAGAAAGTCACATCTCAAGCAGCACGAGCGATATCACACGGGAGAGAAGCCGTTCGCGTGTTCAGAATGCGGAAGATGTTTCAGCACGAAGTCGGGGTTCAACGAACATCTGAGAACTCACACGGGAGAGAAGCCGTTTGGGTGTTCGGAATGCGCAAAATGTTTCACCACAAAGTCACAGCTTAGCAGACATGTACAAATTCACATTGGAGAGATGTCGTTTGCATGTTCTGAATGCGGAAAATGTTTTAACACAATTACATACCTGAATAGACACGAGAAAAAGCACGTTTCCATAGAGAAATATAACAGAGATGAGCAAGGTCACGCATAAAGGAAGCTTTTGTGATACAGGAACTCACATGGGGGGAATAAACTGTAGTCTGGAGGGTCCCGAATGAGTAAAGAGCGCACGTTGGTGCACAGGAGATCCTTCACGCGGAAGTATCTCTATCATTAACGGAGCCGGTCCTGGTGGAACAGAAGCATCTACAACGCAAGGCTTTACGTACAGAGAAAGCGGGAACGCTGACACAAAGACCGTCGTAGATGGTAAAAATAAGGGTGCAGCCGGCCCTGGTGACCATGAGATTAAAAAAGTTACCTTAATAAAAAATTTATTGGTGTGAGCGATTCAGTGATAAAAGAGAGAACCGGGGAATAAAAAGATTTTCATTCAATGCACACGTAATAAATATATTACAAAAAACACCAAGTGTATTGGTAAAATAATAAATGAAAGGACCATCCGAAGACAGAGGACCTCCTGGCAAAGTGAACTGCAGAGCGTTGGCTACCCGACAAAGAGATTTGCAGAGCGTCAGGATTCCAGCAAGAGAGCCTCTTAAATTAAATGATTTAGAGAGTGGTTTGAGGTGAGGGATAACAGATTTGAGTTTAGTTTGAGGTGAGGGATAACAGATTTGAGTTTAGTTTGAGGTGAGGGATAACAGATTTGAGTTTAGTTTGAGGTGAGGGATAACAGATTTGAGTTTAGTTTGAGGTGAGGGATAACAGATTTGAGTTTAGTTTGAGGTGAGGGATAACAGATTTGAGTTTAGTTTGAGGCGAGGGATAACAGATATGAGTTTAGTTTGAGGTGAGGGATAACAGATTTGAGTTTAGTTTGAGGCGAGGGATAACAGATTTGAGTTTAGTTTGAGGTGAGGGATAACAGATTTGAGTTTAGTTTGAGGCGAGGGATAACAGATTTGAGTTTAGTTTGAGGCGAGGGATAACAGATTTGAGTTTAGTTTGAGGCGAGGGATAACAGATTTGAGTTTAGTTTGAGGCGAGGGATAACAGATTTGAGTTTAGTTTGAGGCGAGGGATAACAGATTTGAGTTTAGTTTGAGGCGAGGGATAACAGATTTGAGTTTAGTTTGAGGCGAGGGATAACAGATTTGAGTTTAGTTTGAGGTGAGGGATAACAGATTTGAGTTTAGTTTGAGGTGAGGGATAACAGATTTGAGTTTAGTTTGAGGTGAGGGATAACAGATTTGAGTTTAGTTTGAGGTGAGGGATAACAGATTTGAGTTTAGTTTGAGGCGAGGGATAACAGATTTGAGTTTAGTTTGAGGTGAGGGATAACAGATTTGAGTTTAGTTTGAGGTGAGGGATAACAGATTTGAGTTTAGTTTGAGGTGAGGGATAACAGATTTGAGTTTAGTTTGAGGCGAGGGATAACAGATTTGAGTTTAGTTTGAGGTGAGGGATAACAGATTTGAGTTTAGTTTGAGGCGAGGGATAACAGATTTGAGTTTAGTTTGAGGCGAGGGATAACAGATTTGAGTTTAGTTTGAGGCGAGGGATAACAGATTTGAGTTTAGTTTGAGGTGAGGGATAACAGATTTGAGTTTAGTTTGAGGCGAGGGATAACAGATTTGAGTTTAGTTTGAGGCGAGGGATAACAGATTTGAGTTTAGTTTGAGGCGAGGGATAACAGATTTGAGTTTAGTTTGAGGCGAGGGATAACAGATTTGAGTTTAGTTTGAGGTGAGGGATAACAGATTTGAGTTTAGTTTGAGGCGAGGGATAACAGATTTGAGTTTAGTTTGAGGTGAGGGATAACAGATTTGAGTTTAGTTTGAGGTGAGGGATAACAGATTTGAGTTTAGTTTGAGGTGAGGGATAACAGATTTGAGTTTAGTTTGAGGCGAGGGATAACAGATTTGAGTTTAGTTTGAGGCGAGGGATAACAGATTTGAGTTTAGTTTGAGGCGAGGGATAACAGATTTGAGTTTAGTTTGAGGCGAGGGATAACAGATTTGAGTTTAGTTTGAGGCGAGGGATAACAGATTTGAGTTTAGTTTGAGGCGAGGGATAACAGATTTGAGGTTGGAGTCTAGGGTCACTCCGAGGCAGCGGACTTGTGGTGAAGGAGAGATAGTGGTACCGTCGACAGCAGAGCCGGCCTTAGGTGTTCTGGCGCCCTGTGCGAACTACTCCTCTGGCGCCCCCGTGGGTCGCACACCCCAAAGGCCGGCCCTGGCCGACAGTGATGGAAAGGTCAGAGAGGGGAATAGAGTTAGAGGGAGGGATGAGAAGGAGCTCGCTCGTAGACATGTTTATCTTGAGGTGGTGAGAGGCCATCCAGGAAGAGATGTCAGGCAGCTGCTGATCTGAGAGGACAGATGCAGGGAGATCGGGAGCGGAGAGATAGTTGTGTCGTCTGCGTAGAGGTGATATTTGAAGCCGAAGCTGTTGATGAGTTCTCCAGGTGAGGAAGTGTAGATGGAGAATAGTAGAGGACCCGGGACAGAGCCCTGAGGCCCTCCAACGAACAGGCATTGGAGAGG
This sequence comes from Spea hammondii, assembly GCA_029215755.1. Taxonomy (NCBI): domain Eukaryota; kingdom Metazoa; phylum Chordata; class Amphibia; order Anura; family Pelobatidae; genus Spea; species Spea hammondii. The sequence goes on from JARDYJ010000006.1 coordinate 7,156,561, forward strand.
AGGAGTCGCCAGCAGAAGACACACGCAGCAGATTGGTTTATAATGAGGGGACTGGACCGGCAGGTAAGGAGTCCCGAATGTACCCCCCGGCATTAAAAGGTTACCGTGACATTTCTGCCTCTTCGCAAGGAGACTAACACAGGTGGAGACCCCAACCTCCATGCAGTTCTTTGGCCAGCAAAGCCCACCCGACAAAGAGTCACTATGTCGTGGTTATGCCGAGGGAGCGGCATCAATCCTGGGGGACCAATGGAGAGCTCATAGCCCGAAGCGCTCCCAGCACGGAAGTCAGAAGCCGCCTGAACAGCACGGTAAAGGAACAAAGCTTCCTGGGAACCAGGAGACTCTCTTTGATTTAGGGACTGGCCAGGGGAATCCGGGACACATGGTAACTTTAAGCCCAGCATGTGATGTAATAGAGCTCATACAGAAGACTCCCAGCTTTTGCTCCCAGTATGTGATGGGTGATCTCCCTGCTTGAATGCAGGTGACTCAATAAATACAAGTCAGGGTTTCCATGACGACCGCTATTACAGCCACTGCATAGAATCTGCACGATGGGTTATTAAGGTTAATATTTCAGGGGGGCAGCTCACGGAGAAACTTCCTACATCTGTTAATATGATGATAGCCCCGGGGCCCCAAACCTAATACTCCCCAAAACCACAGCACGAGAATCACGTGACGTACAAAAAATACCCTTCTGACCCCAGCAGTCCCGTGACACCTGCTAGTTGGGTGCTGTAGGAGGGAGCGAGGAGTCTGCACATTCAGTAAAGATGATACCTTTATCAGCCTACTGACTGAATTAGATTGCAAGCTTTCATTACCACGTAAGTCTCTTCTTCAGTAGTAATGAAAACATGCAATTTTCTTCTCAAAAAAACCTATTGTCTTCACCAAATTATCGTTCCACGTGTGACGTAACCCAACAGAGAGGAACAACCCCCCCCCCGCCTCAGGTGGTTTCTCCCACGGTTCTGAGGGGAATAGGCCGCGTCGGCCATGTTTTCCGGGCCACGTGTTACAGTGGGAACTCCCACCGTTGACGTCAGGGGGCGGTCCTGGCCGCGTCCCGCGAGGGAAGGCTCCGGGTAGCGGGAGCCCAGAGGTTCCCAGGTATGCTTATTGTTGGCGGCCACCGTCTGTGACCGGGGTAACTGACTGAAAACACACCCTGCGGGGCGAGCGGAGCAAGCATGATGCTTTAATAAACAAATCAATCCACCAATCACATCCAGCGCTTTCCTGCCAGTGATTGGCTGCTCTAAGAACAGAGTGGGCGGAGCACTGTAATATCCATTCATTAAAGAAGCCAACCCTCATCACTCTGAGCCGACCAGGTGTGGCTGTGCATGACAGGAGTTGTATTAATAATAATAATAATAATACGAGCCATCCTTCCTGTGGGGTTCCTCCGCTGTGCCAGGACACCTGGTAGAGCTGTGAAGGGAACTTGCCTGAACCAAAGATGGCCGCCCCGTGCACTCACTTCCCGTGGCATCACATCCGCCCATAGTCGTGTTACTCCGGCCATTTCCCTGCTGGCTGTGGGAGGATCATGCGCAGTGCGGATCATTGCTCGGAAGTGACTTGAGTAACCAGGACGCCCAGAGGTAGTGGCTACAGGGCCGGGATCCGCTGTAGGAGTCCACAGGTAAGACCTACAGGTTTGGGAATCCCTTATGAGCTGAGAGGTAGTGGGTAAAGGGTTGGGGCACCCTGGGTGTGGAGCTGAGGTAGTAGGTACAGGGCTGGTGCACCCTGGGTGTGGAGCTGAGAGGTAGTGGGTACAGTGCTGGGGCACCCTGGTTGCGGAGCTGAGAGGTAGTGGGTACAGTGCTGGGGCACCCTGGTTGTGGAGCTGAGAGGGTAGTGGGTACAGTGCTGGGGCACCCTGGTTGTGGAGCTGAGAGGGTAGTGGGTACAGTGCTGGGGCACCCTGGTTGTGGAGCTGAGAGGGTAGTGGGTGCAGTGCTGGGGCACCCTGGTTGTGGAGCTGAGAGGTAGTGGGGACTGGGCAGGCGTTACAGATACCTCATGTCCCGGATTCCCCAGGCCAGTCCCTGAATTATTATTACTTGTATATCGCCGTCATACTCCGCAGCGCAGTACAACATATCCAGTGCTTGCAATAGGATCCATCCTTGTGGATTCTTCCTGTTTCGTTGCATTACATCCCGGAATTAAGTAGGTTTTTGTTTGGATTTCATGGATTTCATGACACAGAAAAAAGTCCGAATCGGCGAAATGACGAAAATAACTTTACTTTAACAAAATTCTAAAGAAAAAAATAAAAAGGTTAAAGCGTTGCATATAGAATGTATCTCCCCTCCCCCGCTACGCAGCCCCGGCATAACATCCGCTGCAACCGATTACCTTCACAATGTATACCTGTGTGCCGTCTGTCACATGACCTCAATGTGTAAACACCAGAGTCTGCAGTCCCCCAAGTAAGTGGCCCCTGAGGAGCTCCCACACAGCTCGGGGCGGGGGGGCACAATTATGGAGACGTACAGATTGGGGATCACAGGGCCCGCTGTCGGATGTATGGGCAGTGTATGTGTATACGTGTGTGTGTAAGGGCAGTGTATATGTGTGTGTAAGGGCAGTATGTGTGTGTGTGTAAGGGCAGTGTGTGTGCGTGTGTGTAAGGGCAGTGTGTGTGTGTGTGTATATATATATATATATATGTGTGTGTGTAAGGGCAGTGTATGTGTATATATATGTGTGTGTGTGTGTGTGTAAGGGCAGTGTGTGTGTGTGTGTGTAAGGGCAGTATACGTGTATATATGTGTAAAAGGGCAGTGTGTGTGTGTGTAAGGGCAGTGTATGTGTATATATATGTGTGTGTGTGTGTGTGGGCAGTGTATGTATATATATATATATATATATACATATATATATGTGTGTGTGTGTGTAAGGGCAGTGTATGTGTATATATGTGTATAAGGGCAGTGTATGTATATATGTGTATAAGGGCAGTGTTTGTGTGTGTGTGTGTGTGTGTGTGGGCAGTGTATGTGTATATATATGTGTGTGTGTAAGGGCAGTGTGTGTGTGCAGTATATTTGTGTGTGTAAGGGCAGTGTGTGTGTGCAGTATATATGTGTGTGTGTAAGGGCAGTGTATGTGTATATATATATATATATATGTGTGTGTGTGTGTGAGGGCAGTATATGTGTATATGTGTGTTTATGAACAGATTCCGCTTAGGTGCGCTCTTCCAGTGATACTCAGCCAGCATTATGGTGGATACATGGCTGGCTGAGAATCATGGGAGTTTTAGTTCACAGCTAGCATCTGCAGCTTTACATTTTGGAATGTTGGGTGGTATGCACATGCTATAGCGAGAGGTATTAGCAGTAGAGGGAGGGAAAGCTCATGTCGTTGTAGAGAGCACCGCTGAGACCTCACTATGTTAGAGAAAGTTCAGAGAAGGGCTACTAAAATGGTTTATGGATTACAAGATAAACCTTACCAGGACAGGTTAAAGGATCTTTACGTGTGTGTGTGTGTGTATATGTGTATATATATATTATACACTGTGCTGTATACATAGATATACACTGTGCTATATATATATATATATATACTGTGCATTTAAGCAAGCATGGGATAGGCATAAGGCCAAGCTAGATATAGGATAAGGGCCGGTACTAAAGGAAAGAACTCAGAGGTTGGGCAGACTGGATGGGCCGACTGGTTCTTATCTGCCGTCACTTTCTATGTTTCTAACATTCTACACTCATGTACACAACGCCGTACACACCAACACTACACTCTTATACACATGCACACACCATATAACACACGCACTGGCTTACACCATAATATATAATAACCCACTCTAACCCTATGCACACATATACACTGACATTATACATGTATACACTCCTATACACATACATACAGTAATGCACCCCGCATGACAGCCTACCGGATTCACAGTGGTAGCCCTGGCCAGTTTTTAACCCCTTGTCCCACAAAAAACCCTGGCCAAGCCCTGTGTTAGAATATTGGGGAAGAGTGCGGCAGCTGCACTTGAATGTGGATAAATGTGAAATAACGCACTTGGGATGTACAATCACAACGCAGAATATAGAATTGGGGGGGGGGGGCTCTGCTGTCAGCAACAGTAGAGGAGAGGAGCTTGGGGGTTAATTGTTTCTGAGGGGTCCACACGCCAGCCACTGTATATTACCGTCTCTACCCGGACACGGATTCTCTTTTAATACAGGATAAGGATTTTCTGGCTCTGTCGGCAGCTGCTTGAGAATATAGACGGCTGGAAAGTCTTTAATCGGCATGAACTTCCGGATCCTTCTCCATAGTAGATTTCCCCAGTAGGTGGCCGTTCAGCTTATAACGATCCCGCTTACTTTCCTCCCCCAAATGCAGAATCTGACATTTATCTATGTGGAAACGCAGCCGCCATTTTACTTCCCAGTCTTCTATTTCATCCAAACCTTTCTGCAGGGAGATGGCGGCCGATTCTGATTTAATTTCCTAGTTTGGTTTCATCCGTTAAATATCTAGATATCGCTCTCCGGGCCCTGTTCCCGATCTCTGATAATTAAACTGAAAAGAATGAATAGAAAATGACCCCCATTACCAGAAACTCTGTCTTTTTACCAATTCTCTGTGTTTTAAATAATATTTAAACATGTTTTCAAATAATTTCATTTGATTTTGTTTTTAGGGAGTGTAAATATACCGAATAAACAGATATTCCGAGCACAAAGATGGACGATCTTCTCATGCGTCATCTCTCTCCCTTTACATGTTCTGAAGGTGGAAAAAACTTTGCCGTGAAGTCAGAGCTCGCTGTTCGTGAGCAACATCACACGGGAGAGAAGCCGTTCGCGTGTTCGGAATGCGGAAAATGTTTCACCACAAAGTCAGGGCTCAATAAGCATGTGAGAATTCACACGGGGGAGAAACCGTTTACGTGTTCTGAATGCGGGAAATGCTTTCCCAAAAAGTCAGACCTCACCGTGCATGAGAGATATCACGTAGGCGAGAAACCGTTCGCGTGTCTGGAATGCGGAAAGTGCTTTTATACAAAGCAGCATCTCAAGGAGCACGAGCGATGTCACACGGGAGAGAAGCCCTTTGCGTGTTTAGAATGCGGGAAATGTTTCAGCACAAAGTCACGCCTGAGTACGCACGTGCGAATTCACACGGGAGAGAAGCCTTTCGGGTGCTCGGAATGTGAAAAGTCTTTTTATAAAAAGCAGCATCTGAAGGAGCACGAGCGATGTCACACGGGAGAGAAGCCCTTCGCGTGTTCCGAATGCGAAAAAAGCTTTAGCACCAAGTCCCACCTGAGTAGACATCTGAGAATCCACACGGGAGAGAAGCCATTCGGGTGCCCCGAGTGCGGAAAATGTTTCACCACGAAGTCAAAGCTTCAAATACACGAGCGCTGTCACACGGGAGAGAAACCCTTTACATGTTCCAAGTGCGGCAAATGTTTTTGCAGAAGATCACATCTCAGGCGGCACGAGCGATGTCACACGGGAGAGAAGCCGTTCGCGTGTTCAGAATGCGGAAGATGTTTCAGCACGAAGTCGGGGGTCAACGAACATCTGAGAACTCACACGGGAGAGAAGCCGTTTGGGTGTTCGGAATGCGCAAAATGTTTCACCACAAAGTCACAGCTCAACAGGCATGTAGAAAGTCACGCGGGAGGGATGTTCTTTGCGTGTTCTGAATGCGGAAAATGTTTTAACACGATCGCATACCTGAATAGACACGAGAAAACGCACCTTGGAATGGGACAATTTCCATAGAGAAATGTAACGGAGATGAGCAAATTCCCACATAAAGGAAAGAAAACACGTCCGTGGTACAAATAATCGCTTTATTAGTGTTCTGCGTATGACATCATTCACGCTGAAGCATTTGTTGGATATAAACAAGGGCGAGGAGGTTCCTGCACTTCCACCATGACGGGCTTTAATGATAGAACAGAAGCATCTACAACAAAAGACTCTATGTAAGACCGTGAAAGATGGACAAAAAAAGGGTGCAGCCGGACCTAATGACCATGACATAATAAAATGACCATGACATAATAAAATGACCATGACATAATAAAGTTATCAGCACAGGAACCTTCACAACGGCCAAGACCTATTAACATCTCTGTCCTGAGACGCGCGTTCCACCGCAGACGCTTGGACTGAGGCAGGCTAGATGAAGAATGAGATGCCTACCTGAAGCTGGGTGAGGTACAGAAGAACGCATAAAAAAATGGCTGCAGAAGCACGTCTTAGACAACTGAGGCCAGACATATCCAACGCTTTGTTTTTTTGTTACATTTCTGCATTTTTAATTATTTTACAAGTCTCCATAACTTAAACCAATATGAACCGTTATCGTATCTCTTGATGCTCTTGTCCTGTGATATTGCGACGAGGATATTACGCGATGATCGGGGTTGCGTATATGAGGATTATTACACATGGACGAGTATTTTTTGAAATCATAGCGCATGGTCAGATCTGAATTGATTTTCTGACCCGTAGATTTTGTTAGGAGAAGCGATAGCTGAATAAAAATAACATTTACGCCGCGAGGAGGTCGGCCGTTCTCTGTACGGTTGGGTCTCGTCCTGAAAGAACCGGATTTTTCACAATCCCGTCGGAGCTCACATCGCGGCCGGAATGAAAAGTCACGAGAATCGTTTATTTGTTAATTTCCATGCTCTTTATGTGCTGCAGGTTTTTGTTTCACAGTCATTTAATTTTTTCCATTTGTAAAAAAATTTTGTAAAATAGTAAATAGCTCTTTGCAAAATGTAACTTTGTATAATTTTTTTGTTTTTAAACCGGAAGGCATGCAGAATCTGATCAGTTAGATATTTGGGGGTCGAAGGAGGCAATTGTGAGAGGGATCAGATAATATATACAGGGGTTGGGGTTACCCCATTTACTGTACACCGGGACGTTTCCCAGCAGGGGAAAGCCAGACCACGGCACCAGGGCTCAATGTTGGTGCCGGGGTATGTTTGCCATCAGCCATTCTTTTGCTGGCAAAGGAGGCAATCGCGCACAGTACGAGCAGTCTTGCGCGAACGCTCGCACCTCCTTCCTCATAGAAGGCTCCAAGCATTTACGTGTGCAAAGAACCCCCGAGTGACCGGAAACTGGAGAGGCACGGCCCGGAGCCAGAACATCTTAATGGTATGGGAATGGTACGAAAAGTCTGCAGGCGGAAGCGACGAGGAACGTCGGGAGGGTTGGAGCTGTTAAATACGAGTGATTCATGACCACGAAAGGGTGACCGCAATACGATCCCGAGGCATAACTAGAGGCGAGGATACTTTCTACATCATCAGCCTTTGCATTCTTAGGACCAGGGCGATAGGTGATGATGAAATTAAAACTAGGAGAGTACCCATCTCGCCCAACGTGGATTTAAATGTTTAGCAGATCCCAAATGCATAAAGTTCTTATGATCAGTTATGATGTTGGTTTCTGGTGCCCCCTCCGAAAAGCATCCAACCTCCGAAGCATCCACTTCAAGAATAAAGGCTCTCGTGGTTTGTTCCGCAGTTATGAGGGGAATTGGCCGCGCCAGCCATGGTTTCCGGGCCGCGTGTCGCATGTTTCTGCAGGGGCCAGAAGTTTATACAGACCAGCCAATGATACGCATACCTGCGAACTCCTAAGGTAGAGAGCACTGACTGGAGGAGCCCAGAAGTACAGGCATTGGGAGTTCCCAAAGGTAGTGGGTGTCACGCCTATTTGTGTAGTACATACACGACTTGGTACCTGGTAGAGATGGTACGGCCAGTCTCAGCATTGTGTATTTCATGTCATTTGATTGTGTAGAAGTGTTATGTCAAAGGTTTTACAACATTAATTCCTCTTTTGAAGTTGGGACTCCAACCTGGTCCCTCTGCAGGGTGTGAAATGTTACAGAGGAGGTGCTTCTAAGTAAAGCTTAAATGTAAACGGACCGAGTAATCCACCATGTCTGGATCCCCTCATAGATACTGGATACTGGTACCCCTTCCCTCCGCTTATACCACCTCTGTGCCGGAAACTTTAGATGAACCGTGATCTATTCTATTCTACTTCTAGGGGCCAAGATCTACTTTTGAGTAAGTCGCCATCTTTCCTTGCTGGAGCCCTACGGACAGAAAAACTGTTACTTTACCCTCCAAGTGAGAAGTCGGGTTTTCTGTTAATTTCTCCTGTTTGGTGTAAATAATCAGATTATCATATATAACATCACTGAAAACCATCAGACTCAACATAGGACACTGAGGTTCCCGCAGATCACCCGCAGGATATGGGTTTTGCATAATTGGGTTTTCCGTGTTTCTCCTCGTTTATATTAAAGACGTTCGCCAGCTGCCAGAGAGGAGGATCCGGGTCCCTGTAGCGCTGCGGGGGATCTGGATCTTAGTCTTATAGGCCTCTATTTAAGATGACCTCAAATACAAGACAAGGGATATTTCTCAGAGCATTTGCTAAAAAAACCTCGTCTTAGAATCGAGCAAAAAGGGAAATTGTTTTTTCTTAAATTTACGCACTTTTTTTTTTATCCACTTAGAGATACCGGCCGTTACGGAAGCATCCAGAGTTCTTGGACGTGGTTCTAGCCGTACTTCTTCCGGTTTCTCTCGGTTCCTTGGTGTTCCTCACCTGTACCGCAGTCTGCTAGAGGTGGGCACGCTGTTCTTCTATCCGGCTCTACTACGTCGGCTTTAGTCTCTGCTAGAGCTTGCAAGGAAGGACATTTCTCGGTGTGGCGCCATTTTTATCATCTCATCAACACCACGTATGCCTTTTACAGACCCATGTCCCTTATGTCTGTGTCAGCGAGAACATTCTTCTCCGCCATGTGTTATAGAGAGAGAAATTCCAAGAACAATGTCCTTACCTCTACCCTACAACTACTTTGTCTCCGACATGTTTACTCATGTGGACAGGTTCCCCCGCGAGAGTCCCCGTGTCTCATAAAGGGATTATCTGTATGAAACCAGTGTGCACTCTTATCACGGAAACGCGTGCAGATTCGCCCGTCTCTATTACCCCCCTCATTCAGAGCACGCAAACGGCTTCTCTCCGGCGTGTGTTCTCACGTGTCTGTGCAGGAGCGCCTTCGCGGTAAAACACCTCCCGCACTCGGCACACGCGAACGGCTTCTCCCCCGTGTGAAACTTCACGTGTTTCTTCAGCTGCGTCTTTGCGTGAAAACGTATTCCGCACTCAGAGCAGGCGAACGGTTTCTCCCCGGTGTGAGTTCTCCGGTGTGCGGTGAGTGAAGGCCGTGTGGTGAAACATTGCCCGCACTCAGAACACACAAACGGCTTCTCTCCGCTGTGACATTGCTCATGCTTGCCGAGTAGCGACTTGGTGTAAAAGCATTTTCCACATTGGGAACACGCAAACGGTCTCTCTCCCGTGTGAAATCTCAAGTGCCTAACCAGCTCGGTTTTCGAGGTGAAGCACTTCTCGCATTCAGAACACGCAAACGGCTTCTCCCCCGTGTGCATCCGCTCGTGTCTGCTCAGGTGCGTCTTTGTGTTAAAGCGTTTTGCGCACGCGGGGCACGAGAACAGCTTCTCGCCGGTGTGCAGCTTCTCGTGCCTGTTGAGTTGCACCTTCGCGTGGAAACCTATGCCGCACTCGGAACAGATAAACGGTTTCTCCCCAGTGTGAGTCCTGTGATGCATGGCGAGGGAAGACTTCTTACTGAAGCGCCTCCCGCATTCGGAACACGTGTAGGGTTTCTCTCCCGTGTGACTCAGTTCGTGCTTGTTCCGGTTCCCCTTTGTATAGAAGCACTTCCCGCATTTGGAACACGCAAACGGTCTCTCTCCCGTGTGAATTCTCTCGTGTCTGCTGAGCTCCGACGGTGTGGCAAACCACCGGTCGCATCCAGAACACGCCAACAGGTTCTCTCCCGTGTGAAATCTCTCATGTCTAATAAGCTCCGCTTGGGTGATAAAACGTTTTCCGCATTCAAGACAGGCAAACGGTTTCTCCCCACTGTGCTTCTTCTCGTGATTATCGAGCGCGATCTTGGTGGGAAGGCCTTTCCCGCATTCGGGGCAGGAAAACGGCCACACGTTCTTGTGGAACTTCTCGTGGACGCGGAGGCAATCTTTTCTGGCGAATCGCTTCCCGCACTCCACACAGGCGTACGGCTTCTCCCCGGTGTGGACCCGCTCGTGCCGGATCAGTTCCGACTTGGAGACGAAGCCTCTCGCGCAGCCGGGACACGTAAAGGGCTTCTCTCCCGTGTGAAGGCGCTCGTGTTTTGTCAGCTGCCGCTTGGTAGCGAAACATTTGGCGCACTGAGAACACGGGAAGGGTCTCTCTCCCGTGTGAAGCCTCAGATGTATCCGGAGGGTGGTCTTTCTGGTTACGCGTTTCCCGCATTCAGGACACGAGAAGGGCTTCTCCGCTGTCTGCCCTTCCATGTGAGAACGACGAGGAAAGGTTCAGACTCACGAGTAAAGCGATTGGGAATCCTCCCTTTCATTTAGCGGCCTTCCCTGGGAGGAGCAGCAGCTCTCGGAATCCCAAATACGCTCTGTGTGTAGTTTTGGGGATTTCCTCGCGTTTTGGGAGTCCTTGAGGAGAATTTCCATCCCGCGGATTTATACGCCTTGAAAAAAAGTAAAGAACAACAACATTAGAATCCCAAAAATATATATTATTCATCCTTCCATGAATTCATGTTAAAGCAGTCATAAGCGCTTCAAAGCGAGTGTAATGACAGGATATCCTCCCACCTGTCCGGCCCCCCCCCCGGGGCAAACTGGGGCAAATAGAAGAAAGAAAGCGTCACGCGAGGAAAGCTGTGACAGCTAGAGTGTGTGATTGTAAGTTTATGGTGTTAGTGTGTGTGTAAGTTTATGGTGTTACAGAGTGTGTGTGTGTAAGTTTATGGTGTTACAGTGTGTGTGTGATTGTAAGTTTATGGTGTTACAGTGTGTGTAAGTTTATGGTGTTACAGTGTGTGTAAGTTTATGGTGTTACAGTGTGTGATTGTAAGTTTATGGTGTTAGTGTGTGTGTAAGTTTATGGTGTTACAGTGTGTGTGTGTGTGTAAGTTTATGGTGTTACAGTGTGTGTGTGATTGTAAGTTTATGGTGTTACAGTGTGTGTGTAAGTTTATGGTGTTACAGTGTGTGATTGTAAGTTTATGGTGTTAGTGTGTGTGTGTGTGTGTGTAAGTTTATGGTGTTACAGTGTGTGTGTAAGTTTATGGTGTTACAGTGTGTGATTGTAAGTTTATGGTGTTACAGTGTGTGATTGTAAGTTTATGGTGTTACAGTGTGTGTGTAAGTTTATGGTGTTACAGTGTGTGATTGTAAGTTTATGGTGTTACAGTGTGTGTGTAAGTTTATGGTGTTACAGTGTGTGATTGTAAGTTTATGGTGTTAGTGTGTGTGTGTGTGTGTGTGTGTGTAAGTTTATGGTGTTAGTGTGTGTGTGTGTGTGTGTGTAAGTTTATGGTGTTAGTGTGTGTGTGTGTAAGTTTATGGTGTTACAGTGTGTGTGTAAGTTTATGGTGTTACAGTGTGTGATTGTAAGTTTATGGTGTTAGTGTGTGTGTGTATGTGTAAGTTTATGGTGTTACAGTGTGTATCTGTGTCAGTAAATGGTGTTTGTGTGTTAGCGAATAGTGTTATGAGTATGGTGGAATGGTGTGTGTGCGATGTTAGATTGTTGGGTGTGAGGCTCACAATCTGCACGAGAGATACTACCCCCAGATACACCATGTATACCCCACACAGCACAGCAACTGCCCCTGTAACTAAACTACCCCCAGATACACCATATATACCCCACACAGCACAGCAACTGCCCCTGTAACTAAACTACCCCCAGATACACCCCACACAGCACAGCAACTGCCCCCTGTAACTAAACTACCCCCCAGATACACTATATATATACCCCACACAGCACAGCAACTGCCCCTGTAACTAAACTACCCCCATATACCCCATATATACCCCACACAGCACAGCAACTGCCCCTGTAACTAAACTACCCCCACATACACCATATATACCCCATACAGCACAGCAACTGCCCACTGTAACTAAACTACCCCCATATACACCCCACATGGCACAGCAACTGCCCCCTGTAACTAAACTACCCCCCCAGATACCCCATATATACCCCACACAGCAACTGCCCCTTGTAACTAAACTACCCCCCAGATCTTACCCCCGGGGCAGCTGTCCGACCCCCGGCCTCCACACTAAGCCTGTTCCCAAGATCTGCCCCCAGGAAGGGAAGAGAAACCAGGAAGAAATTCTTGTTTTGCGGCTCCTTTTACCTCATCACTTCCTGCCAGAAGCAGCCGGTGACGTCATCTCCTGCTTTCCATTACGGCCGCCGGCAGCTCACAGTGTGCAGTGCTTTGCATTCGTGTTTTTTCCCGGTTGCTGGGTAACAGTTGCTAGGTGACGGGGGGAGTGCAGGACCAGCTGGATGAAGCTGAAAGAAATGTAATTCCGTGTGTGTAGCAAGTGACCTATTACATCACACACATAACTGCCCCCTGTAACTAAACTACCCCCCAGATACCCCATATATACCCCACACAGCAACTGCCCCTGTAACTAAACTACCCTCCCACCAGATACCACATATATACCCCACACAGCACAGCAACTGCCCCCTGTAGCTGATATATATATATATTTATATGTGTGTGTGTGTGTGTGTTTGTAAGCTTGTGTGTGTTCATGGGCAGGTGTGTATAAGGACAGTGTATGTGTGTGTTTATGGGCAGGTGCGTGTAAATTCAGTGTGTATAGACAGGCGTGTGTAAGGTCAGTGTATGTGTATATGTGTGGGTGTAAGGGCAGTGTGCGTGTATATGTATGTTTATGTGCAGGTGTGTGTAAGGGCAGTGTATGTGTATATGTGTGCGTGTATATGTATGTTTATGTGCAGGTGTGTGTAAGGGCAGTGTATGTGTATATGTGTGGGTGTAAGGGCAGTGTGCGTGTATATGTATGTTTATGTGCAGGTGTGTGTAAGGGCAGTGTATGTGTATATGTGTGGGTGTAAGGGCAGTGTGCGTGTATATGTATGTTTATGTGCAGGTGTGTGTAAGGGCAGTGTATGTGTATATGTGTGGGTGTAAGGGCAGTGTGCGTGTATATGTATGTTTATGTGCAGGTGTGTGTAAGGGCAGTGTATGTGTATATGTGTGTTTAGGGTCAGGTGTGTGTAAGGGTCCTGGGAGGGAGGCTGTTGCTGCTGTTGACTACTCTCCCAATGATTCCAGTGATAAATATGAAGATATAGTTTACATGCAAATTAATATTTACTAATAAAACTTTTTTCTGCTAGGGTCGTCAGGCTTTCTTTTTTCTTTCTAAATTAATATTCAAATTTTGGGGGGTCGTCTTATAATGGAGCCAATACGGTATATATATAATGTAAATAATATAGATATATAATGTATTATCACATCGCTGGCTCCTTTTAAGATTTGCTATTTTTTCATGTATGTCAGCACGTCTCTATTAACCGGCTGCCTTAGGTATTTTGTTGCCTAGCAACAGTACGCCTCACTGGCTTTTTGGTCCTTTTGTGTGTCCGTAGTTTGGTTGCTCAGCAACAGTACACTCCTCGAGCTTTTTGGCCTCTTTGTTGTGCTGTAGTTTGGCTCGGTGCTGTGGGGGCCATCTTGGATGTGTATGAGTTTCGTTACATGTGTTTTGGGGTAAGTTCCTGGGATTCATCACTGTTTACACCCCCCCCCCCCGTGTGATCGTCACAAGTCAGTTTTATTAGTTTGTGTAAAACATGTACGGTGCGTGAAGGCGTCCATGATCCTGGTAACTTTGTGTCATCTGCCGGGTTTGGTGTCGGGCCCCCGGGTTCCTCTTTTGGTGTCTTTCTCTATTATGTAGCAGGGGCGGATAAACATTTGTCCCAGGGCCCCTAGGGGCCCCCACTTGCAGCTGCGCAGTTGATTTGTACGCCTGCACTGCTCAGCATGCATACAGCATTTCTTATGCTGAGTAATATGGAAGCCCCTCTCTTGCAGCCAGACTCTATTATTGGTGTCGGTGATGGCAGTCAGCTTCCTGTTCCCTGTCATGTGATGTCATCGGCCTGTAAGAATCCCCTCAGTATCGCATGGAAGCTGCAGGGCGCAAGCTGCAGGTGAGGAGAAGGATCAGAGTTACGGGGTCAGGATCCCCCGGCGAGAAACTGGCGACTACATGGGGCCGAATGGGGACATTGAAATGTCTATTACTAATAGAATACAGGTTTTCTCATTAAGGTCCTACTTATGGTGCAAATAAAATTATTTTTGGGGGCTTTTTAAAAATCTAATTTTTTTTTTAATTGCATTTCCCGCAGATAACCCAAAATGCCGAAGTGCATCGTGTCCGGCTGCAACAATAAACAACGTCGCGGCAAGAAAGCAGACAACTTCACGCTTCACGTGTTCCCCTTCAACGACGACCGTCGTATAAAGTCATGGCTGCGCGCCATCGGACAGGACTTTGGTGACGTCGATGAGATGGTGCGTCGGATCAAGGACCCGAAGACGAGGAACGCGTTCAGGGTGTGCTCGGAGCACTTTGCGTCGGACGCCTACCATTTCCTGGGCGTCAGGCAGTGCCTCAAACCTGACAGCATCCCGTCGGTATTTCAGCGCACGCCCTCCCCTAGAGACTTAACGGAAACCTCAACGTCATCGCAGTCCTCAACCGGGTCGGAAACGCTTCCTCCGACTTTAAGCTCTAACCCCGTGCTGCAGGCAAAGTGCGTCCTGGAGCACGATCGTATGGACAAAAGTAATACGCCCCCCTACAAAGGAACGACCTCGAAGGCCCCGCTGCTGCGGCACCGGTCCACCTGTACCGAGCGCTACCACGGGGTCCGTTGTGTCTCGACTCAGACGTCGCTCTTCCACGGCAAAAAGAATAAGAAGAACAGCACGGGGGATCTGATCACGAAGAAGGATGCCAGCACGTGGACGGGGCCCTTGGAAGATCTGTTAGAGGAAGCCGGTTACCTCGCTCGTAGAGTTGGTAGCGCCGAAGAATTACAACCAATCACGACTCCTGCGCGAGACACTGTGACCAATCGGCGCTTTCCGACCCCGTCGTTGGCTGTCCCCAGAGCGGTACGCCAGGAGGAGGAAGAGGGTGGGTCAGGCGCGGACGCCATGTTTGATTCCGCTCGCGAGCCTGATCTACCTACCGAGTATGAAGTAGACGTCGGGGAGCTTTCCTTTATTGCTGATCCTTCCGTCGAAGATTTTGTCGTGGAAAAGAAGTTTCTCGTTTTTGAGAACTGTCTCGACGACCTCCTGCGGCGATTAAACAAGTGCGCTCACAGCAAGGCGTGTGACGCCCCCGTAGCCCGCCGGCGCAAGACGGTCAACGGCACTCTGCTGACAGTTTACGGCATTTGCGGGAACCATCACGAAAGCGAGCTTTGGCGAAGCCAGCCGACGGTCGGGTCGCGCGGCGCCGGCAACTTGCTATGCAGCGCCTCCATTTTGTTCAGCGGAGGCGAGTATGCAAAGGTAGCAGAGATGTTCAAGATAATCGGAATGCCTTTCATATCAAAATCCACGCACCTTCTATACCAGAAACATTTCCAAATTCCTGTCATCGATCTGCACTACAAAAGAGAGCAGCAGGCCAATATCCGGTCCCTGCGGGGCAGAGCGCTGTGCCTGACCGCCGACAGATACTGCGATAACCCCGGGCTCTTGGCAAAATACTGCACCTACAGCCTGTTGGAGGAGAAGTCCAACAAGATCATCGAGTGCCAGACGGTAGAAGTCCCCCAAACAACACAGTCGGTCGCCATGAAAACCAAAGCCTTCAGACGCTGCGTTAACAATCTGTTGAGCCAGAAACTGGAAATCGGCATAATCGCCACCGACAGGCACGCCGAAATACGGAGGATCATGCGCGCCGAACACAAACAGATCCGGCACGAGTTTGACCTACGGCACTACTGTCGGCGCCTGTCTGAGAAACTGACAGCTCTTTCTAAGAAGAAGTCGTGCCGGGTTTTGGGCCCGTGGACCCAATGGGTGGCCGATCACCTGTGGCACAGCAGCTCCAGATGCAAGGGCGACGTAGACGCGTTGCGCGAGCGGTGGAACTCTCTTCTGCGCCATGTGTGCAACGTGCATGAGTGGGACGATGGGGTGCTGCTACACGCGTGTGATCACAAACCGACGATGGAGGATGAGGAACGCAACAAGGAATGGCTGCGCAGCCAAGGTGGCCCCTACAGGCACTTGGAAAGCCTCGTTATGAATAAAAATCTGCAGAAGGATCTAGAACATCTCAGCCACTTCTGCCACGCTGGCGGCCTGGAGGTGTTCCACGACATGGTGCTGAAGTATAGACCTAAAAGAACTCCTTTGGCTATGGACGAGATGGTATCTAGAACTAAACTCGCCGTTCTGGCGCATAACAATAACGTCAACAAGCACCACGCGTGCGCCAAAACCGGAGGAGGGCAGGGGTTCAGACGTTGCCCGTCTTTTCCAAAAAGGTCCAAGAAATGGCCAATAAAACACGCTTGCCGGGAAAACACCTTCGACTACGTTGACCCGATGATGGCCGATGTTCTCAGACTGGCCTCGGGAGAAACGACCGTGCTGTGGGACTCGCTGTCCGGGCAGCTGCCGCCAGATATGGATTCTTCACCTCAAAAAGAACATTGGTCCGGTCCACGGAGAGTCGTCTACTGAAATCTTTGTGACCTTTTTATCTCCTTTTTGTAACAAGAAATGTAAAAACAATATATTCAGGGCCCCCGCGCTGTGAGGGGCCCCTGTACGTCTCAGTGTTACGGCCTGTGGCTCCCTCATTGATGCAGTCTTTTCCGCACACAGGCATCCGGTGTACCCGATAGAACCCCCTCTCTTGGCAGTAGATTCCGTACCTTTACTGCCCTCGCTGTAAGGAATCCCTTCCTTTGTTGTCTATGAAATCTCCGTTTATATAAATGATGCTCTTTTTAGTCTCCATGACAAAGATCCTCCAATCCCATATTTCCCTCCCTTACACCTTTTCTAGTTCCATAATGTACTTTTTAAGGACCGGGGGCCAGAACTGCACGGCATATTCAAGGTGAGGTCTTACCGTGGGGGCAAAATAAGATCCTTCTCCCGTGAATCGGCACCCCGTTTTATTCATGCCAATACCCTATTAGCCTTTTGCGGCTGCTGACTGGCTTTGTGCACAATCTGTCGTCTACAATAATTCATAAGTCCTTCTCTCAGGGAGATACCATTTAAAGTACATGATGCGTTATTATCCCCATAATGTATAACTTTACGTTTATATAATTATACTTTTATCGCGCGAATCGATGTCTTTTTATACACGACAATACATTACTGGCCTTAGCGGCTGCTGACTGACATCGCACTTTGTTTCTGGTTTGTTGTCTATTATTATCTGTTACCTGTGCGCGCGCGCACACACACACACACACACACACACCACACACGCACGTCAGAGCGCAGGGGACCCTGGGAGTTGTAGTGTTCATTGCCACAAATGCAGGACTACAACTCCTAGCATGCACTGAAATGATTGGCTGTCTCTGTTATTGGAGGCGCAGAGCTCCGCACACCAGAGACTGAACTCCGCCGCCGGCTATGGGAGTGGCTCCAATAACATGGCTCCGGTAAGTGGGCGGGAACCCCGCACAGATCCTGTTTTCCGGTTCCGGATCTGTTTAGAAGAAGTCACAGAGGCTGTCCAGGAGGGCCACGTCTGCAGCAAACAGTAAGTCCCCGATATGTGACAGGTGTCCCTGTCTCCTTTGGACAGTCCCCCTCTCCATTTTTTGGGGGGTATTAGGGCTCCACAGGGTTAATATAATACCCCTCTGGGTGGGTGACTGCCCCGGGCACTAGGAGTCTGCCCCACGTCAATATGGCTGGGACCTATAGGGTTAGGGATGTACCGGGGGCAGGTACCCCCCCCCCTCCCGATACGTTCATACCCTGCTGGGGCAGCCGATTATCCGTCCGTTTGCAGCTCGGGGCAAAAAGGTGGTTCCAGGGTTATACTATGACAGAGCAGTGGCATCATGGAACAGCCGACCGGCTGCGGTGGTCATGCTTGTGATTAGGGGGCCTTGCAAAGTATCCGTTACACCCTACGGAAAGAGCAGCCGATCTGGACCGGTGAGTTTACAATCTATTTATCAGACTGCCCCCCGCATCCTCTCTATTTCATTAAGCTTCATCACCTTGAACTGTAAGCAGGAGACTTCGGAGGCTTGCACCCTTCCCCCCCCTTCCGTTGCCTAGCAACAAGCATGAAAGGAATGCGAATGATTGCACGGTATGAGCTGCCGGCGGCCATATTGGAAAGCAGGAGATGACGTCACCGGCCGCTTCTGACAGGAAGTGATGATGTAAAAGGAGCCGCAAAACAAGAGCCTCTGCCGGGTTTCTCTTCACTTTCTGGGGGGCAGATCTTGGGAACCGGTCAGTGTGGAGGCCGGGGGTCGGACAACTGCCCCGGGGGTAAGATCTGGGGGGTAGTTTAGCTACAGGGGGCAGTTGCTGTGCTGTGTGGGGTATATATGGAGTATCTGGGGGTAGTTTAGTTACTCAGAGCTCTCCCCCATTCTTCTAACATTAAACTGCAGCCGCCTCGCTCTCCCCCGTTCTACTAACATTAAACTGCAGCCGCCGCGCTCTCCCCCATTCTTCTAACATTAAACTGCAGCCGCCGCGCTCTCCTACATTCTACTAACATTAAACTGCAGCCGCCTCGCTCTCCCCCGTTCTACTAACATTAAACTGCAGCCGCCTCGCTCTCCCCCGTTCTACTAACATTAAACTGCAGCCGCCTCGCTCTCCCCCGTTCTACTAACATTAAACTGCAGCCGCTGTGCTCTCCCCCATTCCTCTAACATTAAACTGCAGCCGCCGCGCTCTCCCCCATTCCTCTAACATTAAACTGCAGCCGCTGTGCTCTCCCCCATTCCTCTAACATTAAACTGCAGCCGCCGCGCTCTCCCCCATTCTTCTAACATTAAACTGCAGCCGACGCACTCTCCCCCATTCTACCATTAAACTGCAGCCGCTGCGCTCTCCCCCCATTCTACTAACATTAAGCTGCAGCCGCCGCGCTCTCCCCCATTCCTCTAACATTAAACTGCAGCCGCCTCGCTCTCCCCCGTTCTACTAACATTAAACTGCAGCCGACGCACTCTCCCCCATTCCTCTAACATTAAACTGCAGCCGCTGCGCTCCCCCCCATTCTACTAACATTAAACTGCAGCCGCTGCGCTCCCCCCCCATTCTACTAACATTAAGCTGCAGCCGCCGCGCTCTCCCCCATTCCTCTAACATTAAACTGCAGCCGCTGTGCTCTCCCCCATTCCTCTAACATTAAACTGCAGCCGCCGCGCTCTCCCCCATTCTTCTAACATTAAACTGCAGCCGACGCACTCTCCCCCATTCCTCTAACATTAAACTGCAGCCGCTGCGCTCCCCCCCATTCTACTAACATTAAACTGCAGCCGCTGCGCTCCCCCCCCATTCTACTAACATTAAGCTGCAGCCGCCGCGCTCTCCCCCATTCCTCTAACATTAAACTGCAGCCGCTGTGCTCTCCCCCATTCCTCTAACATTAAACTGCAGCCGCCGCGCTCTCCCCCATTCTTCTAACATTAAACTGCAGCCGACGCACTCTCCCCCATTCCTCTAACATTAAACTGCAGCCGCTGCGCTCCCCCCCATTCTACTAACATTAAACTGCAGCCGCTGCGCTCCCCCCCCATTCTACTAACATTAAGCTGCAGCCGCCGCGCTCTCCCCCATTCCTCTAACATTAAACTGCAGCCGCTGTGCTCTCCCCCATTCCTCTAACATTAAACTGCAGCCGCCGCGCTCTCCCCCATTCTTCTAACATTAAACTGCAGCCGACGCACTCTCCCCCATTCCTCTAACATTAAACTGCAGCCGCTGCGCTCCCCCCCATTCTACTAACATTAAACTGCAGCCGCTGCGCTCTCCCCCATTCTTCTAACATTAAACTGCAGCCGACGCACTCTCCCCCATTCCTCTAACATTAAACTGCAGCCGCTGCGCTCCCCCCCCCATTCTACTAACGTTAAACTGCAGCCGCCGTGCTCTACAATGTGTCGCGTTGGGTGTGGGTTAGAGGGGGGGGGTGAGTGGAGGTGGAGTGGTGGGCGAGTGCGGAATGTCTCAGCGGGGTGACACATTTTACCCTCCTGTTTGTTTTATCGAGTGCTTCAGACATTTAGTGGCTTCTAACAAAGAGCCCCCCCCCCGTGTAACCGCGTTTATCCCCCCCCAATCATTTCTCTACCTCATAGTACCCCAGTAGCGGGGAAGCGATACACGGCCGTACGGTGTGAGGGGACCCCCAGTTTTTTTTCTTGCCATGTTTTGTGTGTGCACGGGGGGGGGCCTGCGTGTTTGTTTGTGCACGGGGGGGGCCTGCGTGTTTGTGCACGGGGGGGGCCTGCGTGTTTGTGCACGGGGGGGGCCTGCGTGTTTGTGCACGGGGGGGGCCTGCGTGTTTGTGCACGGGGGGGGCCTGCGTGTTTGTGCACGGGGGGGCCTGCGTGTTTGTGCACGGGGGGGCCTGCGTGTTTGTGCACGGGGGGGGCCTGGGTGTCTGCGTGCACGGGGGGGCCTGCGTGTTTGTGTGCGCGTGCACGGGGCGGCGTGTGTGTGGAGTGGGGGGTTTAAAGCGTCACATACATACACATACTATGAGGGGCGGATGTATAACTCTCCTATTGGTTTATTTTCGCAGGCTCTGGAAGCACCCGCCGGACCTTCTGCCTCCGTCCGCCGCGCTCTGTAAATGAAGCCCTCCCCGTCGCACGGATGCTGGATTCCAACTCCCAAGCCGAAAGCCGGAGTTTGAGATCTAAAGGGGTCTGGGGGGCGGCTTCTGGACGGCCGCGAAATACGGCGCCGTTACACGTCGGTGTGGACCCCGCGCCGGCCCCAAATGGCAGAGTTCTTCGCCTGCGAATCGGCTTTCGCCGTTCACCCCCCGGCGGCCGGGCAAGCGGAAGAGCCGGCGCTGACCTGGGACTGTTTCAACATGAAGCCCCCGCCTATCAAACACGAGCCGCTCGATGAGGAGGACCGGAAGCCGTTCGCGTGTTTCATATGCGGGAAATGTTTCCTGTCCAAGCCGGAGCTTCTCAGGCACGAGACGGACCACACGAGAGAGAGACCGTTCGAGTGCCTGGAGTGCGGCAAGTGCTTCACCCGAAAAGACTGTCTCCGGATCCACGAGAAGCTCCACCGGAACGAACGGCCCTTCTCGTGTGCCGAGTGCGGGAAAGGCTTCATCACCAAGTTCGCGCTCAACAACCACAAGAAGAGACACGCGGGCATCAAGTCGTTCGCCTGCATGGAGTGCGGGAAGCTCTTCTTCCGGAAGTCGGAGCTCGTGATTCACGAGCGCTTTCACACGGGAGAGAAGCCCTTCGCGTGCACCGAGTGCGTCAAACGTTTCACCACCAAGTCCAAGCTGAGCCGGCACGAGAAAGTCCACACGGGAGAGAGACCGTACGCCTGCTCCGACTGCACCAAGAAGTTCATCACCAAACCCGAACTGATCCGGCACGTGCGGCGCCACACGGGCGAGAAGCCCTTCGAGTGCTCCGAGTGCGGAAAGCGCTTCACCACCAAGTCGGTGCTCACCATTCACGAGAGGTTTCACACGGGGGAGGGACTGTTTCCGTGCCCCGAGTGCGGGAAATGCTTCAACACGCGGCAGAACTACGAGAGGCACAACCTGATCCACACGGGAGAGAGACCGTTCGGGTGCGCTCAGTGCGGGAAGGGCTTTTACACCAAGCAGCATCTCAAGCAGCACGAGCGCTCGCACACGGGAGAGAAGCCCTTCACGTGTACCGAGTGCAGGAAGTGTTTTGCCACGCAGTTCGGACTCACCATCCACCTGAGGACGCACACCGGGGCGAGACCGTTCTCGTGCGCGGAATGCGGGAAGTGCTTCTACACCAAAGGCCACCTCAACAAGCACGAGCAGTGCTACACGGGCGAGAAGGCCTTCGCGTGCTCCGAGTGCGGAAAGTGTTTCACCATCAAAGTGAACTGCAGCAGCCACGGGCAGCTCTTCCCGTGTTACGAGTGCGGGAACCTGCTTTACTACAAATGAGAGCTCCCTCTCGCGGTGGGGGGAGGGGAGGGCTACCGGCGGCAAACACACTGACAAATACTATGCAAAAAATTCCCGATCGCCGTTACCGGTCAGCCCGTCCGCCGCCTGGGTCACAGGGGGGGCCTGTCTACTACCAGAAAGCGTAATGGTACGTCGCAAGACCTGAAGGCAACTAAGATGAATTAGAACAGGGTGCCCGAAAGGAGAGCGCTCTCCTGCCGCCGGCGGTAACGCTGTCCTGCCGCCGGCGGTAACGCTGTCCTGCCGCCGGCGGTAACGCTGTCCTGCCGCCGGCGGTAACGCTGTCCTGCCGCCGGCGGTAACGCTCTCCTGCCGCCGGCGGTAACGCTCTCCTGCCGCCGGCGGTAACGCTCTCCTGCCGCCGGCGGTAACGCTCTCCTGCCGCCGGCGGTAACGCTCTCCTGCCGCCGGCGGTAACGCTCTCCTGCCGAATGGTGGCCGATATCTGCCCTCTAGCGTTAATGTTGTCTTTTGAATAAATGGTTCTGTCTAAGCATGTCACTCGATGCATGTCTCGTTCTCTGAGGCTCGTCACGTGCACATGATTACATGTATGTTTACTTTCAAACGTGAAATAAAACACCCCCCCCCCCGGCAAATTTATTTCACCAGTCGCTGTCGGCAGGAAGAGTTCCAGAGGGTTGTGAAGGTTGCCGAGCGCCGCACCGCTTCACACAAGTGCCAAACCCCGCCTTATGTCATAGTGTTGTTATTGCGTGTATGTTGTGCCCCCCCCCCCGTGATATTTACTCGCTACCTTTTATCACGACCATCGCTGGAACGAACCAAGAGGAATCTCCCGGATAAATGGGGGGTCACCAGCTTCCTTCCTTCCTGGTGGTCCTCGCCGGGGTGTACCTGCTGGGAATGGAAGTCATTTAACCCCGTCCTCTCATGCTGTATTATTTATTATTATTATTATGATTAAACGGTTGTGGGCAAGCTTTTATGTTCATTCGCTGTAATATATATTTGTCGTTGGACGCGCTGATGTCCGGCTCGGCTGCTCCAGGAAGATCCCACAGAGGTGTTAGAGCGTGTGTTATATAGAACACATAAAGTCTGTATGATGTATAGCGAGTGTATGGATCTGTTATATAGAACACATATAGCGTGTGTATAATGTATAGTGAGTGTATGGATGTGTTATATAAAACACAAAGTCTGTGTATAATGTATAGCGTGTGCATGGATGTGTTATATAGAACACATATAGCACGTGTATAATGTATACAGAGTGTAGGGATGTGTTATATAGAACACATATAGCGCGTGTATAATGTATACAGAGTGTAGGGATGTGTCATATAGAACACATATAGCATGTGTATAATGTATAGTGAGTGTATGGATGTGTTATATAGAACACATATAGTGCGTGCATAATGTATACAGAGTGTATGGATGTGTTATATAGAACACATATAGCGTGTGTATAATGTATAGTGAGTGTACGGATGTGTTATATAGAACACATATAGCGTGTGTATAATGTATAGTGAGTGTATGGATGTGTTATATAGAACACATATAGCGCGTGTATGATGTATACAGAGTATGGATGTGTTATATAGAACACATATAGCACGTGTATAATGTATACAGAGTGTAGGGATGTGTTATATAGAACACATATAGCGCGTGTATAATGTATACAGAGTATGGATGTGTTATATAGAACACATATAGCGTGTATAATGTATAGCGAGTGTATGGATGTGTTATATAGAACACATAGCGTGTGTATAATATATAGTGAGTGTGTTATATAGAACACATAGCGTGTGTATAATATATAGTGAGTGTGTTATATAGAACACATATAGCGTGTGTATAATGTATAGCGAGTGTATGGATGTGTTATATAGAACACATATAGCGTGTATATAATATATAGTGAGTGTGTTATATAGAACACATATAGCGTGTGTATAATGTATAGCGAGTGTATGGATGTGTTATATAGAACACATAAAGCGTGTGTATAATATATAGTGAGTGTTATATAGAACACAGATAGCGTGTGTATAATGTATAGCGAGTGTATGGATGTGTTATATAGAACACATATAGCGTGTATATAATATATAGTGAGTGTGTTATATAGAACACATATAGCGTGTGTATAATGTATAGTGAGTGTATGGATGTGTTATATAGAACACATATAGCGCGTGTATAATGTATAGTGAGTGTATGGATGTGTTATATAGAACACATATAGCGCGTGTATAATGTATACAGAGTGTATGGATGTGTTATATAGAACACATATAGCGTGTGTATAATGTATAGCGAGTGTATGGATGTGTTATATAGAACACATATAGCGCGTGTATAATGTATAGTGTGTGTTATATAGAACACATAGCGTGTGTATAATATATAGTGTGTGTTATATAGAACACATATAGGGTGTGTATAATATATAGTGTGTGTTATATAGAACACATATAGCGCGTGTATAATGTATAGCGAGTGTAGGGATGTGTTAGATAGAACACATATAGCGTGTATAATGTATAGTGAGTGTATGGATGTGTTATATAGAACACATATAGCGTGTGTATAATGTATACAGAGTGTAGGGACGTGTTATATAGAACACATATAGCGTGTATATAATATATAGTGAGTGTGTTATATAGAACACATATAGCGTGTGTATAATGTATACAGAGTGTAGGGATGTGTTATATAGAACACATATAGCGTGTATAATGTATAGTGAGTGTATGGATGTGTTATATAGAACACATATAGCGCGTGTATAATTAATACAGAGTGTAGGGATGTGTTATATAGAACACGTATAGCGCGTGTATAATGTATAGTGAGTGTATGGATGTGTTATATAGAACACATATAGCGCGTGTATAATGTATACAGAGTGTAGGGATGTGTTATATAGAACACATATAGCGCGTGTATAATGTATACAGAGTGTAGGGATGTGTTATATAAAACACATATAGCGCGTGTATAATGTATAGCGGGTGTATGGATGTGTTATATAGAACACATATAACGCGTGTATAATGTATACAGAGTGTAGGGACGTGTTATATAGACACATATAGCGCGTGTATAATGTATACAGAGTGTAGGGACGTGTTGTATAGACACATATAGCGCGTGTATAATGTATACAGAGTGTAGGGACGTGTTATATAGAACACATATAGCGTGTGTATAATGTATACAGAATGTAGGGACGTGTTATATAGAACACATATAGCGCGTGTATAATGTATACAGAGTGTAAGGACGTGTTATATAGAACACATATAGCGCGTGTATAATGTATACAGAGTGTAGGGACGTGTTATATAGAACACATATAGCGCGTGTATAATGTATACAGAGTGTAGGGACGTGTTGTATAGACACATATAGCGCGTGTATAATGTATACAGAGTGTAGGGATGTGTTATATAGACACATATAGTGCGTGTATAATGTATACAGAGTGTAGGGATGTGTTATATAGACACATATAGCGCGTGTATAATGTATACAGAGTGTAGGGACGTGTTATATAGAACACATATAGCGCGTGTATAATGTATACAGAGTGTATGGATGTGTTATATAGACACATATAGCGCGTGTATAATGTATACAGAGTGTATGGATGTGTTATATAGAACACATATAGCGTGTGTATAATGTATAGTGAGTGTAGGGATGTGTTATATAGAACACATATAGCGCGTGTATAATGTATACAGAGTGTAGGGATGTGTTAGATAGACCACATATAGCGCGTGTATAATGTATACAGAGTGTAGGGATGTGTTATATAGAACACATATAGCGCGTGTATAATTAATACAGAGTGTAGGGATGTGTTATATAGAACACGTATAGCGCGTGTATAATGTATAGTGAGTGTATGGATGTGTTATATAGAACACATATAGCGTGTGTATAATGTATACAGAGTGTAGGGACGTGTTATATAGAACACATATAGCGTGTATATAATATATAGTGAGTGTGTTATATAGAACACATATAGCGTGTGTATAATGTATAGCGAGTGTATGGATGTGTTATATAGAACACATAAAGCGTGTGTATAATATATAGTGAGTGTGTTATATAGAACACATAGCGTGTGTATAATGTATAGTGAGTGTATGGATGTGTTATATAGAACACATATAGCGCGTGTATAATGTATAGTGAGTGTATGGATGTGTTATATAGAACACATATAGCGTGTCTATAATGTATACAGAGTGTACGGATGTGTTATATAGAACACATATAGCGCGTGTATAATGTATACAGAGTGTATGGATGTGTTATATAGAACACATATAGCGCGTGTATAATGTATACAGAGTGTATGGATGTGTTATATAGAACACATATAGCGTGTGTATAATGTATACAGAGTGTATGGATGTGTTATATAGAACACATATAGCGCGTGTATAATGTATAGTGTGTGTTATATAGAACACATATAGCGTGTGTATAATATATAGTGTGTGTTATATAGAACACATATAGCGTGTGTATAATGTATAGCGAGTGTATGGATGTGTTATATAGAACACATATAGCGCGTGTATAATGTATACAGAGTATGGATGTGTTATATAGAACACATATAGCGTGTGTATAATGTATACAGAGTATGGATGTGTTATATAGAACACATATAGCGCGTGTATAATGTATACAGAGTGTATGGATGTGTTATATAGAACACATATAGCGCGTGTATAATGTATAGTGAGTGTATGGATGTGTTATATAGAACACATATAGCATGTGTATAATGTATACAGAGTGTAGGGATGTGTTATATAGAACACATATAGCGCGTGTATAATGTATACAGAGTGTAGGGATGTGTTATATAGACACATATAGCGCGTGTATAATGTATACAGAGTGTAGGGACGTGTTGTATAGAGACATATAGCGCGTGTATAATGTATACAGAGTGTAGGGACGTGTTATATAGAACACATATAGAGTGTATAATGTATACAGAGTGTAGGGACGTGTTATATAGAACACATATAGCGCGTGTATAATGTATACAGAGTGTAGGGACGTGTTATATAGACACATATAGCACGTGTATAATGTATACAGAGTGTAGGGACGTGTTGTATAGAACACATATAGCGCGTGTATAATGTATACAGAGTGTAGGGACGTGTTGTATAGAGACATATAGCGCGTGTATAATGTATACAGAGTATAGGGACGTGTTATATAGAACACATATAGAGTGTATAATGTATACAGAGTGTAGGGACGTGTTATATAGAACACATATAGCGCGTGTAAAATGTATACAGAGTGTAGGGACGTGTTGTATAGACCACATATAGCGCGTGTATAATGTATACAGAGTGTAGGGACGTGTTGTATAGACCACATATAGCGCGTGTATAATGTATACAGAGTGTAGGGACTTGTTGTATAGACACATATAGCGCGTGTATAATGTATACAGAGTGTAGGGACGTGTTGTATAGACACATATAGCGCGTGTATAATGTATACAAAGTGTAGGGACGTGTTGTATAGACACATATAGCGCGTGTATAATGTATACAGAGTGTAGGGACGTGTTGTATAGACACATATAGCGCGTGTATAATGTATACAGAGTGTAGGGACGTGTTGTATAGACACATATAGCGCGTGTATAATGTATACAGAGTGTAGGGATGTGTTATATAGACACATATAGCGCGTGTATAATGTATACAGAGTGTAGGGACGTGTTGTATAGACACATATAGCGCGTGTATAATGTATACAGAGTGTAGGGACGTGTTGTATAGACACATATAGCGCGTGTATAATGTATACAGAGTGTAGGGATGTGTTATATAGACACATATAGCGCGTGTATAATGTATACAGAGTGTAGGGATGTGTTATATAGACACATATAGCGCGTGTATAATGTATACAGAGTGTAGGGACGTGTTATATAGAACACATATAGCGCGTGTATAATGTATACAGAGTGTAGGGACGTGTTATATAGAACACATATAGCGCGTGTATAATGTATACAGAGTGTAGGGACGTGTTAGATAGAACACATATAGCGCGTGTATAATGTATACAGAGTGTAGGGACGTGTTGTATAGA
Source organism: Spea hammondii (assembly GCA_029215755.1). Lineage (NCBI taxonomy): Eukaryota > Metazoa > Chordata > Amphibia > Anura > Pelobatidae > Spea > Spea hammondii. The sequence continues at coordinate 7,184,900 of JARDYJ010000006.1, forward strand.
CACATATAGCGCGTGTATAATGTATACAGAGTGTAGGGATGTGTTATATAGACACATATAGCGCGTGTATAATGTATACAGAGTGTAGGGACGTGTTGTATAGACCACATATAGCGCGTGTATAATGTATACAGAGTGTAGGGACGTGTTGTATAGACACATATAGCGCGTGTATAATGTATACAGAGTGTAGGGACGTGTTATATAGACACATATAGCGCGTGTATAATGTATACAGAGTGTAGGGATGTGTTATATAGACACATATAGCGCGTGTATAATGTATACAGAGTGTAGGGACGTGTTATATAGACACATATAGTGCGTGTATAATGTATACAGAGTGTAGGGACGTGTTATATAGAACACATATAGCGCGTGTATAATGTATACAGAGTGTAGGGACGTGTTATATAGAACACATATAGCGCGTGTATAATGTATACAGAGTGTAGGGACGTGTTAGATAGAACACATATAGCGCGTGTATAATGTATACAGAGTGTAGGGATGTGTTATATAGACACATATAGCGCGTGTATAATGTATACAGAGTGTAGGGACGTGTTGTATAGACCACATATAGCGCGTGTATAATGTATACAGAGTGTAGGGACTTGTTGTATAGACACATATAGCGCGTGTATAATGTATACAAAGTGTAGGGACGTGTTGTATAGACACATATAGCGCGTGTATAATGTATACAGAGTGTAGGGACGTGTTAGATAGAACACATATAGCGCGTGTATAATGTATACAGAGTGTAGGGACGTGTTGTATAGACACATATAGCGCGTGTATAATGTATACAGAGTGTAGGGACGTGTTATATAGAACACATATAGCGCGTGTATAATGTATACAGAGTGTAGGCATGTGTTATATAGACACATATAGCGCGTGTATAATGTATACAGAGTGTAGGCATGTGTTATATAGACACATATAGCGCGTGTATAATGTATACAGAGTGTAGGGACGTGTTATATAGAACACATATAGCGCGTGTATAATGTATACAGAGTGTAGGCATGTGTTATATAGACACATATAGCGCGTGTATAATGTATACAAAGTGTAGGGACGTGTTGTATAGACACATATAGCGCGTGTATAATGTATACAGAGTGTAGGGACGTGTTGTATAGACACATATAGCACGTGTATAATGTATACAGAGTGTAGGGACGTGTTATATAGACACATAGCGTGTGTATAATGTATACAGAGTGTAGGGACGTGTTATATAGACACATATAGCGCATGTATAATGTATACAGAGTGTAGGGACGTGTTATATAGAACATATATAGCGCGTGTATAATGTATACAGAGCGTAGGGACGTGTTATATAGAACACATATAGCGCGTGTATAATGTATACAGAGTGTAGGCATGTGTTATATAGACACATATAGCGCGTGTATAATGTATACAGAGTGTAGGCATGTGTTATATAGACACATATAGCGCGTGTATAATGTATACAGAGTGTAGGGATGTGTTATATAGAACACATATAGCGTGTATAATGTATACAGAGTGTAGGGACGTGTTAGATAGAACACATATAGCGCGTGTATAATGTATACAGAGTGTAGGGACGTGTTGTATAGACACATATAGCGCGTGTATAATGTATACAGAGTGTAGGGATGTGTTATATAGACACATATAGCGCGTGTATAATGTATACAGAGTGTAGGGACGTGTTGTATAGACCACATATAGCGCGTGTATAATGTATACAGAGTGTAGGGACTTGTTGTATAGACACACATAGCGCGTGTATAATGTATACAGAGTGTAGGGACATGTTATATAGACACATATAGCGCGTGTATAATGTATACAGAGTGTAGGCATGTGTTATATAGACACATATAGCGCGTGTATAATGTATACAGAGTGTAGGGACGTGTTATATAGACACATATAGCACGTGTATAATGTATACAGAGTGTAGGCATGTGTTATATAGACACATATAGCGCGTGTATAATGTATACAAAGTGTAGGGACGTGTTGTATAGACACATATAGCGCGTGTATAATGTATACAGAGTGTAGGGACGTGTTGTATAGACACATATAGCACGTGTATAATGTATACAGAGTGTAGGGACGTGTTATATAGACACATAGCGTGTGTATAATGTATACAGAGTGTAGGGACGTGTTATATAGACACATATAGCGCATGTATAATGTATACAGAGTGTAGGGACGTGTTATATAGAACATATATAGCGCGTGTATAATGTATACAGAGCGTAGGGACGTGTTATATAGAACACATATAGCGCGTGTATAATGTATACAGAGTGTAGGCATGTGTTATATAGACACATATAGCGCGTGTATAATGTATACAGAGTGTAGGCATGTGTTATATAGACACATATAGCGCGTGTATAATGTATACAGAGTGTAGGGATGTGTTATATAGAACACATATAGCGTGTATAATGTATACAGAGTGTAGGGACGTGTTAGATAGAACACATATAGCGCGTGTATAATGTATACAGAGTGTAGGGACGTGTTGTATAGACACATATAGCGCGTGTATAATGTATACAGAGTGTAGGGATGTGTTATATAGACACATATAGCGCGTGTATAATGTATACAGAGTGTAGGGACGTGTTGTATAGAACACATATAGCGTGTATAATGTATACAGAGTGTAGGGACGTGTTAGATAGAACACATATAGCGCGTGTATAATGTATACAGAGTGTAGGGATGTGTTATATAGACACATATAGCGCGTGTATAATGTATACAGAGTGTAGGGATGTGTTATATAGACACATATAGCGCGTGTATAATGTATACAGAGTGTAGGGACTTGTTGTATAGACACACATAGCGCGTGTATAATGTATACAGAGTGTAGGGATGTGTTATATAGACACATATAGCGCGTGTATAATGTATACAGAGTGTAGGGACTTGTTGTATAGACACATAGCGCGTGTATAATGTATACAGAGTGTAGGGACGTGTTATATAGACACATATAGCGCGTGTATAACGTATACAGAGTGTAGGCATGTGTTATATAGACACATATAGCGCGTGTATAATGTATACAGAGTGTAGGCATGTGTTATATAGACACATATAGCGCGTGTATAATGTATACAGAGTGTAGGGACGTGTTATATAGAACACATATAGCGCGTGTATAATGTATACAGAGTGTAGGCATGTGTTATATAGACACATATAGCGCGTGTATAATGTATACAAAGTGTAGGGACGTGTTGTATAGACACATATAGCGCGTGTATAATGTATACAGAGTGTAGGGACGTGTTGTATAGACACATATAGCACGTGTATAATGTATACAGAGTGTAGGGATGTGTTATATAGACACATATAGCGCATGTATAATGTATACAGAGTGTAGGGACGTGTTATATAGAACATATATAGCGCGTGTATAATGTATACAGAGCGTAGGGACGTGTTATATAGAACACATATAGCGCGTGTATAATGTATACAGAGTGTAGGCATGTGTTATATAGACACATATAGCGCGTGTATAATGTATACAGAGTGTAGGGATGTGTTATATAGAACACATATAGCGTGTATAATGTATACAGAGTGTAGGGACGTGTTATATAGAACACATATAGCGCGTGTATAATGTATACAGAGTGTAGGCATGTGTTATATAGACACATATAGCGTGTATAATGTATACAGAGTGTAGGCATGTGTTATATAGACACATATAGCGCGTGTATAATGTATACAGAGTGTAGGGATGTGTTATATAGACACTTCTCTCTCTCTTCTGGCTCTCCCGCTGGAGACCGTTCTGTAATCGGCAGCGAGACGGAGCCGACCATTAGCAGCTTCTGTAATATTAAGAGTAACATCGTACCCACCCCTGAGGGGCCCCAGAACTGACCGCTGAGGGGCCCCGCCAGAGAATATACCCCGTTCAGTACAAGAATCATCGGTTCCATCTTCGCAGTCTGGCGCTCGGGGTATCTCCGGTGACCGCGTGTTGCTGACGGGCCCCGGGTGCGGGGGATCTGTGTGACCCGGACACAGACATACAAACGTTACCATATCCAGACACACGCAAACATACAAACACACTACCCTACCCAGACACACGCAAACATTCAAACACACTACCCTACCCAGACACACGCAAACATTCAAACACACTACCCTACCCAGACACACGCAAACATTCAAACACACTACCCTACCCAGACACACGCAAACATTCAAACACACTACCATACCGACACACGCAAACATACAAACACATACAAATATTCTATCATTTCCACACATACCACACACACGATAAGCCAACTCACACGGCCATATCCACACACACTCTGAAGCGTCAGCCTGCCGTACTACACACATTGCGTGACCCGTCCCCTCAGCGTCCGACGCGTTTCCCAGCGGCCCCCGGATCTGGACATCCACGGAGAAGCCGAAGCCATTACTTCGAGTTGCTTTTACCGCGAGTGTATGCGATATTCTCTCTCCGGGGCCTGGGGTAATCTCTGACCAGCTTTATGGCACAGAATCCCATTCAGGACACGTTTCCATGACGACGAGCACGTGGTTTCCCATGTATCCAGCCTGGACATTGTAATCCTGTAACACGAAGGAGCGCGCCCCAGGCTAGACTGGCCCTTCTTTGCCCCCCGTAACGTGACACAGGAGGGTCTGGGACAGGAATCCGGTCTGCACACCGGGCGAGTATCCGATGTATTCAAGAAGCGACGGAACCCTTTAGAAGGACGGATAAAGCACCTTTATTACGGAGACATGTTTCTAGACTCTCTCCACGGGGGCCTCATTCAGGAATATAACAACTTCTACGCGAGCAGCCGGGGGCAGGAAACGCGTGGGGGGGGGTCCTTAACATCGCTAAATGCATTTCTATCCCCCCAAACAAAACAACAACAACATTAAAAGCTGGCACTCGACTTCCGCATACGCTACAGCACATGGGGCGGCCGCCAACAGAGCGCGCGAGGGCTCAAGCGTCCTCATCAAGGGCAACCTACAGCCTCTAGCGGGGCTCTAGCGCTCGTGAAGCTTGGCGTGCCGGGCGATCAGGGACCTCCTGGTGAAGCATTTCCCGCACGTGGGGCACGAGAACTCCTTGCTGTGAAGCGGCTCGTGCCGGGCCAGCTCGGCTTTCGTGGCGAAATACATTCTGCATTGGACACACGGGAAGGGCTTGGCGCCCGCGTGGAGCTTCAGGTGTTTGTTGAGGATCTCCTTCTTGTTGAAGCGTTTCCCGCACTCGGAGCAGCAGAACGGTTTCTCCCCGGTGTGAATTCTCTCGTGGTCCAGCAGCTTTGCCTTTATGATAAAGCCTTTCCCGCATTCGGCGCACGTGAAGGGCTTCTCCCCCGTGTGGATCTTCTGGTGTGTTTGGAGGTTGCCCAAGGTGGTGAAGCCTTTCCCGCAGTCGGCGCACGCGAAGGGCTTCTCTTCCACGTGGGTTTTCTTGTGGCTGCGGAGGCTGGACCTCAAGGCGAAGCATTTCCCGCATTCGGGACAGATGAACGGCTTCTCCCCCGTGTGAATTCTCTGGTGGTCTTGGAGCTCGCCCCTCGTGGCAAAGCGTTTGCCGCATTCCGAGCAGGAGAGGGGCTTCAGCCCGGTGTGAAATCTCACGTGGGAGCTGAGGTATTGCTTCTTGGCAAAACACTTCCCGCACTCGGGGCACTTGAAGGGCTTCTCTCCGGTGTGCATGCGCTCGTGCTCGGTGAGCTTTATCTGGACGGCGAACGTCTTCCCGCACTCGGGGCACTTGTACGGCCTCTCTCCCGTGTGCATGCGCGCGTGTTTGCAGAGCTTGGCCGTCGTAGGGGCAGACTGCTCGCACTCGGTGCACGGGAAGGCCTTGTCCCCCGTGTGGGTTTTCTCGTGTTTGCGGAGGTTCCCCCGCGTGCCGAAACGTTTGCCGCACTCGGGGCACGGAAACGGCCTCTCTCCAGTGTGCGTTCTCTCGTGTTTATGGAGATCCCCCATCATGGCGAAACATTTGCCGCATTCGGCACACGCGAAGGGTCTCAGCCCGATGTGAAGTCTCAGGTGCGCGCGAAGCGACTCCTTCCAGGCGAAGGCCTTGCCGCACTCGGAGCACTCGAACGGCTTCTCCCCCGTGTGAACGCGCTGATGGTCGACGAGCTGCCCCCTCTCGTTGTAACTTCTGTCGCATTCCGTGCAGGCGAAGCGCTTCTCCCCCACGTGGCGCTTCACGTGTTTCCAGAGGTACCGCTTCCTGGGGAAACATTTGCCGCATTCGGGGCACGGGAAGGGCTTCTGCTGCAGGGCGATGTGCTTCCCCACGTGTCTGTTGAGATTCGGTTTAATGCTGAAACATCGGTCGCATTCGGGACACGGATAAGACTTCTTCTCTGCGGGCGCTCTCTCCCCGCGCTCTTTCTTAGGGGTCACGCACTGAGGACAGTGCACTCTCTCCCGCGCCCGCAGACCCTCCCTCGCCTGGAAGGGCTCCCCGCACTGAATGCATACACTGGGCTTCTCGCTTACTCGCTCGGCCATGAGGAACGCGTCTCGGCTGGGAAGACGTTCAGAACCTGCGAGACGGAGGCTTCCCTTTCTACCAACGCTTCTGTAGCAAACGAAGCAGAGAATGTAGGGCTCCCTCCGGAATGTTCTTTCCGTGGTGTTTTTGGACTCTCTCTCTCTCTCTGGAATGTTCTTTCCGTGGAGTTTTTGGACTCTCTCTCTCTCTCTCTGGAATGTTCTTTCCGTGGAGTTTTTGGACTCTCTCTCTCTCCGGAATGTTCTTTCCGTGGGGTTTTTGGACTGTCTCTCTCCGGAATGTTCTTTCCGTGGAGTTTTTGGACTCTCTCTCTCTGGAATGTTCTTTCCGTGGTGTTTTTGGTCTCTCTCTCTCTGGAATGTTCTTTCCGTGGTGTTTTTGGACTCTCTCTCTCTCTCTCTGGAATGTTCTTTCCGTGGAGTTTTTGGACTCTCTCTCTCTCTCTCTCTGGAATGTTCTTTCCGTGGAGTTTTTGGACTCTCTCTCTCTCTCTCTGGAATGTTCTTTCCGTGGAGTTTTTGGACTCTCTCCGGAATGTTCTTTCCGTGGTGTTTTTGGTCTCTCTCTCTCTGGAATGTTCTTTCCGTGGAGTTTTTGGACTCTCTCTCTCTCTCTCTCCGGAATGTTCTTTCCGTGGAGTTTTTGGACTCTCTCTCTCTCCGGAATGTTCTTTCCGTGGGGTTTTTGGACTGTCTCTCTCCGGAATGTTCTTTCCGTGGAGTTTTTGGACTCTCTCTCTCTGGAATGTTCTTTCCGTGGAGTTTTTGGACTCTCTCTCTCTCCGGAATGTTCTTTCCGTGGGGTTTTTGGACTCTCTCTCTCCGGAATGTTCTTTCCGTGGAGTTTTTGGACTCTCTCTCTCCGGAATGTTCTTTCCGTGGTGTTTTTGGTCTCTCTCTCTCTGGAATGTTCTTTCCGTGGTGTTTTTGGTCTCTCTCTCTCTGGAATGTTCTTTCCGTGGGGTTTTTGGACTGTCTCTCTCCGGAATGTTCTTTCCGTGGAGTTTTTGGACTGTCTCTCTCCGGAATGCTCTTTCCGTGGAGTTTTTAGACTGTCTCTCTCCGGAATGTTCTTTCTGTGGGGTTTTTGGAAACTTCTGTCTAGTTTTAGGATTTTCGACTTCAAAGATTTGCATAAAACCCTTCAGACGCGACGCGAGGACGACAAGGCGCGAAACAATCCACCATTTTCCTCCCAGAAGGGACCTGCTGGAGAAGAAACACGAATGAAACCAGATCAATTAAAGAGGAAAGATAAACAGAATTACCGTATTTACTCGATTATAAGGCGACCCCCAAAAGAAAAAAAATGAAAGAAATTCATGTAAACTATTTCTTCATATTTAATAAAAAAAAATGCCCCATGCCACTCCACCCCCCAGGCTCAAGCAAATGTAACACAAATGGTTAACCCCTCCGCCAAATGAATAACTGCCCCCTGTAACTAAACGCCCACATACCCCATATATACCCCACACGGCACAGCAATTGCCCCTGTAACTAAACTACCCCCAGATACCCCATATATACCCCACACAGCACCTGCCCCCTGTAACTAAACTACCCCCCAGATACCCCATATATACCCCACACAGCACCTGCCCCCTGTAACTAAACTACCCCCCAGATACCCCATATATACCCCACACAGCACAGCAACTGCCCCCTGTAACTACCCCCCAGATACACCATATATACCCCACACAGCACTGCAACTGCCCCCTGTAACTAAACTACCCCCAAATACCCCATATATACCCACACAGCACAGCAACTGCCCCCTGTACCTAAACTACCCCCAAATACCCCATATATACCCACACAGCACAGCAACTGCCCCCTGTAACTAAACTACCCCCCCCCATACACCATGTATACCCCATACAGCACAGCAACTGCCCTCTGTAACTAAACTACCCCCAGATACACCATATATACCCCACACAGCACAGCAACTGCCCCCAGATCTTACCCTCAGGGACGGAAGATAATCCCAGCAGTGGCTCTCGTGTTCCGGCTACTTTCTCCTCATCACTTCCTGCCAGAAGTGACGTAATTCCTGCTTCCTAATATGGCCGCCGGCAGATCACTCTGTGCGGCCAATTGGATTCCTTTCATATTTGTTGTTAGGCAACGGATGTGTAATTCAGTGTCCAATCAGGTGCCAATCTTTCAGAAATCTCCCCACTCTCTGTGCACTGGCGGTGTGTATCCTGCACCTTCCCGCCCTATGCCAGCTCCCCCATTAACCCCGTGTGACAGGCTGGTGGAGTAAAGGGTTAAATCTATTGGCAGGGATGTGTGTGTGTGTGTGTCAGTATTTTAACCCTTTCAGCACCTCCCGTGACCGCAGAGAGGATGGAGGCCGGGGGCCTGCCTGTGTCTGGCTGAGAGTGATGAGAGTGAGGGGTCTCTGGCTACCTGACTGAATGATGGATTCTATCTCAAAAATGGAGTCCAAGGAGAAGTGACTGCGGCTTCGTACCTCACGGCCTCTCCGGGCTCTGTTACCGGGTCTGATGCGGGCGACTCGTCCGGGGGGCCGGGTCTGATCCGGGCGACTCGTCCGGGGGTCCGGCTCTGATGCGGGCGACTCGTCCGGGGGGCCGGGTCTGATCCGGGCGACTCGTCCGGGGTGCCGGCTCTGATGCGGGCGACTCGTCCGGGGGGCCAGGTCTGATCCGGGCGACGCGTCTGGGGTCCCGGGTTACTGCCCCTGGCTGCCTCTCTGTGTTGTATTCTGGTTCCCACCGTGCACGACCGTGGCTCGCTGCCTTCGATTACTCTTCTGCCACCGCAGACACCAGCCTGTGAAGCCGTTCGGCTCCTGGGCGACTATCCATCCGTCAGTCTAGTTTTCTTGCCTAGACACAAGCTTCCCAACTGTCCCACTTTGCGCAGGAGAGTCCTGATATGAAGCGCTAAGAGTGCCCCCTCCTCAATGATCGGGCAGAGGAGGGACCCTTCCGGCCAAGCAGGAAAATATGCGTGACGGGTGTGGATTAAACGAGGAGCGAGGCCGTCGGACGCTGGAACCCAGGAGCTTTCCCCAGGATCACAGCCAGACCAGGTGCTGGAGAACCTTCTCACGGAAACGAGACTTCACGATATTCATCTTCCTCTCCAGCATGAGGTGCAGATACACGGAACGTCTTCGGAATGGGATCAGGGTCTAGAAAGCTCATTGGTTGCAGGGGAGAAATACCAAAAGGGGCTCCATGGAGGTGCGGGGTGGACAACTAGATTCTGGGGAGGAAGTATGGAGCTGGCGGTCCGCCTGAACCTTCTGGCTTTTGGAAGCCATTGCCAAAGTGGCTTGTCCTGAAGACCACGCGGGATGCAGACGGGGAAAGCAGTCATTGGACTGCCGGAGTTAGAAGGAAGAGCTACGATGTAATGAGATCTAGAAAGAGCCCGTCTCTGGTCCAGCGTTTGGCTACGAGTGTCACGCCGACTTGTGTAGTACATACATTGACTTGCTACCTGGTAGAGATGGTATGGCCAATTTCAGCATTAAAGGGGTTAATTCGATTGTATAGGCATGTGGTGCTAAAAGGTCTTAACATGAATTTGTTTTTTGAAGCTGGGACTCCAACCCTGGCCCTCCGCAAGTTGTGAAACATTACAGAGGAGGTGCCTCTATGTCTACTTGCTGAATAATCCACCATGCCTGGATCCCCTCATAGATGATAGATTCTTCTGTTATGCTAAGTGACCACTAGCAGTCAGGAAAACCATTTCTTCATATCCAACACATATATTCATAATCAACGGGGAAAGCGCACCCTACAAAAAGAATACAAATATGGCGGCACGACTTACGCTGTTTGGAAGAAATTGTGAAGTCCGTGGTATTCAGTCATAAGCAGCGAGTGTGACATATCTACGACTTCATAATTTACAAGAAATTCATAAATGCAAGAATAATTGATGTGGCGAAACGGGAGGGACGATAAAAGGAAAATGAGTTATTGTGACTGATAGGGTTCCACCATACATCATAACCGGACTTGTGATCCATTCCTCCAACAATAAAATGATGGAAAATTCTTGGGCAGAAGAGCGCGGCTCCTGTTCCTCCACCTCCAGAACAAAGGGTTAATCGGTCTCTGGGTGGAGGAGCAGACGTTTGAGAGTATGGAATGCTTTAGCAGCCCGGTGCTTTTTGTTGGGGGGGGGGGCTGTACATTTACTTTTTTCAATTAAAACACACACACACACCTTACCCATTCTGTCTCCTGTTTTGCCCCCAATTAAGCACCCCCTCCCCAGTAGCCTTCTGAGAATTTGTTAAGTGCAGCATTCTGGGCCCCCAAACCTTTTCATTTCTCCTTTTGCTTTTGGTGTAAATAACAGGCAGCTGCTGAACTATAATGTTTTGAGGGCACACAGAGCTCTGCGGGGGGGGCTGCCTCGGTGCGGCCGTCTGTCCGTGGCAGGCCTCGTTGGCTCTTCCTTCTACCACTCCACACTCCTTGTAGCAGATGGGCCCCCACCTCACCACAGTAACCTTCTTCCGCCGGAGCCCCCCGGACACCGACCTTCTAGCAATGGCTCTGACACCAGTGAGCCCCCAATACAGAGGGCTCCGCCCTCCAGCACCAGAGATCGGCAAACTCTTTCTCATGAGATTTTTATTTTAAAGGTCATTGGTCAATAAAAAAATACATTTCCGATTAGTGCCTTTTTTAAATCTAAAACTAATCATTTTCCCCCTAAAATGTTCTCCTTGCATAGTGTTCTCCCTACCGTATCTAATTAAAAGGTCTCTCTCTAAGCAGAACGAAGGAGAGTCGAAGGACAGCCCCCCCCCATGACGCGCTCCTCTACCCCGTGTGACATCGCAAGTGCTTGTTGAGGTGTCCTTTGTGACAGAAGCACCTTCCGCATTCCGAACACTCGAAGGGTCTCTCCCCCGTGTGGAACTTCACGTGCGTGGTGAGCTCCGCCTTGGTGGGGAAGCATTTGTCGCACTCGGAACAAGCGAAAGGCTTCTCCCCCGTGTGATGTCTCTCGTGCCTCCGCAGCTCCGACTTGGTGGTGAAATACTTCCCGCACTTGGGACACAAGAATGGCTTCTCCCCGGTGTGAGTCCTCTGGTGCAAGGTGAGGCCGAACTTGGTGGTGAAGGACTTCTTGCATTCGGAGCACGGGAACGGTCTCTCTCCGGTGTGACGGCGCACGTGGATGTCGAGGTGCGCCTTGGTGAAGAAGCACCTTCCGCACTCCGGACACGTGAAGGGCCTCTCGCCCGTGTGCGTCTGCCTGTGCCTGTCAAAGTTCTCCTTCCTGTTGAAGCACTTCCCGCACTCGGCACACGTGAGCAGCCCCTCCCCGGTGTGGTATCTCTCGTGCAGACTCAGCTTGGCCTTGGAGATGAAGTGTTTTCCGCACTCTGGACACGCGAAGGGCCGCTCTCCCGTGTGACGGCGCTCGTGGATGTCGAGCTCCTGCCTAGAGAAGAAGCACGTCCCGCACGTGGAGCACGAGAAGGGCCTCTCTCCCGTGTGATAGCGCCCGTGCCTGAGGAGCTCCGACTTGGCAAAGAACATTTTCCCGCACTCCACACACGGGAAGGGTTTCACGCCGCGATGCTTCCTCACATGGTTGTTGAGCGAGTTCTTCGAGGGGTAGCACTTCTCACACTGGGAGCACGCGAACGGCCTCTCCCCCGAGTGGAACGCCCCATGCACCACGAGTTTGGACTTGGTCACAAAGCATCTTCCGCATTCCAGGCAGACGAAGGGCTTCAGGCCGCCGTGGCTCTTCTCGTGATTGTGAAGCGTGATCTCCGTGGAGAAGCATTCCCCGCACTCGTAACACGCGAGGGGCTTCCCTGCGGCCCCCCCATCCATCTCAGAACCCGCGCAGGATCTTCCGTCTCATCGGCCGTTCTTTACACCCAACGCTCTCGTTTCGGGCCGTCCTGGATCTTCTCCAGACTCGATGAGCGAGAAGATCTTCCATGAAAACACACAGAAGCTCCGCTGGGTGTCGGATCCGGAGCCTGCGAGGAAAAGAACACAACGGAACCGGGAGTCAGTTCCTTTTTACGGGAAGCGAGGGAGTTAGAGACGGACGTCCCATGGACCTTCCGAGACCCCCACCCGAGAAGCCCAGGGGAGGCTTCGGAGAACAATCCATGTCGTCCCCCCCGAGCATCTACGACATAATCCTGTCGTCCCCTCCAGCCGGCCTGGGTCTCCAGACTCAACGTGACGGCCCAATCACTTTGCTCTCCCCGATGATCCAGCCAACGGGATTGGTCGCCAACTCAGACAATCAGCGCCTGGCACGCCACTTACACGACAAACACATTTTCACCTTCCAACATCATGAATGGATCCCACCTCCCCTCCCCCACAAGTGCCCCGCCGCTCCTCACCCGCAAGCGTGCCTGCTTCCCCCCCGAAAAGGTGAGCAAGGGCAGTTAACCCGTAACATGCTGAATGCCTACCTTGCCATATTTAATAACCCCACATGGCACAACAACTGCTCCCTGTACCTAAACTACCCCCAGATACCCCACCCAGCATAGCAACTGCCCCTGTAACTAAACTACCTCCAGATACCCCACATATACCCCACCCAGCACAGCAAGTGACCCCTGCAACTAAACTACCCCCCGATACGCCATATATACCCCACCCAGCATAGCAACTGCCCCTGTAACTAAACTACTCCCCATACACCATATATACCCCACATGGCACAGCAACTGCCCCCTGTAATTAAACTACCCCCCAGATACCCCATATATACCCCACACAGCACAGCAACTGCCCCCTTTAACTAAACTGCCCCCAGATCTTACCCCAGGGGCAGCTGTCCGATCCCCGGCCTCCACACTGACCCGGTTCCCAAAATCTGCACCTCGCGGCTAGAAGAGAAACCCAGCAGAGGCTCTTGTTTTGCGGCTCCTTTTACATCATCACTTCCTGCCAGAAGCGGCCACTGACGTCATCTCCTGCTTCCCAATATGGCCGCCGGCAGCTCACACAGTGTGGCCTTTTCAGAGTTGTTGCTGGGAAACGGTAGGGGGAGGAGCGCAGGTCTCTACGGTCTCCTGCTGATATTTAAAAGCAATACAGCAATTATACTAATTAAAGATGACACGAACATTAGCACCGCCGCTACTGGGAGACCGTTCCATGTTTATTGATCAATAAATTCTCACCTTTTTCCTACAGACGTCCCGGGACTGAGATGGGCGGGGTTACGAGGTGCTTAATAACACCGACTACTATAAGCCCCTCCCCTTCTATCCTAGGACACCTGTACTGGGTGTCTGGGCTTGTATACTGGTGTGTAACTCCTCAGAACCTCAAGGGCATGCAGTCAGGGCAGGAGCAGGGCAGTAGGTGGATGCGCAGTCAGGGCAGGGGGCAGGGCAGTAGGGGGATGTGCAGTCAGGGTAAGGGGCAGGGCAGTATGGGGGATGCGCAGTCAGGGGGGGGGGGGCAGGGCAATATGGGGAAGGGGAATTAGGGCTGGAAGAAGTGCAGGGGGAAGAAATGGAGATGCACAGTCAGGGCAGGGGAAGGGCAATATTTGGGGCAGGTTTGTAACTACACTACGGAATCTGCTGGAGGTATACGAATCCAATGCAATAATAGGTATAAGGCGCCAGGACCAGTAGCGTACCTAGTGGGGGGCGGGGGTTTCCTGACGAGTGGCACCTCGGGGCCCGATGACCGCCTAACGCTCGCACTGCATGAGGAAATTCTCTTGCGCCGCCCAGGTTACTGCTTCCCCTGCGCAGGAATACAGTACCCTCCCACAGTGCGTGGGCATCGCAGCGATAAGCTGCGCTCCCTCATTAAACATCTGAGCGGCTCCAGTGATGCTCGGCTGGCCGTGGACCAATAAAAGATATGTAAGGGAATGGATGACTAAGGCAGAGAAGGGACAGGCAGGCTGTTTCTGCGTAGAGGTGGCACAGGGTCAATATCTGGCTCAGTGTATAGTGATGAGAGTTGCGCTGTACCACCATTAATTTCTAGTATAGTGATAGGAGTTACACTGTACCACCATCAATGTCTGGCCCAGTGTATAGTGATAGGAGTTATGCTGTAATACCATCAATGTCTGGCTCAGTATATAGTGAGTTATTCTGTACCATCATCAATGTCTGACCCAGTGTATAGTGATAGTAGTTACGCTGTACCATCATCAATGTCTGGCCCAGTGTATAGTGATAGGAGTTATGCTGTACCACCGTGAATGTCTGGTTCAGTATATAGTTATATGAGTTATGCTGTAATACCATCAATGTCTGGCTCAGTATATAGTGATGGGAGTTTTTCTGTACCACCGTCAATGTCTTATTTTTTTAGTTTTTTTCCATTTGACATACACTTTACAAATTTGTAAAATACATTTTCTTGCCAACATTACTTTTTTGTGTGTATGTGGGGGGGGCGACATCTACAGGACCTGCCCCAGGCGTCCCTAATCTCCTGAGTATCGCCAGCCCCAGAGAATCCACCTGACTGCACAGATGTGGATGATGTTCAGGACTTGTCAGCAGGGGGCGCCGCCCCAGATACACATGGGGCTAGCGGTACATCGCCTTTACAGCGTATATAATGTATATTGCACCTAACTAAATAAAGTTTTGCCAATTCTAAAAAATCTATCTCCATAAACCCGTAAAGTGGGCCGGCCTATCCTGTCCATACCGCTGGGTGCAGGGATATGACAGCATTTAACGCTGCGTTAGGTTGAAGGAATGCACTCGGCACAGACCTCCCCTTTTAACCTGCTCATCGAGCAGCCAATAGGGATCGGCTCCATTACTTGCCACCCCCTGCACCCGTTGGCCACAAATTGCCTCTGTCCCAATCACAGCCATAGGAGAAATGTCAATAACCCAACATGCGATACAGTTCGGAGAGGGTAGTAGATAACTGGAATAGACTACCAGTGGAAGTGGAACAGCTGAGCAGAGTTGAGAAAGCTTGAGTGTACACTTTGCATGAGGGCAGAACTAGAGGGCCAGACGCTTCCAGAGTATGGAGTATGATTTTATTGGGGTAATAAATTTTATCAGAGAAAACTTTGCTCTAAAAGCAGCTCCCGCCATTTCTTTCTAACAATAGAATGGCTCAGTCTTGATCGCCCAGCATACTCTCTGACTAATAAGAGTGGAAGGGCGGACCTCCTTAGCATTGCCGTAAAGCCTTATCAGTGTGGTGTTTGAATGTGGAAAGTCACAGGGGATCACGTTACCTGAGCTCTGTCTATCAGACAAGCAACCTGACTCCTTTTCATAACGCCTGTGGTGACTATAGAATGGCTCGGTCTTGATTGCCCATCTAGACTCTTTGACTAATGAAAGTCTATGGAGAGACAGACTTCCTTAGCACTGCCGTAAAGTGTCGTCTCAGTGTGGTGTTTGAGCCAGGAAAGAAACAGGAGACCCTCTGTGATCAGACCAACCCCCTAACTCCTTATCATACTGCCTCTGGGGAACAATAGAATGGCTCAGTCTTGATTGCCCAGTCGGACTCTCTGACTAATGAAGGCCTATGGAGGGACGGACTTGCCGTAAAGCATCAGCTCAGTGGTGTCGGATGGGTGAAGGTCAGAGTGGAGCCGCTGATGCTTTATCAGAGTATAATGCTGGTTAAAGCCCTTCCCGCACTCGCCGCAGGAGAACCACCGCCCCCCCGGCGTCCGCTCCCCTGTGGAACAGCCGGTGGCGTTTGAGGGAGGAGTTGCAGACAAAGCGTTTCCCGCAGTCGGGGCAGGCGAAAGGCTTCTCCCCCGTGTGAATCCGCTGGTGCTTAACCAGCGTGGACTTCTGCGAGAAGCTGTTGCCGCACTGGGGGCAGGTGAAGGGCTTCTCCTGCGTGTGGACCTTCTGGTGCGTGACCAGCGTGGACCTCTGCGAGAAGCACTTGTGGCACTCGGGGCAGACGTAGGGCTTCTCGCCCGTGTGGATCCGCCGGTGGCGGACGAGGTCGGAATTGGTGATGAAGATTTTGCCGCAGTCGGGGCAGGAGAACTGCCTCTCCCCCGTGTGGTGCCGCAGGTGGATTATCACCTCCGACTTGTTGGGCAACTGCACCCCGCACTCGGGGCAAATCAGCGAGCCGCTCAGGTGATCCGCTCCGCACAGGTTATTCCTTTTCTGATGGGGGGTGGCGGATTCCGCTTTGGACGGCGCCTGATCTCTGATAACGCCGTTCTGGAGCGAGACCGCTTCCTTCTGCGCACGGGGGGCCGCCTCGCTCTGCTGCTTCCTCTTCCGGTCGAGGCGCTCCGCCCCGGAGATTCTGACGGTGGATTTTTCTCTGGAACGTGGATCCGGAATCTTTCTATCTCTCAATCTGCCCATTCCTTCGGGGAGGAAAAAAAATATTGTGACTACAGGTGTTAATGAGCCGGACCTCATCTATGATTAACCCTTTCAGACCTTCTTGAAGCCGCTGATGAACAGCTCCCCCCCTGCAGGCTGATCACAGGAACTACAATGGAGCCCTGCTTACTTGTCAACGTGATCAGCAGCAATGGGGGGGGGGGAATTAACGTGGAAAAAATACTTAAATTAATATTTAGAAAAATTACAAATATATATATTAAAAAAAGCTTACAAAAATTAAACACTTAAAAAACTAAAATTAAATAAAATCAAACAAAAATCATAAAAAATTAAACAGACCCCGGTTATGTTATTATGACATCATAAGGGGTATTATATACAGTTCCAAGGGACCCTTGAGTTTTTTTTAAAGATGTCAAAATTTATAAAATTTTATTTATAAAAAATAAATCTATAGTAAAAATGGGAATTTTTTTTTTTTTAAACAGATGTAAATTAGATGTGCAAATACACTGCGTCCCACCTACTGCAAATATTAAAAATCCAAAGTTCAAGAATTATATTAAAAAGAAAACTATCCACGTGGGGTATTATTCAGCTTGGGAGGTGCTGCTGATCATAAATCTCCAGTCACTCCAGAGGGGTATTGAAGGGGTGAATCCAGTGTTTGGGATGTTCAAAAACAGTCATATTTTAGAGAAAAAAAACACAACACGTGTAAGATTTAGTCACATGACTGCACGTGCAACCAAACCAGACGTGACACCTCCTCTTACCCGGAGAGCCGCGGGGCTGGTGGGCCTCCATCATCACGTCCCTGTAAAGCTCCTTGTGTCCTTCTAAATACTCCCACTCCTCCATGGAGAAATAGACGGTGACATCATCACACCTCACAGGAACCTGAGACACACAATGAGCCGTCACCATCCAGACACACGCCTCGGTGTTACTGTATAACGTCCCGTTCCCAGCAGCGCTCACCTCTCCAGTCAGCAGGGACATCATCTTGTTGGTCAGTTCCAGGATCTTCTGCTCGCGGTTCCTCTCGTGGGTCGGCGAGTGAGGTGGAGGCACCGGGCTGGGGCTCCGGGTCCCGGGGGGTCCGTCTGACACACGGGGGCCGTCGCTGGGTGGGACGCAGTCACTGGGCTTCCTCACAATCATATAATCCTGTATATCGGGAAAGATATTGAAATATCGATGAGCAAAGAAACATCTGAGCTGCAGTTTGTGGACATAACGACATCCATGTTCTGGCCCCAGAGACACCGGCCCCTCACCTCTCCGCTCAGCAGGGAGATGATCTCCAGGGTGAGCTCCAGGATCCTCTCAGACACCCGGTTCCCGTCCTTCATGGTCACCGAGCCGGTCAGACGCCTTCAGAAAGGACTCTTCTCCCACAGGAACGGACTCCCAGCAGAGACCACGGCGGTCCTGGGATCACAGAACAAAAATCCCTTATATTTATATCAGAGAGCAGTGAAGGAACCGGCGGGGAGAGGAACGGGCGCGGAGCGAGTGAGGAGCAGGTGCGGAGCCGGGGGAGGAGCAGGTGCGGAGCCGGGGGAGGAGCAGGGGCGGAGCGAGTGAGGAGCAGGTGCGGAGCCGGGGGAGGAGCAGGTGCGGAGCGGGGGTGGGAGGAGCAGGTGCATAGCGGGGGTGGGAGGAGCAGGTGTGGGCGTGGAGCGGCAGACTCCCACTCGGAAACACCTGCTTAACCCTGTAATCAGAGGAACGGGGGACAGCTCTACCTGGCTTTAGAAAAACTACAACACCCAGAATGCTCAGCCAGACTCCTGAAGCATGAATATGGCTGGCTGGGCGCCTCACTCAATGGTGCCGTGGAAAGATTGTCAGCAGCCATGAAACTACAACTCCCATGCTTCCCAGCCAGAGAGGATGATTGGAGCTCAATATCTCACACGACTCACCTGCCTGCTTCTAGTAACACAGCTTTGTATCCACTACCTCTAGGCTCCGTTGGGTGTCACTGCCCTGTATACAATACCTATTGGTTTCCAAGGCAGATCGCTCCCTGTCGGAACCACCTCGCTGCGCGTAAACCACAAACTGCTTATGCGCGGCAGAGCAGCCTGGGCGACAGAGCCGCCATTTTTCTTGAGGGTATGCCCTAACTTGTTCGGGAGGTGAGGGCGTGTTCTCTTTGAGGTAAAGGTGTGGGATGTGATCACATGAGACGCGAAGCGGCGAGAACCGGGGGTATAACGTCACAAACCCCGCAGCTCTGCCATTACTGAAAAGAGGATAGCCCTCATCCAACATGGCAACGTTAGACAGCTTCCGTTTCCGCTCCAGAAACATTGCACCGCGGCCATGTTCCTGGAGCCGAAACTTAGCGCTCCGGGCTGTAGCCGTGTCTGTGACCCCTCACCTCGTGTATGGGTGAAACAGGAGTTGTGAGGAGGAGTAGTGGGCACAGTGCTGGGTCACCTGGCATATGGGACATTAAGTTGGTGCCATTCGTTATCAGGATATACAGTATAAATATGGAGTGGTTGCTGTAGAAACCAAAGGTCGTCCCTCACGCAGAAGCTATTTGCGCTGTAGGTTGCTGCGTTGCCACGGAGGGGACAGATCTTACTGCACCACAGGGCTAATAATCTGACAGGTACAGACCCGGCGGTTGGTGAGGGGTGCGTCTCTTGTCCGTCCCCCCGGGGCCCGTCTCTCGTCCGCCCCCCCCCAGGGCCCTTCTCTCGTCCGCCCCCCCCCAGGGCCCATCTCTCGTCCGCCCCCTCGGGGCCCATCTCTCGTCCGCCCCCTCGGGGCCCATCTCTCGTCCGCCCCCCGGGGCCCTTCTCTCGTCCGCCCCCCCCAGGGCCCATCTCTCGTCCGCCCCCTCGGGGACCATCTCTTCTATTGCAATAAACAACTTTGGCCAAAATGGACGCCCTGAACCCTCTGGTCACTCCATCAACACAGACGCCCAGTCTGCGACTGTCACCGAAAGAGACCGCTGAGGCCTGGCCGACCCTCTCGCCGGACTTTATCCAGAGAAACGTTCAGGAAGAAGTGTAGCGGGGCCGCTGGCAGGGGATGGATACGTCCGGTGTTATCCGTCTCCGCAGAGCGTTACCCACAGGAGCAAAAACAGGAAGGCGCGGGGAGAGCGTCGCTCCCGACCCCATCGCCTCGCTGCTCCTGGCTTCCCCGTTTCTCTGGTGGCCTCCAACTCAACCTCCCCGCCCAGTGCAGGCTTCCTGCTTTCCCAACTTCCCCCTGCTCATTCACTCTTTTTCCTCCCCTTATTACGTCTGGCTGTTGTATACCGGCCCCCTTGGCCTGCACGCTGGACCTTGGGTTTTCTAGTCTGCGTCTGGCGTCTAATTTACCCGCCGCCCCTCTCTGACCTCCTCCTTCCTCAGCCTCCTGTCCAGCACTCCTTCGACAGTCTCTCTTAACGCCATCCCTGATCCGGTCCTCACGCTGCCCTCGTGTCCTTATCCATTCTCTCTATTCCCAGAAACCCCGACCCCCCCCGTCCTCACACCACACTCGTCCGTGCGCTCTATGATTTATTTACTAAAGGGAGGGTCACCCCCCCGCCCCCGGCTGACCCTGCATAATGCATAGTCAAACGGTGAGAAGACTGTAGCCCCAGTTTATCTATTCATTATACGGGGCCGGCCAAGCATCTGTATTCACAGAGAGACAGTGAGACCGTTAAGTAACTGTCTATTATTTATAAATTATACACTCAGACCAAAAAACTCCCAGCACTCCCGCCGGACGCTCATCCCTCGTGCCCCCGCCGGACGCTCATCCCTCGTGCCCCCGGCCCCTCACGTCTCTGAAAACACATTTTCCTCGTTGAGATCCGTGGAGCAGAGGCCGGCGTGCGAGATCACGTGAGCCTCCAGCGCGCAGCGATGCTTGTAGCACTTCCCGCACGTCGAGCAGCAGAAGGGCTTCTCCCCGATGTGGACCCGCAGATGTTTGCCCAGATTTCCCCGGCCCCTGAAGCACTTTCCGCATTCCGAGCAGGAGAAGGGCTTCTCGCCGGTGTGGATCCGCATGTGAATGATGAAATTGCCCCGGCCCGTGAAGCTCTTGCCGCACTCCCCGCAGGTGAACGGTTTCTCCCCTTTGTGGATGCGCTGGTGTTTGACGAGGGAGAACTTGCGCGTGAAGCGCTGTCCGCACTCGGGGCAGGAGAACGGCTTCTCCCCTGTGTGGAGCCGGCGATGCCGGATTAGATTGGAATTCGCCACAAACTTCTTCTCGCAGTCGGGACACGAAATCTGCTTCTCCCCGGTGTGGTTCCTCAGATGTATTATCAGCTGGGATTTGTTGGGTAACCGGAGCCCGCATTCGGGGCAAATCTCCACGTTGGGCGCGATATGTCCGGACGCGGCATAATCCGAGGCATATTCCTCCTTTATATGATCCATCGGTGCAGAGACGTCATCGGCTGGAGCTCCTCCATCCCCCAGCAGGACCAACATCTGCTCGTCCTCAGGAGACGTGTCTTCTGTCTGCTCCCGATCGGAGATTTCATACGGTGAATTCTGGATCTTCTCTGCTCCGTCCATCACGTCTCCTGCTGGAAAAACACGGTGATCACCGATAACCACAGCTGACCCACAAAGCCCACTCCGAACCTCCTCTTACCCGGAGCGCCGCGGGGCTGCTGGGTCTCCATCATCACGTCCCTGTAAAGCTCCTTGTGTCCTTCTAAATACTCCCACTCCTCCATGGAGAAATAGACGGTGACATCATCACACCTCACAGGAACCTGAGACACACAACGAGCCGTCACCATCCAGACACACGCCTCGGTGTTACTGTATAACGTCCCGTTCCCAGCAGCGCTCACCTCTCCAGTCAGCAGGGACATCATCTTGTTGGTCAGTTCCAGGATCTTCTGCTCGCGGTTCCTCTCGTGGGTCAGCGAGTGAGGTGGAGGCACCGGGCTGGGGCTCCGGGTCCCGGGGGGTCCGTCTGACATAAGGTCACTCCTGCCAGGCTTCTTCACAATTGTATAATTCTGTATGTTGGGAAAAATGGATACCGCTGGGGAGGGATAATAGGAGAGAAGTCTCTCGTTCTAGCCACACCCAACATAACTGTGACATCACGGCCACCTCACCTCTCCGCTCAGCAGGGAGATGATCTCCAGGGTTAGCTCCAGGATCCTCTCAGACACCCGGTTCCCGTCCTTCATGGTCACCGAGCCGGTCAGACGCCTTCAGAACGGGATCTTCTCCCAGCTAACGGACTCCCTGCAGAGACCACGGCGGTCCTGAGATCAAAGAACAAAACATATTTATAAATTAAATGGTTGATCCGGCTGTGAGGATAACGGTCAGGACAGGACCTGAGGATTATTTTAAGGCTCTCGCCCCTACCAGCCCACGTACGGCCCCCCTTCTAGGGGTACATTCTGGACACTTACCCCTCCCTCGCTCGCACGCTCAGCGTCCCTTCGGAACTCCCCCGGAGCTGATACTTTATGGCAATGCTAATGAAGTCCATGTAGGGACGGGGTATGAAACCGCAGCAGTATTTACCCCAACCGGGTATTGCCAGAATCCCCCCCTGAATCCTTTTGGGGGGGTCTTTAATATTTAACCTCTTCCTGTTGCGGGTACTGGGAGGGTAAGAGATGCCCCCGCGGGTGATATGCTGGGTATCAAGTCACGATGGAGCCTTTGGCTCTTGGGACCCCACGGAGAGGCTGCTGGGTACAGGGGGCTTACAGTGTCAGACGAGGGGTCTGGGGGGCCCCGGCTGAGAATGATGGGAGGAGTCTAATGGCACCTGCTGGCAAATTAATCTTCAGCCATTAACATAAAGCAGCACGCCCATCACCCTCAGACAGCATGTGCATTACCACTGAGGCTTTAACATCCCCAGCTCTTGGTGTCACTTCCCTGTGTGCACTCCTCCTCCTCACATACAGATCTAACGTTTAGCTAGAAACCCACAGCCCTGTAAGCAGCACCTCTGTGCAAACCCACAGCCTCTACGTTCCCCGTGCGTCCCAGCCCTGTACCCACCACCTCGGGGATCCCAAGATGGGTCCTCTTGCTCTGTGCCGGGATCTCCTCACTGCGCATGTGTAGACGCACGGAACACTGCGTCTTTGAGCTGGCCAAAGTCGCCATTTTTGTTGTGTGCATGTTCCATCGGCGATAAACGATCCCTACTGCCCTTTTTAAAAATGGCCGCTCCATCTATCTTTTCCATCGAAATCACGAGTAACTTCCGGAGCCCAGCTTCTGCTACCGCCGTATTTCCGGAGTCCATCATCCGCTGCCCCTTCTATGACCCCCTGCTCCTTAGCCAGTGTGTGAGCCACAACCAGAAGGGGGGAGTAGTGGGTGCAGTGTTGGGACGCCTGGCAACTGTTGGAACATGGGTTTTGTTGTGGTGTCTGCCGCAGAATATTATTGGGATTGCGCATTATCATCAGGCTAATTGAACGGTCACCATGGAAACCACAGTGGCATCTCACTGGAATTGCCCTTTATACGTAGAGGGCTTCCTTATAATAGGAGACATAGATTATGCTTCTTTCTGCCGATCCCAAGCTTTCTTAACCCTGGAAGTGTGTTCCATGTATCTACCACTCTTTCAGTAAGGGGTCGCAGATCCCGAGCACGGCTAGGATGGTGTCACATTTGGATTTAGCCAAATAAACGCACCGCTGTGATGATGTCATAAGAATATATGCCGCACAATGATGGCTGCTGGATGGGGGTAACTTGTACTGACCCGCGCTGGTGTGGTACTGGCCTGTGCTGACGAGTCACTAGGCTGCCCCCGACGGGGTACTAGGCTGCCCCCGACGGGGTACTCGGCAGCTGCGTCTCCGGAGCCCATGCTGGGCTGACAGAAGGCTGCGGAGAGAGGGGGAGGCAGACAGCATGGAGAGTGAAGCAGAGAAATGATTGACAGCTGATGGGGGGAGGGGAGCTAATTTTTTAAAAATATATATTTAGTAAACAATCTAGGCAGTCGCTGTCCACGGAGCCTAAATTTTGTTTTTTTAAAAAGCAACAAATTTCTATGTTAAAAAAATTACTTAACCCCCCCCCCAATTTCTGATATTCCAATATTTAAAATAAATAAAATCAGTTTATAAGCCGCTGGGAACCGGACGGAATTTCAAGGAGATTTTTGGTTAATTTATTTTGGAGGAAATGGATAAATAAGTGAAAGTCCGAGCTGTTAGGGGCCGCACTTCAGTATTAATAATAACTTAGAGCCAATAATTTACAGAAACGACAGAAACATTACGATAACAGAGAACGTGGACATCATCTTTTGGGGGCCTCGGAGGTCTCTTCTTCGGACGCAAGCCAAGAAGAACGGACAGCCGCTTAATACCCCCCCCCCCCCCCCCCCGCTTGGGAGCATCTCAGGTGCTAGCGCTCTTGTCCCAATACAAATCTCCGTCATCCTATCAGTCTGATCCTGTTACCCCACCTGGGGCAGTCCGACACAGCATCACGGGGCAAACCGAGGAACAGACTTGTGAGGCCTTCTGGCCGCGCTTATGTCTTAAAGATACAGCAACGCGTCAAAACGTTCGTCCCGGATAAAAACACTTTAAGAACAGTCAAAGTTTTTCCTCCCCGGCGTTTAAAACAACTGGATGGCTTCCCTGACGTGCGAGATCTGGTGGCTGTGCAGGGTGGAGCGCTGTCTGAAGCACTTGCCGCACTTGGAGCAGGAGTAGGGCTTGTCTTCGTTGTGAATGCGCTGATGCGCCACGAGGTTCCCGCGGCCCCTGAAGCTCTTGCCGCACTCCCCGCAGGTGAACGGCTTCTCCCCGTTGTGGATGCGCTGGTGCGTGTCCAGCGAGAACTTGCGCGTGAAGCACTTCCCGCACTCGGGGCAGGAGAAGGGCTTCTCGCCGGTGTGGAGGCGCCGGTGGCGGACCAGGTCCGAGTTGGCGATGAAGTTCTTGCCGCAGTCGGGGCAGGAGATCTGCTTCTCCCCCGTGTGGTACCGCAGGTGGATGATCACCTCCGACTTGCTGGGTAACTGCACCCCGCAGCGGGGGCAGACCAGCACGTTGGGGAGGTTCTGCCCCAACGCGTTATTCTCCCCCAGATTCCTTCTGTGGTGCGGGGCGGGCGCCTCGTTAAAGAGAGAGCATATGTATTCGTTCCGCGCATGTACCGCGGGGGCAGAATTATCGCTGCTGAAGGGGGCAACTTCGTACACTACCAATTCCTCCTTAACCTGGACATCCGGATACTCCTCCTCGTAACGCCCAGTCCCCGGACCTCTCATCCTTAAGTTCTCGCAGGAACCGGATTGGCTCTGGATGGGGGTTCCAGACTCGCTCTGCTTTTCTCTTGGAGTATCCGGAACGTTTCCACCCTGAAATTCAGAGGAATGCGAACACTGAACCTCTTCGGGTCCGGATCTCTCCTCCGTTCCTCCATCTGGAAATAGATTAGCATCGATAACATGAAATAAAGAGACGCCCAACAACACCCTCCGTATCTCACCCCATCATAACTTACCCGGAGAGCCGCGGGGCTGGTGGGCCTCCATCATCACGTCCCTGTAAAGCTCCTTGTGTCCTTCTAAATACTCCCACTCCTCCATGGAGAAATAGACGGTGACATCATCACACCTCACAGGAACCTGAGACACACAATGAGCCGTCACCATCCAGACACACGCCTCGGTGTTACTGTATAACGTCCCGTTCCCAGCAGCGCTCACCTCTCCAGTCAGCAGGGACATCATCTTGTTGGTCAGTTCCAGGATCTTCTGCTCGCGGTTCCTCTCGTGGGTCAGCGAGTGAGGTGGAGGCACCGGGCTGGGGCTCCGGGTCCCGGGGGGTCCGTCTGATCCACCGTGTGGGCCGTGGCCGCCAGGCTTCCTCACGATCATGTAATCCTGTATGTTAGGAAAGTATTGGTGTTAAGAGGGAGCGGCGGAAGCGTCTGATGGGGTTCAGGGAATTAATAAGGTGGACGCGGGACGTTCCTGATGGGAGCTTCCATATCAGTAGTGAGTATGTCCTCCCCGGCCTCCTGGACAGCCCTCTGACTGATGACTCAGTTACTGTCAGACTCCACATCTTGCTCTACTCCTTGGAGATGTCTCAGGAAGACCTGCTGCTGTCTCTTTCTTGTCTCCATCTTCTAGAACCAGGACGCCACGTGACGCTCCGGGCCGGGCAATGAGTCACTCGGATGGAGTTTAATGTTATTCCTTAATGACCCCCCACCCCCATCAGGGGGTACAAAGAATACCCGAGCGTGCGACCGGTCAAGCTGGAGGCCGGTCTCCTCGACCCGGCGCGCTGCTGTCTGTGTCTGGGTCCTAGGAGGCTTTGGGGTCCAAATGGCCCATTTTGTGGGACAGGTTATGGTGGCCCCTTTGTCAGCATGGTGCAGAGCAGTATGAGGTGGTAGGAGGAGCACGGGGTGGGGCAATATTTCTGATAGGGCCCTTCATATAACGGCATTGGCCACGTTGTTTTGATCGAGGGCCGCTAAATGCTCTACATCACCCTCTACACGAGAAAGAGCCCTCACCTCTCCGCTCAGCAGGGAGATGATCTCCAGGGTGAGCTCCAGGATCCTCTCAGACACCCGGTTCCCGTCCTTCATGGTCACCGACGCCTTCAGAAAGGACTCTTCTCCCAGAGGAATGGACTCCCTGCAGAGACCACGGCGGTCCTGGGATCAAAGAGCAAACACTTTATATATAGAGAAGAGGGGCGGACGAGGAGCACGGTGGGTCAAGGGCTGTGAGGGGAGCGGGAGAAGAACAGACGAGGAGAGTGGCGGGGAGAGAGAGGAGCGGACGAGTAGGGAAGCAGGGAGAGAGGAGGGGACGAGGAGACTGGCGGGGAGAGAGAGGAGCAGACGAGGACACCGATGGGGAGAGAGAGGGGCGGACGAAAAGCGAGACAGGGAGAGGAGCGGAGCAGGGAGAGTGCGGCAAGGTGAGGAGCGGATGAGGAGTGGGCAAACGAGGAGCGGACGGGGAGCAGGGAGAGGCCGGGGAGGATCACATGCACTAATCACAACGTGCAAAAATAACAATGAGTGGAGCACAAAAGGACCCAGCTGGGGAGTAAATGCTGCCGCACGTACCTCCTGCTGATATTAACCCCCTGGTGGCTGCAGGTTATTCACACAATCAGATCAGCCCAAGAGAGCCTTGCAGAGATATGGAGGGTACACCTCTACCACCTACAACGTGTCCAGCCCTGTACCCACTACGTCTGCTCACTCCAGTGTTCACCAACCCTATACCCGTTCTATCGATCTCCAGGGTGTCAACGCCATGTACCCACTACCTTTGGGCTTCACGGAGAGTAAACCCTGTACCCAATACCTCTCGCCTTCACAGGGTGTCATAGCCAAATACCCACTACCTCTCGGCTCCCACTATCCACCATTCTGTCAGCGCCGGGGGGAATCCCCTCAATGCGCATGCTCACGACGAGAGCACGCACTGCGCATGTGCGAACATATGGCACATTGAGTTTTGTTGCCAAACCATCTGTGGGCGGATCTAACGCCTTAGCGGCCATATTGATTGAGGGCATACCCCGCCTGTGATCTGCGCAGGCAGAAAGTAGAGAATCTGTCAATACGGCACTGCCCTCATCCAACATGGAAGCCCATAACCTCCGTTTCCGGTGTAAATACAAAGGCGGCCATGTCTCCGGAGCCCAAGCTCCGCGTTATAGCTGCGTCGCTGAGCCGTGTGTGCCCCTGTGTGCGGGTGATGAGGAGTAGTAGGTGCAGTGCTTGGACACCTGGGTGCTTAATACATATCGTATGTACATGGTGCCTGCAGCAGGATATTATTGGGATTTGTCACTCAGACAGCCATACATTATTAAGTCTGCATATGGATCTGTCACCATGGAAACCAGAGCTGTTGGCTGATCGCTTCACACTGCCCTTTGAGCATGCAACCGGCTTCTCCCCGCCACATTCCGAGCATCTTCTCTCCGCCGCATTCGGACCATGCAACTGTCTTCTCCCCACCGCATTCCAAGCACCTGAGCGGTTTCTCCCCGCCGCATTCCGAGCACGCAACTGTCTTCTCCCCGCCGCATTCCGAGCACGCAACCGTCTTCTCCCCGCCGCATTCCGAGCACGCAACCGTCTTCTCCCCGCCGCATTCCGAGCACGCAACTGTCTTCTCCCCGCCGCATTCCGAGCATGCAACCGGCTTCTCCCCGCCGCATTCCGAGCGTCTTCACCCCGCCGCATTCTGAGCACCCGAGTGTCTTCTCCCCGCCGCATTCCGAGCACGCAACCGGCTTCTCCCCGCCGCATTCCGAGCACCCGAGTGGCTTCTCCCCACCGCATTGCGAGCATGCAACCGGCTTCTCCCCACCGCATTCTGAGCACCCGAGTGTCTTCTCCCCACCGCATTGCGAGCATGCAACCGGCTTCTCCCCGCCGCATTCCGAGCCTCTTCTCCCCACCACACTCCGATCACCCGAGCGTCTTCTCCCCACCGCATTGCGAGCATGCAACCGGCTTCTATCCGCCGCATTCCCAGCATCCGAGCGTCTTCTAGGGTGGTGGCACCGGTGAGGTGGTGGCATCGGTGATGCCGCAGACCGCACCTCTAGGATAAATAGCCGCACTTCACTGACTTTGTGGAGACAGTTGCCGTCCCGTTCCCGTCACCCCTCCCCGTCCGCTCTCAGAGAATTACCCCCAATCTCATGCCGAAGGAACTCCCTGGGGTGCCTCACGTGCCCCGGTGACCTATCGGGCTGCAGAGGACGTTTAACCCCTTCTTCAATTGTGTTTACCCTTGTGTCAGGCGGACCCCTTTATTCCCATTGCCCTGTACCGGGTCTGATGCTGAGAGGGTTAATTGCCCAAGTCTCGGGCAGGAGGTAAGGATCTGGCGGGTGTAGCCGGTGAACGGTAACAGGCTCCAGGCAGAAGTGGTAGAGGGGGTGGTTCCATGAAGCGGGGGGGGGGGGGGTCCCTATATATATATATATATATATATATATATATATATATATATATAAAATCAGCCATTATAAACCCCTCCCCCCACCGAGAAGAAGAAAAAAGCTGATCCATTAAGTTAAAAAGGTTTATAAACAGGGACCGGTACAAAAATGTGAGATCAGGGAACACGGGAGTCGCGACGGGAGTCCGTACCGTCCTCAACCGCCAAGGAGAGGGGGGAGAGAGCGTTTCCACAGCCCGCCCCCGTCACGTGTGTATCCGCTGATGCTTGACCAGGTGTGAGCTCTGCGTGAAGCACTTCCCGCACGTGAAGCAGGAGAAGGGCTTCTCCCCCGTGTGGATCCGCTGGTGGATGACCAGGTGGGAGATCTGGCAGAAGCGCTTGCCGCAGTCGGCGCAGGAGAAGGGCTTCTCCCCCGTGTGGATGCGCTGGTGGACGACCAGGTGGGAGATGCGGGTGAAGTGCTTGCCGCACTCGGAGCACTTCTTCGCCTTGTGGACGGCCTGATGTCTGACGAGCTCCGTGCTGCTGGGGAAGCTCTCCTGACACGCGGAGCAGCGGAACGCGCCGTCCGTCGGGAGGGCTCTCTGTGCGGGCGCAGAGCCTGGTCTGCAGCTGGAGCTCCTCTTATGCTCTCCTCTCTTTGTCAGAGCCGTTCTCGCTGGATTAGCGCTCGCTCTGGGGCCCCCCCGCCGAGGCGCCGAGATGTATGAAACCTGCGAGTACACGGCTGTACCGGGAAGGTCACCCCCGCCGCCCGCCATCTTTATAGATGTATAGTCCATGTGCATGAACTCCACTGGTGCGTAGACATCGCTGTACGAGAGACCACCTTCCTCCCAAGACCCCGGCTCCTCCTTGATATGTACAGAAGTGTAGGCCACGTGCGGCTGGTCCGCCCCGGTAAAGATGTCGGGGTACGGTATATTCCCGTCGTTCCAGGTTGGGGGCTCCTCTTTAATATACAGCGACATATAATCCGCCGGGGGGTGTTTTGAGGAAGCGAAGACGTCTGCGTGTGATGGCGGTTCCTCCTCCTTGTGTGCAGGCGTGTATTCTGCCTCTGCCGGGGGAAAGCCACCGGCGAGCTTTCCTCCTTCATGCGCAGCCGGTTCATCCTTAATGGCGGCCGGCGGGTATTGTACAGGGTCATAAACGTCAGGGGCCGGGAGGTCTCCTCCCTCAAACACAGGGGATTCTTTCTTGATGTGAACAGATCCGTACGGCGCATGTTCTGGGGACGAGAAGGATGCATGTTCTGGGGGGGTGTTGGCTCTGGCCAAGGGCTCTCCCTCCGAGGCCGGTTCCTCCGCCAAGTTCCTCTGGGGTTTCTTCTGCGAATTAGAGGGTCTGAAGCCCCTTTCCTTCCCACTGATTGGCCTCCCACTTTTGTCAGCCCTGTGGAGACCCCCGGGTGCATTTATACCCACGGGACCACCTGACCAAAACAAACACACCATTAGACATAAAGTATGTATGAGAGCGGTGGGCGGGTGTGACAGATGGGTGGGGTCGGTGGGCGTGGTTTCAGTGAAGTGGTGGGTTTTGGGTTTTTTTCTGGAATATTTAGAGGCAAGGTGAGAGATTAGGAGGAGCGAGGGGAAAATGGGGCCACCCAAGGGAAAAGAAGGGTTGAAAAGGAAAGCTTTAGCCCTAGCAAGGGGTATTTTGTTATATGGGAAGGAATGTCCAGGGGGGGGGGTTTGGGGGCAGAGCCGTGAGGTTTGGCTTTTGTATGTTATTTACCCACCGAGCCTTTAAAGTGTAAGGGATCGTGAGCGCCGGGGACATTAGCTGCTATCTATATAATATTACCCCAAATCCCATCTGCCCGCCCTCCAATCTCTCTCTTACCGGGAGTGACGAGGGGCCGCCGACTCTCCTCACTCCTGTTATCCGCTTCTTCCACATCTTCCCACCCCTGTGACAAGAAACGAGAGACACAATGAGCCGCTCCCCACCCCTCCATGAAGAAACAGATAGTGACATCATCACACCGTACAGGAACAATGAGCCACTCCCCACCCCTCCATGGAGAAATAGACGGTGACATCATCACACCTCACAGGAACCTGAGACACACAATGAGCCGTCACCATCCAGACACACGCCTCGGTGTTACTGTATAACGTCCCGTTCCCAGCAGCGCTCACCTCTCCAGTCAGCAGGGACATCATCTTGTTGGTCAGTTCCAGGATCTTCTGCTCGCGGTTCCTCCAGTGGGTCAGCGAGTGAGGTGGAGGCACCGGGCTGGGGCTCCGGGTCCCGCCGCTGTATGAGATGCACTCACCGGACTTCTTCACCACCAAACAATCCTACACGTTAAAACAGGGAGACTAAGCCAAGGAGAAGAAAACATGGTGGCCCACAGAACCTGCGGCAGACCTTCATCAGTCTACTTCTCCTCGTTTTCCAGTAAGGACTCTCAGAACCCACAGAGCGTGGGCCTTAAGGACTGGAGCCATGGGCTACTCAGGGGTCAAGATAGTTGTCAACTCCTGGACAAAAAGCCTCAGGTACATGGTGAGGGCCACGAGGCCCAAAAGAGAGGCTACTTCACACTCTCCCTTATGAGTGCGAGGAAAGGTTCTACCAAACGGAAAGCTTTAAACGCGAGCAACAAATGACCGGCAACCACAGCAGTCAGTCGGGGGGCAGGAAGGGCCCTGGCGCTGGTATTACTGCCTGAGACCGTCTAATACCCCCCCACCTCTCCGGTCAGAAGGGAGATGATCTCCAGGGTCAGGTCCAGAATCCTCTCAGCAACCCGGCTCCTGTCTTTGGTCATCATCACGGAGCCAATCCCGGGGGTCCTGAGATGTGACCTCACCAGTCAGCTCCAGGTATAAGAATTCCGGTTCACAGCAAACTGGGAAAAAGACACAGGAAGTCAACCAGAGCCCCACCTTGTGAACCTCCCCCCCATCTACCCCACCCCCTGAAGCTCCTCCCACATCTACCCAATTCTCCCCCATGAAGCCCCTCCGCATCTATCACAGCACATGACGACCTTAAACAACCCAGTTATCCATTCTTCTGCCCTGTAATAGTCCTGCTGCCCCCTCCCATTAGCCTGGTTTACAGCCCCCACAAGCACATCCACCAGTAGAGACCCACTGCCCCCCCACCAGTTACTGAGCCCAGTACAGACCCCCCGCCCCCCCAGTTACTGAGCCCAGTACAGCCCCACCGATCGCCCAGTTACTGACTCCAGTACAGCCCCACTGACCCCCCCCCGTTACTGAGCCCAGTACAGCCCCCCACCAGTTACTGAGCCCAGTACAGCCCCACCGACCCCCCAGTTACTGAGCCCAGTACAGCCCCACCGACCCCCCAGTTACTGAGCCCAGTACAGCCCCACCGACCCCCCAGTTACTGAGCCCAGTACAGCCCCACCGACCCCCCAGTTACTGAGCCCAGTACAGCCCCACCGACCCCCCAGTTACTGAGCCCAGTACAGCCTCACCGACCCCCCAGTTACTGAGCCCAGTACAGCCCCACCAACTCCCCAGTTACTGAGCCCAGTACAGCCCCACCAACTCCCCAGTTACTGAGCCCAGTACAGCCCCACCGACCCCCCCAGTTACTGAGCCCAGTACAGCCCCACCGACCCCCCAGTTACTGAGCCCAGTACAGCCCCACCGACCCCCCAGTTACTGACCCCAGGGGGGTACGAACAGCAGTATAAACCGGTGACCCCAGGACCGGTCCCTCAGCTCGCCCTCTAATCTCATTCGGCCGCACCATGACGTCAACAGGCCCGGGCCGGCCGCGCGCGGGGGGGGGCCTTGCAGGAGTCTATTCTCAGTATATTTCCCGAGATTCTCAGCGAAATGCAGCCTGGCAGGAGGCGGGGCAGTAATTAAGGGGTGGGACCTACTGACAACGGTACATACATCGTCCTTATGCGTTACCATGGTAACAGGTGGAGGCCTGCGGGGTCCCCAAAGCAGTCTTCCTGGCGGCCATGATTGTTTTGGGGGAAAAAAAAAGAAACGCTTCCAGGGTCCATGTGACCTATTCAGATCTGCAGCCAGTGATTGGTCGGTGTTCCGGTTGTTGCTGAGTTTCGCTTCCGGTGTCAATAGCTGGAGGGGTGAGCTCTATAGAGTAGGCAGATATTGGGGAGAAATGGCGACTGTGGCCCCTAGGCAAGATGGGACAGGGGGTCTTATTGCTTCACTATGTGGCCCTATTACTGTATACAGCACCGGGGGTAATTATGTCACTGTTTTGGGGTATTTATAGGCTTGTGTCAGAAGATCTGCAAAGATGAATAAGGACCTGGACCAGGTGACCGAGAGAATCCTGGACCTCACCCTGGAGATCATCTCCCTGCTGACAGGAGAGGTGAGGGGGCTGTCCGGGGGTCAGCATGGTGGGAGTTACCTTCCAATTAGACTAGGACACGGCGGTCTCTTTTCTGTTTAGATCTCTCTCCTGTA
The DNA here is from genome assembly GCA_029215755.1 of Spea hammondii. Lineage (NCBI taxonomy): Eukaryota > Metazoa > Chordata > Amphibia > Anura > Pelobatidae > Spea > Spea hammondii. The sequence goes on from JARDYJ010000006.1 coordinate 7,218,206, forward strand.
GACATTTGATGTCTCCTCCATGGTGTTGGGCTTTGGTGTTTTGTTTGTTGTTGGCCACTTTTTATCGAAGGAGATAGCTTTTTTTGGGCAAACACAAACGTTAAGTCACCCCTGCTTTTGCGACCTCGGAGGTCTTCTCCAGACCCGTCTCTGTAGAAAGCATCATTTTCCACATTGATAGAAGTTTATTCTTTTCTCAAAACGCAGGATTATGTGATTGTGAAGAAGTCCGGTGAGCGGGTTTCCTTCGGCCGCAGCTCACGAGGGTTAGGGGGATGCCACGCAACCCAGATCCCCGGCTCGGAGTTCCCAGCGCTCTCTCAGTTACACGAGAAGAACATGGACAAGAAGATCTTAGAGCTGATCGACAAGATCATCCATCTCTTGACCGGAGTGGTGAGCTCTGCCGGGAACGGCTTCTTTTGGCCGGATGACGATATCACTTCCTAACGTCTGTCTCTTTATCCAGGATTGGCCGGATTTAGAAGAAACCAAAAAACCTTTCGGGGACGTGGTGATGGAATCCCACCACCTCTTCATCTCGCTGGGTGAGAGAAATGGTTGTGTGTTGAGCAGACGCCATCCGCATGTCTACAAGCCTCGTGTCACGGGGCCACTTTCCCCAAGGGCCGTCTTAAAACCTCTTAAAGAGGTCATCTGGCCATTGGGTGAAGGACATTAGGATGGGTCACCAGTAAAGAAGGGTTGAGTCAGACATGATCAGTGATGAAGACAATGACCATGACAACTAGAGCTTTAAACCTCATGCTACAATGTTTATTTTCAACAGACGGGTCCGTGAGCAGAGGTCCTCCAGATGGTCGCCACATCACCGTCCTTCCACCAACTCCTGAAATTAAGCAGAAAACTGAGCACAAAGAGACATTGGGTGGATGTCGTATCTCCGAGAACACGGGAGAGGGATCTGCTTCCTCTGCTCCAGGTTACACCCCAACAGAGCGTAATGTGAAAGAGGAGCCAGCTTCACGTGTGGAAGGGGCCCCTGCGGACACTGAGGATCCTTCACCCATTCAGTTCAGGGAGGAACCTGCCACGCGTGAGAAGGCAGGCCCCACGGATGTGGACGTTAACACACAGAGAAGACATCCATCACCTCGCTTCCTGGAGGAAGAGGTAAACCTTGTGGGCAGAAGGTCTTCACCATCCACGGACCGTAGAGAAGTAAACCCAGGAGAATTGAGGACCTCCCGTCTGAGGAAGAAGTCCGAAAAGGACGAAGAACCCGACCAGAAACGGAAGAGGCTGACCTGCTTTGACTGTGGGAAGGAATTCGCTTACAAGTCGATGCTGGTGATACACGAGAGGGTCCACACGGAGGAGAGACCGTACCCCTGCCCCGAGTGCGGGAAGTGCTTCAGCAGGAAGTCCCATCTGGTTACCCACCAGAAGATCCACACCGGAGAGAAGGAGTACAGCTGCTCGGAGTGCGGGAAGGGCTTCAACCAGGAGGCTAACCTGGTCGCCCATCAGAGGATCCACACGGGGGAGAAGCCCTTCTGCTGCCCGGACTGCGGGAGGCGCTTCAGTCGGAAGATCTATCTCAGTACGCACCAGAGAACGCACACGGGGGAGAAGCCATTCCTGTGCTCTGAGTGCGGGAAAAGCTTCAGCCAGAAGTCGGCTCTTAACACTCACCAGAGGACTCACAGCACGGAGAAACCATGTTCCTGCCCCGAGTGTGGGAAGTCCTTCAGTCAGAAGTCCTACCTGAACACACACAGGAGAGTCCACGCGGAGGAGAAGCCCTCATCTTGTTCCGAATGAGGAGTAACCGTTACTATCAGGGCAGCAGACTGCGCAGGAGAAGCCCTGCACCCTGCCTTTTCTATACCAGGGACTTCTAGAGAACCCACAGAGCTGTAAAAATAAAGATTTTAGTGGGAAATCTACTCCTTTTATACTTTACTGAAAGGGTGGTAGATAGGTCGAACAGCCTCCCAGCAGAAGCCATCTTTCCGGTTCTGAGTTGCTGTGCATGCCGGCGGCAAGTGATGCTGATGATGTCATACCCGGCCCCCAACCTGTTATTTTCCCCAAATACATTTTTAGTTCTTAAATTCAGCATTTCTAGGGTGTGACTGTAAGGGTCAATAGTCACCCTGGCTGTATTAAGAAGATTGCGGGTGAGGGGCAGCCCAGGGGCAGATGGTACAGGGACAACAGCCCTGGGGTTATACAGGGATAACTGGGAACAGGGGTAGTTGGTTAGAGGACTGGGAGAGCCCATGGGGATGGTTGGTTAAGAGGTCTGGGGGTACAGGGATTACAGCCCAGAGGAAGTTGGTAGAGGGCTGGCACAGCCCAGAGAGGACATGCATCCCCTACTGCAGCCGCAGCCGCCTCTCCCTGCCTGTCACAGCAGCAGGATCCCCGTCTGCCCTCACGCTCCTCGGTAAATGATGGCAGGTTTGCCCCGAACAAATATGGCCGCTTTCTATCTTGCTTTCGGAATGGCGCGGTGCGGCTCTCTGACACTATGGTAGCATAATGTCAGGAGCATGCGCAATGCGTCTTCAGGAAGCACATGTACAAACTGGGCAATGCCCCTGGGGGAGCCTGGAGGTAGTGGGTACAGAGCTGGAATAGCCTGCTGAGCCTAGAGTTGGTGGGTACGGGGCTGCCACACAGGAAGTCGGGGCTGGACGGGCACCAGAGGATGCACACGGGGCAGAAGCTGTTCACTTGCCCCCAGTTCAGGAAATGCTTCAGCCAGAAGTCCGGCCTGAACACGCATCAGATAGTCCATACCGGGGATAAACGGTACGCCTGCGCGGAGTGCGGGAAACGCTTCAGCCGGAAAGCGCATCTCCAGGCGCATCAGACGCCCCACGCAGGGGAGAAGCAGTTTGTTTGCTCCGAATGCAGAGGGGACCGCCGGCCTCTCTAACGGCGGAGGGGACTTTGTTGCATCTTGTGGACCAAAACCCTATTAATGCCCCAAAATCTGTCCCGTTAATCTCTGTTATTTATTGAGACGTTTCGCGGTCCCGTTAATCTCTGTTATTTATCGAGACGTCTCGCGGTCCCGTTAATCTGTGTTATTTATCGAGACGTCTCGCGGTCCCGTTAATCTCTGTGTTATTGAGACGTCTCGCGGTCCCGTTAATCTCTGTGTTATTGAGACGTCTCCCGGTCCCGTTAATCTCTGTTATTTATTGAGACGTCTCGCGGTCCCGTTAATCTCTGTTATTTATTGAGACGTCTCGCGGTCCCGTTAATCTCTGTTATTTATTGAGACGTCTCGCGGTCCCGTTAATCTGTGTTATTTATTGAGACGTCTCGCGGTCCCGTTAATCTGTGTTATTTATCGAGATGTCTCGCGGTCCCGTTAATCTGTGTTATTTATCGAGATGTCTCGCGGTCCCGTTAATCTCTGTTATTTATTGAGACGTCTCGCGGTCCCGTTAATCTCTGTTATTTATCGAGACGTCTCGCGGTCCCGTTAATCTGTGTTATTTATCGAGATGTCTCGCGGTCCCTTTAATCTGTTATTTATTGAGACGTCCCGCGGTCCCGTTAATCTCTGTTATTTATTGAGACGTCTCGCGGTCCCGTTAATCTCTGTGTTATTTATTGAGACGTCTCCCGGTCCCGTTAATCTGTTATTTATTGAGACGTCTCCCGGTCCCGTTAATCTCTGTGTTATTTATTGAGACGTCTCGCGGTCCCGTTAATCTCTGTGTTATTTATTGAGACGTCTCCCGGTCCCGTTAATCTCTGTGTTATTTATTGGGACGTCTCCCGGTCCCGTTAATCTCTGTGTTATTTTTTTTGAGACGTCTCGCGGTCCCGTTAATCTCTGTTATTTATTGAGACGTCTCGCGGTCCCGTTAATCTCTGTGTTATTTATTGAGACGTCTCCCGGTCCCGTTAATCTCTGTTATTTATTGAGACATCTTGCGGTCCCGTTAATCTCTGTTATTTATTGAGACGTCTCCCGGTCCCGTTAATATCTGTTATTTATCGAGACGTCTCGCGGTCCAGTTAATCTCTGTGTTATTTATTGAGACGTCTCCCGGTCCCGTTAATCTGTTATTTATTGAGACGTCTCGCGGTCCCGTTAATCTCTGTTATTTATCGAGACGTCTCGCGGTCCCGTTAATCTCTGTTATTTATTGAGACGTCTCCCGGTCCCGTTAATCTCTGTGTTATTGAGACGTCTCGCGGTCCCGTTAATCTCTGTGTTATTGAGACGTCTCGCGGTCCCGTTAATCTCTGTTATTTATTGAGACGTCTCCCGGTCCCGTTAATCTCTGTGTTATTGAGACGTCTCCCGGTCCCGTTAATCTCTGTGTTATTGAGACGTCCCGCGGTCCCGTTAATCTCTGTTATTTATTGAGACGTCTCGCGGTCCCGTTAATCTCTGTTATTTATTGAGACGTCTCGCGGTCCCGTTAATCTCTGTTATTTATTGAGACGTCTCCCGGTCCCGTTAATCTCTGTGTTATTTATTGAGACGTCTCGCGGTCCCGTTAATCTCTGTGTTATTTATTGAGACGTCTCCCGGTCCCGTTAATCTCTGTGTTATTTATTGGGACGTCTCCCGGTCCCGTTAATCTCTGTGTTATTTTTTTTGAGACGTCTCGCGGTCCCGTTAATCTCTGTTATTTATTGAGACGTCTCGCGGTCCCGTTAATCTCTGTGTTATTTATTGAGACGTCTCCCGGTCCCGTTAATCTGTTATTTATTGAGACGTCTCGCGGTCCCGTTAATCTCTGTTATTTATCGAGACGTCTCGCGGTCCCGTTAATCTCTGTTATTTATTGAGACGTCTCCCGGTCCCGTTAATCTCTGTGTTATTGAGACGTCTCGCGGTCCCGTTAATCTCTGTTATTTATTGAGACGTCTCGCGGTCCCGTTAATCTCTGTTATTTATTGAGACGTCTCGCGGTCCCGTTAATCTCTGTGTTATTTATCGAGACGTCTCGCGGTCCCGTTAATCTCTGTGTTATTTATTGAGACGTCTCGCGGTCCCGTTAATCTCTGTTATTTATTGAGACGTCTCGCGGTCCCGTTAATCTCTGTGTTATTTATCGAGACGTCTCGCGGTCCCGTTAATCTCTGTGTTATTTATTGAGACGTCTCGCGGTCCCGTTAATCTCTGTGTTATTTATCGAGACGTCTCGCGGTCCCGTTAATCTCTGTGTTATTTATCGAGACGTCTCGCGGTCCCGTTAATCTCTGTGTTATTTATTGAGACGTCTCGCGGTCCCGTTAATCTCTGTTATTTATTGCGACGTCTCCCGGTCCCGTTAATCTCTGTGTTATTTATTGAGACGTTTCATTTACTAAACCCACACCCGGAAGGGCTTTCTTCAGATACCATTATTCTGATCAAATCACCTAATTTACTATAAAAATAAATTATAAAATGTGAATTTTTTATTTTTTTTTAAACACTGATTTTTATGTTTAAAAAATATTTTCCTCATCTGATAAAAGAATTAAAAGAAATAAAAACCAGCGAAATACATTCTGATATCTGACCTGAGAGGGTGGAATGTTTTTCTATCGTGCGTTTTTGCATTTTCCCCTCCAAGTTTTAGGGTGATAATTACAAGTAGCGCATTCCTATGGGGGAAAAAACAACATTTTTTTCCAAATCTGGTCTTCCTGCCCCCACATCCTATTTGGGAACTCGTTGAAGACGTTCAGTTGAAGTTACCCCCTCAGACTATATATATGTTTGAAAACTAGACACCCCCAGGGTATTTCAGATGCTGATATTTTAACCCTTTCTATGCACTGATTCAAATATACATTATACAGGGTTCAGCTCGCTGATTTAACTATACAGGGGGCCGGCTCACTGATTTAACTATACATTATACAGGGGGCCGGTCACTGATTTATCTATGCATTATACAGGGGCCGGTCACTGATTTATCTATACATTATACAGGGGGCCGGTCACTGATTTATCTATACATTATACAGGGGCCGGTAACTGCTGTAAATATACATTATACAGGGGCCGGGTCACTGATTTATCTATACATTATACAGGGGGCCGGTCACTGATTTCACTATACATTATACAGGGGCCGGTCACTGATTTATCTATACATTATACAGGGGACCGGTCACTGATTTAACTATACATTATACAGCTTGTTATAAGGACAGCCTAGATGGGCACAGACACTGCATGATGGGAGATAACGCCGCTCGCCCCGGGCGCGTCGTCCTGCAACAATCTATTAGGCCCATGAGCTGGCACTCTACTCTGCTGTATCCAATAGCTGCTCATTCCCACCCTCCCGTAACACCATGCGCTACTGGCCAACCGCCTACCAACACAAAGCGTGGGTTTTATTGACACGTGCACCACAGCTTACAAGGGGTTAAAGCAACAACTCGATAGAAAAATAATGTACAGCCAATAGAAAGTTCCGGTAACCGTGGCAATCATGCAGACTGCTCTGCCTCAGTGTGGCTCCTCTGGTGGCACAGGAAGTCCGTGCTGCGGACGTAGCACTTGCCGCACTCCGCGCAGCAGAAGGGCTTCTCCTCGTGCATCTTCTGGTGCTTCAGCAGGTGGACGTCGTCCAGGAAGCTCTTGGGGCAGAAGGGGCAGGGAAGCCTCTGGAGGCCGTCGTGGAGCTTGTGGTGCTCGATGAGGTCCGGGTACGAGGAGAAGCCAACGCCGCACTGCGAGCAGATGAAGGTCTCCTGCACGGCGTGGATCTTCTGGTGGGCATCGAGCTGGCCGCTGCTGCCGAAGCTCTTCCCACACACCGAGCACGGGAACGGCTTCTCCGGCGCGTGGCCCTTCTTGTGCGCCGCCAGCTGCGAGCCGTTGGCGAAGCTCTTGCCGCACTTGCAGCAGACGAAGGGCCGCTCCCCGCTGTGGACCCAGCGGTGGGCGGACAGCCGCGAGCTGTTGCTGAAGCGCTTGCCGCACTCGGCGCAGACGAAGGGCTTCTCTGTCGTGTGACTCTGCTGGTGGGAGAGATAGTTGGACTCGCGGGTGAAGCGTTTGCCGCAGTCGGCGCAGACGAAGAGCTTGTCGCCGGTGTGCTGCCGGAGGTGCGCGAACAGGTCGGGCTTGCAGGAGAACTGCTTGCCACACTCGTGGCACGCCACCTTCTGCCGCTTGTGGGCCAGCTGGTGCTGAAGCAGATCCGAGCTGCTGCCGAAGTACCGGTTACACTCCGTGCAGAAATAGATGCGCGCCGGGGAGCCATCAAGGGGCCCCGCCGCCGATGTACAAATCAATGTTTTATCGGCAATCCTCATATACTGCGCCACCGTGCGGCCCGTCAGAGGGTCAGCCTCGTTCCCCGCTCCAGAAGGGGCCGGTTCCTCCTTGATGCAGCCAGCTCCCGTCTTTGTGTTGCCCCTGGGGGTATAATTATAAGCACCCATCGGGTTTCCCCCCCCAGCAGGGGCGGGTTCCTCCTTGACGCAGGCAGCTCCCGTCTTTGTGTTGCTCCTGGGGGCATAATTATAAGCGCCCATCGGGTTTCCCCCTTCAGCAGGGGCGGGTTCCTCCTTGACGCAGGCAGCTCCCGTCTTTGTGTTGCTCCTGGGGGCATAATTATAAGCGCCCATCGGGTTTCCCCCTTCAGCAGGGGCGGGTTCCTCCTTGACGCAGGCAGCTCCCGTCTTTGTGTTGCCCCTGGGGGTATAATTATAAGCGCCCATTGGGTTTCCCCCTTCAGCGGGGGCATATCCTGTCTTTGTGTTGCCCCTGGGGGTATTAGTACAGGCTCCTGTGGCTGGCTCCTTTATTGTCCACACATGTTGGGTGTCGGCATGGCATCCCCCCTCCCCCAAAGCTGTGTTGTCTCCCATATTAATCATGGGCTCCGCCATGTTCTCCGTTTAGTAACCCGCGGGGCTGCTCAGCTTCACGCCGACCTCTGACCCCCAAATGATTGGCCGTTGCACTCCACCACGTCCATGTCCTGGGACCACCTGAGTGAAGAGCAGGAAACACATTGAGAGCCACGTGGGGGGGCATCTAGCAAGGCTAAATATATACCAGGGGCAATAACACAGTGCTCACCCCCTCCCCCAGTATATGAAGGGCAATAACGCCACGCTCGCCCCCCTCCCCAGTATATGAGGAGCAATATCGCCACATTCAGCCCCCTCCACCAGCATATCAGGGGCAATAACGCCACGCTCACCCCTAGCATACCCACCTGTGTATGAGGGTCATTAACATCACGCTCGCCCTGTGCCCGGGGTTATGGAGAACATTATTATTATTATTGTTATTGTTGTTAATGCCGAGGACAGCCCCTCCACCGGTCACCGGAGCAGGAGAACCGAACAGTCCCATCCGCCAGCGAGAGAAGCAGACCGCCTTTGTTGAAATCTACTTCCGGAGCCCGCATCCCAGGGCACTTCCTGTCTGTGCGTTCCACGGCTACCGCCCGAACTGAGTCTCCAGTTGGACGCGTTAAAATGACGCCAGAGAAAAAGCCACCACCCTTTTGTTGAGGTGAACGCTGCCGGATGCATTCTGGGAGTTGTAGTCTCTCAATAGAAGCCAGAGACCATTAATATCTAATAGTAGTAATAACTGATTATTGGAATAGAATGCCGGGGCTCTAGTGACGGGCAGTTACTGTAATTACAGCCCTGCTATCTGTATAAGCTCCACCCACTGCCTGTCGAATACCCGTTGTTGGGACAACTCCCAGAAGCCTCTCCTCTCAGCAGAACAAGTTACTGCACTTTGAAAACGAGGCGTGAATCGCAAGAAGAGCCGAGTCCGGTGGAACGCAAGCGCATCCGGTCTGCAGCTTCCGGCCGCCGCTATCGCTGCGCAGAGAGGGAGCTGCGGGGTAGCTAGTGTCACCCGGTGGGGGCCATATAATGACAGAGCCCCCCCCCGATTACCCTTTATGCCCATGTGACTTTATGGCCCCATTAAAGGGACATGCACGCAATGACAGTGCTAACCCTTTACGTTTTTGTGGGCCCCCCCTTGTAAATGTATGGTGGGGGCTGTGCAGAATCCCCCCTTTTATATGTTTGCCCCTCTCTCGCTTACCCAGCTATCTGTCGCTGAGGAGAGGCGTCTGCCCCGATCTCCGGAACGCGGTATACTCGCCTCGCGTCAGCTGCAGCGCGGGATCCATGTGCCTACCATCTGATTTCAGGCAGCCAATCAGTGGCTCACGGGGGAGACGGGCAGCTGCAGCTTCTACCTCAGGTGAAAAATGTGTAAAGTAATCATAAAGTAGTTTAATGAGCTCAGGTGAGGCTGCCTGGGGCAATAACCCATCCGTTTAATAGCATCATCATCAAGCCTGTTCCTGACAACGTTATTGGGGCTTTTAGGGCTGTCATACCCTCATACCCCGCAAACATTCTGACCTCCTAGAAAAGAGGGGCATTAGGGGAGGAGAGAGGGATAACAGGAGAGGAGAAAGGAGCTCCAAGGGGAGGAGAGAGGGATAACAAGAGAGGAGAAAGGAGCTCCAAGGGGAGGAGAGAGGAGGCATCTGGAGAGAAAAGGAGGGGCATCAGGGGAGAGGAGGAAGAGGACTGATCACAATAAACAGGGAGGTTTGGCAGGTACGCAGTCCTCACATCTGTTTCCGTGTTAGCGCTGTGTAATGATAATATAATTATGAATCTAAGCTTCTCACCAGCTGCGGCCCCTGAGGCCGGTGAAGTCCATCCGTCCAGAAGCCCCATCTACCCCAGGAATATCTGTGTCTGAGCATGAGGGGCGGCGGGAAGAAGATCACGGAGTGCATCCTGGAGCTCACGCTGGAGATCATGTACCTGCTGACGGGGGAGGTGAGGGGTTCCGGGAACTGTCCAGCCCCGGCCACGTGAGTCTCTTTCTCTGAAAAGCTCATCTGCGTTTCTTTCATTATATAGGAGTACGTGGTGGTGAAGAACCTCGGGGAATCCTACTGCTACAGCCCTGAGGAACCTGACTCTACCAGAGGACGACCCCCTCACCCACCGACCCACGAGAGGAACCGCCAGCAGAAGATCCTGGAACTGACCCACAAGATGATGTCCCTGCTGACTGGAGAGGTGAGCGCTGCTGGGAACGGGACGTTATACAGTAACACCGAGGCGTGTGTCTGGATGGTGACGGCTCATTGTGTGTCTCAGGTTCCTGTGAGGTGTGATGATGTCACCGTCTATTTCTCCATGGAGGAGTGGGAGTATTTAGAAGGACACAAGGAGCTTTACAGGGACGTGATGATGGAGACCCACCAGCCCCGCGGCTCTCCAGGTAAGAGGAGGTTTCTTGGGGGTTTTGGGGAACACTTTTAACCAGGTCTTGTGTTACGTTTAGACATCCCCTTTATCTCTGAGGCCCTCAAACGCACCCACAGCGTCAGCATGAGTAGCTTCCATACCTCCAGTGTCCTCGCTGTACAAGAACCAATGTCTCGTGACTGCTGACCGCGCGGGTCTCTGATGATCTCTTTTCTGTTGAGCAGGTAGAGCTGCACACGTACAGAACGGACGAGCCGACAAAGAGACACGTGGTGGAGAGGAATGTATGGTGACCAGGCTGAGGAGGACTTCCTGCAAAGCCCCGAATACTGGAGAGACAAAAACCTACGGGGAAGACTGTCTCAACGTAAAAGACTGTCACCCTACCGCAGGAGAAGACGGGGATCCCACCAAGCCAGAGATCTCCAGATCCACAGAACAGAGTGAAACATGGTATAATCAGCAAGAAGGAAACCTACCGGACGCCGCCGGTTCTCACCTGAAGGACGAACCAACCCCACCTGAAGAAGGTGAGCGTCACGCACCCAAAGAGTATACGTCTGAAGAAGAGAGTGTCGCAGGGGCCGATATTTGGCCATTAGAGACAGAACACATGAGTGCTAATAGAGAGCAGTCGCTCTCTGCTGGAGAAGAAAACCCCCCGGACTCTGCTGATAGACCCACTGAGGAGGAGACATGTCTTTCAGCTAATCGGCTGAAGGAGGAATCCCTATTGGACGGCGTGGGAGATCTCACAGACGTTCCTACGGATCCCAGGCAGACAGAGCGGCCGTCGGATATACGAGACTCTGTTCGCGAGAAGCATCAGAGCGTTCACAGAGGGAAGAGAACGGCCTGTCCCGAATGCGGGAAACTCTTCTCGTACAAAGCAAACCTCGTCTCCCATCAGATGGTCCACACCGGGGAGAAGTCCTTCACCTGCTCCGACTGCGGGAAGAGCTTCATCTGGAGCTCCCACCTCGTCCGACATCAGAAGATCCACACGGGGGAGAAGCCCTTTCCGTGTCCCGTCTGCGGGAGGCGTTTTCTCAACCAATCGAGTCTCGTCAACCATCAGCGGATCCACACGGGAGAGAAGCCCTTCTCGTGTCCCGAATGCGGGAAGCGCTTCACCCAGAGCTCTACTCTGATCACCCACCAGAGGACTCACACGGGGGAGAAGCCGTTTGTGTGCTCCGAGTGCGGGATCAGCTTTTCAAACTGCACGGGGCTCGCTAGACATAAGAAGAGACACGCGGCCCCTCGGGTTACGGCCTCTTCGGAATGATCCGTCCGGCTCGTAGAAAGTGGCTCCTCGCACTCGGCGTCCGCTACGGAATCTGCTGGTGCTATATAAATATCAACGATAATAAAAATGTCCCAAAAGCACTTAGAATGGGGCCAGACATCGAGACCCCGAGCGATGCCCCCCTCCGCGACAGGATACGGGGGCTGCAGGAGGACGGCTCTTGGTATCCTCCCCGACGTGCCCGGGTGCAGGGCAGGGCATCTCGGGAGAGGTTTTGCCCACGAATAGGTAACGCAGCAGCGTAAATACAGCCCGGGGTCTGCCGGGGACCGGCTGAAGCTTTCGAGAACCTCATAAAAGCTTGCGGTACCGATTAACAGATCGACGTGGCAGACGGTCGCACCTGCTAGGAAATCGGCATTAAAGATGGAGTTTAGAGAGTTGTTAATGTAAAATTCTCTTACTGGACAAAGGTGGTATGTGGGGCCCCCAGGGGTCTGTCCCGGGCCCCTGTGATTTAATGTGTTTATGAATGATCTTGCAGTGGGTATTAGGTAGGGTAACACAGTCAGAAGTAGAAGTTTCTTCCCAGCAGGGTGATTTGGGATCGGTCAGCCAAGCGGCAGATGAGATTTAACGTTGATAAATAAAAGGTTGTGCATTTTTTTGGGGGGGAAATGTGTGAATTATACTTTAAATATAAGGTATATTAGGGAACTCCACAAAACGTGTCTCTCTACCGCGCTTCTGCCTCGTACCGTCTGGAGGAAGCCAACACTTTACCTTAATCCGAGAAATATTGCTCTGCTACTATATGTCCATGTTACTAAGTAATAGCGTGTACTTCCCGTGCATACCCCCAGCGTGCGGGAGCAGGTAGAGGCAACCCAAACACGGCAGCCGCTCCAATAATGGCCACTCCGTCCCTGGATTCAGTGAGGAAAGGTTGGCAATTATCTGATTGGTTATTTGGTGTGCCCTCCCCCAACACCCTATTGCTTAATATAAGCCCCTTTCTTCATTGGTCAGTTTTCGGAGAAACCAACTTTGAAGGCTCATGTTGTGCGTTTTGTGGATAACTTTGTTTGGCACGGTATAAACACGAATCCCCCATAACCCGCTCCCAGCTGGGCTTTAGGTGGGTTTTTAACTATTTGCAGAGCAGCAGCAGCGACAAGTCGGGGACCGGCGGCCTCACCTGGGTCAGGTGAGGGTGGTACCATCACACCTGCTGTTTACGAGGTTAGGTCCTCCTCTTCCCACCTAGTCTCCAGCAGCCGGGGACTGGCTGGATCAGGTGAGTGTGGTATGAGGCATATGTTATTATTATCTTTTATTTATATATCGCCAACCATGTACGCAGCGCTTAATACAATCCATACATTCAAGGAGTCTGCCAAGACGAGAATTGACAGACAAACGGATAAATTAGGTGGAGAGACCCGGCTATATATATATATATATATATATATATATATATATATATATATATATATAGTGTCTCCAGCAGCCTTTCATGCTGTCCATGTTTATATTAAGGTAATACAATGATGTTCCTGTACTGACACCCATCGAATGTATGTACATGTGATGTCATTAATTTACGCGGATACGTGACGATGCTCAGAACATTCCCTTCTCGCCGCGTTGCGCTCATCGTCGATCTCTTTAGTAAATATCGTAGTGAGTCGGCCGTGCTGTTCATCAAGAGAAAACATTTCCTGCGGAGCGGTGACCGCTTCTCTGCCTGTGAATTACCATGTGATGTCATCAAATGATCACGTGTCCCAATACAACCACTGGATAAGATGCACTTAGTTTTTCGACCCCACAATTTTTCAAAAAAGGTGCGTCTCGTACATGGGGAAATATATATATTTATATATGTATATAGGGAGAGTTATATAGATATAGGTGTTCTATGTATATAGTGATATTATATGTATGTATAGTGAGAGTTATATAGATATGTCTTCAGCTGCATGCGAGTCCTTACAGGGGCCGCAGAGTATAAAGAGAAGGCTTTGAGCATCGGATCAAATGACCAGAAGTAGAGGAGGCTGGGTGGCCGTCTCTCCTCTGAGGCCTGACAGAAAACCTGGTGTTCAGAGCATTAAATTGAGAAAACAATGGAAAAAGCCACGTCGGCCCAACAGCCATGAAGCCTTCAGCCAGAAAGAGGGCAGCGAGAAGGAGAGAGGGGGCTCTGGGGGGGTCACTTAGGGTTCCTAGCCTATTATAAGCTGGTACACGGGGCAGGGTTCTCGAGTTACACGCGTGTGGGGCGACCGATTGGTTTATTGAGGAATTTAGCCCAGACACGTAATCAATGCTCCTCGGAACAGCCAACCCGGGCATGGGAAGGACCGCGCAGGAACCATAAAACACAGCGGGGCGATCACACACCGAGAAACGCGACACGCGAGATTCCTTACCCACGGTGACACCCGAAGAACAAGACGTCTCAAAATGCACGTTTGAGATGTGAGGGTTTATTTACTAAACGAAAAAAAAAAGGACGCTCTGGTGAGTCTGTGTCCGTCGCGGGCCCACTCAGCGTTTGGGCGCTCGCCTGCTAAACGTTCCGCGGCTTTTGTGGCGGTACGAAGACGTGACAGTCCCCGTGAGTCTTCTTGTGCATAGCGAGGCCCGTGCTGTTCTTGAAGCCCTTCCCGCACGCCGGGCACACGTACGGCTTCTCCCCCGTGTGAGTCCTCTGGTGGGTGGTGAGGCTGGAGCTCTGGGTGAAGCGCTTCCCGCAGTCAGGACACGAGAAGGGCTTCTCGCCCGTGTGGATCCGCCGGTGGGTTACGAGGTGCGAGTGGCTGAGGAAGCACTTCCCGCACTCGGAACACGGAAAGGGCTTCTCCCCCGTGTGGATCTTCTGATGTCGGACGAGGTGGGAGTTCCAGATGAAGCTCTTCCCGCAGTCGGAGCAGGTGAAGGACTTGACCCGGTTGTGAACCCTCTGATGGGAGACGAGGTTTGCTTTGTAGGAAAAGAGTTTCCCGCACTTAGGGCAGGACAGTCTCTTCTTTGTGTGAACGCTCTGATGCTTCACGAAATCAGAGTTCCGGTTAAAGGATTTCTCGCATTCCGTGCAATCATAGACTTTCTCCGCCGCCAGCGGCCCCGGCTGAGCCGAACTCCCGTTCCTTCCCCGCGCCGGGGAATCGATCCCTTCCCCCCTTTCTGTCCGATCTGTGACATCTCCCTCGTCCCCCGACAGGGATTCCTCTTTAACGTGGACGGCTATGTAAGCCATCTCCGGTTCCAACGCTCTATAAATGAGACTGTCCGAGGGGTCTCCTTCGTCGCCCGAGGCTGCCTCCTCCTTCACACGCAGAGACTTATACCATAGGGGCGCGTGTTCCGTGTAACTGTAAAGCTTACGATCCGCGAGGTCTCCCTCTGCAGCGGCGAGAGACTGCTCGCTATTGGCGCTCACGTGCTCTGATCTATAAACGTCACCCTCTGCAAGACGCTCTACATCAGGCGGGCCCTCGGGATCCCCGTCTTCTCCTGCGGAGAGTCTGTCTTTAATCCGAGTAAACGCTCCATCGCTCTGCGTCCCCTCCGTGACGTGTGGAAATTCTCCGGCGTTTCTCTGCGCATGTCCTGCGGTAGGTTGACTGTCTTTTTTTAAACAGTCTTCCCCGCCGGTCTCTGTCTCTCCGGTATTCGGGGCTTTGCAGGAAGTCCTCCTCGGCCTGGTCGCCATACACTCCTCTCCACCACGTGTCTCTTTGTCGGCTCGGCCGTTCTGTACGTGCGCAGCTCTACCTGCTCAACAGAAAAGAGATCATCAGAGACCCGCGCGGTCAGCAGTCACGGTAATTAGACAGCTCCGGGAGGAGGCTGCGGGATTTAACAGGTTAAGGTCATGGAGGCTTCGACTGGTTTAAAGACGTCTTTTGGGGGGAGATGGGGTGGGAGTTAAGGTCGGAGGTTAGATGGCAGTGGAGATCGAGCCCCACATCGCACACAGAGGGTAGAAACGGTACGGAGACCTTCAAAGAAACCGCCAGTGATAGGGAGGAGGGGGAGGACAGGGACAGGTAGGAATAAGAGGGGGCAGGGGTGGGTTCAATGCCCGCGAGTATAGGAAGAATATGGATAAGATGCGCGGGTGGGGTTTTTGGAGATAGACGGTTGTCTCTTGAGTTTGATTGGTGGTAGTTAAGGTCTTATGGGAGAGAAGTTCTCAGGGGGTAATTGGAGGTTGAGGAGTGGGGTTGTTACCAGGGGAGGGAAAAAAGAAGAGAAATAATAAGCAGGCCGTGGGTGAGATGAGAAGAATTTCTATTCCCGATCTCTGACCACTAAATGGCGCCATATTATAAATCACAAACCTCTTACCCGGAGAGCCGCGGGGCTGGTGGGTCTCCATCATCACGTCCCTGTAAAGCTCCTTGTGTCCTTCTAAATACTCCCACTCCTCCATGGAGAAATAGACGGTGACATCATCACACCTCACAGGAACCTGAGACACACAATGAGCCGTCACCATCCAGACACACGCCTCGGCGTTACTGTATAACGTCCCGTTCCCAGCAGCGCTCACCTCTCCAGTCAGCAGGGACATCATCTTGTGGGTCAGTTCCAGGATCTTCTGCTCGCGGTTCCTCTCGTGGGTCGGCGAGTGAGGTGGAGGCACCGGGCTGGGGCTCCGGGTCCCGGGGGGTCCGTCTGACACACGGGGGCCGTCGCTGGGTGGGACGCAGTCACTGGGCTTCCTCACAATCATATAATCCTGTATATCGGGAAAGATATTGAAATATCGATGAGCAAAGAAACATCTGAGCTGCAGTTTGTGGACATAACGACATCCATGTTCTGGCCCCAGAGACACCGGCCCCTCACCTCTCCGCTCAGCAGGGAGATGATCTCCAGGGTGAGCTCCAGGATCTTCTCAGCCACCGGATCCAAGTTCCTGGTCATCATCGAAGAGTCTCCGGATCGGTCCGGCTGCAGGGCGCCCAGCGGAGGGGGGGGGGTTACATTTTGTTGGGTGTCGGGAGGGTTAATGAGGCGGGCAATGTACAGAAGTAGAGTTAACCCTATAGTGAGAGGGGCAGATTGTCAGCTGTGGGACCCTTCATCCCGAGCCTTCAGGTCTCTAAAGCTGCCACACTGTTTCCTGTCACACCCCGACCCCAGCGTGACCCCTGCCCTGACCCTACCTCGGGCCCCCGACCCAGCATGACACTGACCCGAAACCCGCCACACTCCATGTTGGATTAGAAAGTGAGCAGGGGGTGGTGGACTGGCAGCCGCCTTAAGGAGTTGCTTAGGGGGCGGCAGACACCCCTATATAGGGTGGGGTATTTAATATAATTTAAACAACAAATGCCCCGGGCCCTACCCGCCCTTGCCTGACTCCGGGGTGCCACGCGGGCTCCTTGGCTGTCTTGCTGAGTTTCATCATTTTTTGTATATGAAGGCACCACCATAATGCGTAGCGCAGTACACATGGTCCCCTTAGAAGTGTGCACTCAGATCGGGCTCCTCGATCCCTCTGCCTGCGCCTCTCCCTCATACCCACCTGCTTGCCCTTCCTTCCGCCCCCTCTAGGAGTCAGGGCACTGAAACGACTACTTCAGGAGCGCGTGGCTCTGGCTTAGCAGGATGGTGACGTAGAACACGGCGGCCGGGCAGGCTCTTTCCGCTGCAGTATCCTTCCTCTACGGCCAAGCGACGCGGGGTTACCATGGAGACGGGGAGACAGCCCGGCTCATCCGGCGGCCATGATGAAAAAGGGCAGGCGAGGTCCGGGCAAAAAAAAAACGGGGGCGAGCAGTACCGGCATACAACGCGGCTACACTGACACCGAGGCCTGAACGCAAACCGCAGCACTAAAGGCAAGCTGTGGTTCTACTTCCACATGGGCACTTCCGGGGGCGGGCTAAGTAACATCATGGGGTTGGGGTGCGTCTTAGAGGCATTATCCGCTACCGCTTCTGCCGGCAGTCTGCTTTCTTACCTACTACCTTTTCCGTGCATGTCCCTCACTGTATTTCCCACTATCGCTTCTGGAGCAACTATCTATCCTGCGCATGTCCCTCACTGTATTACCCTTTACCGCTTCTGCCGGGAAGCTGCTTCATCTACCTACTACATGTTCCTCACTGTATTACGCTCTACCGGCCTAATGGCATTGTTTTAACCACTTAAGAAAGCAGCGAGTTATTTCCCCGCAGGCCGGAACCCCCCGTGTATTATTACCCCGGAGCACCCCCCTCATTATCAGACCACCCCCCAATATGTGAGTATTAGTTTAGGGAAAAAAGAAAAAGCCTGAATATAAGACGACCCTATAAGAAAAAAGGTTTTATTAGTAAATATTAATTCATAAAAACTATGATTTAGAAAAATGCATTTTTTGTTTTATTTGCCAACCTGCCCCCCAGTTATCTACTTCTGACTGATGATTGGGGGGCGGCCATGATAACTTATTGCCCTTCTCAGGGTAATATTAGTGCTGCGTAGCTACTCTCCGGCCAGCCACAGCGCCAGCGCGGCTCCACGAGACGGCTGCCCTGCCAGTCGCTGAAGGGGTTAACCGCTTAAAATGCGGTTTGGCCATCACTGGTGGCGAGAGTGAGGACTATGGCTCCCAAAACGCAGCGCAAAGCGATATGGTGGCCCAGATGTTCAGCGCTTGTCTTTCAGTGAAAACTCTTAATGAGCATCGTGGCTGCGGATTGGGTATTTACTCTATAACTCACCTGCATGGGGGATACTAATACTAAGAAGCTTGCACTTTCTCCTTTGCTCTGTGCCATAAGAAGGCAGGACCTCCTGGTCTCTCCTTAGCTGTGAGACAGGAGAAGGCTGGACCTCCTGGTCACTCCTTAGCTGTGAGTCAGGAGAAGGCTGGACCTCCTGGTCTCTCCTCTGTGCCAGGAGAAGGCAGGACCTCCTGGTCTCTCCTTAGCTGTGAGTCAGGAGAAGGCAGGACCTCCTGGTCTCTGCTTAGCTGTCAGTCAGGACTAGGCAGGACCTCCTGGTCTCTCCTCTGTGCCAGGAGAAGGCAGGACCTCCTGGTCTCTCCTTAGCTGTGAGTCAGGAGAAGGCTGGACCTCCTGGTCTCTCCTCTGTGCCAGGAGAAGGCTGGACCTCCTGGTCTCTCCTTAGCTGTGAGTCAGGAGAAGGCTGGACCTCCTGGTCTCTCCTCTGTGCCAGGAGAAGGCAGGACCTCCTGGTCTCTCCTTAGCTGTGAGTCAGGAGAAGGCAGGACCTCCTGGTCTCTGCTTAGCTGTCAGTCAGGACTAGGCAGGACCTCCTGGTCTCTCCTCTGTGCCAGGAGAAGGCAGGACCTCCTGGTCTCTCCTCTGTGCCAGGAGAAGGCAGGACCTCCTGGTCTCTCCTTAGCTGTGAGTCAGGAGAAGGCTGGACCTCCTGGTCTCTGCTTAGCAGTGAGACAGGAGAAGGCAGGACCTCCTGGTCTCTCCTTAGCTGTGTCAGGAGTAGGCAGGACCTCCTGGTCTCTCCTCTGTGCCAGGAGAAGGCAGGACCTCCTGGTCTCTCCTCTGTGCCAGGAGAAGGCAGGACCTCCTGGTCTCTCCTTAGCTGTGTCAGGAGAAGGCAGGACCTCCTGGTCTCTCCTTAGCTGTGAGTCAGGAGAAGGCAGGACCTCCTGGTCTCTCCTTAGCTGCGAGTCAGGAGAAGGCAGGACCCCTGGGTCTCTCCTTTATGTCAGGAGAAGGCTGGACCTCCCCATCTCTCCTTTGTTGCACAAAATCTAAACACAATATACAGAGTAACAAAAATACACGTTTATTAAAGTGATTGTTAACGCAGGAAGCATCAGGAGATCAGATTATGAATAAATCAGCCGGATTGGGTCTTCATGTCAGCCGTTTCCCTGAAAAATGAAATCTTTTAAGGCAACCAAAAATCATACGTTTTTAATAACAAACCTTAGAGGCATATTCACCGTATTGTATGCACCCATCACACCTCCTTCTCTCCAGCAGCTTTAGATCCAGGTCAGGGGTATCTACAAGGATGATTGGGAGGCGTAGGTGTACGCGATTCAAAATAGAGATGAATCTAACGATTGTAAAAAAATTCCAACATTTTACCCCCAAAAAACGAATTATTTTAAAATGACTTCTTTTACTTCCGAGTGAATCCTCAAATGTCTGCTCAGGCAGCTTTTTAAGACAAAAGATTTCCCGCATTCCAAGCAGGAATACGACCTCTCCCCCTTCTTGATCTTCTCATGCGTGATGAGTTCCGACTTCTGGGTAAAGCGCCTCCCGCAGTCCGGACTCTCGTACGGCTTCTCTCCCGTGTGAATCCTTCGATGGGCGACCAGAGTGGACTTGCGGCCGAAGCTCTTTCCGCAGTCGGCGCATGAGAACGGCCTCTCTCCCGTGTGACATCTCAGGTGAGCGACGAGGAGAGAGTTACTGGTGAAGCCCTTCCTGCAGAAGGAACACACGAAGGGGTTTTCGCTGGAGTGGACCTTCTGGTGGCCAACGAGGCCGGCGCGGTCAGAAAAAGATTTTGCGCACTCAGGACACGGGAACTGAGTTTCCGAATGCACCACCTTATGCTTGAGAAGACTTCTGTGGTCGATGTAACCCTTTCCGCATTCCGAACACACGAAGGGTTTCTGTCCTGAGTGGATCCTCTGGTGCTTGTCGAGGGCGGCCTTCTGGGCGAAGCCTTTCCCACAATCCGAGCACCGGTATGGCTTCTCCCCGGTGTGTACCCTCCGGTGGGTAATAAGGTGGGAGTTACTGATGAACCGTTTCCCGCAGTCGGAGCAAGCAAACTCTTTCTCACCCGAGTGGGACCGGTGGTGCACGGCCAGTTCTGATTTGTAGAGGAAGCGTTTGCCGCACTCGGCACACGCCAGCTTTTTCTCCTTGTGAACCTTCTGGTGTTTAACGAGATCGGCGTTGCTCGAGAAACCTTTGCCGCAGTCGGCGCAGGCGAAAGGCTTCTGGCCCGTGTGGCTGCTCTTATGAGCGGCGAGGAAGGAATTTCGAACGAAGCTCTTCCCGCATTCGGAACACGCGAAGGGTTTCTCCCCCGTGTGAGTTCTCTGGTGTATGAGGAGATCGGAGCGGTAGAAGAAGCGCTTGTCACAGTACGGGCAGACCAGCTTCTTCTCTCTGTGGCCTTTTTGGTGTTTCACGAACTCCAGGTTATCGGTGAAACTTCTGCCGCACGCAGGACATTCGAGCGGCTTGCCTCCCGTGTGGACGTTCTGGTGGGCGATGAGAAAGGAATTCTGGGAAAAGGCCCTCCCGCACTCTGAACACACAAACGGCTTCTCCCCCGTGTGCGTCCTCTCGTGGATGAGAAGCTCGGACTTGTAAAGGAAGCGCTTCCCGCACTTTGCGCATGCCAGCTTCTTTTCTTTGTGGCTCCTCTGATGGCGGAATCGCTCCGACTTGTTGGTGAAGCCCTTGTGACACACGGAGCAGTTATAGACCTTCCGTGCGTCGTGGAGAGACTCGGTGGTCTTTTCTCCATTGCGCCGTCCGTGGTCCTTAACATGCGGCGATAGAAGGTCCGCTTCGGGGAGAGTTTCTTCTAGACACGATTCTGGTTCTTCCTTAACCCGCACAGACGTGTGCCCGGCGGTGACAGACGTGTGCCCGGCGGTGACAGACGTGTGCCCAGCAGGGGCGCTGGTTCCTTCTTCCAATGGGTCTGGATCCTCCTTGGCGTGAGCCGCTGCGTATTCTGTCTGCGCATGTTCAGCCGATGGCTCGACGTCTGTCTCTTCCCGGGAAGCCGGTTCCTCTGTATTACGGGCCGCTGCGTATTCTGTCTGCGCATGTTCAGCCGACGGGCCGACGTCTGTCTCTTCCCGGGAAGCCGGTTCCTCTGTATTACGGGCCGCTGCGTGTTCCGTCTGCGCATGTCCTCTGGGTGTCCAAATGTCTGCTGCTTGACTTGAGGTGGGTTCTTGCTTAATACCAGTAGGCATGCGGCCAGTCTGTGCATCGGCCACGGAGTCTTCTTCAGGTTCTTCCTTAATATTTGCCCCTGCGCTCCTACCCTGCATAGTTTCTGGGGCTGTACTCGCGCACGTCTCTGTGAGACCCCCGTGTTCACATGGGATGGAGCCCACCTCAGTACGGCTGGATGTGGTTTCTGTCTGCGGATCCCCGCTGGGTGCAGAGATGTTGGCGTCGGTGGGATTCTGGACCGGGTCGGACTCCTCCATGATATTCACACTTTTAGATATAGCGCCATAGTGATTGGATAAGGAAGTCCCCGCATTAAATCCGTCTCCAGAGCGCACGACGACCGACCCAGCTACAGGAAGTAAGAAAAAAAATTACATGAAAAGACTAAATACCTTCAGTACTGCAGACCGTCTCATTATTACTGAGATAATAAAAAAACATTTAGAAAGGACCGTTACGGGTCTCTTTAAACTGTGAAATCAGCTGAATTCTGTTAAATTGTCTGTATTATTATTGATTTATATAGCGCCATCATATTCCACAGCGCTGTACAATTTTCTGCATTACCGGGGCTGCCCCAGGTGAAGGGCCAGTGCAGGGGGGGATTAATGGTGTCAGCGGAAAGACCAGTGCAGGGAGGGGGCAACGGTGTCAGCCGAAGGGCCAGTTGGGGGGGGGGGGTAATAGTTTTAGCCAGAGGGCCAGTTGGGAGGGGTGTAATAGTGTCAGCCAGAGGGCCAGTTGGGGGGGGGGGTAATAGTGTCAGCCAGAGGGCCAATTGGGGGGGGTGTAATAGTGTTAGCCAGAGGGCCAGTTGGGGGGGGGGTAATAGTGTCAGCCAGAGGGCCAGTTGGGGGGGGGGTAATAGTGTCAGCCAGAGGGCCAATTGGGGGGGGTGTAATAGTGTTAGCCAGAGGGCCAGTTGGGGGGGGTAATAGTGTCAGCCAGAGGGCCAGTTGGGGGGTGTAATAGTGTTATCCAGAGGGCTAGCTGGGAGGGGGATATATCATATTACTATACTTATATTTCATTAATTATTATTAATACCAATGAATATCATTTAGGAGGCAGCAGGTGTTGGAAAGCTGCCCCATGCTGCCTGCCCCACGCTGTTTGCCCCGGCGCCAGACCCTGAGCATACGATGACAGGGGCTGACTGACATAGCATTCCGGTTCTGCTGCACCGGGACCACTGGGTACAGAATAATTTATTCACCAACAAACCCAGAACCCACCGTCATGAGCTCCTATCTTCCGGGTACCATAAGGGAAAGCGGACCGGAAGTTCCTGGCCGGAAAAAGCGCCGTGCGTGTCACCGGGCTCCAGGCTTGCGTTCCAAGCCATCACAACAAACCAGCGATTAGCTATTTCCGCTCTGTGTTCCAAAGATATCTGGGAGTTGCGGTCCTTCCGGTCTGTCCGCAACAGAAGAGCCAATGGTTTTGCGGGACTTGTAGTTTAACTCGCTGTCCCTTATGCCTGAAGGAGAGGAATGACTACATCTCCCATGATGCCCTTCGCTCTATCTGCAGCTTCAGTCCCACTGAACGTTATAAAACTTTTTAGCAAACTTGCAAGGAACTGAACCTGTTATTACGTCATATTTAGGGGAAATATCTTTTACCTACACACTGCCTGCTGATGGGGATAGGTATTTGATCTATATAGTGCCTGCTGACAGAGATATATATTTGATCTATATAATGCCTGCTGATGGGGATAGATCTTTGATCTATACACCACCAGCTGATGGGGATAGATATTTGATCTATAGAATGCCTGCTGATGGGGATATATTTGATCTAAACACTGCCTGCTGAGGGAGATATATATTTGATCTATGCAATGCTGATGGGGATAGATCTTTGATCTATACACTGCCTGCTGATGGGGATAGATCTTTGATCTATACACTGCCTGCTGATGGGGATAGATCTTTGATCTATACACTGCCTGCTGATGGGGATAGATCTTTGATCCATAGAATGTCTGCTAATGGGGATATATATTTGATCTATACACTGCCTGCTGATGGGGATAGATCTTTGATCCATAGAATGTCTGCTAATGGGGATATATATTTGATCTATACACTGCCTGCTGATGGGGATAGATATTTTATCTATACAATGCCTGCTGATGGGGATATATATTTGATCTACACAATGCTGATGGGGACAGATATTCTGAGTCAGCTGCTGATCAGGATGACACTTCATTGTAACTCCAGAGAGTGAACTAGGTAACAGAACTGATGACAAAATGATCCCCGATAACAACCGTTCCTTCTCTATTAACCCACCGAGACCTAACCCATGTGCCTGTCCAATAGAAACACTTATAGCTCTACGGCTGTCTATTAACCTCCAGGATATCACACATCACTCACGCCTCCCACTTATCCTCCTCACTCCCATCATACCTATCACACCTTTACGTCTCACAATTATCACTCACATCACACCTCACTCCCTGACATGTATCACCCTCATACCTATTACATAAAACACCTATCGCACATATTAGACGTCACTCTCATCACACCTCACTCCCTCATACTTTTAAGTCAGAGAGCAGGGACGCTGGGCCTAATACACCAGTACCATAGAGATTAGCAAAAGAAGCAATTTGTATCTGCCTACCCGGAATCACCTGCTTCTGTCCTTCAAAACCCCTTTTCCCTTCCCATAAAGAATCTTCATTGTGGCGTCTACATCCTGTGTCGTAACTCTGGTGGTTCCTCGGGTGATCCTTTTCCTGGAGCGGCATCCTTACTCCCAGAACTGGAGCGGCTACCCACCTATAGCGGGGTCAGTGGTGGCGGAAGATGGCGACGTGCGGGGACTTCACACCGACCCCAGCGGTTCCAGGACGTTCCATTGGATCAGTGTGCCCCCAGCCTAATTGACACCTTTCGGTTCCTCACTCCAGATGTTCTGGGACTTGCAATCAGGTGTCTATGCTCTTTAACCAATTAGGATCGTGAGGTTCAAGGATGTATGATTGGGTCACTGAGCTTGCTTTGGGGCATAACTTTGGCCTCATTACATAAGCCTCCAGGACCTCAGAGGTCCTGCCTCTATGCGATGGAGGGATCTTGGAGGCCCAACAACACTATCAACTTGGACTAAAGACGCCATCTTCCCTCGTGTCTAGTTACCTGCCATATTCCACAAACGGGTCAACGATAAACACGTCTAGCGAATAACGCAGGAGATTTATTTGGAAAGTAGACAGAGATCTCCATAACACAGAGCGCAGACATTTTATACAGACTTCATCGGTTTTACATAACGAGGGTGAGGTATATCACACAGAAGAGAAGTCGCGCATCTCGCTGCCTTCGGCAAACGCAGTCGGCCTTCGTATTTCAAAGTAACGTTTATAAAAAAAACTAACTTTTAATGTGATCAGCTTAGAGAAATACAGAACCCTCGCTGGCCCCTAATGCATCTCCTTCTTACCCCCGGGGCTTCTGGTGTAGGGTGGTAAGGTAGAACCGCACTAAGCCAGGTGGCCACGGCCACCGACAACGCCCGACGTTCTCCTATCTTCGCTTTTTGAAATCAAAGAAGTTAACTTGGTCCCAACTGTATCAGCCTGGAGGGACGGGTTTGGAAGCCCTTTTTACTGCTTGCTTTGGACATTATGGGCGTCACAACCTGTCCCGGAGCGGGCAAAACACTTTATGACCCATGGAGGTGTAGTGTCAATGTTCAGACCCGGGGACCTGCTGCACTGTGTGTGTGGATTCGCTGTGAACTTGGCCCCTGGGCAGAGCTGTACAACAGACATTCCCCAGCACTCTGGAAGACCTGGGACCTGGGTCTGGAACACACCTGCACCCGCTGCCCGTTAACTGCCCCTATAAACCTGCCTCCTCCTCAGCACTGCTGCCTCTCGACTACTCTGACCGGTGGCTTTGGGATCCCGATATACATTCTTTTTAAGCCTTTGGACTCTGCGCCAGATCGGCCCCTGCGACGGGGTGTAATCTCTTAAAAGATCTGTTCTCTATATCACCTCCTCAGTCAGTAGCGCATCTCCCTGCTCCTGAACAACAAACAAAGCGGGCCCCTCGGTCCCCTTTAACAAACATGTTGCGGTTCTCATATGGTTGATGAAATCAGAGACCGTGAAACACACATGTAACTTTGGCTCCCAGAATAAACCGAGACGATGAACCTGAAATACCATTTCTACTTATTACATCTCAGCAAAGTTGGCTCTTCTGTCCAAACGGTGGAGACCCCATTATAGCTGTACTGGACCCACGGCAAAAGTTACTACTTTACATGAGAAGAGACCTCCGAGGCTCTGGGAGTTCATGTAACTTTACATCTTCTACGGTGGCCCAACGGAAAGTATCGAGTTCGACTAAATACCCTACAAAAAGTATTAATAGCAGTTTCTACGCTATTGAAACATTCGTCGTATCGGGAGCGGCAGGTTCTACCTTTTGTGAGTTTTTAGATGCTTATCAAAAGCAGACTTGCGGATAAAGTCTTTCCCGCAGGCGCGGCACGTGAGCGGGGGCTTCTTGGCGTGAATTTTCTTGTGCGCTCGCAGATCGGAGTCTTGGGGGAAACACTTTCCGCAATCGGTACACACAGGCGGCTTCCGGTCTACGTGGATGTTCTCGTGTTCTGCAAGGTCGGACTTGTCAGCGAAGCTCTCCCCGCATTCGGGACACAGGAAGGGTTTCTGGTCGACGTGAATTTTCTGATGTAAGTTAAGTTCAGACTTACTGCTGAAACCTTTTTCACAAACGGGGCAGGAGAGCGGTTTCTCCCCCGTGTGAACCGCGCGATGTAGGTCGTAGTCCGCCCGGCTCGTAAAGCATTTCTCACAGTCGGGACAAGGAAAGGGTTTGATGTCTGCGTGGGTTTCCTGATGAGCGACAAACTCGGACTTTGAAGTAAAGCATTGGGTACACTGAGAGCAGACAAACGGTTTCTGGTCCACGTGAATCATCTGATGGAGCCTGAGAGTGGAAACGTTAGCGAACCACTTCCCGCACTCCAGACACACGAAGGGCTTGCTGCCTTTGTGAACTTTTTGATGGGCCACGCAGCCGGACTTTTGACTGAAGCGTTTGCCGCATTCGGAACACGCGAAGGGCTTCTCTCCTGTGTGGATCCTCCGATGGGCCACGTACCCCGATTTCTGAGTGAAACATTTCCCACAATCCGAACACGCGAACGGTTTCACCCCCGTGTGGATCCTCTGATGATTTCCAAAACCCGAGATACTGCTGAAGCTCTTGCCGCAGTCGGAGCAGGCGAACGGTTTCTCCCCGGTGTGGATCCTCTGGTGAGCCACATAGCTCGATTTTTGGCTGAAGCATTTCCCGCACTCGGAACATCCGAATGGCTTCTCACCGGTGTGAACCCTCCGGTGGGCCATGTAAATGGACTTCTGCGTAAAGCACTTCCCGCATTCGGAGCAGCCGAAGGGCTTCTCCCCCGTGTGGATTCTCTGATGAGCGCTGAGATACGACGAGTTGGCGAAACACTTTCCACATTCGGTGCACGAGAAGGGCTTCTCTCCCGTGTGGATCCGCCGGTGGGCGATATAACCGCTCTTCTGGGTAAAACGTTTCCCGCATTCGGAACACGAGAACGGCCGCTCACCCGTGTGGATTCTTTGATGCGCCGCGAAAACGGATTTCTGGGTGAAACACTTCCCACAGTCGTAGCATTCGAACGGCTTCTCCCCCGTGTGGATCCTCTGATGCGCGATGTAACCCGACTTCTGGGTGAAGCACTTGCCGCAGTCGGGACACTCGTACGGCTTCACCCCTGAGTGGATCCTCTGGTGGTTGATGAAACCGGAGATGCTGCTGAAGCACTTTCCGCATGCCTGACACACAAAAGGTTTCTCCCCCGTGTGAATTCTTCTATGGGCAATAAAGCTGGATTTTTGGCTAAAACATTTCCCACATTCCCCGCACGAAAACGGCTTCTCCCCGGTGTGAGTTCTGTAGTGCGCCACGAAGCCGGACTTCTGCGTGAAACACTTGCCGCAATCCGAACACACGAACGGTTTCTCGCCCGTGTGAGTCCGCTGGTGGGTGATGAAGCCGGAGATGCTGCTGAAGCATTTCCCGCACTGGGAACACGGGAACGGCTTCTCTCCCGTGTGGATCCTCTGGTGCGCCATGTAACTTGACTTCTGAGTAAAGCACTTCCCGCACTCGGAACATGCGAAGGGTTTCTCTCCGGTGTGAATCCGTTTGTGCGCCATGTATATAGATTTCTGCGTAAAGCACTTCCCGCATTCCGCGCACGGAAAGGGCTTTTCACCCGAGTGGATCCTGAGATGGGCGTTCAGGTACGAAGGGTTGGCGAAACGTTTCCCGCACTCGGAACACGAGAAGGGCTTCTCTCCCGTGTGTGTCCGCTGATGGGCGATATACACGGACTTCTGGGTGAAGCGCTTCCCGCAGTCAGAGCACTGGAACGGCTTCTCCCCCGTGTGGATCCGCCGGTGAGCGACGTACACGGACTTCTGGGTGAAGCGCTTCCCGCAATCAGAACACGCGAAGGGCTTCTCCCCGGTGTGAATTCTCCGATGCGCCACGTACCCCGACTTCTGTGTGAAACGCTTCCCGCAATCGGCACAGGAGAACGGCTTGACGCCCGTGTGGATCTTCTGATGAGTGAGAAAGCCGGAGATGCTGCCAAAACGCTTCCCGCACACGGGACATACAAACGGCTTTTCCCCAGTGTGGACCCGCTGGTGCGTGATGAAACTTGCCTTCTGGCTGAAACGCTTTCCGCACTCAGAACATACAAACGGCTTCTCCCCCGTGTGGATCCTTCTGTGCGCGATGTACCCCGATTTCTGGGTGAAGCGCTTGCCGCACTCGGAACAGGCGTACGGCTTCTCCCCCGTGTGGATCCTGTGATGGTTAATAAAACCCGATATACTGCTGAAGCGTTTCCCGCATTCGTAACACGCAAAGGGCTTCTCCCCCGTGTGGATTCTCCCGTGTGCTATGTAGCTTGACTTCTGGCTGAAGCGTTTGCCGCACTCGGAACACGCAAACGGTTTCTCGCCCGTGTGGATCCTCTGATGGGCATCGTAACCCGATTTCTGGGTAAAGGACTTCCCGCAGTCAGGACACTTGAACGGCCTGTAGCCCGTGTGGATCCGCCGATGCACGAAAAGGTTGGAGTTGCTGGCAAAGCCTTTGCCGCAATCGAAACACGTGAACGGCTTCTTGCCCGAGTGGACCTTTTGATGTCGGACCAGTTCTGAGCGGTAAGGGAACTGCTTTCCGCACTCGGCGCAGGGGAACGCGCTGCCTTTGCTAAGACCCTTAATCTGGGCTTCGGGGTCTCGCTTCAGCGCAAACACAAGGGATTGGGAGAATTTCTGGTCCTCGCTCTTTATGTTCACGGCTTCCTGCGGGCTCTCGCTCGGACCGTTAACTATGACGTCATCCGCTCTCTGACAACTTTGGGCGAGAGGCAAGAGGCCGAGGTCTTCCAGCAGCCAAGCTGTTGAGCTCACTGGGATGGAGTCTCTGCCAAATGGTTCCTCTGCAGGGAAAAACAACAAAACTTCCTTCATTTCCATCCACACAAGGGAGAGAAGCATTTGCCACGGAGTATGTATGTTTAATCACATATTAACCCTGACATTAGAGACAGTTACACCATGCGGTGGCATATAGCAGGGCCAATCACAGGACACGCAGCACAGTCCATGATTATATAGTCCACAGAAGCTCTGAGGTCACGGCCACTTCCACCTTTGCAACGGGAAGGAAAAAATGGCGGCTGCCAATGCCATGAGCCACCAGAGCAGCTGGCAGGACCTCATGACCTGCCTGGACATAATATATTAAAGATATGACCTCATTTAGACGGTGATCATGATGTCATCCCCAGTCCCCATCCAGTCTCCCATTGTTTCATCCTCTGTACTCTTTGTACTAACCTGGGAGAGTTACTACGGGCCCCGCTCTCTCGTCAGGCTGACGCGGCACGAAGGGCTCTCCACCGCTCTCTATCACAGACACGACAGGAGGCGTCAGCTGGATCTTTCCTGTGGAAATCGAGAATCACGTAAAGAAGGCTTCCCGGTGAAACCCAATGTACTGCGCCACGGAATATGATGGCACTATATAAAACGGGGCGGCCCCGCCGGTGGGAGATCCTCACCCAGAGAGCGGAGGGTCCGGAAATTCTCCATCATCACCTCCCTGTAAAGCTCCTTCTCTTCTCCCGTTAGACATCCCCACTCCTCCTCAGAGAAGTAGACCGCCACCTCCTCGAACTCGCACGACTCCTGGAGGAACACTGCAAATATTACCCCAGGACACACCCCTCGGGGCAGAATGACACGGGCTCCATATTATACTACTAGACCATTGGGAATAGATGGATGGTGCTGGGGGAGGGGTAAATCTGTTGCGTCTTTTTACCCCAGTGGTTAAAGAACCCCTCGTCACTCTGGATTCAGTAACATGCACTGGAGGGGGCTTTAAGACATTTGGGCCCCTCCAGCAACCTTTACCCCACTCTTCACACACGTCCTACCCGTCCATTCAGCTGGTAGATCATCTCCAAGACGGGATCCAGGACCCCGCCGACGTCTTCTGCTCTCTCCTCTTTCATCTTGCAATGGTCCCACCAGTGGAGAGCACTCCAGTGGAGGTGGCAGCTCCAGCCGCGCGGGGGTTGGTGTGTGTGTTAATATGACAGGGCTGTCCGAGACCGGCCCAGGAAGACGAATTCCTATAATACAAAACCCAGCAGGCGTTAGGAGTGGAGACACCATTGTCTGCTAAGGCAGAGTCTCTGGCCCAATGTGCAGTGCGGGGGAAATTTCTGGGGGTAATACAGAGAACGGGAGAAGATCAGATGCCCGGCAATACAGGGCAATTCGTAGCGCAGGCTCTGTCGTGTTGTGTAGTTATGGAAATGTCTGTAGAGAGTGTTGTGTAGTTATGGAGATGTCTGTAGAGAGTGTCGTGTTGTGTAGCTATGTAGATGTCTGTAGAGAGTGTTGTGTTGTGTAGTTATGGAGATGTCTGTAGAGAGTGTGGTGTTGTGTAGTTATGGAGATGTCTGTAGAGAGTGTGGTGTTGTGTAGTTATGGAGATGTCTGTAGAGAGTGTTGTGTAGTTATGGAGATGTCTGTAGAGAGTGTTGTGTTGTGTAGTTATGGAGATGTCTGTAAAGAGTGTGGTGTTGTGTAGTTATGGAGATGTATGTAGAGAGTGTTGTGTAGTTATGGAGATGTCTGTAGAGAGTATCGTGTTGTGTAGTTATGGAGATGTCTGTAGAGAGTGTGGTGTTGTGTAGTTATGGAGATGTATGTAGAGAGTGTCGTGTTGTGTAGTTATGGAGATGTCTGTAGAGAGTGTTGTGTAGTTATGGAGATGTCTGTAGAGAGTGTTGTGTAGTTATGGAGATGTCTGTAAAGAGTGTGGTGTTGTGTAGTTATGGAGATGTCTGTAGAGAGTGTCGTGTTGTGTAGTTATGGAGATGTCTGTAGAGAGTGTTGTGTAGTTATGCAGAGTGTTGTGTTGTGTAGTTATGGGGATGTCTGTAGAGTGTGTCGTGTTGTGTAGGTTTGGAGATGTCTGTAGAGAGTGTCGTGTTGTATAGTTATGGGGATGTCTGTAGAGAGTGTCGTGTTGTGTAGCTATGTAGATGTCTGTAGAGAGTGTTGTGTTGTATAGTTATGGGGATGTCTGTAGAGAGTGTCGTGTTGTGTAGCTATGTAGATGTCTGTAGAGAGTGTTGTGTTGTGTAGTTATGGAGATGTCTGTAGAGGGTGTTGTGTAGTTATAGAGATGTATGTAGAGAGTGTGGTGTTGTGTAGTTATGGAGATGTCTGTAGAGAGTGTTGTGTAGTTATGGAGATGTCTGTAGAGAGTGTTGTGTTGTGTAGTTATGGAGATGTCTGTAGAGAGTGTTGTGTTGTGTAGTTGTGGGGATGTCTGTAGAGAGTGTGGTGTTGTGTAGTTATGGGTAGTCTGTAGAGAGTGTCGTGTTGTGTAGCTATGTAGATGTCTGTAGAGAGTGTTGTGTTGTGTAGCTATGTAGATGTCTGTAGAGAGTGTTGTGTAGTTATGGAGATGTCTGTAGAGAGTGTTGTGTAGTTATGGAGATGTCTGTAGAGAGTGTGGTGTTGTGTAGTTATGGAGATGTCTGTAGAGAGTGTGGTGTTGTGTAGTTATGGAGATGTCTGTAGAGAGTGTTGTGTAGTTATGGAGATGTCTGTAGAGAGTGTTGTGTAGTTATGGAGATGTCTGTAGAGAGTGTGGTGTTGTGTAGTTATGGTGATGTATGTAGAGAGTGTTGTGTTGTATAGTTATGGGGATGTCTGTAGAGAGTGTGGTGTTGTGTAGTTATGGAGATGTCTGTAGAGAGTGTTGTGTAGTTATGGAGATGTCTGTAGAGAGTGTTGTGTAGTTATGGAGATGTCTGTAGAGAGTGTGGTGTTGTGTAGTTATGGAGATGTCTGTAGAGAGTGTGGTGTTGTGTAGTTATGGAGATGTCTGTAGAGAGTGTTGTGTAGTTATGGAGATGTCTGTAGAGAGTGTTGTGTAGTTATGGAGATGTCTGTAGAGAGTGTGGTGTTGTGTAGTTATGGTGATGTCTGTAGAGAGTGTTGTGTAGTTATGGTGATGTATGTAGAGAGTGTTGTGTTGTATAGTTATGGGGATGTCTGTAGAGAGTGTTGTGTTGTGTAGTTATGGAGATGTCTGTAGAGAGTGTTGTGTAGTTATGGAGATGTCTGTAGAGAGTGTTGTGTAGTTATGGTGATGTCTGTAGAGAGTGTTGTGTTGTGTAGTTATGGAGATGTCTGTAGAGAGTGTTGTGTAGTTATGGAGATGTCTGTAGAGAGTGTGGTGTTGTGTAGTTATGGGGATGTCTGTAGAGAGTGTCGTGTTGTGTAGTTATGGAGATGTCTGTAGAGTGTTGTGTTGTGTAGTTATGGAGATGTCTGTAGAGAGTGTTGTGTAGTTATGGAGATAAATGTATTGTGTTAATACCCATGCTGGGGCAGTACAGCACTCTGAAGGAGGGGGGTCTGCCACTGAGGGGGTATCAGGGTCCTGGTAGGGGTTAATGTTTGGGCTGGGGGCACTAGGCAGGGTATTTGCCCCCCATGGGGTATCAGAGTACTGGTAGGGGCTAATGTTTGGGCTGGGGGCACTGGGCAGGGTATTTGCCCCCCATGGGGTATCAGAGTACTGGTAGGGGATAATGTTTGGGCTGGGGGCACTAGGCAGGGTATTTGGGTCCCCTATGGAGCAGTACTGGCAGTAAGTGCCCTACATCCATACATACCCGGCCGTCTGCTCCCAGATGCCCGGCTCCGCCTCCACTACCCCTGCCCTCCCTGTCACAAAGAGCCAGATGCACGTCAAAGGGCCGAGCCGGGGTGGAAGCGGGGGTATCACGGGAGGTGTAGTCCTTCCTGCCGCGCATGCGCACCCGCGCTTTCTACGGCTCCGCGCGCAGACTGACGCCTGCGTTACCATGGAGATGGATCAGCGCCAATATATAGAGAGGGTCGTAAGGATAAAGTATGCGGCGGCCATGTTTACTGTGGGCAAAACAGCTCTCGTCTCCCTACGAAGTAAGGGCAGAGCCCTGGAAATAAATGAAATTCATATGGAGACGCATTCATGTACTGGGAGTATACTTGAACCCAGTGTGTAGATCTACCGGGACTATACCGGAACCCAGTGTGTAGATCTACCGGGACTATACCGGAACCCAGTGTGTAGATCTACCGGGAGTATACCGGGGCCCAGTGTGTAGATCTACCGGGAGTATACCGGGGCCCAGTGTGTGGATCTACCGGGAGTATACCGGAACCCAGTGTGTGGATCTACCGGGAGTATACCGGGGCCCAGTGTGTGGATCTACCGGGAGTATACCGGAACCCAGTGTGTGGATCTACCGGGAGTATACCGGAACCCAGTGTGTGGATCTACCGGGAGTATACCGGAACCCAGTGTGTAGATCTACCGGGAGTATACCGGAACCCAGTGTGTAGATCTACCGGGAGTATACCGGAACCCAGTGTGTAGATCTACCGGGAGTATACCGGAACCCAGTGTGTAAATCTACCGGGAGTATACACTGTATATGTGCGTGTTAGTATATAGTGTCGGCATGAGTGTGTGTGTTAGTATATAGTGTGTGTGTTAGTATATAGTGTGAGTGTTATTATATAGTGTGAGTGTGTGTTATTATATAGTGTGTGTTATATAGTGTGAGTGTGTTATTATATAGTGTTAGTATATAGTGTGAGTGTGTGTGTTAGTATCTAGTGTGTGTGTTAGTATCTAGTGTGTGTTATCATATAGTGTTAGTATATAGTGTGAGTGTGTGTGTTATCATATAGTGTTAGTATATAGTGTGAGTGTGTGTGTTATTATATAGTGTTAGTATATAGTGTGAGTGAGTGTGTTAGTATATAGTGTGTGTTATTATAAAGTGTGAGTGTGTGTTATTATATAGTGTTAGTATATAGTGTGTGTTATTATATAGTGTGAGTGTGTGTGTTATTATATAGTGTTAGTATATAGTGTGAGTGTGTGTGTTATTATATAGTGTTAGTATATAGTGTGAGTGTGTTAGTATATAGTGTTATTAGATAGTGCGAGTGTGTGTTATTATATAGTGTTAGTATATAGTGTGTTAGTGTGTGTTAGTATATAATGTGTGTTATTATATAGTGTTAGTATATAGTGTGAGTGTTATTATATAGTGTGAGTGTGTGTGTGTTATTATATAGTGTTAGTATATAGTGTGTGTTATTATATAGTGTGAGTGTGTGTGTGTTATTATATAGTGTTAGTATATAGTGTGAGTGTGTGTGTTATTATATAGTGTTAGTATATAGTGTGAGTGTGTGTGTTATTATATAGTGTTAGTATATAGTGTGAGTGTGTTAGTATATAGTGTTATTATATAGTGCGAGCGTGTGTGTTATTATATAGCGTGAGTGTGTGTGTGTTAGTATATAGTGTGTGTGTGTGTTATTATATAGTGTTAGTACATAGTGTGTTAGTGTGTGTGTTAGTATATTGTGTGTGTGTTATTATATAGTGTTAGTATATAGTGTGTATGTTATTAAATAGTGTGAGTGTGTGTGTTATTATATAGTGTGAGTGTGTGTGTTATTATATAGTGTTAGTATATAGTGTGTGTGTTATTATATAGTGTTAGTATATAGTGTGTTAGTGTGTGTGTTAGTATATAGTGTGAGTGTTATTATATAGTGTTAGTATATAGTGTGTATGTTATTAAATAGTGTGAGTGTGTGTGTTAGTATATAGTGTGTGTGTTATTATATAGTGTTAGTATATAGTGTGAGTGTGTGTTATTATATAGTGTTAGTATATAGTGTGAGTGTGTGTGTTATTATATAGTGTGAGTGTGTTATTATATAGTGTTGGTCACTAAAGTCTGCCCTGGGGGTATTTGGTGACTTCTCTGTGGGGTATTATATCATTAACAGTGGCTGCCTCAGGGGTATTACCTACCTCCAATAGCCCAACTCTGCATCCACTACACCCCCTGGAAATGTGAGGAAAAGAGCCAATGGTCAGAGGAGATACAGTCACATGGGGAGGGGAAGACTTGGTTACCATAGAGACGAAAAGCTAAGTGACGGCTATAAAGGGCGGCGGCCATCTTTGTTTTGGGCAAAGTACGCCCCACGCCTCATAAACCCCCTCGGTGTAGATAGATGGGGTAAACACATTAATTCGGGGTCACCATCCGCTGCAACTCTCGACTACAACTCCCATCAGCCCCCTCATCTCCATCCCTATAGAGACAGTTCCTGAAAAATGACGCCATCGCGTGGAACGCACAACCAGGAAGTGCCGTGACACGCAAAGGCCATCTTCCGCCTCCTAAGCTTCCGGTTTAAAAAAACAAACCAAAACAGTACAGTGGCCGGTGGGGTATTTGGGGCAAGCTGAACCTGGTCTGATTCTTATGGTTGGGGTTATGGGGCAGGGAGGCACGGTATGGGGCAATTATTATGAACTGCCCTGGCTCCTGAGGTAGGTAACCTTAGCAGGCAAAGCAATGGGGGCAACTCTCAGCACCCTCAGCAGGTTTAGTCAGGGCCATTAGCCTGTGATTTGTCTTGTCACAGAGCGACGAGTTTCAGCTCCCTTCCCGCCGGCCATGAAGCGATCCGGAGACGCGATGGGTGAGAGAGTCCTGGAGCTCGCCCTGCAGATCGTCTCGCTGCTGAGCGGAGAGGTGAGGGCTCCGTCCGCCTGCATTACATCTACGTCCGCATGAGTGATCCTTATCCACTTCTCCCCGACATACAGGATTATATGATCATCAGGAAGCCCGGTGACCCCATCCCCCGTGTGTCCGACAGACCCCCGGGGACCCGGAGCCCCAGCCCGGTGCCTCCACCCCACTCGCCGACACACAAGAGGAACCGCGAGCAGAAGATCCTGGAACTGACCAACAAGATGATGTCCCTGCTGACTGGAGAGGTGAGCGCTGCTGGGAACGGGACGTTATACAGTAACACCGAGGCGTGTGTCTGGATGGTGACGGCTCATTGTGTGTCTCAGGTTCCTGTGAGGTGTGATGATGTCACCGTCTATTTCTCCATGGAGGAGTGGGAGTATTTAGAAGGACACAAGGAGCTTTACAGGGACGTGATGATGGAGACCCACCAGCCCCGCGGCTCTCCGGGTAAGAGGAGGTCACGTAGTATCAACATCCGCCTCACTCCAATGTATATATATGATTATCTCGGGACGATGACATCATTTGTCTGCATGTTTTTGGAGCAGTTGGGTTAGGGGTCGGGCAGCAGGTGGAAATAACTTTAATAACGGTGGGCTTTATCTTCAGCAGATTGCGCGGCTGAAGAGAAGAGTAACGAGAGCGGCCGCCGAGCGGCAAAACGCCCAAGGAAACAAAAGCGCAAGAAGGCGAAAAAGACAACAGAGATCCTGCCCAGAGACCGTGACCCGAGCAGGGGCGTCAGTACATCCCCCAAACACTCTCAGCCAGAAGATACGCGCTCCACGATTAAGGAGGAACCGGCGTCCTGTAAGGAAGAGACCCTCCGAGACACCGATGAGAAGCCTCCTCGGACGGTCTACACATCAACGCGCGTCAAGGAGGAAGCACCTCCACGGGAAGACGTTTATGCCCACCCAGAGCGGACGTGGACGGCGGTCCCGTCACCCCGTCTGACCGAGTCGCACTGGCTCGCTGGGCAGGACCTCCCCGACGCGTATACGTCTCCCGGCTACGTGTACAGCGCTCTGAGGGAGGAGATGGGTCTCTACGATGGCGGAGATCTCTTTGAGATGCATACCCCAGCAGGACACTCTTCTGCTCTGATGGCCGAGGACTCTTGGGAAGAGAGGGGTCCTCAGTC
Source organism: Spea hammondii (assembly GCA_029215755.1). Lineage (NCBI taxonomy): Eukaryota > Metazoa > Chordata > Amphibia > Anura > Pelobatidae > Spea > Spea hammondii. Next base: position 7,255,020 of record JARDYJ010000006.1, read on the forward strand.
AGTGCACCCGGCCCTTCGTATTAAGGGGGAGCGTATGGATGTCTCTACCCCCGTAAGACTCACGCCGACAGGGTGCACATCTCCTCGAGTAAAGGAGGAAGCTCTGTCTCCCGGAGATTCGGATCGCTCTACGCCCATGGCTTACTTCAGGGGCTATCACAGAATGAACAGCGCTCTGCAGAAGAGAGCCAAGACGTTCCTGTCTGCGAAGGGGCAGGATCACCCCAGAAGGGGCAGTAGGTCGGCCGGCCCTCCTCACGAGATACCCCGGCCCGCGGACAGGACGTATAAGTGCCCGGCGTGTGAGAAGCGCTTCACGAGCAGCTCGGGGCTGGACAAGCATCAGACCGTCCACAGGGGGAAGAAGTTCTCGTGCCCAGCGTGCGCGAAGCTCTTCTTCTACAAGTCGAGTCTGGCCATCCACCAGCGGCTCCACACGGGGGAGAAGCTCTTCGCATGTCCCGTGTGCGGCAAGTGCTTCACCAACAACTCCAACCTGGTCGTCCACCAGCGCATCCACACCGGCGAGAAGCCCTACTCCTGCCCCGAGTGCGGCAAGCGCTTCGGCCACAAGGGCCACCTCAACCGGCACTCCAGGATCCACGCTGGCGAGAGGCGCTATCTCCACGAGGACAGCGGCCTGATGAGTGACTGGATGCCGCGCAACGCGGGCTGCTGGTCTCAAAAGCTCCAGGATGTTAACCCTTTCTGCTCGGCCGACAGGAGCCTCTAACCGTGAGAAAGGACACTTCGGATTAAATCGGGGAGGAAAAAAAAAAAGCTAATTTATTGAAATGTACGACCGTATGATTTTATATATTAAATGATGATGTCATCCGTTTTATTTCTACCCATTTTAATGGCTGATTTATGTGATAACACTAATACAGCATTTGATTTTTTAATAATAACAGTAATAATAATTAAGTTAACCCTTTCGTTACCCTATAGCTGCACAGTTACGTCCTGAGGAGTTGTAGGAAGATCACTGCTACGGGGTACCGGGAAGTTCAGGGGAACCATTGCCGTCCGGTAGACGTCGCCGCCGACACCCAATGGGGGGTCGCTGTAGGGCAAATTCCGTGAACAATACGGTGAGCCCAGTGATGTCACTATGACATCACTGCCATAGATAAGATGTATCCCTAAATGATCTCCATCCGTATGTAACCGTGCTCAAAATAATAATAATAAAAATCCCCGACACCCCATTGGCCGGGAGCTACATATAACCCCCCCTTCTGTTTACTGTCCCCCAAGCCGGAACTATTAACATACTGCCCTATCGGGTGCTGTGTGGGGGACCGATGTGGCCTCTGTCTGTAACCCGTGGATGTTGGGAACATAAATCAGGGCATCGATCAGCAGCAGTCCAGGGCCGAGAAATTCTCAGAAAATTGCAAAAAAGAAACAGATTTTATTAATTTAGTTTTTTTTTGTTTTTTTTTACACACCGGCGCTCACAATGATTGTTTCTGTGCGTTTCTATGGTTTCAAATAAAAGCCGTATTTGTTTGTGAGAATAAGGAAGTGTAATTTGTGTGGGTTCATCCAACACAGAAATGGGGGAAATATCTGAATTTAACCCAATAATGGTAAAAATAGCAAAAAAAAAGAACCACAAGCCTGTTTCCCAGTAGACCCCACCCACAGTGCCCCTCCCCGTTGACGCTCCTCGTGGGTGGCGCCCATGAAGTGTCTCGTTACTCTGTCTCTTCTTCATCCTTGTGAATCTTCTGATGCCGCTGGAGGCTCGAGCTGCAGGAATAGCTCTTTGTGCACCTCAGACACGGGAAGAGCTTCTCTCCGCGGTGGACGCTCTCGTGCTTCGCGAGGTCCAACTTGTGGGCGAATTTCTTCTCGCACGTGGAGCAGGCGAACGGCTTCTCCTGCGTGTGGATCCTCTGGTGAACGACCAGGTTAGACATGTGTATGAAGCACTTCCCGCAGACGGCGCATGCATACTGAGTCCTCCCCCTGTGAGCGCTTCGATGTATGGCCAGCTCGGCCTTGGCAGCGAAGCGGTGGCCGCAGTCCCGGCAGCGGTAGGTCCTCACGGCGGCGTGGCTCTTCTGGTGCCGGGCGAGGTGGGCGCTCTGCTTGTAGGACTTGCCGCAGTCGGCGCAGGCGTACGGTCTCTCGCCGGTGTGGACCCGATGGTGTCGGAGGAGGTTAGAGTATCTGTCGAAGAACCTCCCGCATTCGGTGCAGATGAAGGACCTCTCTTTTCGGTGGGACCGCTGATGCTGCTCAAGATGGGACTTGCAGAAGAAGGCCTGGCCGCACTCCTGGCAGTCCCAGAGTTGGTTTCCAGCGGGGTCTGTGTGACTGTAGGAAAAACATTCAAAATGGCCGCCATAACCATAGGAACCCCCCATGGATTTCTCCCCAACCTCGTGGCAGCTCGGTGGCAGCTCTGCGCTGTCCTCAATAGTCTCCTCCTTAATACAAACGGTCGAGTACTCGATCACACACTCGTCTTGGCCGGTACACGCCACGGGGTCTGGGGCATCTTCATCCTCCACCTTTACAGTCACTGACTCTTCCCGATGGTGGGGGGTAATGCTGGCACTTTCCATCCTGCCCCAGGTGGGGTAAGTACTCGGCCTATCGGATTACTGCCTGACGAGGGGTATTTCTTCTCAGGAAGGCATCTGTTGGAACAGAAAATGTGGGGATTTCTCAGACTCTTTAGCCAAGAAAGAGTTAATTAATTCCTCCCCAGCCCTGGCTGAGACTTACATGACCCAAGCAAGCCCTTAATGTATTACAGGCTTTTACCCCCTCATACCCCAATATTACAGGCTTTTACCCCCTCATACCCCAATATTACAGGCTTTTACCCCCTCATACCCCAATATTACAGGCTTTTACCCCCTCATACCCCAGTGTAACAGGCTTTTACCCCCTCATTCCCCAGTATAACAGGGTTTTACCCCCTCATTCCCCAGCATTCCAGGACTTCACCCCCCTCATACCCCAGTGTAACAGGGTTTTACCCCCTCATACCCCAGTGTAACAGGGTTTCCCCCCTCATACCCCAGTGTAACAGGGCTTAACCCTCTCATACCCCAGCATTCCAGGACTTCACCCCCTCATACCCCAGTGTAACAGGGGTTTCCCCCCTCATACCCCGCTATAACAGGGTTTCCCCCCTCATACCCCGCTATAACAGGGCTTAACCCTCTCATACCCCAGCATTCCAGGCTTTTACCCCCCCCGTATAGCACACTGGATGGTGGGATTTAGAGGAATAGAGGGCATTCAGACTACAGCTCCTATCACCCTCAGCCCCACCTGGAGATTGTGAGGTGATGTCCCTGCAGCCCTGGCACAGCCCTGGGCCCTCAACGACACAGTCAGCTCCCCTCTGGCGTCATTCACAGTCCCATGACGTCACTAGCGCAGTACGAAGACTCCATTACCATAAATACGGGTCTGCAGCACGGCAGGCTCCTCCTCTCATCAGTTCTAAATCCCGCCCCCTAAACGTCACTCTACGACGTTAACTCGTCTCACAATCGCAGGCCATTTGCCCTCCTCCAATATGGCGCCGTGCAGTCTGCTTGTCCCGTGAGGTCACATCCGCCTCCGACGGCGTTACTGACAGTCTGACCGGCAGAAGTCAGTGACCTCACAGTATCTGCATCATCGGGTGCAACTGACTGACTTCTGCTTTCTACATTTTCACTTACAGAGTCTGTAGCGCAGTACAATGGACCCTCGCTCCCCCCCAGAGCTTACAGTCTAGAGGGGCCGGGGTGCTGAACGCCGGCTGTTAATTATTAACCCCTTTATTATAGGCGACGGGTGGTATGGTCCAGACACCGGGTGCGTGCGTGGGGGGGTAATAGTGATTGCCCTCTATCAGGGTCAGGCTGCGGCGCATGCTGCTTAGGGCTGGGCTGTGTAAGAGGCGCGCTCCCAGTCCGTGCCACCGCTGGTGATGTCAGGGGTGTCTCTCCAACGCAGTGGTGAACCCTCCGCTCTCTGGGGGAGGATCTCCCACCCGCGGGGCAGGAAACACCCCGGGGTAATAAAGCTCATTAAATACCTCTCGTTATACCCAGGACTGGTCAGGGGGAGCCCTCCGATCATCTTCGGCATCGAGAGGGGCCACCAGCAGCCCGAGGAGAAGGATAGGCCGGGTATATATTCACAGGTCAGTAATAAATGTGGGGGTATCAGTGACTTCATAACCCATGGGGCGGGGCTATACAGTGGGGTAATATGTCTGAGATTGGGTAAATTATGTGTTAAATTATTTTCTACCGTAAATGGTGCGGCGTAACGGGTAGGAAGTACACCAAATGTACACAGGGTGTCTCTTTAGAAAGAATCTTGCGGGAGAGAGAGTGCTGGAACTGCATGTGTCTCCTGCTAGAGAGAGGAGCGGGTGGGTGGGGGGTTAATTATACAGAGAGGATCCCAGAACCCCCTGACTAGGGTAACACTTTCTAACCCATTCAGTCCCCTTAGGACGTATAGGTACGTTACAGCGGCAGGGAGACGCCGGCTGTCTCTTCCGTTACTGGTCGCTGCTGACACCCACCCTGCTGGCTGATCGCTATTATTGCGATCTGTGGACCCCTGCTCGCTGATCACATTGTTGTCAGGAGGAGGAGATGGAGAAAACTAGATTCTACCCTCCAAAAAATGTAATAAATGAAAAGTCACACGGCCCTGGGTGCAAAAAATAAAAAGTGCCCCTTAACCCTGTCACTATAAATAATAAAAAAAATTCACTACCCCAGGGGGTATTAAAAAATGTGTGATATGGGGTAATATGTAAAGCAGATCGCTGTTCTTTATGTATGGGGTTAACTTTCTGTTTATTTGCTGCAAGGGTTCTGATTGAATCAAAATAATGTGGCATTCAGAGGGTTAATGAAGCAGACCAAAACCGCTGCTGTGTTGCCATGGTAACACGCAGGGAACACCTGATGCTGGTGTTACTTTACCGCGAATGCTGCACTTTCCATACCGTTCACGCGTTACCATGGTAACCGCCGAGTCCCCGTGTAAACTGTTACTACGGCATACGTTCCTGCCCTCATCGAACATGGCGCCGAGCGGGCGCTCCCATCCAGTGACGTCGCATCCGCACTCAACAGCGGGGCTCGGGTTCTGCGCGCCCGTCTCTATGACGACTGAACAGAGCGACGGCCGCAGAAAAGGAGTAGTGGAGACGGGGCCGAACCGCGGAGGTTAGTGGCCTTCTGTTATACAGCTGACGTCACTGGCTGATTTCCTTCAGGGGCCGGATGGGCCCGGGAACGAGCAGTAAATATATAACTAATAAACGAGCTAATGTCTCCACTGCAGGCTGTCTCGCAGTGCGTACGGGAATACAGATATAAGTGCTCTGCTCCCAAGAGCTTACGCTCTAGCCATATGACCTGATAGACACTCAGGGCGCACTTAGAGCCCGTTACTGGTGTCCGCAGGGGGCCCCAGGCGCTGATGTGCCCCGGCTGCTGTGCTGCCCCTGTTATATGCCCTCGGCGACCCTCAGCCGGACAGTAGGGGCACCTGTCTGCGGGAGGGGATCAGTGTGATGTCTGTCACCGGCAGCCGCCTCACACGCTGGGTACCATGTCGGTGATGTCTGTCACCGGCAGCCGCCTCACACGGCAGGTACTGTGCCGGATTGGTAATGTCTGTCACCGGCAGCCGCCACACACGCCGGGTACCATGCCGCTGAGTGAGACATCTCCGCGTTTACCCCGGTGTGATGCATACCTGTGATGCGCTGACGTTATTTGGGGTAATAACTGCTGGTTACACACGCAGGGCCCGACGATGAGACGCCTCCAGCCATGTCTGCGTTAGAGCGAGGAGAAGAGCTGCACACGAGAGACCACCAGGCAGCGGAGAGCCCGACGGATACCTGCGCAGGTCAGTAGCAAACCCTCTCACTACACACCTCCTCTGGAAGACAATTCTCTATACCAACTACACCTCAGGGAACAAGATGCTTACGTAGAAACCCAGAATCTGCTGGACATTCGGCCCCATCCGGCCCATCTAGACAGACATTGGTCTCATCTTAGATTCAGGAGCCGTATGTCTATGCCATACATGTTTAATACCCGCACTGTACTACCATCTACCACTTCTGCCAGGAGGCTGTTCCACTTATCTACCACCCTCTCAGTAAAGTAAAACTTCTGTCCATTCCATCTCAGCCTCTGACCCTCTAATGTTAGATTCTGGCCACTGGTTTTTTATTCCTCCCCGTACGCAGCGTAGAGCGTAGTGGAGGTAATCGGGAGCGTGACGTAAGGGATTTAACGCTCGGACATTGTCTTTCAGATGCCTCCGGAGGGATGTATGACGGACATCACGTGATGCAGGACGTGGAATGCGTGGTGATAAAGGTAGAGGAATCGGATATCGAGGAGGAGGAGTCCCCTGGAGTCCCTCCCCCGCGGATCCCCTCCCCCGAGAAGCCGTTCTCGTGTAGCGACTGCAGGAAGTGCTTCATCATGGAGTCGCGGTTCCGTAGACACCGGTGCCAGGCGGAGAAGGCCTTCGCGTGTCTGGTGTGCGGGAAGCGCTTCATCACGGAGTCGCGGTTCCTCGGCCACCGGTGCGTCCCCCCCGGAGAGAGGCCCTTCTCCTGCCCCGAGTGCGGCAGGCGCTTCGTCAAACACTCGCACTTCCTGCGGCACCAGTCGATCCACACGGGGGAGAAGCCCTTCGCGTGTTTCATCTGCGGGAAGAGCTTCCGCACGAAGAGTTACCTGGTCACGCACCAGCGCACGCACACGGGCGAGAAGCCCTTCGCGTGTCCCGAGTGCGGGAAGAGCTTCCGCGCCAAGTGCTACCTCATCATCCACCAGCGGATCCACAGCGGGGAGAAGCCCTTCCCCTGCCGCGTCTGCGCCAAGTCCTTCGTCAGCACGTCGGACTTCGTCAGGCACCAGCGGGTCCACACCGGGGAGAGGCCGTTCGCCTGCGCGGAGTGCGGGAAACGCTTCGCCACCAAGTCCAACCTGGCCAAACACGAGCGGGTCCACACCGGGGAGAAGCCCTTCTCGTGTTCCGAGTGCGGCAAGTTCTTCACGTGCAGCACCAACCTGGTGATCCACCGCAAGATCCACGCGCGGGAGAAGGACAGGAGCCTCGCTTCCCACCAGAAAGCTCGCGCCAAGAGACGGCCTCGGACCGGCCAACGGGAGCCTGGCGAGAACCCGGACGCAACTAGCCTCATGGTGAAGGAGGAAGACCTCGGCCACTCGTCAGACCCTGCCGTGGATGCCAAAGATAATCTGAGTCCGTGGGCCGCAGATACGACGGAGAGCGGCGACAGTCAGAGCGTCACAAACGCCAGAACCCTCCCTGAAGAGACGTCCTTCCTGTGCTCCGACTGCGGCAAAAGTTTCAAGTATCACGGAAGTCTCATTTTACACCAGAGGTCTCACGAGGAGTACCAGCGCGCCCGTGGCTTGCGTGTGGGGGGCTCGTTAGCAGGGGGCGGGATCGGCGCGGGCGGCCCGGAGAGGGAGGTCCACCCGTGTTCCGTGTGCGGAAAAGGCTTCAAGTACAAAGCGAACTGCGTTCGGCATCAGCTGACTCACGCCGTAGTGAAGCATTTCGCCTGCGCCGAGTGCGGCGCGTGTTTCGGCGAGAAGCTGCACCTCCTTCGGCACCAGAGGAGCCACGCCGGGGCCAAACCGTTCTCGTGCCCCGACTGTGGCAAATGTTTCAAGTTCAGCGCCAGTCTTCTGAAACACCAGAAGCTTCACGCCGGGGAGAAGGCCTTCCCCTGCCCCACGTGCGGCAAATGCTTCTTTAAGAGATCCAACCTTCTCCGGCACAAAAACAAACATGGGGGGGAGGAGCCGCTGCCCTGTGCGGGGGAGGAGCCGCTGCCCTGTTCAGGCAGCAGCTCCTCCCCACTTAGTCGAAAAACCCAAGCTGGAGACTGACCAGCATATTCTCCCCGGGGAGGAGCCCTGCAATGCGAGCGAGAGCCGTCTCTGATGGTAGGGCCCGGAGTGCTTCCTGTACCCCCCCACCCCGGGTGTTTCACACTGTAACGTGTCATGCGCTTATTACATCATCAATCGATGTGACGGGGATGGAGCTCCAGCATTGAAGATGCTTTTCAGGGACTTTCAGTTGACTTCTTTCCGTGAAAGGGACCCCCTCCCCCGATTATATATTAAATAATCATGACATCATGTTTCTGGATTCTATTTATTTGACATCATAACCACACCAAGTGCTTCCTAATACCCAACACCTGCCCTGTATAATGTATAGTTCAATGGGCGGGGAGATTGATTTATCTATACATTATACAGGGATCCTGGCTCGCTGATTTATCTATACATTATACAGGGGGCCGGTCACTGATTTATATATATACATTATACAGGGGGCCGGTCACTGATTTATCTATACATTATACAGGGGGCCGGCTCACTGATTTATCTATACATTATACAGGGGGCGGCTTGCTGATTTATCTATACATTATACAGTGGGCCGGTCACTGATTTATCTATACATTATACAGGGGGCCAGTCACTGATTTATCTATACATTATACAGGGGCCAGCTCGCTGATTTATCTATACATTATACAGGGGCCGGCTCACTGATTTATCTATACATTATACAGGGGCCGGCTCGCTGATTTATCTATACGTTATGCAGGGGGCCGGTCACTGATTTATCTATACATTATACAGGGGGCCGGTCACTGATTTATCTATACATTATACAGGGGCCGGCTCGCTGATTTATCTATACGTTATGCAGGGGGCCGGTCACTGATTTATCTATACATTATACAGGGACCGGTCACTGATTTATCTATACATTATACAGGGGGCCGGTCACTGATTTATCTATACATTATACAGGGGCCGGCTCACTGATTTATCTATACATTATACAGGGGGCCGGTCACTGATTTATCTATACATTATACAGGGGCCAGCTCGCCGATTTATCTATACATTATACAGGGGCCGGCCCGCTGATTTATCTATACGTTATACAGGGGGCCGGTCAGTGATTTATCTCCCCTGGCAGCAACCCCTTTACCCTCTGAGAGTGACTCCCTTACCGTTCATGCTTTAAAATGCCCTCCTCCTGCGTGGTCTGACGATTCTTGCCACTGATTGGCTGCTTGGCGCTCTGGATGCTGAGTGGGGATGAGTAGATCACGTGACCGCGATGAGTTCTGCTGGCGTGTCGGTTAATTTAAAGCGACGTCGCAGCTATTGTATGCATGAGATTTACCTTTAACAGGTTATGCATTGTGTGTCGTGGGAAGGGTGGAGCGGGACCACCAACATTATAAAATATATATAAAACTATGTTTCCTGTCAACTTGTGGCTCAAGGGGTGGGGGTGGGGACCCTGACCATGGGGCACGAGGGGACGACTGACTGCATAAGTATTTGCTGACCTTCAACTTCTTTGACTCAACAAAACCTGCCACCAAGACCACGTCTCGGCTCATTGGTGGATCAGGAGCCGTTCACCGTAACGCGCTGCATGACTCGTCAGAGGATGGCGACCTGTCCACCCATGTCTCTGCTGCTTGGTGGATAGGAAGGAGTTCACCATAACCCACTGCCCACATGCATTCCTTGTAACTTTATTTATAAGAGACGGACGTACAATACTAGGAGCAGCAGAAAGACACACGTGGGGAGGCCACACCGAGCCACATAAATTCTTCTTATTACAATTGTTATTACAGGAAAGACATGAGGAGGATGCGGAGGATACAGATAAATAAGACAGAAAGTAACTTCCTCCAGAACCGGACACGCAGCTGGCGTAAAAGTGTTCGTGGGGGACCCCCACTAACCAAAGCCATAAAATCCTGTAGGGGCCACGCTGCTCACATGACCCCGGCTCATCCAGTGGCCCTGGATCTGTCTGTTCCATACACATATTGGACCACACAAAGAACAGCGATAACAATACGTCTGCTCCGAGGCCACCCCACAGGGCTCAGGCGATATGGACGTCCACCACGTTTCTCCTTTGATCGGATCATTTCTGATCAGTACACGAGGACGTACTTCCCTTCGGCGTGAAGCCGCGCGTGCTTAGAGAGCAGCGAGTTGGTAACGAAGCACTTCCCGCATTGCGGACACGCGAACGGCTTCTCCCCCGTGTGGCTCCTCTGGTGGCGGAGCAGCTTGGAGACGTAGCTGAAGCCTTTCCCGCACTCGATGCACATGAAGCGTTTCTGCTCCTCGTGGAACTGCTTGTGCGCGGCGAGACTGGCGTGGCACTTAAAGCACTTTCCGCACTCGGGACACGAGAAGGGCTTGGGCCCCGCGTGGAGCCTCATGTGCGTGACGAGGTTGGAGTTTCGGGTAAAGCATCTACCGCACTCGGGGCATGAAAACGGCTTCTCCCCCGTGTGGATCTTCTGGTGCGTGACCAGGTTGGAGTTGCGGCTGAAGCATTTGCCGCACTCGGGACACGGGAAGGGCTTCTCCCCCGCGTGGCTCTTCTGATGCGTGACGAGCTCCGCGCTGCAGCTGAAGCACCTGCCGCACTCCGAACACGTGAACGGCATCCCCGCCCGGTGGATTTTGCGATGCGTGACGAGGTTGGCCTTCTGGCTGAAGCTCTTCCCGCACTCTGAACACGCGAACGGCTTCTCCCCGGTGTGGATCTTCTGATGGGCCACCAGGTTGGTGTGCTGGGTGAAGCACTTCCCACACTCCACGCAGGAGTACGGACTCTCCCCGGAGTGGACCTTCTGATGGGAGAGGAGATTGGCCTTCCGGCTGAAGCACTTCCCGCATTCGGGGCAGGGGAAGGGCTTCTGGCCCGCGTGGGCCCCCTGATGCGCCACCAGTTTAAAGCTGCACCGAAAGGCTTTGCCGCATTCCAGGCAGGGAAAGGATTTCCGCGTGGCGCACGCTTTTCCGTTTCCTGTTTTCTCTCTGATCGCCTCGCTTTGGTTCCGGATGATTCCTTCCCCTCCAGCCGCGAATCCGCCGATGACATCATCTGAAAGCAGATTGGTTGGAAGTTACACGGAAGCCAAAAACCCAGGCATCAGCCCTACCAACCCCCTTCACTAATAGGTATAATATATGGACATATTACCCCACCATAAAGCCCCGCCCCCTGGGGTATAACCCCCCCGCGTGCCCCGGATTTATTACTGACCCGCGAATATATACCCCGGCCTCTCCTTCTCCTCGGGCTGCCGGTGGCCCCTCGCGTACGGCTCTTCCCCCCTCTCGATGCCGGAGATGATCGGAGGGGTCCCCCTGACCAGTCCTGGGTATAACGAGAGGTATTTAATGAGCTTTATTACCCCGGAGTATAAACACCAAAGTATTTCCTGCCCCGCCGGTGGGAGATCCTCACCCAGAGAGCGGAGGGTCCGGAAATTCTCCATCATCACCTCCCTGTAAAGCTCCTTCTCTTCTCCCGTTAGACATCCCCACTCCTCCTCGGAGAAGTAAACGGCCACCTCCTCGAACTCGCACCGGCCCTAAACGGAGAGGAGCAATTAAGAGCCTGTGTATGGGGTAAAGGGGGGCATGCAGGGCAAAGGGGGGTGGCGGTGAATTCTCGGGGCATCATACAATATGCTTTGGGAGGGGTATTAACATGGCATATGGATGGTGTAATGAGTGAGGACAGGGGGTATTTTCCTGTTACCTGCCCCCTCGCGGTGTCGTCCATCTCTGCGGGGCGGCCCCAGGTTTTCCCAATCATCCTCTCTGTGCTATCGTGAGATCGACTCGGGGCCCCTCCGAATACCGGCCCCTCGCAGGAAACGCATCAGGGCAGGCTGCTGCCTCATACAGGAGAAATGCCCCATAGACGCAGCTCTGCTGGGGTAAGAGACATCAATACACAATGGGGGCAGGTAGTGGCATAAATGGGCAACTCAGAGGAATTTGGGGGCGGGGTGGCATGATGATGGGGGCGGGGCAACGCGAATTACATGATCTAGGAGAGCTCCGGGTTATACTGCCAGCCGATTGGTTGAACATACTACCCTGCCCTTCTCCCCCGTCCATCCCTCTTTACACGGCCCCTCTCCCCCGCCCACTCCTATTTACCCTGCCCCTCTCCCCCCCACTCCTATTTACCCTGCCCTTCTCCCCCACACTATTTACACTACCTTCTTCCCCCACTCCTATTTACCCTGCCCTTCTCCCCCCACACTTCTTTTTACCCTACTTTTCTGCCCCCATCCACTCCTATTTACCCTGCCCTTCTCCCCATCCACTATTTACCCCACCCACTCCTATTTACCCCGCCTTTCTGCCCCGCCCACTCCTAGTTACTCCGCCCACTTCTAGTTACCCTGCCCTTCGATCCACCCTCTCCTGCCCCCCCCCGAACACCATTAGAGAACTCCCATCACTCTCAACCCACATGGCCAGCGATTATCATATCGCACATAATTTCAATGACCTCATTAGTAGCGGACTGTCACCCAAAAGCACCGAGTGATTACTGGTCACAGTTTGCCACTTCCATAATAAACCAGCATATTAACTGCCCCCTAATTACCCCAGCGACCAGTGCCCCTAAACTCCTCTTACCCTCCTATGCTGGAGGCTTCGCTCCGTCTTCACTAACACTTCTATACCCGGGGGCGGCGCTCTGCGATGACGCCTGTGAAGTCGCGCTGATGGAAGCCGGAAGTATTAGAAGTGAAGTAACATGGATCGCATGCTCATCGGCGCCATTGTGGATGAGGGCAAACCGCCAGTGGCGAAATCGGAAGAGCAAAAGGGGGCAGAAAAGGACGTGTAACCATGGCAACGTGGGATTATTATGGGAAATGGAGCAGAGGTTTTCTGTAACGATAGCATACTTGCCAAGTATCCCTGTTTATCCTTTCCAGTCCCACCATCTGCCAAGACTTCCCATTCAGGTTGGGCAGTCTCACCATACATGCCGAGTGTCCCTTTAATGTGTGAAGTCCCTCTCTCAAAGCCCTGAGTCTCTTTCCACCCTCCGATACCCCTCTTTCCTCCCCTGCTGCCGCTCCCCTTGTGGCCCCATCAGCACCGCTCCCGAACAGCTCTCCATTAATATTAATCGAGAAACCGTTACCATGGCAGTGCTGGCCATTAACCCTTTATAACCCACCCACAGAACAGGGCATTTATTTTCACTTTTTCAGGACTGGAGGGGTCTTACCCCGATTACAGGGATACCCCACACACCTCCTCGACAGGGTCACATCTACCCCTTGCCCAGAGCAGCCCCGATTCTCGCGCTGCAGGGGAGGGTCTCACGAGACATATCGGGCGGGTTTCATACACTAGATATCAGGGGCATTAGAAGAATATGACATCACACACACCAGTGTGATGCCACCATGCAGCTCCGCCCCTGTGGTAAAGGGCAATGCAGTATGCTCTGCCCACAGGAGTGCAGCCTGTGAGACACTGCCGGCCGGACGCTCCACCCCCGGAGACGCCTTCATTCACGACACCCGCAGGGCAGCAAAACTATTACAAATGTGCAAAATCCTAAGTATTTGAAAGACATTTTATTTATTAAAAATCCTAATTTTCAGTTTCTCCGGGTGATTTATTAACGTTAAGGAATCCCACCTCCTTCTTTAAAGAGCGCCCGCCTTAAATACGTCGCCTTCATTTGCGGGCTCCTGTAGCCCAAGCGATTTCTCATTGGGTTCTCTGACTTGTGACATCATCAGCGGCCTCTAGAACGTGCTGCGGACGTTTCACTAGATAGGAGAGAGAGACTAACGTGTCCATCAGGATAAAGTCCATCTCTTTGGTACATACGGAGATGTCTGGGAGCGAGAGGGAGCATGCAGGGAGAAGCACCGTGGCTGGAGGTTCTAGAGCCAGAGATCAGTAGTGAGTCTCCCGTCGGGGGGTGGGGGGGGGTGTGTATTTGAGGCGACGGGGCAGGGGTAAAATTGGCGGAACAGCGCCTCGCTAGAAAGTAGCAGGGTGTCTGCCTTCCATGGGGTGAAGTCTCCTTGCCTGTCTATATACGGGCCTGGAGAGGCTTCTCCGATGTCCTCTCGTGATCCCAGCTTCACGCAACAAGGCTGGGGGAGCCACAGTACAGTCACCCAAAGTGGTGCCCCTTCAGCCGGTGGGTTTCATCCAGGACCCAGTAGATGGGGCAATTAGGAAAGGCCGGGGGGAGGGGGGGTTGGCTTCGGGACCTGCTTTCCGCGCCGGCGGTTATTTCTCCCCGGGCTCCTTGTGGATCTGCTGATGTTCCAGGAGATCCGCGTAGCGCGTGAAGCACTTCCCGCACACTGAGCAGATGAAGGACTTCTCCCCGCTGTGCGTCGCTTGGTGGGCATCCAGGTCGGGTTTCTGGGCGAAGCGTTTGCCGCACTCAGAACACACGAACGGCTTCTCCGCCAGGTGGATCTTCCGGTGGGACACGAGACAGGAGCTCTGGGTGAAGCATTTCCCGCACTCCAAACACGAGAACGGCTTCTCTCCTGTGTGGATCCGCTCATGCGCCACCAGGTCGGACTTGCGCGTGAAGCACCTCCCGCACACCGAGCAGCCGTACGGCTTCTCTCCCGAGTGGACTCTCATGTGGGCCACCAGGATGGTGTTACTGATGAAACATTTCCCGCATTCCGAGCAGGCAAAGGGCTTCTCCCCCGTGTGCACCCGCTGGTGGATCACCAGATGGGAGTTACACACGAAGCGCTTGGCACACACGGAACACGCGAAGGGCTTGTCGCCGGTGTGGATCCGCTGGTGTATGGCCAGGTTGGAGCTTTGGCTGAAGCATTTGCCGCAGTCCGGGCACGGAAACGGCTTCTCCCCGGTGTGGAGTCTCTGGTGTCGGACCAGGTGGGAGTTGCAGAAAAAGCCCTTCCCGCACTCGGGACACGCGAATGGCTTCTCCCCCGTGTGGTTCTTCTGGTGGGAAATCAGACGGGACTTGCTGACAAAGCACTTTCTGCATTGCGGACACGCGAAAGGCCGGTCCTGCCCGGATTTTGTCTTCTGGGGGCCGGCGCGAGACTTCTTGGTACGAGGAGACTCTCCCGGTGCTCGAGAACCTTGTCTTCCCGCGTTCTCACGCGTTTCGCTACCTGGAAGGAAACGAGAGAGCCGTGATGGGAGAGGGTCCCCTAATTCCTGATGGGATGGCTAGAGCGTCTTCCCTCACCTGTGCCGATGTCCATCGGGATCTCCTCCTCCTTCACCTGGACTATCAGGAGCATCTCCTCGTCCTTCGACGCAACCTCCCCGTCCTGCTTTATCTCTGACTGAATGGGAAACCAATGAGAGTTAAGAGCCCCGGAGAAGCCGGATAAACCAGTGGCTCACATCAAATACAGCCAATGCCGCCACATTCACGGCCCCCTCTATGCGGGGGTGGGGCAATGTGGGGGAGGGGCAGTACTTCTGCTGGGAGGGGAGGTCTCCTTTTTACCCCACCACTAAGCAGGACAATAAGGTGTTAAGGTGGGTTAAGTTGTTGGCCATTTGCCCCACCTGACATCATCAGGATTATTGCCTGTTAATGGACTAGCAGAAAGTACGATGTTACATCATCACCCGTAGACTCCTCCCCCGAGGGGTTGCTGTTTACCTCGCTTTGTCTCTCGTCCTCCGTTTCAGAATGCCGCTCCTTCCGTTTGCTTCCTGAAAAGTAAAAGGTTCTGTAAGAGATCCCAAGTCCGGAGTTGACGCGATAAACCCTGGAACCGGGAACATGGCGGCTCCTGATAGGGACCCCCGGTCACCAAATACCCTTCCATGGCATGCCCCTCGCTAATGCATGGAGGGGATTGTCCAGAACCTTTCCCCACCCCCCACCCTATCGGTTATCCAAGAGACGGGTTTGCAAGGGGGATGTCTCCATGTGAAACCATCCGGGGGGGGGCCTCCCTGAGGGTCTCACCCAGGCGCCCAATGTTAACCCTTTCATATTAAAACTTCTACGGCTCCCGGACACCCTGAGGTTTTCACCTGAGCCGACACGCGTGGGAAGCTCCACCGGCGGCTTCCTGCTGGGCGGCGGATCCTCCGCGTCTTCTGCCTAAACCACAAAAAAAAAGTCGCTGAAATCGGGGCTGCAGGGATACGTGGCCCCGACACGGGCAGCTCTCCGGTGTTACCCTGTGATGCACGCAGCGGTAGAGGTCATACGAGCTGAGACAGCAGGGAATGGCAGAGAGACCCGGGGCCTCTGAGAAGAGACAGCCCTGGAAACGCACAGTATGGGTCCCCTCATCTGAGTGCAGCGAGACACGTGGGCCTGACCGGGAGCGGTCTCTTCCAAAACACTGTCCCCGAGCAACGTGTCCGTGCCTCTACATCCTCAATCGTGCTTTAGAAAAGTGAAACAGCCTCCCAGCAGAAGTGGTAGAGGGTAATACAGTGAGGGTATTAAACATACATGGGAAAGGCACATGGCTCCTGAATCTAAGACGAGACCAACCGAGGGGGGCCGGTCTACTGGCAGGTTCTGGGTTACTATGAATCGGTTGGCCCTCGGGGCCGCTCTCTATGGTTATTTACTGTGGGAACGCATTGCGTTACCTGATCGCCGGGTGCATCGCTGTCATCTTCGTCCGAGGACGCGGGGCCCCGCGCTTTATTCTGAGGGCCCGGCCTGTCTATAGGAACCAAAAGAGGGAATAATCAGGAAAACGCGTGAGCAGATTCCATATTACATCTTGCGGCCAATCACAGACTGCCCCTGCCCCATGTGAGCGGGGCCCTTAGGAGCCCACCATTGTGGCCAGGAACGCTGTATAAATTCACATTCGGCTAGATCGTCAGCTCACAGGCCGAATCTTCACGTCCTGCTGCATTTATGAACCCCCACAATTAATTCAATCACCCCCCCCAGATGGGACAGGACGGGCCACCGGGCCGTGCACCCACTACTGACCCGAACAGCGACGCGCGTGGCTTCTATTGGTCGTGGAGTCTTCGCCGTCGGAGCTGCTCTGCTCTGATTCGCTCTCCTTACCCTCTGATCGAACAGGAAACGACAGGTTAATATTAATCAAATTACCCGAAAGGGGCGTGAAGTGACGCGTCGGGGTAACCCAGGAACGGCCTCTAATGTTCCCGGAGACGCGCTGCCATCAGAGACACCGTGAAGGAGAATGACTGCAGGTGGCCCCTGGGAGCCACTCGCTCACCCAGGGGTCACAACCGACATCCCCGCCCCCGATTACTCGTTAATGGCCTCCTAATACCATCAGGGCAGAAACGTAAGGATCGTCGGCCAACCGCCACCCGAGTACCGTTACCTGGTGTACTGAGCGGCAGCTCCTCGTCCTCTACCTTGACCACATTGAGAAAGTCTTTGTCATCATCCAAACTCTGCCATTCCTACAGACAAACAATGACATCATCACCACCACCACAAAAGAACCTGAGCAACGGCATCATTATCACGCAGGAGCCTGATCGACAACGTCACCACCACCCCACAGGAACCTGATCAATTACATCATCACATGGGAACCGGAACAATGACGTCATCACCACATGAGAACCTGAGCAATGACGTCATCACACCTGAGACACACAATGAGCCGTCACCATCCAGACACACGCCTCGGTGTTACTGTATAACGCCCCGTTCCCAGCAGCGCTCACCTCTCCAGTCAGCAGGGACATCATCTTGTTGGTCAGTTCCAGGATCTTCTGCTCGCGGTTCCTCTGACGGGTCCTCTGAGAGGTCCTCTGGCGGGTCCGGGGGGCCGGGCTTGGGCTCCGCGTCTTGCGTCCGTCCGGGTTCTTCACAACGATGTAATCCTGAATAATGATTAGGAGGAGAAGCTGATAAGCATCACTGGCGGAACAGACCGGGTCACCGCTTCGCGCAGGTCCCGCTCAGACCAAAGCAATCCATCCCTAAACCCCACGAGCCGCTGGCTGGTCGGCAGGCGGAAACACTCGCCTCTCCCGTCAGCAGGTAGACGATCTCCAGCATGAGGTTCAGGATCTCCTCAGCCATGCGGCTCCTGTCCAGCTGGGCCGGGGAAGGCGGAAGACCGGAGGCGGACGTCTTAGAAGTCATGATTTGCTGCATTCAGAAAGAGAAAAAGAAAGTTAGGAGGCCCAGGGCACGGACAAGCCGTCACTGGAGACATCTCCCGGGGCAGATCTTCACGGAACCCCCTGGAGGGTAATAACTAGAAGACGTTTATATGGGGCGTGCGGGGCGGCTTCACCCATCTAATCGCCACGGATCAGAAACATAATGGTGCCACTTTTAACCCCTTATAGTCATTTCCACCGCGCTGCTCCAGGATTACCCCCTACCTGCCCCCCAGGCACTCTTAAGGGGACAGTCACATAAATGCCCCAGGCACCAGTTGGGGGAACCCATACAAATCATATATTAATTAGATTAATTAATGAGGATAATAAAATAGCAGCAGAGCTTCATCTCCATGCATCATGCCAATCAACAATGACGTCATCGTGTATTGCTCTGATACAATGAGACCAACCACCTCAGGGGCTGACTATAGAGAGGTACTGAGTATAACCTGTCTGACTACAGCTCCTGCACACACCTGGCAATCTTCTCCCGGTGGCAGAACCCTGCCTCCACTCCTCTAGCTCGAGAGAATGCAGAGCCGAGTCCAGGCGAGCGTAAGAAAACGAGGCCTAGAGAGCCCAGAGCTAACGGCTTCACGCATGCGCTGCTCTGGTTGGCTGCCCTTTGGAGGATGCGCGGCTCTGGTTGGCAGCACACTGCGCATGTGGCCGACGGAAGACTGTTACTATAGAAACGAAGGAAGCACTTACATGTCGCCGGAATCGGATGCTGTGTCCGCCATCTTGGATAATGGCAAATCTCCTGTAGTTATGCCGAGAATGTAAAGGCAGAGCTAGGAGATATAACCGACCACCGACCGTACAGCGCTGACCCTGACCGGAAACGCGAGGCCATCCATAGTGGCTGCCTCCAGGGCTCGTTACGTGGCATATGAGTTATTAACAGCCATTGTACTGCAACAAATAATTGCCCCAGGGCAGATGCATCGGCGTACTGCTTAGTTAACAAGTGTTTCTGAATATCGCGTTTTATCTCAAGGAAGCTGCAGCTGGGGCCGCAAAAATGTAACTCTCAGCCGGCCGCATTCACGTCATCAGGAGGCTGCTGGCCTTAAAGGGACGGGAGCAACTCGCCATCGTCCATCCAGCCCTCGGGGGAGAAGCCAGGAAATTAAAGTGAGAGGCAAAGGGACAATTAGACAGGGGCAACAACAGCAAAGAATATTAAATACGTTAATGTGAAAAATCTGCCACTCACGGGATGGAGTGAACCATCATCAGGGGGAGCGTACAATGTTTACAGTTGTAAGGGTCCAAGCTGTTGTGGGCTGTTGATGAGACAAAGTCTTGGCTAAAAGGTGCCAAGAATTGTGCCGCACATACTGTATGTTTCAGGGTTTTTTGGATAAACCTGTGTGTTTGCAGTTGTTTGATATCCATGAGAGCAGAGTATTTTTATGTATTTTTGTGAAGAAAAGTTTAAACGGTTAAACAATAAAGATTTGTTCCAGCCTTCTGTGCTCATATTAGCCGATTTTAGCTCCACACTTTGTCCCTGAAGGGCAGAAATAAAGTGTGCTCACCCTAGCCCTCCTTAGTAAAGGCCTGAATGACATCTGCACCCTAACAGCTTGCCGGTACCATCAGTGCCCTAAAATAGCTGTTCTGTGCCATCTTTGTCCCTGATTGTTTCTGTGTCACCTTTCTATGCAAATGGCTTGCCTGTGCCCCAACAGCTTTACTGTACCATCTTTGTCCCCAAACAGCTTGTCTGTGCCCCAACAGCTTGCCTGTACCATCCTTTTTCCCCTAAGTTTGCCTGCGCCATACATAACCCCCAAAGTGTTTGTCTGTGCCCCCAACAGCTTGCCTGTACCATCCTTTTTCCCCTAAGTTTGCCTGCGCCATACATAACCCCCAAAGTGCTTGCCTGTGTCCCAACAGCTTGCCTGTACCATCCTTGTCCCCAAACAGCTTGTCTCTACCATACATGCCCCCAAACAGCTATGCCATCTTTGCCCTCAGTTACTTGTTTGCCCCCAAACCGCTTGTCTGTGCCATCTTGGTGTTGTGGAGGGGGGGATCTATAAAAGCCCGAGGTGAATGGTTAGGGAATGAGGTGTGACAGCGTGTTAGGCCGGCTATAATAACATCATTAGGGTCACGATATAGTCACCTCGCACACTGATTATTATTACACGGGCAGAATGGCGTCCATATTACACACAGTGTGTCCTAAAGCATTACAGAAGAACTCACATTATAGAGCGTTCGGCATATGGGAAGAAGGGTAGCGGGGAAACGGATGATGGGAATCGTAGTCCTTGACGGTTATTTAGCTATGGCAGCGCCTACACATAACAGCGGAACGCAAACCGGGCAAAACCATTCGAGGGCAAGCTGCGAGGTGAAGTGAAACACTGGTTCGGGAAGTGACGTAACTGGAACGCATCGTAACCTGTACAGTGTGGAATGCAAACTCCGGAAGCGCTCTGAAACGCATGCCCTGTGCTGTTGTACCGGGCAGAATAGAGAGGGATTCTGCCACCGGGGTAGAGGGGATGTCTGTCAGCTGGCCGTGGGGTGTAACTGGGGGATGGATGCGAATTGGGTGTGGGGTAACTAGGGAGTGACTGCCTCGGAGTGTGTAGGGGATTCTGCCTCCTGGGTGTGGGGTAACTAGGGAATGCAGCAGTCTAGGATATTCTGTCCCTGGGTTTGGGGGGGTCTGTGACCCAGGTGTTGGATAGCTGGGGTTTTTGTGACCTGCGTATAGGGTAACTGCGGGTTCTGTGACCCGGGTATAGGGTAACTGCGGGTTCTGTGACCCGGGTATAGGGTAACTGCGGGTTCTGTGACCCGGGTATAGGGTAACTGCGGGTTCTGTGACTCGGGTATAGGGTAACTGCGGGTTCTGTGACTCGGCATATAGGGTAACTGCGGGTTCTGTGACCCGGGTATAGGGTAACTGCGGGTTCTGTGACTCGGGTATAGGGTAACTGCGGGTTCTGTGACTCGGGTATAGGGTAACTGCGGGTTCTGTGACTCGGCATATAGGGTAACTGCGGGTTCTGTGACCCGGGTATAGGGTAACTGCGGGTTCTGTGACTCGGCATATAGGGTAACTGCGGGTTCTGTGACCCGGGTATAGGGTAACTGCGGGTTCTGTGACCCGGGTATAGGGTAACTGCGGGTTCTGTGACCCGGGTATAGGGTAACTGCGGGTTCTGTGACCCGGGTATAGGGTAACTGCGGGTTCTGTGACCTGGGTATAGGGTAACTGCGGGTTCTGTGACCCGGGTATAGGGTAACTGCGGGTTCTGTGACCTGGGTATAGGGTAACTGCGGGTTCTGTGACCCGGGTATAGGGTAACTGCGGGTTCTGTGACTCGGCATATAGGGTAACTGCGGGTTCTGTGACCCGGGTATAGGGTAACTGCGGGTTCTGTGACCCTGGTATAGGGTAACTGAGGAGTTTACCACCTGGATATAGGAGGTCTAACTGGGCGATGTTGTTTTCTCTTTAGGTTGATGTTGCTGTTAACAGACAACATGATGGTCATGGAAAGCCACCCAAACACCAGCCATTTTTCCAAAGATGTAGATCCTGTTGCTGAGAAGATGTTAACCCTCGCTGTGGAGATTATCTGCCTGCTGACTGGGGAGGTGAGGGGTCGGGGCAAAATAGCACATTTAACCCAGGGAGGGTTTCTTCTGGAACCGGTGACAGGCTGAAATAATTTGGCATACGGAAGGCCCTATAAGAAGATGTCATTTAAGAATTAAGGATGAGGCACTAGACATTGGGCTCATTCTTCTTTGCATTGAGATATTCATTTTTACAAACAGGATTATATGATTGTGAGGAAGCCCGGTAACCACGTTGCCTATGAGTCAGACGGACCCCCCAGGACCCGGAGCTCCAGCCCGGTGCCTCCACCTCACTCGCTGACCCACGGGAGGAACCGCGAGCAGAAGATCCTGGAACTGACCAACAAGATGATGTCCCTGCTGACTGGAGAGGTGAGCGCTGCTGGGAACGGGACGTTATACAGTAACACCGAGGCGTGTGTCTGGATGGTGACGGCTCATTGTGTGTCTCAGGTTCCTGTGAGGTGTGATGATGTCACCGTCTATTTCTCCATGGAGGAGTGGGAGTATTTAGAAGGACACAAGGAGCTTTACAGGGACGTGATGATGGAGACCCACCAGCCCCGCGGCTCTCCGGGTAAGAGGTTTAATCCCTGTGGTCTGTGTGTAGATATTAAGGCAGCTTCACTGTAACAAATAACCTGTAAAATGTGAGGTCCGTATAATAAATACTCGGCAATAAGGCAGCCGCGAGAGATCTCAGGAGCCGGGGCCGCTGTTACCCAACAACATGTGAGAGCCGGGGAGACAGCGGGGAGCGAGTTTATACTCATGAGAACTGTCACTGATTAAAGCAGATCTGCCCCTTTCCTCAAATCCTCCATGTTTAGTCTCTATCCGCTAAACCCACGTAATCCACAGATTACAATGAGAAATAAGCCATTTTTTATTTCTACTATCAGATTACATAATAAAGTAATTTAGGTTGAAAAAAGATCTATTTCCAGTAAAAAAACAAAATCCCCACCACCGATTCTTTCTGTTTTTAATCCAATTTAGCCATTTTTAGGATTTTTCCCCTTTTAGGGGGTAAAAAATCCCTTCCTTTGCTGTGTATGAAATCTTCACTATTCCCATCTCGGAGGACGACTTCTCGTTCTATGTACATTTCTGTCAATGTCATTTGGGAGGTATTTATATCGGCCCAGCATTTATACAGCGTTATAATATTCCCTCTAAGACGCCATTTTTTTCTAGCTTATACAGATGCTGCTTTTTTAGTCTCTCTTAATAACAAACCCCTTATTCATTTTGTGGCCCTCCTTTGCATCAGTTCCATAATGTCCTTTTTAACGACCGATGCCCAGAACTGCACGGCATATTCGAGATGAGGTCTTTCTATGCAAAGATGGTATCCTCCTCCCGTGAATCAATACCTTGTTTTATGCATTCCAATGCCTTATTGGCCATTGCAGCTGCTGACTGGCATTGTGCACCGTTTCCAAGTCTGTCATCTACTATTATTCCTAAATCCTTCTGTCAGGGAGATACCATTTAAAGTATATGATGTGTTATTATTCCCATAATGTATAACTTTATGTTTTTCTGTATTGTACTTTGTTTTCCATGTGCCTGCCCAGCCCCCCACCACGTGCCTGCCCAAATCTACTTGTTTGGGAAAGCGGCTGCTTCACTTAATTTGATGATTTCTCTCCGACAGACGCGTCCGAGGTCAGAAATCGAGCCCCTAATTCTCCGCTGGACTGTAAGACGTCTCATTTTATTAACGAGGACAGATCCCCCTCAGACGGAAATGTCTCAGCCACAGAGCACGACGGGGGGGATAATACGTCTGTCCACGTAAAGGAGGAATCCACTTCCAATGAAGATTATTGGATCCCAACCGAACCCAAGGGATCTACTTCTACTGATAAAACCCAAACCAGTAACACACATTTTCAGCGTGAAACACCCCCCGATGAGGGTGCATATAGCTGCCCCGAGTGTCAGGAACGGTTTACCAGTGACTCTGATCTTCTTCTACATCAGACCATCCATAATAGATCAGTGGCCTCCTCTCTGGGCTGCGGGAGAAGTTTTACTTCCAAATCCGAACTCTTGTTGCACCATCAAATTCAAACCTGGTTGAAGCCTTTCTCCTGTGCAGAGTGCGGGAAGTCTTTTAGTAGGAACGCTCACCTTGTCCGACACTTTAGAATTCACACCGGGGAGAAGCCCTTTTCCTGCGCCGAATGCGGGAAATGCTTTAACAGGAACACACACCTTGTTCAGCACTTCAGAATTCACACCAAAGAGAAGCCATATTCCTGTCCCAACTGCGGGAAACACTTTAACAGGAACTGTCACCTTGCTCGACATCTCAAAAGTCACATCAGGGAAAAGCCTTGTTCGTGTTCCGAGTGCGGGAAGTCTTTTAACAATAAGTCGTACCTCACTCAACATCTTAGAGTTCACTCTCGGGAAAAGCCTCATTCCTGTTCCCAGTGCGGGAAATCTTTTAACAGGAAATCACATCTTGTCCGTCATGTCAATATTCACACCGGGGAGAAGCCTTATTCCTGTTCTCAATGCGGGAAATGCTTCAACAGGAACTCAAACCTCCTTCAACATCTCAAACTTCACACCGGGGTGAAGCCGTACGAGTGCGCGGCGTGCGGGAAATGTTTCGCTAAAAAATCAAACCTCGTTAGTCACCAGAGAACACACACGGGGTAGAAACTCTTTCTCGTGTAATGAACGTGAACGGCGTGTTACCCAGAAGTCAGATCTCATTAGACATTAGTGGGTTCGTGTCGTAGACGAATCGTGTCCAAGTCGTGCATCATTAAAAGGAAGAAAGAATAATAGAGATGGGTTATGGGCTTGAACATCAACACTTCACCTTACAGAAAAAAGTGATTTTAGGGTCTGGCTCACACAGGCAGGTTTTGTTTCTGATATGAACCAATTACATAAAAAAAGGAATTAAGAGCCTTTTTTGCCAATTGAAGAAAAAAAAAAAAAAACGAGTTGCAAAGCAGTGAAAAAAGTGCTGCGCGTAAAAGAACTTGCTGTTATAAGATATCTTCCATTAGATCTGTGTTCTAATTTCAGAGAAATTGTTCAAGCCTATAAAATAAAAACATTCAATATGTCAGGGAAGCCTCTGGGCTCCTGGAGGGCCAGCCTCCTCCCTACAGACTATGGGCCCTGGCCTTGGAAGGGGTTCTGTTTTTGGGATGGTGGGTACAGGTATTAGGACTACTTCTTCCCCCTGGTACAGAATGCCACGTTTCCCCAAGTACAAGAGACTCTGAAGAGGGTGGAGCTCGGACATTTGGGGTACCTGCGTTTTGGGAGGGGGTTTATGTCCTGACCTTCATCAGGGACGCAATACAAATGTGTGACTGTATGATTTATATCAATGGATATCGCCTGTATTCCCATAAGGCTTGCGCTCACATTCTACAGAGTCTTCAAAACGGTGCATATGGATTAGAAATCCCAAACCGGATGAGGGACGCTAACAGAAAGAACACAAGGAGGGAGACCGGACATGGCGTAAAAGAAAATATCATAACACCTTTACTATCATACTGCGCGTGGTCAGCCCTAGAACACAGTCTTAATCACCCAGCCAGACGTAAGTCTGTGGAGGAACAGACTTCATTTGCATTGCCATAAAGCATCAGCTCAGTGTGGTGTTTGAGCCAGGATATATCACGTGACTGACAGCAATGGTGGTCTGCTGATAGAGGATGCTCCTTTGTGTGGTCACATGTTGCAGTCAGTAAGAGACAGCTGACTCTATTCTTGTAAGGAAAAATTCAAGGTTCAGAGTTAATGTGTCAGGATCCACAGGCTGCAGTCACGGGAGAAGAGATATTCTGCAGGCAGAAGCTGGGATCTGTTTATGGCAGTGTGTATGTGGGGATATCTGTTTATGAGTGCATGCAGTGGTGCCTATTAAGTGTGTGTGTATATATACTTCCTGTGAAGTCGTTTTTCAGATTAAATGGTTAATTAATCGGCTCTCGTGTTTCTTCTCCAATACAGACTCACTCCTCTGAACGCGTCACCAAAGGGTTAATCATAAATGTTTAACATTACTAAGGGGTATGATAAGAGTGTGATTATGGTTAACAAACGTGCTGAAACCTGGCTAACCGCCCCCCTTAAGTATTTATGCTGCCAGCAGTATGGAGTCTACACATCCATGCTATCACACTCATTAATTCCCTCATTCACAAACATTCATTGCCTCATTCACAGGTACTCATTTACTCCCTCATTCACAGATACCTATCATTCACATATACTCATTCATTCCATCAATCACAGATATTAATCATTATTCCCCCATTCACACATACACATTCATTCCCTCAATCACAGATACTAATCATCTATTCCCTCATTCACAGATATTAATCATTCAGATACTCATTCATTCCCTCAGATACTAATTCATTTCATCATTCAGATATTCATTCTCCCATTCACAGATACTAATCATTTATTCCCTCATTCACAGATACTAATCATTGATTCCTGCATTCAGATCCTCATTCATTCACAGATATTAATTCCTACACAGAAAGAAAGGTTGGAATGCAGCACTCAGTAGTGAGATGGTGCACAAGCCAGGGTACCACCAAGTTCTTCAATAAATCCAAAATAAAGAAGCAGAGGCTCAGCACTCAAATGATAAGGTGAGTTTATTTCACACAGGTCTTTCTCAAGCGGATGTATTTGGATAAGAGGAACAGTGGTAAAGAAAGCTTAGTCTGTCCGTGGTGTTGATGATCAGTGAATGGCAGGAGACGGTTAGTAGGGTTTGGGTTAGAAGGAAATTGCAATTATCCAGGGGGGAATTCACAAGGGAGCGGGTTACCTCAATAACAAGACGGGACTCGTAGTGAGGTAAAACTGGGACTCCTTATTTGGGAAACACACAAGCATATATACAGGTTAGGTGAGAAACAAACCGTAAATCATGTCCACATCTTCCCGCCCAGCCCAGCCCGGCGCCACACTCAGGCCACGAGCCCCGCAATGTCCATACAGCTTTGAACCGTCGTTTCAAGGCTGATCCCGGGTTACTGATGGAGCTCGGGGTTCCTGATGATTTCCTGACCCCGAGTGGCAGCCGTTCAAAGTTCCACCGGGACGAACCGCAAGGTAGCCATGGGCGAGTTCCGTAACCGCCGGCTAACCACCACTCTCCTGGAAGTCCCGTCAGCCGGGAATCTACAAGCGGCTCTCTCCCCGGACCACCCCTGGTCGGCACCCCCACCACCCGTGGGTATAAATATATATGCTTGTACGCAATACAATCAGAGATCTTATTATACATACATGCCTGTCTGCGTGTCTGATTTCTCTCAAGCCGCTCGGTAAAGATATCATATAATTTGGAACCCCACGGTATAGAAGTACTCGGAAATTCCTCGGCAGAAAATTTGTGCTGAAACCAGGGACCTGGTGATATCCACGGCATCCGGACCTCGAGGAGGCTCCACAGGAAAGGAGGATGATTTTTTGTTCTCCATACAATTTGAAATATTTTAAGTTTCTTTCTTCCGCTTGCTATTTCCCCCGCCTCCCGAATATATAAACATTCAATAATCCTTCACAGACATTCTTGATACTACTTCATTTATTTCGACCAATAGCTTTTTCCTGGACTGGATTTAAGGGGTACTTTCAGTTTTACCTGCAGCGGGGCAACTTCTAGCCATCCCGTGTCAGTTTTTTCATTTGACCATAGTTTGTCAGATACCTGATTTAAAGCATTCATACAAGACTCGGCCGCGTCTTGACACTCTCTGCCAAGCATTCGTCTTTGATTCCAGACCATGGTCTTTTTCCAAATAATAATAGTTGACAGGACCCAGCCTTTTTAACCAAACACTCACCTGAACTGAAG
Organism: Spea hammondii; assembly: GCA_029215755.1. NCBI lineage: Eukaryota > Metazoa > Chordata > Amphibia > Anura > Pelobatidae > Spea > Spea hammondii. Next base: position 7,282,545 of record JARDYJ010000006.1, read on the forward strand.
GTAAACTCCCAGTGAGGGCGAAACAAAGCGGAGTAAGAATAAAGTCTCTTACTGTGCTGCAGCTGATTCCCCGTCACTGCTAAAGGCAAGCCGATGTGTGGAGAAAATAACAAGGGGAAACATAGAAAATCAGTAGAAATAAATAATTTTGAAGAAAAAAGGCTCGGCCAGTGAGTCAGGAGCAGGAAAAATTCAGCTGAGAGCAAAAAAATTAAATATATCAGCATTTCCCACACTCTGAACAGGAAGTAGGCTTCTCAAATTCTGAGATATATAATGAGGCCTCTCCTACTGCTAATAACGTTTTCCACACATGTCCAAACTCACAGAAATGATTTCTCTCCCCTATGAGTCCGCTGGTGGGCTACAAAATGTGACTTTTGTTTGAAACGTTTCCCGCACTGGGAACATGAAAACGGCTTCTCCCCGGTGTGAATTCTGAGATGTTGAACGAGATGCCACTCACTGTTAAAAGATTTCCTGCACTCAGAACATAGAAACTGTTTCTCGCCTGTGTGAGACCGCTGGTGGAGGGCAAAACTCGAAGAGTGTGTGAAGGATTTCCCACACTCGGAACAGGAATAAGGCTTCACCTCGCTGTGAATTCCGACGTGTCGACCAAGGCTTGACTTACTGCTAAAACATTTCCCGCACTCAGAACACGGAAACGGTTTCTCTCCAGTGTGAGTTCGCTGGTGGTAGCTGAAACTCGAGTAATGTTTGAAACGTTTCCCGCACTCGGAGCAGGAATAAGGCTTCTCCCCGGTGTGAGTTCTGACATGTTGAACAAGTTCCCAGTTACTGTTGAAACGTTTCCCACACTCTGAACAAGGAAATGGTTTTTCACCCATGTGAGTCCGCTGATGGCGTACAAAATGTAACTTTTGCTTGAAACATTTCCCGCACTCGGAACACGAGAAAGGTTCCTCGCCAGTGTGAGTTCTAAGATGTTGAACGCGATGCCAGTTACTGCTAAAACGTTTCCCACACTCAGAACAGGAATAAGGCTTCTCATCTCTGTGAATACGCTGACAAGTTTTCCCGCTGTCCAGAGTGGAGGCCGCCGATCTAGCATGGATGGTCCGATGTAGAAGAAGATCAGAGTCGCTGGTAAACCGTTCCTGACACTCGGGGCAGCTATATGTACCCTCATTGGGGGGTGTTTCACGCTGAAAATGTGTGTTACTGGTTTGGGTTTTATCAGTAGAAGTAGATCCCTTGGGTTCGGTTGGGATCCAATAATCTTCATTGGAAGCGGATTCCTCCTTTACGTGGACAGACGTATTATCCCCCCCGTCGTGCTCTGTGTGCGTATCGGGGGCTGAGACATTTCCGTCTTCATCTGAGGGGGGTCCGTCCTCATTACGAGTCGCTGTGAGCTCTGTCTGTGGAGACTCCGCCGGGTCACAAATGTCTGTCTCTTCACATGAGGCGGATTCCTCCTTAATAAAATGAGACGTCTTACAGTCCAGCGGAGAATTAGGGGCTCGATCTCTGACCTCGGACGCGTCTGTCGGAGAGAAATCATCAAATTAAGTGAAGCAGCCGCTTTCCCAAACAAGCAGATTTCAGATCTCTCGCGGCTGCCTTATTGCCGAGTATTTATTATACGGACCTCACATTTTACACGTTATTTGTTACAGTGAAGATGCCTTAATATCTACACACAGACCGCAGGGATTAAACCTCTTACCCGGAGAGCCGCGGGGCTGGTGGGTCTCCATCATCACGTCCCTGTAAAGCTCCTTGTGTCCTTCTAAATACTCCCACTCCTCCATGGAGAAATAGACGGTGACATCATCACACCTCACAGGAACCTGAGACACACAATGAGCCGTCACCATCCAGACACACGCCTCGGTGTTACTGTATAACGTCCCGTTCCCAGCAGCGCTCACCTCTCCAGTCAGCAGGGACATCATCTTGTTGGTCAGTTCCAGGATCTTCTGCTCGCGGTTCCTCTCGTGGGTCAGCGAGTGAGGTGGAGGCACCGGGCTGGGGCTCCGGGTCCGGAGGGGTCCGTCTGACATACGGGGGCCGTCGCTGGGTGGGACGCAGTCACTGGGCTTCCTCACAATCATATAATCCTGTATATCGGGAAAGATATTGAAATATCGATGAGCAAAGAAACTGAGCTGCAGTTTGTGGACATAACGACATCCATGTTCTGGCCCCAGAGACACCGGCCCCTCACCTCTCCGCTCAGCAGGGAGATGATCTCCAGGGTGAGGCTCAAGATCTTCTCAGCCACCGGATCCTTGTCCATGTTCAGTCCCAAACCGGACTCTTTCCTGGGTCACCGCGTTTGGCGCTCAGACGCCTCCCTGAACCACAAATTCTAATAACGTGACGGCAAAAAATACAAAACCCCCAAAGAGAGCGCAGCAGCCGTCACATCACCCGGCACAGGGTCACTGTATAGGACGGTCTCCTCCGTGACTGACACTCACCTGTCAGCTTCCGGGTTACTGAGGAAGGAGCATTGGCCCCTCCCCCCAGCATTTAACTGCGCAGACCTGCCAGGGGTTACAAGGAGAGTGTCAGCTCCTGGGGCAGGCTGACCACCCTCCTGTCAGGATTGCTGGGATTGGAGTCAATATAGGGGTTGTATCTGTGTCCACCCACTCGGATAATGGGCATTAGAGTCATTGTTTAATTAGTGATTATCATTGGCTGTCAGAGCCCAGTACATGATGGGAGGCAGACGAAGGGGCACTTGGATGATAAGGATTGCACTCTTAATTTTCTTTTGTGTGAAAGGAGACCAGTGTGTGATGGGAGTTGCAGTTATTTTGTGTATTATTAGGTAGAAGCTGGGTGTGTGTGGATTATAATGGGGTGGTGAGGATTATAGGAGTTGTAGTTCTCTTTCTACAGCAGTCATGTGACATCTCCAGACCCTATGCTATTTGTGCAAATCAGACACTTGGGTCCAATCCACCTTCACCCATTACGCAAGGACTCCAATTACCGCTATCCTAACGATTGGACAAAAAGACAACTCCCATCACTCCTATAACCGCTTCATCTAACAACCAACAGGCCAACAATACCTCCAATCGCGGGGATCGTCACGGGAGAATTTACGGTGATTACGGTCTACAACTTCTCGATGCACAGGAAATACAGCAGGCGTTTGCAACGCAAACCCGGAAGTTGTCTGAAACGCGGAAGTAACGTAAAACACTAAAGACCGTAGCAACGCATCCTGTGGAAGTTACCAACTCACTTCCGGTTGTCGGCGCTTCTGGAGCTGCGTAACCGCATTCCCTGTAGCCCCTGGTAGGACTGCGCAGGTCAATGCTGGGGGGAGGGGCAGTCCTATACAGTGACCCTGTGCCGGGTGATGTGACGGCTGCTGCGCTCTCTTTGGGGGTTTTGTCTTTTTTGCCGTCACGTTATTAGAATTTGTGGTACAGGGAGGCGTCTGAGCGCCAAACGCGGTGACCCAGGAAGAAGTCCGGTTTAGGACTGAACATGGACAAGGATCCGGTGGCTGAGAAGATCTTGAGCCTCACCCTGGAGATCATCTCCCTGCTGAGCGGAGAGGTGAGGGGCCGGTGTCTCTGGGGCCAGAACATGGATGTCGTTCTGTCCACAAACTGCAGCTCAGATGTTTCTTTGCTCATCGATATTTCAATATCTTTCCCGATATACAGGATTATATGATTGTGAGGAAGCCCAGTGACTGCGTCCCACCCAGCGACGGCCCCCGTGTGTCAGACGGACCACCCGGGACCCGGAGCCCCAGCCCGGTGCCTCCACCTCACTCGCTGACCCACGAGAGGAACCGTGAGCAGAAGATCCTGGAACTGACCAACAAGATGATGTCCCTGCTGACTGGAGAGGTGAGCGCTGCTGGGAACAGGACGTTATACAGTAACACCGAGGCGTGTGTCTGGATGGTGACGGCTCATTGTGTGTCTCAGGTTCCTGTGAGGTGTGATGATGTCACCGTCTATTTCTCCATGGAGGAGTGGGAGTATTTAGAAGGACACAAGGAGCTTTACAGGGACGTGATGATGGAGACCCACCAGCCCCGCGGCTCTCCGGGTAAGAGGTTTAATCCCTGCGGTCTGTGTGTAGATATTAAGGCATCTTCTCTGTAACAAATAACGTGTAAAATGTGAGGTCCGTATAATAAATACTCGGCAATAAGGCAGCCGCGAGAGATCTGAAATCTGCTTGTTTGGGAAAGCGGCTGCTTCACTTAATTTGATGATTTCTCTCCGACAGACGCGTCCGAGGTCAGAGATCGAGCCCCTAATTCTCCGCTGGACTGTAAGACGTCTCATTTTATTAAGGAGGAATCCGCCTCATGTGAAGAGACAGACATTTGTGACCCGGCGGAGTCTCCACAGACAGAGCTCACATCGACTCGTAATGAGGACGGACCCCCCTCAGATGAAGACGGAAATGTCTCAGCCCCCGATACGCACACAGAGCACGACGGGGGGGATAATACGTCTGTCCACGTAAAGGAGGAATCCGCTTCCAATGAAGATTATTGGATCCCAACCGAACACAAGGGATCTACTTCTACTGATAAAACCCAAACCAGTAACACACATTTTCAGTGTGAAACACCCCCCGATGAGGGTACATATAGCTGCCCCGAGTGTCAGGAACGGTTTACCAGTGACTCTGATCTTCTTCTACATCAGACCATCCATGATAGATCGGTGGTCTCCTCTCTGGGCTGCCGTACAAAGTATGACTCTAACTCTGAGCTCATGAGTCACCAACATCTTAACAAAGGAGTGAAGCTTTATTTCTGTTCCGAGTGCGGGAAATGTTTCAACAGGAAGTCAAACTTTGCTCAGCATCTCAGAACTCACACTGGGGAGAAGCCTTATTCCTGTACCGAGTGCGGGAAATGTTTTAACAGGAAGGCACACCTTCTTCGACATCTCAAAACTCACACGGATGAAAAAGCTTATTCTTGTACCGAGTGCGGGAAATATTTTAAGGACAACACAAATCTTGTTAAACATCTCAGGTATCACAACCAGAGGAAGCCTTTTTCCTGTTCCGAGTGCGAGAAAAGTTTTAAATGCAACTTACACCTTGTTGAACATCTCCTAACTCACAGCGGGGAGAAGCCTTATTCCTGTCCCGAGTGCGGGAGATGTTTTAACAGAAACTCAATCCTTATTCGACATCTCAAAATTCACACGGGTGAGAAAACGTATTCCTGTCCCGAGTGCGGGAAACTTTTTAAGTCGAACACAGAACTTGTTCAACACCTCAGATATCACAGCGGGGAGAAGCCTTTTTCCTGTTCAGTGTGCGGGAAACGTTTTACTGTAAACTCAAGCCTTGTGCAACACCTCAGAATCCACTCCGGAGAGAAGCCGTATTCCTGCTTGGACTGCGGAAAGCGTTTTCGATTTAGTTCGCAGCTTCGTCGGCACCGAAGAATTCACACCAGCGAGAAGCCGTAAACGTGTGCGGACTGCGGCAAATGTTTTACCAAAGAGTCACATCTGATTGTGGCTCCAGATCTCTCACACGGGGTAGAAACGGTCTCATGCTTTGAATGTGAAAAGTTTTAGCCAAAATTCAGACCTCATTAACCTCTTGAGGACCAGACCTATTTTTCTTAAATTGTTGGTTAACGAGAAGAGCTCTTTTTGACATTTCTGGTCTGTGTGTGTTTAACTTTAACTTCCCTGTTTCTCGTTTAGTTCACAAATCATATATTGTTTCTCCAAGGAGAAGTTAGGCTTTCTTTTGATACCATGATTTCTTTTTATTTTTTTAAGAACTATTTTTATAATCCTATCAGAGATGAAAGAGTTAATACCCAGAATTTTCTCCTCACCCATTTAGTGTACCCACACATGTTATATATTGGGTTTTTTTCAGGGCAAGATGGGCTTTCTTCAGATACCATATGTTTTGACCATATCATCTTATTTACTATAAAAAAATAAAACATGGTGAAAATTTGAAAAAAAAACACCTTTTATGATTTTTCTTTGAAAAATCTTTTACTCACCTACAAAAGGAAGTAAAAAAACTAGCTAAATAGATTCTACTATTTGTCCTGAGTTTAGAAATACCCAATATTTTTATGTTTTTTTGCTGTCTTTTGTAAGTTATTGGGCAATAAGTACAAGTAGCGTTTTTATGATTTCCAAACCTTTTTTTTCCAAATCTGGTCGTTCTGCCTCCATCTCCTCTTTGGAACAACTTTGAAGCCGGTTAACTCAATTAATCCCCATCAAACCATATATTTTTGAAAAATAGACACCCCAGGGTATTTCAAATGCTGGTATTTTAACCCTTTCTATGCACTAATTATACAACCACACTTTGTCAAACTTTTTAATAGTAATTTTTTTTTTCACACGAATTGTAATTTAGTTTAGTTATAAATATAAAGGTCCTGGTATATGTCACTGTCAAACACCCCAATATGTGTTCAGCAACATCTCCTGAGTATGGTGATACCCAACATGTATAGGTTTGTCAGATTGTTTGGCTGGTAAAAGGCTACTTTTGGGACATGCGTAATTCTGGTAGTCATTTGGTCATTCTGCCTCTATCTCCTCTTTGGAACGTCGTTGAAGCCGACTACTTCAATTTACCCCATCAAACCATATATTTTTGAAAACTAGACACCACAAAGTATTTCAAATGCTGGTATTTTTTATTTTTTTTTATATAACTTCTTTATTACAAGGAGAAGACAAAGCATACAAGATAACAAAACAATGGTACACAGAGACATGGTGACAGATGAGATGCATACAGGTACAAGTAATGCACAATTCCAAAAACACATACAGTGCAGGTTAGAAAAACCCTTCCTCAAGCACAGAACACCTAGCCACAACACAAATATGTCGAGATCCGTAACTAGATCAAAAACCCGGTACGGGGCGAATACCTTTGAGGACCTAAATGCTGGTATTTTAACCCTTTTATGCATGAGATTCTACCACCTGCCTTTCCCAAAATTAAATTTTGTATTTTTTTCCACACAAATTGTACTTCAGGAATGAATTCATAGCTCCTGGTATGCATCACTATCAAACAACCCCCTAACGTGTGTTCAGGAACATCTCCTGAGTGCAGTGATACCCGACATGCATGGGTTTGTCGGGTTGTTTGAGATTTAAAATCCCACATTTGGGAAGTGCGCTTTTTTTCTCTATTTTGGTCAGTCTGTACCTATGCCCTATCTTTGAGCCCGGCCACTCCAATTTACCCCATCAGCCATTTTTTATTAAATTAGACACCCCTTGGTTATTTGAAGTGCTTTTATTTTAACTCTTTCTATGTTTACATTTTTTTAGAAATTTTAGCACTTGCTCAAAATAATAAGCTTTATTTTTTTTTATTTTTTTACACATTTTGCTGGTACTGGATGGTTCCTCTCGTGAAATCACCGCATAATTTTTTTTAAATGTTAGCACATTTTTTAAATATTTTACTAATCACATTGTGATTAGAAAGCTGGGCTCCATTGACTTGCATGGTTGAATGCAGTACCTTTATTCAACCTGCAAGTGGAGCCAGAGTTCTCTAGAGGGTCTGGAGACCATCTAGCGAGCTTTTTCAACTTTATTTTTATTTTTTTTACAGGGCGGCCACCATCTATTCCAATCTGTATCTGGGTAATTAAAATCTCCCATGATTAAAACTTCATTCCTATTTGCAGTCTTTTCAATGTGAAGTAGCATAGACCCGGGGAGAGCATTCCAGATGATAGCGGCAGCCCTGGAGAAATCTTGTAAGCGGGCATGAGAGCTAGAAATCAGAGGAGAGGATAGAAGGAGATCATTGGATGAGCGGAGAGACCGGTTAGGAGTGTATTTAGAGATGAATGAGGAGAGCGGTTAGGAGTGTAGTTAGAGATGAGTGAGGAGAGACCGTTGAGGAGAGTATTCAAGAGTGAGGATTTTTATGAGTCCTGAAGTGCACAGGCAGCCGGTGAAGAGACTGACTGAGGGGAGAGACATTCGTAAAGCGATGTGAGAGGAAGATAAGTCTGGCTGCAGCATTCATGGTGGATTGTAGATTACTCTGTCCCTTCTAAAACCCTGTAAATTAACTGACCGGTCGTAGGTATCATCCCACCACGTTTCCAAGATACCGATCAAGTCGTATTGTTCGTTATTTACCAATATTTCCAGCTCCACCCATTTTCTTTGCCAAGCTTCTCGCGTTTGCTAAAAGTCATTTAACGTTACTACCCATTTTTGGTTTTATTGGTTGACAGATATTTAATGACAGCAGGTTTTGTACTATGCAGCTCTGTATTGTCTATGCTAACCCCACCACTGTTCTCACTCCCTTTTCCCATAGTTAGACCCCCTTCCCAGTCTACTCCAGCTAGCACTTCATTTCTATGTTTATCCCCCCCCCCAGAACCTAGTTTAAAAGATCCTCGACACCTCTAGCCATCCTCTCCCCTAGCACTCCAGCCCCCTCTTCATTGAGGTGCCGTCCATTCCTGCTGTAGAGTCTGTAGCCAACTGCAAAGTCTGCTAAGTTCTCCAAAAACCCAAACCCCTCTTTCTTACACCACGCATTGATCTCCCTAAACTCGCGCGTGGTACCAGTAATCTTCCAGAGAATATTACCTTGGAGGTCCTTTGCCTAAGTTTCTGACCTCGTGCCCTAAAATAATTTTTAAGGAACCCCCACCTGCCCTTAAGTTTGTCATTAACAGCCCCTCCCAACAATCTGTCTACCCGGTCCGCACTATATTTAACCCGAGCACCGGGAGACAGATAAAATGACATCACAATAATACGCTGGGGGGCGGAGACACCTTTCTCACCATGCAAACCCACACAGAATACTAATTATGACATCACAATAATACGTGGGGGACACGGGTTTGTGGGTAATTACGGCGGCCTCCGGAACCCGCCAAGGCTCTGCGCAGACTGCAGGGTCACCCTGTGTAACCCCTGTTATACCCTGTAGCTCAGCGGTGTCCAGTTCTGGCCCCGAGGGCCGCAGACAGAGCGGGATTTTAGTGATTTCATTAAATTATATGAATTATTTGGATGGCGCTGCCTGTGAATGATCTGCAATCCCCACTGTAAATATGAAATTTAAATGAACACCATTTTGTATTAAATATACATGTTGTTGTAGACACTTTTGCCAATGTAGACGATTCTTGTTAATGATTTCTTTCTCATCCTTAAGTAACGAGATAACATACGTTTACTGTCCGTATGCGAGGAAGATATTTACTCTGTGTAAATAAGAACTTTTCACCTTAGTCTGTGTTTGATGTGGATTAGTTGTACCCGCTATATGCTGAGTGTTACATTTTTCTTTGTGAATGGTTTTGTAGCAGCCTCCCTGAAATAGTATTTAAACCGCTCGCAACAATGAATACATTGAGAAGTGACTGAGAACGAACACCTTGTTCTTCTCCCAGATATCTGCGCTGCCGCTCTGAAGGTTCTGCAGATTTATTCAAGAGCTCCGGGGAGGCTTTCCGCTCAAGAGAGGTGTCCCCCATAAGTGGAGGGGCGAAACGTTTTCACCCACAATCCCTATCTGTGCAGCTCAGGGCCTGGAGATGTCACATGACTGCTTTATAAAGAGAACTACAACTCCTATAATCCTCAGCACCCCTTTATAATCCACACACACCCAACTTGTGCCTCATAATACACACAAGGTCTGCAACTCCCATCACACACCTGTCTCCTTTCACATAAAAAAGGGAAAATGAGTGCAATTCCTAACATCCAGATAAGCCTCCACTTGTCTCCCATCATGCAGTGGGCTCTGACAGCCATCAACAAGGACTCCAACTCTCATTATCCGTGTAGCTGGACAGAGAGACAACTCCCGTCACTCCTATGTCCGCCAACAATGACTCAAATCCCAGCCGGTCTGCAGCTTCTCAAGACACAGGAAGTATTGCAGGGGCTTGGAACGCAAACCCGGAAGTTAACTGGAACACAAAACCGGAAGTAATGTACTACATTGATGCTTGTTGAAACGCAGGCTGGGGAACCTAAAATAATTCTCTAACTTACTTCCGCTGGATTTGGGCGGCAGCCTGACCTCGGGAGCTGACACTCGACCTGTAACCAGTGGCAGGTCTTTGTGCAGGTAAATGCAGGGGGTGGGGCAGTCTAGGCCCAGGAGCTGACACTCTCCTTGTGACCCCTGGCAGGTGTGTGTGCAGGTAAATGCTGGGGGAGGGGTAGTCTGGGCCCAGGAGCTGACACTCTCCCTGTAACCCCTGGCAGGTCTGTGTGCAGGTAAATGCTGGGGTTCTGGTTATACTCAGCTTTGTAACCATACTCAGTACTGATCTCCGATGTGGCCGCTTTCTCCTTGATTTCTCCGTTTCCCTCGTTCCGGGGCAGGATATCGCGGCCGGAGCTCCGTCTGAGGTCTGTGTTTTCTTCCAGTTAGACCCGGACAGTCCCAGAGGCGGCTGCCGAGGGCCCTGATCTGGTCGAGGGGCCAACGCTCCTTCCTCAGTAACCCGGAAGCTGATAGGTGAGTGTCAGTCACGGAGGAGACCGTCCTATACAGTGACCCTGTGCCGGGTGATGTGACGGCTGCTGCGCTCTCTTTGGGGTTTTGTCTTTTTGCCGTCACGTTATTAGAATTTGTGGTACAGGGAGGCGTCTGAGCGCCAAATGCGGTGACCCAGGAAAGAGTCCGGTTTGGGACTGAACATGGACAAGGATCCGGTGACTGAGAAGATCTTGAGCCTCACCCTGGAGATCATCTCCCTGCTGAGCGGAGAGGTGAGGGGCCGGTGTCTCTGGGGCCAGAACATGGATGTCGTTCTGTCCACAAACTGCAGCTCAGTTTCTTTGCTCATCGATATTTCAATATCTTTCCCGATATACAGGATTATATGATTGTGAGGAAGCCCAGTGACTGCGTCCCACCCAGCGACGGCCCCCGTGTGTCAGACGGACCCCCCGGGACCCGGAGCCCCAGCCCGGTGCCTCCACCTCACTCGCTGACCCACGAGAGGAACCGCGAGCAGAAGATCCTGGAACTGACCCACAAGATGATGTCCCTGCTGACTGGAGAGGTGAGCGCTGCTGGGAACGCGACGTTATACAGTAACACCGAGGCGTGTGTCTGGATGGTGACGGCTCATTGTGTGTCTCAGGTTCCTGTGAGGTGTGATGATGTCACCGTCTATTTCTCCATGGAGGAGTGGGAGTATTTAGAAGGACACAAGGAGCTTTACAGGGACGTGATGATGGAGACCCACCAGCCCCGCGGCTCTCCGGGTAAGAGGTTTAATCCCTGCGGTCTGTGTGTAGATATTAAGGCATCTTCACTGTAACAAATAACGTGTAAAATGTGAGGTCCGTATAATAAATACTCGGCAATAAGGCAGCGCGAGAGATCTCAGGTGCCAGCCTGGACTCCCTGCTTTTGGCAGAACCCAAAATCGCTTGCATTTTGGCGAGCAGTTGTGTGCAATGGCATTCAGTATAACAAACAGAGTTATACAAGGAATGCCCTATTACGCAATCCGGTATTCCCTTCAGTGTTGACACCTCCCGGAAGTTTCTTGAAACAAAGGAGGCATTCTGCTGGGCGTTCCCATTGCTCCCCGGGCTGGCTGATCACACGTATTGCAATCAGCAAAGCAGGGTTTTGGAGCTGTGCTTACTGACCAGGAGGAGGAGAAGTGATGTCACCCAAAGGGTAAAAACAATTAAAAAGAGAAATTAATAATACTAATATTTAATAATAATAAAAAGGTATGTATAAATAGGACATATCTAAAGGATGGATGTGCCCCCCCCCAAAAAAAAATCTGTATGTGGGGTGTGACTGTAATAAGATGCTGGATATAAATCAGGTCTTTGTTCAACTGCTACGCCCACAGTATAGAAGAATTTTTATTTTTTTTACGCAACATGTAAAGAAAATTATTTTAGTACATTTTTATGTATTATTACTAATAATTTCCCACTTCTCCCGAACAGAATGATGTGTGATCTGTGCGGGTTCTTTAAATATGGAGAAGGGGAATTATAGATTAACAAACATATGGTAAAAATGAGAAAAAGTGACCCTGGTTCTTCTGGTTATGAAATCCCCACTACTGATTGCGTTTGTTTTAACCCAGGACTGTGCACGCCTGTGTGGGCAGGCAGGGGTCATCAGATCCAAGGATACAGAAAAGACACTTTCACTCAATGGATGATATCATGCATATATCATTGGTTAATTAACCAATCAAAATACATGCATAATAACCAGCAATAAAATAATCTGCTTACCTTGTGCCAGCGATGTCATCAACTACAAAACTGGGCTGTTTATTTATAGGTTCCTTTTTTGTTGTAAGGAGGAGCTTTATTTCCTCCTCCCTCTGATCTGTCTGTACTGATCACACCGTCATCAACCAGCAGGCCTCCTTAGAATTGCATTGCTAATCGCAATATGTGTAATCGGCCACCAGGGGGAGCAAGTGTAAATGCCTGCAGGGTCTGTTCTCTCCTTTCGTCCAGTGACCTTCTGGTGGGTATCGGCTTTGACGCCTACTGGAAGGAAATGTCCAATGACATAATTGAGGATTCTACAGGCTCTTGTGTCAAGTACCACTCTTACACGATGGCTTCTGCCAACAAGTCACTTGACAGCCTGATCTGATGTGACAGTCAAGAAGTACTGGTATGTCCTAAAGAGAATCCAGCACCTGCCTTGTGGATTTACCTGTACTTCCATAGGGGATAGAGAGGGTTTAAAGCATTTGTCGCTTTTCTCAAATCCTTTTGTTAAATCTCTGTACGCTAAACCCACATAATCCACAAGTTGAAGTAGCAAACATATATATATATATATATATGTGTGTGTGTGTATGCATTATATAGGAAACCCCTTGTGACAGAACCCTCCATCACTGGGGCCCCTGGAAAGGCCTGACAGCCAGCCTCCTCCCTATGGGCCCTGACTTTGTAAAGACTTCTGTGGCTACCCCAGCAGTATCATCTCATCACTGGCTGAGGGGATTATCACCAGCTGACAGCCAGGATCTGCAACCAGGGAGTGACCGCCATTGTTTTAGTTTAATGTTGTATAAGTCAGTCTCACCCCCCCCCCCCCAGTTCCATCACCACAGACATTTACCCCGGCCGTTCCTGGAACTGATTTCGTCCTTTATCTGAAAGAGACTCTGAAATCTGCTTGTTTGGGAAAGCGGCCGCTTCACTTAATTTGATGATTTCTCTCCGACAGACGCGTCCGAGGTCAGAGATCGAGCCCCTAATTCTCCGCTGGACTGTAAGACGTCTCATTTTATTAAGGAGGAATCCGCCTCATGTGAAGAGACAGACATTTGTGACCCGGCGGAGTCTCCACAGACAGAGCTCACATCGACTCGTAATGAGGACGGACCCCCCTCAGATGAAGACGGAAATGTCTCAGCCCCCGATACGCACACAGAGCACGACGGGGGGGATAATACGTCTGTCCACGTAAAGGAGGAATCCGCTTCCAATGAAGATTATTGGATCCCAACCGAACACAAGGGATCTACTTCTACTGATAAAACCCAAACCAGTAACACACATTTTCAGTGTGAAACGCCCCCCGATGAGGGTGCATATAGCTGCCCCGAGTGTCAGGAACGGTTTACCAGGGACTCTGATCTTCTTCAGCATCAGAACATCCATAAAATAACGGTGGTCTCTCGGGCCTCAGGGAAAAATTCTTATTTTAATCCTATGCCCATTAAGCATCCACCTATTCACATCGGGGAGAAGTCTCATTCCTGTCCCAAGTGTAGGAAATGTTTCAACACTAACTTGCAGCTTGTTCAGCATCTTAGAATTCATGTAGCAGAGAAGCCTTATACCTGTGTTATGTGTGGAAAATTCTTTAATTCTAGCTTGAACCTTGATCAACATCTCATAAATCACATGCGCGTGAAACCTTATTCCTGTACAGAGTGTGGGAAATGTTTCACCAGTAACTGGAACCTCGTGCAGCACCTCAGAATTCACACCGGCGAGAAGCCTTATACCTGTTACGAGTGCGGGAAACGATTTACCGTGAACTCAAACCTCGTAAGACATTTCAGAATTCACACCCACGGGAAGCCTTATCCCTGTCCGGAGTGCGGGAAATTATTTAACTGTAACCCACAGCTTGTTCAACATCTCAGAACTCACACGGGGGAGAAGCTGTAAGAGTGCTGGGACTGCATCAGATATATATATTAAAAATTAAAAAAAATCGCAGGTGACTCAGCAGCAGAGAACACGCGGGGCAGAAACCCTCCCGGGTTTCAGTGAAGCACCGGTTCTCCGGGTCGCAGGAGCGCTCTCCATCACCGGCGGGAGCGCTCACCGAGGTCAGTGGGCAGTTGTGGCCGCGTCCCCCAAGGGAAGGCTCCAGGCAGCCGGAGCTCAGATGTTCCCAGGTTCGATAAAGTGGATCATTAAGGTTCTGGTTTAACTAGAATTTTCCAAATAAATCACATCAATCTAATCAAATCCTCACCCAAACAGCCTCTCCTACTGTCTCATTTCCCTCTCAACTTATTAATAGACTGTACGCACCCAGGAGTGGGACTGTTTTGATTTATTATCCTTCTTTCCTTTTCTTCGTTATTAGTATTAGGTTAAAAAAATGTTTTCAAAAAATATTGCACAGTTTTCTTCTATGAAACCAGTTTGGCTTTTTGCTCTATTTTTATGAAGGTTGCGGTGAGTATTTGACGGCATTGCAGGGCGCGGGGTCTAGACCACGCGTAGAGGGGCGCATCCTTTGCATGGTTCTTTGAACTTCCTCTAGAAACATAGAAAGTGACGGCAGATAAGAACCATTCGGCCCATCCAGCTTGCCCAACAATATCGTCTATATTATCTCTCTATGTACGTGTAATACCATACATGCGGGGATCTGCTTTTGGTGTATAACCGATTGCCCTGCTGTGAGAGAGGCTCGCATAGTGGAGATCTTGTCTGTGAAAAGTTGGGGATACGCATGCATGCGGGTTTACCTGACTGGCTACTTCTCCCCCTATGGCCACCAGGAATGAGGTGAAAATAGTGTTGAAGACAGCAGGAGGCCTCGCTCCTCGGGGGGCTCGTGACGCCGTAACACAGCAATCCAGAGCTTTACCGTCCTGACAAGGACAGCACTGAGACTCACCCCGATAACAAGACAGAACTCGCACTGAGATCTAATAATCCCATCAGCTAGCGGACAGCCCGGCGCCTCCTCCAAGGAAATCCTTCTCCTGAGCAAAAAATGGAGGAAGTATTGGAGAGGGGAAAGCATGGAGGAGAAAGGCAGAACATCTCAGCAGTGTCCAGTTCTGGCCCCGAGGGCCGCAGACAGAGCGGGGTTTTAGTGATTTCATTAAATGATAAGAATTATTTGGATGGCGCTGCCTGTGAATGATCTGCAATCCCCACAATCCCTATCTGTGCAGCTCAGGGCCTGGAGATGTCACATGACTGCTTTATAAAGAGAATTACAACTCCTATAATCCTCAGCACCCCATTATAATACACACACACACCCAGCTTCTGCCTCACAATACACACAAGGACTACAACTCCCATCACACACTCGTCTGCTTTCACATAAAGCAAAGAGTTTAATTCCTATCATCCAGATAACTCTTTACCTGCCCATCATGCACTGGGCTCTGACAGACATTAACCGCCAAACATGAAGCACTAAATACTCCAACTCCCACTATCCGCGATTCTAGTAAAACAGACAACTCCCATCAACTGTATGCCAGTTTGGGCTGAAAACCAAACGGCCACCAATGACTCCAGTCCCGGTAAACCTCACAGGAGAGCGGCCGGTCTGCAGAGTCTCGACACACAGGAAGTACTGCAGGGGCTTGGACCGCAAACCGGAAGTTAACTGAACCGCATACCCGGAAGTAACGTAAACTCTGGCGACTGCGGCAACGCATCATGGGGAAGCTCCAGGAAGTTTCCAACTTACACCTGGTATCGCAGCTTGAGGAGGAATCTGTTCCCAGGAGCTGACACTCTACCTGTAACCCCTGGCAGGTCTGTGTGCAGGTAAATGCTGGGGGAGGGGCAGTCCTATACAGTGACCCTGTGCCGGGTGATGTGACGGCTGCTGCGCTCTCTTTGGGGTTTTGTCTTTTTTGCCGTCACGTTATTAGAATTTGTGGTACAGGGAGGCGTCTGAGCGCCAAACGCGGTGACCCAGGAAAGAGTCCGGTTTAGGGCTGAACATGGACAAGGATCCGGTGGCTGAGAAGATCTTGAGCCTCACCCTGGAGATCATCTCCCTGCTGAGCGGAGAGGTGAGGGGCCGGTGTCTCTGGGGCCAGAACATGGATGTCGTTCTGTCCACAAACTGCAGCTCAGATGTTTCTTTGCTCATCGATATTTCAATATCTTTCCCGATATACAGGATTATATGATTGTGAGGAAGCCCAGTGACTGCGTCCCACCCAGCGACGGCCCCCGTGTGTCAGACGGACCCCCCGGGACCCGGAGCTCCAGCCCGGTGCCTCCACCTCACTCGCCGACCCACGAGAGGAACCGCGAGCAGAAGATCCTGGAACTGACCCACAAGATGATGTCCCTGCTGACTGGAGAGGTGAGCGCTGCTGGGAACGGGACGTTATACAGTAACACCGAGGCGTGTGTCTGGATGGTGACGGCTCATTGTGTGTCTCAGGTTCCTGTGAGGTGTGATGATGTCACCGTCTATTTCTCCATGGAGGAGTGGGAGTATTTAGAAGGACACAAGGAGCTTTACAGGGACGTGATGATGGAGACCCACCAGCCCCGCGGCTCTCCGGGTAAGAGGTTTAATCCCTGCGGTCTGTGTGTAGATATTAAGGCATCTTCACTGTAACAAATAACATGTAAAATGTGAGGTCCGTATAATAAATACTCGGCAATAAGGCAGCCGCGAGAGATCTGAAATCTGCTTGTTTGGGAAAGCGGCTGCTTCACTTAATTTGATGATTTCTCTCCGACAGACGCATCCGAGGTCAGAGATCGAGCCCCTAATTCTCCGCTGGACTGTAAGACGTCTCATTTTATTAAGGAGGAATCCGCCTCATGTGAAGAGACAGACATTTGTGACCCGGCTGAGTCTCCACAGACAGAGCTCACATCGACTCGTAATGAGGACGGACCCCCCTCAGATGAAGACGGAAATGTCTCAGCCCCCGATACGCACACAGAACACGACGGGGGGGATAATACGTCTGTCCACGTAAAGGAGGAATCCGCTTCCAATGAAGATTATTGGATCCCAACCGAACACAAGGGATCTACTTCTACTGATAAAACCCAAACCAGTAACACACATTTTCAGTGTGAAACGCCCCCCGATGAGGGTGCATATAGCTGCCCCGAGTGTCAGGAACGGTTTACCAGTGACTCTGATCTTCTTTTACATCAGACCATCCATGATAGATCGGCGGCCTCCACTCTGGCCTCAAGGAAAAGTTTTCGATCTAAATCTATGCGCATGAGGCATCAGCGTATTCACAAAGGTGAGAAGCCTTATTCATGTTCCGAGTGCGGGAAATGTTTCAATAGCAACTCACAGCTTACTCGACACGTGAAAATTCACACCGGGGAGAAGCCTTTTTCGTGTTCTGAGTGTGGAAAATGTTTTAACAGGAACTCAAACCTTGTAAAACATCTAATTATTCACACCGGGGAGAAGCCTTATTCCTGCTCGGAGTGCGGGAAATGTTTTAACACAAACTCAAACCTTGTAAAACATCTCAGAATTCACACCGGGGAGAAACCTTATTCCTGTTCCGAATGTGGAAAATGTTTTAACCAGAACTGGAACCTTGTTCAGCATCTCAGAATTCACGCTCAGGATAAGCCTTATTCCTGTCCCAAGTGTGGAAAGTGTTTTGCTGTTACCTCACACCTTGTTCAGCATCTCAGAACACACACCGGGGAGAAGCCTTATTCCTGTTCCAAGTGCGGGAAACGTTTTAACAGGAACGCAATCCTTGTTCGACATCTCAAAATTCACACTGGGGTGAAGCCATAAGACTATGGACTGCGGCAAATGTTTCAACACAAAATCCCATCTGATTAGGCACCACATCACACCCAGGGCAGAAACTCTGTGTTATAAGGGCTGATATGTGTTACCCAACAATAGCTAAGTCATGTTCTTGTATCATCTACTTAACACACAGATGAGATACGAGATACTATAGGATAACCAGCGATGGAGGTAATTGGTAGTAATTTCAGGTTGGTTTTCGATTACAGTTCAGACAAGTGGCCACAAACATTGTAAGAAACGTGTGGACTTTTACCTAGGAGACAGCCTTTCTGTCTCTTCTGGTTTTAATTAATATTTATTAAAGATTGTTTATCATTAAATGAAAGAAAACCAATAACTATTATTCTGTCGGCTTGAACATCAACATTTTACCTTACAGAAAAAAAACTGAATGGATAAGATGTGATTTTGTGGTGTGGCTCACGTTTTAGATAAGAACATCCACCCCATGGGGTTAGCTCTGTACCGGAGTCCGCTCTGGTGTAATAAATGAGAGCATATTCCGTGAATTTAGCTAAAAACGGAGCACGCAGATGATGTTTTAATGAGGCTGCAGGTAATTTCCCGTAACCCTGCCCACTTTTTTTGCCGAAGTGAACTGTATATTTGTGACTCATTAAGGTTCTGGTTTCCAGATAAATCACATCAATCTAATCAAATCCTCACCTCCTACTGTCTCATTTGCTTCTTAACCTCCTAACAGACCATACACACCCAGGAGTGGGACTCTCTTAGCCTTCGTAATTTATTATTAGTAACCTTTACTAAAAGAAGATTTTCTTCATTATTAGCATCAGATGGAAGTAGTTATTTTATTTACCCCAGTCGTCCTATTTGCCCCATTATATAATGTTTTCAGGCAGCTGCATATCAACCATTTGTTCTCTGTGATCTGAACCCCAATCTATTAGACGAACCCCCTGACTCCTTATACGTAGCATTACCATAAAGCATCCACTCAGTGTGGTGTTTGACCAGGGAAGATCACCCAAGACACAACAAGCTTAATCCAGATGGGGAAAAAGGTTTCCCCCCCCCCCCCCCGAGACCTTTTAACACTTAGGAATAGGCTATTCGGCACCCCTCCCCCTTGCACTTTAAAATGTTAACTAGGGATGCACCAAAATTAAAATTCTGGATTGGAACTGAAAATTCAGGATTCACTTGGCCGAAACTAAACTGACACTGAAAATGACCCCCCCCCTTAAAAAAAAAACAAAACACACTTTTATTAACAGTAGCACACCAAAATGGGACAAAAAATGCAATAACAATATCTATATAATATATATATATATATATATATATATATATATATATATATATATTAATTAACAGCAATCACACTGCTATCATGCCCAGGCAATAACAATATTACTTTGCTATCATGCAAAGTCAGCCAGTACATGCTGAAATCTAGGTATGCCTGGCCATGATAGGAGTGTGATTGCTGTTAACAATTATATATATATATATATATATATATATATATATATATATATATATATATATATATATTTATATATAATTGCTTTTTTTTGTCCAATTTTGGTGTGTTACTTTTAATAAAAATGGTTAACACACCAAAAAAATCAACAGTATATATATATATATATATATATATATATAACACACATTATATAAATATATGCAGGACCAATATAACGAGCTCTTCAGTGACCTGTTCATTAACAGAAATATACAAAGAACAAGAGGTCACCCTCTGAGACTGGAAGAGCGCAGGTTTCATAGACGACAAAGGAAGGGATTCTTTACAGTGAGGACAATAAAGGTATGGAATTCACTGCCAAGGGAGGTGGTGTTATCCAAAACATTAGAGACCTTCAAAAGGGGCCTCGATATTTTCTTAGAAAGGCATGACAGACAGGGATATAAATAGAATTAATATTTTAGAGCTTCTTGATCCAACGAGAAATCCGATTGCCTCTTGGAGTCAAGGATTTTTTTCCCCTGGTGGCAGAATAGTAGCTTAATTAGGGTTTTTTTATCCCTTCTTTTGGATCAAGAATAGGAAGGTTAGGTAGAAGGATTAAACTTGATGGACTTAGGTCTTTTTTCAACGTTATGAACTATGTAACTATATATAATGTCCAACAGCAATCACTCCTATCATGCCCAGGGAGACAGCACATGCTAGAACCTGGGCATGATAGAAGTGTGATTACAGGCTCCCTATGGCATGCCACCCCCCCACACACTCATTCATACTCATTCATTCCCTTAACTACATATACTTGCTCATACACCCTCCCCCACCTCCTTACCTGAACTGCAGATCTCTCCCGATACATTTCGGCCACCGATATATCCGAGCCTTCCTAGTTAAAACAACCACACTCTACCTTGCTCTCTCTCTTTTTTCCCCGACCACTTTCCTGTGTCGTTTCCTGCAGATTTGCATCTTCTCTTCCATCTTCTTGTGTTTTTCTCGTCCGCTTATCCTATTGTCTTCCTTCTATGTCTTCTCTGTGAACCAGGCTTCCTGACGCACTTCCGTTACAGGGCGGAGCTTCCAAACACACCCTCTCACCCTATTGGAGGAACAGGAGAGTGGCTGTTCCTGTCCCTCTGCTCTTTTGTGGAAGTACTCCACGAGGCCAGAATAACGTTTCCGCGCCTCCTTTTCTCTCCAAAACTCTGCAGTTTGCATGTATTATTGCTCAGTCTAGTTAACGATCCATTTGCGAGCCTCATCCTGTAGAGAAATTGTCTATGCGCAATGCATGCATGTGCTTGTGTGGGATGCGTAGTAAGATATCAGCCATACACAGTCACTTCACTTGGTTAAACTGGGTTATCCTCGTCGAGCGCTATGGTGGCCTTAATCTCACATTCAGAAGTCCCACTCGCTGCAGCCAAGCAAAAGCTAGCCAACGCGTGCTCCCCTCTATAAGCTCACTTGCCATTTCCTGCATGGTCATGTGTGGTCACGAGCAGATCACTAGAGGGCCCTTCCATGACATGTACTTGGTTCTGTGTGTGTCGTGTTAATCATCTCCAGTGTCAGGACACGGGTGATCAGGTCGGGTAGGAGCCCATGCGCAGGGGATACTTGGGGTTCAGTATGTAACAGACGGTGCATGATTATGCAAACAAAGACACCACAAACAGAAATCCAGGTACTGCAGTGTATTTTATGTAAATAACAGGACCAGCAAATAAGGGTAATACAGTCAAAGCAAGAAACGGACGTCTGGCAAAATAAATACCGGTAATAAGTATTTTGGCAGGGAGCCCGCTTGGAAGGACACAAAGCAGGGAACCAGGAACAGTACAGGTGCAGAGCCACAGCAGGTAAGGTCCATAGACTTCAATACAAAGGCCCTGACTGAAGGGCAGGGCAGGGCAGGTTCATAAAGGCAGGGCAATCCAGGTAACAAGGCCCAGCTGGATGTAGACTAGGGCTCAACCCAGGTAACAAGGCACACCTGAGTTCTGAGTGCTCCAGAGGGCAGAGGGTGGCCACTAGTGGTCGCAGATGTAAACGCCACAGGTATAAAAAAGCCATGGTTCAGGCAGTGAAAAATTGGTTCCTGACATCCAGTTACATTGTATCTTAGTAAATTGCAATGATTCAAATAACAATCCGATACAGAGTAGAATGAATTAGTCAATCAATCAATTAAGGGCATACTTTATATTAATACAAAATATATAGTATATATATGTATTTATCAATTACCAACATTATATGTCATATATACAATCAATTATAAAGTGCATCTTATGTACATTTTAAACCATGATTCTATAGTTTATACAGGATGAAACATGTGAAGAAATAAATATCTGAATTTTACAATAAATACATATCAGAATATATAAAATCAATAGACATAATAATCAGTATAATAAATATATATGAACATTGATAAATATATATAAAACTTGATTTCTCACTCTCAAATATTTAACATTAATAATACAAATAAATAAAAATATACAAAACCATATACATATGCATAAGACCATAATAAATATCTATAAAATATATATATATATATATGAAATATAAAAATACACATGTATATTGGTAAGAGTATAAATTCTATAAAAGAGAGGAAAAGTATTTTATTATATTTTATCAATCTTAAAAATTAAATCAAAATCTTGATTTAAACCTTTAGGGTTTAAGGTTTTAAGATCAAATATCCTTCTCATTTCTGCCTGTCCTATTTTTTTTCACATAATCACCCCCTCTCCAATCTTTACTGATAATCTGAATTCCTGTATACGTAAAACATTTTGGATCACTTTTGTGACATTTAGCAAAATGTACTGGTACAGGATGATTGGCTTTATTTGTTCTTATCGCTCTAACATGTTCGTCCAATAAGTCCTGCCTATATACTGTAATAAGTCCTGCCTATATACTGTAGGCCACAAGGGCATTGCAGTAAATAAATGACTCCTCTAGTGTGGCATGTTATTAAATGTCTAATATTATATTGTTTTCCTGTGACACTAGATTTAAAGTTTGTAATTACATCACTACTTCTAGAGCCTGTATCACGACATGTAGTGCAGTAGCCACATTTAAAAAGATTGTCTTTTAGTGGTCGAGTAAAACTGGAGGTAAAGTCGCAACCTAAATTAGGTGCCCCTCTAAGGTGATTTTGGGGTTGGTCGGAATTAACTGCTGTAGGCCACTATCTTTCAATAAAAGAGGCCAATACCGGTTTATTCTTTTCTTTAAATCATGATGGCATTTATCAAAATTTAAACTAAGGGTATATCCTCTTTATTTTTTATTATTTTCTCCGTTTTTGGTTGTAATAAATCTTTTTGTTCCATCAAGATGAATAACTCAGGTGGTGTGTGTTCGTCAATTTTGGCATTGTGACATTACACTAGGGTGAGTTTGGCAAAGCTCTCACTGCTCAAGGGCAAATGTTGGGGGCCCATGGGTCTCAGTTCAGTACCATGGAAGATAAGCTTGATCAGTTTACCCGTGCTATGCAACTCTTACTAGCAAGATCTGATCCTGGTAATATACCTCATGGCTCTGCTACCCCTGGTGGATTCTCTGCCATCAGTTCGGGGCCCATTGCTATATCTTCCTCGCGGTTACCTCTGAAACTCCCAGCTCCTAATCGGTACAGTGTAGAACCAGGGCAATTGGGTTTAAATTATCCGTGGAAGAAAGGGGCATTTCCCCAGGTCATGCCCCAATAAGGCAGAAAATTCCTGCAGCTGATTAGAGGGAGCTTCTCTTATGTGACGTTTGCTCTTCCCCCATCCAAAAAACAACAGCTCATGGTTCCGGTTTTCCTAGAACGGAGCAACAACACTGTCCACTGTTGCTATCCTTGACTCTGGTGCTGCAGATTCCTCCACTGATATTTTGTTTTTCAACAAGAATGAAATTCCCCTTACAGCTATATCTCATCCTATTGCTATTGGCCTTCTTGTCAGGTTCCACCCTGCTAGCCTGGGCTATGTGATGAGTATGGCATTGTCATGTCTACCTGTAGCCACTAGTGTCTACTCTTCCCTCGCAGGAGCAGCCCTTTCTAAATACTTGGAGCAGCTGAACCACGTTACGGAGTGGGAGTGTTTCACAATGAAAACGTTACTGGTTTGGGTTTTATCAGGCCACTGAGGGCTAAACTCAGGTATGTGTATAATGCTGGAGTCAGTCTGTGAGTGAGTGTGTATAGTGCTAGGGTCAGTGTGTATATGTATAGTGTTGGAGTCGGTGTGTGTGTACTGTAGTGTCAGTGTGTATGTGTATAGTGTTGGAGTCGGTGTGTGTGTGTACTGTAGTGTCAGTGTGTATGTGTATATGTATAGTGTTGGAGTCGGTATGTGTGTGTACTGTAGTGTCAGTGTGTATGTGTATAGTGTTGGAGTCGGTATGTGTATAGTGCTAGGGTCAGTGTGTATGTGTATATGTATAGTGTTGGAGTCGGTGTGTGTGTGTACTGTAGTGTCAGTGTGTATGTGTATATGTATAGTGTTGGAGTCGGTATGTGTGTGTACTGTAGTGTCAGTGTGTATGTGTATATGTATAGTGTTGGAGTCGGTGTGTGTGTGTACTGTAGTGTCAGTGTGTATGTGTATATGTATAGTGTTGGAGTCTGTATGTGTGTGTACTGTAGTGTCAGTGTGTATGTGTATATGTATAGTGTTGGAGTCGGTGTGTGTGTGTACTGTAGTGTCAGTGTGTATATGTATAGTGTTGGAGTCGGTATGTGTGTGTACTGTAGTGTCAGTGTGTATGTGTATATGTATAGTGTTGGAGTCGGTATGTGTGTGTACTGTAGTGTCAGTGTGTATATGTATAGTGTTGGAGTCGGTGTGTGTGTACTGTAGTGTCAGTGTGTATGTGTATATGTATAGTGTTGGAGTCGGTGTGTGTGTGTACTGTAGTGTCAGTGTGTATATGTATAGTGTTGGAGTCGGTATGTGTGTGTACTGTAGTGTCAGTGTGTATGTGTATAGTGTTGGAGTCGGTGTGTGTGTGTACTGTAGTGTCAGTGTGTATGTGTATATGTATAGTGTTGGAGTCGGTGTGTGTGTGTACTGTAGTGTCAGTGTGTATGTGTATATGTATAGTGTTGGAGTCGGTATGTGTGTGTACTGTAGTGTCAGTGTGTATGTGTATATGTATAGTGTTGGAGTCGGTGTGTGTGTGTACTGTAGTGTCAGTGTGTATGTGTATATGTATAGTGTTGGAGTCGGTATGTGTGTGTACTGTAGTGTCAGTGTGTATATGTATAGTGTTGGAGTCGGTATGTGTATAGTGCTGAGGTCAGTGTGTATGTGTATATGTGTAGTGTTGGAGTCGGTATGTGTGTGTACTGTAGTGTCAGTGTGTATGTGTATATGTATAGTGTTGGAGTCGGTATGTGTGTGTACTGTAGTGTCAGTGTGTATGTGTATATGTATAGTGTTGGAGTCGGTGTGTGTGTGTACTGTAGTGTCAGTGTGTATGTGTATATGTATAGTGTTGGAGTCGGTGTGTGTGTGTACTGTAGTGTCAGTGTGTATGTGTATATATATATAGTGTTGGAGTCGGTATTTGTGTATACTGTGTTGTCACAGTCAGTGAGTACATGTCTACACATATAATGCTAGAGTCAGTCTTAGAGTGTGTGTGTGTACCATAGTGTTAGTGAGTAAATGTATAGTCCTTGAGTCGGTGTGTGTGTGTGTGTGTAAATGTGCTATCACAATAATACGCTGGGGCGGAGACACCTTTCTCATCATATAAACCCATATAGATACATATAATGACATCACAATAATACACGGGGGTAGCGGGTTTCTGGCCCCCGGAACCCGCAAAGGCTCTGCGCAGACTGCAGGGTCACTCTGTGTAACCCCCTGTAGCTCAGTGGTGTCCAGCTCTGGCCCCGAGGGCCGCAGACAGAGCGGGGGTTTTAGTGATTTCATTAAATGATAAGAATTATTTGGATGGCGCTGCCTGTGAATGATCTGCAATCCCCACAATCCCTATCTGTGCAGCTCAGGGCCTGGAGATGTCACATGACTGCTTTATAAAGAGAACTACAACTCCTATAATCCTCAGCACCCCATTATAATCCCCACACCCAGCTTCTGCCTCACAATACACACAAGGACTACAACTCCCATCACACACTCGTCTGCTTTCACATAAAGCAAAGGAAGAGTTTAATTCCTATCATCCAGATAACTCTCCGCCTGCCTCCCATCATGCACTGGGCTCTAACAGCGATAAACCATCAATCTTAAAGCACCAAAGACTCCAACTCCCACTATCCGCGATTCTAGTAAGAAAGACAACCCCCATCATCCGTATGCCGTTTGGGCTGAAAACCAAAAGGCCACCAATGACTCTAATCCCAGTAATCCTAACAGGAGAGCGGCCACCCTCCAGCGTCTCGATACACAGGAAGTACTGCAGGAGCTTGGAACGCAAACCGGAAGTTAACTGAACCGCATACCCGGAAGTAACGTAAACACTGGCGACTGCGGCAACGCATCCTGGGGAAGCTCCAGGAAGTTTGCAACTTACATCTGGTATCGCAGCTTGAGGAGGAATCTGTTCCTAGGAGCTGACACTCTACCTGTAACCCCTGGCAGGTCTGTGTGCAGGTAAATGCTGGGGTTCTGGTTATACTCAGCTTTGTAACCATACTCAGTACTGATCTCCGCTGTGGCCGCTTTCTCCTTGATTTCTCCGTTTCCCTCGTTCCGGGGCAGGATATCGCGGCCGGAGCTCCGTCTGAGGTCTCTGTTTTCTTCCAGTTAGACCCAGAAGCAGCTGCCAAGGGGCCAACGCTCCTTCCTCAGTAACCCGGAAGCTGACAGGTGAGTGTCAGTCACGGAGGAGACCGTCCTATACAGTGACCCTGTGCCGGGTGATGTGACGGCTGCTGCGCTCTCTTTGGGGGTTTTGTCTTTTTGCCGTCACGTTATTAGAATTTGTGGTTCAGGGAGGCGTCTGAGCGCCAAACGCGGTGACCCAGGAAAGAGTCCGGTTTGGGACTGAACATGGACAAGGATCCGGTGGCTGAGAAGATCTTGAGCCTCACCCTGGAGATCATCTCCCTGCTGAGCGGAGAGGTGAGGGGCCGGTGTCTCTGGGGCCAGAACATGGATGTCGTTATGTCCACAAACTGCAGCTCAGACGTTACTTTGCTCATCGATATTTCAATATCTTTCCCGATATACAGGATTATATGATTGTGAGGAAGCCCAGTGACTGCGTCCCACCCAGCGACGGCCCCCGTGTGTCAGACGGACCCCCCGGGACCCGGAGCCCCAGCCCGGTGCCTCCACCTCACTCGCTGACCCACGAGAGGAACCGCGAGCAGAAGATCCTGGAACTGACCCACAAGATGATGTCCCTGCTGACTGGAGAGGTGAGCGCTGCTGGGAACGGGACGTTATACAGTAACACCGAGGCGTGTGTCTGGATGGTGACGGCTCATTGTGTGTCTCAGGTTCCTGTGAGGTGTGATGATGTCACCGTCTATTTCTCCATGGAGGAGTGGGAGTATTTAGAAGGACACAAGGAGCTTTACAGGGACGTGATGATGGAGGCCCACCAGCCCCGCGGCTCTCCGGGTAAGAGGTTTAATCCCTGCGGTCTGTGTGTAGATATTAAGGCATCTTCACTGTAACAAATAACGTGTAAAATGTGAGGTCCGTATAATAAATACTCGTCGATAAGGCAGCCGCGAGAGATCTCAGGAGCCGGAGCCGCTGTTACCCAACGTGTGAGAGCCGGGGGGGCCAGCGGGGAGCGAGTTTATGCTCATGAGAACTGCAGATCTGTCCCTTTCCTCAGATCCTCCATGTTGAATCGCTATACGTTAAACCCACGTAATCCACAGATTAAAAGAACCAATATATATGTACAGAAACCCCTCTTACACGTAGACTATAGGAGCGGCCATCTTAACTTAATGAGGAGGAGTAATAATGCAGATCATGAGAACGTATTGTACCGTTTCCTGCTGCTTGGTGTTGGAGGAGAATGTAGAAAACTTCAGGACAGGGAATTGATCAGATCATGCTGGTTCTGCCACAGGCTGCCAGTGATCTTCACTGAGCTGAACCTTAAATATCTCCAAGAGGAAGACATCACACAAGCTGTAGGCAGTTCACTAACTGATATTAGTAACACATAAAAGCGGTGATGGCCGCCATTCTCTTCTAAGACAATCTGAAAATATTAGTATAACAGAGAAACAGATTCTGCCAGACGGGGAGCATTTAGAAATGGCGGCGTCTCCGCAGGTAGAAGACATTTATCTGAAAGAGACTCTGAAATCTACTTGTTTGGGAAAGCGGCTGCTTCACTTAATTTGATGATTTCTCTCCGACAGACGCGTCCGAGGTCAGAGATCGAGCCCCTAATTCTCCGCTGGACTGTAAGACGTCTCATTTTATTAAGGAGGAATCCGCCTCATGTGAAGAGACAGACATTAGTGACCCGGCGGAGTCTCCACAGACAGAGCTCACATCGACTCGTAATGAGGACGGATCCCCCTCAGATGAAGACGGAAATGTCTCAGCCCCCGATACGCACACAGAGCACGACGGGGGGGATAATACGTCTGTCCACGTAAAGGAGGAATCCGCTTCCAATGAAGATTATTGGATCCCAACCGAACCCAAGGGATCTACTTCTACTGATAAAACCCAAACCAGTAACACACATTTTCAGTGTGAAACACCCCCCGATGAGGGTACATATAGCTGCCCCGAGTGTCAGGAACGGTTTACCAGTGACTCTGATCTTCTGCTACATCAGACCATCCATGAAAGATCGGCGGTCTCTCTGGCCTGCGAGGAAAGTTCCAACTTTAAATCTGAGTGCATGAGTCACCAACATCGTAGCACACGAAGGAAGCCTTATTCTTGTTCTGAGTGCGGGAAATGTTTTCACAGGAAGTCAATCCTTGATCGACATCTCAAAATTCACACGGGTGAGAGAGCTTATTTCTGTCCCGAGTGCGGGAAACGTTTTAAGGAGAACACACATCTTGTTCAACACCTCAGATATCACTCTGGTGAGAAGCCTTATTCCTGTTCCGAGTGCGGGAAATGTTTTAAACGTAACGCGCACCTTGCTGAACATTTTAGAACTCACACTGGGGAGAAGCCTTTTTCCTGTCCCGAATGTGGGAAATGCTTTCGAGTTAGTGCACAACTAGATGTACATCTCAGAACTCACACCGGGGCGAAGCCTTATTCCTGTTCCAAGTGCGGGAAACGTTTTACTGTAAACTCAGCCCTTGTGCAACACCTCAGAATTCACTCTGGAGAGAAGCCTTATGCCTGTTCCGAGTGCGGGAGATGTTTTAGCAGGAACTCACACCTTATTCGACATCTCAAAATTCATGCAGGTGAGAAACCTTATTATTGTCCCGAGTGTGGAAAACATTTTAGGGAGAACACAGAACTTGTTCACCATCTCAGAATTCACAACGGGGAGAAGCCTTTTTCCTGTTCAGTGTGCGGGAAACGTTTTACTGTAAACTCAAGCCTTGTGAAACACCTCAGAATTCACTCTGGAGAGAAGCCGTATTCCTGCTTGGACTGCGGAAAGTGTTTTCGATGTAATGTGCAGCTTCGTCGGCATCAGAGAATTCACATCAGAGAGAAACCGTAAACGTGTGCGGACTGCGGCAAATGTTTTATCAAAGCGCCACACGGGGTAGAAACTATTTGACATGTTAGACCTTATTAACTCCTTGCTGACCAGACCTATTTTTCTTAAATTGTTGCTCTTTTTGACATTTGTGGTCCTTGTGTGTTTAATAATAACCTCCCTCTTTCTCGTTTAGTGCACCCACACGAATCATATATTGATTCTTCAGGGACAAGTAAGGTATCTTTTGATACCATAATTTAAAAAAGGAATATTTAAGACTTTATTCTATTTTTATTTTTTAGAATCAAGTCAGAGATAAAGAGTGAAAACCCAGGACTGACACAGTATTTATTCGGTCACATTTTTATATATACCGTATTTGCTTGATTATCAGACGACCCCCCAAAATCTGAATATTAATTTAGGAAAAAAGAAAAAGCCTGAATATAAGACGACCCTATAGGAAAAAAGTTTTACCAGTAAATGTTAATTCATATAAACTATGTAAACTATTTTTTTTAAAATAAAAGCTATGATTTAGAAAAATATTTTTTTTTGTTTTTATTTCCTTTTATTTTCCAACCTGCCCCCCAGTTATGCACATCTGCCCCCAGGCTTGCCACTCTGCCCCAGAAATGCCTTATACCCTTATATGCCACTCTAGTATTTAGGGGGTTAAAAGGCATATTATGGGGCAAAGTGGCATATAGGGAGGTATATGGCATTTCAGGAGGCAGAGTGGCGTATAGAGGGTTAAAAGGCATTTCTGGAGGCAGAGTGGCATTTAGGGGGTTAAAAGGCATATCATAGAGCACTCTGCCTACATATATGCCTTATGCCCCCACTTAACAACCCCCCTAAACTCACCGGTGCTTCCCTGGTGTTTGGTCCGGGCAGCAGAGAGACGTCTACGCGATTTGCGTAGGCAACTGCAGCCGACATGAGGTGTGATTAGCAGCAGGGGTTGTCTGCGTCCATCGCGCAGACCTTCCCCGGCTGTCAGAGAGACTCTGCCGGTGCGGGGAACTCTGCTCTTTGACAGGCGGGGAAGGTCTGCACGATGGACGCAGACAACCCCCGCTGCTAACCGCACCTCCTTTCGGCTGCAGTGGAAGTTGCCTACGCAAATCGCATAGACGTCTCTCCGCTGCCCGGACAACACACCGGGGAGTCAGGAGCACTGGTAAGTTTTGGAGGCGAAGTTACCAGACAGTAGGATCCAGGTCCCCTGCAGCGCTGCGGGGGATCTGGATCTTAGTCTCATAGTCAGACCTCTATTTGAAGTCTGATTATAAGATGACCCGATTATAAGACGGGCATTTTCCAGAGCATTTGCTCTGGAAAAAAAAACCTTGTTTTATAACAGAGCAAATACGGTATATATTATATTTTTTTTCACACCCCCTAACACTTAAACCTGCCTAACTACCCACTGAGAAACCCACCCACCACCCATGTGATTACCGTATTGGCTCGAATATAGGCCGCACTTTTTTCCCCCCACTAAGTCTTTAAGGTGGGGGTGCGGCCTATATTCGGGGGCTAGCGCCCGACGCCCGGGTCATGCAGTCCCGTGCGCCGGGCAGGCAGCGGGGTTAGGATACAGCTCCCCCGCAGCGGTGCAGGGGACCTGCATCCTACTCTCTGATAATATTATACCCTGCTGCAGATATATATAAATATTACACCCTGCTGCGGATATATATTAATATTAGACAACTGCTGCAATTATATATTATTAGCCCCTGCTGCCGATATATATTAATATTAGACCCTGCTGCGGATATATATTAATATTAGACAACTGCTGCGGATATATATTATTAGCCCCTGCTGCTGATATATATTAATATTAGACCCTGCTGCGCCCCGCAAGACACCCGGGAGTCTGCTCTGGTAAGTCTTGGGGGCAGAGGTAAAAGGCATCGTGCGGACGGTCACTGGCTGCGGAGGTTGTTTACCCGCATCGCCGCAGCCGGTGACCGTCCGCACGATGCCTTTTACCTCTGCCCCCAAGACTTACCAGAGCAGACTCCCGGGTGTCTTGCGGGGCGCAGCAGGGTCTAATATTAATATATATCAGCAGCAGGGGCTAATAATATATATCCGCAGCAGTTGTCTAATATTAATATATATCCGCAGCAGGGTCTAATATTAATATATATCGGCAGCAGGGGCTAATAATATATAATTGCAGCAGTTGTCTAATATTAATATATATCCGCAGCAGGGTGTAATATTTATATATATCTGCAGCAGGGTATAATATTTATATATATCCGCAGCAGGGTGTAATATTTATATATATCTGCAGCAGGGTGTAATATTTATTTATATCGGCAGCAGGGTCTAATTCTAATATTTATATATATGCGCGCAGCAGTTGTCTAATATTAACACACACACACACACACACACACACAAAAAAAAAATCCGTGTAGCTGGACAGAGAGACAACTCCCATCATCCCTATGTCCGCGAATACTGACTCATATCCCAGTAATCCTCTCAGGAGACCAGCCGGTCTGCAGCTTCTCAATTTACAGGAAGTACTGTAGGGGCTTGGAACGCAAACCCGGAAGTTAACGGGAACACAAAACCGGAAGTAATGTACTACATTGACGCTTGTTGAAAAGGAGGCTGGGCAACCTAAAAGATTTCTCCAACTTACTTCCGGTGTCTGGATTTTGGCGGTACCTGATCCCGGGAGCTGACACTCTCCCTATAACCCCTGGCAGGTCTGTGTGCAGGTAAATACTGGGGGAGGGGGAGTCTGGGTCCAGGAGCTGACACTCTCCCTGTTACTCCTGAAAGGTCTTTATGCGGGTAAATGCTGGGGGAAGGGTAGTCTGGGCCCAGGAGCTGACACTCTCCCTGTGACCCCTGGCAGGTGTGTGTGCAGGTAAATGCTGGGGGAGGGGCATTCTGGGCCCAGGAGCTGACACTCTCCCTGTAACCCCTGGCAGGTCTGTGTGCAGGTAAATGCTGGGGGAGGGGCAGTCTGGGCCCAGGAGCTGACACTCTCCCTGTGACCCCTGGCAGGTCTGTGTGCAGGTAAATGCTGGGGGAGGGGCAGTCTGGGCCCAGGAGCTGACACTCTCCCTGTGACCCCTGGCAGGTGTGTGTAGGTAAATGCTGGGGGATGGGCAGTCTGGGCCCAGGAGCTGACACTCTCCCTGTAACCCCTGGCAGGTGTGTGCGCAGGTAAATGCTGGGGGTTCTGGTTAAACTCAGCTTTGTAACCATACTCAGTACTGATCTCCGGTGTGGCCGCTTTCTCCTTGATTTCTCCGTTTCCCTCGTTCCGGGGCAGGATATCGCGGCCGGAGCTCCGTCTGAGGTCTCTGTTTTCTTCCAGTTAGACCCGGACAGTCCCAGAGGCAGCTGCCGAGGGCCCTGATCTGGTCGAGGGGCCAACACTCCAACGCTCCATCCTCAGTAACCCGGAAGCTGATAGGTGAGTGTCAGTCACGGAGGAGACCGTCCTATACAGTGACCCTGTGCCGGGTGATGTGACGGCTGCTGCGCTCTCTTTGGGGGTTTTTGTCTTTTTGCCGTCACGTTATTAGAATTTGTGGTTCAGGGAGGCGTCTGAGCGCCAAACGCGGTGACCCAGGAAAGAGTCCGGTTTGGGACTGAACATGGACAAGGATCCGGTGGCTGAGAAGATCTTGAGCCTCACCCTGGAGATCATCTCCCTGCTGAGCGGAGAGGTGAGGGGCCGGTGTCTCTGGGGCCAGAACATGGATGTCGTTCTGTCCACAAACTGCAGCTCAGATGTTTCTTTGCTCATCGATATTTCAATATCTTTCCCGATATACAGGATTATATGATTGTGAGGAAGCCCAGTGACTGCGTCCCACCCAGTGACGGCCCCCGTGTGTCAGACGGACCCCCCGGGACCCGGAGCCCCAGCCCGGTGCCTCCACCTCACTCGCTGACCCACGAGAGGAACCGCGAGCAGAAGATCCTGGAACTGACCAACAAGATGATGTCCCTGCTGACTGGAGAGGTGAGCGCTGCTGGGAACGGGACGTTATACAGTAACACCGAGGCGTGTGTCTGGATGGTGACGGCTCATTGTGTGTCTCAGGTTCCTGTGAGGTGTGATGATGTCACCGTCTATTTCTCCATGGAGGAGTGGGAGTATTTAGAAGGACACAAGGAGCTTTACAGGGACGTGATGATGGAGACCCACCAGCCCCGCGGCTCTCCGGGTAAGAGGTTTAATCCCTGCGGTCTGTGTGTAGATATTAAGGCAGCTTCACTGTAACAAATAACATGTAAAATGTGAGGTCCGTATAATAAATACTCGGCAATAAGGCAGCCGCGAGAGATCTGAAATCTACTTGTTTGGGAAAGCGGCTGCTTCACTTAATTTCATCATTTTTCTATGACAGACGCATCCGAGGTCAGAGATCGAGACCCTAATTCTCCGCTGGACTGTAAGACGTCTCATTTTATTAAGGAGGAATCCGCCTCATGTGAAGAGACAGACATTTGTGACTCTGATCTTCTTCAACATCAGACCATCCATAATAGCTCGGCGGTCTCCTCTCTGGACTGCGGGAAAAGTTCTAACTTTAAATCTGAGTGCATGAGTCACCAACATCTTAACACAGGAAGGAAGCCTTATTCCTGTTCTGAGTGCGGGAAATGTTTTAACAGGAAGTCAATCCTTGTTCGACATCTAAGAGTTCATGCCGGCAAGAAAGATTATTCCTGTCCCGAGTGCGGGAAACATTTTAAGAAGAACACACATCTTGTTCAACATCTCAGATATCACTCTGGGGAGAAGCCTTTTTCCTGTTCAGAGTGCGGGAAACGTTTTAAACGTCACGCACATCTTGTTGAACATTTTAGAATTCACACCGGGGAGAAGCCTTTTCCCTGTTCCGAATGTGGGAAATGCTTTCGATGTAGCGCACACCTAGATGTACATCTCAGAACTCACACCGGGGAGAAGCCTTATTCCTGTTCTGAGTGCGGGAAATGTTTTACTGTGAACTCGAACCTCGTGCGTCACCT
The DNA here is from genome assembly GCA_029215755.1 of Spea hammondii. Classification (NCBI taxonomy): domain Eukaryota; kingdom Metazoa; phylum Chordata; class Amphibia; order Anura; family Pelobatidae; genus Spea; species Spea hammondii. The sequence continues at coordinate 7,316,707 of JARDYJ010000006.1, forward strand.
CAGAAGTCACTCTGGAGAGAAGCCGTATTCCTGCTTGAAATGTGCAAAGCGTTTTCGATGTAATGTGCAGCTTCGTCAGCATCAGAGAATTCACATCGGGGAGAAGCCGTAAACGAATGCTGAATGCGGCAAATGTTTTATCAAAGAGCCACACTGGGTAGAAAGCTAACATTCAGAACATTCTTTCTGTGATGCAAGTCTTCTCTTTGTTAGGGATGCACCGATATATTGGTGGCTGAAATATGTTGCCCGAAAAGGGCATTATCGGAAAAATGCCGGAAAAAAAATTAACAGCCGAAAATAATTGTCCGCAGGGGCCATGCTGCTTACCTCCGTGTTGGTCGCACGAACTGCGAGTAGTGTCTCTTGTACCGGCCAGGAAAAGCAGGAACTCGGCAGAGTCATGTGAGTGCATCACATGACTCTGCTCCCTTCCTTCCTCCCCTGAGGGCGGGGCTAGATAAGTTGTTTGTGCACCCGGGACCCTGCAGAAGTCTGCGAGTGGAAGATCTGCAGTTCAGGTTAGGGGGTGGGGGAGGATGTATGATGAAGTATGCGTGATTAAGGAAATTAATGAGTACATGAATGTTTGTGAATTAGCATGGATGTGTAAGTGGGGGGGATAGCATTGCATAGGGAGCCTTGAATCACACTATCATGCCCAGGTTCTAGTATGTACTGGCTGTCTGGGCATGATAGGAGTGTGATTGCTGTTAGCAATTGTGTATATGATTTTTTTGGTCCAATTTTGGTGTGTTAACCACACTTTTAATAAAAGTAAGTAACACACCAAAATCGGACAGAAAAAACAATAACAATATTAATAAATATATATGATTAAAAGCAATCACACTCCTATCATGCCCAGGCAACCAGTACATGCTAGAACCTGGGCATGATAGCAGTGTGATTGCTGTTACCAATCACGCTCCTATCATGCCATCTGGGTATGCCTGGGCATGATAGGAGTGTAATCGCTGTTAATCATATATTTATTAATATTGTTATTGTTTTTTTCTGTCCGATTTTGGTGTGTTACTTACTTTTATTAAAAGTGTGGCTTTTTTTTTTCCGGGTAGGGGGTCATTTTCGGTTTCGGCCAAGTGAATCCTGAATTTTCGGTTTCGGTCCAGAATTTTATTCTTGGTGCATCCTGTCTTCGTTATGATTGGTCATCACAGCGATCACAAGATCAGAAGTGCACACATTGGCTATTGCTGGGACTGCCTCGGCATCGCCAAAAGAACAAAAAGATAAGACGTTCCATGCCCTCATGTGGTTGGCATTTCCTTTAACATATGTTTGTGTCACCTACACACATGAGATATGAGATGCTATAGGATGACCGCCGATGGAGGTACCGTATTTCCCCATGTATATGACGCACCTTTTTTCGAAAAATTTGGGGTGTAAAAACTGGGTTCGTCTTATACAGTGGTGGTAGATTTTTGTTTTTTTAAACTCTGTTACTCAGCAGCGTCTCTTGTTCTGTCGAGGGGGACACAGGAATCCAGTGGACTCACGTGACTCCGCTCCAGTCCTGCTCCCCTGGGCAGGACAAGAGAAGTTCACTCGGAGTTCGAGCAACGCAGTGGGAAACGAAGTCTGCGAGCGGCACCAGAAGATGTGCAGTTCAGGTAAGTGTGGGGGAGTGTATATGAGTCTGCGTGAATGGGGGAATGAATGAATGAATATGTGTGTGTGTGATAGCATGGATGTGTAAGTAGTGGGGCAGGGCACAGGGAGGCTGAAAGTAATGTGCATGTGTTGGCTGCTTGTGCATGATAGGAGTGTGATTGCTATATTAAATATACATGATTGCTAACAGCAATAACACTCCTATCATGCCCAGGCATTCCCAGATTCCAGCACAGCTAACATCACACTCATCCTGGAACCTGGGCAAGATAGAAGCATAATTAAGGTGTGTCTTATACATGGGAGCGTCTGTCAGGGTCCACTTTTTCGCTGCCTGAACCATGTGGTATATCAATCTGCTACCACTAGTGGCCACCCTCCGCCCTCTGGAGCACTCAGAACTCAATTACCAGGATCAGGTGTACCTTATTACCTAACTTGAGCCCTAATCATTTCATCCAGCTGCGCCTTGTTTCCGGGATTGAATCCTGGCTACTTCATCCAGCTCTGCCCTTCAGTCAGGGCCTTTGTATTGAAGTCTGTGGGCCTGTACCGTTCCTGGTTCCCTGCTTTTGTGTCCTTATCAAGTGGACTCCCTGCCTTTCGTGCCCTTCCAAGTCGGCTCCCTGCCAAAAGACTTATTACCGGTATTACCTTCTTACAGACTGTATAACCCTTATTTGCTTGTCCTGTCATATACATACAATACATTGCATTATGGGCTCCTACCCAACCTGATTACCCGAGTCCTGACAGTGTCTTATACATGGGGAAATACGGTAATTGGTGGTAATTTCAGCTTGGTTTTCGCTTACCGTTCATACAAGTAGCCACAAACATTTTAAGAAAAGTAGCCTCTTACCATCTCTTCTGGTTTAAATTAATTTCCTGGACCTTTAACTACTTCACACCAAAGCCTGTATACGTATGAGCGTCTACTAAATACTGCAATCGGCTTTGCAGCATCCACAGAAGCCTCATGAGTGAAGCTAGACATCGATATCAGAAGGAAAGCCCCCCCAAAAATATCCACCCCCAAACCGATCAACAAAGAGCTTATGAAGCGATCAGCAATTGCTTCTTTAGCATTCAGCAACACAAGCCCCCTATACCAATTGCCTTGTGCCCCAAAATACAAAAAAATGTAAAAAAATTAAAATAATTTTTTTATTTTTTTTTAAATATATAAAAATAATAATAAAACAATTATTAAAAAACCTTACTTCCCCTTGCCCTAGCATAACATCTAGCCAGTATAACCCTCCTGCCCCGGTTCACAACCCCCAAACCCCCCAAAATTATACAAAATTGTACACCTTATAGTATGCTCCCTGGTGCTGGGAAAGTCTGGAAAATCTATATAAATTAGGTATTTCTGAAATCAGGACACCTGAATTGATAAACTTGGAGGGGATTTTCCATCACTTTACCTAATTTTGTGAGGATTCAGAGGGAAAATGTAAAAAAAAATTAGTTTTATTTTTCTAATCTTCGCTAGTTTTTACTAAATTTCTCATTCTAAATTCTCAGCTAATCATCCAACTATGGTATCAAACAAAAGCTCTATCTCTCCTTGAAAAAACAATATATAGTTTACATGGGTACACTATTCACAGGAAAGGAGAATAATCGCTAAACCGACATACCAAAAAATTGGCTGAGGTACCAAAAAACCCCTGGGATTGAAGGGGTTAAAAAAAAGTCCAACAAAATGATAATATATGTATGTTTTAAATGAAAAAAGTGCTAAAATTAGCACAATATCTTCACAAAAATATTTGCATGGAAAGAGTTAAATATTGGCATGTTAAATGCCCAAAGGGTGTCTAGTTTTTTTGTTTGTTTTTTTTTAAATGTATGAATTGGCCGGCTTCAAAGATGTCCCAAAAATAGGACATGGACACAGAGTAACCAAATGTTGAAATGAAAAAAAAAAAATGCACACCTCCCAAAGGTGTCCTTTAGGGCTGCAACTATTATTTTCATAATCGATTAGTTGGCCGATTGTTTTTTTGATTAATCGGATAAACATAATCAATATGGGGGCTTGGCCGACTGTTGGAGAAGATGGCTGCTTGAGACCTGAGCTCCGTCGGTCCCCCGGTATTATTAGCACTTAATCGCTATCATTTGCACTTATGGTGCGTAACAGACGACAGTCCTCCACCCCGTCGGGGCCTGGGGAGGGTGCCATGTCCTCGGCGGCATCCCTTCGGGAGTATTTTCGCACCCCAGCGGTGTTGGCCTCGCAGGCCCTTGCAGACCACGAGGCGCCTTCGCCCGCGATTACGAGGATAGGCAGGAGGATGTAGCTTCGGGAGCGCCAGATGTACCTACCTGTTCCGCTGATGTTCGCCAGCTCTTTTCATCGGCTCCATGGCGAGAGGACTTTAGCAAGTTGCTGTCGGAGCTGAAACAAACCGTGACCATTCCGTGGCGGGCATTCGGGCCGACCTGGATGGGCTAGACCGTCGCCTTGTGCTCCGGGGAGGCGGATTCTGCTCACCAGGCTCAGAGAACATCTTCCCTGGAGTCCTCTTCTGCCCACCATGCCTTTTATTTGGCCGACTATCGGAGGAGATTGGAGGACCTCGACAACAGGGGCCGACGCCACAATGTGCGCATTCGGGGTCTTCCGTAGGAGACTACCCGTACACCTGAAGATGTTGGGGGTCTTGTGGTCCGCCTGTTTAACAGCCTCTTGGGGAGACCTCCCGAGGCTGTGATCTCTTTGGATCGTGCTCACAGAGCTCTGAGACCTAGGGGTCCCCCGACAGCACCGCCGAGAGATATCATATGTTGCATCACCGACTTCCAGCTGAAAGAGCAGATTATGCGACAGGCGCAGGAGGTGGGCTCCTGGATTTACAATGGCTCTGCGGTCACCCTATTCCAGGATCTCTCTGATGTCACGCTCCAGAATCGTAGAATGCTACGACCTCTTACAGCTGAGCTCCGGAGCCGTGACATTTCGTACCATTGGGGATACCCCTTCAGCCTTAATGTGCGCTCTGGAGGTTCTACTTATTCGCTCCGCTTCCATCGCGAGTTGTCGGCGTTCCTCCGGGACCTCAACCTACCTGCACTTCGAATCCCGGATTGGAATATGCCTGCTGTCCCGGCGGATCGTGGTTCTGGCGGTGGAGATGCGGGTTGTTCACGTCGAGGGGAGAGGATGCTTGGCCGTGCTCCCCGCACCGGTCGTCTGAATGCTAGGGCTCCAGAGGCGACGGATCCTGAGGAGTAGGCGCCCTGCGGTGTGTCCCTGCTGTTCGGTCAGGTGGCGGCCGTCTATGCGGCTTCGTTGATGTACCTCCTGGTTGCCTGCTCCTGGGACATCTTTCCCCCTGCCATTGCCTTTGGACCTGGGCTCCTGCCTTACCCTCTTTTGAGAACTGCTTGGTGGCTTTGGTCGGGGCGTCCTGCTCCCTCCTGCCTCCCTTGTGGACACTATCCTGCGTCGAGATGTTTGCACCCCCGTTGGCCGGGTCGCCGTGCGGAACTGTTTATGTTTATGTTTTGGAGGGGTTTTATTTGTTTACTTTTTCTCTATGGATCGGTGGGGGGGAGGGGGGATGAGGCTCAGGTTTACAGTGCCTACATTATATTTGCTGCTGTTGGGCTTTTCCACTTGTGGATACCCCGGGCCTTGAGATGTTGTGTAGAGTGTCTTTGGGCTGGCTATGGCCAATTATCGTTGGGGTGCGAGGGGGTGGGTCTCGGCACTTTTGGGTGGGGGGCGGCTTAGGTTTTCCGTTCTTGTTTATTTTCCTTTGCGCTGACTTCTCAGTATTGCCCTTTGCCCTCTGCTGTGCTACCTCTATGTGAGTACAGAGTTATGCGATTGCTCACTTTTCGGTCATTACGGGTTATGCTTATGCTTGTGTACTGGGGGACACAAAAAAAAAAAAAAAAAAAGTCTCATTTGGAGACATACCCCCTCGATTGCTGACCGTGCCTTCTTTTGGTTTTGGGGGTGGGGCTGTTCTGGGTGGGGGGGGGGATTTGCGTTAATGCTGCGATACGTTACCTTGTATACCGGGGACTGGTGGTTGGTCTCATGTTCTCTTTGGTTACTTTTGGAGTTTTTGTTTTGTTTTTTGCCGGATTCTTTTTTCGGTTGTCACTCTGCCTCTTACCCTAGGCGTCGTGCAGTGCTGGTGGAACGCTGTGGTCCTGCTGAATCTTATCCACTTAGCTGGGCGTTCAGGGGCCAGGTCTATTTTGCTTTCTACAGACGCCGAGAAGGCTTTTGACCGGCTTGACTGGACGTTTATGCTCGCGGTGCTTCGGGAAGTGGGTCTTGGTCCTCATATGATGGGTTGGGTATCGGCTTTATACTCTAGGCCTTCTGCCAGGGTCCCTATCTCCAACGGCACTAGGCAGGGCTGTCGGCTCTCCCCGCTGCTCTTTGTCCTTTCCCTGGAACCCTTTTTGGAGGCGGTGCGTACTAACCCGGATATTTCAGGGGTGATATGTGACGGTTTACAGCACAAGACGGTGGCTTTTGCGGATGATATGCTGTTTGCACTTATGACTCCCCACGTTTCGCTACCCGTGCTCTTCGAGGAATTTCGGCTTTATGGTTGCCTCTCTAATTTAAAAATTAATTTCGCAAAATCTGAGATATTAAACATCACCTTATTAGAGACCTTGCCCCCTTTGAGGCTTTGCACTCTAGGAACGCCTTGCCTCCCCACGGCGTTTCTTTGTTGTATCAGCTACTATTGTGCGTCGATGATATTCCTCTACCAGCATATGTGGGTAAATGGGAAACAGAGCTTGCTGTCTCGCTGACTGCGGCGCAGTGGGGTAAGATTTTTACTTTGACACATGGCTGTTCCCTAAACTCTAAGTCGCAGGAGATGTCCTTCAAATTTTTATCGCGTTGGTACTGCACGCCGGTCAGATTGCATGCTATGTTCCCAGAGAGCTCGAATCTATGTTGGCGGTGTGGACAGTCGGTGGGGACGGTGCTTCACGTTTGGTGGGATTGTCCTCTGATTGTCCCTTTTTGGAAAACTATCCATGGTATCCTTCCTCGTTTCACCGATTCCCCGCCTCCTTTCGCCCCTGCTAACTATTTGCTAAATCTTACCTCCCGACCTGTTTGTGTACCGGTGCTCGGTGGTTCAGCACCTGCTGAATGAAGCTAAAGCTCTGATTCCCCTTCATTGGGGTGCGTCATCTCCGCCCTCTATACGGGAATGGGTGTTGCGGGTTGAACATGTTCGGGAAATGGAGGAGCTGGTGGCCAGATCTGATAGTCTTAGCGAGCGGCATTGTCGTACCTGGTTCTATTGGTCCCAGTTCCTGGCGGATCCCTCTTCTCAACTTCTGTTTGGCTGATGTTCTCATTATTATTGGTTCCCTGTACTCCCCTCCAGGCTGCAGGTGTTGAGTCGTCTGTGCATCTTATTGGAGATACCCGGTGCCTTCTCCCCGTGTTCAGCACCTCAAGGAGCGAACCGCTTTCGGTGCATTCCGTTGTTTTACCCGCACTGTTCCCTGGGGGCGTCTTCCTTTTCCGTTGTCGCTATCCGGGTTTTTGATGGCCGTATTTTCTGCACCTCGTGGTGCCAGGGTATTTCTTATTGAGTTCCTGTTCCGGCGCTCTGGCCAGACTAGGCTGAGGGACGCGGGTATTACTTATTGCTTATTGTTTCTGTCTCTCAGGGTTGTTCTCTATTATGTCATCCTTGTGTGCAACGCTGTCGTAATTAATGTCATTGTTATATGCACATTCCTGCTGTGTCAGGATTTTGAGATTTATTGCTAGTCTTCTCAGTGATGTCCCCCCCCCCTCCCTCCTGTTCCCTCCTATTCCCCTTCTGTCTTGTATAACTTGTTTTAAAATAATAAACTTTGATAAAAAAAAAAATCAATATGCTAATTTTTAGTTTATTTAAAATAAAAACGTATAATTTACATTAAGATGTGTCATTAACGCTTATCTCTTTATCACAATGGCATTTCTCTATCCGCCTTCTTATTTTACTGACATAATTAAAGCTACAAGAACCCAAAACACATTATTTCTCAAGCTAAGTTTTAATACCAAAAAAAGTTCTACTAATAAATATTCATGTAAACTATTTTTTAATATTAAATAAAGGCAGAGAAATGCCTCCTGTTTATATTTTCTTTTATTTGCCAACCTGCACATCTCACCCCCCGCTTGCCACTCTTGCCCCAGCACTTTGCCCTACACCCACACGCTGCCCTGCACCCAGTCTCCCACTCTGCCCTGCACCCAGTCTCCCACTCTGCCCTGCACTCCCACTCTGCCCTGCACCTAGTCTTCCACTCTGCCCTGCACCCACACTCACACTCTGACCTGCACTCCCACTCACAGGTCAGGGAGGGAGAGAGCAGCGAAGTCTGTAAAACAAGCCAATAGGTCGGGATAGGAGAGGTCAGGAACAACGAATAAACGGCAGCGATACCTAAGTAGCTCTATCAAGCACAATAACTGAGCACTGAGTGAAGCTGAGGTTGCCCCAGGCGTGATGCCGTCGATGCACGTTCCCCGCCTACTCCATTCAGGAATCCAGAAGAGGAAGGCGGGGCCGCGCCCGTCTAAACACATTCACCGGCGCGGGTAAAGGGACGATGGAGGCAGCGGCGGCGTGGGAGTTAGTACCCGCCATCCGTGGGTACTCAGGTGAGTTGCTACGTTGCGGACCCTGACAGTGTGATAGCATGGATGTGTAAGTGGGGGGGCAAAGCTTGCCACAGGCAGGCTGTTTTGGGGGCAAAGATGGCAAATCCTATCCTTCCAATCTGGGTCCTAGGCAGGTCTGGGAGCCAGATCTGATTTGATACTAAAGGGGGGGGGGGTGTAGCTGTGGGCAATACGCAAGGGTGGGGGCATTAATTCACAAGCGGGTGCTGGCTGGGGCATCACATAAATCATTACTAAAATGGGGCTGTTTGGTGGGATAAATATACAATGTGGGGCTGGCTGGGGGCATAAATACGCAATCGGGGGCTCTCTGGGGTGCACAAATACATGTGGGGACTGGCAGCATCAATACACAAGAGGGCCAGCTGCGCCATCACATAAATCAATACCAAAGGGAAACCGTCTGGGTGCGGGTGTCAGTGTGGCAGAGCCTGTCCTGTTGTGTGTGTGTTTTTGGGTGTCGGTGTGGCAGAGCCTGTCCTGGTGTGTGTGTTTGGGTGTTGGTGTGGCAGGGCCTGTCCTGGTGTGTGTGTTTTGGTGTCGGTGTGGCAGGGCCTGTCCTGGTGTGTTTGGGTGTCGGTGTGGCAGGGCCTGTCCTGGTGTGTGTGTGTGTTTGGGTGTCGGTGTGGCAGGGCCTGTCCTTGTGTGTGTGTGTGTGTGTGTCTGGGTGGCAGAGCCTATCCTGGTGTGTATTTAGTCATCTGTTTTCTGGCACTTTACTTTCTGTAGGAATAAATTTAACTATTTAATTTTTACTTATCCAGAGATAAAACGCCCTCCTGAATTTGTAGTCACTTCAGAGGACAAAACATTCTAGGCCCAGAGATCAGTGAGAGCAAAATTGTGTTATTTACTCTATTTCAACCTGCATATCTTATTAAAAATGATTAGTGGCACTAAATTGTGGCTTCAGGGGTCCCGTGTATGATTACTTTTTTTTTATTGTTCTGATGTACTCCCGCTCCCATCACATAAGATTCTATCTTATACTATCTGCCGAGCACTGATGTTCTCTTTATCTAGTACACATGGATGTCGAGGAGTTAAGATTCTGTCCATTCTGTCTATTTTATTTCTTTCCAAAAAAGGCCCACCAAAATCCTCAGCACCAGGCCCATGATGCTCTTAATCCGGCCCTGGACTTATTACCTTTATAACATGCAAAAAAACAAAAAACATTGTGTATTTCTAAACTCAGGACACATATTAGAATTTATTTTGTAGGTTTTTTTTAGCTTTGCAGATAAGTAAAAGATTTTTCAAATAAAAGTGAGAATTTTTTAAAAGAAAAATAAAATCATATTTTATAATTTTGTATAGTAAAAGTAAATGACATGATACGATAAAAATAATAGTATCTAAAGAAAGCCTTTCCTTTGTGGATGCACTAAATGAGAAAGAAGAAAATTACAGCAACACTGCAAAGGTGTTACAACAGCCTTTGTCCCAACGTGTACTACAAGTCATTAAGGGGTTAATATTAAAGATTTAGCAAACATTCAAGCCAAATTCATATCTGTTATACTTTTCTCCTTTTAATTATTTCAATTAATTTCCTTCTAATCAAATCCTCGCCCAAACAGCCTCCTGCTGCTTCTTAACCCTTTGTAGTCCAAAACATTTTCACTAAGTACGCCGAGCAGGTCTAATTTAGTTTTCATGAAAAAACAAAAAAACACTTTTAAATTTTATACAACATAGTTATATTTTCTTATAACTACAAAGCAATTAATAAACACTATTCTCAAATCATATTTTATGTTAGTCTTGATATCTTTATATAATCATCTTAATCACTAAAATCACATTCAGAATCACTGTTCTAATAGTCTGGCTAGCTCTTCAGAATCCTCTTTTGTGCAATGCATGGTATAATAGCGACATCTAGTGGTCACCAGGAAATCCAACATTGGCCCACAATCGGTAAAATATATATATTCCACAAAAGGATTAATAGACTTTTTTTCTTCAGTTGAGGTTTTTGCCCCAAATATAATATTTTCAGGCTGCTGCATATTAGCTCTGTTGTCTGAGCCCAATCTACTAGACAAACTCCCCGACTGGATAAACCCGTCAGCTGTCTGCGATGAAGGGATCGGGAACAGACTCTGTATCCTTGATGTACTAACACTGTAGCTGCCGAGACGTAGCCAACGCAGCGCTGTAATTGTCCTGCAAAGGACAATGTGTGATATAGCCGGTACCTCAAACATTAGATGAGACTAATACATGCAGGGCCGGCCTTAGGTGTTCAGGCACCCTGTGCGGACTAGTTAATTAGGGAATAAATCTAGTTTTAATTAGAGATTATTTATGTGCAACATACAATATTAATATATATATATCGGCAGCAGGGTCTAATAATATATATCGGCAGTGGGGGCTAATATTAATATATATTGGCAGCAGGGTCTATTATTAATATATATTTCGGCAGCAGAGTCTAATATAATATATATCGGTAGCAGGAGCTAATATTAACATATATCGGCAGCGGGGTATAATTTTAATATATATAAGCAGCAGGGGCTAATATTAATATATATATCGGCAGCAGGGGCTAATAGTAATATATATCAGAAGCAGGGTATAATATTAATATATATCGGCAGCAGGGTCTTATATTAATATATATTGGCAGCAGGGTCTGATATTAATATATATCGGCAGCAGGGTATAACATTAATATATATCGGCAGCGGGGTCTAATATTAATATATATCGGCAGCAGGGTCTTATATTAATATATATTGGCAGCAGGGTATAATATTAATATATATAGGTAGCAGGGTCTAATATTAATATATATCGGCAGCAGGGTCTAATATTAATATTGGCAGCAGGGTCTAATATTAATATATATATGGGCAGCGGGGTATAATATTTATATATATCGGCAGCAGGGGCAAATAATATATATCTGCATCAGGGGCTAATATTTATATATATCGGCAGCGGGGGCTAATATTTATATATATCGGCAGCAGGGGCAAATAATATATATCTGCAGCAGGGTGTAATATTTATATATATCTGCAGCAGGGTATAATATTTATATATATCGGCAGCAGGGGCTAATATTTATATATATCGGTAGCAGGGTCTAATATTAATATATATCCGCAGCAGGGCATAATATTTATATATATCAGCAGCAGGGTGTGATAATATATATCGGCAGCAGGGTGTAATATTAAAGAAACTGCAAGTTCAGCTGTTATTTTGAAATCATATTTCAATCACAGTCTTTACTTCAAAGAGATAAGTATATATATTATATAGTTAAAAATGCATGTCTAGCGCATATATATATATATATATATATATATATATATATATTATAAATCCACCTGTGTGTGTGTGTAATGCACTTCATAGTGTCCTGGAATGGCAGAAATAAACTGTGGTCGCCCTATCAGCACCCCATTATAATCCTCCCCCCCCGCCTCATAACACACAGAAAGACAACTCCCATCATCCCTATGCCCGCAAATAATGACTCAAATTCCTAATAATCCTCTCAGGAGAGCAGCCAGTCCGCAGCTTCTCAATTTACAGGAAGTACTGTAGGGGCTTGGAACGCAAACCCGGAAGTTAACTGGAACACAAAACCGGAAGTAGTCTACTACATTGATGCTTGTTGAAACGCAGGCTGGGCAACCGAAAAGATTTCTCCAACTTACTTCCGGTGTCTGGATTTTTGGCGGTACCTGATCCTAGGAGCTGACACTCACCCTGTAACCCCTGGCAGGTGTGTGTACAGGTAAATGCTGGGGGAGGGGCAGTCTGGGCCCAGGAGCTGACACTCTCCCTGTAACCCCTGGCAGGTGTGTGCGTGCAGGTAAATGCTGGGGTTCTGGTTATACTCAGCTTTGTAACCATACTCAGTACTGATCTCCGCTGTGGCCGCTTTCTCCTTGATTTCTCCGTTTTCCTCGTTCCGGGGCAGGATATCGCGGCCGGAGCTCCGTCTGAGGTCTGTGTTTTCTTCCAGTTAGACCCGGACAGTCCCAGAGGCGGCTGCCGAGGGCCCTGATCTGGTCGAGGGGCCAATGCTCCTTCCTCAGTAACCCGGAAGCTGACAGGTGAGTGTCAGTCACGGAGGAGACCGCCCTATACAGTGACCCTGTGCCGGGTGATGTGACGGCTGCTGCGCTCTCTTTGGGGTTTTGTCTTTTTTGCCGTCACGTTATTAGAATTTGTGGTACAGGGAGGCGTCTGAGCGCCAAACGCGGTGACCCAGGAAGGAGTCCGGTTTAGGGCTGAACATGGACAAGGATCCGGTGACTGAGAAGATCTTGAGCCTCACCCTGGAGATCATCTCCCTGCTGAGCGGAGAGGTGAGGGGCCGGTGTCTCTGGGGCCAGAACATGGATGCCGTTATGTCCACAAACTGCAGCTCAGTTGTTTCTTTGCTCATCGATATTTCAATATCTTTCCCGATATACAGGATTATATGATTGTGAGGAAGCCCAGTGACTGCGTCCCACCCAGCGACGGCCCCCGTGTGTCAGACGGACCCCCCGGGACCCGGAGCCCCAGCCCGGTGCCTCCACCTCACTCGCTGACCCACGAGAGGAACCGCGAGCAGAAGATCCTGGAACTGACCAACAAGATGATGTCCCTGCTGACTGGAGAGGTGAGCGCTGCTGGGAACGGGACGTTATACAGTAACACCGAGGCGTGTGTCTGGATGGTGACGGCTCATTGTGTGTCTCAGGTTCCTGTGAGGTGTGATGATGTCACCGTCTATTTCTCCATGGAGGAGTGGGAGTATTTAGAAGGACACAAGGAGCTTTACAGGGACGTGATGATGGAGACCCACCAGCCCCGCGGCTCTCCGGGTAAGAGGTTTAATCCCTGCGGTCTGTGTGTAGATATTAAGGCATCTTCACTGTAACAAATAACGTGTAAAATGTGAGGTCCGTATAATAAATACTCGGCAATAAGGCAGCCGCGAGAGATCTCAGGAGCCGGGGCCGCTGTTACCCAACAACATGTGAGAGCCGGGGAGACAGCGGGGAGCGAGTTTGTTTCCGAAAACTGTTTAACCCTTTGTGGACCGGGGATTATTCATGCCCTAGTTCTGTAGTTTTTTATTTTGTGTTTATGGGCAGGTGTGTAGGAGGTCCTGGGAGGAGGTTAACATTAGCCTTTTTTAATCTCTGTTGCTATGGACTACTCTTCCAATGATGCTCAGCTAGCATTATGGTGGACACCTTGCTGGCTGAGCATCATGGAAATTGTAGTTCATAGCTAGTATCTGCAGCTTTAATGCTGCACTTCCCATTATGTGATTGAGGATTCTACAGGCTCTCGTGTCAAGCACCACTTTTACATGATAGCCAACAGGTCATTTAAGAGACTGATCTGATGTGACAAAGTACCGGTATGTCATAAAGAGATCTGTCCCTTTTTTCAAATCCTCCACGTTGAATCTATATGCTAAACCCACGTAAACCACAAATTAAAGTAACCAATATATATGTTTGTGTGCGTACAAACATTTATTATACATATATAATATATATAGATATATATATATAATTTCAAAAGTATTGTGACACTTCCTGTTGCTCGATGTTGTTTGGTTGAGGTGGCCTTTGTAACGGTGGGGAAGTAATGTGTAGAAGTTGCGGCGTCTCCGCAGGTAGAAGACATTTATCTGAAAGAGACTCTGAAATCTGCTTGTTTGGGAAAGCGGCTGCTTCACTTAATTTGATGATTTCTCTCCGACAGACGCGTCCGAGGTCAGAGATCGAGCCCCTAATTCTCCGCTGGACTGTAAGACGTCTCATTTTATTAAGGAGGAATCCGCCTCATGTGAAGAGACAGACATTTGTGACCCGGCGGAGTCTCCACAGACAGAGCTCACATCGACTCGTAATGAGGACGGACCCCCCTCAGATGAAGACGGAAATGTCTCAGCCCCCGATACGCACACAGAGCACGACGGGGGGGATAATACGTCTGTCCACGTAAAGGAGGAATCCGCTTCCAATGAAGATTATTGGATCCCAACCGAACCCAAGGGATCTACTTCTACTGATAAAACCCAAACCAGTAACACACATTTTCAGCGTGAAACACCCCCCGATGAGGGTACATATAGCTGCCCCGAGTGTCAGGAACGGTTTACCAGCGACTCTGATCTTCTTCTACATCAGACCATCCATGATAGATCGGCGGTCTCCTCTCTGGACTGTGGGACAAATTATCACTCTGAGCACATTGTTCATCAGCGTATTCACACGGGTGAGAAGCCTTATACTTGTTCACAGTGCGGGAAATGTTTCAAAAGGAACGCCAACCTTCTTCGACATGTCAGAATTCACACCGGGGAGAAGTGTTATTCCTGTGCAGAGTGCGGGAAGTGTTTTGCAGAATCCTCAGGGTTTGCCCTCCACCAGCGGACTCACACAGGAGAGAAACCATTTTCGTGTTCTGTGTGTGGGAAATGCTTCACTTGTAACTCGAACCTTCTTATGCATCTCAGAATTCACACCGGGGAGAAGCCTTTTTCATGTTCCGAGTGTGGGAAATGTTTTAAGAGTAACTCACACCTTGTTAAACATGTTAGAATTCACACCGGGGAGAAGCCTTTTTCGTGTTCTGAGTGCGGGAAACGTTTTAAAGAATACTGGAGCTTCATCTACCATCAACGGACTCACACAGGAGAGAAACCATTTCCCTGTTCTGTGTGTGGAAAATGTTTTAGCTGCAAATCAAACCTTAGTCGACATGTTAGAGTTTACACCGGGGAGAAGCCTTTTTGCTGCTCAGAATGCGGGAAATGTTTCACACAGTCCTCGAGTTTTACCGTCCACCAGCGGACTCACACAGGAGAGAAACCGTTTCCGTGTTCTGCGTGTGGGAAATGTTTTACCAGTAACGCAAGCCTTGTTCAGCATCTCAGAGTTCACACCGGGGAGAAGCCTTACAAGTGTTTGGACTGTGGCAAATGTTTTAGCACTAAAGCAAATCTCAGTAAGCACCAGAGCGCACACACGGGTTAGAAGTGTGAAAGAATTGTGTGTAATGGGACGGGGTCTTGTTAATATGGAGGCTTCTATTATTAATTATTCCTTTACTAATTCTTAGCATCTGAAACACAAAGCTTATGGAGCATATAGAGTTAACAATATAACTCAACAACACAGGTAATAAATCGTTTGATCCCTGACAACAGTCCTCTTTCTTTGCGGTTCCCAGGAACAGGTAGCGGACAGGTTTTTGTTACTAATAGCGGTGATTACATATCGCTCAGTTATATTTATATTCCGTGTGCTGCTTGGTCTTCTTTCTGCGTCGTTTTGTGCCGACCATGTCTATTTCCGTTGTGGTTTGGGAGAGAAACGCCACCTGTATCAGCCGCCATCTTCCCAGCTGGTGTGCGCTGTGTTTCTATTATTCTTGCCCTCAGCTCAGTCCTGCTCCTGGCAGTCTTTAACCCTTTAAGGACAGAGCTGGGTTTCTTTCTTTTTGACCAAGACTGTTTTAACATTTTTGCAATGTTGCTATTTAGCGGCCATTTTCTTCTCTCATTTACTGAACCCACACAAGATATATATATTTTGGGTTTGTTTCAGGCCAATAAGGGCTTTCTTGAGATGGTATCAAAATAATTGCATCTAATCTACTATAATATATATCTATATATAACTCTCACTCATCTACAAAAGCTGCTAAATTGATTTTCCTATTTGTCCCGAGTTTAGAAATACTCAATGTTTTTATGTTTTGTTTTCCAATAAGTAGTGTTGTGAAGAAAAAAAATGGTTTTGAAATAGTACATCTGGTTATCTTGCTCCCATGTGCTATTTGGGAAATCTTTGAAGCCGGTCAGTTAAGTTTTCCCTATCAAACCAGATAGCGTATTTGCCCATGTTAAAATCAGACCTCAGACCTATTTGACTATGAGACTAAGATCTAGATCCCCCGCAGTGCTGCAGGTGACCTGGATCATCCTGTCTGGTAACCTCCCCCCAAAACTTACCGGTGCTTCTGACTCCCTGGTGTGTAGTCGGGGCAGCGGGTAGCCGTCTACGCGATTCGCATAGGCAACTTCTGCTGCAGCTGGGAGGAGGTGCCGTTAGCAGCGGTGTTTGTCTGCGTCCATCTCGTAGACCTTCCCCTACTGTCAGAGAGGAGAGTTCCCCGCACCGCTGTACGATGGACACAACCCTGCCTGTGGGCTTCCCAAAGCCGCGTGCCCTGCCTGTGGGCTTCCAAGCCATGCTCCTACCTCCTCCCTTGCCGGTGCGCTTCCAGTTTCCTGTCTGTACTGAGCTTGACACCCCAAGTTTATATCCTGAACGATCTCCAAACACCTATAGATGGCCTAAAGAGGAGAGCAGCCCTGAACTTAATACATCATCAGCCTGCCAACGGCCATCTAAACCTGCCCCTGCAGCGAGACTCCTGCCTGATCCGGCACCCACAGACATCGCAATAATACGCTGGCGGCGGAGACACCTTTCTCACCATAAAAAGCCATATAGAATACATATAATGACATGGGGGGGGCTGGGGTATTATGGGGACCTGTGTAACCCCGTTATCCCCTGTAGCTCAGAGGTGTCCAGCTCTGGTCCTGAGGGCCGCAGACAGAGCGGGATTTTTGTGATTTCATTAAATAAGAATTATTTGGATGGCGCTGCCTGTGAATGATCTGCAATCCACACAAAACTTATCTGTGCAGCTCAGGGCCTGGAGATGTCACATGACTGCTTTATAAAGAGAATTACAACTCCTATAATCCTTAGCACCCCATTAGAATCCACACCCAACTTCTGCCTCATAACCCACACAAGAACTACAACTCCCATCACACACTTGTGTGCTTACACATAAAGCAAATGAAGAGTTTAATTCCTATCATCCAGATAACTCTCCGCCTGCCTCCCATCATGCACTGGGCTCTAACAACGATAAACCATCAATCTTAAAGAACCAAAGACTCCAATTCCCACTATCCGCGATTCTAGTAACACAGACAACTCCCATCATCCGTATGCCAGTTTGGTCTGAAAACCAAAAGGCCACCAATGACTCCAATCCCAGTAATCCTCACAGGAGAGCGGGCGCCCTGCAGAGTCTCGATACACAGGAAGTACTGCAGGGGCTTGAAATGCAAACCGGAAGTTAACTGAACCGCATACCCGGAAGTAACGTAAACACTGGCGACTGCGGCAATGCATCATGGGGAAGCTCCAGGAATTTTGCAGCTTACATCTGGTATCGCAGCTTGAGGAGAAATCTGTTCCTAGGAGCTGACACTCTACCTGTAACCCCTGGCAGGTGTGTGTGCAGGTAAATGCTGGGGGAGGGGCAGTCTGGGCCCAGGAGCTGACACTCTCCCTGTGACCCCTGGCAGGTGTGCGCAGGTAAATGCTGGGGGTTCTGGTTATACTCAGCTTTGTAACCATACTCAGTACTGATCTCCGCTGTGGCCGCTTTCTCCTTGATTTCTCCGTTTCCCTCGTTCCGGGGCAGGATATCGCGGCCGGAGCTCCGTCTGAGGTCTCTGTTTTCTTCCAGTTAGACCCGGACAGTCCCAGAGGCGGCTGCCGAGGGCCCTGATCTGGTCGAGGGGCCAACGCTCCTTCCTCAGTAACCCGGAAGCTGACAGGTGAGTGTCAGTCACGGAGGAGACCGTCCTATACAGTGACCCTGTGCCGGGTGATGTGACGGCTGCTGCGCTCTCTTTGGGGTTTTGTCTTTTTGCCGTCACGTTATTAGAATTTGTGGTACAGGGAGGCGTCTGAGCGCCAAACGCGGTGACCCAGGAAAGAGTCCGGTTTGGGACTGAACATGGACAAGGATCCGGTGGCTGAGAAGATCTTGAGCCTCACCCTGGAGATCATCTCCCTGCTGAGCGGAGAGGTGAGGGGCCGGTGTCTCTGGGGCCAGAACATGGATGTCGTTATGTCCACAAATTGCAGCTCAGATGTTTCTTTGCTCATCGATATTTCAATATCTTTCCCGATATACAGGATTATATGATTGTGAGGAAGCCCAGTGACTGCGTCCCACCCAGCGACGGCCCCCGTGTGTCAGACGGACCCCCCGGGACCTGGAGCCCCAGCCCGGTGCCTCCACCTTACTCGCCGACCCACGAGAGGAACCGCGAGCAGAAGATCCTGGAACTGACCAACAAGATGATGTCCCTGCTGACTGGAGAGGTGAGCGCTGCTGGGAACGGGACGTTATACAGTAACACCGAGGCGTGTGTCTGGATGGTGACGGCTCATTGTGTGTCTCAGGTTCCTGTGAGGTGTGATGATGTCACCGTCTATTTCTCCATGGAGGAGTGGGAGTATTTAGAAGGACACAAGGAGCTTTACAGGGACGTGATGATGGAGACCCACCAGCCCCGAGGCTCTCCGGGTAAGAGGTTTAATCCCTGCGGTCTGTGTGTAGATATTAAGGCATCTTCACTGTAACAAATAACGTGTAAAATGTGAGGTCCGTATAATAAATACTCGGCAATAAGGCAGCCGCGAGAGATCTCAGGTGCCGGAGCCGCTGTTACCCAACAAGACTTGCGAGTTTTAAAGATTCTGCCAGACCGGGAGCATTTAGAAATGGCGGCGTCTCCGCAGGTAGAAGACATTTATCTGAAAGAGACTCTGAAATCTACTTGTTTGGGAAAGCGGCTGCTTCACTTAATTTGATGATTTCTCTCCGACAGACGCGTCCGAGGTCAGAGATCGAGCCCCTAATTCTCCGCTGGACTGTAAGACGTCTCATTTTATTAAGGAGGAATCCGCCTCATGTGAAGAGACAGACATTTGTGACCCGGCGGAGTCTCCACAGACAGAGCTCACATCGACTCGTAATGAGGACGGATCCCCCTCAGATGAAGACGGAAATGTCTCGGCCCCCGATACGCACACAGAGCACGACGGGGGGGATAATACGTCTGTCCACGTAAAGGAGGAATCCACTTCCAATGAAGATTATTGGATCCCAACCGAACCCAAGGGATCTACTTCTACTGATAAAACCCAAACCAGTAACACACATTTTCAGTGTGAAACACCCCCCGCTGAGGGTACATATAGCTGCCCCGAGTGTCAGGAACGGTTTACCAGCGACTCTGATCTTCTTCTACATCAGACCCTCCATAATAGATCGGTGGTCTCCTCGCTGGACAGGGAGGAAACTTCTGACTTTAAATCTGAGTGCATGAGGCAACAGCGTATTCTAAACGGTGAAAATCGCTATTCCTGTTCTGTATGTGGGAAATGTTTTAAGAGGAACTCGCAGCTTGCTCGACACTTTAGAATCCACACTGGAGAGAAGCCTTATTCCTGTTCTGAATGCGGGAAATGTTTTAACAGTAATTCAAACCTTGTAAAACATCTTATAATTCACACCCAGGAGAAGCCTTATTCTTGTTCTGCATGTGGGAAATGTTTTAACAGGAACTCCAACCTAATTCAGCATCTTAGAACCCACACCGGTGAGAAGCGCTATTCTTGTCCCAAGTGCAGGAAATGTTTCAACAGTAACTTGCAGCTTCTTGAACATCTTAGAACTCACACAGTCGAGAAGCCTTATACATGTATTGTCTGTGCGAAATTATTTAATTGTAGCTCGGACCTTGATCAACATCTCATAATTCATACCCAGGAGAAGCCTTATTCCTGTTCCGAGTGTGGGAAATGTTTTAACAGGAACTGGAACCTTGTTCAGCATCTCAGAATTCACACCCAGGAGAAGCCTTATTCCTGTCCCAAGTGTGGGAAGTGTTTTGCTGTTACCTCAAACCTTGTTCGGCATCTCAGAATTCACACCGGGGAGAAGCCTTATTCTTGTTCTGACTGCGGGAAATGTTTTAACTGGAACTCGAGCCTTGTTCATCACCTCAGAGTTCACACTAGGGTGAAGCCGTAAGAGCGTGAGGACTGCGGCAAATGCTTCAACAAAAAATCACATCTGATTAGGCACCACATCACACCCAGGGCAGAAACTCTTTGTGTTATAAGTGCTGATGTGTGTTACCCAGCAATCAGACCTCGTTAAGCATCAGTGGGTTAATGTCGTAGACGAGTCGTATCCATGTTCTCTATAGAAAATGTTATGGACAGAAGAGCTCCCGATACCAGCATTTTTTTTTATTTTTTATATATTTTTACACAGAAATCGTTAGAGGTCCTCCTAGGGACCTCCTGAACATGCCAGTGATGTCACAATGACATCACAGCTCACATTATAATTTTTTTGTATTATTTATATTATTTTAATGATTTATTTAATATTATTTTTTAAATGAATTAACTTTTTTTTTTTTTTCAGCTTTTCTCTTTCAGGACGGGAGGGGGAGTGAGAGAGATGGCTTCTCACTCCCCTCCCCACGATCCCCCTGCACCGATCACACTGTGATCTCTATGCAGGTCCTCACAGACCTGCATAGAGATCGCAGCGTCTCTGTGCCTCATCGGAGGGCAGGATATCCCCGCAGGGGATATCCTGTCCTCCGATGACCTTCCGGGTTACGTCAGCATGCCGGAAGCTGTTATGTTATGTTTCAACATGCCGGAAGCTGTTACGGGAGATCGGGCAGCAGAAAGCCGGCGATGCCGGCTTCTGCTGCCAGGGGGGAGTCCAGGCTGTCAAACACAGCCTGGTCTCCT
Source organism: Spea hammondii (assembly GCA_029215755.1). Taxonomy (NCBI): domain Eukaryota; kingdom Metazoa; phylum Chordata; class Amphibia; order Anura; family Pelobatidae; genus Spea; species Spea hammondii. The sequence continues at coordinate 7,337,671 of JARDYJ010000006.1, forward strand.
GTGCAGCGGCAGGGATGTGTCCCTGACGCTGCACGAAGGGCTGGACGTACCGGGACGTCCATAGGGGTTTCTTTGTGGGCGTTTTTTGGACGTCCCGGTACGTCTATAGGGGAATGAAGGGGTTAATCCCATAGAAAATTTGTGGAGGGAGCTGAAGGTTCGAGTTGCCAAATGTTAGCCTCAAAGTCTTAATGACTTGGAGAGGATCTGCAAAGAGGAATGGGACAAGATCCCTCCTGAGATGTGTGCAAACCTAGTAGCCAAGTACAAGAACCTCTGATTGCCGACAAGAGTTTTGCCACCAAGTAATAAATCATGTTTTGCAAAGGGGTCAAATACTTATTTTATTGAGTAAAATGCAAATCAATTTATAACTTATTTGAAATGCGTTATTCTGGATTTTTTTTTGTTATGCTGTCTCTCACTGTTCAAATAAACCTACGATTAAAATTATAGACTGGTCATGCCTTTGTCAGTGGGCAAACAAACAAAATCAGTAAGGGATCAAATACTTTTTTTCCCTTTACTGTAAGAAAGGAATAGGCAGGCAGGTAAGGAGTCTCCTCAGCAATCCACCAGTGCTCCCCCTCCCAAACTTAAACATGAGTCCTCAGCCTTAAAGGGTTACCATGACATTTCTCCCCCTTTGCAAGGAGACTAACACAAGAGGAGACCCCAGATGGGTTGACTCCGAAGTTAGTCAGTCCATCCAGTCCCAATTGGTCCCCTTGCCCAATTGCCCCTAAAAGGGTGGTGTTCACCAGGCCATCCTCTGCCTCTCCTGATGAACATACCTGCCGCTGGAGAGAAGTGCCGACTGACCCTTCTCCCTGTAGTACACTCAGCCTTTGGGGAGTGATGCTGCCTACATCCCCTCCCTGGTGCTCCGGCTGCTGCAGGGGAGGTGGACTCCCGGGTTCTCATCCTCCCGCTGGGGAGTGATGCTGCCTGCATCCCCTCCCTGGTGCTGCAGCTGGAGAGATGGGCCGGCTGTGCCATCTCCCGAGACCTCACTCAGCTGCTGGGGAGTGATGCCGCCTGCATCCTCTTCCTGGTGGAGATGAGCTGGTTGCGTCATCTCCTAGATGAAGAGGACAGAGGCTAGCGGGACTCTGCCCGTCTAGGCAACGATAGTCCTGTCAGTCAATTTAATTAGAAAGCGTCCCAAAGCTTGAGCTTCTAAAATCCTTTCCATCCGCTGTGACTCATCCAAGGATGAGGAAGGTATCCCGGTGGTGGTTTGAATATCCCACCGCTGCCACCAAATGTGACGGAGACCCGTACTCGGACTAAATAGCTCCCCCGTAGAGATCTTTCTTGCCGCTGAGAGCTTAATTGCTCAAGGGATTAACCCTTTATATTCCTCCCAAGCACCAGTCAAGATTTAATGTAGGGGTAAAACAGAGCTCTCTTTATTGAGGACAGCACAGTCATATATACCGTATTTTTCGCTCTATAAGACGCACCTGCTGATAAGACGCACCTAGATTTTAGAGGAGAAAAAAAAGGAAAAAATATTTTGAGCTAAAAAATGGGCTATAATACAGGAAGTCGTTGACGATCCATCTCGTCCAGGCGGCAAAGGCAATGATCCCTCGGTTTTGGAAGGTGGCGGGCCCCCCTCCTATCAGTGCGTGGGTGTCTCGGGTCAATTGTGTGGCGCGATTGGAGGATATGGTGGCCTCCTCCACAGGTCAGGAATACCATAACACCCTCAAATGGCTCCCGTGGTATTTCTGGGTTGCCTCACCAGGCTTTATTGCTGTATGTCCGTAGGGCGGAGGGGGGTCGTTGGTAGTTATGGGGCCTCTCTTTGTCCTCCCTGATGTTTTCTAGGGTTATTTCCTTATCTGCATATGTGCTTTTGCTAACGGCATCGGTCAGCGTGTCTTTCGCATGACTTTAGCGTGGACATCTTGGAGTATCTCTTGTTTCTGTTCTTGATTTGTTGTTTTTGGGTGTCGCCTCCCGTGCTGTGCGTTCTGCTCGACGGCAATGTACGGGCATACTATCCGTCTCTGTTATTACACAATGTTTCTTCTTTCTGTTGGAGTCTCTCGGACCCTGGTATGCTTATTGTATAAGGTTGTGTCTGATTACCTTCTTTATTATTGTATTATCAGGGATGACTCTGCCTATTTACATGCATGTAAGATATGTGATGTTTTTCTTATTATGCTTTTCCTGAATAAACGGAGATTTGAAGTAAAAAATGGGCTATAAAAAAAGGACATCATCCTCCCGTCACGCCTGCACAGAAAAAAGCTGGTCAGACATGATGGGAAGTGTAGTTGGACTACAAGCGCCGTACTGCGCATGCGCCGGCGCCATACGTGACACGGCGCTTGCGTCAAATCCCCCCGTCCTCTCCATCCAGTCCGCCCTTAGCCGTCGCAACGGACCAGAGAAGAGGAGAGGCGGCGACAGAGGCGGCGGTCTCCAGATGAAGACCTCCCCTGGACGGCGAAGCGAGACAGAGACTGTCCGGGACACTTTTGGTGAGTACCGTATTGGCTCGGATATAGGCCGCCCCCGTATATAGGCCGCACCCTAAAAGTTTGGTGCTTTTTTAAAGAAAAAGTTTTTTTCTTTAAAAAAGCACCAAAAAACATACTGCCACTCTGCCCCCCCCGCCCCCCGAGATACGCTGCCACTGTCCTCCCTCCCCGAGATACGCTGCCACTGTCCTCCCTCCCCGAGATACGCTGCCACTGTCCTCCCTCCCCGAGATACGCTGCCACTGTCCCCCTCTGCCCCCCCCTCCCCAACTTACCGGAGCAGACTCCCGGGTGTCTTGCGGGGCCGGCGGGGGACATCTACGCAATACAACTTCCGGTGCGGCACATCCGGCACCGGAAGTTGTATTGCGTAGACGTCCCCCGCCGACCCCGCAAGACACCCGGGAGTCTGCTCCGGTAAGTCCGCGGGGGGTGCAGAGGTAAAACGCATCCGCACGATGCGCTTAGACAACCTCCTGTGCCGGCACCCCCCCCCCCGTGGGAAGTGCTGGCAGGGGAGGCTGTCTGAGCGTATCGGGGAGTAGGATGCAGGTCCCCTGCACCGCTGCGGGGGAGCTGTATCCTAACCCCGCTGCCTGCCCGGCGCCCGGGACTGCATGTCCCGGGCGTCGGGCGTTAGACCCCGAATATAGGCCGCACCCCCACTTTAAAGTCTTAAAGTGGGGGAAAAAAGTGCGGCCTATATTCGAGCCAATACGGTATATCGTTGCCCCCCCCCCCCTCCCTGCCTGCATCTTCGCTCCATAAGACGCGGCTGATTTTTCATCCTACTTTGGGAGGAAAAAAACTGCGTCTTATGGAGCGAAAAATACGGTATATATATATATATATATATATATATATATATATATATATATATACACAGCAAACATGATGGGATTATACCTTTAATCCTATCAACCACCAGACAGCCTGGCGCCACCATACAGTTCTATGGCCAGCAATGCCCACCTGAAAAAGAGTCACTATTTCAGGGGGTTCCCGTCAATCCCCGGGTACCAATGGAGAGCTCAGAGTCAGAAGATGTTATGATCCAAAATGTGACACAATCCGACGTCGGGACCCTGAGCGACAGCGCCAGAAACATCCCCGGGAATAGTCCACGCAGTAGCCGGGACAGAGTTGCAGAGCCGCGGCCGGTAATCCCTGGTCTAAAAGATTGGTAATAAGACCGGGGTTCCTGAACGAGCTCCATCTCCTTAACCACCACCGAGTGTTGTCCAACACAAGCTTCATGTATCCTCAAAAGAATGACGTAATGTGGCAAAGGGCGTCCGTAGTGACGTTGTTCCAATTGTCGTCAGGCAATGCTGCGGTTCCTAGCCGCCGCACAGTTCCATGAATTTGTGGCTAGGTCTCGGTCAGGCGCATCGAGCGTTTCCTGGTTTGTAGAGCCCCCGTAGCTGGCTAGTCCATGAGACTCTGGTTCCGGCAGACCAGACAGGGTTTCCCGGTCACCCTGTGCCCCACAATGAGCACAGGGTGACTTTGACATAAGCAGACTGGGACTGGGCGGGCAGGTAAGGAGTCTCCCCAGAAATCCACCAGTGACCCCCTCCCAAACTCAGACATACCCCCATAAGTCCTTAGCCTTAAAGGGTTACCGTGACAAAAAACAATCCACTGTAGTCACAAAGCTTCAAAACTTTTTTTCTACAATTTCAGATATCATCCTTCATCTTCACCCGCCTGTTCCTGCTGCTGACCATTATGTTTCTCAATTGCCACCTATAAAGGCCACAGTTCAGCAAACATTGTCAAAAGCTTCCATGCAAACTACATCAATCGTCATCATCTACTGCCACCTTCCTATTCCAGGTTACCCACCAAAAATATCAAGGTCCCATCAATGAAGCTTCATCCTCATGGGTCCTTTCTGAGTCCTTTGTTGTATCAATTTTTTTCCCCTGATAGCAAAATAGTAGCTTAATTAGGGTTTTTTTGCCATTTTTGGATCAAGAGTAGGAAGGTTAGGTAGAAGGGTTGAACTTGATGGACTTAGGTCTTTTTTTAACCTTATGTACTATGTAACTACGTAATCCTGTGAGTTACTTCTCCCCTCCAACATCCCTATCCCTGGGGTATTTTGGCCGGCCTCAAGGAGGGAGTAAATTCACACTCAGAAGACCCACTTGTGGCAGCCACCTAAGGGCCTGCCAGAGCAAGGTCTCCTCTAACAGCTTGCCTACCCGATGAGCAAATCAGGAGACGTGCCTGTGATTCACACTAGAGGGCGCGTCCACGACATACGGCAGAGGGCGGGGCAGGATCTGGGCCAAAATTGCAGCATACAGACATCCTATCGTGGCCCTATGCTATCTCGAGTTTTCTTGTTCTTACTCCTGGTGGAGAGAGGGTGATATCCCTCTGTTCACGTGCCAGTGCGCCCTGCCACAATGCCAGTTATACAGCAGGGCAGATGGTGTACTCCTTGGGATCCATCATCACTGGAGAGACGTCCTTTCTGCTCCTGTGGTCTGGCTTTGCTTCAGGTTGGGGCAAGATGCCAGTGGCATCCCGGTCAGGCCATGGGGCTACAGGTAGGCGGGGCAAAGATTAGTGGCTTGTGCCATAACTTGGGCTAGGATCCCAGAGGAATAGTCTCCATCGCACGTCCTTTTGAACCTCCATTTCCTCAGAGCTTCCTGCTGATGAGGTGCTCGATCAATCGCTCTCTATGAGCTCGGAGGTGATAGCAGATCCAAGGAAGTCTTATACTGGCCCTCAAGTGCTCCACTTTAATAGCGGGTACTGCTGCTCCATTCACCGATTTCCACTCCGGGACGTCTGTTAAGGGTGATCATCCCATCACTGCCACTAGCTATGGCGGAGCTCCAACACTGGACCAGAGTATCTCTGCTAAAGTCCCTCTCTTTTGCCAGAGTGTTCAGTGATAATAGCTCCCCACTCAAACATCAATCGAAACTTGATGAAGGCTGAAAACTATTATTTAGTTGCAGTGTAGACATTTATACACACAGACCTCGTTGAAATACAATATCCTCCACTCCCCCTGTCCTGCCCAGAGTAAATATTCTGGCCGTCTTTGCGGAATACGAAGGTGCTATAAAAATCAATAATATCTGTCTTCAACATTTGTCACAATTGATGTGTGTGGGTGTGAGCATGGATGTGTAATAAACATGTGCATTATTTTTCGTACAAACTTTATTTTTACTGAAGATTACCTGTTTCGTGCATTCGTATTAATCAACAATAACGATGGCGATGTCCAACAAAACGGACAAAAATGAATTGCAAAAGTGCTGAAAATTTGTCTTTTTGTCTGCATGCCCAGGCCTAGTGCTCTACTACTGCTGTCCTTAAGGGGAAACCTTTTTAAAAAAATGTCTATAATATTGGGGAAATCCAGTCCTGCTCCACGGGGCTGCGTGTACCTATGATGTGCCAGTGTTTTCTGCCCAGTGCTCAACTACTACTGCTGCTGCTGCACCTCTTTGATCGTCCCGGTCTGGGGGAAACTCCAAAATTCATCCAAAACAAACAGCCGGAAAAAAGTAACTCGTTGCCCAAAAACGAACGTGGAAAAAAAGAAAATTTAGTCCGAAGCGATTCTGCTCACCGTCCACAACTAATGTTTGTGTGTGAGCATGGATGTGTAAGTAGGATTAAATGGAGTGTGTGTGTTAGAATAAATGTTTACGTGAGTATGAGTAAGTCTGTTTACATTTGTGTACCAGGGTGTATGTTGGAAGGGGGGCAAGGGGCAAAGATGGCACAGACCATATAAAACCATATAGGATACAAATAATGACATCACAATAATATGCTGGGGGCGGAGATACCTTTCTCACCATATATACCCATATAGAATACATATAATTACATCACAGTAATTACGGATTTCTGGGTGATTACGGCGCCCCCCGAACCCGCCAAGGCTCTGTGCAGACTGCAGGGTCACCCTGTGTAATCCCCATTATACCCTGTAGCACCGCGGTGTCCAGTTCTGGCCCCGAGGGCCGCAGACAGAGCAGGATTTTAGTGATTTCATTAAATGATAAGAATTATTCGGATGGCGCTGCCTGTGAATGATCTGCAATCCCCACAATCCCTATCTGTGCAGCTCAGGGCCTGGAGATGTCACATGACTGCTCTATAAAGAGAACTACAACTCCTATAATCCTCAGCACCCCATTATAATACACACACACCCAGCTTCTGCCTCACAATACACACATGGACTCCAACTCATATCACACACCGGTCTCCTCTCACATAAAATAAATGAAGACTTCAATTTCTATCATCCAGACATTAACCGCCAAACATGAAGCACTAAACACTTTAACTCCTACTATCCGCATTCTTAGTAAGACAGACAATTCCCATCATCCAGATACCTCTTCGCCTGCCTCCCATCATGCAATGGGTTCTGACGGCGACTAGCCGATAACCAGAATGTAACACAGATTCCCAGTCCAACTATCCATGTAACTGAGACAACTCCCATCATCCGTATGACTCCAATCCCAACAATCCTCACAGGAGAGCGGTCAGTCTGCAGCTTCTCGATACACAGGAAGTACTGCAGGAGCTTGGAACGCAAATGGAACGCAAACCGGAAGGAACACCGAAAAGAGTAGCAAAGGATCCTGGGAAAGCCCAAGGAAGTTTCATCTCATTTCCGGTATCGCTGTTTGAGCATTGATGTGAACCCAGGAGCTGACACTCTCCCTGTAACCCCTGGCAGGTGTGTGTACAGGTAAATGCTGGGGGGAGGGGCAGTCTGGGCCCAGGAGCTGACACTCTCCCTGAAACCCCTGGCAGGTCTGTGTGCAGGTAAATGCTGGGGTTCTGGTTATACTCAGCTTTGTAACCATACTCAGTACTGATCTCCGCTGTGGCCGCTTTCTCCTTGATTTCTCCGTTTTCCTCGTTCCGGGGCAGGATATCGCGGCCGGAGCTCCGTCTGAGGTCTCTGTTTTCTTCCAGTTAGACCCGGACAGTCCCAGAGGCGGCTGCCGAGGGCCCTGATCTGGTCGAGGGGCCAACGCTCCATCCTCAGTAACCCGGAAGCTGATAGGTGAGTGTCAGTCACGCAGGAGACCGTCCTATACAGTGACCCTGTGCCGGGTGATGTGACGGCTGCTGCGCTCTCTTCGGGGGTTTTGTCTTTTTTGCCGTCACGTTATTAGAATTTGTGGTTCAGGGAGGCGTCTGAGCGCCAAACGCGGTGACCCAGGAAAGAGTCCGGTTTGGGACTGAACATGGGCAAGGATCCGGTGACTGAGAAGATCTTGAGCCTCACCCTGGAGATCATCTCCCTGCTGAGCGGAGAGGTGAGGGGCCGGTGTCTCTGGGGCCAGAACATGGATGTCGTTATGTCCACAAACTGCAGCTCAGTTGTTTCTTTGCTCATCGATATTTCAATATCTTTCCCGATATACAGGATTATATGATTGTGAGGAAGCCCAGTGACTGCGTCCCACCCAGCGACGGCCCCCGTATGTCAGACGGACCCCTCGGGACCCAGAGCCCCAGCCCGGTGCCTCCACCTCACTCGCCGACCCACGAGAGGAACCGCGAGCAGAAGATCCTGGAACTGACCCACAAGATGATGTCCCTGCTGACTGGAGAGGTGAGCGCTGCGGGGAACGGGACGTTATACAGTAACACCGAGGCGTGTGTCTGGATGGTGACGGCTCGTTGTGTGTCTCAGGTTCCTGTGAGGTGTGATGATGTCACCGTCTATTTCTCCATGGAGGAGTGGGAGTATTTAGAAGGACACAAGGAGCTTTACAGGGACGTGATGATGGAGACCCACCAGCCCCGCGGCTCTCCGGGTAAGAGGTTTAATCCCTGCGGTCTGTGTGTAGATATTAAGGCATCTTCACTGTAACAAATAACGTGTAAAATGTGATGTCCGTATAATAAATACTCGGCAATAAGGCAGCCGCGAGAGATCTCAGGAGCCGGGGCCGCTGTTACCCAACAACATGTGAGAGCCGGGGAGACAGCGGGGAGCGAGTTTATGCTCATGAGAACTGTCACTGGCAGATCTTCCATGTTGAATTTCTATCTGCTAAACCCACGTAATCCACATATTAAATAAGGGGAAAATTTATATATATATATATCTCCTCCCTTACATGTATACCATAGGAGGAGCCATTTTATCTCCTGGATGTGTGTGATTATTCCTCTCCATGATGTTATATCTCCCTTATTTTTAACACTTTGTAACGAGTGATATACCTGTTATGTGATGGGTGAAAATTTATCCACGATTGGGGGAGTGCTGCTGCTGCTGCTGCCTGCCTGCCTGGAAATCTGGGCAGACCAGGATTATTAAGGTAGAGCCCAAAGGAGCAATGATGGTGGCTCGACCCCACTATTGACAGGTTACTGGTAATTTCATTCCAACTTCCATAGGTGGCTTCAGGGATGGGGTGGACGGCTGCTTCGTTCCACACATAAGTTTCAACCAGCTTTGACCCTCTCCTAATGCTTTGAAAAATTTTAAAAACAAATAAATTTAAGCAAACAATCCAGCATTTACCCACAAGTCATAGGGCCTTCCAGGTCAGTTGCTGTTAGTGAAGGCTCTGTTGCAGTTTAAACTGCTGCAGAGCCAATCATGATCAGTAATGATGATCAGATTACTTCTAACCAGTAGGAGTTATCTCATTGTTATGACAGGCTCTTGATGTCCTAGACAGAGAGAGGTCATCCAATGATGAACAAAAAAGTAAAAAATACATCGATTTTTTTTTTTGAGCTGCATCAACTAATCGATACTGGAAATCGTTGTGAACAAATTTCATTATCCATTAGTTGAATCGATTTTATCGAATATAAGATGAAGGTTTTTTCGTTTTATAATCTTACCTCAAATAGAGGTTGGATCATAACACTAAGATCCAGATCCCCCGCAGCGCTGCAGGGGACCCGGATCCTCCTCTCTGACAGCCGGCGGGCGTCTGTATGATGCGCCCAGACAGCCTCCGCTACTGTCCTCGACTTCTGCTGGGGCTTCTGTGATGGAGCACCAGCGTGACATGACCTTCCGTTGCTCCACCATAGAAGCCCAGGCGGAAGTACCGGCCAGCAGCGGGGGAGGTTGTCTGGGGGGATGCAGAGTGACATATTAGGGGGCAGAGTTGCATATTTCTCAGTTCTTTTTATGCTGTTCTTGTTTTTAACATCCAGTTTATTTAATTATTTTAAGTAAACGAAAAATGTACATTTATTTATTTTTATCCGATTAATCGAAAAAATAATCGGCCAGTTAATCGATTATGAAAATAATCTTTAGTTGCAGCCTCAGAATTTTTTTATAAAAAATTGAACATTTTCACATTTAATACATGATTATTACTACCTGATGCTTATCAGTGACACTTTAGGTCACTGATTATTGCTTTAACTCACTGATCAATGTCAGTGGCCTAAGCCAGTAACAAGTGATCTGATACATTTTTTTTTTATTGTACAATATTTAATTTTGAACCTAATAAAATTATATTAGTAACACAAAAGCGGTGATGGCCGTCATTCTCTTCTAAAATAATCTGAAAATATTAGTATAACAGAGAAGCAGATTCTGCCAGACGGGGAGCGTTTAGAAATGGCGGCGTCTCCGCAGGTAGAAGACATTTATCTGAAAGAGACTCTGAAATCTACTTGTTTGGGAAAGCGGCTGCTTCACTTAATTTGATGATTTCTCTCCGACAGACGCGTCCGAGGTCAGAGATCGAGCCCCTAATTCTCCGCTGGACTGTAAGACGTCTCATTTTATTAAGGAGGAATCCGCCTCATGTGAAGAGACAGACATTTGTGACCCGGCGGAGTCTCCACAGACAGAGCTCACATCGACTCGTAATGAGGACGGATCCCCCTCAGATGAAGACGGAAATGTCTCAGCCCCCGATACGCACACAGAACACGACGGGGGGGATAATACGTCTGTCCACGTAAAGGAGGAATCCGCTTCCAATGAAGATTATTGGATCCCAACCGAACCCAAGGGATCTACTTCTACTGATAAAACCCAAACCACTAACACACATTTTCAGTGTGAAACACCCCCCGATGAGGGTACATATAGCTGCCCCGAGTGTCAGGAACGGTTTACTAGTGACTCTGATCTTCTTCTACATCAGACCATCCATAATAGATCGGCGGTCTCCTCTCTGGACAACGAGGAAACTTCTGACTTTAAATCTGAGCTCATTAGCCATCAGCGTATTCTAAAAGGTGAGAAGCCTTATTCCTGTTGCGAGTGCGGGAAATGTTTCAAGCGAAAGTCACATTTCGTAGTCCACCTGCGCACTCACACTGGTGAAAAACCATTTCGATGTTCAAAGTGTGGCAAATGTTTTGCGTGCACCACGACCCTCAATAAACATCTCAAAATTCACACCGGGGAGAAGCCTTATTCCTGTTCCGAATGCGGGAAGTGTTTTGTTCATTACTCTAATTTCACTGTCCACCTGCGGACTCACACAGGAGAGAAACCGTTTCCGTGTTCTGTGTGTGGAAAATGTTTTGGCAGTAACTCTGGCCTTGCTAAACATCTCGGAATTCACAGCGAGGAGAAATCTTTTTCTTGTTCCGTGTGCGGGAAATGTTTCAAACAGTACTCGTATTTAACCCACCACCTGCGGACTCACACAGGAGTTAAACCATTTAAGTGTTCTGAATGTGGGAAATGTTTTAACTGTAAGGCAAGCCTTGCTCGGCATCTCCGCGTTCACACCGGGGAGAAGCCTTATTCCTGTTCCCAGTGCGGGAAACGTTTCTCACACTTTTCAGGTTTTGCCGCCCACCAGAGAACTTACACAGGAGAGAAACCGTTTATGTGCTCTGTGTGCGGGAAACGTTTTAGTGGTAACTCAGGCCTTGTTCAACATCTTCGAATTCACACTGGGGAGAAGCCTTATTCCTGTTCCGTGTGCGGGAAATCGTTCACGCAGTCTTCCGGTTTTGTCCTCCACCAGCGGTCTCACACAGGAGAAAAACCATTTCCGTGTTCAGAGTGCGGGAAATGTTTTATCAGCAACTCAAACCTTGTTCGACATCTCCGAACCCACACCGGGGAGAAGCTGTTTTCATGTTCCGAATGTGGGAAAACTTTCAAAGAAAAGTCACATTTTGTAATCCATCAGCAGACTCACACGGGAGAAAAAACATCTCTGTGAGTTTAGAAAACGTTAACGTATTGTTTGGTTATGTTCATATCCCGTGTGCTTCTTGGCTCTCTTTCTGCAGTTTTGGTTGTAGTCGGAGAGCCTCCACCTCTATCGGCCGCCATCTTCCCAACTTGTGTGAGCTGTGTTTCTTTGTTCCTGCGCTCGTCTGAATTGTTCCAGCACCTGACTCACCGGCGTATCTCCTACTGATTTTCTTCATGTTTTCCCCTCACATTCGATTGTCTTTAACTCTTTCTGTACTGGGATATGTTTGAATTCAGGTGTTTTTTTTCCTCACTTGTTTAGCTTGTGTAATTAAAATTTGGACAAATGTTCGATATTATAAATATTACTAATTCATTTCTGATGTCCTGTTAAAAATAAATTCCGTTAACTCACACTTCTCTAGGTAAGCCTTTGGACAGAAGTAACCGCCTAAGCAGTCCTAAGACACGTATTCCTCCAATTTTGGGAGACAATTTAAAGGAATGCATTAAATCCTGTAAAACGTCGAGTAATCTAGTAAATCCAAGCATTGTGACATTTATTACCGATATTGTAGAGAACAAGGTTTCCAATTCAACCATTACCAAGACCTCTATAACCTACTGCCAGAGCCAGACAAGCAATGATATACACTCACTGGCCCCTTTATTAGGTACACGTTGCTAGTACCGGGTTGGATCCCCTTTTGCCTTCACTCTTCGTGGCAGACTTTCTACAAGGTGCTGGAAACATTCCTCAGATATTTTGCTCCGTACGGACATGATGACTTCATGCAGTTGCTGCAGATTTGTCGGCTGCATGTCCATGATGCGAATCTCGTGACTGCGGAGGCCATTGGAGTTCAGTGACCTCATTGTAATGTTCAAGAAACCAGTTTGAGATGAGCTTTTGTGACATGGTGCATTATCCTGCTGGAAGCAGCCATCAGAAGATGAGTACACTGTGGCCATAAAGGGATGGACATGGTCAGCAACAATATTCAGGCTGTTGAAAAGTTTAAACAATGCTCAATTGGTACTAAGGGGCGGAAAGTGTGCCAAGAAAATGTCCCCTCGCACCATTACACCACCACCGGCCTGGACCGCTGATACAAGGCACGATGGATCCATGTTATTTTCTGAATCAAGACTCATCAGACCCAGCACCTTTCTTCCAGTCTTCCATTGTCCAATTTTGGTGATTCTGTGAGAATTGTAGCCTCAGTTTCCTGTTCTTAGCTGACATGAGCGGCACTCGGCGGGGTCTTCTGCTGCTGTAGCCCATCGGCTTCAAAGTTCGACGTGTTGTGCATTCAGAGATGGGATTCTGCATACTTTGGTTGTAACGCAGGGTTATTTGAGTTACTGTCGCCTTTCTGCCATCTCGAACCAGAAGGCCCGTTCTCCTCTGACACCAGCAAGGCATTTCCGTCACACAGCTGCCACTCACTGGATATTTTTTCTTTTTCGGACCATTCCCTGGAAACCCTAGAGATGGTTTGGGTGAAAATCCCAGCACATCAGCAGTTTTTGAAATATGCAAACCAGTCCGTGTGGCACCAACAACCAACATGCCACGTTCAAAGTCACAGAAATCCCCGTTCTGCCCCATTCTGAACTTAAGCAAATTGTCTTGACCACGTCTCCATGCCTAAATGCTGCCATGCGATTGGCTATTTGTGAACCTAATAAAGTGGCCAGTGAGTGTATATGCTTCTCGATCACAGTGTAGGAGGCCAGAGGGGGAGGAGCTAGGACTGTAGAAGGTCAGAGGGGGAGGAGTTAGGACTGTAGATAGTCAGAGGGGGAGGAGTTAGGTCTGTAGAAGGTCAGAGGGGGAGGGATCTAGTGCAAAGGAATATGCATTTGAAAACAGTTGCACAAAATACTTTGCTAATGAAGCTTTGATCGTTTTCATCCCCTTCGTACGTGTATCCTCACCAGCCCGACATACTGAACACGTTCTCACCGTACTGCAACCGGGCGACCCTACGCATCAACCGCTGCAGACTCTGAACGCTCGAGCGCCGCACACGAGATTTTAACTTTTTTCTTGTTGTATCGGACTTTATATTTCATTCCCCGGTACGGACGTTTCCATAACCCGAGTGCTGCTACTTTCATGATTTTTTCTACTTCTGTTTCCAAAGCCTTCCAAAGAGAGAAAGCATTTAGCTGCGGGTCACCCTGTGTAACCCCGTTATACCCTGTATCTCAGCGGTGTCCAGTTCTGGCCCCGAGGGCCGCAGACAGAGCGGGATCTGCAATCCCCACAATCCCTATCTGTGCAGCTCAGGGCCTGGAGATGTCACATGACTGCTTTATAAAGAGAACTACAACTCCTATAATCCTCAGCACCCCATTACAATCCACACACACCCAGCTTCTGCCTCATAATACACACAAGGACTGCAACTCCCATCACACACCGGTCTCCTTTCACATAAAGCAAAACAAATCGAGTGCAATGCCTATCATCCAGATAACGCTTCCTCCTGCCTCCCATCATGCACTGGGCACCAAAGACTCCCACTCCCATTATCTGTCTGGCAAGAAAAAGAGACAACTCCCATCATCCGTATGTTAGTTTGGTTTTAAAACCAAAAGACCTCCAATCCCAGTAATCCTCACATGCGTCTCAATACACAGGAAGTACTGCAGCGGCTTGGAACGCAAACCGGAAGTTAACTGGAACGCAAACCGGAAGTAATGTATAACACTGAACATTGTAGAAACGCATTCTGGGGAAATCAAAGGAAGTTTCCGAATCGCTTCCGGTATCTCGGTTTGAGAAACAGCGTCACTCCAGGAGCTGACACTCTCCCTGTAACCCCTGGCTGGTGTGTGTGCAGGTAAATGCCGAGGGGAGGGGCAGTCTGGGCCCAGGAGCTGACACTCTCCCTGTAACCCCTGGCAGGTCTATGTGCAGGTAAATGCTGGGGAAGGGACAGTCTGGGCCCAGGAGCTGACACTCTCCCTGTAACCCCTGGCAGGTGTGCGTGCAGGTAAATCCTGGGTCGTTCTGGTTATACTCAGCTTTGTAACCATACTCAGTACTGATCTCCGCTGTGGCCGCTTTCTCCTTGATTTCTCCGTTTCCCTCGTTCCGGGGCAGGATATCGCGGCCGGAGCTCCGTCTGAGGTCTCTGTTTTCTTCCAGTTAGACCCGGACAGTCCCAGAGGCGGCTGCCGAGGGCCCTGATCTGGTCGAGGGGCCAATGCTCCTTCCTCAGTAACCCGGAAGCTGACAGGTGAGTGTCAGTCACGGAGGAGACCGTCCTATACAGTGACCCTGTGCCGGGTGATGTGACGGCTGCTGCGCTCTCTTTGGGGGTTTTGTCTTTTTTGCCGTCACGTTATTAGAATTTGTGGTACAGGGAGGCGTCTGAGCGCCAAACGCGGTGACCCAGGAAAGAGTCCGGTTTAGGACTGAACATGGACAAGGATCCGGTGGCTGAGAAGATCTTGAGCCTCACCCTGGAGATCATCTCCCTGCTGAGCGGAGAGGTGAGGGGCCGGTGTCTCTGGGGCCAGAACATGGATGTCGTTATGTCCACAAACTGCAGCTCAGATGTTTCTTTGCTCATCGATATTTCAATATCTTTCCCGATATACAGGATTATATGATTGTGAGGAAGCCCAGTGACTGCGTCCCACCCAGCGACGGCCCCCGTGTGTCAGACGGACCCCCCGGGACCCGGAGCCCCAGCCCGGTGCCTCCACCTCACTCGCTGACCCACGAGAGGAACCGCGAGCAGAAGATCCTGGAACTGACCAACAAGATGATGTCCCTGCTGACTGGAGAGGTGAGCGCTGCTGGGAACGGGACGTTATACAGTAACACCGAGGCGTGTGTCTGGATGGTGACGGCTCATTGTGTGTCTCAGGTTCCTGTGAGGTGTGATGATGTCACCGTCTATTTCTCCATGGAGGAGTGGGAGTATTTAGAAGGACACAAGGAGCTTTACAGGGACGTGATGATGGAGACCCACCAGCCCCGCGGCTCTCCGGGTAAGAGGTTTAATCCCTGCGGTCTGTGTGTAGATATTAAGGCAGCTTCACTGTAACAAATAACGTGTAAAATGTGAGGTCCGTATAATAAATACTCGGCAATAAGGCAGCCGCGAGAGATCTCGGGAGCCGGGGTCGCTGTTAAGAAATCTGCTTGTTTGGGAAAGCGGCTGCTTCACTTAATTTGATGATTTCTCTCCGACAGACGCGTCCGAGGTCAGAGATCGAGCTCCTAATTCTCCGCTGGACTGTAAGACGTCTCATTTTATTAAGGAGGAATCCGCCTCATGTGAAGAGACAGACATTTGTGACCCGGCGGAGTCTCCACAGACAGAGCTCACATCGACTCGTAATGAGGACGGATCCCCCTCAGATGAAGACGGAAATGTCTCAGCCCCCGATACGCACACAGAGCACGACGGGGGGGATAATACGTCTGTCCACGTAAAGGAGGAATCCGCTTCCAATGAAGATTATTGGATCCCAACCGAACCCAAGGAATCTACTTCTACTGATAAAACCCAAACCAGTAACACACATTTTCAGCGTGAAACACCCCCCGATGAGGGTACATATAGCTGCCCCGAGTGTCAGGAACGGTTTACCAGCGACTCTGATCTTCTTCTACATCAGACCATCCATAATAGATCGGCGGTCTCCTCTCTAGACTGTGGGAAAAGTTCTCACTCTAACTCTCCAATAGTTAAGCGCCAGCATATTCACAAAGGTGAGAAGCCTTATTCCTGTCCTGAATGCGGGAAACGTTTTAACAGGAACACACACCTTGTTGAACACCTTAGAATTCACACTGGGGAGAAACCATATTCTTGTTCCGTGTGTGGAAAATGTTTTATTAGTAGCTCGTACCTTTTTCAGCATTTCAGAATTCACACCCAGGAGAAACCTTTTTCTTGTTCTGAGTGCGGGAAATGTTTTCATAGGAACTCGCATCTTGTTCGACATCACAAAATTCACACAGAGGAGAAGCCTTATTCCTGTTCTGAGTGCGGGAAATGTTTTAAGCTAAACTCTCATTTTGTCCTCCACCAGCGGACTCACACAGGAGAAAAACCATTCCCATGTTCCGTGTGTGAGAAGTGTTTTAGCAGTAAGTCAAGCCTTGTTCGACATAGCAGAATCCACACTGGAGAGAAGCCTTATTCCTGTTCAGACTGCGGGAAATGCTTCAGACAGTCTTCGGATTTTGCCCTTCACAAGCGGACTCACACAGGAGAGAAAGCATTTCCCTGTTCTGAGTGCGGAAAGCGTTTTAACCGTAAATGGCACCTTATTCAACATGTCAGAATTCACACCGGGGAGAAGCCGTATTCCTGTTCTGAGTGTGAGAAGTGTTTCACGCGATACTCACATTTTGCCATCCACCAGCGGACTCACACAGGAGAGAAAGCATTTCCGTGTTCTGAGTGCGGAAAGTGTTTTAACCGTAAATGGCACCTTATTCAACATGTCAGAATTCACACCGGGGAGAAGCCGTATTCGTGTTTGGAGTGCGGGAAATGTTTCAAGCGATACTCACATTTTGTAGTCCACCAGCGAACTCACACAGGAGAAAAGGCTTTTCCGTGTTCTGAGTGCGGAAAGTGTTTTACTCGTAAATGGCACCTTGTTCGACATGTCAGAATTCACACTGAGGAGAAGCCGTATTCCTGTCCCGAGTGCGGGAAATGTTTCGCACAGTGCTCAGATTTTACCCTCCACCAGCGCAGTCACACAGGAGAGAAACCGTTTCCGTGTTCTGAGTAAAGTGTTTGGACTATGGCTTTAACAACAAAGCAAATCTCAGTAAGCACCAGAGCGCACACAGGTTACAAACTGTTTCTTGTATTAAGAGCATAAAAGGTGTCTTACATAGAAATCAAACCTCATGAGACATCAGTTGGTTCATAGCATAGAGAAGGCATATGCTTGTTAAGGACAAGTTTCGTGCTTTTTTAAATCAGGCAGCTCTGACTCCGTTTTGTGTTTGCGTGAGTATAACATACATGTTTTCCAGCTCGATGTATTTTGACGTTACATTGAGAACAAGAACCTGAACAATGGAAATTAGTCTTTTGTTCTCTACAACAACCTGGATAGTGGGAGTAGGAGTTGGCTACTTCCACAACAAGAGCCTGAATACAAGGACAATATGGTAGTCGTGGGGGTTGTATTCTGTGGCCACCAATTTAGAGTCAGAAGTTTATATATACTGGCTGTTCAAAACCATGAGGGACAGACCTTCCATATGGGGGGAAGAGCAGGCAGTACCAAGCCTCCAGGATGACCAGAAGTCCCTGTTCTCAATAGACAAGACCCCAGCTCTAACAAGACTTAAGGGGGAAATCTGTGTAAGGTCTGTGAGTGTTACAGGAGAAAATCCAGATACCAATCCGGGAAGCCGTATAGGACATCCTAACAACTGCTGCCCATACAGAGGAGCCTAAAGGAAGCAATCAGCACAGAGATGTCCATAAAGGATCGCAGTTACTGTTGAACTCATTCTCAGAGTCACAGGTGCCAAATGTTTTAAATGCACAGTCCTTTACTTTTTATCTTATTGTTATGAGGGTGGAAAAGTAGTTTATTGTAAGTATTTGTGTTGTATAAACTTGTGTTGTTTGTGTTTCTTTCCTCATCTCCCCGATTAATATTAAGAAATAGGTTTTTTTTCTACGTGGAGCTTTTCTCCTTCTGCTTATTAGAAGCATTCGGCCCATCCGGTCTGGCCAACCTCTGAATACGTTCCTTAGTCCCGGCCTTTTCTTATATCTAGCTTAGCCTTATGCCTGTCCCTTGTTTGCTTAAATGTCTTCACTGTATTAACATCTACCACTTCTGCTGGAATGCTATTCCATGCATCTTCTAGCTTAAGACTATGTCCTCTTGTTGCGGTAGTGTTTCTCCTTTTAAATAAACTTTCTTCCTTTATCCAAATGTTTCTATCGTATGCCCCGTCTGTCTGGTCTTCCATGCTATATATACAGCATATATGTATATAGCACAGTGTATATATAAATATATGTTAAGATCCTTTAACGTTTCCTGGTAAGTGTTTTTTCCTGTAATCCATGAAGCAGTTTAGTAGCCCTTCTCTGAACTTTCTCTAACACATCTATATCCTTCTGGAGATCCGCTCTCCCGTACTGTACACAATACTACAAGCGAGGTCTCAATGGCATGAGCTCTGCCCTCTCTCTACCACTAATACCTCTCTTTATACAGCCCAGCATTCCCTGCTGCTCTATTACATTGTCTTTCTACCTTTAATTCCCTGAAATAATTACCCCTAAACCCCTCTCCTCACATGTTGAGGATAGGACAGTACCAAATATTCTTTACTCTGCCGTCGGGGGTATTTATGACCTAGACACGTTACTTTGCCTTTATCCACATTAAATCATTTGCCTTTTGGCTTCTCCCTCCAGGAACATCAACCCGGCTGCAAATCTCTGAGCCATCAGCAACAAGACAGACCTATCCAGCAAGAACTTCTAATATCACTAATAAAAATATTAAGGAGATCGGGTCCAGATAGAGACCACCGAGCTTCCCGACGTAAAACCCAGGGCCTTAGAAAGGGTGCAGCTGCGAGGGGGCGCACAGCCACCCGATCAGCAGCTGCAGCCTCCAGGACTGGTTGGGGAGATGACAGATCTCTCTAACCAGCCCTACGTTAAGGTTGCCATCCAAACACATTGGGCAAACTGGGTAGTTGCCCAGGGGCCCAGAATTCTAGGGGACTCATGGTGAATCACACTGCTGCCAGCAATGTGATTCACCATGATGCCCCTAAAAAAAACCCTGGGCCGGTTTTTAGGGGACTGCTGAGGCAGCTGCACAAGTGGGCTTTCCCCAGTGCGCACCCAGGCACCATCAGCGCTGGTCTGGGGAGGTGGTGTCCGATGAGCAGGGCTGGATGGGGAGATCACAGTTCCCCTCTAACAGGCCCAACATTAGGGAGCGCGAGGTCTGTCAATTCAGACCTCGGCTTCCGCACTCCCTAATCACTACGTGCCGCCACTCTGCATCAATAGCCGACCCATAGTGATGAGGGAGCACTATAGCAGAGGCCTGGAGTGACAGACCTCATGCTCCCACCACAGGATGGAACATGGGAAAAGTAAGAGATGGGGAGAAAGGGGTGTAAGCGCAGTGTATGTGTAAGAGAAGTGTAGGTATTTATGAAAAAAGAATCAAAAATGACTTACTGTTGCCTCCTGACCACATATGTGAGATATGTCAGTGTTACCTGGTCATGAGAGATGCTGTCAGGTGTGTAGGGTTGGAGCACAGCGCAGAGAGACACCAGGCAAACAGCACATGCAAAGTCCGTATAAGCAATGGTTTATTCCACTGAGCAGTGAGAAAAAGGTATAATCAGTACCGTACAGCAATCCGTGGTCAGGGCTTTGAGAATATCAGCAAAGTCCATAAACAAGCCAAGGTCAAAGGCCAGAGAATCCAAAAAAACTAATATCAGCTATAAGGAAAATACAGGAGGGGATTTGAACAATCAAGTGACAATGCATGAGTGCTGGGGGTTTAAATAGTCTGCCAAAACAATGCTCCTCCCACCAGCTCCTAGAGATCCTCCCCTCACCTATAGGCACTAGTTAGTGACCTGTCAGTCACCACTTGTCCCGCCCCTGGTCAGGGGGTGCAGGACACGCCCCCCGCCATCACCTCATGCTCGCCGCACTAGAGGCCGGGGATGCGGCCTAACATAGGCCTGAGCGGTCCGCGACCGTGTGGTTCATGGACGAATCTGTGGACACGCGATGGTCTTCCTGCTGGGTAGAGACCCCCGCGGACGACGGGGGCATGAGGTAAGACCCTGACAGACAGCCAAATCATTCTTTGTGTATAGGTATGCATTTATAGCTGCTTGTATACGTCACAAACAAAACCGCAATGTGTGTTCAGCAATGTGTTTGTGAGGTTATTTGGGGGGCTAAAAGGCCACATTTGGGACATGCGCTGTTCAGATTTTTTAACATCTGGTCCTTCTGTCCCCATGTCCTATTTGAGACATCTTTGAAGCTGGCCAATTAAATTTACCCCATCAAACCATGTATATTTAAAACTAGACATTCCAATGTATTTCAAATGGTGGTATTTCAACTATTTCCACCCACTAATTCTACCACTAGCTTTTATCATTTGTGGTAGTAATTTTTTGAGGGTTTTTTTTCACAAACGTTACTTATAATAAATTATGAAGGATAAGAGCGTCCCGCTCCTGGGTTCGTATGGTCTATAAAAAAGGTTGAGAGGGAAATGAGGCAGTAGGAGAAGCTGTTTGGGTGAGGATTTCATTAGATTGATGTGATTTTTTTGGAAAATTCCAGTTAAACCAGGGCCTTAATGAGCCATATATTACAGTTCACTTTGGCAAAAACAATTCTGCAAGTGAAAGGTGGGCAGGGTTATGGGAAATTACTTGCAGCCTCATTAAAACATCATCTGTTTTCCCGGCTTTTAGCTAGATTTGGGGAATATCCTCACATTTACTACACCAGTGGGGTCACCAAGGGCTGGAGAAGCAGTGCCACAATTCAAACACTCTACAGAGAATTCCAACTAATTGTTAACAAGAACTTACAAAATCGGCTTCTTTTTCTGAGCCACACCGTAAAATCACTTAGTATAATCTGTAATATTAAAGGTCCAGGAATAATTAGTTTAAACCAAAAACACAGAAAGGCCACATGGGGAACTAAGAAAGGCTCCTCCTAGGTAAGAAGCTACACATTTATGACGATGCTAGTGGCCACTTGTACGAACTTTAAGAGAAAACCAACCTGAAATTACCACCAATTACCTCCATCGCTGGTCGTCCTATAGTATCTTGTATCTCTCATCTGTGTGTTTAGATATCAAAACCATTTTATTAAAGAAAATAAACTGGTTTGGTCTAAAGTGAATCCCAAAATGCTGTTATAGGGAGGTCCATTCAAAATATTTCCTTCAGAGAACATGGATAGGACTTGTCTACGACACGAACCAACCGATGTCTAATGAGGTCTGACTTTTGGGTAACACGCCTTTCACGTTTCACGTACAAGAAAGAGTTTTTACCCCGTGTGTTCTCTGGACACAGATGCTTTTTTTTAAACTATAAAATCTGCTGCAGTCCTCATACTCTTATAGCTTCTCCCCGGTGTGAATTTTGAGATGTTGACCAAGGTTTGAGTTACTTTTAAAACATTTTCCACAGTCAGCACAGGAATAAGGCTTCTCCCCAGTATGAATTCTGAAATGCTGAACAAGGTGTGTGTTACATCTAAAACATTTCCCGCACTGAGAACAGCAATAAGGCTTCTCCCCGGTGTGAATTCTGAAATGTCGAGCAAGGTTCGAGTTTACAGTAAAACATTTCCCGCACTCGGAACAGGAATAAGGCTTTTCTTGAGTGTGAATTCTGAGATGTCGAACAAGGTATGAGTTCCTGTTAAAACTCTTCCCGCACTGGTGACAGGAATAAGGTTTCTCCTGTGTGTGAATTTTGAGATGTTGAACAAGGTGTGAGTTACTTTTAAAACATTTCCCGCACTCTGAACAGGAATAAGGCTTCTCCCCAGTGTGAATTCTGAGATGTTGAATATGCTGATGCCTAATGAGCTGAGATTCAGAATGAGAAGTTCTCCAGCAGTCCAGAGAGGAGGCCGCCGATCTATCATGGATGGTCTGATGTTGAAGAAGATCAGAGTCACTGGTAAACCGTTCCTGACACTCGGGGCAGCTATATGTACCCTCATCGGGGGGTGTTTCACGCTGAAAATGTGTGTTACTGGTTTGGGTTTTATCAGTAGAAGTAGATCCCTTGGGTTCGGTTGGGATCCAATAATCTTCATTGGAAGCGGATTCCTCCTTTACGTGGACAGACGTATTATCCCCCCCGTCGTGCTCTGTGTGCGTATCGGGGGCTGAGACATTTCCGTCTTCATCTGAGGGGGATCCGTCCTCATTACGAGTCGATGTGAGCTCTGTCTGTGGAGACTCCGCCGGGTCACAAATGTCTGTCTCTTCACATGAGGCGGATTCCTCCTTAATAAAATGAGACGTCTTACAGTCCAGCGGAGAATTAGGGGCTCGATCTCTGACCTCGGACGCGTCTGTCGGAGAGAAATCATCAAATTAAGTGAAGCAGCCCAAACAAGTAGATTTCAGTCTCTTTTAGATAAATGTGTTCTACCTGCGGAGACGCCGCCATTTCTAAACGCTCCCCGTCTGCCAGGATCTGTTTCCCTGTTATACTAATATTTTCAGATTGTCTTAAAAGAGAACGGCGGCCATCACCGCTTTTATGTGTTACTAATATCAGTTAGTGAACTGCCTACAGCTTGTGTGATGTCTTCCTCTTGGAGATATTTAAGGATCACGTTGGGGAAGATTAGTGGCAGCCTGTGGCAGAACCAGCATGATCTGATCGATTCCCCTTCCTGAAGTTTTCTACATTCTCCTCCCCAACCCTTACAAAGGCTGCCAGAACCAATCAACATCAAGTAGCAGGAAACAGTACAATACGTTAGGAAGTTTCCCTTTAACAATAGGGGAGAGAGAACTTTTGTTCTCATGATCTGCATTATTATTCCTCCTCATTACATTAAAATGGCCGCTCCTATAGTCTACGGTTTCTTTACATATATATTGGTTCCATCTGTGGATTACATGGGTTTAGTGTATAGAGGTTGAACATGGAGGATCTGAGAAAAGGGGCAGATCTGCTTTAATCAGCGACAGTTCTCAAGGTTGCCTTATTGCCGAGTATTTATTATACGGACCTCACATTTTACACGTTATTTGTTACAGTGAAGATGCCTTAATATCTACACACAGACCGCAGGGATTAAACCTCTTACCCGGAGAGCCGCGGGGCTGGTGGGTCTCCATCATCACGTCCCTGTAAAGCTCCTTGTGTCCTTCTAAATACTCCCACTCCTCCATGGAGAAATAGACGGTGACATCATCACACCTCACAGGAACCTGAGACACACAATGAGCCATCACCATCCAGACACACGCCTCGGTGTTACTGTATAACGTCCCGTTCCCAGCAGCGCTCACCTCTCCAGTCAGCAGGGACATCATCTTGTTGGTCAGTTCCAGGATCTTCTGCTCGCGGTTCCTCTCTTGGGTCGGCGAGTGAGGTGGAGGCACCGGGCTGGGGCTCTGGGTCCCGGGGGGTCCGTCTGACACACGGGGGCCGTCGCTGGGTGGGACGCAGTCACTGGGCTTCCTCACAATCATATAATCCTGTATATCGGGAAAGATATTGAAATATCGATGAGCAAAGAAACATCTGAGCTGCAGTTTGTGGACAGAACGACATCCATGTTCTGGCCCCAGAGACACCGGCCCCTCACCTCTCCGCTCAGCAGGGAGATGATCTCCAGGGTGAGGCTCAAGATCTTCTCAGTCACTGGATCCTTGTCCATGTTCAGTCCCAAACCGGACTCTTTCCTGGGTCACCGCGTTTGGCGCTCAGACGCCTCCCTGTACCACAAATTCTAATAACGTGACGGCAAAAAGACAAAACCCCCAAAGAGAGCGCAGCAGCCGTCACATCACCCGGCACAGGGTCACTGTATAGGACGGTCTCCTCCGTGACTGACACTCACCTGTCAGCTTCCGGGTTACTGAGGAAGGAGAATTGTCCCCTCCCCCAGCATTTACCTGCACAGTCCTGCCAGGGGTCACAGGGAGAGTGTCAGCTCCTGGACCCAGACTGGCCGTCCCCCAGCATTTACCTGCACACACACCTGCCAGGGGTTACAGGGAGAGTGTCAGCTCCTGGGGTAACGCTGCTCCTCAAATCCCAATGCAAGCATCCCCAGGATGCGTTTCTACAGGCTTTAGTTATAGGTTACTTCCGGTTTGCGTTCCAAGCCCCTGCAGTACTTCCTGTGCATCGAGAAGCCGCAGACCGGGTGCCCTGCTGTGAGGATTACTGGGATTTGAGTCATTATTGGCGGACATAGGAGTGCTAGGAGTTATCTATTTCCTGTTTAAAGCTATCAGAGCCCAGTGCATGATGGGAGACAGGTGGAGGGTTAGCTGGATGATAGGAATTGCACTTATTTTCCTTTATTTGAGAGGAGACAGGATTGTGATGGGAGTGGTAGTCCTTGTGTGTATTGTGAGGCAGAAGCTGGGTGTGGGGATTATAAAGGAGTGCTGGGGATTATAGGAGTTGTAGTTCTCTTTATAAAGCAGTCATGTGACATCTCCAGGCCCTGAGCTGCACAGATAGGGATTGTGGGGATTGCAGATCATTCACAGGCAGCGCCATCCAAATAATTCGTATCATTTAATGAAGTCACTAAATTCCTGCTCTGTCTGTGGCCCTCGGGGCCAGAACTGGACACCACGGCGCTACAGGGTATAACGGGGGGTTACACAGAGTGACCCTGCAGTCTGCAGAGCCTTGGCGGGTTGTGGGGGGCGCCGTAATCACCCAGAAACCCGCTTCCCCAAAGAAACAAACGCTTTTCTGGTAAGTTGGTTAAAAGCGAGATCCCAGAAGATCTTCCGCTGCAGCCGATGTCACCCCCGGGGCTCTGTACTTTTTATTTACGGGAAACGGCTATTATGCGTGAAGCTGCCGGCGTTTGGGGTGTATAGCTGGGTTTTACCTAATTTCCATCTAGTTTGTCAGAGCTGCCTCTCCCAGTAAAAGCACAGACTGAGGTTGCGGTTCCCAAAATATACTTTATTCAAGAGATAAATAACATCCCGCGGCTGCAAACATTTGGGAATGTTATGGTGGGTACAAGCTCTTATGCGAATGATCTGGCCGGCGTCTGTCTCGCAGGATCACCGTATTTACAGGCACAGACTGCGGTCTAAAGAAAACAACCCGTATTAATATGTAAAGGGTTAACAGACAGTTCCCGTTTCTTCACACAAAGGGCCGGCACGGGCAGCTTTTCCTAATATAATACCTGCCAGGGTCAATGTCGGAAGGCGGCTGGCTAGTGTGCTGCGAGGCGCTATATACGAGACGCTATAACTCATATATATATATATATCGCGCGTTGTATTATGTTGTCTAAAAACAGCACTGGCTGCACGCTCACTTCTCTATTCTTTCTCTAACGCTTCGCTTGACTTCGCTTGGAATCCAGACAGGTGTTCTTTAGTTTCTGCGGTTAGATTGTAAAGGTTAGGGTTAGTTCTTTCTAATTCCTCCCCACTACATACATTAGTATTTATCTTGCAAATGACCTA
Source organism: Spea hammondii (assembly GCA_029215755.1). Lineage (NCBI taxonomy): Eukaryota > Metazoa > Chordata > Amphibia > Anura > Pelobatidae > Spea > Spea hammondii. The sequence goes on from JARDYJ010000006.1 coordinate 7,363,570, forward strand.
CAGAACTCCGATGCGAGTCAACGGGAGACTGAAATAAATGGGACGAGCAGCAGCCAATCACATGGATGTTTCCATTCACTGAATCGAACAACAGCGCTATATGTATAAAATCAGCAGGAGCCGACGTGACACATCCAGACTTATTAACCCAGCTGCAGTTTAATGTTAGAATGGGGGAGAGCGCGGCGGCTGCAGTTTAATGTTAGAAGAATGGGGGAGAGCGCGGCGGCTGCAGTTTAATGTTCAGAAGAATGGGGGAGAGCGCGGCGGCTGCAGTTTAATGTTCAGAAGAATGGGGGAGAGCGCGGCGGCTGCAGTTTAATGTTAGAAGAATGGGGGAGAGCGCGGCAGCTGCAGTTTAATGTTAGAAGAATGGGGGAGAGCGCGGCGGCTGCAGTTTAATGTTCAGAAGAATGGGGGAGAGCGCGGCGGCTGATTAAAAGGTAGGAAGGCATAAAGAAAAATCAAGGAGGGTGGCGGGTGAATAGTGAGGGGCATTAGTAGCAGAAAGGGAGGGGTTAGGGTTTTGCCCCTTGACCAATCTCAGGTTTTGGAAAGCCCATCTCCACTGGAGAGCGAGCAGAGGAGGCGACTAAAACGGGGCATGGTGTGAAGCATAAAACTGATCAGGAAAGACAGGAATCTCAATATGTGCGGGTTAAGGGAGAGAGGAGAGGGCAGAGAAAGAGTGAGAGGATGGGAGAGAGAGCGTGAGAGGATGGGAGAGAGAAAAGAGACCTTTAAAAACATGAAAACATTAAAGAACAGAAAGGGAGTTTATTGCTGACGAGGAGAAATGTTACAACAAAAGGCCATAAAATGAAACTAGAGGCTTAGATGGAATTAAAGTAGGGGTGGGAGAGCCACCCCACAGAAGTGGTAGAGGGTAATACAGTGAGGGTATTAAACATGCACGGGATAGACATACAGCTCCTGAATCAAAGTCAAGACCACGGATTAAGACAAGCGCAACGGCCAACTAGATGGCCTGGATGTGGCTGATCTGCCCTCAGGTTTTATCGAGCAATTCTTCTTGCGTTAGGGAAATCAGTATACGTGGTGGGGGATTAAATCAGACAGAATCATAATTCTCTCATCCCCAGCAACTAAAGAAGATCTATACGTATTTACACACAAGTGAAACGCGTCGGAGTAAAACATCTAATGGAATCAAATAATATAAATCGCTATAAAAATACAAAAACTATTTTGAGGGTGTTTTAAGGTCTGCAATGTGCGACGTCACACGGGTCTTGGAGAAGAGAAACCTTGGAGCCATCTCCCGGTTGAAATCTACTTAACCAGACATAACACTCGTTCGGTGCTTATGGTTTATGAAGGCGGTCGCGCATGCAGACACTGTGTCACACACTGTGCGTTTTCTGATGCGTTACCAGGTCTGATTTCTTTGGAAAGCAGGCTGTGCATTCAGAGCATTCATGGCTTTTCTTCCCTGTGTGCGTTTTCTGATGCGCAATCAGAATGGAGTTCTTTGTGAAACGTTTTCCACACTCAGAGCACATGAACGGCTTCTCCCCGGTGTGAATCCGCCGATGGGCAACCAGAAGAGAGTTCTTGACGAAGCGCTTCCCGCAGTCAGAGCAGCCATAGGGTTTCTCCCCGGTGTGGATGCGCCGATGCGTGACAAGATCAGATTTAATAGCGAAACGCTTCGTGCACTCCGGACAAGCATACGGCTTCTCCCCCGTGTGAATCCGCTGATGGTTAACGAGATCGGACTTTTGGATAAACCGCTTTCCGCAGTCGGGACACCCAAACGGTCTCTCCCCCGTGTGGATTCTCAGGTGGGTGATCAGATTTGTTTCTTTAGAAAAACATTTCCCGCATTCGTAACAAGAGTACGGCTTCTCTCCCGTGTGAACTCGAAGATGTGAATCTAGAACAGATTTACGAGCAAAGCATTTCCCGCACTGGGGGCAGGAAAATGGTTTCTCCCCTGTGTGGGTCCTTTCGTGTATAACCAGACCCGCCTTATAGGAATACTCCTTTCCACATCGGGAGCAGCTAAACTGCTTCCGCTTGTGAACAGTCTGATGCTCTGCCAAGTCCCACTGACTGGTGAAGCTTTTGGGACAGTGCGGGCAGGGGTATCTGCTCTCTGATTGGGCGGGTGGTTGGAACGCGGCGTTACAGGTTTTGTTGCATCCTCTAAGACCAGCACGTTTACGTAGCTCGCATCTGGTCAGAGTAGAAACGTCTCCACCATCGCACGAGTCCTCAGATTCCTCTTTAATTTGAACAGCTATGTACTCTATCTCCGTGTCTTCTTCAGGTGTAGAATTACCTTCGACTTCTTCCTCCTCGCCGGAGTCTCCGGATTCACACTTGATTCGAATCGCTCCGCATTCTGTTGTATTAATGTCTCTGTCTTTTTCGGCCTTAATATTATTGGCCACGAGGTCAGTCTGAAAGGATTCTGCGTTATATTCTCCCTCGTCATCCTCCAACAGCGTAGAAAATGGATCCGGGAGATCTGTTGGGCGGAAATATATTTGTATCGTTTTCCAGAACAGGTATTTTCGATGGGTTATTTGCCTGTATATACACGTAATGCCGACAACTTACCTTCATCACTAGGAGAGGGCACGCCACGCGTCATGTCACCACACTTACCTGGTGAGAGAAGGGGCTGCTTGTTTTCCATCGCCATGTTCTCATACAGATCTCGGTGTCTCTCCTGATAACTAATCATCGCCTCTGCTTTTATGAAGAGACAGGGTTAACAGGACTGCGCTCCCAATTCATAACACTGCGGCACCTGCCAACTCCGGTGATGACGAAGCCCCGCGTCACCGTAAGTTACGTGGTGAGGTATTAGCCCACGTTTTGTGAATTCCATCTGTGAGTACACCGCATTGGGCTTTTACTTACTACAGACAGCGCTGTAGGAACGTCCGCCAATAAATCCAGTATACAAATCGGCAATAAGGACCCAAAATCATCTGTGGAATGAGGTTCCGGGGCCCCTGAAGAAAAGAAGGCGCACTGTTAGAGAGGATACCGTAATATGGGGGTGATCTGATTTAATGACTGAACCCAGTTTACGCCAGTATAACCTCAAACCAATCCGAATCACACAAAGAACATAATCTGATTTAATGAGTAAACCCGGTTTCCACCAGTATAACCTCAAACCAATCCGAATCACACGAAGAACATAAATCCTTACCGTGAAAACGGAATTAGGGTTTCATCAGCATCCGGACATCCCAAACGAATTTAGTCCGATTTAAGTAGTAGTGGCCACGATCCACCTCCGGGTTCTGAACACAGAAAAACGAGCCCACATGACATCAGCGAATGCGTCCCAGCTTGCGTTCCACCCCACGTCTGCTGTTACCGCCTATCTGCTATCGCAGCTATTCGCCCAATTCAAACATGGCTACCACGTAACAACAGCTTGAGTCCGGAAGTCACCCCGAATCCAATGCACAGTAAGAAACGAGGTGCGCGTTTGGAGATGAAGTGCGCAGTCGCGCATGCGTCCTGAAAAACTATACGAGTCTGCGCAATGTAGGCTGCGTCCTCAACGCATATGCGCAGTAGAGACGCAATGAAGGAAATTGAGCATGCGCACTCTAGCCCTGTGTGCAAAACGCCTGCGCAGTGTGTTCTTCGCGGGGTAGAATGCGCACTCGCAGTGTGAAGTACAGCGCTTCCGTGGACGGCAAGCTGCGTGACCTCCGACTTGGAGGAATTTGCGACCGGGAGGCGGAGAGACGGGAAGGTATGAGTGCCCGGTATGTTATAATGCAGCCCGGCACCCCAATATGCAGGCCGAGCTATTTCAATTTACAGACGATGTTTATGCCCCGGCATGCTTTAAGTCGAGGGAGGGGTTTATGTTGCGTTCCATGTGATTGGTTACATTACTTTGGAGTGGAGTCCCACATTCCTAGGGTTGCATTTACCCCCTGTTGGGATCATTTGTGGCCTCCCTGACCCACTGAACAGGATTTAATGCTGAGCATCCGCATCCTCCATGTAACAGGATGTCAGGGTGCAGAGTGGGGTTTTGGGGGGTCAGTATAGTGAATGGGAGTGGGGTATATGGAACGACACATCTTACCACTATCCTCATCAATGGTGTCAGAAGAGCGCCCCCAATTCAGCTCCAGTAAAATAGCCACGCAGGATTGGGGTCCTGAGGATTATATATCCTATAGGGCTGGGACCCCCAATATTTCTAGTGTTTGCTGGGTGTGTGCTCTCTGCCCCCCCTCCCCAACTGCAAGGGGACGCAAACCAATGCGATTTAACCCGTGAATCTCCTTCCAGCTTCATGCTAAAGCGAAACCTGTACGTTGAGGAAGATGACAGAGAAGACATTATTACCCCCCTCTGGGATTATCTACCCGCTGAATGGACAGGTAGGGACGTTATTACCCCCCTCTGGGATTATCTACCCGCTGAATGGACAGGTAGGAAGGTTATTACCCCCCTCTGGATTTATCTACCCGCTGAATGGACAGGTAGGAAGGTTATTACCCCCCTCTGGAATTGCCTACCATCTGGACAGGTAGGGTATTATTACTCCCCCTCTGGAATTATCTACCTGCTGGGTGGACATGTTAAAACCCCCTCAGTAATCACCTACCGGGTGAATTGACAGATGGGGACATTATTATTATCGGGGGTACCATAAGGGGTTGGTGAAAACTTGCTGTTGATTTTCTGAGTTGCTGAAGATTTTTCTGAAGAAATGACTCTGAACCTCTCCATTTAGGGCCGGTGCGAGTTCGAGGAGGTGGCCGTTTACTTCTCCGAGGAGGAGTGGGGATGTCTAACGGGAGAAGAGAAGGAGCTTTACAAGGAGGTGATGATGGAGAATTACTGGACCCTCCGCTCTCTGGGTGAGGATCTCCCACTTGCAGTCTGACGTGTAACGTGTGATCTCACGTCCTGTAAATCATACGACGTCCGTGTAGCGTTTTTTGATCGAGGTGCTGATCTTGTCCATGATTTCACTTTGCGTTTACAGGACAGATCAGGGCGACACCTCCAATCATATCTGTTATTGAACAAGGGAAAGAGCCGTGTGTGAGGGGTCTCCGGCCTCCCAGCGAGACAGACGGACCTTTAAATATCCACCACAGTAAGTACCAAGCTGAGTAGTGAAAGTACGTGTAGAGGGCCTCAGTTTTTGCATGCTGGCTTCTGGACATCATACGTCCTCTTCTGAGAAGAGTGGGGATACAATGTGCCTAAAGGGGTGTTGGCGCCAGAATGAGAAGGCAACTGGTGTTAGTTGAATGTGTGTAATGGTATGGTGAGGTAGGACCCCAGATGGCGGAGTGGGCCAGGCCAAACAGGAACCAGAAAGTCAGAGAACCAACCGGGTCAGACAGGTAATCAGGATAAGCCAAATCAGAATCCAGAGACGAGGTCAACAAGCCGAATCAATACCAGACGAGCAGGAATCAGGAGCCGAATCAGAGAGACAGGAACGAGGTCAACAAGTCGGGTCAAACCGGAGCAGTCAGTAACAATCTAATGCACAAGCAAGCAGCAAAATACACCAACCAAGGGTGACCCAGAAGAGGAAGTCCCAGGTAGAAATAGGGAGAGATGGAGGTGTTTCCCCGCAGGTAGAGGTCACCCGAGGTTATAAGAACACGTTACAGATGTAACGTGTAATATTATGTTTTGACCACACGGTGGCGCTGTGCTACCTGGTGAAGACGCCGACCGGGTAGCGGTGGTACTCGCTGCCCGGGAAGCCGGCCGAGGAGGAAGCGTTGCGGGACCGGAGAGGCAGGTAAGTCCTTACAATGTGTTTCTCTAAACTCGCTTGGTCCATGATCAGCCTAATCCTATTGCCCTGTTTTCAACAGCTGAAGCAGACGGTGTAACTACAATCAGACAGACTGAGACTGCTCTATCTCCAGCGTGCTTAAGTGACAGCTCCGATGCTGCACGTTGCTGTGCAAAGCGAAGACGGAGTCCGTGTATCGACCAACGCAAGAAAATGAAGGCGACGAGCTCTGTGCCCCAGGAATCGACTTCTCAGCAACTTCACATCTCTAGACCGGCTGAGCAGCCTCGTTTTGACAAGGAGCCAACATTAGAGAGAGTCCTTCCTGAACATTCTACATTCACGGCACGGAACGCACATCCATCTGTGTGTATTAAGGAGGAACCAGAAAAGGACAATCCGGCAGAAACATCGTCTTCCCCAGCTTCCCGAGCACACGCGGAATACACATCTACTCAGATTAAACAGGAACCAGCAGAAGACAATCCTGCCCCAGCTCCTCGAACACACACAAAATACACGTCTACTCAGATTAAACAGGAACCAGCAGAAAATCCGGCAGAAACATCTTCCATAACCCCTAACCCCTCTATAGCTTCCACACCAGCAAGACATCCATCTACCCTCATTCCGGAGGAATCAGCCATTTATGAAGAAGGGAAGGTCACAAATGGTGAAGTTAATTCATCAGCGGAACAGACCCCGCGAGAATACACATCAACCCACATCAGGGATTTGGGTTTCTTTGTAAGAATCCTGAAAGGTTTTATATTTGCTGAGAGCGAGGCGTCTCCTACCAGAAATTCAGATCTTGGTATGCGGCCGAATGATCCCGAAAAGACCCGGCTGCCTTCTGAATGTAGGATAGTGTTTTCTTCTAACGGAAAGAATGCCCCCCACCAAGTAATTCACACGAAAGAAGCCTTTTCCTGTTCAAAGTGTAAAGAAAACTTTCAAAGTAAATCTGATCTGGAGACACACAAGGAGATTCATCTGTTGGAAGAAGGCTTTAGGTGTTTGGACTGCGGGAAGTGTTTTGACCACCGGTCCAAGTTAGCCGAACATCTCGTAAGTCAAAACCTTGCTTCCTCAGACTGTGTGAAGAAGGATCGCCCTAACGCTACCCATTTCAGAAAAGCCCTGCATATAGAGCAGCAGAGAACAAGCAACGGGGATCTTGTGACTTATGTGTCAATGAAGACCACCTCAGACAAGGAAAGGAACTTTGCAGGTGCTGAAGGTTGGCCACCCGCAGAACAAACACCGGCCACTGTTACCAGCAGTGATAAAACCACAGAAAACCCTGATTCCGAGTGTCACGAAGAACCCCACGGGGAGAGCAGTCATGGATATTTTACCAGAAGCGCAGGTCACGTTATTGACCAGGACAGCAACGAATTAGACAAGTGGCTTTCAGAGTATGAGAAAATGTCTTCCACGCCACGTCATATCCGCCGCCAGAGGATTCACAACCAGAAGGTCTATCCTTGCTCAAAGTGTAAAAAGACCTTTGAACAGAAATCAAACCTTCTTGCGCATGAGCAAATTCACCTGAGGGAAACCATATTCAAGGGTGCAACCCTCAGGAAACCTTTTGGTTACTCCGCTTTGTCTAACACTGGGGAACATGGTATCGACGGCACGTCTGCAAGCAAAGAAAATTGTTTGCCGGTGGCCTCTTTAGGAAGCGGTGTATCCGTAGGTCCACACCAGCCAAAAAATCAAGAGGTCAGGCGGCTGCACACAAGTTCCGACGGTCAGAGGCGTACAAATGGTGATGCCAACAAAAAAGAGAAGCTGACGTGTCTGGTGTGTGGGGAAAACTTTATCTATAACTCCGACCTCCTTTTACATCTGAGAGCTCACTCTGGAGCAAAGCCCCCCGAATGTTCCGGGTGTGGGAAGAGCTTTAAGAACTACGTGGACCTTGTCATCCACCAGAAGACCCACAGGGAAGGAAAAGAAAGCCCTGGGAGTGGAAAGTGTTCTGTCTGCCACAAACCATCAGGCAGGAGTGGAAGCTGGTAACCCCCCAAACTCTTTACATCTTATGAATCAGGACTGTTTCCTGCAGCCTCGTCTTCCGACATCGGAACAAGCACGTTTCAGCTGGGCTCGGCAGAATGAAAGCTTTGATATGCCCCAGCACAGGGTTTACAGTCCGCGGATCTTATAAGTGCACTATAGATTTTATTATGCGTCTCATGTGGCAGTCTCTGGGCTCATCTCCCATGTTGGGGTGATGGTGTCCTCCCTGCAGTCATAATAACGGGACTGATATGTTTTAACAAAGTGTATTAAAGTACCCTGGCAAGTGCAGATTTATTAGGACACACTTATATTCCCCATGTTACTGCCCAGCACATGTGGGGGGCATACGTAGCCGAGATGGTCCAGGGGTCTGTTGCGGAGGATGGGATTGTCATCACTATTTATTGACTAGTAGGACATTTGTAAATACTGTATATATTAAGTGTATTCTCTGTACATCTTTCCCTTACAAAATATTTTACTGAAATAAATACAAATGCGTAAGAATCGGGTACAGGTTCTGGTATTTTCTTAAACCCTTCCGCTCGCACTCTGAGGGATGTGATTTATTGAGACGGGAGGTCTGAATCTTTGCAAACTATAAAAAGGTCTACAGCAGGGCGGCCTTTCTTCGGGAACAAGTCAAATGTCGAGTGACAAGTAAATCAAAAGAAAGAGGGAAGAGCAGCAGCAGCTGCAGTTTAATGTTAGAAGAATAGGAGAGAGCGCGGCGGCTGCAGTTTAATGTTAGAAGAATGGGGGAGAGCGCGGCGGCTGCAGTTTAATGTTAGAAGAATGGGGGAGTGCGCGGCGGCTGCAGTTTAATGTTAGGAGAATGGGGGAGAGTGCGGCGGCTGCAGTTTAATGTTAGGAGAATGGGGGAGAGCGCGGCGGCTGCAGTTTAATGTTAGTAGAATGGGGGAGAGCGCGGCGGCTGCAGTTTAATGTTAGAAGAATGGGGGAGAGCGCGGCGGCTGCAGTTTAATGTTAGAAGAATGGGGGAGAGCGCCGCGGCTGCAGTTTAATGTTAGAAGAATGGGGGAGAGCGCCGCGGCTGCAGTTTAATGTTAGTAGAATGGGGGAGAGCGCGGCGGCTGCAGTTTAACGTTAGAAGAATGGGGGAGAGCGCGGCGGCTGCAGTTTAATGGTAGAATGGGGGAGAGCGCGGCGGCTGCAGTTTAATGTTAGTAGAATGGGGGAGAGCGCGGCGGCTGCAGTTTAATGTTAGAAGAATAGGAGAGAGCGCGGCGGCTGCAGTTTAATGTTAGAAGAATGGGGGAGAGCGCGGCGGCTGCAGTTTAATGGTAGAATGGGGGAGAGCGCGGCGGCTGCAGTTTAATGTTAGTAGAATGGGGGAGAGCGCGGCGGCTGCAGTTTAATGGTAGAAGAATGGGGGAGAGCGCCGCGGCTGCAGTTTAATGGTAGAATGGGGGAGAGCGCCGCGGCTGCAGTTTAATGTTAGGAGAATGGGGGAGAGCGCGGCGGCTGCAGTTTAATGTTAGTAGAATGGGGGAGAGCGCGGCGGCTGCAGTTTAATGTTAGAAGAATGGGGGAGAGCGCGGCGGCTGCAGTTTAATGTTAGAAGAATGGGGGAGAGCGCCGCGGCTGCAGTTTAATGTTAGTAGAATGGGGGAGAGCGCAGCGGCTGCAGTTTAATGTTAGGAGAATGGGGGAGAGCGCGGCGGCTGCAGTTTAATGTTAGAAGAATGGGGGAGAGCGCCGCGGCTGCAGTTTAATGTTAGTAGAATAGGAGAGAGCGCGGCGGCTGCAGTTTAATGTTAGTAGAATGGGGGAGAGCGCGGCGGCTGCAGTTTAATGTTAGTAGAATGGGGGAGAGCGCAGCGGCTGCAGTTTAATGTTAGGAGAATGGGGGAGAGCGCGGTGGCTGCAGTTTAATGTTAGTAGAATGGGGGAGAGCGCGGCGGCTGCAGTTTAATGTTAGTAGAATGGGGGAGAGCGCAGCGGCTGCAGTTTAATGTTAGGAGAATGGGGGAGAGCGCGGTGGCTGCAGTTTAATGTTAGTAGAATGGGGGAGAGCGCGGCGGCTGCAGTTTAATGTTAGTAGAATGGGGGAGAGCGCAGCGGCTGCAGTTTAATGTTAGGAGAATGGGGGAGAGCGCGGCGGCTGCAGTTTAATGTTAGTAGAATGGGGGAGAGCGCGGCGGCTGCAGTTTAATGTTAGAAGAATGGGGGAGAGCGCGGCGGCTGCAGTTTAATGTTAGAAGAATGGGGGAGAGCGCCGCGGCTGCAGTTTAATGTTAGAAGAATGGGGGAGAGCGCCGCGGCTGCAGTTTAATGTTAGTAGAATGGGGGAGAGCGCGGCGGCTGCAGTTTAACGTTAGAAGAATGGGGGAGAGCGCGGCGGCTGCAGTTTAATGGTAGAATGGGGGAGAGCGCGGCGGCTGCAGTTTAATGTTAGTAGAATGGGGGAGAGCGCGGCGGCTGCAGTTTAATGTTAGAAGAATAGGAGAGAGCGCGGCGGCTGCAGTTTAATGTTAGAAGAATGGGGGAGAGCGCGGCGGCTGCAGTTTAATGGTAGAATGGGGGAGAGCGCGGCGGCTGCAGTTTAATGTTAGTAGAATGGGGGAGAGCGCGGCGGCTGCAGTTTAATGGTAGAAGAATGGGGGAGAGCGCCGCGGCTGCAGTTTAATGGTAGAATGGGGGAGAGCGCCGCGGCTGCAGTTTAATGTTAGGAGAATGGGGAAGAGCGCGGCGGCTGCAGTTTAATGTTAGTAGAATGGGGGAGAGCGCGGCGGCTGCAGTTTAATGTTAGAAGAATGGGGGAGAGCGCGGCGGCTGCAGTTTAATGTTAGAAGAATGGGGGAGAGCGCCGCGGCTGCAGTTTAATGTTAGTAGAATGGGGGAGAGCGCGGCGGCTGCAGTTTAACGTTAGAAGAATGGGGGAGAGCGCGGCGGCTGCAGTTTAATGGTAGAATGGGGGAGAGCGCGGCGGCTGCAGTTTAATGTTAGTAGAATGGGGGAGAGCGCGGCGGCTGCAGTTTAATGTTAGAAGAATAGGAGAGAGCGCGGCGGCTGCAGTTTAATGTTAGAAGAATGGGGGAGAGCGTGGCGGCTGCAGTTTAATGTTAGATGAATGGGGGGGAGCGCGGCGGCTGCAGTTTAATGTTAGTAGAATGGGGGAGAGCGCGGCGGCTGCAGTTTAATGTTAGAAGAATGGGGGAGAGCGTGGCGGCTGCAGTTTAATGTTAGAGGAATGGGGGAGAGCGCAGCGGCTGCAGTTTAATGGTAGAATGGGGGAGAGCGCGGCGGCTGCAGTTTAATGTTAGAAGAATGGGGGAGAGCGTGGCGGCTGCAGTTTAATGTTAGAGGAATGGGGGAGAGCGCGGCGGCTGCAGTTTAATGTTAGAAGAATGGGGGTGTCAGGATTCCAACCATGTCATATAGGTGTTATATCTCCTGTAGCCTTTGGGTGGGTATATATCTCCCCCCCGGCAGGCTGCAGCATGCGGGTATATACTCGTTTCAGGTCATGAGTTATTAGCTTCACTATACGGTTTTAATGAAAAGCTTGAAAGTTGCCCCCGTGGCTTGGTATAAGGGCCCGTCCGGGAAGCGGGCGCTCGGGGAACCCTCGGCGGCCTCCATTAATACGGCTACCGCACCCTGACTCTATCCGCGAGCTTCTGGAACGCACGGCGCTGAAATGATATCACACGCAGGAGCCTCAAGTGAAACGCATAATAAGGAAACGAGGTGGAACGCAGAAACCGGAAGTGGATTTGACGGCACACAGGAAGTAGTCGAGGAGCCGGGCTTTGTCTGCCTGTTCCGCCTGTGGTTATTGGCAGAGTTCTGGGGGATCGTGCTTCAGGTTGGTGCCCTTCTTGTCCGGGGACTCGGGATGCATTTGGATTCATGGATATGGATTCGGGGAATGGGCGGGAGGTGGAGGCTCGGTGTGGCCGGCTGTCAGCCCTGTTATAACGTGGGTGGGATCCCAGTCATACGGAGGGAGGCGGATCCTTCCTGTAACTCTGAATGAATCCGGCTCAGTCATAATCCGAATTATATATGAGTGAGGGAGGAGGTGGGGGGGACTTCGTACTCCAACTTAATTGATATGATTCAGGCTGTGACGCCATTCCTTGAGGGAGACTGTCCCCTGACTGTGTACTCCCATGAGGAATGCTTTAGAGGGGAGGAATAAATCTTAAGGAGCTGGTGGGGATCTGAGCGGGATGGGGCAAAGGTCTCTACGAAGGATGCTACGAATGTCTTCATCACAAATTCAAGATACGTCGGGTCTGGAGGGTATTCCTCGGAAATGTCTCAGGTGTGAGATCTAACGAACTCGTCTCCCCCTTCCAGGCCGCTGTTACCCAATATCGCCCACGCAGGGAGGGTCCGTCTGCCGAGCGACCATGAAGCAAGACAGTAACCGGGTGACCGAGAGGATCCTCAATCTCACCCTGGAGATCATCTACCTCCTTACCGGAGAGGTGAGGGCTCTGCTCCCGCCGGCTCTGGGGGGCTCTGCTCCCGCCGGCTCTGGGGGGCTCTGCTCCCTCGTCGTCGTCATCCCCGTTTTAGTCGCCTCCTCTGGACTCTCTCTCCGTTATCCTTCTGGAGATGGGGTCTCCAGCGCTGTCCCCACTTCTCTAGGTGAGGTCTGACCAGAGCTCTGTAAAGTAGGAGAGCCCCCTACGCCTTCCTGCCACTAAAGCCCCTCGCTCTTCACTCTGCGCCAGAAATAATCACTCTGTTTAGTGAATAAGACCCATTTGCCTTGTTTCTCTTTGAGGACTATACTGTCGTGAAGAAGTCTGGGGCCGGGATTGTTCGGCACAGCAACCTGCGATCCTCCAGAGCCCAGAGCCCCGGCCCGGCGCCTCCATCCCTCTCAGCTTTAAAAGCCAGTAACCATGACAACAGGATCCTGGAACTGACCGACAAGATCATTAACCCTCTAATTACCGAGGTGAGTGCCGCTGGGGAGAAAACGTGTCCTGCTCCGGCCTGGTGCCGACGGTCACCTCGTCCTCGTGTGTTTCAGGTCCCTGTAAGGTGTGAAGACGTCGCCGTTTATCTGTCTGTAGAGGAGTGGAAATATTTAGAAGGACACAAAGACAATTACAAGGATGTGATGACAGAGACCCCCTGCGGCTCGCCAGGTAGGAGGAGGTTTTTCGCTTTATAGCTTTATTCCCCCTACAGAGAATGTCCTTTAATACCTTTAGTTCTGTAATGACAGCCTGGATTCCCCTCTGTCAGCAGAAGCCACCATCGCCGGCTCACTTCCAGCTCCTCGGGTATAGCCCGTAATGATGCAGAGTGTGGGCTTTGGCTGAGGTTTGGATAAGTGATCTGTGGCAGCGCATGTTCTCCACCCTGAGTGAGGCTGCTGGTTTTATTATTTAGGAGATGCGCATGTACCTCCCGTTACTCCCAGAGCGGGCACCGCATCATGTATCCACCTCATGCTCTCTCCATCTCTTACTCCGAGTCTTTCTCCAACAGGTGCATCCGAGGCCTCCCAGCCCAGCGCCCCTTCCAAACGTGAGGGCAAAGATCAGAACATTCCCAGAAATGACCCGGCGGCTGCCCAAGTCTCACACGTGTGCAAGAGGAGGAAACGGCAACGGAAGAGTATGAGAAAAATCAGCCGAGAATCTCCCGCCGATGAAGATGGAAACCTTACAGACGCTGCACCCGACGTGTGTCCAGAGCGTGCTCAGGCTTTATCGAGGCGGGTCAGAGAAGAGTCGTCGTCAGGCGAAGACGGCAGTGAGCCCAGAGAAGAGACGCCATATTTATCCGGTCTGTCCAGAGACGGCACAGCCTCGGGTGATGAGGGAGGCGTCATAGACATTGATGCTTATACCCCAGCAGAGCACATGGAGGCAGATTACGTCACTACGCTGGTTAAGGAGGAATCAAACTCATGCGAGGAAGTCATATCTGGAGACGTTTATTCCACCTCAGAATGTACCTTCGGCCGCCTCAAAGCCGGATTAGCCTCCCGCGAGGATGGAGATGTGACGGACGCCGAGGCTTACGCCCCGATGGACTATCCGTCTGTTTATGTAAAGGACGAGTCTGCGTCGTGCGAGGAGGGACGTTTCCCGGAGTTTTACTCGTCTGCGGAGCATGCGGGATTCCCAATGACGCATCCGATGAGGAGCCGCAAACTGCTCCGTGGCGCTCAGAGTAAGACTCTGTTTGCTGCAAAGTACAAAGAGTTTGAGCGTTTCGGTGACAAGTCGCCCTCCACTTCTTACGATATCAGGCAGCCGCCGGACATGCTGTACGACTGCTCCGAGTGCCAGGAATTCTTCACTAGCTTCTCTGATTTTCTTAAGCATCAGAACGTCCACAAAGCACGGAATCCGGTGCTGCCATCCTCCGAATACGGAAGCTACCTGTGCTACGAGCCGGAGCTTGGCCGAGATCCAAACGTGGACGACAAGCCCTTCATCTGCAGCGATTGCGGGAAGTGGTTTCGCTCGAATTCTGATCTCCGCAAACACCAGAGGATCCACACCGGGGAGAAGCCGTACGTGTGTTCATACTGCGGCAAATGCTTCACCAAAAACTCCCACCTCGTTCGGCACCAGCGGATCCACACGGGAGAAAAGCCCTTCGCCTGCGCGGACTGCGGCAAAGGCTTCACCAACAAATCCAATCTCATCACCCATCAGCGCATCCACACCGGGGAGAAGCCTTATTCCTGTGTCGTGTGCGGCAAATGCTTTGGTGGCAAAAGCGATCTCAACAGACACATTAAGATCCACTCGGGAGAGAAGCCCTTCATCTGCTTCGAATGCGGCAACTGCTTTGGGCGTAAAACCCAACTAAACAGCCACCTGAAGACTCACGTCCGAGAGAAGCCCGTGAGCTTTGAGTGAAGCTTTGAGAACGTGGCTGGTCATCTCAGACTGGTGTCCTCGTTTTAATCTCTTTGCGGGCGCTGACCGGCAGTATCCATCGCTGATGTACGGGATTGGATCGCTTTAGGGTTAGTTTCGCAGGCAGGGTCCGTGCCTCCTAAGATAATGAGATACCGTTCGTGCCGTCCCCGTTACAGCTTCCGCGTGTAGAGCATTTACTGCCCTAAAGTATGTAACCGGAGAAGAGACGGGGTCGTGGCAACAACGTGTATTTTATGTTTGCTGTCATCGTGATGGTCTGGCTCCGGTTATTGCCGGCTTGGGTGGATGGAATCCAATCTCTTTTAATTTTTTTAAATTTTAATAACTTTTGTGTTGCTTGATAAAAGCAATGATGTAAAGTATTCCGCGACGCAGATCATTTACCCCTCGTGGTATAAAATGAGAATATCTTCTCTGTAATATATTTTCCGCCCCATCTCTCTGGGATCAGCTAGGGGGAAATGGTGAGATAATGGCAGCGCCTCGCATGACCTGACGCAAACCGCAGGGCTTTGGCCTAAGAGCTGAAATGGCTCTTACAATCGCTTCATTACTCCATAGCAGGCTGTGTGGGTGGCCGGCTGAGAGTAATGAGACCTGTTATTCGTGGCACGGTAATTTAACCGTAACGTGTGAACCGAAGACACGGGTGGGTTTGCCGGGTCCGATTGCTTCCTCTGTTTCTTTCCATTAATATTTTTGTGTAAATTGCATGAGATTTTTTACGAGTAATCAATGAAACGTAGAATTCTGGCCGACGGGTTCTATCTCCTTTTCTACAAGTAACCGATGACGTGTATAGACTGGCGGCTGCCCTGAGGGTTATATCGCATTATATGGTGATAGCGCTTGTGCTGATATATATATATATGGTATGTGTGTGTGTATATATATATATATATATATATATATATATATATACGTACACGGTGTGTGTATGTATGTATGTATGTGTGTATATATATATATATATATATATATATATATATATTATATTTTAAATTGTATTTATTTATCGTTTTTCATAAAGTTAATTAAACTTTTTCCATTACCACAAAATGATCCCCCGTGTGCGTTTATTGGTGTATATAGCACCGCCGTATTCCGCAGCGCTGCACAATGTGCGTTTCTTGGTGTATATAGCACCGCCGTATTCCGCAGCGCTGCACAATGTGCGTTAATTGGTTTATATAGCACCGCCATTCCTCAGCGCTGCACAATGTGCGTTTATTGGTGTATATAGCACCGCCGTACACGTTGCGCTTCACTTATTTTTGGTTTTCTATATCCTTTTACCTGACACTGGACTCTCTTATTGAGACTGGGGTGTCGCATAAGGCTTTATTGAAGGGAGCAGCAGAGAAGCAAAGGGGTCACTCGCAACCAGAAATCCAGTGCAAATGAACAGGTCCTACGGGCCGGGGCTGATGGGGAAACGGTGAGGTTTCTGTGTTTGCTTTTGGGAGAAAGGGCAGGTTCTGAGGGACGTGGCAGGTAAATGGGCTGATTTCCACGTGTGTGTATCTATGTATATGTTAGATTATGACTGTCCATGGGAGGTAGCAGAAGGAAGATATTTGGGATCCAGAATCCTCCATAGACGGCTCTCCTTCACCCGGCGCATTTAGCAGCTGCCGAGGCTTTAAACAGCAGAGCTCAGAACAAACGGAAGGAAGGAAGGTGCGGCGTGTGAGAGTGCTGGGTATGTGTGTATATGTATATGTATATGTGTGTGTATATATATATATATATATATAATTAAAAGGTAATAAAGCCAGCACTCACTGTCTTCAATAGTACTTTTATTGCAAGACACTAAACTTACTGATGTTTCAGTCCAACCTTCATCAGGACCAACAAGTATTTGTCACCATATTTATGTTTTGGTAGGAGTGCAGGGCTATTTGTTATTTCATATAGATATCTATCTATATCTATATCTATACAGTATCGTGCAAAAGTGAATACACCCCTCACATTTGTGTAAATATTTTATTATATCTTCTCTGCTACAACGTAAAGCAGTGAGTGTACAGCCTGTATAACAGAGTAACTTTACTGCCCCCTCAAATATTACTCAACACACAGCCATTAATGTCTAAAACCTCGGCAACAAAAGTGAGTACACCCCTAGGTGGAAAAGTCCAAATTGGGCCCAATTAGCCATTTCCCCTCCCCGGTGTCATGTGACTCGTTAGTGTTACAAGGTCTCAGGTGTGAATGGGGAGCAAGCGTGTTAAATTTGGTGTTATCGCTCTCACGCTCTCTCATACTGGTCACTGCTCTAAATAAATATGGCCTAAGTTACAAGAAGATCGCCAAGACCCTGAAACTGAGCTGCAGCACGGTGGGCGAGACCATCCAGCGGTTTCACAGGACAGGTTCCACTCAGAACAGGCCTCGCCACGGTCCGCCAAAGAAGTCGAGTGCACGCGCTCGGCGTCATTTCCAGAGGTTGTCTTTGGGAAATAGACGTATGAGTGCTGCCGGCATTGCTGCAGACGTAGTAGGGGTGGGGGGTCAGCCTGTCAGCGCTCAGACCATACGCCGCACACTGCATCAAACTGGTCTGCATGGCTGTCGTCCCTGAAGGAAGCCTCTTCTAAAGATGATGCACAAGAAAGCCTGCAAACCGTTTGCTGAAGACAAGCAGACCAAGGCCATGGATTACTGGAACCACAACCTGCGGTCTGACGAGACCAAGATAAACTTATTTGGTTCAGATGGTGTCAAGCGTGTGGCTGCAACCAGGTCAGGAGTACAAAGACAAGTGTGTCTTGCCTACAGTCAGGCATGGTGGTGGGAGTGCGGTGGTCTGGGCCTGCATGAGTGCTGCCGGCACTGGAGAGCTACAGTTCATTGAGGGAACCATGAATGCCAACATGTACGTGACGTACTGAAGCAGAGCATGATCCCCTCCCCTCGGAGACTGAGCCACAGGGCAGTATTCCGACTTGATAACGACCCCAAACACACCTCCAAGACCACCACTGCTGTGAAGCATGGTGGGGGTCACTGGTGTTTTTTTTGGGGGGGGCTGTAAAGGCACAGGGAATGAAAATCGCAAGATGAATGTGTGTGTCTGTGTACACACACACGTGTGTATATATATATACACACATATATACACACATATATATATACATTTATATACACACGCACACTATATACCGTATATATACGTGTGTGTAAATGAGTCTGTACACACACGTGTATATACATACATAGACACATGTATACACACAAATTTATATACACGCATTTATATACACACACGCTATATATATATATATATATATATATATATATATACAGACATGTATATAAACACTATATATATATATATATATATATATACACATTTATATACACGCACACTATATACTGTATATATACATACATCGACACATTTATACACACAAATTTATATACACGCATTTATGTACACACACACTGTATATATATATATAAATATATATATATATACAGACACATTTATATACACACACTATATGAATATATATATATACATGAGTGTGTGTGTCTGTGTATATGTGTTTGTGTACACAGACACGTGTATATCTATACATACACAGACACATTTATACACACACAATACATATATATATATATACTGTGTACGCACGCACGCTATGAAAGAGAATGAGGCGGATGAGACAGGCCGGAAGTGCGCTGCACGCGGATAGTGGGAGTGAGGTGGAACGGGACGGAAAGTGCTAATATCGCACAGCGGCGCTATGAAACGCAAACACGGAAGTCCGGTGGAACGCAAACCCCGGAAATTACTTCTCCCCGCTTGCTCCGCCCCAGCTCCCTGCTGCTGCGGGCCAGTGATCTGGATTCGTACAGGGATCTTGCGTTTTAAGGTCTGGATCCTGGAATCTGGGATGAGTCTGGATCGTGCTGGTGGGATTTGCCTCCGCTGTGAATAATCTGATTGGTTAGTAGGCGCTGGGCCCCTGGGCAGTGAATATCAGGGTGTTGGTTTATGATGGGCCCCTGGGCTGTGAATATCATGCTGTTGGTTTATGATGGGCCCCAGGGCAGTGAATATCATGCTTTTGGTTTATGATGGGCCCCTGGGCTGTGAATATAAGGGTGTTGATTTATGATGGGCCCCTGGGCTGTGAATATCGTGGTGGTAGTGGGATGATGGGCCCCTGGGCTGTGAATATCATGCTGTTGGTTTATGATGGGCCCCTGGGCTGTGAATATCAGGGTGTTGATTTATGATGGGCCCCTGGGCTGTGAATATCGTGGTGGTAGTGGGATGATGGGCCCCTGGGCTGTGAATATCATGCTGTTGGTTTATGATGGGCCCCTGGGCTGTGAATATCAGGGTGTTGATTTATGATGGGCCCCTGGGCTGTGAATATCACGGTGTTGGTTTATGATGGGCCCCTGGACTGTAAATATCATGGTGGTAGTGGGATAACGGGCCCCTGGGCAGTGAATATCATGCTGTTGCTGGATGAGGCCCCCTTGGGCTTTTGGCTTCAGTCATTAGCAATAATATTATAAACCCAGATCATGCTGGCAGATCGGCCCCAATCCGGCCATCTGCTGTTCTTGTTTTTCCGGCTGTAACGACTCAGAATTTAATCAGTCGTTGGTCTCGTCTTAGATTTGGGAGTCATGTGTCTATCCCATGCGTGTTTAATACCCTCACTGTATTAACCTCTACCACTTCTGCTGGCAGGCTGTTCCACTTATCTGCCACTCTCTTAGTAAAGTGGGATACATGTATCTTGTCCAACGTTGTGTTTTTTTTCAGGCTTTTTACTAGAGGCTGATCCAAAATCACAGATGATGGAGAAAGAATCCAGCCTGCTGGCAGAGAAGATATTAAACCTCACCCTGGAGATTATCTGCCTGCTGACTGGAGAGGTGAGGTGGAGGTCCCTGGAGGGCTTTGTAGAATGGGAAGAGGTCGAAGGAGTATTTCTGGGCGATTTACATGTTTGTGTCCCAAACTCCAGACAGGATCGGCCATAAATCCTCTGTGAGAGACCTCGGTTCAGGAGATGCGTATTTCTCCCGAAGGTCTCTTTGTGTTCTTGTTGATATTTATTTGCTTGTAATGTGTAGGAATATGTTGTCATGAGGAAGACCAGAGGTTGTCTTATAAATGGCAGCTCTTCCATTGTGTCTCGTCCAACAATCCACGAGAGGAACCGCGAGCAGAAGATCCTGGAACTGACCCACAAGATGATGTCCCTGCTGACTGGAGAGGTGAGCGCTGCTGGGAACGGGACGTTATACAGTAACACCGAGGCGTGTGTCTGGATGGTGACGGCTCATTGTGTGTCTCAGGTTCCTGTGAGGTGTGATGATGTCACTGTATGTGCCTCCATCAGAGAGCTAGAGAGTGCAGGAGGACCTAAAGACCCCCACACAAAGGTGAACAAGGGGGACCACGAAACCGTCAGCTCGCCAGGTGAGAGGAGGTTTAACTGCTTTGCGACCTTGGTAGGTACTTTACCTCCTATAAAACGGCCCTGGATGACCAAGGGTGTTATGATACATCCGACAGGGACCTTCCCCTGCTGGTATCTTTCGACAGTCTGGGGTCTTCCTTGTAACATTGCTAGCTTCTCGCTGACCAATCCTGAGTAACAGAGCTTGGAGCGATCACCGGTTACAGCGGATTAAGCGGGAATGCCTGAACAGAAGTTCAGGTTCACAAAGGGTCTGTCAAGAGCTCCCCCTGCAGGCCGTTTACAAAAAATTCAATACTTAGCAGTGATGTCACCATCTAGCTCCAAAAGAGATCAGTCTAAAAACAGTAATAATAAAATAAAAAATTGTTGCCCCGGCACCTTTTACCCCTCCCACTAGAAATATACATTAAAAATAACCCCTTCTTTGCCCAAATTCAAAATGAGGTAAAATAGTGTAGGATGTAGGGGAGCATTTTACTCTCTATGCATGTGGGGTATTATTTTACAGGAGATGTTGAACATAAATTGGGATTTTTGTTTTTTTATCAGTGGCACCTAATTCTATTTTTTTGGCTGTTTTTGCTATGGTTAATAACCATCGTGTTTGTATATAGAGCGCCTTATGTGACCTGTAGCAAAAAATGACCGATTATCTTTTCGTTCCACAGATGAATCAGGGTCGTTGGATCAGTCACGGGAGCCACACAGCAACGAGTTTACCGCAGATTGTGTAAATATCAATGAGAGGACTAAACATATGAAGGCTCCAAAACACCTAAAATCTCAGACACAAGGTGCTCAGGCCACCCCTGCTGGAGCTCCAAGCCCTGTTTCAGCCTCGCATGAAGACTTTCCAAACATTAACATCTCTCCATCCCCCAGACCTTCACGCGTGGAGTCACCTCATGTTAAGGAGGAATCATCGACCATGTGCAATGGAAATAAATTCCCTGGGGCCACAGAACAAAAAGATTATACCGCGGTCTGTATTAAGGAGGAACCGGCCTCACATCAAGACATCAGCCCCTCTGCGACAAGAACTTCTACTCCCACCCGGCCAGATCTAACATCTCCTCGTGTAAAGGAGGAGCCTGCCTCGCGTGATGACGGAGATGTCGCCGGTATTTCTACCCCCGCAGAATACACGTCCATTTGCATCAAGCAGGAATCTGACTCAAGCGATAACCCCAACATTTATAGATCCCCAGACCGGACACGGAGAGCATGCGCATCAAGAAACACTGACGGTGAATCCACGTGTCCCCCCACAGACACTGTTTACAGCTGCTCCGAGTGCCCAGAAATGTTTAGTACTAGAGCTGGGATGATCGGGCACCGGCAGGTGCACAGGATGGGGGTTTTGTCCTGTTCTGAATGTGGAGAACAGTTCTGTGATGAGTCCGAGTTGATCTCCCATGAAAAAATTATCCACGTGGGGAGCCCTTCCTTTATCTGTTCCTACTGCGGGAAAAGCTTCAAAAAGAACTCCCACCTCTCGGCCCACCAGAGGATTCACACAGGGGAGAAGCTCTTCATCTGTTCTTACTGTGGGAAGCTTTTCACCAAGAACTCCCACCTCGTCAGACACTGTCGGATCCACACGGGAGAGAAGCCATTTTCCTGTGCTGAGTGTGGGAAGTGTTTTAACAGGAAGACGAATCTCGTCACCCACCAGAAGATCCACAGTGGAGAGAGGCGCTTTGTATGCCCCGAGTGTGGGAAACGCTTTTATTTTAATGCCGACCTCAGCCGCCACCAGAAGACTCACATGGGAGAGGAACCCTTTGAATGCAACAAATGCGGAAAATGCTTCACTAAGAAGCTACACCTCGTGGCGCATCAGAAACTCCACTCCGGCGAGAGACGCTATGACTGTACCGACTGCGGGAAAAGCTTCACCAATAACGGCCATCTTCTTCAGCATCGAAGGACGCACACAGGAGAGAAGCCATTTCCGTGCGTGGATTGTGGGAAGTCTTTCATCAATAAAGCCAACCTCGTGGCGCATGAAAAAATTCACGCTGGGGCTCGATGTGTAATCTGCTCGGACTGCGGGAAATGTTTCAGGGGTAATGCAGACCTCCACAAACACCAACGAGTTCACTCAGGAGATAAGCCGTTCGTTTGTGGTTATTGCAGAAAATGTTTTACCAAAAAGTCCCATCTGGTGACACATCAGCGAATTCACACGGGGGAGAAGCCGTTTGCGTGTCCAGAGTGCGGGAAAGGATTCACCAGCAAAGCCAACCTGATCACGCATCAGAGGATCCACACAGGAGAGAAGCCATTCTCCTGTGCGGAGTGCGGGAAAAGCTTTGGGGGCAAGAGTGACCTCAACCGACACAAGAGGATCCACACAGGGGAGAAGCCGTTCTCCTGCTCCGAGTGCGGTAAGCGCTTTGGACACCGGAGCAATCTGAACAACCACGTCAGGATCCACATTGTGGAGAGATCGCTTGCTTTCCACGGACTCGGAGCTGCTGTGTTCACTGAGTAGCCAATTCTGATTGATTCTGATGCTTATTGCTGTATGTCATTGATACGGGGAGGAAGGAGCCCTGAGTTTTAGCAGTGGGGCGGAAAATCCGGCAGAATCAGCGGATTCGTAACAAGCACTCCAACCTGCTTTAACCAACAGGACACTGGTGCTCTTACCTGTGCACTTTTCTGTTTCTGCCCCAATAGCTATAAAATATTCACATGCAAGTAATATAGAAAGCCAGACCCTGCTGGCGGATGAGCCCCGTCCACCCCATCTAGTCTGTAAAGACTAAAACCTTAAATAATTGTTGAGCCATATACATACGCCGTGCATGTTTAAATGACCCTATGGCCTCTTGTCTTGTGTTTTATGTTGTATGAAGTTGTCCATGAACATTTCCATAAACAGGCTTCTGGTAACAGCATGTAACCCTTGGGTGACTCTCACCGCGCTGTTCCTGCCTCTTCCTCCTTCTAAGGGTCTACAGACAAAAAGTTCTGTGGCGTCAGAATTCTTGCTTCCTGTCTGAATAAAACTAACTCGGCAAAAGTGGTTGAAGATGCTCAAGAACACACATCTAAAGCCCCCATAGGTGCATCATGTAGTACTCAATTTGTCAACTGCCCCTGCTGCCCTCTGCCTGCTCCCCTGCCTGCTCCTGCTGCCCCCCTGTCTGCTCCTGCTGCCCCCCTGCTCAACGTCTGTTGCCCCCTGACAGAGGCGCCATGCCTGCTTCTTCTGCTTCCCCAGTTTAACTTTCCTCCGCAGGACTACACTTCCCGGTAGGCAAGGCGGCGATCACGTGACAGGATGTGCGTGACGGTTCCGGCTGTGGTCCTGGTGGGTGACGGGTACCCGTAGGAGAAGCGGCGGCTCCGGTAGCAGCATGAACCCCGAGAGAGACTTGTCTCCCCAAACATCGTGCGGGCTCTGAATGACAAGATGTACGGAAAGCGGAAGGTGGCGGCCCCGGAGAAGTGAGATGCCGCTCAGCGGACAACTGAGGGGGGAACCTAAGTGAGGCTGAGCTGAGGGGGAGAGAGTGTGGAGGGGAAAGTACACTATAGCTGACCCCCTGTATCTCTCTGCCACCTATAGCTGTCCCCCCCGTGTCTCTCTGCCACCTATAGCTGTCCCCCCCGTGTGTCTGCCACCTATAGCTGTCCTCCCCGTGTCTCTGCCACCTATAGCTGTACCCCTATGTCTCTCTCTCTCTGCCTCCTCTAGGTGTCTCTCTGCCTCCTCTAGGTGTCTCTCTGCCTCCTCTAGGTGTCTCTCTCTCTCTCTGCCTGCTCTAGGTGTCTCTCTGCCTCCTCTAGGTGTCTCTCTCTCTCTCTGCCTCCTCTAGGTGTCTCTCTGCCTGCTCTAGGTGTCTCTCTGCCACCTGTAGCTGTACGCGTTAATCCACGCTTCCTCAACGCCTAGGATGATGAAGTAAAAAATGTTTGAAGAAACCAGCCTCGCGGGTAAAGCCAGTCAAAAAGCTGTCTGTATTGTTAAAGTTTTAGCGGGCCAGGCATAATAGGTACGTGGGAAACAACACAGTCAAGCTGCCTGGTGGTGTAACGGGTAGATGTGATGCCTGCGGTGCTGTGGAGCACAGGTTCGATTCCTGCTAGAAGCACCTTGCATGCTATCTAAAAATAAACAAACACCAAAATGTTATATTTTTACATTCATTATATTTACATTGGGGACAAAAAAAACTAGGTGCTCCACCTCCTGGTTCTAAGTCCCATTCGTCCTGACCCACACTTTGTTCACACTCCACCGTTCATACTCATACTCCGTTCACACACCACCGTTCACACTCATACTACTTTCACACTGCACCGCGCCACAACCACAACCACTCGCCAGGACTCACAGAGATTAGAACCAGGGACCAACTTCATGGCAGGCAATGCACCTAGCACCGAGCCGCAAGAGCAGCGACCCGAACTAGCTCGTCCATGATAGATATCCTCACATCCGCCGCTCTAAAACCTAAAACACACATACAGCCCCTATAGTGCTGTATACTGACACGGGGACTGAACCAGAAAACTTCTGGCTCGTAGGTTAGGCGCCTAACCTCTACACCACAAGATAGATAAATGGTGTTCTTCCCCATGGTTATTTAATGCCTATTCCTGACTCACATATACGCAGCGGCAGGCATCATATATCTATAGGGAGGTAAAGCAGCCAGCTCTCTATTGGCCTGATGGGTAGTCGCGTGACTTGCCATGCTGAAGCGCTGCTGGTTTGATCCTGGGTGACTCTCTAGTAAGTGTTATAGCGGCTGACGTGCAGCACAAGCATGTTAAACACCACGCACGGCATTGCCGTGGTTTCAGGATATCAGCTACCGTGCTATATATCCCAAAACGGGATGAAATCCACCAAAATTGAGATGGAAATAGAGTGATATTTAGCAGCTGGTCTTGCCATTTTCCAGGTTCGGAGGAAAAAACTATTCGCTAGGAAACAATGTAAAATATGAACAATATTTTACACACACTCACCTACAACATTGTGATGTCACTCACACAACTCCCTCATGTTGTCATCTTGATTTTGTTACAGGCACTCAGCATCTTCTTAAGGGTACCACTCACTGCCCTTCACTCACGCTTACTCCACACGATGACGCCAAATGATAAATCACAGTCACACCATTAAAGATGACATGTAATTACAGAGTATGTCCACACGACGGCACCAAAGTACAGCAAATTCCAGTGTAATATTGTTAATGGAACCGTCCTGCGCACCAGTGACCAGCAGGGGTCAGCATTTTCACGACATACAGTTACATATGATATATATGATTTATTTAATGCCAGACAGAAATATGAACATTCTTTATGTGGAAATAAACAGTTTGGCTTCACTGTGTAAAAAGCTCACTAACGGAGCAAACAAGTCATCAGGTTGGAAAAGATTTGCCGCTTTAGAACTTCTAGATGAGGATATTGGGACAGCAACAAACACCGAAGAAACCATTCAATGTATCAAAGTATTTCTGTAAAAAAACACACAAAAACAGGCAAAATCTCCACCCCTTTCTGAATTGGCCACAGGAACGTGCAGCAGGATCAGCGCACGGAAATGCCCTGGGTGATCCACAGCAAACATGGGACTGGGCAGCCAGCAAGCTGAGGCTTGGGACACGAGACGGCATTGGAAACAAGTCCTGCTGTGGTTGGACTTTACGCCAGTATCCGTCAATGAATACTGCAGGGTGCGGCCCACGAGCCCCTAGAAATGAAGTTGGGGCCACTAAGCTATTAACAGCTAATTGTAATTATTGTGGTGTGAGACGACGCGGTCAGCAGAGGAAGGATTCTTTGGTGTCCGTCCGAGTTTTCATTGGCTGCCCCGGTGCCTATTCCATCAAGCAGTCCAAACTATTTTGTAGTTGGCGCAGTGCAGGTAGCACAGGCGTAGGCTGTTACTAGCGTTCCCTCTGACTCAGGCTGGGATCACTTGCTGCAGCTCCTCGTCACTCGGTCGGTTGGTCATGATGTGTCGAAGCAGGTCCTGCGTGAAGAAGGGAATCTCAACGTTCTCCAAGGCTGCAAACTTCCTGAGACCTTCTACATCTTCGTACGACACCTGAAGTAGGAGGACATGCGTGGAACACATTTCCATAATGAAGCCGAGTGCCCGCTCTGAGTCTTTCTCACACACCGAGGCCAGGCTTACTGAGCCTTACTTACTTACCTTTCCAAGAGCAGCCAAAAGGTGGAAATGAATGGTGCGCGCCCATGCCACAGGATGCGCAAAATTCCATCCAGGTAAACCTGATCCTCCCGGAAGCAACCTGCAGGCATTTACAAAACGCACGTCGCGGACTCATCTGCATAACATTCCGCAGCGCTGTACACTCCGAGACAGGAAACACAGCGTGGGGGAGACTGGCGGCCGAGCGCGGGGGAGACTGGCAGCCGAGCGCGGGGGAGACTGGCAGCCGAGCGCGGGGGAGACTGGCAGCCGAGCGCGGGGGAGACTGGCAGCCGAGCGCGGGGGAGACTGGCAGCCGAGCGCGGGGGAGACTGGCAGCCGAGCGCGGGGGAGACTGGCAGCCGAGCGCGGGGGAGACTGGCAGCCGAGCGTGGGGAGACTGGCAGCAGACTTTTGCAGACAGCAGAGCAGACAGACAAGCGGCAGTGGAGTGTGGGGAAACTGGTAGATGGCATGACAGAGCGGGGAGACATAAGAGGACACTTGCAAACGGCAGCGGAGTGTGGAGAGACTGGCAGACGGAGCGGAGTGTGAGGAGACTCTCGGAGGGTGGCGGAGTGTGAAGAGACTGGCAGTGGACGGCAGAGACGGGCAAATGGCACCTGCTCGTGGGATTTTATACTCACGTAGCAACGAAAGCGATCAGGAGCGATAACAGTTCTGTCTCCAAAGGTGATGGAAGCACAGAGTCCGGCTCAAGGAGATCACACGATGCCAAATACTGAGAACACAGAAATAATACACAATGCAATGGTTACACATTAACACTTCCCTCTCTGGCAAACTACTTTGGAATTCATTTAATATACATTCTCGTACCCAAAGGAAGAAGGAAAAAAACTCTGCAGGCTGCTGACTAACTATACATTAAAGTATACCACATACAGGGCAGGCTCCTTAATTGAACTATACATTTATAATTAAGTTAGAGGTTTAAATGCAATTTAAGGACGTTTTACCTCACTGCCTAAGTGGTAGATAAATGGAACAGCCTCCCAGTGGCCATAGCTTGTAATAATATTTGGCGTTCATTTTCTCAGTAAAGCTGCTATGGCGTTCTAATTTCTTATCCTATAGCGCCCTCGTGTGGACATAGTGTGATTGCACCCCGTTTTGAAAGCTCTGCTGCACAGGGTGTAGATTTAGTGTAGCTTGTGTCTCGATGGATGGCTTTTGTGACATTTAATGAGCAGCAATGTCCTGCATAAGTTTATTTAGCTGTTATATTATTACCTCACAGACTCGACAAGCGAAAGAAATTGAATAAACCACATATATCTTCTTGGAACACTCAGCGACGATCCGCCACGTCAAAACAATTAGATGCCGTCGGCCATCTTGGAACACCCAGATGTCGTCGGCCATCTTGGAACACCCAGATGCCGTCGGTCATCCTGTAACATCCTGTTGCGGTGCGCCATCTTGGAATACCTATAGGTTATTCATAGGGTTAATTAGGTTATTAAGTGTTTGGGTATTTTATTAGCTCGCACATCTAACGTGTTTATAAAATTAAATAAAACACATAGGCCCCGGTGGATTTATATTAAAGCCCTTGTGTAGCAATGAGAATTTCCACTTTAATTTTATATTTACTAATTTACATCGTGCTCAGTCGGTTCTGCTTTTTGTCCACAGGGTGGCAGTATATCCCACATACAGCCTGCAGTGCAGACTTTCCGCCAGCAGATGGCGCACATTTTTTTGAGCTTTACCTTGAATACTGCGTCTGCGTGTGATTTTCAGTTGATCTGTACCGCCAATGCTGTGTTTCCTTGGGTTATTTATTTACTTTATACCTGAAAATACACAGTGGAGGAAAAGAGAGATGCGTCACTGTGATGGAGGGGATAGACGGACTCAGGGGGATTGCACAGGTAGCCTGAACACTTAAAAGCCAGTCCTGGTGACACCTGAAGCTGCCATTCTCCGGTGAGCTGACCAGCAGTGACTGACTGTGTGTGACTGCGTGTGTGTATGATGATGTGATTTTGCAGAATCAATTGCAGTCCATGCAGTGTCAAGGTAGGGGGAAAATGGTCTGGTAGGACTCTCAGTGCAGGATTAGGTTCGGGATAAAAATCCTGCATGGGGCAGAAAGGTCAGGGTTAGGTTAAGGTGTAGATGCAGATGGCTGTCTGCTGCAGCTTTAGGCTTCATCCTTGATGGCAGCAGAGACTGGCAAGATGGCAACGGAGTCTGGGAGACAACAGCAGAGTCTGGGGACACTGACAGAAGGCGGCGGGGTGTGAGAAGACTGGCAGAAAGCGGTGAAGACAGACAGACGGCGGTGGAGTTTGGGGAGACAGGAAGGTGCCATCAGAGTCTGGGAGACAGCAGCGGACGCTGGCAAATGGCAATGCAGTCTGGGGATGCCGGCAGATGGCAGTAGAGTCTGAAGAGACTGGCAAAAGGTAGTGGAGTGTGGGGAGACTGTCACGCAACAGCAGAGAGGGGCGAATGGCAATGGAGTCTGGGGAAACTGGAAGATGGCCTCAGAGTCTAGGGAAAAGGCAGTGGAGACTGGCAAATGGCAGCGGAGTGTGGGGAGGATGGCAGACGGCGGCGGAGTGTGGGGAGGATGGCGGCGGAGTGTGGGGAGACTGGGAGCAGAGTGTGGGGAGACTGGGAGCAGAGTGTGGGGAGACTGGGAGCAGAGTGTGGGGAGACTGGGAGCAGAGTGTGGGGAGACTGGGAGCAGAGTGTGGGGAGACTGGCAGACGGCAGCGGTGAATGGAAAACAGCAGTGGAGTCTGGCAGATGGCAGCAGAGTTTTGGAAGACTGGCAAATGGCAGCATTTGTGTGTGTGGGGGGACTCTCAGAGTGCAGCGGAGATGAGCAAAGGCACCGGCTCGGTTTATCCAGAGATTTTCTACTCACACAGCAATGCACGCGATCAGGAGCCATAACAGTTTTGTCTTTGGTCTAGCACGGTGTCTGGCTCGGGGAGACCACACGATAAAAAAGGATGATAACACAGAAATAATACACAATGCAATGGTTACACACTGTAATTGGTTCACCAAGAGAGCTGTAGTAACTCCCAGAGATCACCCACATGTATCCTTCCTGTCCCCGGAATAACTTCCAGCGCCAGCCAGCATGCGCACCTTGGAACCCTGCTATGTGCACCCAATAAGTAGACACAACTACCTTGGATTGAGTACAGCAGGAATGAACAGTTTATTGATGTAAAACAGACTCATATAGCCACAGAACTTCATTAACATAAATTAACATTGATAAACAGGTACATGTAGACAAAACCCAACCTTTAATCCCCTTTAGCTACTGAATATCCCCCTGGCAGCCATCCTGTTAATGGGATTCGTTTACACAATGGAGTTCCTGCCTGTGTAATCTGTGTATGGAAGCCAGGCTGGAGCCATCTCTGACTACCTTTGGGCCTTGTATGACAGCTCATTCTGTCACAAACACATTAACACTTCCCTCTCTGGGTTGACTTTAAAGGAACACTTTAGGGCCCCACCAATGATAATGCACATCAAAATACTTTGTAAGTAATTTAAAATGTATTTTCTTACCCAAAGGAGGAAGAGAAAAACTTATGAAACTATACATCACACAGGGTTGACTCAAAAATTTAACTATACACCCTACCGGGCTGCCTCCTTAATTAAAATACACATTATAGAGGGCTGGCTCCCCGATTAAACTATGTTTTAGACAGGGTTGGCTCACTAATTGAAATATACATCATACAGGGTACAATTTGTGCAAAAACAATAAAAAAATTCTCTATAATTTTATATTTACCGATTGATATCGCGCTCAGTCGGTTCTGCTTTTTGTCCACAGGGTGGCAGCATATCACACATTCAGCCTGCAGTGCAGACTTTCCGCCAGCAGACGGCGCACATTTTTTTTTGATCTATACCTTGAATACTGCGCCTGCGTGTGATTTTCAGTTAATCTGTACCTCCAATGCTGTGTTTCCTTGGGTTATTTATTTACTTTATACCTGCAAATACATGGTGGAGGAAAAGAGAGGTGGGTTACTGTGATGGAGGGGACAAAAGGACCGAGGGGGGTGGCACAGGTAGCCCGAACACTTAAAAGCCAGTCCTGGTGACACCTGAAGCTGCCATTCTCTGGTGACCTGACCAGCAGTGACTGACTGTGTGTGTATGACTATGTGATTTTGCGGAATCTATGACAGTCCATGCAGTGTCAGGGTAGCGGGAAGAGGGTCTGGTAGGACTCAGTGCAAGAATTCATTCGGGATTAGGTAGAAAGGTCAGGGTTAGGTTAAGGTGTATGTGGACGCAGAAGAAACTGGCAGAGACTGGCAGACAGCCGAGCAGCAGCAGACTCTGGGGAGACTGGCAGATAGTAGGGGAGTGTAGGGAGACTGTGAGACGGTAGCGGAGAAAGGACAATAGCACTAGAGTCTGAAAAGACTGGCAAAAGGCAGCAGAGCGTAGGGGGCTGTCAAACGGCAGCGACTCCTTGGAAACTGTCAGGTGTCAGCGGACACAAGCAAGTGGCAGAGAAGTCTAGGGAGACGGCAGCAGAGACTGGGAGATGGCAACAGAGACTGGGGGGAGACTAGGAGATGGCAGCAGAGACTGGGGGGAGAGTGGGAGACGGCAGCAGAGACTGGGAGATGGCAGCAGAGACTGGGGGGGAGACTAGGAGATGGCAGCAGAGACTGGGGGGGGAGACTGGGAGATAGCAGCAAAGACTGGGAGAAGGCAGCAGAGACAGCAGAGCATGAGAGTAGAGAAATAGCTCTTAGTTTAAGAGACGCCGGGAAAGCAAACATGCCATGTCTGCTCAATAAAGAGCTCACCTGCTCAGTTTAACCAGGAATTTTCTAGTTACGCAGCAACGCACGCGATCAGGAGCGATAACAGTTCTGTCTCCAATGGTCTAGCACGGTGTCTGGATCAGGAAGTCCCCAGGATGACAAAGGCTGATAACACAGAAATAATACACAATGCAATGTTTAAACACATTAACACTTCCCTCTCTGGGTTTTTTTTTAAAGGAGCAGTTTAGGGCCCCACCAATGATAATGCACATCAAAGTACTTTGAAAGTAATTTAATAGGCATTCTCTTCCCCAAACAAAGACGGGGGGAAAGGCCGTGCTTGCCTACTGACTAAACTATTCATAATACAGGGTTAGCACACTAATTGAAATATGCATCATACAGGGCTGGCTCGTTAATCGAACTATACCTAACATAAGTAGGGTCACATATACCCCGGTGGATTAGTAATTAAGTCCTTTTGTAGCAGTAATTTGTGGGAAAACAATGAGAATTTCCTCTATATTTTTTATATATTTATTTCTATCACGCTCTTTGTGTGGGGAGACTGGCAGAAGGCAGCGAAAAATGGCAGTGGAGTCTGGGGAGACAGGTAGATGGCATCAGAGAGCGGAGAAACAGCAGCTGAGACTGGGAAATGGCAGCGGAGTCTGAGGAGAAAGGCAAAAGGCGGCGGAGAATGGAAAATGACAGAGGAGACCGGCAGACGGCAGCAGAGTGTGGGGAGACTGGCAGTGGACGGCAGAGACGGGCAAAAGGCACCTGCTCGGTTTATCCAGGGATTTTCTTCTCACGCAGCAACGCACGCGACCAGGATCCATAACAGTTCTGTCTCCAATGGTCTAGCACGACGTCTGGATCAGGGAGTCCCCACAATGACAAAGGCTGAGAACACAGAAATAATACACAATGCAATGTTTAAACACATTAACACTTCCCTCTCTGGCAAACTACTTTGGAATTCATTTAATATGCATTCTCGTACCAAAAGGAAGAAGGAAAAAAACTCTGCAGGCTGCTGACTAACTATACATTAAAGTATACCACATACAGGGCAGGCTCCTTAATTGAACTATACATTTAAAGTTAGGTTAGAGGTTTAAATGCAATTTAAGAAAGTTTTACCTCACTGCCTAAGTGGTAGATAAATGGAACAGCCTCCCAGCGGCCATAGCTTGTAATAATATTTGGCGTTCATTTTATTAGTAAAGCTGCTATGGCGTTGTCATTTGTTATCCTATAGCGTCCTCGTGTGGACATATTGTGATTGCACCCCGTTTTTAAAGCGCTGCTGCACAGGGTGTAGATTTAGTGTAATCTGTGTCTAGGATGGCTTTTGTGACATTTAATGAGCAGCAATGTCCTGCATAAGTTTATTTAGCTGTAATATTATTACCTCACAGACTCGACAAGCGAAAGAAAAGGAATAAACCACATATATCACCTTGGAACACTCAGCGACGATCCGCCACGTCAAAGCAACCAGATCCTCTCAGCCATCCTGGAACACCTAGTTGCGATCTGCCACATTAGAACACCGAGATCCCGTCGGCCATTTTGGAACACCTAGCTGCGATCCGCCATCTTGGAACACTCTGATCCCGTCAGCCATCTTGGAACACCCTGATCCCGTCGGCCATCTTGGAACACCCTGATCCCGTCGGCCATCTTGAAACACCCTGTTTCCGTCAGCCATCTTGGAGCACCCTTTTTCCGTCGGCCATCTTGGAACACCTAAAGGTTATTTATAGGGTTAATTTGGTTATATTTTTGGCTATATTTTTTATATATTGATTTCTATTGTGCTCTTTGTGTGGGGAGACAGGAAGACGGCATCAGAGAGCAGTGAGATAGCAGCTGAGACTGGCAAATGGCAGCGGAGTCTGGGGATAAAAGCAGAAGGCAGCGGAGAATGGCAGACGGCAGCAGAGTTTGAGGAGACTGGCAGACGGCAGCAGAGTGTGAGGAGACTGGCAGACGGCAGCAGAGTGTGAGGAGACTGGCAGTGGACGGCAGAGACGGGAAAATGACACCTGCTCGTGGGATTTTATACTCACGCAGCAACGCAAGCGATCAGGAGCGATAACAGTTCTGTCTCCAAAGGTGGTGGAAGCACAGAGTCCGGCTCAAGGAGATCACACGATGCCAAATACTGAGAACACAGAAATAATACACAATGCAATGTTTACACACATTAACACTTCCCTCTCTGGCAAACTACTTTGGAATTCATTTAATATGCATTCTCGTACCCAAAGGAAGAAGGAAAAAACTCTGCAGGCTTCTGATTAGCTATACATCTTACAGGGCTGACGCCTATTAAAGTATACAACATACAGGGCTGGCTCCTTAATTGAACTATAAATTTATAGTTAGGTCAGAGGTTTAAATGCAATTTAAGAAAGTTTTACCTCACTGCCTGAGTGATAGATAAATGGAACAGCCTCCCAGCAGAAGTGGTAGAGGCTAATTTACACATGCATGCAAATATGTATACTGCTCCTGAAGCCTGTTTCATTATTTAAGCAGTTCTGGTACTTATCCAGCAGCCCCTTCATGCGGCCATACCTTGTAATAATATTTGACATTCATTTTATCAGTAAAGCTGCTATGGCGTTGTCATTTCTTATCCTATAGCGCCCTCGTGTGGACATACTCTGCGATTGCACCCTGCTTTTAAAGCGCTGCTGCACAGGGTGTAGATTTAGTGTAGCTTGTGTCTCGATGGATGGCTTTTGTGACATTTAATGAGCAACAATGTCCTGCATATGTTTATTTAGCTGTTATATTATTACCTCACAGACCCGAAACAAACATAGAAACGAAACAAAATGAGTAAACCACATATATATCATCTCAGAACACTCAGCCACGATCAGCCATCTTGGAACACCCTGTTACCTTCAGCCATCTTGGAACACCCTGTTACCGTCAGCCATCTTGGAACACCCTGTTGCGACCCGCCATCTTGGAACACCCTGTTGCGATCCGCCATCTTGGAACACGGTGTTGCGATCCGCCATCTTGGAACACCTATATGCGATCCGCCATCTTGGAACACCTAGATGCGATCCGCCATCTTGGAACATCTAGATGCGACCTGCCATCTTGGAACACCTAGTTGCGACCTGCCATCTTGGAACACCTAGTTGCGACCTGCCATCTTGGAACACCTATAGGTTATTTATAGGGTTAATAAGTGTTTGTATATTTTATTAGCTCGGACATGTAATGTGTTTATAAAATTAAATAAAACACAAAGGTCCTGGTGAATTAATATTAAAGCCCTAGTGTAGCTGTAATTTGTGTGAAAACAATGAGAATTTCCTCTATAATTTTATATATACCGATTGATATCCGCGCTGTCGGTTCTACTTTTTGTCCACAGGGTGGCAGTATATCCCACATACAGCCTGCAGTGCCGACTTTCTGCCAGCAGGTGGCACACATTTTTTTGAGCTTTACCTTGAATACTGCGCCTGCGTGTGATTTTCAGTTGATCTGTAACGCCAATGCTGTGTTTCCTTGGGATATTTACTGACTTTATACCTGAAAATACACTGTGGAGGAAAAGAGAGATGCATCACTGTGATGGAGGGGACAGAAGGACTCAGGGGGATTGCACAGGTAGCCTGAACACTTAAAAGCCAGTCCTGGTGACACCCGAAGCTGCCATTCTCCGGTGACCCTGACCAGAAGTGACTGACTGTGTGTGACTGCGTGTGTGTATGATGATGTGATTTTGTAGAATCTATCGCAGTCCATGCGGTGTCAAGGTAGGGGGAAAACGGTCTGGTAGGTGCAGGATTAGGTTCAGGATAAAAACCCTTCATGAGGCAGGGAGGTCAGGGTTAGGTTAAGGTGTAGATGGCTGTCTGCTGCAGCTTTAGGCTTCATCCTTGATGGCAGCAGAGACTGGCAAGATGGCAACGGAGCCTGGGAGACAACAGCAGAGTCTGGGGACACTGACAGAAGGCGGCGAAGACAGAAAAACGGCGGTGGAGTTTGGGGAGACAGGAAGGTGCCATCACAGTCTGGGAGGCAGCAGCGGACGCTGGCAAATGGGAGTGGAGTCTGGGGGACACTGGCAGATGGCGGGGGAGACTAGCAAACGGCACCGGATACGTGCAAATGGCAATGCAGTCTGGGGATGCCGGCAGATGGCAGTAGAGTCTGAAGAGACTGGCAAAAGATGGAGTGTGGGTAACCCGGAAGATGGCATCAGAGTCCATGGAAAAGGCAGTGGAGACTGGCAAATGGCAGTGGATTCTGATGAGACAGGAAGATGGAGATGGAGTGTGGGGAGACTGCCAGGTGGCAGCGGAGAATGGGAAACAGCAGTGGAGTCTGGCAGATGGCAGCAGAGTTTTGGAAGACTGGCAAATGGCAGCATTTGTGTGTGGGGGGGACTCTCAGAGTGCAGCGGAGATGAGCAAAGGCACCGGCTCGGTTTATCCAGGGATTTTCTACTCACACAGCAATGCACGCGATCAGGAGCCATAACAGTTTTGTCTTCAAAGGTCTAGCACGACGTCTGGATCAGGGAGACCACGTGATGAAAAAGGCTGATAACACAGAAATAATACACAATGCAATGGTTACACACATTAACACTTCCTTCTCTGGGTTGACTTTAAAGGAACACTTTAGGGCCCCACCAATAAAAATGCACATCAAAATACTTTGGGTAAGAAAATACATTTTAAATTACTTTCAAAGGAAGAAGAGAAAAAAAGCTGTGCTTGCCTACTGATGCAACTATACATCATACAGGGTTGACTCACAAATTTAACTATACACCCTACTGGGCTGGCTCCTTCATTAAAATATACACTATAGAGGGCTGGTTCAACTATGTTTTAGACAGGGTTGGCTCACTAATTGAAATATACATCATACAGGGTACAATTTGTGCAAAAACAATAAAAAATGTATCTGTGTTTCCTTGGGATATTTACTGACTTTATACCTGAAAATACACGGTGGAGGAAAAGAGAAATGCGTCACTGTGATGGAGGGGATAGACGGACTCAGGGGGATTGCACAGGTAGCCTGAACACTTAAAAGCCAGTCCTGGTGACACCTGAAGCTGCCATTCTCCGGTGACCTGACCAGCAGTGACTGACTGTGTGTGACTGCGTGCGTGTATGACTATGTG
This sequence comes from Spea hammondii, assembly GCA_029215755.1. Taxonomy (NCBI): domain Eukaryota; kingdom Metazoa; phylum Chordata; class Amphibia; order Anura; family Pelobatidae; genus Spea; species Spea hammondii. Next base: position 7,399,894 of record JARDYJ010000006.1, read on the forward strand.
ATTTTGTGGAATCTATGACAGTCCGTGCGGTGTCAGGGTAGCGGGAAGAGGGTCTGGTAGGACTCGGTGCAGGAATTGATTCAGGATGAGGCAGAAAGGTCAGGGTTAGGTTAAGGTGTATGTGGATGCAGATGGCTGTTTGCTGCAGCCTTAGGCTTCTTCCTTGACAGCAGAAGAGACTGGCAGACGGAGTCAGAGAAGACAGTAGTTGCGTATGGGGAGACTGGCACAAGGCAGCAGAGTCTGGGGAGACTGGCAGATCGTAGGGGACTCTGAAGAGACCAGCAGAAGTTAGTGGAGCTTAGGGGGCTGTCAAACGGCAGCGACTCCTGGGGAACTGTCAGGCGTTAGCGGAGACGAGCAAATGGCAGAGAAGTCTGGGGAGACGGCAGCAGAGATAGCAGAGCATAAGAGTAGAGAAATAGCTCTTAGTTTACGAGACGCCGGGAAAGCAAACATGCCATGTCTGCCCAATAAAGAGCTCACCTGCTCAGTTTAACCAGGAATTTTCTAGTTACGCAGCAACGCACGCGATCAGGAGTGATAACAGTTCTGTCTCCAATGGTCTAGCACGGTGTCTGGATCAGGGAGTCCCCACGATGACAAAGGCTGAGAACACAGAAATAATACGCAATGCAATGTTTAAACACATTAACACTTCCCTCTCTGGCAAACTACTTTGGGTACGAGAATGCATATTAAATTAATTCCAAAGGAAGAAGGAAAAAAAAACTCTACAGGCTTCTGATTACTTATATATATCTTACAGGGCTGACTCCTATTAAAGTATACCACATACAGGGCAGGCTCCTTAATTGAACTATACATTTATAGTTAAGTTAGAGGTTTAAATGCAATTTAAGAAAGTTTTACCTCACTGCGTAAGTGGTAGATAAATGGAACAGCCTCCCAGCGGCCATAGCTTGTAATAATATTTGGCATTCATTTTATTAGTAAAGCTGCTATGGCGTTGTCATTTCTTATCCTATATCGCCCTCGTGTGGACATAGTTTGTAATAATATTTGGCGTTCATTTTATTAGTAAAGCTGCTATAGCATTGGCATTTCTTATCCTATAGCGCCCTCGTGTGGACATAGTGTGATTGCATCCCGTTTTTAAAGCGCTGCTGCACAGGGTGTAGATTTAGTGTAATCTGTGTCTAGGATGGCTTTTGTGACATTTAATGAG